>OX596028.1:106631646-108042661 GCA_951394125.1 Epistrophe eligans
GGCCTAGCCCTTTGGTGCAATTTTGTACAAAACACCCTGTATACAATTTTTGTAGGTATTTAATTTCACACAGAACTGTACTTTCCTATTCGAAATCGAAACATAATCACAGGAAACAATAAGATCCTTCATAAAGGCTATTGATGAAGAAGAACCCTCTTAGTGGGTGGGCCTAGATATCATCAGCCATTAGCATTTTTCTGTATCATGTATATTGCGAAACATTTCAGGAAACAATATACATAATGTAATTTGATTTTATTCAACTTCTATGCCAAAATTGGCAAATTATCCTTTTTGCCAAAAGGGTGACAATATTATTGTACCCAAAAAAAAAAATCTATATTTCGTCTAACAACCAATGATTCTAATCAAAAAAGCAAAATGATGGGAGCAGCCAACTGAAAAGATTTGCCTTATGTTGGGCAATTTTCACCCGTTTGAGGAAAGAAGGTTTGAATTAAGTTCTGGACATATGCGAATTAATGGAGGTTTTGGGTAGACTTTTAAGTAGGTGTCAAATTATTATAAAACAAAAAAAAATGGGTAACTTTTCTCCATCGATGTTAACTTTATAACTTTGAAAAATCGAACCTCATATGGAAGGCAATAATTTTATCTTGTATTATATTATTTTTAACTTAGGAGGAAAAAAAAGGTATATGTAGGTAGGTTAATTTCCTGACTCAACCCCATTGAACACAATCAATTTTGTTAGAAACAGAATTTATAATTTGTGGATGTGGATGTGGGTGAAAATTTTATCAAATAATGGAAATATTTACAGCAGAAAAAGAGTTGGTTAAAGATTTTTTTTTTTTGGGTTTGAGAAAATGTAGATAAATTCCTCGAAAAGATGAAAAGATAACACACACCACACACTGTGTGTTTTCATTTTTTTAACAAGAAAATAATTTTTTTTTCGAAAGTCAGATAATATGTGTGTTTTGTAAAATTTTGAACACACTTTATAAGAATATTTTATCAAGTCAAGTAGCTGAGGGCTACAAATAATGTCTTAGGTCTTTTCTTTATATCTATTTTCTAACAAAAGGAAAAATCTTAAGAAAAAATTCTAGTCACCCTCTTCCACCGTTTAAATGATTATTTAAATGGTGGAAAAAGGGGAAGGAGGACAGTAAATGAGTAACGAGTTTTTAAAAGTACATTTTGTACATATGTACATACATACCTAGCGTTGATAAAAGTCTGAAATAAATGAAAAAAACACTGTTAGTTTTATCATCCAAAATTAAAAATTTTATATATAATTAAAACAAAAAAAAATATAATATAAATATAAAACAAAAAAATATATTACACCATAAACTTGAAAAAGATCTGAAATTTTATAATTATTTGCACACAAATTTGTGGACTTTTATAAACCACCTAAGTGGGTCAAAAATCCATTATGGACTTTTGGCCTGTGGACTTATGTCCATGCGCCCTTAATTATAGTCAAAAATTTGCTTTCTATTTGCTTGACAACTGAATGTAAGCATTTATGAAAATAGTATCTCTTTTTATTTTTTGTATATTGTACCATTTGTTGTTTTATCTTATTAGGACCCAAGACTTGTACTAATGTACTCGTCATTCACAAAAGTCTAGGCCGTGTGGGTTGGGTAAATCCATTTAGAATGGGATGGATAGTGTTAATGGGGTTCTATTTCAACCTGTTTAAGCGGGAGGGGCAATTTTCTAAAAAAAAATATAGGAAGGTACTTAAATACATAATAACAAAATATTTGAAAACAACAGCAATACTTGCAATGTCATGTTTGATCTTTTTAAAGTTAAACAAATCTTTCAAATTATTTTAGTGAAAAGTTTGGAAAAATTAATTTTCGAAATTAAAATTTTGAAAAAAATGACAAACATTTTGTTAAAAATTTTACCTTTTTTTTTCAATGCTCTTATCAATATTTAGTCAAACACTAAAAACGAGATGCTAAAATAGTTTTTGAGAAAATCGACAGTAAAAAAATATACTGCTTACTAAGTGGATCCTCATAGCAACTTGAACAATGAATTGACGTCAAATAAAAAAGTCAAATTAAAATAGTGCTAAGCTGATGTATTTCATTAGTATATTGAATTTGTATTATTAAAAAAATCTTCTGTTATTTTCGATTTTCTTAAAAACTAAGATATTCTAGCATCTCGTTTTTAGTGTTTGACTAAAAATTTATAAATTAATTGTTGGCTTTAAAAAAAGTATAATATGAGACTGCAAATTTATACCTTGATTTTATTTCCTATTTCAAGTCGATTTTTAGAAAACTGCCTCTCCCACTTAAACATGGAGAAATATAACCCCCTCCCCCCTCAACAATACGATATTCTTCTTATCTTGGCTCAACCTTTTGTCGAATCTTATGGAAATCACCCTGAATACATATGTATTTTATTACTAATTATTCATTATTCATTTATTCATTATTCATTATTCTTTATTCATTATTCATTATTCATTATTCATTATTCATTATTCATTATTCATTATTCATTATTCATTATTCATCATTCATTATTCATTATTCATTATTCATTATTCATTATTCATTATTCATTATTCATTATTCATTATTCATTATTCATTATTCATTATTCATTATTCATTATTCATTATTCATTATTCATTATTCATTATTCATTATTCATTATTCATTATACATTATTCATTATTATTTATTATTCATTAATCATTATTATTTATTATTCATTATTCATTATTCACTATTTATTATTCATTACCTATTGATTATTCATTATTCATTATGCATTATTCATTATCCTTACAAAAATTAGAAATTATTAATATTATTCATAACTTCTTATTCATTGGTTTTTACTCATTTTTATTTTTGTTGTATATACATCTTTATTATTTATTAATTTAAAACTATTTATTATTCATTATTCACAAATTTAAGACAATTATTATCATAAGAAAATATTTTTTTTTTAATATTCTTGAAAAGGCTATATTCATATTCTTTTTAACAATAATATATTTTCATAGAACAACATCTGTGCATTATAATGATGCATATATTTATATTTATGGAAATTATCCATGACCTGATTTTCTTCGGTAACTGTGAGCAATTCCAGTTATATATCAAAGGAACTTACACTTAGCATCTAAGAAGTAGATATATAATATTATTTACAATTTGTACATTATTTTCCTTTTGTTAGTAAGAATCAATTTCATTTCTAAAATGTATAAGCATGCATCTCCATACATATGTATGTATGTTTGTAAATTTCTCTATTTCAAACAACTTCATATCGAAGGACAAATTCCTTGAATACATTTGGATGATAAAGAAATTCCTACATATAGCGTATTTTATATATCGATTTGCAATTCTAATGCTATGGCATGCATTCCAATTGGATGAACTTTTCCATCATTGAAATTGATTTTATTTTCTACATAAATTTATACATACACTCAAAGATCAAATGCACATACAGCTATTTGATTTTAAGTTTCTTTTTTGTAAAATTTTTATGTTCATAAACATTTTTTTTATTTTTATAGTTTGAGATTTTATTTTTTTTTTTTAATTTTTCTAAGTTTACAAAAGGAGTAGAATTTATTAATTGAAGAAAATCAATTTTAATGACTCAATTTGTATAACAAAGTTTTGACACACAAAATGTATAGATAAAATTTTATTTTAAAAACTTTTTTTTGTTTAAAAAAAAAAAAGAATTAAAGTGAATCTTCTTGACTTCACTTCTTCAGAGAAATTCTTGTCAGGATTTTCAATATTTTGAAAACAATTACTCAAAGAATAAATACAAAACAAATGATGATGATTTCAAAATTAAAAGTATCTGGTTGTGTTTTTTCCGGTTGACTCTTCTTCAAGTTATTTACCGAGAGTCAACAAACAAAAGGGAAGTCATTTGAGTAATGTTTTAAGGTTAAATATTCCATTGACTTTTGAGCTTTGAAGGTTTAAGTACGGAAGAGCTACTTTACCTATATGTCTTGTTTATGTCTGTGCACGTGACCAACAGGTGTAAAGTTTAAATTAAATGTTTGACAAAGGGTCCATGTCAAGAGTCATTTCCGTAATGTTCGTTCTTTAAACTCAAACAGGTACCTAACCTATGTTAGTTTACTTATAACTTATAAGTACATAGGTTCCAAAGTTTTTGTTTTTAACTCGAGCATAGTTTGATCAGAATAATCACTGGAAAGGTTTTTTTTTTAATGATTTTTTACTATAAAATTTTGTAACATTTAGAACGATGTTAATTCGAAGAATTCATCAATGTGGTTTTTTAAAAATAGATTCTAAAGAAAAATCGTCACCTTGTTTTTGAAATACCAAATTTTCAAAAAAATTATTTTAAAAAATAAAAATGTTGGATTAATACAACATTTGTATTTTTTTTTTAAATTATGATATGAAATATTTTTAAGACTATTTAAAAAATAGTTTTCTTTTATAAAAATTAATAAAAATTGTTAAAACAGATACCTACCTATATGGATTTTCATCCGAAATAAAATGCACGACTGAGTAGTACAAACTTGCTCTTATGTGCAATCACACTGTGGTTTTAAAGTATGCATGGTACTTTTAGGCTCAAAACAATTTTAGACTGAAAAATTGTTAAAAAAATCAATATATGTACATAATGTACATAATTAGAAATAAATTGACTAAAATACTTTTGAAAATTTTTTGACACCAATGTAATGTACACCATCCGATTTCTTACACAAATTTCAATTTATGAGAAAAAAATTTAAAAATTCTTGAAACGGTTTTATAAAAAAAAATTAATTTTTTGGTATTCATAAAATTTTTAAAACATTTTTAAGAAAAAAAAATTGGTACGCAATTTTTTAATATTTTATAACGCGTTTAAAAATTAATTTTGAAAAAAAATTATCCACCCCTTTTTAGAAATATCGAATTTTTCAAAAAAAAAATTGATTTTTTTTAAATCCAAAATTAGTTTTTTTGAAAATTTCGATATGCAATATTATTCAAATTTATTACATTAGCATACAAAATTTCATTAAATTCGTTTAAACAGATAATGAGATAGTCGAAAACGAATTTTAAAAAAAATTTAGTGGGCACTTTCCTGAGAAAAATAAGATTTTCATAATTTGGTACAAAAATTTGTACGGCTGGTAGCGTTATATTGCCATATAGTACCTACCTACATATGTATATACATAAATCGCAAGTAAAAATTGTTTTAAAAAATCATTATTAATACATAGAAAACTTTTAGATAACATTTGACATCATTTTGACGTCATCAGGGAGTCAACAAGTTGACCGTTTAATCGCTTTGTTTTTTTTTTTTTTGCTGTGTAACAGAAATTTCACATACCTTGTTTCAAGTGGAATTAAAGATTTTGTGGAAACGTTGACAATGTCATGCAAGTATTTTTAGACCAAATTTCTTCATTACAGAAAAATTACATCTAATTAGGTATTCATCCTTCAAAGAGATTTAACCTTTTTAATATGCACTTCATTGATGATGATGATCTTTTGAATCTACTTAACATGCCAACCAACAACGCCAATAACAAGTCGTTAGTATAAAGTAATATTACAAACTTTCAAAAAGGAGAGGGACATTATAAATCTTCTTGACGAAGCTACTCCGAAGGTCCTTTTGAGTAGGTATAGTTTGTTCAGAGTGCCACCAATTTCGTGCTCAAAAAAAAAGAGTTTAACAGCATATACACATATAATATTGTGATAGTGTTTGTTGTGTGGCATAGTAATTTTTGCTACACTCACTTTATATTGTAAAACTGTATATTCATGTTTTTTTTTTTTTTTTTTTTACATATATTCATTATCCCTTTGATAGCTGGGATCAAGTTTTCTTCTACCGCACCATTGCTATGAAACATGCAATAAACTCTAACAAACACACACATAGACAAACACCCAACCACATAATGTCCTTCGCCTTGAAATAAAACGACATAACATATGACGACGACGACGTTGAGTTGAGAATCTAAATTTGAATTTGAATCTGTGAAGGAAGACAAGAAGACAAGCTTCCTCAGAGAATATGAATTTTATTATCTTATGTCTTTTGTATACGTATACGTATATGTAAATATGTATAATGTATAGTTTCTCATTCAGCACCTAATAAAATGTGTATAGTCTTTCGAGTTTTGACGTCACATCTGCGATGTATAGAATTTTTGTATAGACACAGGGTGTATCGAGATAAACAACATCCTTCTAAAGTACCGCATAAATGACATGTGAAATATTTTCCCCCATCATTCGGGTATATAAATATCAACCCACTTTAATTTCCCGCCACCAGGCATTGATATTCTTATTCTGAAGGACAACAACGATGATGATGATGATGATGATGACGACGGTGATGATGTCGTCGGTCGGTCGATGGGCATTGGGGGGTAAACATGTGTGTGGTGAAGACTCGAGGACGATGGATGAATATTCAGGAAAAAAAAATGTGAGAATCCAAATCCATGCGAAGCGGATGCCCGAGTAAATTTATTTAAACAAAAAAATTATGTAACTGGAATTTGTATTCCAACGAACCTGCTGAACAAAAAGATGGCTGATGCACCATTCACGTGTTGAAATAAATAACAAAAAAAAAGAATATCCTTACAGCAACAACCACCCTGTCGTCTCCCCATCAGAGAAAAATACAGCAGTGATAAATGAGTATCCTTAAAGCATAAATAAGTGTATAACAATGTGTATCTAATGTACATATATGCTGCTCATATAAGCTGACAACTTGTTATTATATTTTTTTTCTTTATTGCTCACGTTTTACATTTAAACAAAAAAAAAAAAATAAAAAAAAATATTTTACAAATCCTTAGGAAGTACATATAATGGGTGATTTTTTAAGAGGTTTAGAACTTTTTTAAAAAAAAAAACACAAAAAATTCAAAAAAATGAATGAAATATTTATTTGAATCGATAGTTTGAACCTTGCAATTTAATGTTTAAAGATAATTTCATGCAAATGTTGACCGCGGCTGCGTCTCAGGTAGCCCATCCGCTGAGTCCAATTTTGGCATACTCTTTCACACATATCGGCCGGTATCTCACGAATGAATGCATGGATGTTGGCTTCCAGTGCGTCAATCGAAGCGGGCTTGTCCCTATAGACATAAGCCTTGACATACCCCCACAAAAAATAATCTAATGGTGTCAAATCGCACGATCTAGGCGGCCAATTGACCGGCCCGAAACGTGAAATTAACTGTTCACCAAACTCGCCTCGCAATTGCGCCATTGTTTCGCGTGCTGTGTGGCATGTGGCACCGTCTTGTTGAAACCACATATCATGCAAGTCAAGAACTTCCATTTCGGGCAAAAAAAAGTTTGTTATCATCGCTCGGTAGCGATGATAACTGCTGGGAACGGCGCCGAATCGACATTTCGCGGTCTTCTGTCACACTAGCTGATACGGCCGCAATATTTTCTTCACTACGCACAGTACGTAAACGTGTTGGTGGTTTAATGTCCAACAAAGTAAATTTGGTGCGAAATTTGGTCACAATCTTCCGAATAGACTGCTCAGAAGGTCGAGAATGCCGACCATAAAATGGAAGCAGCGCGCGATGAACATTTCGAACCGAGCACGAATTTTGATAGTAAAATTCAATAATTTGCAAGCGTTGTTCATTTGTAAGACGATCCATGGTTAAATTGCAAACCAAACTGAAGCTGTTTGACAGTGACACAAGGTACTAAACACACGTCAGCTGTCAAAACCAGTGTTGCCAAAACCAAACCAGCTAAAAAATCACCCGTTACATACATACTTATACTTTTGGCTTAGTTTTTTTGTCGCTTAAGTCTTATTTTTTTTAAGTTGGGGATAAAATTGAGTGAGTGATATTTAAATGGCATGACCATGGTTGAAGATGTTTTGAGGAAATGACAAGAAAAAAGAAAAACATAAGAACAGAACACGTGAGCTTTTAGTGAAAAAAAAAATATAGGTAGGTACATTCTTAAGAAGTTTTTAAAAAACATATGCAGGCTACAGGTTATAGACATATGCTATACTTATAGTGACGACTTCTTAGAATTTATAGAGGACAAAGTTTTGAGATTTTTATTTTTGTCTTTCAACTTATTTCAAGCCCCGCCACTAAATAACGATTAGTCATTCACGAATTCTTCATGCTTGTTAACTGTAAAATTTTTGTCATTTGATGTTGACTTAAATTGACAGCTGATGATATGTTGACCTTGAACCTAAGATTGAACGTTTTGTAAAGAAACATTTACAATTTTGAAGCACTTTTTACTTTCGATATAAAGGTAGAAGGTAGGTAATATAATAATGGCAAATTATGGATTCATGAAAAAAATTTAACTCGAGATTTTGATCAAACTTGACATTACGATGATAGCGAAGTCGAAAAAGTGGGTCTCGCAATTGTGTATGGCTGTGTGTCTGTCCTGTCCTTTCGGGTGCAGCCTAAGCGGGTGGGTCGATTTTCTTTAAACTTGGTACGTAGCGGTTTTTAGGCATTCCCTCCACACATTTTTTTTTTTTTAATTTTTTTTTACGACCAAATAGCGGTACCTATCATACAAATTTTTTTACCAAATAATTATGAAATCTTATTTTTTTTTTCAAAAAGGTGCCCACAACTTTTTTTAATTAATAATTTTGTTTTACAAAAAGATGTATATTATAAAAAAAAATTCGGCACAATAGTTATAAGTGGTACCTCCCATAGAACAATTTGCTTGATTTTCGATTTTTTCAAAAACGGCTTAACTGATTTTGATCAATTTTTTTATAAAAAAATCTTTCAAGAAGTTTTAAAAGTTTTGTATACCAAAATTGTCCATTTTTTTTAATTTTGGATTTTTTAAAAAAGTTTAATTTTTTTTTTTTTTTTGAGAACTTAATATGTACCTAATTCGAAAACGACTTGATCGATTTTTATTAAACTTGTCACTCAGCAGTTTTTTATCATAATTTAGCAGGTTTTAAATAAAAATTATTCTTATGACCAAAAATAACGGTACCTCTCAAACAAGTGTTTTAAAACTGGAATGGAAAATATCATTTTTCTCAAAGACGGGTCTTTTGATTTTGATTAAAATGTTTATGTAAATTAAAATTTGTACGATCTGCTATATTATTGGAAAAAAAATTTATTTAAAAAATTTATTTTCATTTAAAACTTCAAATAAAGTAAATTTTGAAGAATTTTGAAGAAATTTGATGAAAATTGCTCCAAATGGAGTCAAAATTGGCAAAAACTATTCTATTTTGAAAATAAAAGAATAGAGTTGTCGCCCCACAATCAAACTACTGTTTTTTTTATTGAAAGAATGTTTTTTTCATATGGCACACAAACGGCACGGTTTTTTTTTAGAAAATGTGGCACAGTCATTTCTTTTTTTGGGCGGCAACGCTGATTGGGAGTATCATTCAACTATAAACCTCCACTGTGTTGCCTTTAGAATAACACCAATTTACTGCTAATGAAGCCTTTTTATTTTACTAAATTATTAATAAATAATAGAGCAAAAGTTGCACAACAAATCTTTACCCTTATTTAAAAATCACTGCAATTTGTTGCTCGTTTAATTTTAAATATTAATTAAAATTACACGTTTAACGATTTTAAATAAAATCACATATAATATAAAACTATCAAAAAAACATTCAGTCAATTAAAATTCATATAGGAAATTAATGAATCTCTCTAAAATAAATTAAATTTTAAAATTATACCTGCAACTGCCACAAAAACACAAAAGTTACAACCAAATGCAAATAAATTTTATTTATAATCTAGCTTCTGGGGTATTATGTCATGTGCCTTTATATATTTTTAAAATATAAATTTATTATGTTTTTGGTTATCACTCTGCTGCACATTGCTCGTAATGGTCTATTTGTTGGTAAGTCAATTCGATAAAATTTTGAAATAACATTTCAACCTTCATTCCATTTACAGTAATAAATTTAATAATTGCAATATTCCTTAAATCTCTTGACTTAACACACTCTTTTCATATAAATATATAGGCTGGTTTATGAGGTTTTATATTTATATCCTGATTTGAACGTTAAAAACTCATCAATCTTATTTAAGCTCAATCATCACCTTAACACGAGGAAGCAGAAATTCAAATACAAAAAATAAAATAAACCAAAAAAATAAATAAAAAATATTATGACACGTGTCAGAATGGTATAAGTAATAATTCATTTCAATTTTGTTACCAAAAATAAAAATATAAATATCAGTACCTACATACAAACATACATAAACAGGAAGCTTATATACTTCGTATGTGAGAATGTATGTATATGTAAATATAATACACAAATCCTTTTTTCCGGCGCTAACTCATTAATTATTTACAAATCCTTATTCCTTCCATCATAGTCAATTTTATTGATTCATATTTTTATTTTTATATTTTTGGTTACCTACATAAAAATTTTATTTGGTAAGTCAAAGAGTCAAAAAAAAAAAACATATAAGGATATACCAAGGTTAAAAAATATTTCCATCATCTGTCGATGAAGCGTTAAGATTTAATTTCAAGTGGAAAATGGTAGGTGGCGGGCGGTGCTTTTCATGGTCGGCCCAGTTGTAATCAAAAAATAACCGCAAAGCAATTATTATACATTCCCGTGAGTCCGCGTGATCCTTTAAATGGGAGTATAAGATTCACACGCATATCACAAATGTGAGAGTTAATTGGAGTTATTAAATGACAAATGGGCTGTGGCTTGGATTAGCTTGTGATTATTTTTTGAAAAAAGTTTATGTTTATATTGTTTATACGGAAAGTTGTCATATTTTCATGTACTTTATGTATAGGTATAGGAATTCTTTATAAGGATTAAACATTTTTAGGAATTCTCATTTTTGTTTTGTGCTTTTACTTTGGAGATTTATTTAAGACTGTGATTTTTGGATTGTTTTAAAAATCGAGTCTATTGAAAATTGAACAGAAACGGATAGCTATATAAGGTTAAATAGTAAAGAAACCGTTTGACGAACAAGTTTTTGCTGGTTTCCCAAAAAATTGGAACGGCAATATTTTAGCTTTTATTAATGCAAAGTTAAAAAAAAAAAAATAATAAAAAAAAAAAAAACAATTTCTCATTTTCTAAATATCGAATTTTCAATAAAATAATTATGAAATTTTTTAAATGTTTATTTTGATAGGTAAGCAAAATTATTCAAAATTATAAGAAACTTATATGTAAAAAATTTCATTAAAATAGTTTCAGTTAGAGATAGTCGAAATGATATTTTCCTTACCGGTTGAGATGTGTAAACATCAAATTATATATTCAAGTACTGGTTTTGCATCACAGAACGCGGTGAGTTCGAACTGTAAGCCAAATTTCAACCCAAACTCAACTCGACCTATCGATATAGTTTGAGCTACGAAGAAACGTACCCAATATTGAACGTATCCAATCTACATCAACGTATCGTGACGTGTAACATCACAACGTAATGTGCTACAGAAATTTTTAAGTTTTTAATTTACCCTTTCGCCAGCATAAATGTTTACACATAAAAAAATATTGGTTTAAAAAAACAACAAAAAAAATGTGAGCACGTTTTTGAATAATATTTTCATAATTTAAAAAAAAATAGTACCGTTAGGTATATTTGGTCAAAAAATGAATTAAAGTGTCAGGAGAATGCCCCGAAAAACGCTAGATACCAAGTTTAATGTTTAATTTGATTCTGTAGAAAATTGTAGGTCCCCGTTCTTCTGCCGTCCTACAACAACCCGGTTGAGAGAGTAAATCACTATATTTTAATTTTAAATTAGTTTAAAAGTTGTGCTAGTTTTTGATAAATGAATATATAAGCAATATTTTGTTAAAAACACATACGTTAACATAAGGTTTAGATTCTAGACCTTGTTGATCTGGCAGAGAACTCGAACAAAAAGTTTCATCAAGTCATTTCCACCTGTTTCCATTAAGTCAGATATTGATCTTCTTCAGCAATTTTTTAAGTCTTTTAGCTTATTTTTCTTTATCGTTAAAATATATCATCAAAATTATGTACTCATACCAGGTAAGGTACTCAAAAGCCTTGAGTACAAAAAGCAATATCAAATAGCATAATAAATTGGTATCCAAGTTCGTATCTATTTAACACATTAGAGATAGACTTTCCTTAGACTTATATAACAAGTAAGTCAATATTTTGCTTTCATTTTCCTTTTCCCATTTTTTACTAAGCTTACAAAAAAAAACCCTTAAGCTTATCCGTGCATATATGTATATCACTCACATATCGAACATACCTGTAGCAATATTTTCCAGTTTCATACCTTTTTCTTCGTCATCCATATCAACTCTGAAGAAGATCCAGATAATGTTGATATAGGAAGGTGCGAGAGATGTTTCAATCTTTAAAGCTTACTTTGCTTGATTCCGAGAAGGGGAATTCGATTTATGCACAGAAAAATCCTTAACAAAAAAAAAAAAAAAAGCATCACCTCCACTAGCGACAAAATATATAAGGAGTGATGATTTTTATGGTTCTATCAGCCACCCACAATATTCTCGTTAAATTGGGTGTAGAATGAAAAACAAAAAAAAATATATTCCTATACTCAGCTAGAATGTAAAATCACTAGGGTTTTATCCCGAATATTATTCAATTGAGAGTACATACATACATACATATTACATATATAATAATGTGTAACAGTATTTTCCCCCGCCCCCAATCAATTTCAAAACATCTTTTTCTCTGCGAATGAAATATTTATAAATCGCAAAAAGTACTCATACGTAAAAATTCTCAGAACAAAAGCAAATGTATTTTTTTTGTTGAAGAATTCAAAGTTTTTCTAGGAATTTCAGAACTTTTCTATATTTGAAAACTTGAAAATTTAATTGATTTTTTTTAGCAAAAAAATAAGAATCTGATATTTCCCAGAAGTTCTTAAAAACCTATTAATTTGTTTGGGATAAGATAGAACTGGCTGTGTCAGTCTATAAGTAAAATCGATAAACTTATGGACAGTTTTATTAGTGCCTGAGTCAATTCTTAGTTAAACTATGGTTAGTTAATCCTTTAAAAATAAATTCTAGCCGAGTTATAGCTCAGAAGCAATTTTTCAGTGTACGATAAACTTTAACTTTCAGTTGTCAAAAAATTTATCAAAATGCGCCTTTACTTTCAAAACACAGAGGGCCACACTATGCGAGGGCTACCAAAGAACAGCCCTCTGTATTTCGATAGTATTTTCAAACGCGCATCTGTCATAAATATCTATTAAGTCAATTTAACGAATTTAGTGAGATAACCCGGGATATAAATTAACTGAAAAACAAGTGCGAAGTTATTCCAGTTTTGGAATTTAACATGTTTTTTTTTTTAATCAATTATGATTCTGAGCTAAGTCATCGAATTTGAATTTGGTGAGTTAACAGAATAGATTCTTCTGACAGTTGTGTGTCAAAATACTATCAAAATGAAGAGGGCGACACTATGAAAAGCAGCCTTTCCCTACTGATGCATATTGGATATAGTGTCGCTCTCTCTCTGTTTCGATAGTGAAAGTGCATTAAATTCAATAGATTTTTGAAAGTTTCACTAAAAAAACTAGAGGTTTAACTAACTCTGAAGTATGCCGTACCGTAATGGTTAGTGCGTTGGACTGTTACGCCGAAGGTCTAGGGTTCGATTCCCAGCCTCTGCCACCTAAAAACAGAAATATTTTTCATGGGTTACTGCCTCTTGCGAAGAATTGACAAATCCTCCAAGAGTATTTCTTGTCATGAAAAAGTGCTTCTTATACCCTAGCCGTTTGGATTCGGCAGAAAATTGTAGGTGTCCTCTATTCCTACCAATAACACGAACATAGGAATGGATGAGAGTTGTAAATTACTAGGTCCTGGTTCTTTACGAGCTGTCGCGCTGACCAATTTATTTTTAATTTATTTACTTTAACTAAATCTGGGTTAACTAAGAGTTGCATTTAAGCTCTTTATTTACTAAATCTGGAATAATTGCAGTAGAAATCTCCCAGATAGAGTCAACTTCTTCGCACTCAGAGAAAAAACATGATAGATACATATTTAAAGTGGTTATTGTTAAATTGACAAGGTGCACTTTCCCATAAAAATATCCCAAACACTCAGAAACTTACAATAAAATAGCATTCGTGATTAAATTACCACAAAACTGTTTTAATAACATTAGCGCAAAATTTTAAACGATTTAGTACGATGTTAAAGCATTTTTACTATGACCAAATGGCTTTAACATCGTACTAAATCGTTTGCGCTATTGTATTTAGTTTATTTAAGAAGATATCATGATGTTTGAACATGAAATTCTTGCGTCAATACAAACTTTTTCAAAATTTTGACATGACCGCATTGGTAGTTTTAACCAAATCCATGTTATTTTAACACTGTATCTTGTAAATTTCAAATTTTACAACAAAAACTTGTTGAATTAATAATTAATAGAGTTATTTTAACAATTTTTTATCTGATGAACTTAATTAGGTCTTGAGTTAGCACTGGGATGTTCATGTTTATTTAAACATAACATCGTGCTGATATTCTAAAATTGTTAAAACATAACTGCAGTGTAAATTTTAACTAAATCCATGTTATTTTAATACTGCATTTTGTTCGTTTAAATTTTACTACATGTAGTTGTTGACTTAAATTTTAACTTTAAGTTATTTTAACAATTGTTTACCTTTTCCTGTTCATTTAAACATAAAATTGTTAAATGTTTTAAAATCTTTTGTGACTAATTTTATGAATAAATATTTATATGAAATAAAAGTCAGTGTACTTGAATCCTAATTTTGTGGGCTTCAGGTCTTTCTTTCTTTCTTGGTTAGTTTTATTCAAATAGACGAAGCCCACAAAATTAGAATTCAACTATTTTGAATCAAAAGGTCACAAAAAAGGAATAATTATTGAAAGACATTGATTTTGATGGTATTTCTTCTCACTATCTCTGTATCGCAAAAACTACACAAGTGCTAAAAATATATCTTGGCATGTGAATTCTTCTTTATTCTCGTGCAAGATTAACACAGCTTCTGGTTTTATCACCTAAATCTTTAAATTAAACTGACAAGTATTATTTATTTAATATGAAGTGAAACCAGATGTTTAACCAGATGTTCGTGTTGATTTAACAGGGTTATATATATTGTAAGTGTTATTCTTACAATGCGTCATGTTGATTTTACAATAAACTTAAATTGATGAAACACGAAATTTAAACTTAGTATCCTGTTAAATATTTAACATGATCAACCGTATTGAAAAATAACAACCTGATAAGTGTTTACTTTTACGTGATATGTTCTCTTAGTGTGGAGGAGAATAATGCGACAACCACTAACGAGGCTTAGTTGCGGAGATATAGGGTTTCAAACAAATTTTGATTTTTAAAATTTATTTTCAATCCGGCATCGCAAGTTTTGTCAAAAAGTGATGAAAACTTTTTTTGCTGAGATTTTAAAAATGGCGTACATAGATCGGAAGGCCTGTTTATTGTCAGGTTAGTATCGTTTTTTTCTTCTCTCCGTCCGTTTGAAAAAAACGTCGGTGTATATCTAGATAATTATTACTTCATCTTCTTAAAATTCAAGGCAACCATCATGCTAGATCAGGAAATTTCTAAAAGCTCATAGTTTCAGCTCTTTGAAGTTTTATTTGTACATAGACATTTTTTGTTAAAAGAATCTCTCGAAAATAATTTTTTTTTATTCAACGAAACTTTATAGACCATCTAACCTCCTTGAAGTGGTAAAATTCACCTAGCTTCATTACACCAACATTGAAAAAAAAAACTCTTTTTATGCCTCAAAGAACCTTAGAAATATTATAGAAGATGTATGTATTTTATATGTTATTCATTTGAAGGACTTCCTTAACCCATTACACATAGTTTACCTACTCACACTAGCCTTTACATTAGCCTCGGCCTTAGCCATCTCTTCTTGACCCAAAAAAATATACATATATAACTTTAGTCTCAGATCAAGCATAAATAAAAGGTTTTCCTCTATTGAATATTATTTACACATGATTTCATGTTTATGTGTATAGAAGAAGAAGCAAATGTATGTAGGTACCTATGTGGTAGCAGGTCTCATGAGTATATGGCGTTGGCATTGGCAGACGAATAAAAGCATGCCAGCAAAAGTTGAAATCCTTTTACTTTTGCCTCACAATTTCTATATAAAGAGTAGGTATACCTACTTAACTGATGGTGGATGTTAATCAAGCGGAAGTTGGTTGAGTTTTTCGGTCTAAATTTGAGCAAAAAAAAAACGAGAACCTTAACCACCAAGCACACCAAGTCAACACGAGGAAGGAGCAAGCATATGATTTAATAATTTCCCCGTGGCTTGGTTGCGTCAAAAAGTGTGGTGGTGTGCTGTGGTGAGCGCAAAAAAAAAGGGCCACAACTTTTTTCTTTTTTTTTTTTTAATCTCACTTCGATTTCTGCATGAAAATTTAAAACAATTTTCCAGGATTTTATGTTCGGTGATGGATGAGGTTATAGGTCTTGATTTTTTTTTTTATTTTTAAGGTTATATATTTAGGGAGGTAGTTTGAAGATATCTTATCCAAAAGTTTATGGGATTTTTTGATCTCTTTTCCTCTTTCTCGACCTCTCACTCACTCTTGCAGTCTGAATTCTAATTTTTTTTTTTTTATTTTAAAATTTTATCGTTTACGAAAACAAAAACAAAAAAACAAATAAAAAAAACTTATACCATCAGAAAAAAGATATGAGTGTACCCTAACCTACCTTATAAATTTTAACAGATATGCCAAAACTTTTCTTTAAATTCCTGTTGCAGAGATAAATTGATGATGATGTGTTTGTGTGTGTGTGTGTCACATTGGAGGTGACATTTTTGGGACACCCAAGTGTTTTATACACTTAAGCTTAGGATAAAACAATGTTGAAGACAAAAGTAAAAAAAAAAAAAGTAAATCTACCCTCAGATAAAGCTTTTATGTTGACATAATAATATAAGCTGTCAATGGTGTCAATGTTTTTTTTTCTTTTTGTTCATTTTTACACCAAAAATATTTTGATTTATTGTTAGATTTATGAACAAAAAAAATATGTGGTGCGTAAGATGTTTTTGTATATCATTTGTAGTGGATTATAATATAGCATGACATATCGAACATATGTTTATGGAATATATATCTATGATATGAGGTTTTTAGGGCTCATTTTTTGTTAGAGTCATAAATATGTACATATAAGTTTACATTGTAATAAAACTGAGTAAGTTATAAAAGCGGATTATGAAGATTATTATAAGTCTTATTTATATTTCCTCTGAGTTACTCTTCAAGTCTCCACTCTGACTTGTATTTCTCTTTAAGAAAGTTGAAAATTCTCTTGGGCCTAATTTTTCTAGTTCCAGAATTTTTGAGTTTCGGATTTTTAACTCGAATTAGCTCCTTTAAGATTTTGCATAGTTAATTTTAATTCTGGCTTAACTCGGAGTCAAACCAATAAATTTGACATTTTTCAAAAAAAAAATACTTAAAAATGGAAAAAAATTATTAAAAAACAACGGGAACACTTAAAATGCCATGCTATACCTTTTTGTGAAGCCAGAAATCTTTTAATTTTATTTTTATTTTTATTTTTATTTTTATTTTTATTTTTACTTTTATTTTTATTTTTATTTTTATTTTTATTTTTATTTTTATTTTTATTTTTATTTTTATTTTTATTTTTATTTTTATTTTTATTTTTATTTTTATTTTTATTTTTATTTTTATTTTTATTTTTATTTTTATTTTTATTTTTATTTTTATTTTTATTTTTATTTTTATTTTTATTTTTATTTTTATTTTTATTTTTATTTTTATTTTTATTTTTATTTTTATTTTTATTTTTATTTTTATTTTTATTTTTATTTTTATTTTTATTTTTATTTTTATTTTTATTTTTATTTTTATTTTTATTTTTATTTTTATTTTTATTTTTATTTTTATTTTTATTTTTATTTTTATTTTTATTTTTATTTTTATTTTTATTTTTATTTTTATTTTTATTTTTATTTTTATTTTTATTTTTATTTTTATTTTTATTTTTATTTTTATTTTTATTTTTATTTTTATTTTTATTTTTATTTTTATTTTTATTTTATTTTATTTTATTTAAAAAAAAAAGTTGTTTTAGTGAAAAGTTTTGGAAAAATTAATTTTCAAACTTAAAATTTAGAAAACAAAATTCGAACCAATTTTTTTTTTTCAAAATTTTACTTAATTAAGTACAATTTTTGTTTCATAGTTCAATACTCTTATTATTATTATTACTTATTTTTATTCAAAAACAGAAAAATGTATACTAAAATGTCTTCTAGATTTAAAAAAAAATGAAAACAAAAGTATGTTTTCCTTATTTTGCTTCAAATATTTCCATTTCACTAAAAAACTAAATTAAGCAGATTCAGTTATTTTCAATTTTGTCAAAAATCAGAAGTAATTTTATTTAGCATACGGTTTTCTGTCTTTGAGTAAAAAGTAATAAGAATTTTGAATTTTGAAAACAAAAATAACATTTAATTATGTAAAATTTTGAAAAAAAAAAATATTTAAAAAAAATTTTTAATTTTTTTTTTTTCAAAATTTTGAGTTCTAAAATTAATTTTTCAAAAATTATTTACTAAAAAAACTTTATATAAGGTAACAATCCATTGTAAAACTTATAACGAAATAAAAATCTATCTATATAAATAAATTAAAAGAAGAGACTTCTGAATTTACAAAACGCGTAAATTAAAAAACCGTTGTTTTTTAAATATTTTTTTCTGTTTAAAGTCAGTTTTTTTTTAATGCATGTCCTGCTAAACGCGTGGGAAAAAGCCCCCTCCCTTACGATGTTTGTCTTGTCTCGACCCAACCTACATGCTCTAGTCTTTTGTCACCCCTTATGCAAATCACCCTGTATATGACAAATACGGATTTGTAAAAAATTCGAACTCGAAATTTTTATCACAATTGACATAACCATGATAGCGTAGTCGAAAAAAGTGGATCTTCAAACTCTGCCGGTTTGTCTGTTCGACTACAGCCGAATTTCTTTAAACTTGGCACTTAAAGCGTTTTCTGAGCATTCCTCCTACCATTTTTTTGGGCATTTAATGAAAATCTTATTTTTTAATTCAATTTCCGAAATATGGTTTTAAATGGCATCCTTCCATAGAACTTTTTTTTTAACTGATTTTCTTCATATTTTTTGAAGAATGTTTTAAAAATTAAAAACAATTTTTTTTTTTTGGATTTAAAAAAAAAAATATAATTTTTGTTTTGAAAATTCAATAATTCGCAAACGACTCACTCGATTTTTATTAAATTAGGACCAAGCAGTTTTTTTTTTAACATTATCTAGATTATTTAAAACAAAAATTATTTTTATAACCAAAAATAACTGGTACCTACCAAAAAAAGTGTTTAAAAGCTATTAACGAGAATCTTATCTTTCTCGAAAACGACTTCTAGGATTTTGATTAAAACATTTTTTTTAGCTAATATCAATTTTAACGGTATCTCTCATAGAACCATTTTATTGGTTTTTAACAATCTCATTATCTATGTAACCGATTTTTATGAAATTTTTATACAACAACTTTTAATAATTGTAAATGATATTGCAATTCAACATTTTTGATCTAAAAAAATTATTTTTGAAAATTCGATATTTTTAAAATGAGTAGGTAGGTACATAATTTTTACAAAATTAATTTTTTAACTCTGCATTAATAAATACGTAAGATAATGTACCTACCAATTGTTTTTTCTTTAATGTTTACAAAATTACATATATGTACATATTTTATAATAAAAAAAAAAATATTTAAAAACAGCCACTCCAACAATTTTTAATTTTTTTTTATAAATTACAAAAATTAAAAGAAAAAATGGTTAAACAAATTTATTTATAATAATAATGGCCGTATTTTGGTGAAAGTGTATAGCAACTCAGTAAAAATATTACACGCAAACAATAACAAATAATTATTTGTTTTGTATATGAAACAATAACAAATTATTTATAATCACTTTTTTGTTATTGTTTGCTTGCAAACAATTTTAGGTACTAAGTTGCTATACACTTTCACCAGAACACGGCCATATTGATTTTTTTTTAAATTTTTTAATTCAAACTGTAAGCTCCGTGCATGCATATGCGCAACACGGTAGGTACTATATTGTTGGTTTTTATGTAGTCACAAAAAAAACCTTAAATTAAACTCCTATTTTGGCAAGTTATAAAATATAGGCTCCCCGCCATATTCAGTTTTTTTTTTTTTATCAGGTGAATAGGTTTAAAATATTCGGACTTTAAAACCGTGTTAAGGTACATAAGGAACAAGTTCGTGTGACGTAGTCGTGAATTTTATTTCTATCAATTTGAAAATTAAGCTCATATTAATTTGGTTTATATGTTTCTTGAATGAAAACTACCCACACAACCAATTTTGGCTACAATTCAAATTCATTACTTTTCTTATATTCGCTTCGAATTCAAAATAAAAACACAAAAAGTAATTACTCTTGAAAGTGAATCTGAAAACTATATAAACCCCACCTTTTTTTCTGCTGATCAAGCTGAAAGCAAACAAACCGGAAATTGTTTTTCCTCTTTTTTTATTTATAACTGTGGAAAACAATATCTTCCGTTTAGAATGAAAAGTGCACTTTGTCCATTGTTTTTCTCTGCCATTTTGGATAACTTCCAAATTTAATATCAATAATGCTATGCTACGCTCAAGGACTATTCCTATTTTATCCATCTCTCCAAAAAACATAACCAACCATCCAATTTATAGAAATCTTTTTTCTGCCACAAGGAAGCCCAGAAAAGGAGTTTATTAATTCCGTTAACAATATTGAGGATTTGCATCATTTTTTTCTTTCGGTATACCTAAACACTCACCATCTAATTTATAAACAGTTTTAAGGACTTCAAATCTTTCTTTATTTATACAACAATCACAACAATAACAACAACAACGAAATACCATCAGAGAAGAATTTCTTAAAGCCATGATGATGGAGATAATAGGTAAAAGGATAAAAGTGTTTTCACAAACAAAATGAATAAAGGAGGAAGGAATATATATGTATGTATAGCATGGCAGAAGCGTATCCTTTTGTATAGTGTATAAGCTCCATGATACCGTTTAAATGGCAGAGAATCAAAGCTATATATATATTCTTCTACCTTCTTCTATACAAATGTTATTATTTAAGTATGTATAGGAAGGGAATTGCTGAAGCTTTTTAACAGGATTACTTAGGAAATAGGTCCTTAGCTCCGAACAATATAGAAATGGCAAAACGGATTTGTTGAACAAAATTCAACAGGAGCTCGATTACCTCGACAAAATTATAACTCCAGAGGGTTTGTTTTTTTTGTATAGGGTTTGAGGTATTGTTGCTACTTTGTTAAAGTTTGCCAATTAACTCTTATACGAAAGTTTATATACCAACAAGACTATAAATATCATTAATTAATGTATGAATTAAAATTTCCACAATATGCTCGCGCGTAAGGAATTATATTTTTTTAGGCTAAAGGCTAAGTGGTACACAAGTGGTGGCTCAATCTACACTTTATACTCACCTCTTTTCCAAGAAGTTTTTGTGTGGACTCTTGGGGTACATGGAGCTTTTTTTCCAAAAAACAAAAAAAAAGCAAATATATATAAAAACACATAACCCTGTTGGTTTTTCATTTATAAATAAAATAAGCATATAGTACACGATAATTCAGGATAATTCATTCAACCAGGGGGTTTATTATTAAATAATTACTTTTGGGGGTAAAATTTAAGAATGTTGGCAGAATTGGGGTGTTAAAATGAACTGAACAGAGAGTGAGAGTGGAAACTTGCACGTAACCTTTTGTTGCTGACAGCTTGGAGGGTTTTTTTAATTTTTTTTATGTTCTTTTATTTTTCATTTAATTCACAGCTCCGCAGCGCCGCGCCATCATGTAACATTTTTCCTTAATTGACTTTGAAATTTTTATTCAAAGAAAATATTATGTAGCAACGTAAATTTTAACTTTTAATGAAGCAAATAATATTTGATATATCTACTCGTACATTGGGGTAGGTGGGTTTTGTTTTATACATATAACCACATATGCATGATTGAAGGGCTTCTAGGTATTTCTTCGATTTTAATCCTTTTCTGAATTTCATTTTGCTTTTGATAATTTTAAATTAAATTCTTAAATCTCAAGTTCTAAGAAATGAGAATTTTTATAAAAAAAATTGATTTAATTGAAATCTTTAAAATATCCTTAGAAAG
This sequence comes from Epistrophe eligans, assembly GCA_951394125.1. Lineage (NCBI taxonomy): Eukaryota > Metazoa > Arthropoda > Insecta > Diptera > Syrphidae > Epistrophe > Epistrophe eligans. The sequence continues at coordinate 106,654,024 of OX596028.1, forward strand.
ACTTTGGAATGCCTTGTCTGTGTTACAAAGAATTTTTCGAAACTTTGTAATGATGATTTTGTAAAAGTAATATTGTCATGAGTGTGTTGCTATGGACACAGGTTATTTGAAGGACTGGGTATATTGAAATACACTTATTAAAAGTGCAATCATGATAATTGGCTTTCATGTATAGAATTTTAAAAGAAGTTGGCTCTTCTTATCTTATAGAGGTTTTATAAATTCAATATTTAAACCCCAAATCTTTTGTTAATTATACCTACAAGCTGAGAAATATGTGCTTAATCAAATTTTAAAAATACAACCTTTTAAATTTTTTAATCTAGAAATGGGTTTTTTGTGCAATCTGCTGCTTGTTCCACTTCATTATCATTCTGGTGTTTTTGCATTTTCTCTTCCTCCTTTTTTGGATTTACTCTTCCTCCGACATCTTTTTCTTTTTTTGCCAAACTTTTTTTATAACAGCGTAGCGCAGTCTCAATTTGATTTGTCTCAAAACGTAGACATATAAACTTTTTTGTATGTGTATTTTGCGAAGCAACGCGAACACGGATCTGCTAGTTTTAATAAAAATCATAAAAGTCGTCTTCGAGAAAATAAGATTTTCTTCAGCAGTTTTTTAAAAAAAATGTGTGGAATTTACCGTTATTTTCGGTTATAAAAATAATTTTTTGTTTAAAATGTACTCAATAATGTTAAAAAGCCGTTTCGTTCCATGTTTAATAAATATAGACCGAGTCATTTTCAAAATATGTATATTAAGTTTTCAAAAAAACTTAAATAATCAAAAAAAAAATTGCAAATCTTATTCAATAAAACTTTTTAAACCATTTTCCATGAAAAAATATAATCAAAACCATTTTTGAGAAAATCAAAAAAAAGGTTTTATGGAAGAGTGCCATTTAAAGCCATAATTCGGAAGTTTTTTTTTTTTTTTTGAAAAAATATATTTAAACAAAAAATACTGAATAAAAAAAAAGTGGTAGGCTTTGAGGAAAAATTAAGATGTTCAATAATTGCTTAAACAAATTTTATGGCAGGTATCGTTATTTTTGGTGCATAAACTCTAGGTACCAAGTTTAAAAAACATTAACCCACCTTTTAAGCTATAGACGAACGGACTGACAGACAGACCGACAGAATTGGGAGACACACTTTTTTTTACCTTGTTTGTCATAATAATGTCAAGTTTGATCAAAATTGAGTTCAATTTTTGTACGGACCCATAACTGGCTATACAGGCTGATTCGCATAAGATGTGACAAAAAGCTAGAGCGCGTAGGTTGGATCAAGACAAAAAAATCGTGTGGTCGGGAGTTCTATTTGTGCCTGTTAAGCCGAGAGGGACAATTTTTTAAAAAATTGACTTAAAAACTAAAAACATAAAACGAACGTTACATATCTTATTCAAAGTTCTTTGTGATTCTTTGTAATTCTTATTAATTATTTACGCTAAGTTAAAAGTTTAGTAATTTTAGCAAAATCTGAAGATGTAATATCCTAAATTTGAATAAAAAAACAAATTATCAAAAATCGGTAATTCTCACAATGCCATGCTATACTTTTTAGTAATTTGTTTTTTTAATTAAAAGTTTTTCTAAAAATTGACTTGCAAACACAAAATTTTGAACAAACCATTTTCAAACAATTTTTTTTAAATTTTACGTAACTATAATTATTTTTTTTTAATTAAATGCTTGCATTAATTTTTAGTCAAAAACAGAAAACTGGTTTTTTGAGTTTTTGAGAAAATTGAAAATTCATTTTTAAACTGATGCAACTTTTTTTATAATGGTCGTTCATTTTTTATAATAAAATTTCACCCCAAACTGAAAAATGAAAAAAAGGCTCTAAAATATGAAAAAACACCCCAAACAGTAAAAATTAATCAATTTATTTGTTGTTATTGCTTTTCATATAAATTTTTAGAGCAATTTTTTATTTTTATTTTTATTTTTATTTTTGATTTGATTATTTTTTTCTTTTTTTGTATAGGCCCTTTTTTTTTCTTTATTTTTGGGGAAAGAAGAAGCCCAAATTTTCATGTTTTTTAATCTAATTTTTTTTTCACTTGAGCCAAATTTCATGTAATTATAATTTGAATAGAAAATTTCAATTCCATCTAAATTGGGCCTTATTGTTATTGGCTCATATTTTACCATTTTTTTTTTTTATGTAAATGTGAATGTCACATTTTTTCTTAAATAGAATTTAAGTACAATCTATAAAAACCAACATCGACGGCAATTTCACTTTAAAAACAAACAAAAAAATCACTTTTCATAACATTTTATCATTGTTCTAAAAATAAAAAAAAATCGATAGGCACATCAGTGCATGTTTGGCACTTTTAAAACAAAACAAAAATGTTTAAATTATTAATTTTATATGAGTACCTTACAAACTCCAAATATAAATGTACATTATACCAACGTAACGTATGTAGGTACATGACAAAAAAAAAAAAAAAAACAATTTTGCCAATATCATTTGACAATATGTGACATGACATGAGGTGAGGAGAAGATATCCTGAGGTTGAAAATATGTCAACTCACTCACATAAGTATCATTTTGTTTTACTCTTAAAAACAAACAACAACCATAGAGAGCGACATCAAAAAGGATAACATTGGTGTATATTGCGTATAAAAAAAAAAACCAACATGATTTTATAGAAATTGAGAATATTACGTACATACATGTACTGTACATATTTTACATTTTGGTTAACGTTGTTTGAAGATATCTCAGGGAGGCATATTAATTTTTTATTTTCAATTTTTTTGTATTCCATAGAACAATTTGTTTCAACTTAATGTAACTTTCACAGAATTGGGTGAATTTTGTTTTTTTTTTTTTTTTGTGTCCACAAAATTAAATTGATTAAATTTTTTAATTTAAAATTGGTTAGAGAATTTCTTCCTGAACACACAATACAAAAATCGAGTGGTATTAGAAAAAACTTTCATCGAAAATACTTCCAAAAGGAATTCATTGTAAAAGAAATAAAAAAAAATAAAAAAAAAAAATAATAATTTGTATACGCAGACCTTTTAGTTAAATGGTCAGGAGCGAATGTGAAAAACAATATCATTTAAGTGGCCGGCCTCAGGAAGATTCGCAGGATGCGATTCTTTTGATTCAATTTTTAACAACTTTTTCGCACATTTAGGGCGGTATCTCGGCCATAACTTGAGTAATGTTGGTTTTTAATGCGTCTAGAGTTCGAAGATTATTCGCGTAAACACTATCTTTAGCATAGCCTCATAGAAAAAAATCTATCGGTGTCAAATCGCATGATCTTGGTGGGCAATTGACGTCGCCAAAACGTGAAATTACGCGACCAGGAAACTTCTCACGCAATAAAGCCATAATTGGTCGTATTGTGGGGCTTGTTACCCCGTCTTGTTGGAACCACATATCATCCATGATCTTCAATCGCCGGCCAAAGAAAATAGGTTAATTGCTGCGAACGCCGAGAAATCGATAAATTCGAATCATCAGCAACACTTGCACTTGCAGAAGCAATATTTTCGACTGAGCGTCCATTACGATGATGCACAGGCCTTACGACATCAGCAATGCTTCCACTCCCTTCAAATTTCTTCACAATTTTTTTATTACGACTTTATTTTATTTTATTTTATTTTATTTTACTTTATTTTATTTTATTTTATTTTATTTTATTTTATTTTATTTTATTTTATTTTATTTTATTTTATTTTATTTTATTTTATTTTATTTTATTTTATTTTATTTTATTTTATTTTATTTTATTTTATTTTATTTTATTTTATTTTATTTTATTTTATTTTATTTTATTTTATTTTATTTTATTTTATTTTATTTTATTTTATTTTATTATATACTATTTTATTTTATTTTATTTTATTTTATTTTATTTTATTTTATTTTATTTTATTTTATTTTATTTTATTTTATTTTATTTTATTTTATTTTATTTTATTTTATTATATACTATTTTATTTTATTTTATTTTATTTTATTTTATTTTATTTTATTATATACTATTTTATTTTATTTTATTTTATTTTATTTTATTTTATTTTATTTTATTTTATTTTATTTTATTTTATTTTATTTTATTTTATTTTATTTTATTTTATTTTATTTTATTTTATTTTATTTTATTTTATTTTATTTTATTTTATTTTATTTTATTTTATTTTATTTTATTTTATTTTATTTTATTTTATTACTTTTTTATGCACCTGACCAAAAGGCTTCAATTTAATAACAAATTAACCATAAAATGTGACAGATTTCTCTTTAAGGTCAAATTCATTCCATGTTAAAATCTACCTAAATATTTTCAAAGCAACAAAACCTCCCGAACTATAATATCTTGATTCTTATTTTAAACAAAAATGGAGAAGAAAAAAATCCAAGATAGTTTTGCCTTCAACAAAAAGAACTTTTCCAAAAGCGCATTCATGTCGAAAAAGTTTTATTATTTTGTTCAAGTTGAAAATTGAAAATGTCTCAAATGAGTCCATGTTTCTATAAGAGCAGGAATACAGATGTCCTTATTATTCTTTTAATCATTTACTTTTCACAAGAAAATAAAAAAAAAATCTTTGATATTATTATAATATTATAATTAAAAAAAAAAAAGTTTTTAATTGAAATCAGACTTTCAAACGAAACTAGCATTTAAATTGATATAAAGAATTCTTTAAAATTCTATTTCCATATATATAGATATTTATTCTGACCTTACTTATCTACATTGTTTTTAGATTCCAAACCTTTAACTGGCACATCTGTCACCTAGTATGGTATAGAAATGTCTATATATTAGTAAAATTTTCTTCCATCAAATTGACATTTCAGAAAATTAGTTTGTCCTTCGAATTCAATTTATATCTATTTCGTGATGACTTTTTAAACATTCCATTCCACTTACTCCCATTTACCTAATCTCTCTCAAAAACTGAATCTGACATATTTGACAGATGTAACTGATATTTTCTCGAATATCAAACCTAAATAAATAGAAATGCTCTTACAGAAATTAAACTTTAATTTGATGTATTCAACAATTCCAACCATATTAATGATGGAATATAGAATGAATGGTAGGTAGGTACTTATTTTCAGAACAATCCAACTCAAAAACTTAAATATTCATTGATTATTTTCCTTTCAATATAGGGACAAAAAGTATCTTGTTGTTGTTGTTTGAAACTTGAAACAGAAAACATTTACAAGAGTACACCATCACAGCATTGAATTCGAACCACTCTCTTTTTCTGTCTCTTTGTTCTACATCAGGTTCAGAAGTGGGAAGAATAATGTCCTTGTTTTTTTTTTTTTTTTTTGGTTTCATTCACAACCATAACCACAATAAGCAAAGGAAGTTCTTATGTGACATGAAATGCTTTTGTTTTATATACATACATAAATAATTTATAGATAGGTTTAGGTTTATAGTTAACCACCAGACACGTCCGGTCAGTGTTAACTCCCTTAATCAAAGTTACGGATTTGGTTGAACAATTTGCCTTGAAAAACCTTTAATGAGAGAAACAAACAAAGTAATGTAAATAAAAATAAAAAAATACAAAAAGGTAAATAATATAAATGTAGGTCTGCAGATATTTGTATACTTACTTACACACTCCATCTACATATATAGATGATGAATAAATTATTCAGAGATACACCTACAGCAGGGTGACTGGTGGGCGGTTTGATTAAAAGTCTAAAAAAAAAACTACACAGAGAGTATAAACAAATCAAAAGTATAAAAAAGTAAAAGTACGATTGAAGTATATCGAAACAGAATACAGAATCAACCATACCTACTAATTCCAGATAAATTCGATTGACATTCGTATCTCATACGATACGGTATTTATTATTATTTTTTTTTTTTTATAATTCAAAATAAATTGTATGTATTTAGTTCATCGTCAGTGGGGCGGCAACAGCTACGCGGCGCGGCGCCGAGGCTTATTGATTTTTTGTTATCCGTTAGCTTTTTTTTTTCTTATGACGGCTGAAGCGGTGGTAACGACCGACGAGGAACATAAGAGTTACGTATTTTAACTAATTTAAAAAATATATAAAAAAAATAAACACACGAAGTTATTTAGCTATAAAAATAAGGTTGACACAATTTTTCTTTAGATTCCTACGAGATGGAAGGGGGAAGGGGAGTGGGGAGAGGGGATGGGGAGAGGGGTGTAAAATAAATTGGGTGGCGCGACAATTCATATAAAACCAGGAGCTAGTGCTCTTGGAGGAGACCTACAATTTTCTGCCGAATTCGAACGGCTAAGGCGAGTAGCACGTTTTCATGACAAGTTGTACTCTTGGACTTGGAGGAGACCTACAATTTTCTACCAATTTCGAACGGGTTAGGTGAGAAGCCTGTTTGTAAATTCCTCGTAAGAGGCAATACCCGTGAAAAACATTCTGTTTTTAAGTGGCTTAGGATGGAAATTCAACCCAAGCCCTTTGGCGTCACAGTCCTACGCACTAACCATTACCCCACTCCATTTTTCTTTAGATTTCCACGAGATGGAAGGTGAACTGGGTGAAAAATAAAAACAACAAAAAAATTAAGTGGCGGGACAGTTCGTGACCTAGTGAGTAACAACTCTCTACCATTCCCGTGTGCGTATTATTGGCAGGAATGCAGGAGACCTACAATTTTCTGCCGAATCCAAACAGTTAAGTTAAGAAGGACGTTTTCATAATAAGTGATATTCTTTCAATTCCTCGCAAGAGACAGTAATTCGTGAAAAACATTTCTGTTTTTAGGTGCCAAGTTTTTATGTGGCCTAGGCTGGGAATCGAACCCAAGCCCTTCGGCTCAACAGTCCTACACCACTAACCATTACACCAGGGGCTACTACGTCTTTCTTCCGATTCCTACGAGATTAAAGAGTGAGGAGGGTGTACCATAATAAAAATCGTAATAAGCTGAATTTCGCATTTAACTGTTCAAAAATCTCCTTCTGGCATTGCCGTTGCATATGCTTTAACCTAAAGGCCCTCTTTAGAATTATTATTAAACCTTTTGATGGTCAAACAAGCTGATGCATAAAATGACCAATTGCATCTAAATTGCAATTTATTTCCAGCCGTCAGCCGTCGCGTCGTCGGTCGCTTTAACAAAACAACAAAATGTCATTTCAATATACATACCTACAATAATTCCATTTACAAGGCCTCGACAAAAAAAAAAACTTAAAACCTCTCACATCCAATTAGCTTGTTACAATCTACTCAAGCACGATTCACCTTAAACACTTGAAAAGAAGCTTTAAATTGAATAATCTGCCTTGGATTATAGGCATTTCATTGAACCACCACTTTCATCACATCATCCACCTCCTCCTATAATCCTCCTGCAATCACTTTAAAAAAAACCTGCAAAGCCCTTTAAATATCGACGACTGAAAAACACCTATCTATATGACATAGGTTATCTAGCTGGTATAAGTTTCTGGTTGTTTTAACTAATTATCTCGTTCATTTTGTCGGATAGTTACCTACATGTACCGAAAGGCATTCGTGTGTGTAAAAAATAGAAGTAATTTATGCGTCCCTGAAAATTTGCCACATAAGGTAGCACATTATAGAACTACAGCAGTAATGATGACCCAAAACACATAAACGGGAACTCATCATCAAGTTGTGTAGTTTTTTGTTGTTGTTTTTGTTGATTTTTGTTGAGTAGCATCATCAGCAAAAATGATGTTATTCTGATAGTGATTTTGTAAATATATCCAGGGGTTGGTTTTATCTAGGTATCTCTCTAACTGTAACTAGAACTCAGTGTTGTTAACATTTATCGATGTTTATAAAGACTCTTTCATTGCCTATACAAATACATACATATATTGTAGGGCATAGAGGAATAATCTTATTAAATGTGGCGCCATCGAACAACAACATGTAGTATAATTCTGTATATCGGAAAATCAGAAAATTCATGAACCTGAAGCCCCATCGAATTTTATACACTGAATTTATCATTTGACTACCCCTAAAAGACCTTGGGCTTCCAATTGGAATGTAAGGAATGTTATTCAATGGGAACATGAGTTGTCGCATGAAATTGCTTATAAATGAGTCAGCATGATCTAAAAATGAGCATGAACTTTTAAAAGTCCCTCCTCCTCCTTCTCAATCAAATAGGGATATAATTAAGAAAGTTAATTAAAGAATTTATCTTGGGTCTAAATTAAACGAGTCATCCTATTCGAGTTTAGGAAAAAAAAAAACGCAAGAACTAGAATAGTTTGGGAAAAGTTTAGAAATATAATCAATAGAGTAGGAAGAAGGTTAGTAAAGTAACAGACAGTGAATCTTTAAAATTACCCCTAAAATAATTTTTAAATTTTTTTTTATTTAAAAAAACGCATTTTACCTGGAAGCTTCTTTCCTCTAAATTAAGAAAGCTTTAAAAAAAATTCCAAAACAAACAAATTAAAGAAGATCTTCTCAACAAAGTTCAGTCATGCTAAGGTGCTTGAAAAATTCGAAAGGATTTCTAAGATCCTTTCGAATTTCTCAATGTCTACAAAGATTCAACTTCAATCTTCTTAAACAGATCCATCATATTCTGAGTTAAAAAGATTCAAAAAGTCATTTTCTTTGGGTTGTTAGAACCACAATTTCACTTTTAATCTACGTTCCTTGCGATTATCTATAATATGTGCCGCATGTTTTTAGTTTTAAATATATGGGACAAGGAGAATTTCTTGTATATTTTGTTTGCAACGTGGTACATACATATATGAATATTGAAAAATTAATTTTTATTAAAATATTAGCTAAACCCTGCAAAGCTACACAGCGCCACCTATTGAATATTTGTCGAACTACAAATTTTCATTTTTCGAGGAAAAATTTATTTGTATTTAAGTAAAAAAATATAAATATTAGAAAAGTGGGTGTGGCAATAGGCGGATTATAAACAAATTTTATATGTTATACATAAAAATGTTCAAGATGTTTTAAGTAAAAAATTTCAATTTAAAATCTGGGATATAAGATGAGTGGGTGTGGTAGTAAGCGGTTTCCCAAAAAAAAATGTGTGACTACCTGGTCTCATGGTCAAGATATATAAAAATCTACATTATTCCAAGTTTTGGATTTTCTTAAATAAACGTACCCAATATTTACGATACAACCATATCGTAACGTGTAAGTGTGACAGATAACTAATTACACGTAACATATTACAAGCAAAGCCCACGATTTTATTAATGTTTACACATCAACAAAATTACACATATATGGTCTTATATATAAACGTTGTCTAACTTGAGACAACTGTCCAACTTTGGAAAATATGTTCAAAAACCTTGTTTATTATTGTCTTATAGCTGCCTTATTTAGACACAAGAGTAGATTGTCTTAACCGTGAATAATGTGATACTTATTTTTATTAAATAAAGCATATTTCCCCCAATTTTAAAATAGTTAGACAGTGTCTAAATAGACAATAATCTAATATAAAATTGCTTAAACTAAGCCAATGTTAGGGTCCGTCTTTTTTAACACATCCTTATTTTAGGTTTTGCTCTTTATGCACACGACCCATTTTAGGTCACGCTCTATTTTAGATTACGCTCTATTTTAAACCGTGCCTTTTTTTAAACCCACACTTTTGTTGGATTTAAAAAATTCTTCAAATTTTTTTTTTTGGATTAAAACAATTTTTTTTTTTAAATTAAATAATTTGAAAACGACCTGGTCGATTCTTACTAAACTTGACATTTAGCAATTTTTTAACATTATCTAGCAGGTTTTAAATATGAATGATTCCTATGCCCAAAAATAACGGTACCTCCCATACAAGTGTTTTAAAATCGGTAAGGAAAATCACATTTTTCTCAAAAACGGCTCCTACGATTTTAATTAAAATTTTTATGTGAACTTAATATCTGTATGATTTATCATATTGTTGAAAAAAAAATTATCTATCGATTAAAAATTAAATATCTCATCGATAGAACCATTTGGTTTTCAACTATCTCATTATCTGTTGAACTGATTTTAATAAATTATTTTTACACAACAGCATATTCTGATAAGTTTGAAAAATATTGCTTATCAAAATTTTCTAGCAAACAAATTTTGGCTTTTAAAAAAATGTGATCATGATCACGCTTCATTTAGAACACGCCCCGTTTTTGGTGCCTTTTTTTGGAAACAATTAGAAAAATGATTCTTTTCAAAAATCTATTAAATATATTTTGTAAGAACTTAAACATTGATATAAAGGTCTTTTAATTTTCTCTTTGTTTTAAATATCGCAAGAGGCGTTTTTTGCGGAACAATCCCTATACAAACACCTTTTTTAGGGTTGAAAAGAAATAAAGTAAAAATCACATTGGATGAAAATATTGCTAAAATCGGACCTTGATTTACAGATTTTGGTAGAGTTTGAAAAGACCTTTCTTTTGATGTATATCTCGATGGCTTTTAGAAACATTGTGACAAAAATCATCTGGTTTGATAACGGGTTAATGATTTTAAAATAAATATTAGAAATATTAAACAAAAATTTTGTAAAGATTTGACAAAATTTTCAAATAAATTGAAGGGTCAGCAAATTAAGCATTTCGTTCAAAAAACCAAAATCCTCTTAGTTGGGGAAATATGGTTATCATTGCTTTATAGGCCGAGTATTGGTTTCGTGTAAAAAAAATTCAAGGTTTAAATTAAAATTAACACACGAAAAAGTGAGTTTTGTCGTACCGTCCGTAGAGCTGTGCGTCTGTGCATTTGTGCTTCCATGCGTCCGTGCGTCAATGCGTTCGTGGCGTTCGTGTGTACGAGTACCCACTGTAATTTCAGCTAGAGCCTAAACTGGTAGACCGATTTGCTTTAAATTCGTTACATTGAAACGTTCTGGAATAACTATTTTTATAAAATATAGAAAAAATATAGGTGGAAAGGGGGCAGAAAAAAAGAAAAAAAAATGAAAATTCTAAAATGATACAGTAAATTACACTACCAAAAATTTAATTCGTTCATTTGACATTTAGATAAAAATAACAGTAAAACACTTCCATCAACTTACCTTTCCTCCAAGAAGATGTCGAAAAATTAATCCATTTTTAAATCTTTAAAAAACAACAAAATGAGAAACAAAAATAAAAATTTTATCTTATACAAAATTCTGGGAGTGAAACAAAATTAGAAAATATAAAAATGCAAATGCAAATAGCATGTCAAGGTCTTACATTTTTATTATTATTTAAAAAAAAAAAATATGTGAATAAAACAGAACAAAAAAGATGTTTTTTATTCAAAAGAAAAACATACACCAAATTAAAAGGTCTTTCTTATTAATATACAACTTCACTATTTATGCCAGAATAAGCCATCACAACAACAACAACAAAACAAGGTAACACGATGACAAGGTTTCTGTCATATATACACTCTCTTGTCTAAGGAACCATAAAAGAAAATGGAAGTTCCTTTAAAAAATTTGTATATCTATGTATAATGCTCCTCAGGATGTCTCTGTAAGTCATGCAATTCTAAAGATTAAATCTACCTACCACCTGTCCTTTTAGCATCAAAGAAACATTTCCTGCCTACATATTTTTACTTTTTTTTTTCTTGGAAATTGTTTCATATTTAAATTAGGTACCTATGTCACTTTATATATTTTTTTTTCACAACAAAATTCTCGTTGAATGTTACCTCAAAAAAAAAAAAAAATGGTTGGCGCACATTAGGATTGTGTTACAAGGAACATTAGCTTTGATACGAAATTTTTTTTTTTTGTATTTGACAAAAAAATTAATGTAAAAAAAAAAAGATTCACAATAACATTCGTAGCGTTAAGTGAGTTTTCATGGCTTGTTTCATTTTGAAACAACGTATTTGCTGGCACACAATTGTTATTAAGATTCATGTCAATTAAGGTTGTTAAATAAATTGTATAATTAAGTTCTGCTTGCTATCTTAATATCCATGTTTTCTCTTCTCTTCTCTTCTCTTCTTTTTTTTTTTTTTTTTTTTTTTTTTAAGATGTGAATGTGTTTTACATTTAATTTAGGTACATTAAAAAGCTTATACCATAATAAAAACAGTTTGAATTTAAATCAGGTGAATAAAATTAATCTATGAGTCTTTGAAATTACTTTAAATTGGTTTTGAAAAGGTCAATATATGTATTTTTAGTTTATACAGGTCTTACTGGGAAAACTTCTTTAGGTTAATTCGTTTCGTATAAATAGGAAGGTAGGACCATTAAACACCTTATCTAGAGGTACATTTAATTTTATGGCAAAGGGTTATGACTTCTGTTTATTTTGTTATGTTTTCTTTCGAAATTTCAACTATGTCCTAAAAATACGTAGGTATTCCTTTTGGGTCTGCAAAAAATGCAAACAAAATGATAACAGCTATGATTTTAACAGTTTTCCCACATTCCTATTTTGTAAATATTTTTTCTTCTCGCATGATATATTTTTCTCCCATGATATTTCCTTGCATGATATATTTCTCGCATGCTAATTTTATTTTTCACACTTGATTTATTCCTTGCAGTGTATTTTTTATCGCATGATATATTTCCCGCATGATATTTTCCCCGCATGATATATTTCTCGCAAAATATTTTTCTCGCATGATATATTCCTCCATGATATGTTTCTCGCATTCTATTTTTTCGTATGATATATTTCTTTCACGATATATTTCTCGAATGCTATGTTATTCTCGCAAGATATTTTTCTTCCATGATATATTTCTCGCATGATTTTTTTTTCGCATTATATATTTCTTGCACGATATATTTCTGGAATGCTATATTTTTCTCTCAAGATATTTTTTTCCCACGATATATTTCTCGCATGATATGTTTTTCGCCTGAAATATCTCTCGCAAGATATTTTCTCGCATGATATATTTTTTGTGTGCTGTTTTTCACGTTTTGAATGATATTTTTCTCGCAAGATATCTTACTCCCACGAAATATTTCTCGCATGTTATTTTTCTTACATGTTATTTTTATCACATGATATATTTCCCGCAAGATATTTTTTTCGCATGATATTTTTCTCGAATTAATACGAATAAATGCAAAGTTCTATAAATTTAAAATATTTTTATAAAAAAGTGCGTATACGTCCGAGTGACCATTCTGATGTTAAATTTATTCAAATAAGTTTTAGAGCATTCGATTTGTTTTACTAAAGATAATACAAATATCCTTACATCCACCCTAAGATATTTAAATGACTTCACTCAGTCAATTAAATGAACAAACCAAAATCTATAGTAATTATAGAAACAGAATACATTTATATACTTTGAAAAGATACTCCTGAATTTCTAATGAACAAACAATGTTAATGTGATAGGGACCTTTATTGTCCTTATTTAAACCAAAACCATTAAATTAAACGATCTTCCAAATATTTAACAAAAAAACATTTGTGAAACAAGAAACTTTATCCATTAATGTAAGTTCCCACTTCACTATCGTTATTTAAATTTTAGTTACACAAATAGGCTTTTCATTGAATTGAGTTTTTTTTTTTGTTTTATTATTTAAAATTCGTCTCAGGTCTATAAAGACAAACACTGAATAGAAACTTTTGTATTACCCATCATCATCAAGAGACAAATTCAAATTGCTCGTTTTTGTAGTAATCCGGTTGAAAGTTATGACTCAAGCTTAAGCAAGGATTAAATTTGTTGAAAGGGTTTTTATTTTTCTCGAACAAAATTAAAATTAAATTTCAGCAAGGTTTAAGTTGAATTCATTAATTTTCATTTTTTTATTATAACGATGCCTTTTTTTTTAATTGTTGTTATCTTTTTTTTTTAATTTATATTGAAATTAAATTTAACACGTCCTTCATTATTTACCTTGTTGAATGTCCTTCTCTGTCAAAAAAAAATAAATAAATATTCATAAGACACTTGCATCCTTTGGACAAATTATATGTCCATGGGGCAAATCCTTCAAAATATCTTCATCTTCATCTTGTGTCCTGTAATTTACATTAAACTTCATTTACTCGAACGAAATATGAATGTCCTTGGAGAAATTTGTTTTCTAATATCAGAACAATTTTGTGTTCATTTAGAAATAACAAAAAAAAAAAAAAATATTCAAGACATCATGTTTGCTAACATTTCCTCAAGGATGAAGAAAAAAGTCAAAGTGAAGAATGTTGTTTAAGGATTCTTGTTTTTATTTTTCATGTTTTACCAAGAAAATAAATAGAATAAGTATAAAGTAGCTATGTTTGCTTTTAGTGTGTTCTGCCCTGTTTTTTTTTTTTTTTTTTTGAGTGACCTGTTGGGTATAAGTACATCGATTTATCTTTTCAAATCTGCTTTATATTTTTTTTTATATATATATATCCAACAACAATGTGATAGTATATGTATATTCAAAGGTATACTCTTATGTAAACCGATTAATTCTTGTCGTCTGGGGATTATAGCTTGTTTTCAATTGTTTGGTTGAAGATAATGTTGAACATTAAAGATAAAGTACCTCTAGTTTATTTAAGTCTCAAAAGATGTTATTGTATTTCTGAAAACTTTGTATAGAAAAAGATTGGTTTTTGTTTTGTTGTTGTTTTGTTTGTAACATTTATTGTACCATTTTGATATAAACCATTTAAGAATAGCTTAGTTTTCAAAAGATGAAAAAACAAATTGCTCATCATTAATTCTACTAAAAGTTTATTAGCTGTGCGGTGTTTGGTTTTTGTTAAGATTTATTGAAGTTGTGTAGGTTAGGTAAGTTTAACAGTTAGACAATTATTCTTGCCAAAAATTTCGAATCAAGCTTTGACTTATAAGGTAAGACGTAGAATCTTAAAACTTTACCAAACAGCATTAACTTATATAATTTAAAACTTTTCTCTCCTAATTTTATTTAACTTGGTCTAGAAGGAGCTTTTTTTTTAGCAAAATAATAGCAACACCTTTAAATATTAGATTTATTTCTTCGATTAAAAACTTCAGATTCTATAAAACTTGTTTAAAATAATTTAAATTTAGATAATAACGACATTGTCAAGATGGTGTAGAAAGTTTTATGAAACCGTAGAACAACGACGAAAATATAAAAGTGCTATATTTGTACAGTAAAACCCGCTTAAGAGAAAAACCTGCTAATTTGAAATACTTTTATCATCCCCGAGCATTTTTCGACAAATTATCTATATAACACCCCGCTTAAGGGAATCTCGCTTAGGTGAAAAACCCGCTTATATGAAACATATTTTCAGTTAAATTTTATATTTTTCATTTAAAAAAACTTTCTTAAGTAAAAGAAATAATTGAATCGAACTGAACTGAACAAAAAATTAGCTGAACACTTTCACTTTTTTTTTTTTATTTTTCACCTCTACCATTTTCAGCACAAAAATGGCATTTAAATTTCTGATGTGTCACAATCATTTTATTTAATCTATCTATTATTTACTTTATTTAAATTTTTTCTAGGCAACTCCAAAAGATAAATTCAATTTTTTCTAGCTTTAAATTTCCGCTTAATGGAATTTTTAAATCCGCTTAAATGAAATTTTTTTTTACTTAAGCGGGGTTCGATCAAGTAAAAAAGCCGCTTAAGAGAAAGAAATACTGTGCCATTTTGCCGTTTCTCTTAAGCGAGTTTTACTGTATAGTAATTATTCTTAAATTTAAAATAATATTATCAATTAATTATCATGTAGAGGTCATGTAAGGCGTATTTCGAGATGTAAGTCAAATTTCCTAACGAAAATGAAAACAAAAGACCAGAAACTTAACGAAAATGTATTTTATAGTTACAATTTTTTTTTTTTAATAATACAAATTCCTCATACACTATACTGAAATAAATCAGCTATTTGAATGACTTAATTGGACTTTTTGAATTTTTGATTAAATTTTCTGCTTAGAATAAAATAAAAAATATGATGCTTAAAGTTTCGTTAAGTTCTAAAATACTGTCTTGTACAGACAAATGTTTCTATTTTGCAAAAAAAAAATGTTGTTTTGTCATTTCTAAATGACAAATCTTGACAAATCTTAAGGAATTATTTAAGTTTAACAAAAGCTTTTTAAATGAAATTCAAGTCAAATAATATAAATTCTACAAATTCAAATAACTGTTTAAGTTAACAAAATTTTGCAAATCTTTGAATAAAAGTATATACCTAATTTAAATGTTTCAAGTTATGCTTCGTTAAGTTTCCCAGCACGAACATTCACCTTAAAATTATTTTATTAATTTTTTTGCATGTTTTTAACAATATTATAAATTTTTAACACAATTTTGTATGTGAAAAAAATACTGAATTGATCATTCTTTAAAAATAAGCGCAAATGATAAAAAAAACTTATCGAAACTCAGCTTGATTTATACAGTAATATTTTATTTAAAGAAAATCTTCCTATTTATAGCTTTATCTATAATAATGTTGTTAAGACTTAAGGAGAATCAACTCAGCGCTTAAGCACTTAGCTTGAGAAACTTATTCTTCATTAATTTTGTTTTTCTCAATAATCATGTTTTAGTATTTATTTATTTTCACTTATTAAACTATTTTTATATTGTTCGTTACTTCCAAAATATTTGCGTTTTACTTATAATATCCAATTAATGTATGTAAAAACAAATACATATACAATTTCCATTGTTCGATTATATTTGATTATATGTAGTTCAGTTTCGTTAAGATTATATTCTCATTCTTTCTCGGTGCCTACAGTGCAATTTTTAATTTTTTATTTCTTTTTCTTGAGCTTCAATCCTATGTACGACGCGATGTAAAGTAAAATTACGTTACACAAATTTTATGAAAACATTTATGGCTTTGAATGAGAGCAGGATTAATATTTATTTGGAGATATGATCAAATGAGAGAAAACCTATCGAAACTGATTTGATGTCATCATTGAGTAATTGTAAAAATTCTTTGTACACAAACAAGGCTAATTAAAATTTTGAAACTTTATAACAATTAATTTATGGATTCTTTTATAAAAGCTACAGTTTCATTAAGTTTTTTTTCATGACTTCTTATCCCCATAGAGAAACCTCTTCTTCATAAAATAGTTGAGTTTATGGTTGGTACAAAATTTTAACAAATCTTACAGAAATTTTAAAAATTTATATAAGTCCATCTTAACAGAAAGAAAAATTCGGATATGCTTCTTTCAAATCATAAACAAGCTTACAAGAAGTTAGGTTAGGTTAGGTTGAAGTGACTGTCGGCGGAGAACACTTAGACGAATTGTTGACCCATTGATCTAAAAAAGCTTTTCCTTACTCGAAGAAGTTAACCATTTAATATGCTGAAATTAACCCAAAACAAATGAAATTTATTTTATATTCACTGGAGCATTAAAATCAAGGATATTTTTATCAAACAAGAAAAAGAATTTTGTTTCCATTGTGATAACTCAACTAACCACTAAGCAGCCTCTTTAAAATCGACTTACCCTAATTCGACTATACCCCAAAATAAATTTATTGTGTTTATACTCAAGTTAAAAGATGATATCTCAAAAAGATTAAATTTATAAAGCAAACACATTTAACTCACATTATTAAAGGGTCAATAGTCTGGAAAACCTACCCTAAACAATAATCAAATCATAATAAACCCGCTCACAAAAAACCATTGTGAGCAAAGATGTATACACTCATTGCTTTACTTGCCACCAATTGGAAATGAAATATTCAAATTTTTCTATAGGGAATTATTATTCTATGTAAATTTTGTTTGTTTTTCTTCTTTTTTTTTGTTTTGTATTCGAAAAAAGAAAGAAAAAGAAATGATTACTTTTTTTCTCTTTTAAAAGAGAAAAACTGAAAAAAGAAAATGAAATATGTATATTTATTCTTGAAAGTATTAAAAACTGACTCACTACTGTACATGTACACCTCCTGCCATTTCAGGAAACAAATCTTAGGAACTCTTATTTAAAAAAATAAAAAAAAAATTAGCATACCGACACCCAAAAACCAACTACCAATATTGAACCAGAAGAGGAAGTGACTGATTAGAATACGACATTCGAAAGGCAATCCTCATTCATCCAATTGTGATGTGTGTGTGTGTGTTTCAAATAAATTTGAAATACCTTATACCTACCCGAAATAAAAATTCGATATCACAGGATGGCCCCTTCTGCTGATTGCTTTTGAATATCAAAATAATTTAAATTGAAAACGATTATTTTGAATTCGGATTTGCATACTTCAAATAAGATGACAAGAGAGTTACACAAAGATACTTAATCTGAAGGCTCATAAAACACTCACATTCAAGGAAAAATATTATGACATACTGCTGTCAAAAAGCTAATGAATTTTTTTGATAAATTTCCTGCATTAGAAATTAGTTCGATTTACTTCTGATAAACTCCAACGTGAAGGTTAAGTTATGGATTCTTTAAAAATTAGAACTCGGGATATTTCAGTAATATTTTCAAATCTACGAAAGTAATTTATTTATTTTTACTTTCGTAATTAATTAATATATTTTAGCATTCGATAAAGCTTTTTAAAATTTTGTAAAAGAAAAATGAAAAACAATTTTCAATACTTTTTAATCAACTAAATTCATATGAGTTTCGGTAAAGTTTGTAAGAAACTTTGAACGATTTGGAAGAAACTTTTTATTTAATATTGAATAAAAAGAAGCATTATAGAAATCCTTCCTGCTAAGGTGATGTGCGAAAAGTAAGCTGCAAAATTATGTACTCTACATCAAAGTTTTTGGAACTTTTAAAAATCCCTCATCAAAATTTTAGAAAATTCCAATATTTAAAGTAACCAAAATATAAATGAACTAATTAAAGTTACAAACCTTTAAGCTGGTGTTCACTAGGTAACTTAGTTGTCAGTAACACTGAGTTAACACATTCATTTTATTTTTTCTAGTGAGTTAAAGTCGGTTTTAAAAAAGCTATACTTTTTATGGTTAATTACCTTATTATGATGAACAAATATTTTCTTTTTTAACATATTCAGGTTTTTACAGCTATTGATTTTGTAAATTTGAGCATATTATAAAGCCAACTTCTATTAAGCTTGTTTGTGATTTGAACGAAGCATATCCGAAACTGTTCTTTCCATTAAAAAGGATCTATGTAAATGATTGAAAATTCTGTAGCTGTACAAAGAATATCAGGCAACACTTGTGTCTTAAATTTTTTGGAAAGGGGCAAAACATTTAGTAGATACATTACATGAAAAAATTCCCAATTTTAAAAATAATAAAAATTCGCTATTTTTCTTCTTTTTTTTTTTTGTCTAAGCTTCTTTTAAGCTTTCTGCTGCTAGTAAGAAAAAATTGACGAAATTAAGGGGAAATTGATTTAGTAGTTTATCATTAAAATAAAAAAAATATATACGACAATAATATATTTTTTTTTTTATATTTACTAAAAAAATATGAATCGTATGTAAAAATTTGTTAAGATCGAAGTTAAAGAAAATAACTATTTGCATATTTTTGTCTTATCCATTTCAAGTTGAAAATAAAAAAAAAAAAAATTTTTTTCTTAAAATTTAAAATGGCGCCCAACGCAAATGGCATGAAATCCCAAACATGAGCTGTTAATAGCTTTTATTTTTAATTTAATCAATCTAACATTTTTATTTAATAATCTAATTTTGAAATTAAAGGCTAATACATACGACACATTTATGCATTTTACGTTCTTTAAAAATGTATCTTTTTTTTAAAGGACCAATTTTCTTATGTAAATTTGAGATGATTACTTCTACAGTGAGTGTATATAATCAGTCACATTGTTGTATATACATAGGTACACAAAATATCGTTATACAAAAAAAATTTAATTGAAATGGTAGCAAATATTTATAAGATACAAAGTTGGCGGCACTTGGTGAGGTGGTGTAGATGGGTGACAAAAAAAAAAAAAAAAAAAAAAAAATGATTTATGAGACGTTAAATTATTCCAGCACGTATTGGAGGCTCATAAAAATGTATACCTACCTTTATTATGATGATGACACTGTTAACCCAAGAGGGAAGACAAAAAGTATGTACCTCACAGCTGTCATAAAATAACTCAATTTTTTTTTTTTTTTTATGGGAAGGAAAAACACATTGACATCCCAAGTTATATTACGTTTGAGTTTGTTTGTCTCTCTGTTTAGAACGAAAAAAAAATAACATACTCGCATAGTTGAATATGTAGGTATTTATGGAGTGAAAATGGAAATCAAAATCGATACAAAAATGTTGAGTTGAAAAACCTTTATAATGTAATGGGACGAAATTGGCAATGATTTATGATCATTTTGTTGCTATCACTTTGGTATAAAGATAATGATTTCCGGTTAAAGTATCATATCATTTTATCATCTATGACGTTTGAGAAGTGTCAAATGGATAAACTGTATATTCAAAAAGTAACAATTCATGTCATTATTTTAAGTGGATGTTTTTTTTTTTTTTTTATTCTTAAAAATTCTTAAAGGCAAATATGCAAAACTTATGTACATATATGTCATATCTGTGAAAGCGAGAGTGATGATTGGCATAAAATTAAATTGATTTTTTTTTATAAAAGCTCTCGGAGATAGAAGAGTAAAAGAATACTCAATGACAATACCTGTGGGATTCAGTTTTGTTAAAGGACAGATGTCAAAAATGTTCATGTACATAAATATTGAATTTATCAGTTAGATTGACAAGAAGGTTGGAAGCTTTTTTACATTTTATATGCCTTTTTTGTAAAAGTAGTTCCCGTTAATCATGTGACACTGTTGTCATAATGATTTACCGTCTGTCAAGAGCATCGAAATGTAAACAAAAGTTATAATGTTTAAAAAAAAAAAAAAAGAGTTTGTTTTTCAAGTAAAATTTCATTTTCAAAATAGAAAAAAGGAAGCCGCAGCTGATGCGGCCTGGATTTCACCATAAGACCCACTTTACCAACAAAACCCTGTAGTTTAATGAAGAGATGATATATATGTATGTACATTCCATTTCATTGCATTTTCTTTCGAAGCCTTGATTTGTCTATCCATTGGTTTTTCCATACCGGAAAAAGTAGCCTCGTTTGTTTCATTGATAGTTTCTATGACCAGAGTAATCTCAGGAACAACATGTCTGATTTCAGAAATAATTTTAGCGTTTGAATGTTTTTACTTTGAGGATGGTTTTAAGGAAAATTTCTTTTTAATTAAATGTTTTTTATAGGGTGAAATGGAGTAAGGACAAAAAAGGGTACCTGACTTAAAAATTATTCTTTTCGAGTTTGAAATGTTATACTTAGAAGATGGTTTAAAGGATTCATATTTTTTTTTAAATTAAGCTTTCTGTAGGGTAAAACAGAGTAAACATAAAAAAGGGTATTCGAAGTTTTAAAATTAAATAATTCTGTGTTTAGAAATCTTATACATATTTAGATTATGGTCTTCGAGGATTACTATTTGGAGTAGATATTTTTCAAAATTTGAGTATCCATAGGGTGAAATAAAATAATTAATCAGAATGTAAGTAAGTACATGATTTTTTGTATTTTTTTAATGATTTGGGGTCTTCGTTGATTTGAATATTCTATAAAAATTGAATGTATCGAATGGAAATACAATTGCATTGAGTTTTGCAGGATGTATACTGTCAGACAAAAAATCCAAGTTACAGAGCCTTCTTCAAGTCAACTAGCCTACGCAGAAGGACTAGTTCACTTAACTAAGAGAGCTGAGAGTCCAGTGGAGAATTTCCAAGGACCCAGGTTTACCCAAACTTTAGCGTATTCTTATTAGGTAAATAATTAGAAATTCCCCTTGGGATAATGGTTAGGAAGTTGGACTTTCACACCGTGCACCGGAGATCAAATCCGTATGGAGGAATAACGTTGTAGAGGAAGTCCTAGCCTATGCAGGAGGACTAGTTTACTTTACTTAGAGATCTGAACCTGGAGAGTTCACTGGAGACTATCCAAGGACCGATCTAACTTAATAGGCTTATGGACTGAGACCCAGGTTCACCCAAACTTTAGCGTCTTCTTATTAGGTAAATAATTAGAAGTTCCCTTTGGGATAATGATTAGAAAGTTGGACTTTTACACCGTGCACCGGAGATCAAATCCTTTCCTTGCCTATTTAACTTTAAAATAAGACATGTTTTTTTTTTCAGAACACTGCCTCTTGCCAGGATGTGAAAACTCCTTTAATAGCATCGTTTAAGTATCCATTCCTGTCGACTAACAGCACGAACACAGGAATCGTTGGTTTTTTTTTAAACCACTAGGCCTTGGTTCCTCAAAATATTTTAGACCTACAATTTTTCTTTGAGGTACATTTATAAATAAATAAATTGGGAGGCGCAACTCTGGAACCAGAATCTAGTGACTTACAACTCTCGACCATTCCTGTGTTTTTTTTTTTTTTTTATTGGCAGGAATGCAAGAGACCTACAATTTTCTGTAAATTCCGAAAGGCTAAGGTGAGAAACACTATTTTGTAACAAGAGGAGGATTTTTCCAATTCCTCAGAAGAGGCAGAAACACATGAAAAACATTTCTGTTTATTTTTTATGTGAAATAGACTGGGAATCGAACCTAAAACCTTCGATGTAACAGTCCTACTTACTAACCAACAATTACACCACTGACTTCTTTACTTTTTTTCAATTTTTTTTAAATGTACTTATGTAATTAACAATTAAAACAAAAGTCCGAATTTTTCGGACACAACATTAAACAAACAACTTCTTAAGCTTATCGTCCGTAAATTTTAAAAAAAAAAATTAGGGAGTGTAGCTTCTGTATTTCCCCAATTCTTGATTTGTATTTATTGTGTTCCAATAATTTCTTCATTTACTCTAATTTTGTTTTTCTTAATAAATTCAATTCAAAATTCAGTACGGTCTTACAATGTTAGCTTAAAAAAAAATTAAAATATATCTCCCAGCTAAGCACATGAGGAAGAAAATATTACTTCCTCAAGTCTCTATGACGTAGTTAATGTTTTCTGATTCATTGTAGAAAAAAAAAACAAGCAAACAAAAAAATTGCCCATCATGGAATAAGTACTTACAAACAAAATCAGTCTATCCCAAAAGAGCATCAAACCATTTCTTTTTTTTTATCCAATTTTGTTTTATTAGTTTCTTACAGTTCATTGATTTTTCTCTTCACCCTCCACATCATGATAGCAAATCTTCATCAAGTCCAACTTATATCCCTTTGTACACAAAAAAAAAAAACCCTCACAATCCACAAATTTTCTTTTCCCATTTATTTCAGATTTATGTTCAATTTAAGCACTTTCCATCAATCACCGGTATCTCTATCACCTATATTCTATCCTATCTATCCTTAGAAACAACACCAAAAACAAACAAAAAAAAATCTATTACTGGAAGATGTTTCACCTGCCAAATACCTCCATAATAGGTGTCAGAGAGTGTAAATATAGAGCTCAGAATCCCACCATCACCGAACCAATATGCTATGCCATGCCAAAATTGACACGTAAAATTCAACCTTGATATTGATTGCAATTTCTATGTCAATATCAGAAAAGAATTTGATAAATTGAAGACGAATCTTCGAAAATTGAAAAAGCTTTGTTCGATTCTAAAACTAATTTTTCACATTTTTTTTTTTATTTTGGTTTCTTAGTCAAAGTGAATACATACATAGGTTATGTTAACAAAAACCCTTTTTTTCTTATTTGGGAGAGCAATATAAATAAGATGGGTGCCTGTTCGAGGGCTTCATTATTTTTCTTGCTTTTTCAAAAATAAAAAAAAAAAATATTCTCATTTTTCTTCCCAACACTGACGTCAAAATTTTATGTGAAATAATATTTCAAACTTGTCGTTTGACAACAACAACAAAAAAATTAATAAAAAAAAGAAAAAAGAGTTTTTTTTTCTTATCACCATGATAACGACGACTCGGAAGTGTTCATTTTGCTTTGAAATTTAATAAAAAAAAATTTAAAAAAAGAATCCTCACTGATTGTCATCAATTTGTATGGTCTCTCTTCACTGCCCTCCTCGTTTCTCTTCACCATCAGCATCATCATAGGATCTCATCCTCTGTCTCTTGCTGTTCAATGGCTTGTACATATATATTTGGTCTTTTTTTTTTTGGAAATTGATGGCTAATGTTTTAGTTGGACTTTACACACTCGCACAGCGGTGGCAGTAGGTACCCCACCTCCAACAAAGATAAATGTGCAAAATGGGAATTCGTTTAAAAGTCCTTAATGGTGATAAATCAGGACACAACAGCTGTAAATTATTTGCAAAATACCCAAGAGAATTAAATTTTTCTATTTTGGTATACCTCTACTATCTATTCGTTATACATCCTTGATGTGTTATGTTGTTTCATTTTTTTTTTTTTGGTTTAATCTATTTTAAATATTTAAAATGGCTATCTTTAAAGGGAAGTTAATTTTTAAATAAATCAACAGGCAAAAAAGAGCCAAAGGCTAATAAAATAATTTAAAATTCTCCCTTTTGAGAATTTAAATCAATTAAAGAGAGTTTTTTTTTTTTGTGTTTGGTTTTGGGGCGAGGGTAGAAATATTAAAAGCATATTGGGGTGATAATATTGGTCACTTAGTAAAGATATGATATTCGTACCTACCTACCCCATCTATTAATTTAAAAAAAATAAGGAACATTTTTTTTTTTTTTAACTCAATGAACCTTAAAAGGGATTCAAATAAAGTGCTTCAGTTCAATAAGGACGAACTCTGGGTTTTTGAACTTTATTGATGAGTTCAAATATAGGTATTTTATATGTATGTATATACTCAAGGAGGTTCATGTAAAAGTTTTTCAAAAGAATATGGTTAATTTTTATTAAAAAGTTTTAATATTGAAAAATTAAAACGATTCCTCCCGTCCCCTTTTGAAAATAAAAATTAATTTTAAAAGAGAATTTTTTGTATAATTTAGCATTTGCTTAGAAAGTTTACAGTTTCTGTTAAAGATAGAAAGCAGGGGAAGTGTGATGTGTGAGAAACCAAAAGTTTTGGGTCAAGTAGTGTCTATATTTAAATAGAATGTCCAAGTCGTATGTACTTGCTGTTAATTTAAAGTGGCTAATATTAAGTACCTACCCTAATTTTTTACTCTATATATGTATACATACTTTGCTTTGTGAATTTAAAAAACAAAACAAGGAACGATTATAAATCACAAAATAACTGGGAGAAAAACATAAATCATACGCGATACGGTACCTCGGTCCGATTGGAAGTCGATTAAATTTTATTTTGATAATTGCGATTTGCGAAACAATTTTCATCCGAACTTGTTTCGCAAATCGCAATTTTTTTTATCTTTGTATCAACCCGCTAAATGATGTAAAAATTCTCTAAGAAAAGAAAAGAAAAGAAAAGAAAAGAAAAGAAAAGAAAAGAAAAGAAAAGAAAAGAAAAGAAAAGAAAAGAAAAGAAAAGAAAAGAAAAGAAAAGAAAAGAAAAGAAAAGAAAAGAAAAGGAAAGATAAAAAAAAGAAAAGAAAAAAAAAGAAAAAAAAAAAAAAAAAAGAATAGAAAAGAAAACACTATACTGCTAATCACTACGGATTCTATAATCGGCATGATTAACCTGAGAATTAATAAAATGCGAAATAATGAAATATAAGAAAAAAAAAATATGAAATTAGCGAAATGATAGTTTTGCGACACAAACAAATTTAGCGAAATAAAATCTTTTCCAAATGAAATTTGTTAAAAAAAAACCATGCGAAATTTATGAATTGCAAAACAAAAAATCAAATCCCAAATCACAATAAAATCAAAAATAGAAAAAAATTTCCTAGGTGACAGCTAAGGTGAGCTTAAGTTTCAATGTAATTGGCCAAAAAAAACCATGCGAAATGTATGAATTGAATTGCGAAGTGATCACTGCAAAATGAAAAATAGGAAAAAATTTGGCAGATGACAGCAAAAAAACTTTACTATAGTCCGAAATAAAACAAAATGAGTTCACAAAAATTAAGAATAAAGCACCTTTTTCGACATATATATGCATAGAACTTACAATTCAAACTGAAAAATAATTTTAAAAAAATTCAATACAATGCAATTCTTCTCACATTATTTTGACACAAACTCGATGTACACTATTTGATTTCTTTAATAAATCTTACTTTATGAGACAAAAATATTAAAAATTGAAATTTTGTAAACATTTTTAAGAAAAAAATAGTTCTCAATTTTTTGTAAATATTTATTATTAAAAAATTGAGAAAAAAATCAACCCATACATTTTAAATTTTTAACAAAAAGAAATTATTCTATGAGCGAACCGCTAATAATGGATAAATGTAAAATTCGTGCCTGAAATATGGTAGGTCGTGGTGATATTAGCTCACAGAAAAAAATTAATCAAAATCGTTACAGTCGTTTTCTATAAAAATCAGATTTTATGGTAGAAACTGTTATTTTTAGTTATAAGAATAACTTTTGTTTAAAATCTATCAGATTATGTTAAAAAGCTCCTGGGTTTAATAAAAATCGACCGAGTCGTTTTCGAATTACTAAGTTTTCACAAAATAATTTAAAACTTTTTTTAATAATCCAAAACAAAATTTGTAGGTATACGAAAGTCTTAAAACTTTTTAAAATATTCTCAGTTGAAGAGTTATTGAGGAAATTCAGAATTAAAAAAATAATTCTATGGGAGGTGCCATTTATAAACATTTTTCGGAATTTATTTTTTCTTCACAAAAAAATCATTGACAAATTTTACTTTTATATTTTGTGACGTTTAAAAAGTTCACACCATCCCCACTATTTTGTTCCATTTGAAAAATTCATTTCGTTCCTATATAAGTTCTTAGACAAAATTGTCCCATCTGAATAAACATTGACAACGCTGCACGACCTTAGGACAAGATGGTTTTAACTACACAATGCACATTATCACTTTCGAGAAAACTTAGGTTCAATATTAAGTTTTGGTTTTCGTAGACTTACGAAATTTGTGAACCAAATTAAATTTGTGTAGATTGAACAATGTTTTCAGCTTTTTCTTTCATTATTTCCTTAACCAAAATATAGAGTTACGAATAGCGGAAATCGAAAGATCATAACATTTAAAGTACGATGCAATATATAACACAATTTTGTCTAAAATGTCAGTAAGAATCTTTTTGTTCTAAATTCGCGTGTAGGTATAAGATATGTATATCCAAATGTTTCTAAAACTTTTTTAATCATAAATTCATATCATGTCGTGTAATACAGATTGTTTTTTTCTTGCAGAATTAAAATTGTTGCAACTATTTTTCAATTTTTTTTTTATTTGCAATTTCTCTTAAAAAAGAATATAGGTAGCCAATATTATTAGATAATATTATATTTTAATTACATTTCCATATTCCATAACCATAACCATAACCATAACCATAACCAAACCATAAAATAACAACTCATTGGAAACAAAAATTGCAATATATCTTTTTTGCAATTTCATGTTATTGGAATTCAAATGAATAAAAATATAACCACACACATACATATATAGCAAGTAATGAAAACTTAATTTTTTAATGATTGCTTATGGCCATTAAACAAAAATCACTAACTCGCTTCATATCAATATAACCATCATATCAATATAATTAAGCATGCAAATAAAAAAAAAATCATAATAACAATTGCATCATTAATTCTGCATTTCTTTTAACAATAAAATGTGTAATTATTAATTTGTCCATTGACCTGATTTTTGTATTTAAAAAAAAAAATAATAATTATTATATGAAGAACCTATCTAGACGTTTATTCACAATGCTGAAGGCAAACATTTCTGTCCAGTCCATTGGCTAATTATGGTCACTGTTATTTTTGGTCACAATAAAAAAAAAATATGATAATCAATATTCCATAAGAAGATTATTATCAAAACCTCAAGAGAAAATATTTTGGGTGTGTTAATTAAAAAAAAAAAAAAAAAAAAATATGTAATCACAAAATAAAGAATGTATTGCTCATCGAAAAGAAAAAAATCACATCGATAAAAAAATGTTAAAGGGATTTAAAATCTTTATTTGTGCGCTTCGTTGATATTTCTGAATTTTTTGTGTTAGACCCTCCAAATGTGGAACAACTATTTGGCAATCAACAAATGAGACCAACCTTTTCAAATCGATTTGTAAATGTTTAGGTGTGATGTTTCATGACATTTTAAAGGGTGTCCACAAATTCATGCAAGAAGTAATTTTATTTACCTATTCAAAAATATACAATACTCAAATGCGACAATAGGCGTGTTTTTTTGCAAGCCAGACCACAGCGATTATCGACAGCATCACAGAAACGAAATGGAAACTATCGATAACAAGTATATAATTCACGACGGTAACACAGTTTTTCTGCGTTCTTGAGTTAAGCCCGGAGAATTCTCTGGGTTTAGCTTAGCCTGTAGGGGATTAGTTGTTGTTGTATTTAAAATGGTGATTGTTTAGCACCGACGTCGTGTTTTTCGTCCAATTACCCCCGGGCTTACAAAAAATACCCGCCTAATATTGAAGGTAACGAAGTCATAAGATTAAAATGAGCCTCATCGCTGAAAATGATTTTGATTCAAAAATCCCCAACAAATCTTCAGTATTTTTCTTTTCAAAATATTGCCTAAAAATGAAAACGCGTTGTTCCTTTGTGTAGTCAACTCTCAACTGTCAGCTGTCAATGTGTCTTTTTTTTTCAAGAAAAAGATAGTATCGAAGGAGGGGTATTTATTTATGCAATTTTTTTTTTCAAAAATGGACTTAAAACAGAAAAAAAATAAAAACAACACTAACACTTAAAATGCCATGCTATACGTATACATTTTTGTAAATTCAGAAAAATTTTATTTTATTTTTAAAGAAATTTGTTTTAGTGAACAGTTTTCGTAAAATTAATTAATTACGAAAAATTTTGAAAAAAATTAGCTTGACATTTTTCTTCAAAGTTTTGAGTTTTGAAAATTGTTTTTTTAAAAACTGTTTACTTAAACAACTTTATTTACAAATAAAACAAAAGAAGAGTTCTAAATGGCCTTACCAGTATAAGAGGTATTGCTTTGTAAGTGTTGCCGTTGTTTTTTTAATAATTTTGTTTCTGTTTTAAGTCACTATTTTCATAAAATTGCCCCCCCCTGCTTAGCGGGGGGGATAGACTCCCTTTTCGATACGATTTTTGTCTCTCTTGACCTCACCTTTACGCTCTAACTTTTTGTCACACCTTATGTGAATCACTTTGTATAGCAATAATAGCGGACCCGAGCGTTGCTTCGCAAAATACTCAAAATACCCTTAATTTATGTATATTATATTATTAAAAAAGTTTATATGCCTACGTTTTGAGAAAAATCATATTTTTTTTTTTTTGTTAGGTAGGTTCATGTTGGACAGACGAACAGAATCTTGCCGGCTGTAGAGTAAACTAAAAACGTGGACATTTCTGTACCACATAACGTTGTGCTTAAAATTTGCGTTTAAATTGTGACTTTATAAAACAATCCTTATTTTTGTAAAGTATCCAAAAGATTTTGACGTATAAGTGAAAATGTTTGTCAACCACAAAGAAAAAGTTGACAGCAAAATTAAAAAATTAATATTCTAATTAATTAATTTATTTATAAAAACAAAAAAAATAGTCTTAAACAATCTTATAAATATAAAGAATATTATAAAATTTATTTCAAGTAAATCAATTTAATACTTCTGAGTTTACGCCGGACATAATAATATTGCTTCGTCTTTATGTAATAGTAATGAAGTAACGATATGTATCAAGTACTCGCTAAAGTTTTGAAACTTTGTTTGATGAATAAACTAAACTTAACTTTAAAGCTCGGAATTCAGCAATAATTTTTCGAAACAAACAAACCCAATTTGATTGAGAATTGAAAATAGCTTTTTACAAATAAAACGAATTATACCTTTAGCTCCATAAGTATGTATATCGCTTAAAGCTGATTTAATTTCATGAAAACAATTTTCATTATACCACAATTGCTCGTGTAGTGTCACCTCGAGCAATTTCTATTATTTCTACTATTGTAACATACTTGTTCGTTGTATGCGATGTCTGTCCAATTAAATCTACAATTAAAATAGATTTTAATTCTCTCTTCTTGTTGTTTCTATATATACCAATCACGAATGTTTAGGTATCGTAATTATTTCGCACGTTGTTAAAACATAAAACATTTATATTAGTTTGTTGTTTTATTTCTTTAAAATTTTGTGGCAGTAATTAGTGTTAAATTATAATTTGTACACAAACACAATTAAAAATGTTCATGTCCGTTAACACCTTTAAAGGAAATTCAATGAATTCATTCAGAAATAAATTTTTGTAAAATCAGAATCAGAGTGCATTCAACTGTGAAATTAAATTTTAACAGAACTTAATTTATCACACCAAAGTAAGGAAATTGTAGGTATACACTGAGATAATGGAATTTAATTCGAATTCAAATTAACAAATCAAACAGATCGTACTAAAAAGGAATTTAAAAATGTTTTATGTATTTTGCACAAAAAAACCCAAAAATAAACAGCTTAACTACTTTGATGAAGAACCACTTCCATTTTGGGGGAATTTTTAAGTTCGTATATTTTTTCTCAATTTTTCTTCTTTTTTCTTTGCGCCGATTACACGATTGAATAACTTTTTTTTTCATACAGACCAGTTGGCAGTTTGCCTTTTTTAAACAAATTCATCTCTGATTCGATGAAACGAACTAAATCGGCACGGAGCCTAAATAGCAGCGCAGGCAGTCACGGTTTTGTTTGAAACTTTTAACTTTGATGAAATTGAATTTAGTGAGATGGATATTTGTGCAAATCAATGCGCAAATCGAATTTGGAATAAAAAAAAATAAAAAATTAACCACTGGTAATGTTTTGTTGCGAGACATTACGAGTGCATTATGCCTGCACATTGAGTAGGTAACTTTACTTTTGATTGACAATATTTTGATTGAAACACGAAACGCTATGAAATATAGGAAAACATTTGTACACGGCAACCAAACAAAGAAAGTATAGAAATTGTCAGTGTTATGTCATGAATTGTTGTTAGTGACTTTCTGTCATGTCATGACAAAAAAATAGAATTGAGTGACTCCGTTGGCAATTTAGAGGAAGTTGAATGGGACATTTTTGAAAAGTGTAGGGTGGATTAGAATTTCTGAAGTTCGATTTTGATAAGCTACAATTTTTATTTTCAAAATTTTCTAAAAGAGATTTGAACAAAAAATCGACATAAAAACTTTAAAATAATTTTAGATTTAGCATTGTTGAGAAAAATAACGTCACAAATAAAATCCTGAATTTTGATTTAGAATTATATTCGAGTAAGCGAGATTTAAATCTATCTCTGTTCAAAACAGGGGTATCTCTGCCTTTTTTCTAAAATGTCTTTTGCGTCAAAAATTGAAATAAAAGATTTTTATAAACACAAACTGCTCAATAATCATTTTTGCGAATTTAATATAATCTATTTTATTAATTTGATTGTGTTTTTTTTCCAAATGTCAAATGTGTTTGGAATAAAATTGACTGAAGTTAATCAAACAGATTTTATGCAACGGATGATTAAATATTTTAGGATAGTAATATCTGCTTCGAAAAATCCCGATCAAATTGAAATTGATTACATTTTTTTTCTAAAACGGCATCTACCTGCAAATCCCACTACTAGAGAGTAGAAGTTTCGTTATGAAATTGTACTTGTTTTTCATGAAATTTCGGTGTCGCTTTTGAAATTGGGTGGATTGATTACTAACGATTTTTATTTTTATTGAACAATTTGTGTCGTGAACCACTGTAGGATAAAAGGAACAAATGTCAAGGTAGATACAATTGTAACAAGTTTAATTAAACACAAAAAAGGTTGTACTTTTTTTCAACAATTGTTTTAATAATAATTGACAAACACCTTAAGTCTTTTAATTGCACGACACAAGTTAGAAGGAATAGAAGAATATGAAATTGTAAGTTACTGGATGCATTTGCGTACGTTTTTCTCAAAATGGATCCAGAATTGCGGATTCCATAATCGAAATGCACAACTTTTGTAACAGAGTTGATTTCCAAAATGCTAATTTTGTTTGAAAGTTGCTTTTATTTCCGAACTTACTTTGATATTTGACTTTTTTGTCTTCACTTTCCTTTTCGTTTTCTGAAATACCTTTATCATTTCTTCACATTTTCGTTCAAAAGCTGTGCTAAGTAGGTTCAAATACATAATTTACCCTACTTACGTGCAAATTTGGTTCTTATTTAAAAACTGAAAATATTTTGAAGTCGAATTTCGACAAATTGATCAACAATTAATTACATTTTGTACTGATTTCTTTTACTTGCAAGTTACATATAGCAACAACTTGGTCTAAATTTACAAACAACAACCAATAAAAAAGTATTTAAAAAAGAATAAAAATACTTACAAAGGACAGGTTCAAAGGAATTTCAGTCTTCAACGAAGAGGGAGGAAATTTTCTGAAAAAAAAATAAATAAATAAATATTATTTGAATGTTTTATATTATGGCTTTATTTAATTTTTGTCTTCATTTTTTTTTTTACTTGATGCTATAAAATAAAAAAAAAAAAAACAATTTTAATCTTTAACCTTAAGCCTAATAGTTGAAATGTTTCCACAAAAATAAAATGCTACGGAAAAATTAAAAAATTTATCAGGTGAATGTAATTTTTTTCTTTTTTTTATGATTTGTTTATTTAAACAAATTATTTATTTTCAATTAAGTTATACGATTAGACGGCCAACGCATAAATGCCTGAACACAATAAAATGTTGCAACTGGAGCTGCAAATACAATAGTTGTGTCTTACGATGTACAGCTTTTTCTTTTCTTCATATACCATCCGTGCGTCGTCGGTCTGCGTACCTATCTGTGCGTCTGATGCATCCATGCGTTTAATGCATATAACTAGAGCCAAACCGGTTGGCAGATTTTCTTAAAATTTTGTACCAAGCATTTCTATGTGATTCCCTAGAGAGGAAATTCGAATTTTCGAGGACGGGTGCAATACAAAAATTTCGATTTTTTTATTTTCAAATTTTCTCCAAAACGGCTTTATCAATATTGATTAAACTCCATTCCTACCTATAATAATCAGAGAAGCAGGATGAATTTCAGGCTATTATTTAAAATAGGGTTTTGAGGTTTTTTTATGTTATCCGGTATAACTTTTTAATTAATTAACCGATTTTATTACAATTTTAGAAAATGGTGCTTCGAAATATTTGAAACAAAATTGCATTTAAAATTTTGAAAATATATAATTTAAAAATAATAATTAATTTAACTATCCATTTTCTCAGTACTTTTTTAATTTTGACTTTTTTTTTAATTTTTGTGAGAAATTGAATAAATGTTAACTGCCTACATTTTAATTACAAAAGCAAGTCCGTGTGATCGATTCATACTTGTTCCTCACCTTTTTTTTTTACTATTTTTCTGTATAATTTCTCTGCCAATTTGAAATCAAGCTATAATATAGCAGAACATCAACTCTTATACCAAAAGTACTGGAGCATTAAATTTTGTTGTTGGGCAATTAAATTAGGATTTATTGAAGCACCTAATGATGACATCACAAAAAACTTTGTTCTATTGACTTTGTTCTGTTAACTTGACAGACATGAATATGGCTCTATGGTTTGACATAAAGCGATGTGGAACTTTTTTTTTCAAATGTAACTCGAAAGCTTTTAATTTTTCAGCAGCAATTACTGCAACTACAATTTTTTTAAATTTTATAGAGGTTTCTTTAATTTATCGACATCGTATAAAATTTGACAGGTCATATGACAGAACTAAATTTTGACGTAGGTACATAGAATACTTTCGTTCCAAAATTCAGCCCACATGGCGGACAGAATATTACTACTAACTACGTTGACCTTTCAACCATGTTATGCCTAATTTAAAAAAAAATCTCATTTTTGAAATAAAAAACTTATCAAATAAAGATTCAAGACCAACCAAAAGTTTTCTGCAATTATACGATGGTGGCACCACACAGAATTAAAAAAAAAACACATAAAGTGTCAATCTCTTCTTTTTTTTTTTGTTTCTTCTTTTAATCCAGAAACCTAACACGATTGACATTTAACTTTTCTACAATTAAAAAAAAAAACAGTTCCCTATTCATTGAAACTTTTTAAACAAAAACTAAAAGAAAAAAATATACTGAATCAAAAAAGAAACAAAAAGCAAACGAGTTAATTACATTAACGGCGCCGAGTCAACTCCAACAACACCTACAGCTTTTACAAAACCAAAAAAAAAATAAAAACAAAAACACACACACACAACTCTTGTAACAAAGCTGCTACTGCTGCTGCTGCAACTGCAAAGAAGTAGATATCTAATTAAACTTGTTTATTGTTCACCCGCGCTTTAAAAACAAAGGTATACATTCATAGATATCATCACTATATCTCCAACTTTGGCCATATGAGCGAACAGTTTGAGAGTGGGTTTATCTTTGCCGAAGGTCAAAATTATCACACAAATCCAATTCAACTTCTCACCGAGGGTTTTAAAAATACGAGAACTCTGTTTACGCCGCCGCCGCCATGTCCGCGTCCCCCTCTCTGTTTTGTGTCTGTCCAAGCTTTGATATCTGAGAGCATCTATTAGATACACATGCATGACATGCAAAAAGCAAAAACACAAAAGTCCACATTTGGTCGTGCCTTTGCCATGCAACATGCAACCGGCAGCATCGGCATTAAGGCATGCTTACAAAATAAAAAACTATAGCAAACGCGGTCTGTCTCTAACTCTATTGCGAGATATTGCCAACTGTTTGCGCGCTGCTAATGCAATGGTCGTGTAGATTTTTATGGGCTACGCGAACAACGGTCAGAGGCTGAGATACGGGTGCACTAGTGCAGCAACTAAATTCCCGCCCTGTGGCTTTCCACGTCTCGCCTAGTCTGGACCAGACCACTCTGAGGGTATGATGCCAGGCCTGGTTTTTTCGCTTGGGTTCTTTGTTTGGTTGCTTGATGGCAGCGGCGGCGGTGCGGCTGACAGTTGTGAGACTCTGACTTTTAGCGGGAGCTGCAGCAGCAGCTGTCTGTTTGTGTGTTGCATCTTAGAGATACGAGATGAGAGTAGGTATCTGTTTACTGCCAAGCCAGGCAAACGGTAATGTTTGCTTTATGACGCTAGATGGCTAATACTTTGTGCCAACCTACTTACATACAAACAAACATATCTCTATGGCTCTTCTGGCTAAAACTCAAAACAAATTTAGCCAGCAGATAGGAAAGGGAGAGAGGAACGAACAACTGTCAAACGGACGTAATAGCGACGGCTCTACTGCCATTTAAAGCATCAGGTTTTTGTATTTTTTTGTTTTTCTTTTAAAACATGGAAGTCTCAAGAGTTGTCGTGCCCAATAAAAATAATACTTCTCTCTCCCGCTGTTTTTCGCTAGCCTGGTGGCGCGGCAGTGCATATAACAGTTAAGTGTCTGCGGCGGGCCTTGGTCATTAGCGGAACAGTTGCGGTGCGGCTATGTCATTTGGTTTTTCTTGTAATTCTTTATTTTAAAATTTTTGTTTCCCCCTTTAACGTCTCCTCTATATTGCAACTTCTTCTTCTTCTTTTCTTTGGTTTC
Source organism: Epistrophe eligans (assembly GCA_951394125.1). Taxonomy (NCBI): domain Eukaryota; kingdom Metazoa; phylum Arthropoda; class Insecta; order Diptera; family Syrphidae; genus Epistrophe; species Epistrophe eligans. The sequence continues at coordinate 106,689,654 of OX596028.1, forward strand.
TTTCTCTTTGTGAGTTTTATATCTTTTTCTGTGCCATTTTTTTGTTGTTGCTGTGTAGTTCCACGCCACCAAGGCGATCGAGCAGAAAGCTGCCAATAATATTCTCATTTCACACCGCATCGATCGCACCGCATATAACGGGAGCTGGGTGACTGCGCTGTGGTGGTGTCTTGTTGGTTGTTTACAATTTTCTTGACTTAATTTTTTTTATTTTTTTTTTTTAATGTTCAGTCTAAAAAAATGAATGTTATAGATGGCTTGGCTGAAAAGAGATTTTGCTTTGTTGCTTTGTTGCGTTATGTAATTTTAGGATTAGTTTTGTCTGGAAGTTTGTATGTATGAAGTGGAGGCCAATAATTATATGGTCAAGAAACTGGGACTTTGGTAATTTTCTGTTTTCGTTTACGTAATAGAATTTTTATTTTTTTTTATTATTATTATTTTTATTCAGAAGATTTTAAGAAACTTTGTCAATATTTTTTGAGGAAATTTTTTGTTTAGGTTCGACTGGTAATTGAGAAGAAGAAGAAAAGCAATTCTATTCTGACTTTTTTAAGAAAGTAGAAAACCCTCTGTCAGTAGAACTTTTTTATTCAAATGTTACGTTAGATAAAGATATATGTGGCAGATACCTTCAAAGCTCTTACATTAGACTTAAAAAAACTTCTTCAGTGACTCGCTGCTTCGTATCGTATGCTCCTTAGAGCTCTTCTGATGCAGGATCCAATAGTTTTTCTTTCTGAATGGAGTGGTCTTACAATTTTCTGTCGAATCTGAACGGATAAGATGGGAAGCACTATTTCATGACAAGATGTACTCTGGGAGGATTTATCAATTCCTCGCAAGAGGCGGTAATTCGTAAATAATATTTTAGTTTATATTTTTATGTGGCATAGAGTGGGAGTCGAACCCAATACCTTCAGAATTTGCAGAATTTACAATGTGGTGTGAGCTGTGTGTCATGTATCGGTGTCCTATTAAAAACACTAGTCGTTGGTGTCCATATCATCCAATTTAGGCTAAAAGAAATTGGTAATCATCGACCAATACCGCTTGCCGTTGACGGTATGATGGCCTGGCCAACGTCGTTCTCAAAAAAATATGGATCGATTGAGCCGCAAGCCCAAAATCCACAACAAAGAGTGACTTTTTCGGGATGCATTGGACGCTCTTGGAGATCATGTGGATTGGTATCATTCCAAATTTGCCAATTTTTTTTTTTGTTGACGTATCCACATTCGATGATTCGATGGTTTTTAATGAAAATTAGGGTGATTTTCCAACTGCTCGAGAGCCCATTAAGCAACACACGGTGTTGTCTATGGTCATTTGCCTTCAGCTCTTGGATCAGTTGAATTTTGTACAGGTGCAGTGCAGACCCATGTCACGACGCAAAATTCCCCAAGTTGTGGTCTGCGAAAGGCCCAGTTCTTGTCACCAACGCGAAATGAAATAAACTGCCACGGTTTCTCCTGCACACTCTCACGGACTGCGGCAATTTTTTTGGAAGATCGTTTTTTCGTCGTTTGGGCGTTGATTCATCGTTTACTGAACCAATGGACTCAAATTTATCTACTACAAAGTAAAAAATCCTCACGGTAGGACGATTATGGCAACCATAAAATGGGCGAAACGTGTGGAACGTTGCCTGAACAGAACCACTTTGATAAAAAAAAAATTTACCATGGTAACTTGGCAAAACAGACTGAATAAATGACAGCCTATTTGACAGATGTAGCCTCAACAATATGGCCGCTATGAACTGTTAAAGTTCGGAAATCTCTACTTGAGGGACATTCATATTAACTTTTGTATTTCATTTTATATATTTAAATACTCCTAGATATAGCAACAACAAATTTCAATTAAACTGTTGTGATAAATATATATCCCACTTCTGACACGATGTGATATCATTATTGAAGTGACATTTTCTATTATGGTAGTTATGACCGAGATTCTAGCTGAATTCTTCTTCAATTTTAGCATTATTTATAAAATAGAAAATAAAATTTATAACATCATCAAACAAAAAACCTTTAAAATCAAGTTTTTGGCATGTTCCAATAATTTTTGTGAACAAATGTAACAGTCTGAGAAAGTACCGCCATCTGTTTGTGAGGGAAAAAAATAGCCAATTGTTAATTTCTTAGTATTTTTCATCCCTTCGAATCAATATTTTCTCCTAACCATACAAAATGGAATTTTCCGATATCGCCACCATCCACCCCTAGTATGTAATCTCGGGTTTTCAAGATTTTCCTACTTTCCTAGTTGAAATTTGAACATTTTCGGCTCCTAAGTGTCTTCTTATGCTCGTACAAACAAAAAAACGAAATCATTTTTATATACGTATAGATTTAACATATTAAAATCAAATTAAATTCCTGCTGTGATATCCCACTTCTGACACCATGTCATGTGTTTATTGATATTGAACAATATTCTAACAAGACCTTTCACTTGTGACCCAATTCTTCTGCCTGGAGTTCAATTCTTCTCTGAAATAGTTCATACCCAACTCGTTCGTTACATCACGATACACCAAATTAAATACATATCAAAAACCAATAATAACTTCTTTTGAACTGCGGGAACAAGATTTTCAAAAAAACAAAACAAAATAGCCCGATGAACCTTCTCAAATGAATAGAATATCCAATGATATAGTGTTAAGTGGGTGTCTGATCTATCATCCCAAGGAGATTTAAAAGTATACCATACACATCCAAGACAGACAGAAAAAATATAAAAAAAAAAAAAATATGTATAGATCATTTTGGCATTGTACTCGTAGGTATAGTGTGCTCGAGAATCACGATTTTGTACTTTCTAATTTTGTGTTCCAACAACAACTGCAACAATAACAAAAACAAAAACAACAAAAAATATAAAATACCATCATCTTGCCAAGCAAAGTCGCTATGAACCCTAATGGCAAAGTATATAACAGACAAAAATATATAGCTTCAAAGATTATATCCAGCAACAAAACAATATATTAGAGTGCATCACAACCACTTTTTACGATGCTAGACTTTGGCTATACCTAAGTTAGTGGTCTCACTGATGCTCATGCAACGATCTGACCTAATTCCATGATCTGGGCAAAACCTCCTCGCATCACAATCACCACAACAATTCTTCCCTCCATCGAAATTGCCGACGACTTTTTTTTTCCAAAAAGATAAAACCTCAAACTTTTTCTAGGAAACAAAAAAAAATAAAATAAACATCAAGCCGATCAAATAGCCCATTGTGCTATTATGCTATTGTGAAGTCATTTTGTGTGCTCTCGCTAGCTGGCTGGCTTTTGTAGCTTTGGGTCTGGCTGCCCTGACATTTGAAGTGAAGAATGCAGATGGATAAAGTTAATTGTTGTATAGGTACTTAAATGCAGTTTTTTTTCTGAATTTTGAATCAAAGAAAAATTAAGACAGTGCAACTTGGTTGCACAATCTTGCTTTAATGATAGATACATATAGTTATAAAGGGGCAAGAGTTAAAGGAAGAAATAATGTCCGTCAAGTTAGTGTCAACATATGGACTTTCAGACATACGATGAAGTTTTCCTATAAAAAAAAAGTAGTGAGGTGAGGGCTTCTCGAAAATGATGACAAAAGGTTGACTAAAGAAATGAAAATATTCTTAAGTGGACTTAAGCTGGATCCACACTTTTCGCGTGTGGTGTGTTGTGGAGTTTTGTGTCGCTATCATTTCATTGCATTTAATATGCTTAGAGCCATATTTGTCTCGTGTTATGTGTTGTGTTGTGCCGGAATCAAACTTTTACCGATTGCACCATACCACGCTATATTTTCAGTGGAAAAGATAAGAGAGTGTTCGGGAAAGAGAATAAGTAAATAGCGAAACAAAAAATGAAAGTTCGCAATACAAAATTCTGATTAATGTGCACAGTCAGCGGCACAACACATAACACCGCAACACACCACACGAGATATGTAGGTGTAGCTCCAGCTATAGGATGTTTAATTTTTTAAGTCGAGCATTATTAGGTATTTGAAAAATATATTTAAAAATTTAACAAAAAAAACTTAAATTATTTGTACCAATTTAAACTTAAGCAACAAAATATAATAAATCTTAAAAGCGGATGATAAAATTTTGTTCTTGACGAAAATAATTAATAAACATTTTTTATTCTGTCAAAATTGTATCTGATAATTTTTTTTTTTAATTATTTGATTCACTTTTTAAGTCTTTTATTAAATCTTCTTTTTTTTAATTCGATAAATCTAGTTTGCCTTTTTTTAACGAATTCATTACTTGCCCTTATGTAACCAATCAATTGCAAGAGAGTAAAATGAAACATAACGAAATGTTATCTTATTATAAATCAAAAAATTATTCGGCTTTGTTGTTTGTGGTTAATCTTAATAGAGTCCCAAGAGAGTGCAATTATTGATAATACTTGAAATTCATTCATTAATCATATTTTCGAATACATGGTTAACGGTGCAATATTTAATTTTTTTATTTCTGGTTTCTACATATATAGGTAGATATCAAAAAATGTTATGACCGTTGATAGGGCCATTTAGATGAAAAAAAAGGATTGTTTGTTTAGGGAAAATAGAGTCATTTATCATTTAAATTTCTGATCATATTATTTATGCATTTGAAAGAGATATTTTTTTTTTATTGAAGCACAGAGATTGGATCTTTGCAAAAGGTTTATACCCGGGATTGTATGAATTTCAAATCTTATAAATACATTTTTGACGCAAATGACCGACATTTGCGTCAATATTGTAGTTATTTTGTAAGATTTTTTTCAACGCGAAGTGCAACAATCATCTTTTCGAAAAACGAAATTTTTATGCAAAAGCATTCTTTTCCATAATGCAGTTTGTTGAAATTGAAATCATACGTTCGATAGCATCATTTGAGTTGACTACAAAAATATTGATGATGTCAAATGACAATTTTCGAATTTCGAATTTTAGTGATAAAAGCATGAAATTTTCAAGGATTGTTTGTAGGTTCATATTGTTTTTGAAAATTTAGTTAGGAAATTAATTTTTAAACCAATTTTTTTATTTTTTAACATTTTTTTATTTATTAAAACTTCTTAAGGTGTATTTTTTTGCAAGCCCGGAGGGAATTGGACAAAATAAACGACCACAGGGATTAGCGACATCATCGCAGAAACAATATGGAGTTTTCATACAAACTATCGGTAACAAGTATAGAATTCACCCCGCCGCCGCCGGTAACACAGTTTTACTGTGCGCTTAAGTTAAGCCCGAAGAATTCTCTGGATTTAGCCCGCAGGGGATTAGTTGTTGTTGCATTTAACATGGTGATTTTTTAGCACCGAAGCATGTCGTTATTTTCGTCCATAATTCCCCCCCGGGCTTGCAAAAAAAAAAACGTTTAGCTCAGCCCGTAGGGAATTAGTTGTTGGGTTATTTAACATGATGATTGTTTAGCACCGACTTCGTTTTTTTCATCCGATTCCTTTCGGAATTACAAAAAAACACGCCTTTAATAGGAAGACTTATTTTCTAAAATAAAATTTGTCTTCAGATTTACATTGTAATTTTGAAAAAATAACAGTTGAATCTTCAATGTCCTTACCAAATAGAAAATGTTCATAAACTTGTAAATGGGAGCCTATAAATACCTGCCACCTGTCAAAAACGTTTAACGAAGTATTATATGCATTCACCAAAAATTTATAAAATTGCACATATTTATGCAATATGCACGCAAGGAAATTACCGTTATTTAAATTGAAAAATTATTTAAAAAATCAATATAATTAGAAATAAATTAATGTTACACTTTCTGGAATTATTTTGACACCACCTCAAAATAAGCCATCTTATTTATTTAACAAATCTTAATTTATGAAAAAAAAAACTTTTAAAATTCTTTTTCTTTTTCAAAAATTTCATATTAAAATTTTTTTAAACATTTTTTAAGAAAAAATGGTCTGCTATTTTTTAAGAAATTATGGTCTGCTATTTTTTAGTAGGTACTTAATAATGCGGAGTTAAAAAATAAATTTTGAAAAAAGAAATTTCAAATATTAATTTTGATTTTTTTGTTTAAATCAAAAATTTATTTTTTGAAAATTTTGATATGAAGCATTATTAAAACCTATTAAAAGGTCTTTCATAAAAAAAAGTGTGAGACTCACGGTTAAGATTGTGTAAACATCAAATTAAATATTCAAGTGCTGGTTTTACATCACAGAACGCGGCGAGTTCGAACATTCAACCAATTTTCAACCCAAACTCAACGCGATCTTTTGACTTAGTTTGAGCTACAAAGGAACGTACCCAATATTAAATGTATTCAATATGCATCTAAGTACCGTAACGTGCAACAGCACAACGTAATGTGCTACAGAAATTTCCACGTTTTTAGTATACCCTATAACGCCGGCATAGATGTTTACACATCAAAAACTTGTATTCACTTAAAAACGAAGCAAAATTCATTCAAAATTGCGGAGAAACCATCTCGAAAAAGGTGAAACCTCAAAATTTATTGCCTCATGCGATTGAAATCAATAATTGCCTATTATCTGCCGAGCAAAATTGCCATTGCCAAAGCGTCTCTATAAAGGCAATATTCAGGCAATTTTTTTCCTCAAATATTGCCAATGAAGCCGCTAGGTAAAAATCGCAGTCGTTTAAAAGCAGCCTTAGTTCAGCTGGGTGCCTTAATCGTTAAAGTTTTGTTATTCAACGAAGAACGAACAGCACAACGAAATTTTCTACAGAAATTTCCACGTTTTTAGAAAAAAAATGTTTCTATGCGAATTACTGTTAAAAATAAATTAATCTATATGATTTGTTGCAACAATAATATGATAATTTGTATTATCATCATTTTCGTCATTTTCTAGACAAATAAAATTTTAATTTACGGTTTTTTTAACACTTGTTAGCAGTTACCGTTATTTTTGTTTAAAATCTGATAGATAATTTTAAATAACTGCTGAGTGCAAATCTTCGAAGTGTATAATTATTAAGTTTTCTAAACAAAATTTTGATTTTTTTTTTTTAAATCAAAACAAAATTTTCGCATTCAAAACTTTTTGAAACATTCTTCCATTTTTCGAAAATTTTTTATTTTAAAAATGGCCACGTTTTTGTAAAAAAAAAATATTGAATAATTGTGGGCACGTATTTGAGATTTAAAAAAAATTAATTAGTTGCTAAAAAAAATTTACGGCAGGTACAACCAAAAAAAAATTTAAAAACGTGCAGGGGTAATACAGAAAAAACGCTAGGCATCAAATTTAAAAAAAATTATTTTGTAGTCAACTCAAATTAGGCAGCCAATGTCAAATGTCAAATCTAAAATTGTATTCTGTTCTGAAACAAACGGAATCGGATTTTATGTACCTATGTGATTTTTTTTGTTTGTTAAAAAAATTTCATTCTTGTTAATAAATGAATGTTTTTGTTAAAAATTCATTTTTTGAAAACTCAAGTTAGGTATTCTTTCCTTTTTCAAATTTACTCCGGAAATTTTAGATCCAATCCAGTTTTTTACAAACCTGTTACGTAAATCTACTTTTGAAATTCGAATCCTGATTATTTCCGTATTATTTAGGAACACACCAGACAAAAGTGTTGGGATCCATATTAAGACTAAGTGTTTAGTATACAATTTTAAAACAAGTCTTAGAAAAATCAATTTTCATTTAAATTCGAGGCCAAGACCTCTAATCTAAAAAAAAACTATTGTTCTTATTTATAAACGTTGTGTAACTTTAGACAACTGTCCAACTTTGGAAAATGTGTTCAAAAACATTGTTTATTGTTATCTTATGGCTGCCTAATTTAGACACAAGAGTAGATTATCTTAATCGTGAATAATGTGATATTTATTTTTATTAAATAAAGCACATTTCCACCAATTTGAAAATAGTTAAACAGTGTCTAAGTAGACAAAAAACTAATAAATACGGCTGTAAGTCTTTAATACACAATTTGAAAACAAGATTCAAGACCTCTTCTATACAAAAAAAAAAAAACCTAACCTTATTAAAAAAATTATTCATTTTTTGTGACCTTTAATTCAATATTTAAAAAAATTATTAAAAAAAGCTTTTGACACTAATTTTAGCTAAATCATTTTTTAAGTTATTTTTCATAAGCTTAAGATTAATTTTTTTAGATTCTTAAGTTGAAGATCTTGTGATGTATAAAAATATAAAGCCTTTTAACTGCCTCGCTTAATCTTCGCCCACGATCTATGTCCAAATGTAGCAACAGTTTTTTTTATGAGTTATAAATCAGATGAATTTCATTTTTATTTATTTAGCAATAGATTCAACTTTGTATTTATTTTGGTATGACCTTTAAGCTGAATATTATAAAGCTTCGATGCAATTAAAAATTCCAGGGGTTAAGTCATCTTAGTCGAGTATCTCATCTTGTTTTGCAACAAACATTGAGATAAAAAAAAAAATGTAAATAAATTTAAATACGTTCCGTATAAAGAATCCTCAACTCAACGCCCACTGCATGAACCATCTACATATACTAAATCTTACTGACTTAATCATAATCTCCATAGGAGGCCTTCAATTGGAATATTAATAAAAAAAAAATTAAATAAAAAAAGAACAAATCAAACTTGCTCTGGACATCAGAATTCAAAAAAAAAAAAGAAAATAAATATAAAACATTATATCGACACGAGATGGCGGTTGCGATGACAACCGCTGTCAGAGATACTGTAGAAGATATAAAAACCTCATGTATCTTTTGGTGTCTGTCAAAACACCTTGTAACTGTGTCTACCGCACATCATCGTTAAAATACGCCTTTTTCCAAAGGTTCCCTCTTTTTTTTTTTTTTTTTTTGTATCCAATATATTCATATGGTATAGGTATACTCTCCCTCTGTTGATCTTTGGTGTCTATAAAGTACCTACATGAAGATTTATTACCTAGCGGCATGGTGCGAGGCCAGAGTAGTTATATTCGTATTCTCATGTACATATATGCCAGCAGTCCGCAGCACCAACACCCGTGGGCCTAAAAAGAAATGAGATCACTCTTGAATCTTGATGCTGCTGCTGCAGCCAGCGATGGCAGTGCTTCAAAAAGCTGTGTAAACACGTTGCACTTGGCATCAGAAAATAAAAAAGAAGAAAAAGAAGAAGGTAAATAAAACTGCACCATGCCCTTGGACTTATTAGCCTGGTTTGTGTGAGAGTGTGATGGAAGTTCTCGTTTGCAGGTTCTAAAAAGAAGGCTTCTCGACTCGACGACCACGATGTTGAAGTGCACAAACAAAACAAAAAAGCCTTTAAACCCTCCATTTTAACGAGAGTGCATATATACCTACAGCAAGTCAAAGTAAATTAGCCAAGGTATCAGTTTCCGTTGTGTGTGAACAGGTGCTACTGTGTCGTCGTCGTCATCGTCCTCTTCTCATTGTCCTTCGGTTACCAACAATTAAAATCATAATCTAGCTCCTTTTTTACCTTTTAAAATCAACCCATTAGCTACAAACACTATGTCTAGGTTCTTAACAGTGAACGTGGCGGCGTGAGGAATCGTCAACATCATCTTCACCCAAACGCCACCATCACCAAAAGCTTTTCTCGGGTTATCCCCAGATCCCAGGATTGCAGTGTATAACATCCATAGAAGTGCCAGCGGGTTTGAAAATAAAGTGGTGCTTCAGCTCGGGCACCGCTGATTTCACTTCCTCCCTTTGTCAAAGACACTCTCTTTTTCTCTCTCCCTCTCTGATACAGTGGTAAGGTAATGGAAAGGTATACCTATCAAGGTTAAAAGAAAGTACATCACGGTTATAACAAGGGTGTGGGTTTTTCAGGTTGCCGTTTATTTGTTAAGAGGGTTTATTTTGCTAAGAATAATTTAATGAAACATAATTTTACGCCGCAGTGGTTATGATCAAAGGCGGTGCACCACTCTTGGGTTTTGATAAAGTTAAAAGATGATGGGTTGTTCTTTTAAAATTAATTTAAAAAAAAATAAATAAAAAACAAAAGGAAGTACAGACCAGAATTAACCTTGAATGACTTTGATTGTTAATTAAAGTCCGATTAGCTTTGGATAAAAAAAAAGCAGGATTAGGCGCAGAGAAATGCAAGGATATTTAAGATGCAGCAGACCATGAAATGTGAATTTGGCAACATGGATGAATTAGTGAATTTTCAGTCAGACGGCGGTATTGCCAGGTCCTATTCTTAAGCATACAAATTGTTAAATTTGATGTAAAAAATAAAGAATCTATTTATCTATATAATAGCGGATTTGTGTATTTCGCGGTCTCGGGTCTAAAAATATAAATTCCTCTTTTACATTTTCAGTAAAAGCGTTAATATAGCTTCCTGTCGCTTTCTGGTTATATTGAATTAACGACAAATTGTTCTACAAACAAATTTACAAAATCTTTAGAACTAACGACAGGATGGTCATGAGAGTTTTAAAAATTGTTTTCCTTTGGTCACGGCAGTCAATTGACTAAAGGCCTTTTTCTAAAAGTCACTCTTGAATTTAAAATTACAGTCATTTCTATTATTTACTGCTATACCTGCTTACTGACTGTTTCTAGTCTTTTATTCACTTAAAAAGTCAGCTTTTTAAGTCTTATAGACATTTCAAGCAGTCAGTAAGTCATTTAAATGCAGTCAATTTATTATTTTTTTTTTTTGTCTTTTTTTAACTTTTTTTAAATAAAACTATTTAATTTTTGTGAAACAATGGGAATTATTTCAATTATATATATGTAAATATCAATTTGAAAGGAAGATTTACCGCCAAAGCAATGCTATAATGTGTAGTCGCAGTAAAATATATCCCCATATCTGTTTTTTTAATTTATTAATTTAATTGCCAAAATTGTCTTAAATTTTAAGCTGTATTTGAAAGGACGAAAAAGTGAAAACAGTCAAAAATAATTGCAGTAAATTAATTTCCAGTTATTTGAATGCGTTCGTTAACTGAAAAATTCAGAATAAAAACATAATTAAAGACTGCAGTCAAACGACTTGATCACTGAGTATCGAAATTGTCACTAAAAGTTCGAAGAAATCAAAAATGATTGCAGTCAATTTATTACTAGTTATTATTTTACTGCATTTTATTGAACTGCAAAACCGGAATAATAAAATAGTTAAGAACTACAGTGAAATGATTTACTGAATGAATGTAAAAAATGTCTAAAATAAGTAGTATTTTAAGTGACAAAAAAATGGAAACATATAAAAATTACTGCAGTCAAATAATTACTAGTTATTTGACTGCGTTAGTTAATTGTAAAACCAGAAGAATAGAACTATTAAGAACTACAGTCAAATTAATGAAATTCAAAATTTTCTAAAAAGAGACGAAAGAATTGAAAATAGTCAATAATTATTGCAGTCAATTAATTGCTTGTTATATGACTGCATTAGTTAACTGCAAAATAAGAACAATTTAATTGATTGCTGCTTAAAGTTTGTAACTAAACATTCTTGAAGTTTTAAAATGTTTTAGTAAGATTGACTGCGACTTTTTCTGACTGCAGTTTTCATCTAACACAGTTTTTTAGAATTCGGTTTAAGATAAATGCAGCAACCGATGAAAAAGTAGAATTTCTATAACCCATTCTTTACGAATAACCAAAAGTGCTTTTATTTATTTTCGGAATTTTTGCTTTAAATGTTACGCCGAAGGTCTTGGGTTCGATTCCCAGCTTATGCCACCTGAAAACAAAAATGTTTTTCACGGGTTACTGCCTCTTGCGAGGAATTGACAAATTCTCCATGAGTATCTCTTGTCATGAAAAAGTACTTCTCACCTTAGCGGTTCGGATTTGGTAGAAAATTGTAGGTCCCCTCTATTCCTGCCAATAACACGCACACAGGAATGGTTGAGAGTTGTCATTAGGCCCTGGTTCTACACGAGCTGTCCCGTCGAGCAATTTATTTTATTTTTATTTTGCTTTAAATCGGGGGATTAAGCATGCAAAATACGCTAATCCTATAAAAAATGAGCCTTGCCTATAATAAAGCTGTTAGAATGGTATATTTTTTAGGTTGGGAGGTGAGGAAGTCAGGAAGAATTCGAATTTCTTTGGAATTTGGCCTGCAATTGTGTTATCAATACTGATGGCTGTGTCAGAAAATTTTATTGGGAAAAGATTTCGGCTTACCTCTTTTGCAGCAGACTGGCTTAAATTTCGGAGGATTGCTCACTGTTCCCGCACCGTTGGTTATATGTACCACAATTCCCTTCACCTCTGGGTACATATATCGAAATAAGAACGTTAATAATGGGTGATAAATCCATATATAGACACTCCCAAGGGTGAATAATCACTCAGGACTGAAAGTGTGTCAACGCACTTTCACAACTAATAACAAGAACCTACAATCTTAGATTTCCTAAAATCTACCTAATTACAGATCTACAGTCCAAAGGAATTCCGTTTCGTTGACCAAACCTAATTAGTTACCTTACCTACACGAATTCAAGATTTTTTCCTCAATCAAACACAAAACTTTCAAAATTTCTAAAATTTTCAATTGAAAATGTCTTGAATTTTTTTTGTTTTCCCACAAAAAAAAATTCCTTCCTATTCAGAGGTAATAAGTGAGAGAGACCCGTATTTTCTTACAACTGCTACTTACTATTAATGTAAAAAAAAAAATTAAATAAGTAGGTAGGTATGTAATTATTATTATAATCTCAAAAAAAAAACCTTTCCGCTGTTTCTATATGTATAGATTTGCGCCACAGCACCGCTACCGAGCCGTTGCTTTTCGACAAAAGTATTTACGCTTTTGCGTTATTTGCATTCTTTAATCCGTCAAGGTAGACGATTATTATTAATTTTTTTTTTATTTTTCACTCCAAGCTTATAACATTTTTTTTATTTTATTTATTTTTTTTATTCATCCAACTACAGCTAGAAACTACCAGCTGTTGTTTGTTTGTACTCAACATAAAATAAAATAAAGTAACACTAACAAACATCACGTAAATATAATTGACCAAGCGAACATGACAACTCAGCAGAGCGTATCCAAATTAAGCCCTCGCAAGCTGTGATGGCTTTAATAAAAAAAAAAAAAAAAAAAAAAAAACTATCTACAAACACACACTCGAAGAGTAGGTACAAAAACAACAAACACCTCTCTTTGAGCTAACCACGTTTGTGAAGTTTAAACGAATCGTCGAATTGTACAGTCGAAGCTGAAACTAAATCGTCATCGTCGTTGTCGTCTTGCTTGGTTGCGCATGTGCTCTCATAGATGTCACATTCGGTATTCGTTTGGCAGGTGAATTACCTTCAAAAGTTACACCTGATGTTGCACCAGTTTTGTATCTTTTTTTTTACGTTTGGTTTGTCATTTATTTTATTTCAATTAAATTCCGCCATCTGAGTTTCTGACGTTTACGTATATGCACATACATTTCTACGTACGATACATTTTTCAATATTCTAACTTTTTGTTATGTTTCGCATGACTTGTGCTCGTCCCTCCCTCAAAATAAAATATAAAAAAAAACCGTATTGTTATGGCACCTTCGTTGTGTGTTACTTTGTATCTTTGAATTTCTATCTATCTGACTTTTCTCTCTTCTTCGTTGTGGTTGATCTTCAATGAATTTTCATATGTCACTCGAGGGGCCAAGCCATAAGAATCATGACGAAGCCACAGTAAACGGGGCTAGAGGAGAGAGAGAAAAAAAAAGTATATCTAACTGTTCGTTATTCTTCCAACACATAAATTAAACAACAAACATATATGGATATATACACACATATGTATACGATGTGTTCAGTGGCAGAGTGTTCACCTGGTTCCCAGGCCCCCATTGTCTTATAACTTATGGATGGCCCAGTATGTGAAGTAAGCAGAGCTTCCACACACATCAGCAAAGCAGAAACAAAACAAAAACAAAAAAAAAAAAAAAACACCAACAACGGGTTCGTGTGGCAGGTGAAACAAATGCGATTTCTTGGCAAAGATATGACTCGTATATAGTTGGGGATGTGTTATGCAAGCTACCCATAAGATTTGTGGATAACAAACCCAAAGAGTCAAGCTTAGAAGCAATCATTTTTTTTTTTTTTTTTTGCCAAACCAATGTATGATACGATATTTCAATGAGAGGAGACCACAGTTGGGGTTAGAAGTATTGAAGCTATTTTCTTGATCTTATTTTATTATTTTTGTTATGTAGGCAGTGTGATTTGCGAAATGTGCGGTAAAAGGTTGCGATGTGTTGGTTGGTTGGATCATTTAAAAGGGGTGACCGTTTATTTACCTTTAAGAAACTTGCTTCAAATACAAAATTAATTATTAAAAATAAAAAGCAAAACTTACAATAAAGACACTGCTAATAGGTACAGTGAAACCTCTTATTGCGGACAACTCCCTAAGGCGGACAATTCTCTTGAGCGGACAAATTCTCACCACTGCCATAAATCTTGAATTTAAATTTCATAAATTCTAATAGGTATATGATCCCTTAAGCGGACACTCTCTTATCCGGACGCGGACAAGAATATCAGGCGCAGTTACAAAAATTTTAAACCCTTATTTTCAGAAATTATATCTTCCATTGCATTAAAAACGTTCTCATTCGTTCACAGCGGCTACAGATGTAAACGATTAAAATAAATTAACTAACTAAAATAAGGAAAACAATAAATTTGCAACAACGTAGTTCCGAAATTGTGTTTGGTGCATGCCACCAAATGTCACTCACTGTTTGTGATCAAATGCATAACGGATTTGATTTCTGCAACTGTGGTCTGTTTTTGAATTTGCTTTCTTGTTGTATTTTGTGTAAATATTTTTTATTTTTTTCCTTGAACGGACAAAACTGTTGCTATCTTCGCTGTCCGCCCAAGGGAGGTTTCACTGTACATTACATTATATTACATTTTTTTTTTTGTGAATTTATTTTGTTCCTTTTGAAAAAAAGATGAAGAAAATTAGAAAATTACTTCAGGAGCGATGGAATTAATTGAATTTAACTTATATTCCTACGTAGGTATAGTGTAGTGCTTATTTTGGAAATATTCCCCTACCCACCATTCATACAAGTGATCAAGGAAGGTAAGATACCTATATATGTATACCTACCTAAATAGAATAAATTCTGTATAAAATGTCATTGAAATCGGTCGGTTATCATGAAAAACGTGCCAAAAATAAGTTAAAATTTCCCCACAAGAGGCCAGTTATACTAGATACCTACCTATCATTTAAAATTTTAATTTACTAATTTTGAGACGTTAAAAAAGCCATATCAGTCATACCTAATTTATCTCTAAAATAAAGCTCATGACTTGAATAAATTATTATTCTCTTAAAAAAAATAATTTTGTCCGCACCGTGCGTCGACACAGAATAAGAAGCTTTATATGTTGACGTCAAGATTCAGAGTATAGATACAATTATTTAGGCTGCGAACAAGAATTTCGTATTCTTGTAGACGGAAAAAATATAAAATTTTTTTCGCTTAGCCATGAATAGACATTTTTTCACGTTACTTTATTCTCTTGGAATTTCCTACTTAATATTAAACAATTACCTTCTGTGATCAAAAAAAATAAATAGAATTAAAAAAAAAACAAGAAGAACCCTTACAATAATTTCTGTTCTTTATTGCATTTTTAAATCAAATAATTTCTATCGCAAAAGTTTTGAAAGTAAAATAAAACCATTGAACTATAGAAGACTAGAATTGATAAAATTTAAAGTTATAAAGACAATTTTTACCCTTTTTGTATCAGAGATGAATTTAAAACAAAATAAAGGATCCCTGAAATTAAGACCCAGGCAATAATATCCAAAAAATTGAAAAATACCCATTTTTCATAAATACCCCCCCATGCGATAAAGGCCACAAAGAAATGAAAAAAAGCCCAAAAATAAATTAAATAAGACCTCAATTTGATTTTTTCATATTTTTGTAATATTTTTTTCAAAAATAAAATAGTATAGATACCTACCTTAATTTACTTTTTCTTTATATTAAAATTTATTTTTAAAAAGGAAATAATAACCCAAACTATCACACAAATACTCGCATCTTAATCTATACAATTTGTCTACAGCAAGGAAACTTTTAGTTTTCCAGCCCTCCGTTTGAATTTTCATGTTGCATTCAGCACAAATATTTTAATGCTTAAGCCAACAGAATAGCAGACAAAAATCGCACGATTTGACATTACGACAATAGGGATGACAAAAAAAGTGGGTCTTACTATTCTGTCTGTCTGTCTGTCTGTCTGTCTGTCTATCTGTTTATTTTTTGATTTCATGAAACTTGAATATGTATGCCAAATTTCATGAAAATCGACCCGTTTCTTAGACATTTCTCCGACAGGTTTTTTATTCATATATTTTTTTTAGCATTTTTAAATACATATCTAATTGTATTTTTCCCAAAATGGCTCCATACGTTTTTTTTTTTTTTAATCATTTAATTTAAATAGTTAAAGGCTATACTCTTTGGTGAAAACAAAATTCCCCCAAAAAATGGTTATTAATAGCACTTTCAATGGAACCATTTTTTTGATTTTCGCTTTTCTCGGCAACAACGCAACAGTTCAACTAATTTTATTGAATTATGCCAACATTTTCAAAACCAAATGTTTTTTTTGTAATTTTTAAATTCAATTTTTTTTTTTGAAAAACTCAATGTTTCGAAAGCGACTTGGTCGACTTTGAATAAAATTGATTTCAAGCAGTTTTTGATGAGAAAACATCTATGCCGGCGGTAGGTTAAACTGAAAACGTCGACATTTCTGTAGCAAATTACGTTGTACTGTTGCTCGTTACGATATATGTACGTTGGTGTATTTTGGATACGTTAAATATTGGGAACGTTGCTTTGTAGCTCAAACTATATCATCGAAAGATCGAGTTGAGTTTGGGTTGAAATTTGGTTGATAGATCCAACCGACCGCGCGTTCTGGGTGATGTAAAACTAGCACTTGAATATTTAATTTGGTGTTAACAAATCTTAAATGTCAGTCCCGGCACTCACACACTTTTTTTTTTTTTTCATAATCTAGATTTTTGTTAACAAAAATCATTCTTATAAAATCAAAATTAAAGGTACCGTCCGCAAAACTGTAAAAAGTCTTTTGAAAAAATCTTATTTTTCTCGAATATGGCTACTACGATTTTTATTAAAATTTGTAAGCTTAATAATATTTTAACGACCTATACTAAAACAAATTTTACACTAAGCCATTTTTAACAGTATTTCTCATAAAACCATTTTTTGTATTTGTAAATACATATTTATGTATCTCATTTTCTGTCAAACCGATCTTAATCAATTATTTATATAGACCCTCTAAAATCTAAATTTTTAAATAAACAATTTTTTTTTTTAACTGGATATTTCAAAAATTTCCATAATTAAAAATATTTTTTAGTAAAAATTTAAAAATTACGTACCTACCGTTTTTTTTTTCTTAAAAATGTTAACAAAACTTTCATTCTTAGCAAAAACCCCCACCCTCTCGCAGGGCGTTAAAAAAATATTTTTTTTTTCTTTTGCAGCGAATGTGGTAAAAAAAAAAGAGAAAATTAAAAAAAAAATGTTGCTGGCGAAAGGAATCGAACCTGAAACCCCTCACGTCTAAAGCGGAGATCTTCATTTTTTTTTTTAATTTTTAATTCATTTTTATTTTTCATTTTACTTTTAACTAACTTAAAGCTAGACAAAAAATTCATAAAAACTAGCCTACTTATCAATAACTTACAACTAACTTACTGGCCCCATGCGGACGCTCTAAGTTAAGCGGAGATCTTCCCACTGCACCACGAACTCTATTATTTTTGAATTGCGCAAATTACTAAATAATAAATATTGTTCAAATCAGTGATCCATGTGACCAATTGAAATTTCATTTCTTTTTTTAACAGATTTTCTTTGTTTTTTTATAATTTTTTGTTTGTCCTAAACCTTCTACCCTTAATCCTCTTTAATTAAAAATAAAATCGGTCAACCGGTTTGGGTGGTTAGCGAACGTACACAAAACCAAACTTTAATTTATATATATAGAAATTAATTTAAAAAAAAATGCTCCAACGATTTTAAATATTTTTTAGTTTGAAAATGACTTTGTCGATTTTTATGAAACCTGGCACCCGGAAGTTTTTTAACTTTATCTAGCAGATTTTAAATACAAATTATTCTTATGACCAAAAGTAACTGTACCTTTTATACAAGTGTTTAAAAAACGGAAAGGAAAATACCTATAATTTTTCTCAAAAACGGGTTTTACGATTTTGATTAAAATTTGTATGTGAACTATTTAAAAAAAATATTTATCGTTTAAAAATGGTATCTCTCATAGAACCAATTTTTTTGGTTTTCGGCTATCTCATTATCTGTTGAACCGATTTTAATAATATCTTTATATAAAAGCATCTGATAAGTCTGAAAATTTTCAAAAAAAACTAATTTTAGATTTTTAAAAAAAATTCAAAATTATTTTTGGAAAATTCGATATTTAGATTCAAATGATTTTTTGTTTTCAAAATTAACTTTTTAACTCCACATTAATATATAAACGTTAAAAAATGGCGTACCAATTTTTTTTAAATGTTTTCAAAATTGTATACTTATATGTATGTACATACATATACAAAATTATTTTTTTTTTTTCGTTAATTTTTTTTTTTTTTTCGTTAATTGAGATTTCTTAAAAAAATCAGATGAAGTTTATGCTCATCATTATATTCTTTTATTCGATATAAGAGATATAGATCTTAACGTATCATCCTTTTTTTGTTTGAATACTGTAAGAAGGTTTAAAAACATCAATTTTCTTTTCAACACAAAAATTGCTCTTAAAAAAAATTATCTACATATATAAACAAACGTGTTTATTGTATCTACATAAAGTAATTAAATTCAAGTACAATAAGTCCCTCGGGGATAAAATACTTTAAAACAATTTTTTTTATATTATAAACAAAAATATAATTACAAACCGGAATTTCCAAATGTAAACATTCAAAAAAAAAAAATCTAAGTGAAGAGAGCTCAAGAAAAAAAAATAATAATAAAATTAAATAGCTTGATAGGCAATTTCATTAATGGGCATAACAAAAAAAAAGCTAATTAAATTCAATAGCTGAATGAAAAGAACGTGTTGTAGGTAAAAGTAATGTAGGTAAACCAAAGTAGAACCGACCAACGCAACACCAGCGATTGATTGCGTGGAATGGCCCCCAAGACGTGTCGCATATTAAATCATGTTTATAACTTTTGATATGTGCCTATGCTTGTAGAAGTCTAGTTACTATTAACACACATATGGTCTTGAAGTATTGATGATTTATTACCCTAAAAAGTTTCTCTTTCAATTTTATTTTTCTATTTAGGAATCAATAGAATTTAAGTGTTTTTTGTTTTATTTTGGAAAACTCCCATATATCGAATTATGGCAAACTTTTATAGTTTTTTTTTTTATATGTAGGTATTTCTATTTGCCCTTCAAAGTCAGAATCATCGAACCCACGCTTCATTGACCTCTCTTGGTTTTTGGCAAATTTTTCCCACTTTTACAACTTTTTTTTTCTGAATTATGACGTCTTCCTTTTTTTTGTTGGAAGTTCGTGCAAAATTAAATGAGAGAGTGAGTGAGAAGTCTGCGTTCCCAAATATTGGATTTCAATTGATTAAGAAAAATTAAAGTTCCCAAAACACGTAAATCGATTAGTCCTGCGATTATCCATTTAATGAAAAAATATTAAACCTTGATGTGGCATGAATGCCTTTTCATCGACGCC
The DNA here is from genome assembly GCA_951394125.1 of Epistrophe eligans. Classification (NCBI taxonomy): domain Eukaryota; kingdom Metazoa; phylum Arthropoda; class Insecta; order Diptera; family Syrphidae; genus Epistrophe; species Epistrophe eligans. The sequence goes on from OX596028.1 coordinate 106,709,436, forward strand.
ACCGACATATACAGCCGCTGCTGCCGCCATTCGTCGTCGCCTGCGCTTAATGTTCGTGTGGAATACAAATTGAAAATACGAAAGCTATGGTAAAATAAAAAAAAAAAAAAAAAAAAAAATACATACATATACCTACCTACCTATAAGTGCATTAAAATTAAAACAAATTTCCAAAACGTGTTCTCAATGGCAATGGAAGCCGTAAAAATGCTATTTAGGTCCTCATTCTCGTACTGTTGTTATATTGTTGCCATCCTACCATTCAACAGGTGACGAGGTTACGTTTATAGCGTAACCTAACGGTTGTGTAGGTTAGGTAGATAGATATACCTGTTGAAACTACGTCCTTTATATTTATCAATGTGAAATAATATCCTAGCATTGTTGCTTTAAGGAAAGGATGAGCTGGAGGATATAATTGCTATCAATAAAATATACGTAGGCAGAAGAAAAGGGAAGTAGGAGTGGTATTCACTTTTAACCTTTGATATAAAAAGCAAAAACATAAATAAAATTTAAAGCGTTATAATATTTAATTTTGAAAACAAAAAGAATATAATAAAATGCATTTTCTGAGAACATCCTACCTACGTGCGTCGTTGTACCTCTCCTCATCCCTCCTTTAACTTTTATAGTTTTTTTTTTAGAAATGAAATGACCAGGAACGGTAAAATACAAAACACATTTGCATAAACATCAAACATCAAGAAAACAAAAACAGTATAAAGCCAAAGAACCTACCTACAATATAATCGGTTTAAATGGGGAGCATGGGAACAATTTATAGTTTTTAAATTTTATTATTCTTTTTGTATTTTCTAGAGTGGGATTTTGGAAGAAGGAAGTTTACGGTGGTAGAAAAAAGTTATATATGTAGGTACCTTTAAAAAGGTTTTTCAAGTCGGCATGTCAGCAGAAACAAAATAGATTATTCACAATGCAAAAATATATTGATCAAATCATTATTTTAGTTATTTTAAAATACTTTTTTAAAAAGTTAGTCTTTTAAATGAACTGTTAAAAGTTATTTCTTGAGCTAAAAAAAAAAAAAAAAATTTCGATCACTAAAAGACCTTAAGTTAAATTTTTAAGAAAATCAATTCAGTGGTTTAGGCTCTGTAGGTCCAGGTATTTTTATGTCAGGTTTAATTAAAATCTTGAGGTCGATTTATTTTACGAAACAAACATTTCCATATGTGTACCTACTACCTAATTTTTTTGCTTGATACTTTTCTCGCATGCAACTTTTTTCGCATGATAATTTTTTCGCATAATACTTTTCTTGGATGCAATTTTTTTCTCGCATGATACTTTTTTCCCATACAACTTTTATGGCATGATTAATTTCTAGCATGATACTTTTCTCGTATGCAAGTTTTCCCGCTTGATACTTTTCTTATGTGATACTTTACTCGCATCATACGTTGCTCGCATGATACTTTACTCCCATGCCACTTTTCTCGCATGTAACTTATCTCGCATGTAACTTTTCTTGCATGATACTTTTCTCGTATGATACCTTTCTCCCATGCAACTCTTCTCACTTGATACTTTTATCGCATGCAACTATTCTTCATAAAACTTTTCTCGCACGATACATTTCTCACATGCAAATTTTCTGGTATCATAATTTTTTCGCATGATACATCCTTTTCTCGCATGCAAATATTTTCGCTTAAACCTTTTTCCCATGATACTTTTCTCGTATGATAATTTTCTCGCATACAACTTTTCTTGTACGATACTTTTTTCGCATGATATTTTTTTCGTATGCCAATTTTCTTGCATAATACTTTTCTCTCATGAAATTTCGCTCGCATGATACTTTCCTCGGATGCAAAATTTTCTCGTTATATATATATTCCGCATGACACTTTTCTCGCATGATACTTTTTTCGCATGCAAATTTTCTGGTATGAAGCTTTTCTCGCATGCAAGTATAATACTACAAACAATAAACATGTCATAAGAAATAGTGTCATGGAGAAAAGTATTATTTAATTTCAGGCATAAATTGATTATCGTAACAGAACGTACATTTTAAAACCGCCTAACTAATGGCAGACTCAATTATACGACACGTCTTGAAAAAATCATTTAAAACTTATAATTATTCTTCAATATTTAAGAGGATTTAAGAAATATTATCAAAACTGTTCTACTAGAGTGAATATCTACTCAGAAAGGACGGCTTTTTTTTAGAAACAAAGACAAAAAGATAACTTTTCTATTAAGTTGTAACTCAATTGCAACACTATTTCCTCTGTGTATTTTCTTCGCGAATCGCACGAAGCTTTACAAATTCAAACGACATAATCCGATTAAACATTTTCTGAGAGACAGCATAATTGGAACTTTTCCATTAGATATTAATTTATTTGTATAAGTTGTTCTCACCATTTTCATTTTCGTGCTTGATCAAATAAAATTAAAGAGAAATTAACAGGATTATAGAAGTGATGTGCAACGCTTTGTGCACATCACATGCTTTAAAATAAAAGCCATCTATCAACTTTAAAACAGTGTTTTTTTTTGTAAGGTAACAAATAAAGGGAAACGTTAAGGGCATTCATTATGTACTTTTAAAAGTTAGCAATGTGGATATTTCATTGAAGTATGATTTATAACGAAAAGGTTTAATTTCGCAATTGCTTGCTTAATTTTGAAAAAAAAAATACTATTGTGATCTAGGATTATTTACATTTTTCCCTTTTTATATTTTTTAAATCGATTTATTTCATCTCCAAGAGAAGCCTATAAAAATATTTTTTTTCGTTTATGCGCCTGTGCGGTCGGGCGTCAACTGTAATTTGAGCTACAGCCTAAGTGTATGGACCGATCTGTTTCAAATTTAGTACAAAGCATTTTTATGTGATTCCCTAAGGGGAAATAGGAAATTCTATTTGTTTGTTTCAGTTCATTTAAAACAAGTTTTTGGCAAAAAAAAATAGCTCACGAAAAATTAATTTTGATGTAGATATAAGAATATTTGTGTGACCTTGATGGATTTTGTTGATATTTTGTAATAGAGTACTTCTGAATAGTATTTCCAATATTATATTGACATTACGCTGATATAGCGAAGTTGAAAAAAGTTGGTCTCGCAATTCTGTGTGTCAATCCTGTCCGTTCTTCTAAACCTACAGGTTTTCGGGCATCCCCCCAACACATAATAACGGCACCTGCCATACATTTTTGTCAGCAAATAAAGAAAACCTTATTTTTGTGAAAAACGTGCCCATAACTTTAAAAAAAAAGTCCACCATTTTATAAAAAAAAAATCGAAAAAATTATAAATGGTACCTCCCATAAAACTATTTTTTTGATTTGATTTGCGATTTTCTCAAAAAATGGCTCAATCGATTTTGACCAATTTTTTTATAATTAGAAAAGAATTTATAAATTTTCAATTTTTTTTTTTTTGATTTTTAAAAAAAAGTTTCAAAATTTTTTTTTTTAAATTCTACATTTTGAAAATGGGTAGGTAAATATTTTTTTTTTTAATTAATTTTTAAACTCCACATTAATAAAATACTAAAAATAGCGTATGTACGACCTCATCTTGAGTAGGGTAGAGCGGGGCTAGTTGGACCACTTTTTTCTTGAAGTCTCATAACTATCATACTATTCATAGTACAACTTTGGACCTGGTATCAAACGAAAGACTGGACTTCTGGCTTCAAAATCAAATAAGAAAAAAAAGCAAATATGTTACCCCAAATGAATAATGCTGCCTTAAATGGATCAAGTCCAAGTGGTCCAACTAGCCCCCATAGTGGGGCGACAATATATTCACTAATAAAAAAACTTTACCTCAGTCCAAAATTCTTTTTTTTCACTTCACAAATATAAAAACTAACTTTTCCGAATTTTTTACTTTTGTAGTCGAAAAACACAAAATTGTGCGTAGTTACTGTTCGGGTGACACAATGAAACTGAAACCGGTTTGGAACGTGTTGGTAAGAGAGAACGCTTTATTCGTGTTTGATCATGTTCTTGTAGTACTTTTGGTTTCTGAGTAATTCGCGTGGTCCAACTAGCCCCGCTCTACCCTACGCCTCACAAGTATGGACTCCCATCTATGAAATTCATAAAAGCCGAATTGAATCAATACAACATAAATTCATTCGCTTTGCTCTGAAAGGTCTTCCTTGGGCCGATCCGTTTAACCTTCCACCATATGAACATCGGATCCAGCTTCTGCAGGTCCAAACATTATACCAAAGGCGTGTTAATAACGATACATATATTGTTTTTTCACCAACTCATGAATGGTCAACTTGACGCTCCTGATTTGTTAGCCTGTATTGGCATAAATTACCGTGGAGGATCTCACCACCTGCGAAGATTTGAACTTTTACATGTAGATTTTCATAGAACTAACTACGGCATACATGAGCCTCTTAACCGAATGAGCAAACTTTTTAACTTAAATGCTTCCTCTGTTGATTTTAACATGAGTAAAATTGGATTAAAAAAAGCGTTTCGAACCAGTGCTCCACAGTCGTGATTGTTTTTACTTGGCAACAGATTCTTTTGTTCTGTATAATTCTGTATTATTATTTACTTGTATTATTTATTGTTTACTTTTATTACTATGTATGTGTTTTGATTTGTATTTGCATGTGTTATTAGTTTGAATTATTTTTACTAATTTACTAACCACTAACACATGCACTTATGATGAGCCTCTGATTGTAGCTTGCAGCTTGCTCTAAGCTCACTACAACAAAGAATTCTGAAGTGAAAAAAAAAAAAAAAAGATACCCATATTTTTTTTTTGCTTAAAAATATTTCCAAAATTTTATTAATACAAAATTATTTTTTTTAAAAAAAAACCTTTCCAACGATTTTTTTTAAAATTTTTTTCTTATAAATTGAGATATGTGTAAGAAATCGGATGATGTACATTGCGTTTGTGTCAAAACAGTTTCATAAGTTGTTTAATCAATTTATTTCTAATTATATTGATGTTTTAACAATTTTTCAGTCTAAATTGTAAGTATACCATGTTTACTTTAAAACCACAGTGTGGTTGCACATAAGAGTAAGTTCGTGGGACCAAGTCTAGCATACTTTTTAAAAATAAAAGTAGGTAGGTACAATAGGTTCCTACAGTAAAAGTAAAACTTATTTCAATAAACTTCCAGGAAAATCAAAAACATATCGAATTGCCAAATTAAATTCCATATTGACGACAAAAACCTAAGTCTTCCTGCATTTTTCATAATCTTACAAAGGTAGGTAATGTCTTTTTTTTTTCCAACAATAACTTTATTACTTCGTCTTCATCGTCAAAGACCAAAGACAGGCCCCCAAACCATCAGGAAAAATGGTACCTATTTCTAACAATAATTCATTACTAGTGCTTCACATCATTTCCATATCTCCAATCACATCATAATCATCATCAAAACCAACAACTACTTATACCTTACCTATTTCTGTATGTGTGGCATTTTTAATGAAGACAAAACAAAACTGTTGTTGTAGATATAAGATGCATATTATAAATAAAAAAATATAAAAGCCGTGTGGTGATATCATTAAAAATAAAACCAGACTTACATTTCCGGTAAATCAATTCATTTCCCGTATTTCTGGTTCGATATTTTAATTTCCTCTCTTCCAACTCGATAGCACATTAATTTTTTTTTATTTCTATATACCCAGCAGCAGAGCAGCGCGCATTGATTATATTATTATTATGGCCATATTAGATGAGTGTAATTAAGATACCCATCAAAAGCAACAACAACTACAACACCAACTATAAACACCAAGTGCTATGTTCATTCCCATCAATGTTGCATTAAAACAGACTGACTGACTGATCAAGTGTATAATTTACATTACTGCCATGATGGCCCATGACATGACAAGCGATTCGACATTTTATAAAGGGGTCAGGCGGCTTGCATCTCGGACAACAGTAAAATAAAAATAAATAACATTTTTAAAGCAGCCAGCTATTTGAGTATTTTTGAAACGTGTTCAAACTTAGCATGTATACCTATCGTAAATATAGTCGATTGCTACTGCATTACAGCACGTATTTACTCGTCGTCGCGTCGGTCGTTGTCGTTGTGACTCCTCTTTTCCAATCGTTCAACTAGTTAACTTGGGTAATTTTCACTTTGACCCATATAAACTACTATTTCCAGCTCTCAGGTGTTTATAGGTAGGGGATCAGAAGAGGTATGTATCGTAATATAAATGAGTTTAAAGTGATGCCATCTTTTTAAATGAAAGATACAATATCTATCATTCATATACAATAGGTAGGTAAATTAAAGAAAATTTAAAATGCACGACAAGGTTTCACGTTTTTTTTTTTATCGCTACATATTCAGGTGTTTTTTTTTTATGGTTTGTTCTTATTTTTTTTAAGAAAGGATAGACTGTATGAGGTGTAAGATTTATAAAATTTGGAATTTCTCTCTGTTCCGTTTGCTCAATCAAAAAAATAATTTAGTTATTGATATGATGTTTTTGGGGAACGTACACATTGATTCTCTTATAAAAAATCACCTAGTCAAAAAATTTTCTCTAAGTGTTTTCAGAGCAAAACACAAAGTTAAGAGGTCCTAAATGGCTGATCTGATGTGAAGCATTTATCATCACCACTCCTTAAAATGCACTCAAATAGAAATAAAATTCATGTTTGGAAACCAACGCGATGACACCATCTGATTTCTTATACAAATCTCAATTTATGGGAAACAAAATTTTAAATCGTTGAAACAGTTGTTTAAAAAATCGTGCCAGTATCGTAGGTATATGAAAAAAATATTTACTCAGCAAATAAAAAACTCAATGAGAAATTAATCTAAAAATATTTCGTCATAATTTTCATACAAAATAGGAAGTGAAATTTATCATCCCACTCAAAAAAATCTCTTATCGTTCAGACTTTTTTTATTTCCATCAAATGAACATTATCACTTCAAAGTTTTAAGGTTCTAATAATTGGAATAACATTCGTGAATTTGTTGTAAATTTGTCGTGAAAAAAAAATTATTTATCCTTGGTAATGTTAATTTGACAGTCAAGTTAGCATTATCACCCCTCAAAAAATGGTAAAATTAACTTAAAACAGCAAAAAAAAACAATCATGTCGATAATGGAATTCGCAATACTGGATCCTCAGTGATTTGCAGTGCGGCGCTCTTTTTTCACTTTACCCATTTTACGTAAAAAGAGAACACTTTACTGAGAATCACTGCGGTTCCAGTATTGCGTATTCCATAATTGACATAAATGGGTTAATAATTTTCGAAAATTTGTCGTGAAAATTATAAGAAAAGCGTGTTTTCTTTCACAACAATTTTACGACAAATCTACGAATCATTTATTAGAATCCTAAAATTTTTAAGTGGTAATACTACTTGACAGCCATGTCACTATATTTTTTCATCATGGAACATGGTTAATGAGTGATATTGCAAGTATCGCTTGTTTTATAGCTAAACGACTTATGTAGGCCTATGTCAAAAGTCAATGAACGAAAATTTAAGATATCTACCTAATTGTTGCTTAAGTTGTTGTAGCCTCAGAGCCAGAGGCAGAGTTGCCGAAGTGGCACGATCGTGCATTTTTTACACGAAAATTTCATTGTGGCATGAAAAAATTCAATATGACACGCTCTTCTTATTCCCAATTTATACTTCAAATAAAGCGAATTTTGAAGAAATTTTAAGAAAATGGAGGCAGAAATTCTTATTTTTTGACAGTTACACAAATAAGGCAAATTATTTCTTCTAATAATTTGTTGTACTTTACCCCGTAATTGAATTAAACTTTTTTTTTTCTAATATACACAAGAATTTGCGTTTTTTCATATGGAAATAAAAAGGCACGTTTTTTTAGAAAATAGCACGTTTTTCTAGAAAATGCGGCACAGAAATTTTGTGTGGCCGGCAACGCTGCTGGCTTAAGGTCATCATCAGTTTTGTTTTTAACAAAGAATCAGAGCAACATAAAGATAACACATCATATGATTGATTATAAATTTTAATGCTTTCAAAACGTTTTGATACAATTAACGATTGACCTTTATCGCATTGAACCTTGAACGACATCTCTGCAATAAGGCCAAAAGTTAATTTCTCAATTTCAATTGACTCCAACGAACCAATAGGTATCATAATTCATTATTACCTCCTACCTGGCTAGCTATCACCTGTCCACACATTAAAGACTACCTACCAGAAATCACTGTTATTTGCCAAAATAGGTCACACATCAGCCCTAAGTAAACATATTAAACAATAACCTCTTATTAAACACGCATGACTACATTCTTGCAATGTTGTCTTGTCAAGTTAAGTTTTTTTTTTTCATTTCTTTTCATTTTTTAGAACGCCATCTGGTGTATTATTTAAAAGCAACAACCGTAAAGATTTTGTTAAAAACTGTAAGTAAATAGGTACAAAGTACATTCATATAGAAACATAGAATAAGTTAAGTGTACCTATACCTTCAAGTTACAATAATAGTGCAATAAGCTTTAGTTGTTGTCCCTTTCCTTTTACAACAAAAACAAAACAACAAAAAAAAAACAAACGATAGCTAATGGTCAGTCAAGTCAGTAGGTTCTGAATAAATTTAATGAGCTAGCTGAGCTGTTCTATACGCTTTTTTTTTACCTTTTTTCTTGTTGCCAAAAGGTTTTGCATTATGGTGATCATTCCACCGGAACGAAATTATGCTACTTCATAAGTTTTCCTTTTTCTTTTTTGTTTTGTTTGTTATTTGTAAGTTGGATATACCTTGGTTCTTTATTGTTCTAGTTGGACTTGGACTTTTCTCCTCTCATCGAAAATTATGCAGTATTGCCAACAAAAAAATTTAATACAATTCAATTTTATTACATAAAAAAGTAAATATTACTATTTTTAAAGTTTTAGGACAGTAAATTATTTTTCCCCTAATTATTATCGATTTTTTCCAAAAAAAGGGGATACTATTTTTTTTCGAATTTATGTTTATTTTAAAGAAAATTTGAAAATATCAAATCAAAGCTTTCTGAATTCTTGAAATTGGTTCGAAATTTGCCACCAATTCATGAAAATTTAAGAATTTTTTAAAGACATACCTACATTTTTTAAGATCGATTTTTTTTGTGGCTTTTGGTTTTCATATTTGTTGATGATGTGTTAAAGAGAAACCCTCATAATCACAAAAAGGTAATCTTTCAAGTTTAAAGCTACGATCAACATAAATTGTCAATGCGTTGACTCCTTAGCCAATAGAGCTCACTTCAAACCGAGCATGATCTGAACGATCCGATCTATTTAAGAAACAGAATAGTCATAATGATTAGTTATTTGTCAAATTACATGAAAATTGTGTGAAGTTGGTCGTTTATAGAACTAATCGAGCGAGCCCCGATCGAGCTCTAAGAAAAGAAATGTAAATTTAGAGCTCAGAGGGCTCCAACCCTCCGAGTTAAAAAACTTAGTAACTTAGTTCGAACACACCGAACTGACAAGAACCAAAAAACAATAATTTTTTCCTTTGACGATCACAACATAATGTTAAAATGTTAAAATGTTAAATCAGTTAAGTTTTAAACTGTCAAATTTTGTTGAAGGATTTCTACAATGTTTATAGATTAAAAACCTTTAACAATTTTTAGATTAAATTGTTTGCTTAGAAAAAAGTCTTCTTGGGGCATTTGTATGACTTTTGTACCGAAATATTCAATATTCGACAAAATATAGTTTATTGCCCATCTGTCAAACTATAAACTGTCTAATTCCATTTGAGGATTGCTACAAAGTCAATGGCATAAAAAATCTCTACAAAATCACAAATATTTCAAATTGCTGAAGGTCAACGCAGGCTTCGTTGAACCGGTAAAAAATTCTGTGTGTTGAGTTGAGATACAATCAACGCGGAGACAAGCATTATATCGATGTCTCTTAACTGCGTTGACAGAATGAAATCCATGTGTGATGTCAACACGAGTGTAAATGCAGCCGTCAATGTATTGACAGTATTTTGCTTTGACGATCACACACTCCTTAACAATTTTGGGACAGAATTTACCACCATTTTGAGTCAGAGAGTCAACGCGTTGACCGCACTTTTGTATCAAATTATAATTAGGTAAATTAATAGGGCTTTAGGCTTCGTGTAGTACCCCGTGGTGTAATTGTTAGTGCGTTGAACTGTTACGCCAAAGGTCTGGGTTCAATTCCCAGCCTATGCCACGTACAAAAAAAAAAAAAATGTTTCTCACGGGTCACTGCCTCTTGCGAGGAATTAACAAATCTCCCAAAATTACCTATTGTCATGAAAAAGTGCTTCTCACCCTAGCCGTTCGGATTCGGCTGAAAATTTGCTGGTTGAGAGTTGTAAGTCAATAGGCCCTGGTTCTATACGACCTGTCGCGCCAACCAATTTATTTATTTTTGTTAGGCTTCATCCAACGTAACACTAGGTGTATATTTTAAAAGTACGTACTAATTTAATCAAAAGAGTTGGCAATACTCCTCCTATTTTACTGAGAAACAATAACGACCAACTTTGTTGGACCGGACAACGACAGCGACGACGACAACAACGACAAAGAAAATGTACATCCCTTTGGTTTTTCGGCCCAAACACAACACGCAAAGCTAAAAACATAATTTTACGTACGTATTTTTTGTTTTTTTTTTTGTTGGGCTGTCGTTTTACTTCCTCTTTTTTTATTATTTATGATAGTGTTTCCATTTTGTATTTTTTTTTTTTTTTTGCATATTATTTTTTGTTATTGTTTTCCTTGGCCCATTCATTGTAACGATATTTTGTTTCCCTTTTGCTTTTCTGCGCTGCGTACCTATACCTATATGAAATGGAAAGAGCAGTTGTTGGCCACCAGTTAAGTAGGTATATGGACGGTGGGTGCCATATTTCGTATAGGTACATATCTACTCGTATACTCGTTCCGTTCTCGTACACCACTACCACACCAACTTTATTACCCTCATTCAGTCGACCCATTCCGGTAGCGGCTTGGACTATTGACTGCGCCTTTGATGGACGTGTTCTTTACTTTTTTTTTTTTCATTTTATTTTATTTTATTTCTCCCCCTTGGAATTTAAAATAAGAGGGAAGACCTCAAGCTCAACTCGACTCGGAGAATTTTAATGCCCACTGTGTGTGCTTCGTGTATATGACTTTATTAGGAGTGTTTTGCATATCGACTTCAATTCACCATCCAGTGAACAGGAACGTCATTGTCATGGGTGCACTTCCATATAAAGTGGTAAAAGGTGAAGCTGGGAAGTCGTTGTGGAAAACTTTTACTACCACTTCACTGAGCTGCATCAGTCAGTCACACTCACAGTGCTGTGTTGTTTTTGGTGGTGGAGTTAGGAGTTAGAGGTTGAGAGGTCTTGTAGTCTATTCTCTCACTTGGTTTATGTGGGGCTTTAAACTTGCTTCCTTCCTCGTGAAGTCTGAAGATACTTAAACATTTCCATTTCCAATTTTTTTTTTTGTCTTTGTTTTTATTTTATTGACACGGAATCGTTGAGAGAGTATTGAGTGTGTTGTGGTTTGGTTTTGGGAAGGAAATACTTACTCTAGGTTTTATATATAAATTGCGAAGATGTTGAAGGGCTTCTGTGGTTTTTTATTTTGCAGCATACATTAATTTATTGCAAAGCAAACAATGACGTGAAAAAGACAAGGAACGAACCATTTGGTATCGGAAACTCTGATGTACTTTAGGTTATAACAAGATGGTTGGTTTGGCTATAAACTGAGAGATAATCGTGTGCGATAGTTTGTTAACCCCCGGATTACTAAATCTATAGGTAGATATGTAGGTAGGTAGGTATACAAACCACCAAAACCACACACCACTCACAAAACCGACTTAGCCTTTGTGGTGAGATGAGTGCGGTTGAATCGAAAAGGAAGAACATTACCTATCTCTCTCTTGAATGAGAAGTCTGACCGTTCGTCGTCGTCATCGTCCTTTGGCTTCTTATATTGCAGACTTGGAAAATGTACATAGGTATACCTAAGCTGCATGATGGGGGCTTACTTATAGAGAGTTCTTATGCCATGGTTTGAACTTGTGGCATCAAATGAATTCAGTTCTTGCGGTTGTGATGTTTGCAAATTAATTTAACGAGCCAAATCCATGCAACACAACCCACAGCCACAGCCCAAGCCACCGCATATACAATACATACCTATAGCGACCCAAAGAGAGGGCTTGAAAAGACCTATCCTACAAAAACATACTTTTCTATCGGTGGTGGTTGTTGAGGAGGGGAAGAGAGCGAGGGGTGATGGTGAATTGAAGTGAAGTGAAGTGGGGCAGCAAGAAAAAAACAGAGTGAGACGAATTTGTATTTAAGTTAAAGCTATGTACCTACCTACCTATATCTAGAAGTTTTGAGAGTGGATATTCGTTTAATGAGAATCCATTGAAGATATACCTATTTTTTATAGCCTGATTTGCATGATGATGAATACATGAATATATAGATATGTAGGTACCTCCATATAAATACAACTCGCCAAGTTATAAGCGTTATTGCTCGATGACGCAAAGAGGTTCAATATACTTATAGCTACTATACTAATGTAGGTATACTTAGGTCTATGAGTTTGGAATGAAAAATAGAGCTTCAAATATAGAAATTTGCTTTGCAATTAATTATTTTGAATGGAAATTCTAATGAAGAGTGATATTTATTTTTAATTTAATTTTTTTTTTTAAGATTTGAAATGTTTATTGCTGATGATATCAATATAAGAACTATTTGGAAAACGAATTTGAATTAAACTCATACATTTTATAAGGGAACGAAAAAACGAATGAACGAAAGGAGACATGCTACAGATTTCTTTTGAAAAGTAATACCAAGGTGTTTTAATTGAGCAGCGATGTTATATGCACTCACCTGTTAAATTGGCTATATGCACACCAAACAATGTTCGTGTATTTACATCGAGCATCCAACATCGTAGGTTAGTATGACAAGTTAGCCTATTTTGATTGTCGTGAAAAAAAATCCTTTTCTTATTGATTTTTCCTTGTTCCCTGAACTAGGAACCATGAAAATTTTCCTACTTTTCTAAAACTTTTATCTTCCATATATATAAATTAAAGTTTGGCTTTGTGTACGTTCGCTAACCAGCCAAACCGGTTGACCGATTTTCTTAATTTTTTTTTAATTAAATAGGAATAAGGGTAGAAGGTTTAGGACAAACAAAAAATTATAAAAAAATAAAGAAAATCTGTTAAAAAAAAAAATTAAATTTCAATTGGTCACGTGGCTCACTGATTTGAACAATATTTAGTAATTTGCGCAATATTTCGGAAAGATCTCCATCTGACGAGGGGTTTCAGGTTCGATTCCTGTCACCGGCAACAGTTTTTTTAATTTTTAATAATTTTCTCTTTTTTTTCAAAACATTCGCTGTAAAACAAATTAAAAAAAACTATTTTTTTAACGCCCTGCGAAGCGGGCGGTGGTTTTGCTAGTTACAAATAAGTGTTGAAGAGACTTTAAGTCATCATTGTTCATCGTGACAGGATAAAAAACTATTGAATAATGATCATAAAATTTTAGCGGGTTCCAGCGATGTTCATGGTACGTTCCAATTCTACTGATGGGATTGAATAAACACCACAAGCAGGTATTTACATTGTTCATTGTGAAACTTGCAAAATAATAACCTGATGGGACAAAAAGATTAACGAACTGTTCGAGAACAAATTAATTTTTTAATATTTTTTTTTTGCTTTACAGGACAGGTATTGGTTTCGTGTTAAAAAAATTCGAGGATATTATCGAAATGCCAATTTATGTTTTAAATTAAGTAAACTTTTTTTTTTTTTTCTTAATTTACTCGGGTCGATTTTTAAAGTTTTTTTATTTTTATATTATAAATTCTAAGGAATAATTGAAATTATGGATTTTGATTTTTTTTTTACCATTAGGGTTAAGTAGAATTTTATTTTAGAAATTAAACGAATTTTCAGGCTGTTTTTTGAGGTTTTGGGTATTATTATTTGTGGGAACTCCAAATTAAATAGGTACTTCTTACCTTACCTCTCAAACTTGTGGTGTTCCCAGCTTGACGTCAAACTAGGAACCAACACCACCAAACGCTAGATTTCAAAAAACTAATGATAGGGTTTTAAGGCGGTAATTTCGGGAAACTCCACATTATTTATTCCATGATTCGACTTTGAAATTTAGTACCAAAAATTAAAAATAGTGGAGACTTTCTATACTTAATCCTTAAACAAAATTTTAAAAATACAAATTAGATGAAGAATGAGTTAATAATTATAAATAAAAAACAGTTTCGCCTTTCTACTCGCGCTGGTTTAGTTTTAAATACTCCTGCAGTAACTCATCTAACCATGGGTGGCAGCAAGCAGATTCTTATGAAATGCTTTTTCTTATACTCTATTTTTTTCTCTCATTCTGATATTCAGAAATTACAAACCAATTTGTATGGGAGGATATTTTTTTTTAAAACCCTATTCTATTATTCTAAAGTTCAAATTGTATTTTTCATGTTAAGGGTATTCATAACCCCTTGAGTGGGGGTAAACAAAAAAAATTCTACTCATTTGGTATAGCTTTAAATTGTTATAACGGGTGATTTTTAAGCTGGTTTGGTTTTGGCAACACTGGTTTTGACAGCTGACGTGTGTTTAGTACCTTGTGTCACTGTCAAACAGCTTCAGTTTGGTTTGCAATTTAACCATGGATCGTCTTACAAATGAACAACGCTTGCAAATTATTGAATTTTACTATCAAAATTCGTGCTCGGTTCGAAGTGTTGTTTATCGAAAAATTGTGTTCAGCGATGAGGCTCATTTTTGGTTGAATGGGTACGTAAATAAGCAAAATTGCCGCATTTGGAGTGAAGATCAGCCAGAAGCATTGCAACAGCTACCAATGCATCCCGAAAAAGCCACTGTTTGGTGCGGTTTATGGGCCGGCGGCATTATTGGGCCATATTCCTTCAAAGATGATGCGAATCGCAGCGTTACTGTCAATGGTGAACGCTACCGAGCGATGATAACAAACTTTTTTTTGCCCGAAATGGAAGTTCTTGACTTGCATGATATGTGGTTTCAACAAGACGGTGCCACATGCCACACAGCACGCGAAACAATGGCGCAATTGCGAGGCGAGTTTGGTGAACAGTTAATTTCACGTTTCGGGCCGGTCAATTGGCCGCCTAGATCGTGCGATTTGACACCATTAGATTATTTTTTGTGGGGGTATGTCAAGGCTAATGTCTATAGGGACAAGCCCGCTTCGATTGACGCACTGGAAGCCAACATCCATGCATTCATTCGTGAGATACCGGCCGATATGTGTGAAAGAGTATGCCAAAATTGGACTCAGCGGATGGGCTACCTGAGACGCAGCCGCGGTCAACATTTGCATGAAATTATCTTTAAACATTAAATTGCAAGGTTCAAACTATCGATTCAAATAAATATTTCATTCATTTTTTCGAATTTTTTGTGTTTTTTTTTTTTTTTAAGTTCTAAACCTCTTAAAAAATCACCCGTTATATCTGTATGTTTTTAAACCATTTAACTTCCAAACTTTCAAGAACTTTAGCAGAGCGTGTGTGCTTTAAAAATTTAATGATGGAAAAATTTACGTAGGCTTTTTTGGGAACAAACAAAATTTGAAAAAGTAAAAAAAAAATATGATTTAGAAATGATATAACCCCACAATTCCAAAGAAAAATAAATAGCCTACAACTTTCCCGCTAAAACTAATAGTTTCAGAGATAAAGACTAATCCTCGCTTTACAAAATGGCGAAAATCGCTGTGGTCACGGATGGATGGCGTCCCGGAAACCTTGACTAAAGCTGTTTTAATACACCTATTTCAGATATGGAAAATTCAGTGTTCCTAAACTTGATTTTACACAAAAGTCAATCTCTCTTGTAATTATAAAGTTAAAAAAAAAAATAATACAAAAAATAACTGATTTGAAGAAAAACAGCAAAATTTGGCTTATAGGCGTGCATTAAAGACATGAAGATTTCCCGCATAAAATGCAAAGTTTTCGCTTACTACAAGCATAGAGAAATTTAATGAAACATCATAAAGTATTAAAAAAAAAAGGATTAAGCAAACCAAAGTTTCTACTCGTATAGATAAATGAGAGCGTAAATGCAAATACACGGATTGTAATTTTATGCACCTATAGAAAATTTACCATCACCCCGTTTATCCTCCCAGATGTACCTACAAAATACGTATAGTAATAATACACATCCCAAGGGCAAACTAAAAATGAAAACCATAATAATATAAAAAGGATTTATAACTTTTTCTCTGATTTTAAACATTATGCAGGAGAGGATATTCTATATATACCTATGTATATGTAGGTACACACACGCGATACCCAGAATCATTTTTGCATTTAATATCTTCTCTTTACCCACCTATTATTATTGCCGCAAATGCAACTTATATTTAATGAAAAAGAAAAACCTAGAAATTTATGTTGGTAAATGTATGTAAATATTATATGTTCATATTTATGTAGATGTATACAAACAGTATGTGGATATAAGTTTTTATTATGCATTTTATTTTCTTGTAAATTAAATTTAAAAAAAAAAAATATTATACCTGGGAAAACTCTTATTATTAACGTTTGGTTTTAAATTACTTGAATTACTATGGTTTTTTAATGAATTTTGGTTATTATTATTATTATTATAATTTTATTATCAAGTAAATTAATTACAAATGACAATAGTATAGTATACAGCCTAGCTAGCATTAAAGGAAGCATATTCATGTCATGAAAGATTTTTTTTTGTAAATAAATATTTACCGCATGGAAACTTAAATTAAAAAGGATACATTTAAACAAAAGGGAGAGATGAAAAAAGTTGTATGAAGGTATTCGTATGGCAAATAGATGGGGGAATGTGTTTTTTATTTTTTCATTTAAAAAAAAAAAGTACAAGTAGTGTGTCTACACATAAATAAATACATAAATTTTGGCATTTTACTTAGCGATCGAGAATCAGAGGGATTAAGATGCTTTTCAGTGACAGTTCCTTTTAAATAATAATCTCTGAACGTCAAAGTATAGTTCGTCCCTTATTATACTCCCTTATCTATATGCTGTACAATATCTTAATGATTTACAGAATTGTGTCTGCATACTAAATAAAAACTATCAAACATGTTTCAATATGAGGCTTGCTTAAAAATATCCTACATTTAAAAAATTAGCTTAATTTTTTTTCTTTAAATCTAAAGAACGTATTATGAGAAAAATTAAGATTTTTCTTTACGAGTCGAAAATTTCTGCGTATGGTCATGACGTTATTTTTCAGTTCTAAAAAAAATATAGCAAAATAATGTAACGAGGAGAATGCCAAAAACCGTTATATTTTAATATTGTTGAAAAATTAAAAAAAAAAAACACTTATATAAAAAAGGATATATTTTCGAGTGTGTGAAGATAGCCCACCTCTTTTAGAATTTGCTATTTTTTAGAACTTATTTCAGGTTGTTCCCAGTTTGTTCCGCATTGTTTCAATTCAGACCGAGTACGAACAAATCAAGAACAACCTGGAACAAGTTCCAAAAATACCAAATTCCAAAAAGGGCGGCTAACTTTATTTATTATTAGTTTTATATTTAATAATCAACTTTCTTATATGTTAAAATCGAATGACAGAAATCAGATGGTTTTAAGTGTTTTTGAAAATTTCAGAAACTACCTTTTTCTCAAAAAAAAAATAGTTTTTGGGAATTAAATTAAACAGTGGACGAGGGGGTCTGAAATATTGGGAAAGGAGAAATATTTAACATATTGTAAATCCATTGTATGTACATATTTTTATCCAAAATCACATTTTTACCGTCTAAATACCCAAAAAACGAAAATTGATTTTTTAATAAAAAAAAAAAGTAGTGTTCTTAAATTATCGATTTTCAAAAACTAAACCCCTGGGTGAGAGGAATCGGAAGTAGGGTATTTTATGTTTTAAGATTATTCTAAATCTTTTGTTTGTAATTTGATCGCAAATCACATTTTTCGGTCTGAATATCCAAATACCTGTAGGTTTTATTTTTTATTTAAACTAGTGTTCTTAATTTTTTATTTTCTTTATTTTTATTTATATTTATTAACATCATATAAGAATAATAAGAAAACTTAAATAAAATATTTTAAATAATGCAAAATTTTCATTTTTTTTTATTTGATTTGATTTTGAAAATGATAATTTTTTTTTTGTTAAAACAAATTTCTTGATAAGATTCCTAGGGATTTAAGTAGCTCCTAAATTTAAATCGAAACCTAATTGTTTTCGTTTTTAATAAAAAATTCAAATTCACCTTGTTGTGGTGAGTCTTTTGTGAGTTTTCTTCTAAGAACTGTCGGAGAATACCAAAAATGTTATCGTATCACAACAACCTCACAAGAGATCAACCTCACAAGGCCTTATGAATTGTTAGCCCTCACAACGCCAGAATAGCCCTGTTAATATCAAACTTCATCTTTATTCCATAAATGGTGATAAAACCAAATTTTAAAACTTCCCCACCAACACCCTGTTATAAAATATTCGAAGTGAATGAAATAAAAAAATAAAAACTGACATGTAGAATAATAAAAATAAGAACAACGTTGAAATGGTTTCATATTCAATTAAAACTTACATAAACATAACACATTATTAACAATACATATTTCCGTACATGATTTACTGACGTATTTGCCGACGACCGACGGTAGAAAATTAAAAAAAAAAAAAAAAAAAAAAAAAACAGAAGTATCTTAATGTCAAGCATTCAATAAAATGTCAGGTACACACTACAATACTTCATATAGGTAATATAATATTTATGCCCTTGAAAAATCAAATACATAAATATTATATATTATGAATTTCATTCACTCTTCGAAAGAATTTTATAAAAAAAAAAAAAAAATTGGTTTATTTTACCTATACTTGGGGTCTCCAATGTGATTCTCAAAAAACATTTCGACGGAACAAACATCCGATGAAATTAAGCTGACTCAAGTTTGGAATTAAATATTTACGTGCCTTAGGTTGCATGTAATATTTTCTATTTTTTTGTGAACTAAACAAACCAAAAAAAAATTCATTCATGTTGAATTTCCATGATAATTACACACTGCTTCATTTGATTTAGGTCTATGTTTTATAAATATTTTTTTTTTTTTTTTTCACTGGGAAAATAATGACTTAATCTCAGGTTTTAAGTAAATATTATCCTAAGTTTGATTATTTATAAAAATCAGAAATAATCTAAAAATATCTATACATACATTGTTTTTTTTTTTAATGCGCATAACTCGTCTGAATATCATCTGATTTGCATTGAAATTTTGTTGGATATGTATCGAACCAGGTTAAAGCACTATGTAACCGAAAATTGAAAATTTCGACCAGAAAAGTAGGAAATTCGTGAAAACCCGAAATTGCATACTTTCAGGAGTCATTGGTGGTGATATCTGAAAATGATATTTTATACGGGAAGGAAAAAAATGGCTATTTTGTCCTTCGCGAAAATGGGATCGTAAACAGATAAAATTAAGCTCCCGGACTCCTAAGCAGGAAATTCATGAAGTTTCAAAATTGCATACTTTCAAGGGTAGGTAATTTGTGGTGATAGCTAAAAATTCTATTTTGTACGGGAAGTAAAAAAATCGGCTTATTTTGTCCCTCGCGTAATTTGAATCATAAAGAGATATAATTAAGCTCCCAGACTCCTAAGTTTGCGAATAAAAATTATTGGAACGTGTCGAAAAATTTTACTTTATTTGAAGTCCCTATACATTTTATTTTTACTTTTTAAAATTCTAAAATTGATTAAAAAAAAATCCAAGCAAAAGTGAGCAGACCAGCTAGTAAATTTATAAAAATTCAATCTGTGAAAATATATTAATAAAAGTGAATTTAAATAGCTAATTGGTAACCCAACCAAAAATACAAGGTTAAATTTAACGGAAAACAGAATGTCCTTCCAGCTTAAAAGAATAATTAATCTTCGCTAATACTATTTAGAGTTGGGGTCGAAATTCTGTCAAGGTCAAAATTCTTTTTTCAAAGTTCTGCTTTCAAAATTCTGCTTTTAAAATTCTGTTTTTCAAAATTTAATTAAATTTAAAATACCAATCGATTGACTTGTAGTGTATATTCAATGCTTTATTTGTATTTTGGTAGGTATATTAAACTTTTACGAATTTTCTTTTTTTTATTAAAATTTCAAACTGTTGCAAAAATAAAACAAATGAAAAATGTATTTAACAGATACACATACATATAAATAGTCTGAAACCATCATATATGTACCTGTCCAAAAGATAAATTGATTTTCAACCATCGAAAATAGAAATTGCATTTTTATCAATTTTACCTTTGTTTCAGTTTTTAATTATAAAATATCATTTTGGGCATAAAATGGCCCATCAGTTAAAAGCACAAAACAAATATGGGCTTTTGTTAGGTTGGGGATGAGTTTATTTTTGTTTTGTATTTATAAATTTAAAGTTTGATTTCAACGACAATTGAATTGACTTATTAATTTCAAAGTATGTACATACTATCAGATATTTTGATTGAAGGATATTATTTTCATGTTTGGGATGAAGCTTGAAAGTTGGGAGAAAGAATTAGAATATACTTTTTAAATATCATATCGGTTTTAAAAAATCAGAAAAGATTAAATAGAAATTTTTAATATTATAGGTTTTTCGGCTAAAATATTTATATTTAAAAATTTAAAAAAAAAATACCATTAATAGAAAATATAAATTAAATTGATCGGCGCGACAGCTCGTGTAGAACCAGGGCCTAGTGAATTACAACTCTCAACCATTCCTGTGTGCGTGTTATTGAAAGATATAGAGGGGACCTACAATTTTCTGCCGAATCCTAACGGCTAAGGTAAGAAGCACTTTTTCATGACAAGCGATACTCTTGGAGGATTTGTCAATTCCTCGCCAGAGGCAGTAACCCATGAAAAATATTTCTGTTTTTTAGGTGGCATAGGCTGGGAATCGAACCCAAGACCTTCGGCGTAACAGTCCATCGCACTAGCCACGGGCTACAATTAAAAATTCAATTTAATACTAAAATATAAAAAATAATATTTAAGTACTTAAAATATCATTATTTATTTAATTTTGTTCTTAAAGCAAGTATATTTAGTTAAAAATAAATAAATCAACATAATTTGCTTTTTATACAGTCTAAGATATTTTTATTACCATCAAAACTAAGCACAGCTATAGTGACTAGAAAAATTCTATATATATAATATACAATACTTACATATATAAAAGACAAGGAAATAAATTAAAGCAATATATGTATGTCCGTATGTATGTACGAATAGCCCTTAAATATCTTATATTCTCTCCAAGTTGATATTATATATAAATTCAATATGAGAACATCCTTCCCCTAAAGGCATTTTTCTTGAAGAAATAAAAATAAACAAACCAACATATATATTATCTTTACTTTCCTAAAATACTAAACATGAATACCAAGACACCAAACTAATTCCTATATACCTACTTATACATTAGAACAAGATGTTGAATATTTTATTATATTAAGAAGAATTCGTTGAGCAAATATTTATTTTGTATTTTTTGTGGAGTTTAATCTTGTAAAGATAATGTTTTACGTGATCTTTTATTTGAATAAATATTTTGTATTCAAATTTTGACAAAATAATATAGTCAGCGAAATATACAGAGATGTTTTTGTATTTTTGTATTACATTAATTAATTTATGAATTAAAATGTTGCGAGTTACAGATTCTACAAAATGCCATTACGTAGCTAATACATATTTTAATTAGTTTTTGGCATAATCGTGTTTTATGATAAAGGAAAATGGTAGAAAAGAATTAATTAATTCCATAAAAATCTTAGACCCGGTAATATGGCCCACTAGAATTAACATGAAAACATGATGGTCCATTTAAGCCGCAGCAGTGGTTTTATTTCCACTTGCGATATAGGTATGGATACTATATTGCATGTTATGGATTCGTAAAAAAAATCGAACTTGAGATTTTGATAAAAGTTGACATTACGATGAACTCAAAGTCGATAAAAGTGGGTATCGCAATTCTGTTTGTCTGTCCTGTCCTTTCGGCTGCAGCCTAAACGTGTGGGTCGATTGTCCTTAAACTTGGTACCTACCTATTTTTGGGCATCCCACGACATGTTTTTATTTCATTTTTTTTTTTTTAGAACACAAATAACTGTACCTGCCGTACAAATTATTTTACCAAATTATGAAATTCTTATTTTTCTCAAAATCATGCCCACAACTTAAAAAAAAATTAATAATTTTTTTTAGAAAAAAATTCATAATTTTTTTTACAAACACGCTACCATTTTATAAACAAAAAAAAACGGAAAAATGGTTGTAAGTGGTACCTCCCATTTTATTTCAATTTTTTTCAAATACGGCTTAATTTATTCTGACCTTTTTTTTTATGGAAAATCTGTCAAGAAAAAAGTTTTGTATGCCTACGAAATTTTTCTTTTTTTTTTTTTGATTTTTTTGAGAACTTAATAATTCGGAAATGACTTGTTCGATTTTTATTAAACTTGCCACCCTGCAGTTTTTTAGCAATATCTACCAGATTTTAAGTAAAAATTATACTTATGACGGAAATAACGGTACCTACCATATAAGTGTTTAAAAACCGATAAGGAAAGTCTCATTTTTCTCAAAAACGACTCCAGCGATTTTGATTAAAATTTTTATGTGAACTAATTTTAGTACGATTTACTATATTATTAGAAAAAAAATTGTATCTATCAATAAAAAATGGTATCTCTCATAGAACCATTTTTTTGGTTTTCGACTAGGTACCTCAATATCTGTTGAACCGATTTTAATGAAATTTTTTACACAAGATCATCTAATAAGTTTAAATAATATTGCACATCAAAATTTAAAAAAAAAAACTATGTTGGATTTTTAAAAAGAAACTCAAAATTATTTTTTTGAAAATTCGATATTTCGAAAATGGGTAGATGATCTTTTTTTAAAATTAATTTTTAAACTCCGCAATTTAATAAATACTAAAAAATGGCGTACCAATTTTACTTTCATAATTTTATGTAGGTATAAAAATTAATTAAAAAAAAACCGCTCCAATGAATTTTCATTTTTTTTTTTTGTAAAAATTGAGATTTGTTTAAAGAAATAACAAATTCAGAAGTTGTTTAATCAATTTATTTCTAATTATATTGATTTTTTACCAATTTTTCAGTCTAAGTTCCACGGTGCTTAATTGTTCATATCTCACTCACATCATACTTCCTTAAATTAATTATTTTTTTTTAAGCAGGCGGCATAAAATTAAGGGTTCCATAACTAATGCATTATTCTTGTAAAATCAACATATCGAATATTTTAATTAACATCCCAAATTTGTGCCCATAAAATAATATTTAGAACTACATAATATTTAAGCTTTTGAGTGGATTTAAGAATATTTTACATAACTGTGTAATAAATATAGAAAATAAATTGACCGTAATTTTCATGTAAAAAATCTACACATATTTCACATGTAGATTACCTTAATAGGGAGATTAAAAATGACTGTAGCCTTGGCTTGATTCAATGAAAATACTGGCACAAATTTAGTGTGGCTTTTTTAGGAAATGCGCAGTACAATAAATCAAAAATTAATACTTTGAAATTTTTGAATGGAAATTTGATTTTATCAAATTGAACCCAGGCACGTCATAAGTTCATTCATAGATTCATAATGAGTTAATTCATTTTAACGAAATGTTTCTATAAGCCCCTTGTTTACAACAACAAAGCGCATATTTTGGTATATCATTGATAAAATAAGGATAAATTACATAATTCATACCATATTCTAATTATATTTGTCTTAAAATATCAACCAATGAATCAATGGCAAGAAATTCTAATAAAAGTACGCAACGCACTTTGATGTCTAGATGTTAAATTAAGCATGGTATCAAATGGACTATGAATCACTGAATCTACAGAAATGTAAGTTAACTCATCTTTCTATAAATACCTATATCCATACATATGTATATTGAAATAAACACCCAGTGCCAAATATGTACATACATATTTATCTAAGATTAATGAAGTATGAAGAACATTTCCATTTTCTTTTTGTTTTAAGGAATTGTTTAGTGGGACAAGGAAAGAACAAGAGAAATTAACTAAAATGGCTTAAAACGGCCAAAATAAAAAAAATCCCTTTATTGTCTGCTTTAATTTACAACTACTTTAAAATATGTCTGTTTTTTAACTGTAACTTCTTGCTACAGTTTACTACCTGTCAAAAATTGTATATGGGGTTTGATGGCAAATTCTGCGACGCGACGCAACCCTGAAAGTGAACAACAGTTTTAAAAACAACATAGTAACATCGTAATGGTAATAAAATTCTCTTTTAGTGATGTTTTTTTTAAATGAAAAGGCCAATTAGGATAAAAAGGGAAAAAATCAAAAACCAACAAAAATTGATTAAAAAAATATGTATTTTTCAAAAATTCACTTAGCCAAGAAAAAAAGCTTAAATCACAAAATTTTGCAAACACAGGTCTTTTCATTTCTTATCTGCTTCTCAGACATATCAAATTTATTTATATTGCCTTGATTTTATGTGATTTTTTTCTCTAACGTTCATTTTTCATTTTTTTTTACTTTAAAATGTTTTTATCTCGAGTTTTAGATTTTCTAGAATTTTCTTTTTTATGAACCTGTTTATAAGATCTACCCATCTATTAAAGAAACACAAAATTCTCTATCATTTTTCGGTTAGAAAATAGAATAACATTCATAAAATACAAATAACATTCATAAAAACAAAAAAGGGTGTGACAAATTATTTTTTGACACATCTTGTTATTCAAAGACGTCAAGATAAAATTTGTTAAAGAAATTCTACATCAAAAAATCTCTTTAGAAAAAATAAATATAGCCAATTAAAGCAGTAGGTATAGTAATGCTGGATTCTTAGATGCAATGCGATTTTAAAGATTTTTTTGAAATGAATCTTAAAATTTTGAAATGGTACCTAATGGTAACTTGACGGATATCAATTAAAATAACGGTGTTAACATTTGCCCACAATTAAAGGTTTAGAAGGGAACAATACTTCAGACGTACCTATTCAAAAAAATAATATTTTATTGTAATAATTATTGATAAATAATTAACAATCTCTAATAACTAACTTTTTTATGCGAAAACAGATACCAAGATATCCTACTATTAGAGTAATTGTTAAGTTTTGAAAAATAGGCATTTATGGTCTAACTTTAGACAAATGTCCAACTTTGGAAAATGTGTTCAAAAACCTTGTTTATTGTTGTCTTATAGCTGCCAAACTTAAAAGTAGATTGTCTTAACCGTGAATAATGTGATATTTATTTTTATTAAATAAAGCATATTTCCACCAATTTGAAAATATAGTTAGACAGTATTTAAGTAGACAAAAATCTAATAAATACGACTGTTGGAATATTATTATCCCAAAGGGTTTAATCTCACCCTAATTTAAAGGTTTACATTAATCCATGGGTGACAAAAATACGGTAGGATGTTGCAAGTTAGTAGGTAGCCTATACATTTTGGTTTTCTTTCATCATTTTTACACGCGATTTTAAAGTTTTTACTTGTTTTTTTTTTTTTTTAATTTTATTTTTTGGAATTTGAAAAGAGACCAATTGTCAGAAAAACGGGAATATATTGACTTTCAAAATAATATAAGTGCATCTCTCTTCGCACAATCGTTTTCGCAGAGTGTTTTTACTTTTTACAATTAATTCAGTTAACAATATGTATCCCCCTTTAGGACACCTTTCATGTTCGTTATTCAGTTGCCTTTTAAACGGTTGTTATTTTTATCAATTTTACTTTTATTTAAACGTTTATGAAGCATCGCTTTTGAAAAAAAATTTGAACAAAATCTTTATATTTTTTTAACAAAACAAAAAATCGAAAAATAAATTGCTAATTTTTATAAAAAAAAAAAAAAATAGCCAAAACAAAAAGTCAAATCAAATCTTCTTCAAAATACGTCTTAAATTTGTTGTTAAATAACTTAAACACGCATACCTACCTACGATAAAAACAAAAACAGCGGCTCCAACCAAATTTGAGTACGAATAAACTGCAATTTAATTTATACGAATTTCATCGTAATCGGAAACTTCTTCCCGAAAAAAATAACTATCACAGATTCCATCTTAGAGGAAAATCTCATACAAATTGTCATTACGAACGGATACGTTGATGATTCTTTTCGGGATTCGGAAAAGTTTCTGATTACGATGGAATTCATGATAGGACTGAATATGAAAATGCCAATGATAATTTTATAAAGAATTTTTGAAACTAATTTTTTAAGCATGCGAAATTATTCTAAAAATTTGGAAATCTAGTGAAATTCAATTCAATTTTCATTTGAAAACATCTGCCAACACTATCTCATTTAAAAAAAAAATAAAATCCAATAATTAAAAAAAAAAAAAAAAAAAAACAAATAAAAATATGTAGGAACTTAGTTAAGTGAACTAAATCCCAATTCCATTTCTGTTTTAAATGATTTATCTTAAAATAAAGATAAATGGCCTAATATAACAACCTTGTATTACTCCATTACTTCCTAACGTAAAATTATCTTAAAGTAAACAAAATCGTTACAATTTTTCAAAAAAAAAAAAAAAACACTCACCTGAACCGACATTCCATAAAAAATTATCCAACGTACAGCAAATTAAAAAAGCAAAAAAAATAGTAGGTATGTAGGTAGATGATACTCCAAAACTCGCTGCATTCAACAGATTTAAAAAAAAATTAAAACAAACAAAAAACGAAAGGGAATCTTTGCCGAGTAGAAAAAAAAATAACAAACAATTTCGTTTTCTTTTGTAGTTTTATGTGTTTCACTTATCATTTAAGTTGAATTATATAAAAATGTGAACTTTATTCCATTCAAGGATACAACAATAAAAAAAAAAGTTGTATTTTTTTCGAAAAAAAAAGAAACAAAAATAAAAAACCCGCACACAAACACACACTGCACTCCCTTAAGCACTTTAAAGATAAACACTGATGTTAAATGTGACTTTGGAAGAAGTTTTACCTTCAACAATTGATGTTATAGAGCTAACAACAGCCCCCATAATAATCTCAATTCTCAAGACCAGAAAAAATGAATACAACAAAAAAAAATCAAGATAAAAAGATACAAAACGTTTAAATTTTATTTTTATTCATGGGAGAGATCTTTTTTTTTTTCCTTTGCCTTTCTCCCCGATTAGGTTATTTATTTATTTTTTTTTATTTTATTTTTAATGTCAATTGTTTGTTTGGTATTTTTTTTTTTGTGTTAAAATACCAATTTGGGTAGCCCCAAAACACGGCAAAGTATCAAATTCAATTTATAAAAAAAAACGCCGAGAAACCTGGTAGTTAACTATTTTTTTCGCGTCGAAATACACAATTGGATCATCAAATTTTATTGTTATCGTGGGTAAAATGTTGTTGTTGTTGTTGGTTTTTTTTTTTTTTTTCCTTCCGTGACTTTAAATAACTCTTGTCACCAGGTCACCACTTACGAGACAAAATCACTTTCGAAATGGAATTTAATTGAATGAGGGTTTAAGTATATACCTATTATACCACTTTTTTCTCATTTTCATTTATTTTTTATTTTTTTTTTATTTTTATAATTCACACACAAAAACACCACAGGTAGATTAAGATGAGGGTACTTATAATCAAACTGGACTCATTCACATAAAAAACAAAAAACTGTAAAAAAGACAAGAATTACACAAATAAATTATAGAAACAGAAAAACACGTTTCGATGAATAAATTTATTTAATTAGCCAGAGATACATTTCAGAATCAGATTTCCTTGTGATGACAATGAAAAAAGATACAAAAGAATCAAGAACAAAAAAAATGACATGACACGACACGAAACGACACTCACGGTAGGTTTATTGTCACCGATCGATTTGATCTGTTTTTTGGATCGAAACTAAAAATAGGGATCAATAAGGGTGGAACAACAAAAAAAAGGATAACACGCGACCCACACGCGTATGTGCAACAAATATCTCACAGATATACACAAAGGACATAGAAAAGTAGGCACTACATCCTTTTTTTTACTTCTTGTGATTTTTTTTTTTTAACCCACACGTTAACATTTACAGTGCAATAAAAAACCAGAAATACAAAAAAAAAAAAAAAAAAAAACAAATCCAATGACAAACAACATCAGAGCAACTACAGGATAAATAGCAAAAACGGTAGCCCAAACATTTATATCTAAAAAAGCATCACACATCGTCTTCGTCGCGTCGTCTTCGTCCTCATCCTCTTCGTCCTCGTCAGTTAGTCAGTCTCAGTCTCAGTCGTCATCATCATCATCAACTTGACTTGACTCAGTAGGAGATGCACTATCCCAGTCCAAACATCCCAGTCCAAACATCCCATCATCGCCATCACAAATCCTCAGAGCATCAGTATCTCAGTACAAGCATCTCCTCCTTGTCATCCCATTCCCATCCAACACAAAAGTCGAGTCAGATGCAGAGACAGCAAAAGCTATCAACAGGAAAACAAGAACTCTGTGCTGGGAGCCCTGACTCTTCTGGAAGTTGCATTTTCAAAAAAAAAAAAACAAAAACCTAAAACCAAACCGATGGATGCCCAAATATGGCACGACTGTGTTTTTGCTATTTTATACCAGTTGCTGCTTGTTGTGAATATTTGGATCTTTATTGCGTATCTTTGTATCTTTTTGGTGAGAAAACAACACTCGTTTTAACTTTACCTAGGCGTTAATTCGGACAAACGAATATAAAAGTCCCAAGGACCACAACATAATCTATTTCCCGGGATCTCGTTTCTAGATACTTTTTTTTTTTTTTTTTTGTAACACGAAAACGTATCTCACGGATTTTTCTTTGGTTTTATTATTTTTTTTTTTACTATTATTTTCGTTTCATAAAACTCAAGAGAAAAATAAAACTTTATGTTTGGTTTGACGATATAGAGAGGGAGCTATAATATTCAACGACAACCGAACATGACGAGCCGTAAAAATCAACTGTTGTCCATGCCTGGGCTCAATTGGTGCGGTACCCCGTCTACTGTATTTTTTTTTTGTACACACCGTTGTAGTTTTGTTTGGTTGTGTTATTACGTTTACATCGTCGTCGCTCGTTCGTCCGTCTATTCTTTGGTTTGGTTCGTTCGGGGCCGGGCTCACTTCACCTCTCTCCGGAAAGAAAATCTCACCTGAGCTGAGACCTGAGTATCTTGGATCTAGAATCAGCCAGCAACAGCAGCTGGCTTTCGTTGTATTACCAAAACAAAACAGAAGAAGGAAAACGCCAACCAGGCCAGGCCAGGCCACCACCATTCATTTTCTTCTCTCAGGTTGGTGGGTTCGATTCAACCAAGTTCCATTAAAACAACAAGTCTTTTACTTAACTAGCTATACACTTATTCCATCGAACAGGTATATTCCAGACAAATTCCAGTGTAGTTTTTTGTGTGCTTTTGCAGACAGAACTTATACTCATTGGAATTTGTATAAGAAAAGCTCAGATATTTTCCAATGAAACACACTTGTTACATCATTTCGTTTGTTGTTTAATTATTTATGTAGCTTTTTAGCAACAACAACAACAAAAATCTATGAGACAGAAATTCCAATCGAAATTTGAGAGCCAAATAGAGAAGAGACTGAGATTGAAAATGAAAGATACAACTGCAGATTTTACCAAGGCGACTCTTTTTTTAGCAGTATCCAGTTTCCAGTGTGAGTTTGCACTTCGCATCGTACCGTAGCTCGTACGTAACTTGTATAAGATTAAGTATAGTTAGAAAAATTTATGTAAATTTTAAATACCGTTCTTTAAAAAAAATATAGAAATAGATTTTTGTTCTAGATATTTTATTCTTTTTTTTTTTGTGGATGTTGCTAGGTTTGACACAAGAGAAAATTTGTTGCGCAGTTTTTTTAATTGTTGCGTGTTGAATATTTTTTTATTTTGGTTTGAAAGGAGTTTTCTGCAGATTTTTGTTAGGTTGTTTGTGTTTGGTCGTTGGGAGATGAAAATAAATGAGGCTACAAGTGCACCCAAATGATTTAACTTCTGCATAAAAGTTACCACGTCAAGTCATAACATTTTAACTTTTCATGCAAGTTCCTTTCACATGCAACTTACATAGTTTTATAATTTGATATCTATTTTTTTCAAAACTGAGAATGATTTGAGACATTTAGAAATTTTGTGTTTCTTGCTTTTTTTCAGAAAATATATTTTCAGTTAAAATTGAGATTTAAAACTTTTCGAAAATTGATTTAAAGTCGAATAATATTAATGCATACATAATTGTGCTAAATTTTACTTGGGCGCCATTTAGAAAAGACATTTTATGTTTTGTATTTAAATGTAATACCTAACCCGGGTGCCATTTTAATCAACAAATAAATTTATATACATATTCTCCATTATATGTAGTCCCAGTAACATTGTCGTCGTAGGAGGAAGACCTTGTGGGTAGTTCTGATTTTTTGCTGAGTTGTTTACTATGTTGACCTAAAAATTAGCTAAAAAACGTTTTTTGGTTCTAATATTTTGAGAACAAACAATAAATTCGAAGTCGGGCCAATTTTTTTTTTAGAAAAGTTTTTCTTTATTTTTTAGTTCAGAAAGTTGATTTAAAATTTCTTAAAGCTCTTCTTGGCTCCTTTTCCCTTCGAGCATTTGAGCACTTTGAAACGCACAGTCTTCGATATCACATGGCCAGCATTCAACAATGGTAACAATAACAATATCTCCGGCTTCAACAACTGTATTTGCGAGCAAAGTGCAGGTAGTCCCTACGAATATTGATGGTCCTTTGCATTATGCATTTGTGGACAACTCCGGTTAGGATGCGTCCCTGAATCCTCACGTTGCTATTTTGCTAATGAATGGGCATTTCTTGTCAATGTATGTATGTTCCATCGATAGCCTCAAGTGGGGTTTTCAAGCATTAACCAATTTCTCGCTGCGTCGAAGAGACTTTTTCTTGGCCAAGCCAAGCTTGTTTTTACGGTTTAGGTTGATACCAAACTGTTTTTGGAAGGCTTTCTCGTTCTAATTGGCCATATTGGTGGAAAGGAAAATAGTTTTAATTTTATTCTATACACAGTGACGTAGTCAATAACTGATAATGTTTGTAGAATTATTCAATTGACAGGTTTTTTTTTTTTAAATCAGCAAATTTTCAAACTAAAACCACTAAAAAAAATTAAAAAATGTTTTTCGACTCGAATTTTTCGAAAATAAACAAAGCTATCGACTCCGGAATAATTTTATTTTGCACCCAATGCTAAGAATTGATACAAAAAAAATCAATTGACAGTTTTTTCTTAAAGCAAAAACATCTGCCAAAAATACAACTAAAATTGTTGAAAAATATAATACTCCCCAAAATTAGGCGTTTTAGTTTAGAGTAGAACTCTGAACAGAGTTTGAACACTCCGAACATACTCTGAGCGATCTCTGAACTGAGTATGCTCTGCTCTGAGAGTTCAGATTTATTTATTTCCGCCATTTTTTACTGTTTTGATGTTTTCCCACTTGTCAAATTTGTGTTCAGCTATTCAACTCCTTCTGCTCCATCAATTTATTCTGAGCTCATAGAACGCGCTCTGAACATGATCAAAGCGAGAAAAATAAAAACAAAATTGGAGCTCTGAATGCTCTGAGCTAAAAAAGAAACAAGATTTTTTTTTGACAGTTCCAGGTTCTGTTTTAAACCAAAAAAGAAAAACGCCCTTTGGTTTTCACTTGATCGCATATTGAACTCCTAATAAGGTCTTTTAAGATTTCGAATTAGGAATTTAATTGATTAATCAATCATCAATTTAATTGATGCCCTTGGAAACTGGACAACTAATGTTATTTTGTTATAAGGAAATTCCTAATTCGAAATCTTAAAAGACCTTATCAGTTCCAAGTTCCAAGTGTGGGCCCCAGCCTCTTTTTTAAAACGTATTAGACCTTCAAACTGGAGCTGTCACTGTTACTGTTAAAATTGTTTTGTGTGCATTGTGTTGTGCTTTTTTGATGACCGGAAATGGAGAAGTTCAGTAAGTTCTGACCCCCAAATTAAACACCTCGACTAAGCAAACGTCAGTTCTTACGTATGTTTTTTTAGAGAGTCATGGATAACAAGAATGGTGGGGAGGGAACCATTTGATAATTTTTGTTTGTTTAAGTTTTTACGATCCCAGTTTTTTTTAAGTACCAAAATTAAACAAAGTGACCATGCCTTTTGACATGAAATCTAAAACAGAAATGACACCACTCTTATTTTTCATTCGAAGGCAAGGGGTATACCTATGTATGTGCCAATCCGATTTTTGACAAGACAGTGCTCACATTTTCCTAGTTTCTCTAAGACATCAAAATCCCAAATTAGAAAATTCAATTTAAAATTAAAAAAAAAAAAAACTTAATTCAAGATTAAAAGTTTTTCAAGTAAATAATTTGAAAAGTTTTTGAAGAACACAAATTTATTATTTAATAAAAATAAAAAAGAAAGAAAACTGTCGCGCCATTAAGCAATAAATAAAAATTAAGGGAAAGTCATCCTTGAACCAAATACATTAATAATTTCATAATTTCACTGTTCGTGCTTACACACAACTCACTTATGTTTGTCGACTTTTATGAAAATAACTTATAAATTATAGACCAACAACCAACCCATCATCTAGACTGCTGCAGTATACCTGCCTACCTTCTCTAAACTTCAATTAATGCCGTGACAGTTCAACTTTAACGAAAATTTCAAAACAAAAGGACACTTTTCTACATTAAAGTGAATTTGCTGCTGCTGCTGCTTTATTTCCTCTGAGAGGCATTTTATATTTAGTAGTGGAATTCTTCGCCAAAGCCATAACATTGTTCTGCTGCCTGGATAAACAATAAACCGAAAAGGCTCGAAGCCTTTTGCATGACACGGCCTTTGTCTAGCTATAACAACACAGCGCCAAAGAGAAAGGAAGCGAGATAGAGAGAGAGAGAGAGGGAAAAGCAGACTGTTTGGAAAGTTAATCAAATTACTGCCATCTCTCACGGAAGTAATTTATGTGGCCGCCATCATCATCATCATCATGGTCGTCCTTTTGCTTTATGACCTCTAAACTCTTGAATGATAATAATGTTATATTTGCAGCAAAATTGTAAAAATTTAAATGCGACATTTTTGTTTGCCGCAGTTGACGGTTGACGTATAAATTATATGCGAGGACGCGGAGGTTGACTCTATTTGCAAACATTACGCCATAATCCTGCTGTGCGTAGTTGATATATTATAGAGGTAGGGGTACGAAATTATATACTGTAGCAAAGCGACATCGCGATGTGATGTCTTTTTCGAGTAGTGTCCGTTGTGTCGTTGTCTGGGCTGCTGAAAAGGCTTAAAATTTACTGTCCACCCACCATAATTCCACCGCTCATATATTTCCATAGTGCACAGTGGGGGTCTTTGTCGTAAAATCAGAAGGAAATCAAATTAAAAAAAAATAGTTTCTAAATATTTTAAATAAATAATAAATATAAAATATAAATTATATACAAATATAAATTAGATAAAAATATTAAAATATTAAAACACGTAAAATATTAAAAATATTAAAATATCAAAATATTAAAATATTAAAATATTAAAATATTAAAATATTAAAATATTAAAATATTAAAATATTAAAATATTAAAATATTAAAATATTAAAATATTAAAATATTAAAATATTAAAATATTAAAATATTAAAATATTAAAATATTAAAATATTAAAATATTAAAATATTAAAATATTAAAATATTAAAATATTAAAATATTAAAATATTAAAACATTAAAACATTAAAACATTAAAACATAAAAATATTAAAATATTAAAATGTTAAAATATTAAAATACTTAAAATACTTAAAATACTTAAATATCGAAATATCAAAATATCAAAACATCAAAATATTAAAATACCAAAATATCAAAATGTAAACAAAATTTCAATAATAATAATTAAATATTAAAACATCAAAATATTAAAATTTCAAAATACAAAATACAAACATTTCAAAATATCATCATTTCAAACATCAAAATAACAAAATGTCAAAACATTAAAACATCAAAATATCAAAATGTCAAAATACAAAAATTTCAAAATACATATCATCATTTCAAACATCAAAATGTCAAAATGCCAAAATATTAAAACATCAAAATGTCAAAATTTCAAAATAACAAAACACCAAAATATCAAAATGTCAAATTATCCAAATATCAAATATCAAAATGTTGAAATCTAAAAATCTCAAAATGTCCAAATATAAAAACTATCAAAATTTCAAAATTTCAGAATATCAAAATATCAGAACATCAAAATATAAAAATATCAAAATTAATTTTATACTTCATACGAAGAGTTTGCTTATTCTTTTTCTTCAAGTCAACACTACTGTAGGTACGGCTTAGCATAAAAAACGAAACAGCAGCCGTAAATGCAAATAAGCGGGCGTGTTCCCAAATGTTGCGTGGTGTGAAATTTATATTTCTTCCAAACTGTTAGACAAGACGTTCTTCCAGAGAAATCCATATGCCAACATACATAAATAGATCAAAAAGATGTAGGAAACGGCTTAAGCGCCTGGCCTGGTGTATAGACGATAATGCTCCATGCATCAGCCGCATAGAACGGAGGAGGATGACGAAGTATACAAGCTACGAGATACGCAATATAGATGATATCAGAAAAAACCGACTGTGTGCGTCTGATATACCTTTCTGTCTTTCTGCATGCGAATATATAAATGCATTTCATATCCCAGGTGTTGGGAAAGAGGGGAGAAGACGACATCAGCATAGGCTTTCCGACTCCAAATGCGAAGACACGACAACATCAACTATAAGACGACGACGACGAAGGAAGGAGCCCAGGTGAAAGATTAACATGATCGTTATGACAAGCGATAATTGAAATTGCCATCTTGCCAGATGGAGGAATAGTACTCGTATAGAAGGCCTTATGGATAATGTACCTACAAAATGAAACTGTAAGGTTCCCCATATATGCAGTATGAAGTTAAAGAGAATGACATCGTGCGTTGTTGTCATCGTCTTCGTTTACGTGCGTTGTCGTCGTCGTTGCATATGCGGAAGTCAGTCATGGAAATGACTTTAATCGCCAATCAAGCGGTAAATTAGAGCCATATTGATTGAATAATGCTGGACTATTGATAAAAGGATGCAGCGACACACACATACGGCCATTGAATATATATGCAGCATCACATGATGCGTGGTTGCTTGAAAGCGAGGTATAATAAAGGACGCTATATACTAAGCCTAAGAAGTCAATAATTATTATAGACTTTTTGAGAAGATGACCAAGGAGAATGAGTTAATATTTATAGATATGACGTTAAATGGTTTTTGAAAGTGACATATGGTAGGTCAGAGTCAGATGGAGATTTAACTTAGAGAAATTAATGATGGAAGAATTGACATCCAGCTTTAACTTCAGGAAGAAGTTATAAATGGTATATGGCTTGGAATGAAGCTTTTTTGAACCGTTTATCTCTAAATAAATTCTTTGAGATTAAATTAAATATCATCAACTTTAGGTAGAAGAATTATCTTGTTCAGTGTAGGTGTATCGTATAATTATTGGTTAGGTATTTGAATTGCTTTGAAAGACCTTTAGTAGAGTATGTTTGATTTCAGCGATTTTTTCTATGTTGATGTTGAATGAACAGACTAAGGAACAGTTGAATGATTACCTTACCTCAAATTCAAGCTATTCTGGTAGAAATTTGGGCCTTGAAAGGTCACAAAAAATAATTGAAATTTTATCATGTCCTGTTTTTTCTTGAAATAAGTCGAACTAAAGCACGTTTATAAGACAATAAGATTCACCTATAATGAACGACTTTATGTCTACGAAATGATTTATCAATCTGTTTTAGTGTAAAACCCCCCAATCTCCTCATGAAGATGTCGAACAATTGAGCAAAAAAATTCCACCGCTCATATATTTCCATAGTGCACAGTGGGGGTCTTTGTCGTAAAATCAGAAGGAAATCAAATTAAAAAAAAATAGTTTCTAAATATTTTAAATAAATAATAAATATAAAATATAAATTATATACAAATATAAATTAGATAAAAATATTAAAATATTAAAACACGTAAAATATTAAAAATATTAAAATATTAAATTACTAAAATATTAAAATATTAAAATATCAAAATATTAAAATATTAAAATATTAAAATATTAAAATATTAAAATATTAAAATATTAAAATATTAAAATATTAAAATATTAAAATATTAAAATATTAAAATATTAAAATATTAAAATATTAAAATATTAAAATATTAAAATATTAAAATATTAAAATATTAAAATATTAAAATATTAAAATATTAAAATATTAAAATATTAAAATATTAAAATATTAAAACATTAAAACATTAAAACATTAAAACATAAAAATATTAAAATATTAAAATGTTAAAATATTAAAATACTTAAAATACTTAAAATACTTAAATATCGAAATATCAAAATATCAAAACATCAAAATATTAAAATACCAAAATATCAAAATGTAAACAAAATTTCAATAATAATAATTAAATATTAAAACATCAAAATATTAAAATTTCAAAATACAAAATACAAACATTTCAAAATATCATCATTTCAAACATCAAAATAACAAAATGTCAAAACATTAAAACATCAAAATATCAAAATGTCAAAATACAAAAATTTCAAAATACATATCATCATTTCAAACATCAAAATGTCAAAATGCCAAAATATTATACTTAAATATCGAAATATCAAAATATCAAAACATCAAAATATTAAAATACCAAAATATCAAAATGTAAACAAAATTTCAATAATAATAATTAAATATTAAAACATCAAAATATTAAAATTTCAAAATACAAAATACAAACATTTCAAAATATCATCATTTCAAACATCAAAATAACAAAATGTCAAAACATTAAAACATCAAAATATCAAAATGTCAAAATACAAAAATTTCAAAATACATATCATCATTTCAAACATCAAAATGTCAAAATGCCAAAATATTAAAACATCAAAATGTCAAAATTTCAAAATAACAAAACACCAAAATATCAAAATGTCAAATTATCCAAATATCAAATATCAAAATGTTGAAATCTAAAAATCTCAAAATGTCCAAATATAAAAACTATCAAAATTTCAAAATTTCAGAATATCAAAATATCAGAACATCAAAATATAAAAATATCAAAATTAATTTTATACTTCATACGAAGAGTTTGCTTATTCTTTTTCTTCAAGTCAACACTACTGTAGGTACGGCTTAGCATAAAAAACGAAACAGCAGCCGTAAATGCAAATAAGCGGGCGTGTTCCCAAATGTTGCGTGGTGTGAAATTTATATTTCTTCCAAACTGTTAGACAAGACGTTCTTCCAGAGAAATCCATATGCCAACATACATAAATAGATCAAAAAGATGTAGGAAACGGCTTAAGCGCCTGGCCTGGTGTATAGACGATAATGCTCCATGCATCAGCCGCATAGAACGGAGGAGGATGACGAAGTATACAAGCTACGAGATACGCAATATAGATGATATCAGAAAAAACCGACTGTGTGCGTCTGATATACCTTTCTGTCTTTCTGCATGCGAATATATAAATGCATTTCATATCCCAGGTGTTGGGAAAGAGGGGAGAAGACGACATCAGCATAGGCTTTCCGACTCCAAATGCGAAGACACGACAACATCAACTATAAGACGACGACGACGAAGGAAGGAGCCCAGGTGAAAGATTAACATGATCGTTATGACAAGCGATAATTGAAATTGCCATCTTGCCAGATGGAGGAATAGTACTCGT
This sequence comes from Epistrophe eligans, assembly GCA_951394125.1. Lineage (NCBI taxonomy): Eukaryota > Metazoa > Arthropoda > Insecta > Diptera > Syrphidae > Epistrophe > Epistrophe eligans. Next base: position 106,747,479 of record OX596028.1, read on the forward strand.
ATAGAAGGCCTTATGGATAATGTACCTACAAAATGAAACTGTAAGGTTCCCCATATATGCAGTATGAAGTTAAAGAGAATGACATCGTGCGTTGTTGTCATCGTCTTCGTTTACGTGCGTTGTCGTCGTCGTTGCATATGCGGAAGTCAGTCATGGAAATGACTTTAATCGCCAATCAAGCGGTAAATTAGAGCCATATTGATTGAATAATGCTGGACTATTGATAAAAGGATGCAGCGACACACACATACGGCCATTGAATATATATGCAGCATCACATGATGCGTGGTTGCTTGAAAGCGAGGTATAATAAAGGACGCTATATACTAAGCCTAAGAAGTCAATAATTATTATAGACTTTTTGAGAAGATGACCAAGGAGAATGAGTTAATATTTATAGATATGACGTTAAATGGTTTTTGAAAGTGACATATGGTAGGTCAGAGTCAGATGGAGATTTAACTTAGAGAAATTAATGATGGAAGAATTGACATCCAGCTTTAACTTCAGGAAGAAGTTATAAATGGTATATGGCTTGGAATGAAGCTTTTTTGAACCGTTTATCTCTAAATAAATTCTTTGAGATTAAATTAAATATCATCAACTTTAGGTAGAAGAATTATCTTGTTCAGTGTAGGTGTATCGTATAATTATTGGTTAGGTATTTGAATTGCTTTGAAAGACCTTTAGTAGAGTATGTTTGATTTCAGCGATTTTTTCTATGTTGATGTTGAATGAACAGACTAAGGAACAGTTGAATGATTACCTTACCTCAAATTCAAGCTATTCTGGTAGAAATTTGGGCCTTGAAAGGTCACAAAAAATAATTGAAATTTTATCATGTCCTGTTTTTTCTTGAAATAAGTCGAACTAAAGCACGTTTATAAGACAATAAGATTCACCTATAATGAACGACTTTATGTCTACGAAATGATTTATCAATCTGTTTTAGTGTAAAACCCCCCAATCTCCTCATGAAGATGTCGAACAATTGAGCAAAAAAAAAAAAAAGGTGTAGAAATAATAGATATACAAAACCATTCAAACGCTTTATTGCTTGATTCTTATTACCATTATTGTTGAGGTTAAATCACGTAGCAAGAGGTTTCACTTAGACCCCGCATTATGGTGTCACATTAAATTGGTTTGTATCGAATCTAATCGAGTATATTTTGTCGTTTATCAAAATTAAGCCGCTTTAAGAGAAGACAAATGCGGTAATTTCCTTTAGTCTGGAGATACTTTTTTAAAGCTTAATACAACACAAAAATCTTATTGAAGGTACCTACATACGTTTTAGAGACACCATCAGGGAATAATCCATTAATACTTGAGTAGATTACTTTTTATATGTTGTTACTAACAACACTGAGAAATTGATGTCAGACGAAGTCCTGTCTATTTGTATAGAATTCTTAAAATCCACAAATAATTTTTGGAAAGATGTATGCATTAATATTTTGAAGACGGAAAATTTGACTTTAACTTGGAAAAAATTCTTTATGCTTTATTTTAGTGGAGAGTTTTATTAGTTATAATATTTTAAGGATTTTCTAATAAAATCTGTTAATTTCGGACAGGGCTTTTGAATTTATGCGGGGTGAATTTTACATGATACAATTTTTGCGTTTTGACATTTTTTTCAGACATCGAGCCTGAAACTTAACAACTGAAGTTTAGATGTTTAGTTTGAAATTTGGTACATGGCAGGGCACTGTTATGTTTTAGTTCATCAAGTAGCTTTCCTCGATTTTGTGTTTTTTTAATGTTCTCAAAAATAGCTCTAACGATTTTGGTTAAAATTCGTACATGTTATGTTCAATGTTCAATGCAAAATCACATAACGAAAATAGGGTTTTGACATTTTTTTTTTAGGAAATTACCTTATTTTTGGGATAATCATGTGTTTTTAATGAAGTTACCGATTTTATTTGACTGACTTCTAAATTTTTGGTGGAGGGACCAATTGAATAATTTTTATTATTTGTGATTATGAAAAATGTCAAACTTGTGTGTTGTGAGCTACTCAAAAGAAGATCACAATGAATGCTTCAGAATCTACAAAAAAGGGGAATAAAGACTGTTGAATGTCAATTCCCGAATTTATCTATTTTTTTTCTTTTTTTTTACAATTCCATGATTCATTTGCGTGTCAGATTTTATGAACTAACCAAACAAAACCCAAATAAGTGACCTTTAAAAAATCATTGCCCATAAGGATTACAAAGCAAAAATATGTAACTGACAACCTAACCCACCAACCGGTTAAACGTTCTCCTCGCTCAATCCAACACATTAAAAAACAAAAAAACAGAAGGCAGTTGAACTGCTTTCAATTTTTAATCGAATGCAATATGGCGGGATATCTATTCATCGTGACACTAGAGAGCGGTACCATATTATACCAACCACACCTCTCGGTGCAAGCTTTGATTATATAAGCCCGGACACCAAAAAGTGTTGCACTTTTTACAGATAGATATGTAGTGTAGGTACCTACTTTATCCTATAATCCTCAGCCTCAGTGTTGTTAACACCTATGTATATATTTAAAGCTATAACCCATTTGAATTTCTTGTTGTAAGATGCACATTCACTTCTTTTGAAAAGTTTTTGTTATTATTTGGCTTCAAGCTGAAAAGGTACATATATTGTTGTTGTTGTTTGTTAGTTCCTTCAAAAGGCCTGCTCAAATAGATTGTATGACCAATTTAGGATATGGCTTTGACTTGAGCATGCGAAACATTTTATTTGTGTGTGACTTTGTGTGTGTTCAGGTTTAGGCTACATTTTGTGCAAGACTAGTGCACGACTTTTTTTTCTGTTTTTTTTTTTTCTCCTTAAGCGGCTGCAAAAGATCAAATCAGGGACCTATTTAAACTTTTTAACAACCGACAAGACGTGAAAATGTTTATATAGATTGTTTATGTCGGTTATTTGTTGGCAGTATAGACAAAAAAAATAATATGATTACAAGAAACACAATATCAGTGAAGTTGAGCTAAATAATTTGAATAATATTTATATGGACTATGTTTTGAGTTGAAATACATTTTGATTGGTCTTATCAATATAATGTTTAATTATAAATAAACACCTGCATTATTTTTGTTCTTTTAAGTAAATGAGAAAAAAAGTATTCTGAAAAAGATTTGAAAATGTTTAAATAATGCCTTAAGTCATAACAAACAAAAAAAAGTTGTATGCAGTTTATGTTATGTAACAAAGTTTTTAGAAAAATATACGATATGTGTATGTACATATGTATGTATGTAAGTATGTTTGTATATGGCAAGTCATGGACTCGTAAAAAAATTGAACTCGAGATTTTGATCAAACTTGACATTACGATGATACCGAAGTCGAAAAATGTGGGTCTCGCAATTCTATCTGTCTGCACTTTCGGCTGTAGACTAAACGGGTGGATCGATTTTCTTTAAACTTGGTACCTAGCGTTTTTTTGGGCATTTCTCCCACAAGTTTTTTTAATTTTTTTAAGACCAAAAATAACGGTAAACCCGTACAATTCCTTTTAGCAAAAAATGAAAATCTTATTTTTCTCAAAAGTGGCCACAACTTAAAAAAAATCCAGTAACTTTTGTTCACAAAAAAGCTAGTACTTAAAACAAAAATTTCGAAAAATGGTTATAAATGGTACCTCGCGTAGAACTATTTTTTTTTATTTTCGATTTTCTCAAAAATGGTTGAACTGAATTCAATGGTTCATTTTTTTATAGAGAACTTTTCAAAAAGTTTAAAAAGTATTCCATACCAAAATTTTCAATTTTTTTTTTTTTTTGATTTTTTCAAACATTTTTTTTGAAAACATTATAATTCGAAAACGACTTGGTCGATTTTTATTAAACTTGGCATCCAACAATTTTTTAACATTATCTAGCAGATTTTAAATACAAATTATTCTTATAGCCAAAAATAACGATAGGTACTTCCCATACAAATGTTATAAAACTGTTGATTAAAATGTTTATGTTTAGCTTATATCAGTACGATCTACTATATTATTGGAAAAAAAAGTATCTACCCATTTAAAACGATATCTATGATAGAACCATTTTTTTTTAATCTGTTCAACCGATTTTAATAAAAAAATTTACGCAAGAGCTTCTAATAAATTTGAATAATAGGTATTGCATGTCAAAAATTAAAAAAAAAGCAAATTTTGTATTTAAAAAAAAATCAAAATTATTTTTTGAAAATTCGATATTTTAATTTTTTTTTTCAAAATTATTTTTTAAACTTCGCATTAATAAACACTAAAGAATGGCGTATCAAGTTTTTTTCTAAAATTTTTTGAAAATTTTTATATATAAAAATTAATTTTTTAAAAAAACCGCTCCAACGATTTTTAAAATTTTTTTCTTATAAATTGAGATTTGTGTAAGAAATCAGATGCTGTACATAGCGTTGGTGTCAAAATAGTTTCAGAAGTTGTTTATTCATTTTATTTTTAACTGTATTGTTTTTTTTTTTTTAATTTTCTTTTTAAACTCTGGGTTCTATGCATGCATATTGTAGATATATGTGTGACACGGCGACGCGGGGCTATATTATTTATTTTTGTGTACTCACATATTACTGCCTTAAACTAAACTACGTTTTTGGCAGGTGGCAAAATATATAGGCTCCCATATAACTAATTTATTTCTTTTAAAGTCAGACGATCTACTAAGCTATTCAGACAAACCACAGTCTGATCGCACATAAGAGCAAGTTCGTGCGACCCAGTGGTACATTTTATTTAAGTTCCTTGTGGTAAAGCATAAATTTAATGCGTTAAATTGTATGAATCTATAAAATCTTTTTAAAACAAATTAAGCCCTAAAGCTGTACCTAATATTGCTTCAGCTCCAAAAACCTTACTTTTATGGTAAATCTTAAAAAAAATATAGATTCTAAAAATATAACTAATCTTGACACTTAAATTTAAATGACACATAAAGTAAGTAGTAACATTCAAAGAGACTTTTTTGATTAACCTATCTCACATGTCATACTCATATGACGTATGACTGTCTTTTAAACGAATTCTGTAAAGGTTCAATATATTATGCCCTAAATATTTGTCTTGCCAAATTTAATACATATCAGTCACATATGTAACAACTACAGTAGCACACCCACAAATTTATTTGGTCGTTTGTTGGTCGTCATTGTCAATTTGTCTTAACCTTTTCTAAAGAATAATCTTGCCAAGCCAGAGTTATTTTATGAAGATTTTTTTTTTTTTGTAATTTACTGCGACAACGAAGACGTCGACGACGACCATGGTAATAAAAAAGTAATAAATTTTAACTAAACAAAGCCGCATTTATTGGCAATTTCTTACACACATATATGTAAATTGGTAGCGCTGCTGTCGCGACTATGGCATCCGACAACGGACAGACGGATATGAGACAAATTTATATCGAAATTTATATGCTGGCCGATAAAGCCGCGCGTGTGCGTGTGTGTTTTCAGTGTCGTTCCAGTGTTGACAACAAAATGTGGGGGCTTGACATATTATATGACTTTCAAACTGCAAATTAAAAAAAAAAATATGTCCATGGATGTATTCTAAATAATTTACTTATTTTTTTTTTTGTTCTTGAGTTTCAAGGCTTAAGAAATTCATGGTCTTGGAAAATAAAAAAAATATAAATTTATAAATTTTAGATAAAGATATTTGTGATAGGTACTTGCTAATGTTAAAAATTTTTGGGTGACTTCAGATTTTTGGCAAAACTTATCCTTTCAAAAAAAAAAAGACTCAAAGGATGAAATGATGCAGCAACACCAAGCACCACCTTTTATTACGAATCACCTACTTAAATAGTTTAAACGATCAAAACTTTTGTTTAGAAACTTCTCTGATGTGAACCATATACATAAAGGTCGTATAACCAATAAAAGTTCTGTTGATTGAAGGTTTACCTTCTGGGTGTTCTTCCAGAAACAGAAAATCCCGTTTTCTTCTCTTCTTCAAGGTTTATTGTTATGATAGTAAAAGTTGGTGTTTTTTCTTTAGAACGCTTTAAACTTTAATAGTTTCACAAGTGCAGCTAAATCTTTTCCCTTCCAACTGTATTTTTATGTTGAACCAGCTAGGTATACCTACATTCTCAGTCTCATTGCCATCAGTACCTACAAGTCCCAAACTCAATCGATTATGATGGAAGAAGCAAAACCAAACGTGAAAATTTAATGAGAAGTTTGGTGTGTTATGACCTCATTCTCTATTGAAATATTAATGAGGGAACAGGATTCAGTTGGTACAGATATAAGTTAGTAAATAGAGGTACAAACAACACATTTTGTGGCTATATAGATAGCTCGGTGTGGTAGATGTTGGTTCTTAATTATAATGGCTGTTTTTCAAAAAAGTTATTTGAAATTTAGATTGCAGGTTTTTAGGATGCAGGTTTTTTTATTTTATATTTTTTTTTTTGAAAAAAGTTAAATCGCTTGTATATTTTTTTTAATAATGATTTTTCATGAAATTATTTAAATTAATTATTCAATTATTTGGGACACAAAAACGGAGTTTAATCCATCTACTGATGCATTCTTCTGAAAATCTGTAAAACCAGCTCGATAGATTATCATTTGTACACATTTGTCTTTATTTTTTTAGTTTTTAAGTGTCCCAATTTTTTTTTTAACATAAAAATACAAAAAAAAAAATATTTGGGGAAAAAATGCAATTGCTTGAAAAATAGTTATAATTATTATTCAAGGTGTTAATTTTAAAAATTTCCTTTTACTTCTGTTTTTTAAAAATTATTCAAAAATGTTTGGGACACAAAAAACAAAGGTTGGCCAACCTGCTTTTATTGCCCGATAAGTCTGTAAATGTGGTTCGATGGATAAAATCGTTTGTACACGTTTTTCTTTTTTTTTTCTTTCGTTTTTGCATGTCCTAATTTTAATAATTTTACATACAGTAATTTTTAAATATTTGAAAGGAAATGCAATCGTTTGTAAATTTTTTTATTGTGATTTTCAATGGAGTTAATTATTTTAAAATTTTGCTTTGTTCCAATTTTTAATTTATTTTTCAGAAAAAAAAATTGGGACAAAAAACGGAGTGTAAAAAAATTGATTAAAATAGAAATAAAAGAAAATTTAAGAAGTGAATTTCATGAAAAATCAATTAAATTAATTTATTTACAAACGATTGCATTTTCTTCAAAAAAATACAAAAATAAAATTATGTACAAAAATTGGGACATGTAAAAATAAAAACTAAAAAAAGAGAAAGAGAAAGAAACACTTACAAACGGCATTTTTGTAGATTTTACAAGCAATTAACTAGGTGAACAAAATTCCGTTTTTGTGTCCCAAATTTGTTTGTACAATTGATAAAAAATTGAAATAAAAGATAATTTTAAAAACTAATTCCATACAAAATCATTATAAATAATTTACAAACTATTTCATTCATTTAAAAAATTTTACAATTTAAAAAAAAAAAATTGTATAAGAAAAATTTGGGACATGCAAAAACAAAAAAAAACGTGAACAAACGCTTGTCTGTCGAACTGAATCTTGAAATTTTTCAATCTGAAGTAGGTGGATCAAACTCATTTTTGTGTCCCAAGTTTTTTTGAATAATTAATAAAAATTGAAATAAAATAAAATTAAAAAAAAACTATTTCTATGAAAAATCATAATAAAAAATTGGCAAACGCTTGCATTTTTTTTAAATACAAAAAATTTAATTATGTAGGTACACAAAAATTGGGACATGCAAAAACGAAAGAAAAAAAAAGACAAACGTGTACATACGATTATCTATCGTAATGGCTTTACAGATTTTTCGGGCAATAACGTTGGTGTGCCAAACTCTGTTGTTCTGTCTCAAAATTTGCTGAATAATTAATTAAAAATATTAATAAAAGAAATTGTAAAAAACATATTTAAGAAAAAATTATTATAAAAAATGTGAACACACCGATTTAAAAAAAAAAGATTTAAAAACAAAAGCATTTAATAAAAAAAAATATGATAAAAAATGTTTCAAAAATTTGATTTAAAAATAGCACTTTTGGACTATTTGGGCCATCTAAAAAAATTAATAAATAAAAACGTGAACAACTGATTATTATCTATCGAACTACATTAACAGATTTTTCGAGTGAAAAAGTTGTTGGACCAAAGTGCGGGAAGGGTCTTTATAAAAAAAATGGTCAGTGTAAAAATTATTTTAAAAGTTGCATACCAAAATGAAAAAACGATGTACAAACGATGCTCAACACAATTGTTAGCCGGCCAACTACTCATAGAAGCTATGAAATTTGTATTTAATTACAAGAATGAATTATTATAATGAACTCCTATCTGCAATTCCTCATCAATTGCAAACAAACTAACTTGCTACAAAAAATCTATTGAAATTTCAAAATTTGCATCCTTGGAATTTTTATTCGAAATTTATTTTACTTAATTGGATAAAAAAATTGAAAGATGAAACTGCAACATTGTTGCATTAGAAGACCACCAAAATGCGAATCCCACTTAAAATGTATTTTTATTTTTTTTTTGAAGAGTTGGATTTATCTTGCCTCCTTATAAGTCACTGAGAACCTCTGGCGTCCTTTCAGACGTCGTCGTCCAATGAATAATTTATTTAATTGTGACCATTTGTTTGTGGTTAAATAACCGAAAATGTGTTTCAGAAGGAAAACCTTTTTTTTATTGCAAATCTCTTGTCAGTCAAAGTGTCCATCAATGATTTCTTTTTCATGTGAAATTCTGTTGAATAAAAAAAAATAATTCGCAAATTTCCTCTTTCCCACTTAAATTATAATCAAAAACAAAAAATTCAGCTTTTGGCTCGTTAAATTTAGCGGTAACGTTTATTTCATATCATTACTTCTTATCACACGCACAACTGCATGCATCATCATCACCAAGAGTGCAGAGAGATACGTTACAAAAAACTTCTAAGTCATATACGATAACGCTACACATACTGATGACATCGTATGACAGTTTTAAGCTAAAGGCTGAAAGGCGGCTTGCAAAGGCAAAGAAGAAAATTGCGTATCATTATACTCTTAGCATTCTCTAAATCATCTATTCTCAGCTGGCGTAAAATTAAAACGTGCATAAAAGATGTCCTCTTTGTGGTTCTTATAGCTTGTAGTTATCTTCATTTTTTTGTGCCAGGCAAAACAAACCACGACACACACATGATGATGATGATGATGATGATGATGATGATGATGATGATGATGCAGAAGGGAGAAGATTTTATAATAATATATAGTTCAGGAGGTGTTGTTTAATTTTGGAGCTTGATATTCTAAACTGTTCATTACAAAGATTTTGTTGAAAAGTCTCCACATGAACACGATGATAACTTTGTACCTGACTCTTTTCGAAATTTAATGAATGAGTGCGAAGGTGAAATTAAATCTTTTTTTTTTCCTTTGCACTCATTAAAATTTTAAAAAGAATTAGGGTCAGGGACAAAGAGTCATCGTGTAATAGGGTTCATTCTTGGACAGCTTAAATCGCCATAATTAGTTCAAAAGTATGCTTGTTTCATGGATAGGAAAAGAAGCTTAAATCCGAATGCGTGGGGGCCATCTCGAAATACACTACATTATGAAACGGCAGACCGCTTCTCCGAAGCTATGAAGTTGAACTGGAAATTTCTTATCCGTTTTAATACTTTTTTCCGCGGCCAACTAATTTGAGGTTTATTTCGTTTTTTTAAATTTTAGGCTTTCTGCACACGAATCGCCTCGTCATAGACGCGTGCAAGATTCGACATGCAGCAAACCTTCCAGACTCCTACATACGAAACTTCACGTCATAGACAAAACACTGAACATTTCCACACAATTTTGACATGAATTGAAAGTTGACATTGAATTTTCACCAAAATGTTCAGCAAATATGCCTGGCGACTGGCACTGCTGTGTACGGAAAGCGTTTTGTAGCTTGTATGCTGTGAAGAATAAGTTCAACTTATGCTTCATGTGCGGTGGTCTATTCAAACTCATGTGAGCTACACACAAACTGCACTCAAGCCACAAACAATCCTAGTACGCGTCTATGACGAGATGCTTCGTGTGCAGAAAGCCTTAGGATCTTAAGACTTAACAATAACTAATACAAAGTATTATAAATAAATAAATTAGTAAATTGGGTTGCGTGACGGGTCGTACAGAACCAGGGGCTATAGTGACTTATCTACAACTCTCAACCATGCCTGTGTGCATGTTATTGGAATGCAAGAGACCTACAATTTTCAGCCGAATTCAAACAGCACATTTATTGAATCTTGGAGAATTTTTCAATTCCTCTTATAAGGCAGTAGGTATCCACCAAAAACATTTTTGTTTTTAGGTCGCATGGCCTGGGAATCAAAGCGAAGACTTTCTGTGTAACGGTCCTACCCCAACTTCAACTAACTTGATGTGCGTAACTGGAGGGACCTAGCTTGGGCCGAGCTGTCCGAAATATTTTTTTTTAGCTTAGGACCGTAAGAGTACCTAATTTAAAGTCTAACTTTTCTTTTTCGGAGTTAAACCCGAGTTAACTTCGAAAAATTTGTTAACATTCTATTTAGATTAACTGAATAGATATTACTGACAGATGAGTTTTAAAACACTTTAGAAATAGAGAGGGCAGCACTATTGTCCTTTCCATATAATACAGCATGCTGTCGTCCTCTATATTTCCATAGCTTAATCGCATTTCCAACTTTAAGTTAGTCCCTTTGCAAACGGGAAACTGAGTTTCCAGCTACTTTCACTTTTTAGGTGAGAAGCATGCCAAATAAGGGAAATGAACGGTCTATTATTGGGGGAATTGGCAATTAAAATAAAATGTCAAAAATCTTCAGCAACTTGTTTCCTCGTGTGAAAAGGGACTTAATCTTGCACTGAAATACTGCTTCTGAGTTATAATTGGGGTTCAATTTATTAGCAGGATAAAAATAACTCTGGTTTATTTCAGAGTTAATACCAACACATGCAAAACTAAATGAAAAATAACACTGTTCCGCACTTAATTTCAAACAGTTTCAGATTACCAGATTTAGTCATTTTTGGTCCGAAGCTGTTCAACAAGTAAAAAATTGTGCTATTTCTAGCAAAAGAGAGCCGCTCACGAAAGAAAAAAAAATTGCCCTTACTGCCAGATTTAGTTCGAGGAATTTCTTTTGGCTATATTTCTGGCTAATTCTCAAAAGCCAAGTTGCCTTCTGTCAGATGACAGAATCTGTCAGTTGAATTTAAATATAAATTGGAGCGTTCAGAAAAATGAAATCTCAGAAATTTTTCTCACTTAAAATTTGAGCAAGCGAATTCAAGATTTTTTTTCCTCAGAGTTTTGACAGCGAATCGGAGAAATTTACCTGAGGAATCCTGTTCATGTAACTGAGATTACTGAGATCTTCAAGTTCTCATTTTCTTGAACACGCCTAATGTCGACTAAGGGACAAGGGTTGCCCAAGTGTTAATTTGTTTTACATATTTTTTATTATTTTATTAATATTTTAACTAATCAAATAATTTAAAAAAAATATATATCTCATTTAACAAAACTATTTCTTAAGAAGAATTTAGAATTGACAATTATTGAGTATTTTCCTATAAAAATAAAAAAACACACTAAAGCTTCATCATTTAGAAAAAAATTAAAGATTTTTTATTTTTTATTAAAATCTTGATATCTACACGTTTATTTTTTGTCAATATTTTATTTTCTTGGTCTGTGATTTTTAAAAATGTTTTTTTATTTATTAAAAATTTAATGTTTATCATTGATCGATGGCAACTCTGGTCGAGTATATTTTTTGACATTTCAAAATTGGTTCGAATTAGTGCAAATAAGTTGAAAATCTGTTCCTGACATTAGGCGTTTTTTGTCTTTTAGTTCCAAACGGGGCAGTGAGCTGTAAAAAAAAAAGAACTATGTTACTTATTTGACTCGAAGTGCTCTAAGATCTCAATTTACATTTCTCTTTTACCTCAGAGCTCGGCGGGGGGCTCGTTCGATGAACTCGGCAGTGAGCTGTCAAAAAAAGAACTATGTTACTTATTTGACTCGAAGTACATGGAGCAAAAAGCTGAGTGCGGCCAACTTCACACATTTTCATGTAATTCAACAGATTAATAATCGGAGATTAGATCGGACCGCTCAAGTCACGCTCGGTTGGGAGCCAGCTCTATCGCTCCGATCCCGCGCTAAAAAATCAAAAGGCCTATAATATCGAAAGTTTTCTTTCTCTTTGAGAGCATAACATCCCCACTCCTTAAAATTTGAAAATTACCCACAAATGTTGGGAACAAACCTAATGTCTCAGCATGGTTCACACGAATTTAATCGCAAAATGTTTTTTCCTCTGATGCGTGTGAGAAAAGCCTTTCTATAATTTACAAACATACTTCTCAAACTATAATATTTTTTTTTACAATAAATAAAGTAGGAACAGGAAACGATAACGACAGCGCGCCATGCCACGGCAAGCGTGTTATCATAGAAAGCTTATGACACACGTTTTGCATCCTAACACACATTTTTAACAAAAAAAAATAATAATAAAATTACATATAAAAGAAGATTTTAAACGACACCACGACAAAGCTCAACGAAGAGATGTGGTGTGTGCGATTATAATCGTGCTAAAAGGATTTTGATTGCATTGTATAGATACCACCACATTCCCTTATGTTTTTTTTTTATATTTAAGGGTTTGCTTTGAATAATTAAAAATATTTCAGTCACGTGTAAATGGGCAAAAACATTATATTAATGATGGAGGATGACGAAGACGATGATGTTCGCTTTGTGCGTATGTATATAGCGAACTTCTTGTAGAGAGATGTAACAAGCTATTTTTAGAAGAGAGAAAAACAATAATAAAAAAAAAACTTTTTGCGTGATTAATTTGTCAGCTAGGCAAACAAAAAAAAATTAAATAATAAGCTACAAAATAATATAACATGATTTATATATAATTTAGGATATAGTTCTTTAAGTTCCTATAAAAATCCATAAATTAAGGCACTTAAAATAGAACTTGGGGCATCCAAATTAAAGTTTTGATCCAAAGGTATGAAAAAGGTTCATGGATTGGAGCTATAGCTAGTTGAAAAGAAAGTCGAATTTATATATAGAATTATGAGACCTATTTTTAAGCTTATCTGTAGAATTTTGAAGACAAGTTTTGGGTTAAATGTTTGCATATTATATAATCCCAAGCTTATCCTTAAGCGTAAAGTTATCATGACAAAAGCTTTATGAAAAAGTAATTTAAAGTTCATCTGGTGCTAACAATCCTCAAATCAGAGTCTGTGGTTCAATTTGGTGTTGGGCCTTAAAGCCCCTGGTACCTGTATATGTAGTGTAAAACAACTAACCCCATAAATTAAAGGTGGTAATTCTAATCTTTACTAAAACCACCAAGAGCAAATAAAAAGGACGCAGGTGGTTAAATTTTAAAACTGATTAACATAAACAAATAGCACTAACGATGGAAAAAAAAAAACTTCCATTCGGCCTCTAAGTCTGAAGAGGATATAGAGGAGCATCCTTACCATCTCATAAACACTCATCATAAACAAACTTAAAAATGATAAATGGAAGGAGGTGCAATGAAATCACAAAAAGATCTGCGACGCTTCTGGATGAGGCTAAAAGGGTGATGATGATAATGTTGCTGATGATGATGCGGATATACGGATACCGCCACAACACTGAAGGTGTATATTCATTCTTGTGGTGACGAAGATGACGAAAAACGATGATAATAAGAGAAATGAGACACACCTCTTCTCTTTATAGAAAAGATGATGATGATGATGATGATGATGATGATGATGATTATGATGATGGTTAAGGTCTTTTTTGTTCCACCTTCGTCATGGATTTTATTTCTCCAGTGTGGTGTTCAGTTCATCATCATATAACTTGGCGTTATTTGTGTTTTTTGATGTGACGGCGATATGGCCTGGCGTCGGTCGTCGTAGTCGTCGGTTGTGATGGTGGAGAGGCAGCAGTAATATATTATATAGAGGCGTTCAGAGCGTCCTTATTAAATTACCATAATGCGGTTTTAAGTGATGTTTTCTCGCAAATTTGTTCACACTTTTGATAATCTCTCTCAGCGGGCTGCAATGTTGAAAAATTATCATATTTTTTTTTTACATTTTTTTTTTTATTTATACCCTGAAGCTATGGACTGTCATTTTTATTTTTTTATTTGTAATGTTTATGTTTTGTTATGTTAACATGCGTGTATCTCATAGCAGGGAAGTTAAAGATAAATCATCATTATTGACGTATATAAGAAAAAGGCGTGAGAAATATGTCATGTAGGTATGGGAATTGCGTGTGAGTGAGTTTTTGATGGAAAAATTATATATGAAGATGGTCGAATGGTCTTCAAAAACTAATTTAAAAGTCGAAGAAATTAACATGCATAGGTATTATTATTTAATGCGGAAGTGACTTAAGCCATGTCAATCTATAATAAAGTACGATTTATAAAGGAACTGGGGCCGCATACCCAGTACAAGGGCCCTCAACCGCAAGCATACAACTCTCAGCACTAACAATTTTAATGGCGATAAAATGTATCTATTTTTTTCCTTCTAACTTTTATATTGATAAAGCTAAATATTTGCCTTGTTTTTTTGTTTGATAATTTAAATGTACCTACCTGTCTATGTACATATGTCCGGGGTATTCTCAGAAATCATGGGTCAGATTTTAAAAATTCTTTTTTTGCTTGAAAGTGTTTTTTTAAGTGATGGTTTTAAGGCTAAAAATATTTTAGAATCTTTTTTTTTTATAGGGTACATTTCTGTTTAAATTGTTTTTTTTTTTTTTTTTGTTATTGTGTTCGAAAAGTAATATTTTTTTAAGGATGAACTTCTCCGTTTAGGACTAGATATATTTTAAAATTTAAAATGGCTTCCATATTGGTCATTCAGGGTAAAACTAAAAATAAATATGAATATGAATATAAAACCATAGTCATGGCATAAATAAGAACCTCTTTCCTTGTCGAAAGATATCATTTAATTATAACTTGAATGTAGAAAATTTGTATGCAGAGCTTTGCAAGCTGAATTGTCAAAAAATTTAATTCAAAATTCTTAGCTTCTCTTAAATCTTAAATTTTCAAAATCAAGCCTGTACAGTCTGTGAAACCTCCTATTGCGGGTAACTTTTTTAAGCGGACAATCCCTTAAGCGGACAAATTCTCACGACTATGGATCTTGAATTTAAATTCTATACATTTTATGATTCCTTAAGCGAACACTCCCTAACCCAGACGCAGACAAGAATATCAGACGCAATTTTCAAAAAAATTATAATTAGCACAATGTTGGTGTGGTGCATGCATCCAAATCACTTTCTGTAATGAAATGGGTAACGGATCTTATTTATGAAACTGTGGTCTGTTCCTGTAACTTGTTTCTTGTTTAACTATTTTTTTTTTCACTTGGACGGACAACTCGCTTAGACGGACAAAAATGTTTAGACCATGCCATTTTCACTCAAGGAAGGTTTCTCTATATTAGGTACTACAGGAAATCTAGAGATTTTTGTATGGAGCAAATAGAAAAAATTGGTAGCAAGCTGAAATTTTGCAGGGTCGTTCTGGTGATATTATATCTTTGCTTCTTATATCAATTTTTCTTATCCTTGTTTCTTGAGAACGGCTTCAAAGATTTGAATGAAATTTTCAACATTTATTGACATTAGCCCAAAAAAAAATTTTGTAATACTTTTAGTAAAATCCGCCTACTGCCACGCCCACTTTTCTTATATTTTTTTTTATAAGAAACGGTTCCATCGATTTGGATGAAACTTTCAAAATTTTTTTATATTAGCAGGAAAAATATTAAAAAAATACTTTTTGTAAAATCCGCCTACTGCCACCCCCAATTTTCTTATATCTTTGTATTAGAAAAGTGGGCGAGGCAGTGGGCGGATTTTACTAAGAGTATTTTTTTAGTTTTTTTCTTGCTAATATAAGCAATTGTTGAAAATTTCCAAATCATTCAAGCCGTTTCCGAGAAACAAGGATATAAGGAAAATGAAGGTAAAAGTGGGAGTTGCCACCTAACTTTTATTGAATATTATATTCCTTGTTAATAATTTAGATAACCTTGTAATTTTAAAATTAAATATTTTATGAGAGCACACTTTATAGGGGCACTAAATAAAACTATTATAAAACCTTTTCAACATAAGTAACCATCATTATATAGAAGCTTGTATAAGAAATTAAACCTTGAAAAAAAAAAATCATCTGAGCAGTCATTTGCAGACAAATTGATAAATTTAACAACATTTTTTTTTTTTTTTTTAATTCCAAATTGTTATGATATTGAATTAAATATCTTTTGAAATAATGAACCCATTATTCTATTTAACGTGCCAAAATAAAAACAACAACAAAAAAAAAACTATACCTTACCTACTTGAGCCTTCAAAAGTTTATTAACCGTAATCGCATCTAGATAGACACAAATTTCAATTACCCTTCTCGAAAAATAACTCAAATAATTTAATTGCAATCATATTTATCATTTTAAGTAGATGAAAGGTATTTTCTCATTAAGCCTCATGCCATTCAAAGATGAAAAAGAAGAAGAAGAATAATAATAGATTGCTCTGCAAATTAAACAGATTTCCTTGAGATCCGCAAAACTCATAAATTAGAAAAAAAAAACACAAAAAAACTATCTAGTTATGTACATGTACAATGTACATATACATATATCTACATGTATTTACCTTATATGTGTATATGTGTAGTTGCTTCGTAATTTAAGGCTGCCCCAAAACGTGACCTAACTGACAGTTAATATAAAGTGGCAGTAGCTGCCACCCCTTTTTAATCTGGCATCTCTAACTTGGATAAAAATAAAAACTCCAACAAAGAATGAACCCAAAGCCAAGAGACTTATGTACTAACTTGTTAGCATTCAAAGTCGTGAAGATTCATTTTGGCTGATTTGTTATAATTAAGAGTTTTCACGAATTTTAGATACAAATATTATTATACCAACCCAACGTCAACGATGAAGGCGACGCGACGGACGTTCATCGGCGTAAAAGTGCCGTGGGTTTGTATATAGAAAAAGAGTCATAGATACTTTTTGTGTTGTTGTTCTTGTTGTGTTTCCTTATTATTTCGTACAAAAAAATTGTATTTAATTAATTAACTTTTTTAATTAAATGCTACGTGTCCATCTTTTCCTGCTGCGCGCCTCTTTAATATTATCCTCGACCAACCACTGACCAGGGACCACTTCTTCTTCCTTTGCTTTTCGGTAAAGAAGGCTATATGAAGAGTCTAATTATTGTGGGCGCTTTGAACTGAAAGTTAATTGAGCACCAAACGAGGGAGAAAGTGTATCAAGATATATTATGTAGAAACGCGATTTTTCCTTGTCTCTGTAGGTTGTCCGATCCTGATGGTCGTGCTGAATGTATCCTGTTGGAAAAATTAAAAAAACAAAAAAAAAATCAGTGAAATTTAGCCTTTTTTTTTTTTGAATTTTTGGGTATTTAACGGTAAATAAATATGATTGTACTTATATTAGGTCTGATGTATTTGCTTTTAAATATTTTGTATCTGCTTAAAAACTTTTTTTCTTCACTTCTACTGCCTTTTTTGTAATTAATATGAGGTTTTTAAAATGTATGTGAGAATTTGGTACGAAATTTTAAAATTAAAAGAAAATATTATTGTCAAATTAAGAACTGTGTCTAATTTTTGTTTTAAATGTGCATAAATCGAACTTTTATATAAAAGTGATTCCAATACTGAAATGTACCAAAATTAAAAAGAATAAACACTAATTTTTGTGATATTTTTTTGAAATTTCTTTATTGAACATGTTTTTTCTGTTAAATTTGAAAATTTGGACAATTTGAAGTTGACAACAAAATTTTAGCTTAATTATATTTACACCAAAGCTCGAAATAATTTAAATTAATAATTACAAAAATCTTGTCAATTTTTGTTTGCTGTAATATTTGATTACAAAGTAAGATATAAAAATTCTATGGTTTTTCCGTTTTAGAATTCAGTACGACCAGTATTTTAAACATATAGAATTTAGGTTATGTTGAATTTTGAACAACCAGAATTTAAAAAAAAAAAACAAAAAAAAACAAAAAAAAATTAAACCAGAATTTTAAACAATATAAGATTTGAAATTGGAAAACAGAATTTTGGTCATCTAGAATTTTGTACAACCAGAATTTTAAACATAAGGAATTTTGACAATGCTGAATTTTGTGCAACCGGAATTTTGGTTATGCTGAATTTTTTTACAACCAAAATTTTTAAACCGATATTTTAAACATTTAGGATTTTGGTCATGCTAAATTTTGTACAACCAGAATTTCGAAACCAGAATTTTAAATATTGAATTTTTAAACATGAATTTTAATGATGCAGAATTTTGTACAACCAGAATTTTAAAAATATAGAATTTTGGTCATGTAGAATATTTTACAACCAAAATTTTAAACATAAAGAATTTTGGCCATAAAGAATATAGTACAACCAGGATTTTGGAACCAGAATTTTAAACATTTATAATTTTGGTCGTACTAAATTTCGTACAATCAGAATTTTTAAAAACAAAATTTTGAAAACAAAAGAATTTCGACCCCCAATCCTCGGGGTGACACGTTCTAACTTCAACCAATTTTATTAGAATTTGAACCTTGATCACTTATAGGGGGAGGGGGCAGAAGAAATTCAATCATTGTGAAAATAAGCTCTTGGTGTGGCAATTTTGCGTTTTTATCATTTTCACTCTAGTTTTCGTCGAAAATAGACGAACGTAATTAGATAGGTACAAGTTAATTCAACAGATGATTTAAGACGCACTGAGAAACAAGGCCCCAGTCCAAACTAGAAGTCAGTCTTATTTTTTTTTTTTATGAACACATAAATAACCTTTAAAGTATCTGAACATTATACTGAGATACATCGGAAGTAAAACGTATAGATATTTAATATTTTTCTTCCTTCACTGGGTATTTTTTTTTTGTATTTACCTTAAAAAAACTTTCCTTTAACCTTTTCCTTATTTTTGGTAGGAAATGAAAATATCAAAAACAGGCAACATGAAAACTGAGAAAAGGCTAAAGGACCAGTAAATGATAAAATTAATTTAAAGATAATGACCAGAGTTTGTTGTCCTTTTGATACTGATGATGGTTAGGGTGAAAGTTTATTTTTTTTTTATGATTGAATTTACAAATTTTAGGGGAGTATATATTTATTTTGTATAAAAGATAGAAGATGGTCATGGTTGTAAAAATTTGTACAGTTTATTTATTTTGTTTGGTTTATGATTCTTAATTTGGAAGTTAAAATATGTTACAGGGGATGAAAAATAAAAAAAAAATACGCAAGGATTTAGTGTGCTGTTAAATTTAAATAAAATTATATATTTTATGTCCACAGTGATGAAGGGTCAGACAAGAATGTAGGTAAATTAAATACAACTGATAAATGACCATAATTTTTGACCTGTTTTATGTTTGTTTATTTGTTTTTTTTTTATAAATTGGGTCATTTGTTAAAATATGAGTATCAAGATGTCGAAATTTGACCTAAGGAGCTTTAATTCACTCGTTCTCATTTCATATGCAAATAAAATGATAAATTAGACTT
Organism: Epistrophe eligans; assembly: GCA_951394125.1. Taxonomy (NCBI): domain Eukaryota; kingdom Metazoa; phylum Arthropoda; class Insecta; order Diptera; family Syrphidae; genus Epistrophe; species Epistrophe eligans. The sequence continues at coordinate 106,767,154 of OX596028.1, forward strand.
GATAATAAATCCGAGATTGATTTCACTTTAATTTAGAAAAAAAACAGAATGCTAGCTTAAAAATACGATTTTCAAAATTTGAACGAGTTATAGCTGTACACGCGTCAAAAATAGTGATAGTTCATACAAATAAGTTATCAAACATACCTTTTTCACATTTGTAATTGTCAAATTGACATTTGAAGTAATTATAACACTAAAAAGATGAAATAATCATTTTGGGATTTTAACTTTAATAAAATGTTAAATGGTGTTAAAAAGATAGGAGCGTAAAATTTTAATCGCTTTAGTAAAAATTAAAATCATTTTTAATAAATTGTTAACGGGTTGGCATCGTGATATCTTTTTAATATTTTATTAAAGTTAAAATCACTAAATGCCTATTTTAATTTTTTAGAATCATACTAATTAAAAATTTTACTTTGACTATGAAAAATAAGAAAATGGTATGTTTGTAAAGGTGCTCAGCTGAAGTTTATTTAAAAAAATATTTTTAGTATGATAATAATATGTAGTTAAAAAAAAATGTTTAAAACTAAGAATATTTTAATAAAGATCTTAAAATTAAAAAAATTGTTAATTGTATCATCATCAAGTTGTTAGAAATTTTGTGCTTTTTTTGTAGATCTCAAACAAAATGTATCACAAGTAAGTTACTAGCTGGGGCCGTAGATCGGTGATTACAATTTAAGAGTGTTGTACATTATCTATTCTCATGTAGAAATTAAAAACAAAATATACTGAGCAAAAATGATCAGTCAGCCGTCAAATTTACTGGCATTAGAAACAGTGTTGCCAATTTAAAAACCAAAACCTCTTTAAAAAAAAAATGTCTAAATATTAAAACATCCAAGTCAATTACCTTCCCCCCCCCCCACCACTTGTTTTTTTCATGACACGTAGAAAAATATTAAATGTATAAAATATATATGTACATATACTATACAGCTTTTATTTATAGGTACGTTTTAAATAAATTTTTTTTTATTAAATACGGATTTATTATGAAGTGAAAAGACGATGGGGAGGGGCAGTTATAATTCTTTACCTTGGTTCTAAAATTATTTTATATATTTTTGATATTCTTCATTATTTTAAAACATAAATCCTCACACAAAATCTTGAACATAAAATACAATATTTACTCAAAATTCTTCCTTAAAATCCTTAAAATTTTTCGTCGCAAATCAGCAACAGTTTTGTAAGTTCATCCTTCCTTTTAGATGGAAAAAGTAAATTTACAATTTCCCAAAAATTTAACACCTGAATCCTTTTTCATGCTTCTTGAAAATTAAATAATTTCCTAGAATTTTACTCTTCTCATTGCACACAGAGCATCTGTGATTTAAAAACTTGATGCACACAATCAGTGCACCCGTGAGGATTTTCCCCTTTGTCCAGCTTTAACTCTATAACTCACCTCTTCAATTAATCTCGCACATTCGAACGTAAAATTTGATTTCCCTTTTCCGGTAAAATTACAATCATCTACTTCATTTCTTTTTGCCAAGGCTTGGTCTGCTCTGGCTGCCTTTTCACTGTGACAGTTTTAGTTATTGTCATATGACTGAATGGTTTTTGGTTTCCTCGCTTGAAGGAGGTTTATGGGAAACTTATTTTTAGCAAATTTCCTCCCAAGAAGACTATACGACGATGAGAGCAACAAGAAAAACCAAAATTCAGTTCTCGATGTGCAGAAATCACGACTGTCACACGATAAAGTCTTTTTATAGAGAATAATATAAGCTTCTGGCAGGATGGAAATGGTATTTGAATTGGTTGGTTGTAATGTAAGGTCTGTATATACGGAATTTCGCTATGGATATTTTATGATTTTTTACTTTCGGTCGACTTATTTTGGTTTATGGGTTTTTCTTGCGTTTTAATGTTTCCATCATCAAAAATGGAAAAAAAAAGCACAGAATAAAAGTGAACGTAACTCAATTTACCTTTTGACAGGCTGCAAAAATATTGTTACAGATACTTTTTTTTTATATTTTTGGTCTGCTTTTCTTGAAAAATCCTGCGTTGTATGGATACACATAGGTATAGTCTGAATTATGTTCAATGGTGTGCAAGAAAAAAAAAAATACTTCAGCAACAACAAAATGATATACCTACACTAAAAGTTTCAAGAAGCTCTCTGACTTATTTTTTCTGGTGTAAAAGTGAATTTGTTTTTGGTATTTTATGACTTCCATTTCATATAGCAATTGAGAAAATACTGAATTTAGGCTACTAAAGGACAGACTTGACAACGAAAGAAGGTTTATGATAAAAATTAAGAATTTTTTTTTTTATTAAGAAATTCTTTGTATTCCGTCAATAGGTAACCACATGATTTGTTTCTTTTTGAATACATCTCTAGTACTGTACTGTTTTTTTTTTTTTCAGGTCAAGTGGAAAATTGAATATTTATTCCAAGAACCCTTGGCTTTGTTTTTATAATTCAATATTTGAAAACGTAAACTTTAAAGAGATTTTGTTGTAAATCCGTCAAACTGGAATCGCATCTAAAAAAAGAAAAAGAGACTTTAGAAATATTAATTATGTATAGGTTTTTAAGCTCGATTTCTTAGTAACAGGCTGATGATTTTAATAAGGAACAAGAGACTACATAACAATCATGCTTAAAAACTAAAAATGAAGGCTTACAAAATAGAAATAGTAATGAAATGGGAAATAGTAAAATGCGCACTAGGCAATCCACAATGCGCACTACGCACTTCACGCTACGCATAACGCACTATGCACTACGCAAAAAAAAAGAGAACTACGCAGTACGCAAAAAAAAACTAAGCACTGCGCAAAATCTACGCACTACACAAAAAAAAAAACTTAGCACTACACAAACAAAAACACCGCAATACACAAAAAAAAAAAACGCACTATGCACTCGTAGTGCGTAGTGCGTAGTGCGTAGTGCGTAGTGCGTAGTGCGTAGTGCGTAGTGCGTAGTGCGTAGTGCGTAGTGCGTAGTGCGTAGTGCGTAGTGCGTAGTGCGTAGTGCGTAGTGCGTAGTGCGTAGTGCGTAGTGCGTAGTGCGTAGTGCGTAGTGCGTAGTGCGTAGTGCGTAGTGCGTAGTGCGTAGTGCGTAGTGCGTAGTGCGTAGTGCGTAGTGCGTAGTGCGTAGTGCGTAGTGCGTAGTGCGTAGTGCGTAGTGCGTTGTGCTATAATAGTGTGAAAAAAAAAACAAATCTATTATATTTCTCCTTTTCTGAAATCAATTTCTGAAGTGCGTAGTCGTAGTGCGTATGGTTAAGCATTTTGTTTTCTTAAAAAATGTTTAAACATTTTATATGTACCTATTCAAAATTAACTGTAGTCTCCATGCGCTTATACGCGTGTAGATACAATTATTCATATTATATGCATACTGAGCAATGATATGAGATATGTAAGTTAACGACAACATCACACGCCATCGCCCCCTTATCAACATCACCCAAACCAGACATCAACAAATGCGACATCCTAGTCATGGATACAAATTATAAACATTATGGATGATGAAACAGCAAAGGCAGTGGAATAGCATAATTAAGCTGACAGTGCAGTCAAGTAATTTATAATATAAGATACAATTGTTAGTTAATTTTTATATTATTAAAATGTAATCCTTCCAATCAACTGACGTACTGGCCTCATGCTTAACCAATTCCAAAAGATCCTCAGGTGTTCTCAGTCTCATCACCTGCCCCATAAACACTTAATTATAAAAAAAAGTCATTCCCAGTCATCATCAGTCCCCTGTTCAATTTTTCTTCTTTTTTTTCAAAAATAAGTAAATGTAGTTATCAGGCACGACTTTCGAATTAATATAGATGTCGATCATCTTTGTACTCCTACAAAATTCATCCTTTTTCACTTGCCTTAGCAGCAGCAGCACCAGCAGCCTCTTAATGTTGCCATAAATTATACCATAAAAATGTATCCCCATCGACTGACTACATGCGGTTGTATCTTTACAAGTCACAGCCACCTAATAACCCACGCCCTAACTACACCTACTTCACAAAATGATTCATTTGTTTTTGTTGGGTACTTGATGGAACCAAAGGAAGGTAGTTCTCTCCTCTTACCTATTCGTACGAGTATAGTCGTATAGTTGTATAGATATTTTCGAATCCTGTAGTATAGGTACAATATGCATTAAGTCAAGATTATACTCCGCAGTTGAGTTCTGAGATTTTCATCTTAATTAGTAAGTTAGCACAGGCTTTTTTTATGCTTATTTTAATTTGAACTCATAAATCAGATCAAAGGAACGGTAGTTGCATGTTGTACCATATAACTATTTAATCGGTAGTGGTAGTGGTGGTGGTGGTTTTATGATAATGCGGTGTTTCTTTTGAGATAGTTGAAATACGAAATTCACTCATATTGCTTTGCCACTATTGCCATTAGCATTTTTAATTGAGTTTTACTCTTCTGATGAAGCGACAAAAAAGGAGACATATAAATCATAAACAAGGGAGTTGGTCTGTGAGATTCATTTCTAAAAATATTGAAAAGGAAAAGAATAATTTATTTTGTAATATTTTATCCGTAAGTCGAAACTCTCTCATGAGGAGCTTACCCAAATTCCCTTACATACATAAGTTTGCTAGGAATGTATTTATTGCTTGGAATCCGAACCGAATTAGATTTCTATGCGACTTCCCTATTTTCCAATCATTAGTCCTTTTGATCATTTTTTTTTTTCGCTTAATTGTATAGAAACAACAAAAATCCAATCATTGACAAACTACTATGCCTGAATATGAAATCAAAACCACAACGAAATAATAATTATATAGACATATATACAACGTTTATATGTTACGTTACTTGTACAATGTACATCATGCATATTACGTCCTATATGTACATACATATGTATATCAAATTCTATAGAATACTAAGAACCAGAAATATCCTTTACCCTTACCCAATTACAAAAACGACATGGAATAAAAACAAACAAACAAAAAATGACAACCATTTCTTACACACAAAATAATATGAGACAAAAACATTTTGTTCAAAGGACATTCAAGCTACATCTCACCACACCACATCTCACAACACACCGAAGGAAGAATAACTTCAAATAATGAAAGCAAATATTTTTGTCAATGATAATTTAATTGAATTCCAGATTCCTGATTCCTGTGATTCTAAATTCACTTTGAAAAATTCCATTTGAATTTCTTTTGTGTTAGTCTAAATTCAATTTAAGTGGAAAGGACGAAACTATATAATAAAAGGGCATATCCCTTCAATTTAGTTTGGAAGCATGGTGTTTGGGTGGAATGTAAAGTATTTCTTTTTAAGGGAAATTTTTCAATAATTTATTCACGATTCCAAAAAAACGGTAAATTTTAATTTATTCATATATATGTGCTTCATTTATGGTTTGAGGAATCGTTACTTCATGATTGCAAGGGATGCCTATCTTCTGAGAATTCATTGAAATCATATGCAAAGACCTCAAGGGATGCCTATCTTCTGAGAATTTATTGAAATCATATGCAAAGACCTTACATTGATCGACTTTTATTTTCTCGGCATTTTTTAGTTGTTTTTTTTAACTTTGGTATCATTTTTTTTCACAAAAACACCTCATTAAGTATTATTTTTCCATTCAAGTCTCGAATTTTAGTTTTTGATTTTCGAGTCTCGAATTTTAGTTTTTGATTTTCGAGTCTCGAATTTTAATTTTCGAGTCTCGAATTTTAATTTTCAATTTTCGAGTCTCGAATTTTAATTTTCGAGTCTCGAACTTTAATTTTCGAGTCTCGAATGTTAATTTTCGAGTCTCGAATTTTAATTTTCGAGTCTCGAACTTTAATTTTCGAGTCTCGAATTTTAATTTTCGAGTCTCGAATTTTATTTTTCGAGTCTCGAATTTTAATTTTCGAGTCTCGAATTTTGATTTTCGAGTCTCGAATTTTAATTTTCGAGTCTCGAACTTTTATTTTCAATTTTCGAGTCTCGAATTTTAATTTTCGAGTCTCGAATTTTAATTTTCGAGTCTCGAATTTTAATTTTCGAGTCTCGAATTTTAATTTTCGAGTCTCGAAATTTAATTTTTTATTTTCGAGTCTCGAATGTTATTTTCGAATTTTAATTTTCAATTTTCGAGTCTCGAATTTTGATTTTCGAGTCTCGAATTTTAATTTTCGAGTCTCGAATTTTAATTTTCGAGTCTCGAATTTTAATTTTCAATTTTCGAGTCTCGAATTTTGATTTTCGAGTCTCGAATTTTAATTTTCGAGTCTCGAACTTTTATTTTCAATTTTCGAGTCTCGAATTTTAATTTTCGAGTCTCGAACTTTAATTTTCGAGTCTCGAATTTTAATTTTCGAGTCTCGAATTTTAATTTTCAATTTTCGAGTCTCGAATTTTGATTTTCGAGTCTCGAATTTTAATTTTCGAGTCTCGAACTTTTATTTTCAATTTTCGAGTCTCGAACTTTAATTTTCGAGTCTCGAATTTTAATTTTCGAGTCTCGAATTTTAATTTTCGAGTCTCGAATTTTAATTTTTAATTTTCGAGTCTCGAATTTTAATTTTCGAGTCTCGAACTTTAATTTTCGAGTCTCGAACTTTAATTTTCGAGTCTCGAATTTTAATTTTCGAGTCTCGAATTTTAATTTTCGAGTCTCGAATTTTAATTTTCGAGTCTCGAATTTTAATTTTCGAGTCTCGAATTTTAATTTTCGAGTCTCGAATTTTAATTTTCGAGTCTCGATTTTTAATTTTCGAGTCTCGAACTTTTATTTTCAATTTTCGAGTCTCGAAATTTAATTTTCGAGTCTCGAACTTTAATTTTCAATTTTCGAGTCTCGAAATTTAATTTTCGAGTCTCGAATTTTAATTTCGAGGCTCGAACTTTAATTTTTAATTCTCGAGTCTCGAATTTTTAATTTTCGAGTCTCGAAATTTAATTTTCGAGTCTCGAAATTTAATTTTCGAGTCTCGAAATTTAATTTTCGAGTCTCGAAATTTAATTTTCGAGTCTCGAATTTTAATTTTCGAGTCTCGAATTATTAATTTTCGAGTCTCGAATTTTAATTTTCGAGTCTCGAAATTTAATTTTCGAGTCTCAAATTTTAATTTTCGAGTCTCGAATTTTAATTTTCGAGTCTCGAATTTTAATTTTCGAGTCTCGAACTTTAATTTTCAACTTTCGAGTCTCGAAATTTAATTTTTGATTTTCGAGTCTCGAAATTTAATTTTCGAGTCTCGAAATTTAATTTTCGAGTCTCGAAATTTAATTTTCGAGTCTCGAATTTTAATTTTCGAGTCTCGAATTTTAATTTTCGAGTCTCGAACTTTAATTTTTAATTTTCGAGTCTCGAATTTTTAATTTTCGAGTCTCGAAATTTAAATTTTGAGTCTCGAAATTTAATTTTCGAGTCTCGAATTTTTAATTTTCGAGTCTCGAATTTTAATTTTCGAGTCTCGAATTTTAATTTTCGAGTCTCGAACTTTAATTTTCAATTTTCGAGTCTCGAAATTTAATTTTCGAGTCTCGAATTTTAATTTCGAGGCTCGAACTTTAATTTTTAATTCTCGAGTCTCGAATTTTTAATTTTCGAGTCTCGAAATTTAATTTTCGAGTCTCGAAATTTAATTTTCGAGTCTCGAATTTTTAATTTTCGAGTCTCGAATTTTAATTTTCGAGTCTCGAAATTTAATTTTCGAGTCTCAAATTTTAATTTTCGAGTCTCGAATTTTAATTTTCGAGTCTCGAATTTTAATTTTCGAGTCTCGAACTTTAATTTTCAACTTTCGAGTCTCGAAATTTAATTTTTGATTTTCGAGTCTCGAAATTTAATTTTCGAGTCTCGAAATTTAATTTTCGAGTCTCGAAATTTAATTTTCGAGTCTCGAAATTTAATTTTCGAGTCTCGAATTTTAATTTTCGAGTCTCGAATTTTAATTTTCGAGTCTCGAACTTTAATTTTTAATTTTCGAGTCTCGAATTTTAATTTTCGAGTCTCGAAATTTAATTTTCGAGTCTCGAACTTTTATTTTCAATTTTCGAGTCTCGAAATTTAATTTTCGAGTCTCGAATTTTAATTTTCAATTTTCGAGTCTCGAACTTTTTTTTCAATTTTCGAGTCTCGAATTTCAATTTTCGAGTCTGGATGATTCGAGTCTCGATCTTGATTTTTAAATCGAATAATAGCTGATTATCTCTTCTTTCGGTTCATCAAAAACTTCGCTGTAGATGCTTAATATTATCTGTCTCGCCGCGCCGCCGGGGTATAGAATTTCATCTCTGATACCGTATTCACGGAATGAAGTTCTATAAATATGGTATCTCTTTGCTTTAGTGTGTTAATGACTGACAGTGTTTTTTTTAAGTGAATTTCTTCATCTTCTTTTAACTTGGGAAGCCTTTTGCATGTTTGTTTTGTTTGATCAACAGCACTGGTTTCTCTGTCTAAAAGAAGTTGTACCATCAGAAAACACTTACCATTTTCCACCAAAAAAGTACGCTTAAAATCATAAAAAAATTAAAAATAAAAAACAAAGAAATTCAAGGAAATGTGTTTATTTATTTTTTATATTTGAATAAAAAAAAACGTATTCTTAACGGACCCAGGGGCTTGCAAAGATGTATTGTCTTTCATTTCATATTTTTAAGAAAAAATGGCTTAAGTTTCGAGCCATTTCTGACACCTTTTTCATACTTTTCCGAACATAAAATCTGAACGACCAAATGTCTGCATTTTTGTTAAATTTTCTCTTGAAGAAAATTTAACACGCTTTTCTCAAGCTTGTGGTGACCGCACTCACATGTTTTGTACACCAAAATGACCGTTGGATAGCCAAGATTATAACGAAGTACAAATTTTGAAAATCGGTTGGAAAATGTAAGTGAAAATGCCCATTTTGTCAAAAATGTGCCTTTTTCGCTTTCCCAGCCCCTAAACCGTTTTTTTCATATGAGTACCTATGAAAATTTTGAATCAGGAAAATGCGCACGGGTCCAAGCATTCCATAGACACCTCAACTTGGAAAATCAAACTAGTATTTTCCGACTTATAGTGGATTTTGTGCGGTTCAATCGTCAATTTTTCGTTTTTTCACACTTTTACCTTCAATAAGGACTTGGAATTTTTTATGTAGTTGGTTATGACATCATCGGTAAAAACGGCTGCAGACGAAAACCATGTGTTCTTGAGGTCATTTGGAGTGAAAAAACTTAAGAGGTCATTTTTTCGTTTTTGTTTCCTTTTCGACTTATAACGGTTTTTATAATTTTTTGTCACGTTTATTTAACTGGCTCTAACTTTGCCAAATTGCAACCGATTCTTGAATTTTCTTTTTTAATTACACAAGAGCAGTTGGGAGATTTTACCCGCTATACAATTTTTTTCTATGCGGATAACGGTTTTCCCGCAATTTATTACCAATCCCATTTCTCGAGATTTTTGAGTTGTTTTTTTTGACTTTGGTATCATTTTTTTCACAAAAACACCTCATTAAGTATCATTTTTCCATTTTTATTATGAAAGCCCAATATGTTTTCTTAAAAACACTTACCATTTTCCAGCTAAAAAGTACGCTTAAAATCATAAACAAATTAAAAATAAAAAACTAAGAAATTCAAGGAAATGTGTTTATTTATTTTTTATATTTGAATAAAAAAAACGTATTCTTAACGGACCCAGGGGCTTGCAAAGATGTATTGTCTTTCATTTCATATCTTTAAGAAAAAATGGCTTAAGTTTCGAGCCATTTCTGACACCTTTTTCATACTTTTCCGAACATAAAATCTGAACGACCAAATGTCTGCATTTTTGTTAAATTTTCTCTTGAAGAAAATTTAACACGCTTTTCTCAAGCTTGTGGTGACCGCACTCACATGTTTTGTACACCAAAATGACCGTTGGATAGCCAAGATTATAACGAAGTACAAATTTTGAAAATCGGTTGGAAAATGTAAGTGAAAATGCCCATTTTGTCAAAAATGTGCCTTTTTCGCTTTCCCAGCCCCTAAACCGTTTTTTTCATATGAGTACCTATGAAAATTTTGAATCAGGAAAATGCGCACGGGTCCAAGCATTCCATAGACACCTCAACTTGGAAAATCAAACAAGTATTTTCCGACTTATAGTGGATTTTGTGCGGTTCAATCGTCAATTTTTCGTTTTTTCACACTTTTACCTTCAATAAGGACTTGGAATTTTTTATGTAGTTGGTTATGACATCATCGGTAAAAACGGCTGCAGACGAAAACCATGTGTTCTTGAGGTCATTTGGAGTGAAAAAACTTAAGAGGTCATTTTTTCGTTTTTGTTTCCTTTTCGACTTATAACGGTTTTTATAATTTTTTGTCACGTTTATTTAACTGGCTCTAACTTTGCCAAATTGCAACCGATTCTTGAATTTTCTTTTTTAATTACACAAGAGCAGTTGGGAGATTTTACCCGCTATACAATTTTTTTCTATGCGGATAACGGTTTTCCCGCAATTTATTACCAATCCCATTTCTCGAGATTTTTGAGTTGTTTTTTTTGACTTTGGTATCATTTTTTTCAAAAAAACACCTCATTAAGTATCATTTTTCCATTTTTATTATGAAAGCCCAATATGTTTTCTTAAAAACACTTACCATTTTCCAGCTAAAAAGTACGCTTAAAATCATAAACAAATTAAAAATAAAAAACTAAGAAATTCAAGGAAATGTGTTTATTTATTTTTTATATTTGAATAAAAAAAACGTATTCTTAACGGACCCAGGGGCTTGCAAAGATGTATTGTCTTTCATTTCATATCTTTAAGAAAAAATGGCTTAAGTTTCGAGCCATTTCTGACACCTTTTTCATACTTTTCCGAACATAAAATCTGAACGACCAAATGTCTGCATTTTTGTTAAATTTTCTCTTGAAGAAAATTTAACACGCTTTTCTCAAGCTTGTGGTGACCGCACTCACATGTTTTGTACACCAAAATGACCGTTGGATAGCCAAGATTATAACGAAGTACAAATTTTGAAAATCGGTTGGAAAATGTAAGTGAAAATGCCCGTTTTGTCAAAAATGTGCCTTTTTCGCTTTCCCAGCCCCTAAACCGTTTTTTTCATATGAGTACCTATGAAAATTTTGAATCAGGAAAATGCGCACGGGTCCAAGCATTCCATAGACACCTCAACTTGGAAAATCAAACTAGTATTTTCCGACTTATAGCGGATTTTGTGCGGTTCAATCGTCAATTTTTCGGTTTTTCACACTTTTACCTTCAATAAGGACTTGGAATTTTTTATGTAGTTGGTTATGACATCATAGGTAAAAACGGCTGCAGACGAAAACCATGTGTTCTTGAGGTCATTTGGAGTGAAAAAACTTAAGAGGTCATTTTTTCGTTTTTGTTTCCTTTTCGACTTATAACGGTTTTTATAATTTTTTGTCACGTTTCTTTAACTGGCTCTAACTTTGCCAAATTGCAGCCGATTCCTGAATTTTATTTTTTAATTACACAAGAGCAGTTGGGAGATTTTACCCGCCATACAATTTTTTTCTATGCGGATAACGGTTTTCCCGCAATTTATTACCAATCCCATTTCTCGACATTTTTGAGTTGTTTTTTTGACTTTGGTATCATTTTTTTCACAAAAACACCTCATTAAGTATCATTTTTCCATTTTTATTATGAAAGCCCAATTTGTTTTCTTAAAAACACTTACCATTTTCCAGCTAAAAAGTACGCTTAAAATCATAAACAAATTAAAAATAAAAAACAAAGAAATTCAAGGAAATGTGTTTATTTATTTTTTATATTTGAATAAAAAAACGTATTCTTAACGGACCCAGGGGCTTGCAAAGATGTATTGTCTTTCATTTCATATCTTTAAGAAAAAATGGCTTAAGTTTCGAGCCATTTCTGACACCTTTTTCATACTTTTCCGAACATAAAATCTGAACGACCAAATGTCTGCATTTTTGTTAAATTTTCTCTTGAAGAAAATTTAACACGCTTTTCTCAAGCTTGTGGTGACCGCACTCACATGTTTTGTACACCAAAATGACCGTTGGATAGCCAAGATTATAACGAAGTACAAATTTTGAAAATCGGTTGGAAAATGTAAGTGAAAATGCCCGTTTTGTCAAAAATGTGCCTTTTTCGCTTTCCCAGCCCCTAAACCGTTTTTTTCATATGAGTACCTATGAAAATTTTGAATCAGGAAAATGCGCACGGGTCCAAGCATTCCATAGACACCTCAACTTGGAAAATCAAACTAGTATTTTCCGACTTATAGCGGATTTTGTGCGGTTCAATCGTCAATTTTTCGTTTTTTCACACTTTTACCTTCAATAAAGACTTGGAATTTTTTATGTAGTTGGTTATGACATCATAGGTAAAAACGGCCGCAGACGAAAACCATGTGTTCTTGAGGTCATTTGGAGTGAAAAAACTTAAGAGGTCATTTTCTCGTTTTTGTTTCCTTTTCGACTTATAACGGTTTTTATATTTTTTTGTCACGTTTCTTTAACTGGCTCTAACTTTGCCAAATTGCAGCCGATTCCTGAATTTTATTTTTTAATTACACAAGAGCAGTTGGGAGATTTTACCCGCCATACAATTTTTTTCTATGCGGATAACGGTTTTCCCGCAATTTATTACCAATCCCATTTCTCGACATTTTTGAGTTGTTTTTTTGACTTTGGTATCATTTTTTTCACAAAAACACCTCATTAAGTATCATTTTTCCATTTTTATTATGAAAGCCCAATATGTTTTCTTAAAAACACTTACCATTTTCCAGCTAAAAAGTACGCTTAAAATCGTAAACAAATTAAAAATAAAAAACAAAGAAATTCAAGGAAATGTGTTTATTTATTTTTTATATTTGAATAAAAAAAACGTATTCTTAACGGACCCAGGGGCTTGCAAAGATGTATTGTCTTTCATTTCATATCTTTAAGAAAAAATGGCTTAAGTTTCGAGCCATTTCTGACACCTTTTTCATACTTTTCCGAACATAAAATTTGAACGACCAAATGTCTGCATTTTTGTTAAATTTTCTCTTGAAGAAAATTTAACACGCTTTTCTCAAGCTTGTGGTGACCGCACTCACATGTTTTGTACACCAAAATGACCGTTGGATAGCCAAGATTATAACGAAGTACAAATTTTGAAAATCGGTTGGAAAATGTAAGTGAAAATGCCCGTTTTGTCAAAAATGTGCCTTTTTCGCTTTCCCAGCCCCTAAACCGTTTTTTTCATATGAGTACCTATGAAAATTTTGAATCAGGAAAATGCGCACGGGTCCAAGCATTCCATAGACACCTCAACTTGGAAAATCAAACTAGTATTTTCCGACTTATAGCGGATTTTGTGCGGTTCAATCGTCAATTTTTCGGTTTTTCACACTTTTACCTTCAATAAGGACTTAGAATTTTTTTATGTAGTTGGTTATGACATCATGTGTAAAAACGGCTGCAGACGAAAACCATGTGTTCTTGAGGTCATTTGGAGTGAAAAAACTTAAGAGGTCATTTTTTCGTTTTTGTTTCCTTTTCGACTTATAACGGTTTTTATAATTTTTTGTCACGTTTCTTTAACTGGCTCTAACTTTGCCAAATTGCAGCCGATTCCTGAATTTTATTTTTTAATTACACAAGAGCAGTTGGGAGATTTTACCCGCCATACAATTTTTTTCTATGCGGATAACGGTTTTCCCGCAATTTATTACCAATCCCATTTCTCGACATTTTTGAGTTGTTTTTTTGACTTTGGTATCATTTTTTTCACAAAAACACCTCATTAAGTATCATTTTTCCATTTTTATTATGAAAGCCCAATTTGTTTTCTTAAAAACACTTACCATTTTCCAGCTAAAAAGTACGCTTAAAATCATAAACAAATTAAAAATAAAAAACAAAGAAATTCAAGGAAATGTGTTTATTTATTTTTTATATTTGAATAAAAAAACGTATTCTTAACGGACCCAGGGGCTTGCAAAGATGTATTGTCTTTCATTTCATATCTTTAAGAAAAAATGGCTTAAGTTTCGAGCCATTTCTGACACTTTTTTCATACTTTTCCGAACATAAAATTTGAACGACCAAATGTCTGCATTTTTGTTAAATTTTCTCTTGAAGAAAATTTAACACGCTTTTCTCAAGCTTGTGGTGACCGCACTCACATGTTTTGTACACCAAAATGACCGTTGGATAGCCAAGATTATAACGAAGTACAAATTTTGAAAATCGGTTGGAAAATGTAAGTGAAAATGCCCGTTTTGTCAAAAATGTGCCTTTTTCGCTTTCCCAGCCCCTAAACCGTTTTTTTCATATGAGTACCTATAAAAATTTTGAATCAGGAAAATGCGCACGGGTCCAAGCATTCCATAGACACCTCAACTTGGAAAATCAAACTAGTATTTTCCGACTTATAGCGGATTTTGTGCGGTTCAATCGTCAATTTTTCGGTTTTTCACACTTTTACCTTCAATAAGGACTTAGAATTTTTTTATGTAGTTGGTTATGACATCATGTGTAAAAACGGCTGCAGACGAAAACCATGTGTTCTTGAGGTCATTTGGAGTGAAAAAACTTAAGAGGTCATTTTTTCGTTTTTGTTTCCTTTTCGACTTATAACGGTTTTTATAATTTTTTGTCACGGTTCTTTAACTGGCTCTAACTTTGCCAAATTGCAACCGATTCCTGAATTTTATTTTTTAATTACACAAGAGCAGTTGGGAGATTTTACCCGCCATACAATTTTTTTCTATGCGGATAACGGTTTTCCCGCAATTTATTACCAATCCCATTTCTCGACATTTTTGAGTTGTTTTTTTGACTTTGGTATCATTTTTTTCACAAAAACACCTCATTAAGTATCATTTTTCCATTTTTATTATGAAAGCCCAATATGTTTTCTTAAAAACACTTACCATTTTCCAGCTAAAAAGTACGCTTAAAATCGTAAACAAATTAAAAATAAAAAACAAAGAAATTCAAGGAAATGTGTTTATTTATTTTTTATATTTGAATAAAAAAAACGTATTCTTAACGGACCCAGGGGCTTGCAAAGATGTATTGTCTTTCATTTCATATCTTTAAGAAAAAATGGCTTAAGTTTCGAGCCATTTCTGACACCTTTTTCATACTTTTCCGAACATAAAATCTGAACGACCATATGTCTGCATTTTTGTTAAATTTTCTCTTGAAGAAAATTTAACACGCTTTTCTCAAGCTTGTGGTGACCGCACTCACATGTTTTGTACACCAAAATGACCGTTAGATAGCCAAGATTATAAAGAAGTACAAATTTTGAAAATCGGTTGGAAAATGTAAATGAAGACGAAAACCATGCAGAAATTTCTATGAATTTCCAATACAGCCACCACATTTGTGTCATGGTTTACGTCGAAAGAACCACAATGAAAAACAAAAAACATATTCTGATTACAAAAAGAGTATCATGTACGTATACCTACATTCCTAGATTTTTTAAGAATATTTACAATATTTTTATTTTCCTAGTCAAATATTTGCAAATCAATGGAAATTCAAAACTCAAACACTTTTCGATTTAAAAGATAAAATGAAACATAACACTACCGGAGAATAATAACCTTTTCTCATTAGCTCAAGAGTGTCCTTGTTCTACACGTTACGTTTTTCACCCTATCCTCACAACAAGCATAAACGGAACACATACAAAACATGTTAAAATTTTGTATCTTCCATTTAATATTTCAGTGGAGATAGAAAAACTTGACTTTTAGTACAAAAATCTCTCAGTCAATTTGTCCCTAAGTTTCGATTTATATGAATGTTGTACATACATACATACATTATTCTCCTATATCCCAGAGGATAGGTTTCTATACTAATACTGTTTTGTGTTTTGTTTTTGACGAAATTGAGTAAAATGTCTTTTGCAAGACCAACAAATATTTCCCTGTCTCAATTTAAAAAAACATTGTCATTGCATGATGGACATGACTTTGGGAATTCTTTCAGACATAACAAGAAAAATAAAAAAATATCTCAGACATCGATGATGCCCCAAGACATTTGATCCTTTTTAAGGTTTATGACATTCACAAATTAAAAAAAAAATAATATATATATCGATGGATACAAGGTACTCAAAAAATATTTAACTTTAACGTTTCAATGATGACGTCAAATTGTTTCAAGGACGTCTGTTGATATTTTGTTCAATATTATTTGGATTATGTCTGTTGTCAGTATACTCAGTATCAAAATGGATTTTAATTTACTTAGAGCGAAAAAGGTTGATGCAAAATAAATGATGAAGGATTTTTGTTAATTAGTTATATAAATCTTCGTGAGAAAGCTTTCAGTTGATGGATTGTCCTTTTGTTTGAACAACAAAAAAAAAACACTTCTAAAAATAAGCGTCAGCATCGATTAATCTTTTACCCCATCGCTACTATATAGATTTTCATTTTCCGCTATCCTTGTAATTCGTTCAAGGAATTTTTTAACTATGAATATATGAAACTACAAATCCAGCAAATCAAAAAATTTTAGTGACTATAGATTAATTCTTTCCCACTCTCTTTTAGATCTGTAAACACAACGTAAAAAAAAAAAAACTTTATTTTTAATTCCACACGCAGTTACTTAGGTTTTATAAATCCTTTCGGAACGTTAACTAATTTTTCTTTGCGCCAATTTAAAAACATTCTTGTCTTCAATAATAATTTCGACGGCACTGGCACAATTCCCCCGACACGTTTCATTCATTTTTTTAAGACCAAAAATAACGGTAACGGTACAATTTTTTTATTACAAATCTTATTTTCTCAAAAACTTGCCAACAATTTAAAAAAAAAAATCAGTAATCTTTTTTACAAAAAGGCTACCATTTTATAGAAAAAATTAGGGAAAAATGGTTATAAATGGTGCCTTCCATAGAAGAATTTTTTTGATTTTCAATTTTTTCAAAAACGGCCCACTCATTTTGACCATTTTTGTTATAGAGAATGTTTCGAAACCAAAAAAAATGTTAAGTATTTTTAAAAAAAATTTTGAATTTTTTTTTTATTATTCAACTTGTTCGATTTTTATTAAACCTGGCATTTAGCAGTCTTAATAAAAATTGTTCCTACGACCAAAAATAACGGTGCCTACCATACAAGTTTTTAAAAATCGTTCAGAAAAATATTTTTTTTTTTTTGGAAACGACTCGTACGATTTTGATTAAATTTTTTTGGTGAGTAGGTAAATATTTTTTGTTTAATGCCATTAGTAGTGCTTAACACAAGCATTTGTAGCATTATCCCTTTTCTCTTCGGTTTTTATCACCGTTAGATACTGGCATAGATACCACACTTGTAACAGTCATCATCTAGCGTGTTGTTAGTAGTTGATAATAAAGAAATACATAAATTAAGCCACTATCAAAAATGCTGATCAAATTGACAAAAAAAAAATTCACAAAAGAAAAAAATAAATTTGATTTTTTTTTTAAATCCAAAATTTTAAAAATTAAAAAAAAATTCAAATTTATTTTCTGAAAATTCGTTATTTCAAAAATAGGTACATAGTTTACAAAATTTTTTATATATACATTTTTTTTTTTGAAAATTCTATAGTTCGAAAATGATGATTTTTTTTCAAATTTAATTTTTAATAATAATATTCTATGTGTGACTAAAAAATGTTTTGTTTTTTAATTTAGTATTTCGATGATTTACTTGGGATTTTTTTTAATTTAATTGTAAACTCTACATCATTAATAAATACTAAAAAATGTCGTAGGTACCATTTTAATTCTTATAAATGAATTTTATTTCTAAAAAAAATACAAATTAATAAACCTTAAGACGTACTTACTTCTTTAGGTATTTTATTTAGGTAAACAAAACTCCTACTATAGAATCCATTACTCAAAGGGTCAACAAAATAAACATAAACTACAACTCAGCTCATTTGATCAGAATTAATGCATCTTATCATATTGTAAGCATAAATCCACTTTGTCATGCAACAAAGCCTGTAGGGTTTTTAAAGTTCCATAAGAACTTCCTCATCTTTCAGACTCCTACGTCCACTCATACGTAGCCGGCCAGCTGGCTCCTACACAACATTGCTTACATAAATAATACAAAGAATAGACGTACAAAGGTATAGGTATCATGCAAAAACCACTCAACAAACAGAAAATTTATATTTATCATTCGAGGCCGCAGGCACAAGCTGCAAAACAAATATAAATGTGTATGTACATATATACGAACTTTTAGCCAGGACTCTTCCCACCAGATTTATGGCTTTTAAACACCGACCAAATAAATAAACCAACCAACTAAGTAATTGGGCATCGAGAACCAACCCAAAAAAAATATTGAACCTATTGATACTTTGTATATATGGACTTCTCATGATGCCTGGACAATTAAGATGTTAATCAATTGTCCATTGGCGGCGGCGGCATGCGGTGGAAATGGATAGTCATTCAGTGATCTATGGATGCAACGAGTGTTTTTTTTTTATTTCAACATTACCGATGCCATAGTAAAGATTGCGTTGATTGCAGAATTCTGCCCACAAGGTCTTGAGGAAATATTAACCCGCCGCCGCCGTATTAAGTTATAAAATAAGAAGTCTGTATTATAGACTCATCCAGTCTCATCCAGAAATGGGCAACACTCTAATCGATAAAATAGCATCATGCATTCACAGGCATCTAGAGTCCATAATACAAATTCAAAAGGTGCGGTATCCTATACCTACCTACTTCATCTAGATTTAAATTTACAATGAAATTCTATATCTCTGTGTTTAGTTTATTCAAAAGTGCAGTTAAGCATCCTCGTTCAAATCAATAAAATTCTTCTCTCCCTTCTGGGAGTGCTGCTGCAGTTATATTCTATTTTGAAAAGTCCAAGTAGGTAGGTAGTATGTATCTACATTTGACTCTCATGAAAAATAAAGAACAAATAGTGTTGTGGGAAAAACTCTTGAAAGATTTACTTCACTTCCTGGCAAAAGGTAGTACCCCTGAAAAAAATATTTTTGTTTTTTAAAGTGGAACTTTAATTTTCTTTTTGAATCCAAACGGCTAAGACAAGAGGAAATTTTTTATAGAATAGATAAAGATACTCTTGACAGGTTTTTCACTTTCTCACAAAAGGTAGTACCCCTGAAAAAAAAAAAATTGTTTTAAGAAGGGGACCCAAGAATTTGTTTCTGAATCCAAACGGCTAAGATTAGAAGCGATTTTTCATATAATAAATACAGGCACATTATACTCTTGGAGAAATTATCATTTTCTCGTAAAAGGCAGTACCCCTGACAAAAAAAAAAAAACAATTTTGTTTTTAGAGATGAAGTAAAATTTTCTTTCTGATTACAAAGGGCACTTTTTCATATAATAGAAATATGTAGATATTTTTGAAGGATTTGACACTACCCCGCAAAAGTTAGTACCCCTAAATAATTTTTTTTTGTTTTTAGAGTGGAAATTTAATTTCCTTTAAAATCCAAATGGCTAAGAAGAGAGGCACTTTTTCATAGAATAAATACAGATACATTACTCTTGAAGGATTTTTAACTTCCTAGCAAAAAGCAATAGGTACCCCTGACAAAAATATTTTTGTTATCAAGTGGAAAAAACTGAGACTGTCAGATGACAGATGACAGATGTCTACAACTATTAGATATGTCACGAGCTAATACTTGGACAAAATCATAGTAACTTTGTTAGTAGCCCATCAGCGTTGCCAGCCATAGAAAAATTTTCGTGCCACATTTTCTAGAAAAACCTGGCATTTAAAAAAAAAAAAAAACTTACCATTTTCTCAACGAAACAAAAAGTGCCATTTCAAACCATACGAAAAAACGCAAATTCTTATGTAGGTATATTAAATAAAAGTTCAATTCAATTACGAGGTAGAGTAAAACAAAAAATTATTAGAAGATGTAAGAGTTTCTAAGGGTTTTTATTCCATTTGGAACAATTCTCTTAAAATTTCTTCAAAATTCGATATGTTTGAAATATAAAATGGGAATAAGAAGAGCGTGCCATATTGAATTTTTTTTTGCCAAAATTTTCGTGTTAAAAAAGCACAATCGTGCCACTTGGGCAACGCTAAGCCCGTGGCGTAATGGTTAGTACATATACATAGTCTGATGAGGATCAAATCCCACCCTATGCCACCTATAAACAATAATATTTTTTTCATGGCTTACTTTACCACCTGCGAGAACTTTACAAGTCATTTATGTTAAACTTTCTTTCGAGAACAATGTCTTATTTTAAATTTTATCAGACAGAACAACAATCCTAAAAGTGCAAGAAATCTAACATAATGAGCCAATTAGTACGACTTAGTTGTAAGTTTTAAATTTTATAAAACGTGCATAAAACGCATACGAAAATGTTAATGCTTTTACCTGTCCATAATTCACCAACTGATTATACTGGACAGATAGAGGAAGAAAGAGAGAGAGAGAGGAGAAAGAGAGTCTTTAGATATTTCTAATAAAATTGCATCCTCTTAAAGCCAGTTAAACATTTTTTAAAGGCCATATTATAGATAGCCCAGGAATCATCATCATCATCATCATCATCATCATTATCATCATCATCACCACCATCCAATAATAATTTATTGCAACAGATGATGTGAAACATTGTACCATCAGTGTCATTTGCTTCCTTGTTCAAAGAGTGCGAAAAGACTATGATACATCGTCGTTTATCGTTGTTGTTGTTGTTGTTCAAGTCCGGAAATCTTCATTTCAAAAAAAAGGAAAGAAATCAAATAATAATAATAGGTATATGTATAAGTGCTACGTCTAGATTGTTGCATATAAATCCAGTATTCATCATCATCACTATTACACCACGTTTGCTGATGGTGATGATGGTGATATGTGGTCATCATCAAGACTAGGCTAGTGTTGTATTTACCTCTAGAAAAAATTAAAAGAATTAAGTGTCTAAATAAACACACACATCATTATAACTTTAAATAATGTTGATGGTACATAAGGTCGATGACACTTAAAATTGCATTAGAAGATTAAAGTAAAAAGAGGAGAACCTTTCAAAGGTACAGATTATGTAAGAGGTCAAAAGACCTTAAGTGGTTCTTTGTTATTGCAAAGGCAATCATGTAGGTATAGCTTTGTCGTAGAAGGTGCAAAGAGGATCGACGATTTTGTAACGAATTTAAGAAAACACTCACCAAAGAGGCCAAACTTAACTCATAAGGATTTTTTTTTGATAACAACTTAGGAATTGGATTTGTATATATGTAAGTATCAGATGCTTAATAGTCTAACAATTCTCGTATATCAAATGATCAATAAATCGAAAGAAAAACTAACAACACTCAGATTCTATACCTAATTGAGTTTATCTTCATTTTCAACAAATGACCATCTGGGGACCTCCAATAAAGATTTTTATTTCTTAGGGAAAAGAAAACAGAGAATGATTGTTATATGGATAAATAATTATTGATGCTGAATGTTTTATGTCATTGATGATGGAATAGAAAATTCAAGAGAAATAAATCGAACATTTGTAAATCAAAAATTGTTTAAAGTTTTAAAAATGTTCGACATAATTGAAGGGTATGTAGGTGACACTTTGGATATAATTTTATAAATCCATTCCTAAAAACTTGCAGTCATTTGGTAATTTTACGTGGAAAGTTTTCCGGGAGTTTTGAAAATTGACAATTTTATAGATTTCGATGTGCTCTTTCAGAATTTCAATTTTGTCACCTCGTATCTTTGCCGCCACGCCGCGCCGCCATATTGGAAAATTGGGGGGTTAAAGGTCCCCCAAAATGGTTTTTAAGGAATTACTACTTCCGAATGGTTAGTTGTAGAAAACAAATGTCAAGGACTAATTTGAAGCTTAGAAAATTTCCTACAAAAAACATTAACATATTTTTTCATAAACACAACCATTTTCGAAATAAAGCAATCGGAAGAGTTAAGGGTTTTACTTTTCTATGTAGTTGGGCGGTTTCATTCAAAAATTGTGCATTTTTCCAATACGGCGACGGCGCGAGCAGCAAAGATATACGAGGTGGCAAAGTTTAAATTCTGAAAGAGCACATCGAAATCTATAAAATTGCCAATTTTCAAAACTCCTGGAAAACTTTCCAAGTAACCTCAATTTTTTCAACTACTGTATTTATTTTTCTGTCTGATTTTCACCTTTTTGAAATGTATTCATATTTAGTTTCTGAGAACTCGGAGATTTCAATAAGCTCAGAAATCTCTTAGCGAAACTTCTCATTTTTGTTGGGTAAGGTGCCAGTTATAGCTTTCTTTGAAAAAAATCATTGGAATTTTTATTTTTTTTAAGTTTTGAGACAATTTAAAGGAAAAATCACTGATTATTTTAATGCCAATATAAAGCAGATGACTTCGTTATTATTTCTTGCCTGAACAAATTTAATTTTGACGCAACTTTTCACATAAAATGATTTCCAAGATTTCAAAGACCAATGGTAAGATAGGTATAGTTCAATTATTGAAATAAAGAAATTTATGTCATGTGGAAGGTTGGTCCAAAATGAAATTTTTTGTGGCAAGAATTATTAATTGAGTCATAAAAATTTTTAACAAAATTTTGTACAAAATTGGTACAATATTTTTCTATTATTTATTAATGCTAAGTAAAAAAATCATCTTTCTATTTTCGAAATAACGAAAGAACCTGTGTGCGACCCACGCTGATAACTTCCCATTGGTGCCCTTAAAAGACCTTATCAGGCGTTCAATTGAATTTTTTAACAAGTCTTATCAATTCTTAGAAACAGCACTGTGAGTAAAATAAAATTATTAGGGAGTCGATAACATTTTTTTGTTTTCAAAATATTCGAGTCGAAAAAACATTTTTAAACAATTTTTAGTAGTTTGGTTGTTGCTTTATAAAAAATGTTAATTCAATGTTTCTACAAACGTTTTTAAATACGTGTATAGAGTAAAATTAGCCCAGCTTCGAAATCAGTGTTTGTTCTCAAGATATTCGAGCCAAAAAACTTTTTTAACTATTTTTAGTATTTTCTTGTAGTGTAGACATAAGGTTAACGCAAAATGTATCACTAACGTACGTACGGATTCTTGGGATACATGGTCCCTATAAACATACATATATCAACCTATATGCAAAAATTTTCGATTACATACAAAAACTTCAAATGCGAAGTTAAAATTTTTTTTTTAATAAATTTTGCATATATAAAGTTTTGTAAACATTTATAAGACAAAAATTGGTAAGCAATTTTTATCATTTTATTAATGCTGAGTTAAAAAATTAATTAAAAAAAAAACTATCTTAAATACATACATATGTATCAAATTTTCAAGAAATAATATTTTATTTTTTTTAAATAAGTATACAATTTGTTTTTTTGAAAATTTTTATAAGCATAAGTTGAAAATTTGTTCCAATTACATACTTATAATACGATATTTTATTAAAAAATTTAAATTTTAATCAAAAGCGTAGTAGGAGTCGTTTTCGAGAAAAATAAGGTTTTCTAAACGGTTTTTAAACGTTTGTATGGGATGTAGCCTTAATTTCATCAATAAAAATAATTTTTGATACAGATCTATTAGATAACGTTAAAGAACTACTTGAACCAAAGTTTAATAAAAATCGATCGAGACGTTTTCAAAGTATATTGAGTTTTCAAAAAAAAAAAGTTGAAACTTTTTTAAAAAATCTTAATTTAATTTTTTATTTTTAGTACAAAATACTTTTATAGCTTTATTTTTTATCTTACAAATAAAATATTTCGGGGATATATCGTAAGAGACGCTAGGTGCCAAATTTAAAGAAAATCCACCAAAGCGTTAAGTCGTTAACCGAACACACATAGGCAAGCAGACGGACAGAATTGCGAGACCCATTTTTTTTCGTCTTCTTTATCACTGTTATATCAAGTTTGATCAAAATCTAGAGCTCGATTTTTTTTATGAATCCATATTCCATAACTTTCCATATACAACCTGTGTATATGTCGCAAATAAAAAGGATGGAGTGTGTTTTCGACTTCTTATGCAGGAAAAAAATCGCCACAACTCGACAAATGAAATTTTTCAATTAAACACAAAATTGTGTATAAAAAACTACATAAGCACAAGAAGTGCCGTTCTTTTAATAAATAAATAAATAAATAAATAAATTGATCGGCGCGACAGCTTGTGTAGAACCAGGGCCTAGTGACTTACAACTCTCAACCATTCCTGTGTGCGTGTTATTGGGAATAGAAGGGACCTTAAATTTTCTGCCGAATCCGAATGGCTAAGATAAGAAGCACTTTTTCATGACAAGTGATACTCTTTGAGGGGCCTACAATTTTTTACCGAATTCGAACGGGATAGGTGAGAAGCAATTGTTTGTCAATTCCTCGCAAGAGGCAGTAACCCGTGAAAAACATTTCTGTTTTTTAGGTGGCAAAGCCTGAGAATCTAGCTCAAGACCTTCGGCATAACAGTCCAACACACTAACAATTACGCCATAGGTTACTACAGTCTTTTAATAATCCTACAAACTCAAAGATCCCTAAGAAGGTATGTACCTACACTTTATCAACGATACTACTTTCAGTTCACATTTTGACAGCATGAGACTACCTTAATGTTCCTGTGGATAATAAAAACAACTGGCAAATAAGCCCGCTAACTTAACTTGTTGTTATATTTTTGTTCAAATCAAAAATATTCCCAAGATGATGGCCAACAGTTGTTATTTACTTCCCAGATCACCCACCACGAAAACAAATAAATAGCACTTAATCGTCCATCTAAAACCAAAATAGGATTTTACACTCCTCAGTCTCATTCTATGATCACTGCACTGATCAGTCACATTGACCAGTTTGAGCCGGTCTATGTTTATTGATCGTTTACAAAAGGGCACACACATAACTAATATAATTGCCACACAACAACGGCCAGCAGTTGGAGTTCCAGTTCCAGTCCTCCTCGCACATGTAAAACATTTAAGTTCATCTGATACGATTGATCTTTTCGACAGTTTCACACAGCACGATATCCTATCGAACGTACATACATATATATAAACGAGATTGATTTAACGATCGCACATCGAATCTAGATGGAGTCGAGACGGGAATACCAGGTGCCCCGCTCCTCACCTCACCACTCTTGATGCTGAAGTAAGGCTAAGTCAAGTGGAAAGAAACTTTGATGGGTGGCGGAAGTTTCCTTCTCGATTTTCATGGGAAATTTTGTATGGTAATACCAAGTTGTATGGGCATATAAGTTATCCAATATTATAGTTCTTATTCATTAAGATAAAAACAATTTAAAAATAAAGATAGAAATATAAATTTTGTGAAATTATTAAGTGTGAATATTAAGTGAAATTATAGATTGTAAAATTCTATACCATTTTTGTGATCAATGGTTTAAGGTGAGAACTACTAATTGATGGAAATTGGAAACAGATTGAAACTGCCTAATAAGCCTGCTGAAAAATAGCAATTCGAATCTAGTAATTTCACAAAATTACCAATAAATGTCAATATTATTGCTTATAAGCGGATTACGAATTTTGTATGTATAACATCAATGCCGGGGTAGGGTAAGTTAAAAACGTGTGCCTTATGTGTAGCACGCTACGTGTAATAGGTTTCGTGTCACACGTAAACACGTAAACGGTATAGGAACGATATGTAAACTGAATTTTGGCACTCGGGCGAACGGATTTTTGAAAAGAGATAAAAATAAAATTCTTCTTTTAAATAATTTTTAGGACAGAATAGACCTGAAAACGTCGTCTATCAAAATTTAATTAATTAAAGAAAGAAAGAAAGACCTGAAGCCCACAAAAATAGGATTCAAATAATTTGAATAAAAAAGGTCACCAAAAAGGAATAATTGGTATGTTAAACTCGTAGGACCAAATTTTTAGACCTCATTTTTGATACATTCATGAATGGGAGATCCAAATTGGAGCCTCAATGGCGGTTTTTTTTAAAATAAAGTTTATACTGAAGTATTTCTTACTTAAAGGATTTTTTTTATTTAAAACAAACAAAAAAAAGTGTTTAAATAAAAACCACTTACCATTTTGCTCAAAATTAATCCACAGAAAAATTTCGGTCCAACTGCAAATGACCTATGTTTATTTATTTCCTTCGTTGCTGTGTGAATTAACCGCATGTTTAATTACAATTCCTTAAAATAAAAAAAAAGCAATTATAATTTATTATAATTATAGATAACTTTTTTTTTTAAAGAAAACAAATTTCGATATAAAGAACGAAGATCGGTAAAATGTTTATTTATTTTTTAAACCGTTAAGTATAATTTCCCGAACCAAAAAACCACAACCTTTTCTATATTAAAAAAAATCATATTTCAAAACCGCATCATGGGATATTTGTTTTTTTTTTTTGCTTTCTTACGCATTACGGCCCCTGCCCCCTGCTTGGGCACACTATAGGGTAGGTGTGAGGTTGCATTTAAAGAAAAAAACAAAAACCTCATAAAAAAGTAGTTTTAGTAGTTTTCAATTTTCTCAATCGATATAAGCATTGACCGGCAAAAAGCCAATTCAGCACTTCATTTCACAATTTTGAAAAAATATTGGTCTAAACTTTTTTTTAATTTTTTTTAATTCAGTTAGATAGATATATTTTATTGTTTAAAAGAAAAATATAAAATTTACAATATTTAAAAATCATTGCACAACACAGAGATATGATAATAAATTTTATCTTACTACTGAAATTCAAAATTAGGTTTCTGAAAAGCTAATTTTCAGTTTGCATGCGAATTTTTCAAAAACTATTGACATAAATAATTTAATTTAAATTTAGGATTAAAAAACAGATTTCTAGCTTTCAAAACTAGTAGTAAGTACTTAATTTTAAGTGTTGCTGTTGTTTTTTAACAATTTTTTTTTTTCATTTTGAGTCATTTTTTTCTGAAATTATCCATACCTCCTAAACGGGGCGAGCTAGACCCCTCTACGGGGCAAGCTTGTTTTTAACCCCTCTACAAAAAACCGTTATCAATTTTTGCCGCCTATATTATCGCACTTTCCCCGATTACTGAGATCTCAGAAATATAAATTGACAATTTTAATCACTTTTTATCAATACATAGTTTACGTTACGCTCAAGTCTTGGATTCGATTCCCAATCTATGCCAGCTTAAAAAAAAACAGAAATGTTTTTAACGCGGGGAATTGATAAATAGATAAAAAGAGCATAACTTGTCACGAAAAAATGCTTATCGACTTAGCCGTTTGGATTCGGCAAAATTTGTAGGTCCCTTCTATTCCTGTCAACAATGCGCACACAGGAATAGCTAAGAGCCCCTGGACACGAGCTGTCGCACCATAAAATTTATTTATTTGAGTTTTATTCATACCAAATGGAGAAACTGCTCAAAGAAGTGTTGAGCATGTGTGTCTTTCTATTTATTCATCATCCAATATGTCTCCAACCTACTTTTCCGTACAAAAAATATATTTTTCAATAAAACTTTATTTACGTTGCCATTGAACTATAAAGCTTAAAGGTCATAATTTATTAACTCTTTTTTTTGTGCGACCACGTAAATATCAAAAATAAATTTAAGAAAAAATCTCTCGACCTCCTTTATAATATTTTTTTTTTTTTAGAAAAAATTCAGTCTACCATTATTTTATAATTCGTCTTAGATACGGGTCAGTTAAAAGTCATACCATTACTATATTTGAATTTCATTTTCCAAATTATCCAAATTAAATATATACCTCGTGTCGAAAATTAGTATTGAAGTTGATTAAAGTTCTTATATCAGCTCTTCCGTTTAAAAAAAAAAAAAAAAACTATACAAAAAATCAACTTCAGTTACCCTTTGAAAGCTTTATACATTTTAAAGGCCTAATATACCCACCTGGTGCTACAACGTAGTTATAGTTATTTTCAATAAACTTCCACTGTATAAAATATAATATTTGACTGCACAGAACGTCCGTCGTCGTCAGTCGGTGTGTGGCACTGCGCGGCATACGTTAAACGAAGCAAACTTCTTAAATTTCCATAATATTAAATTTGCTACCTTAAGCAGCAGGTGGTCAAAATATTACACCCCATCATCATCATCATCATCATGCAACGAGTTAATAAGTCGGCTCATTTGCCTATATTAAGTATTTATTTGCAACCTCTTTAATTCACAAAACATTCTAAATTACAGCATCCTTTGCTTGTTTATCTTCTCGAATTATGAAAGTCATTTGGTTTTATGAGTGTTAATAAAAGTTGCCGCACGAAAAGTTAAAATTTCACAACGAAATGACAAAGGATAATCAGACCTACCACACAGATTGTTGAAAATGATATAATTTTGCTAAACTCACACACAAATTCATCTCAAATTTCAACAACAACAAAATGCGAGTAAAACAATTTAAAATATGAATAAAGTGCCTGCCAGATGCTGCAGGAATATTTTTTTTTTTTAATGAAAATCATTTATGTATTCAAAATGTACATTGATGATGAGAAAAAATGAAGTTTATGGTGCGAAGCAATTAAAAATGGATTAAAGCTTTTAAAATTGGTTTGTTTAAAGTTTACATAACCAGACTTTTTTTGTTATTCAATTTCACTGAGAGAATTAGGCTTTTCAAGTTTTTCAAGTTATCAAAATGTTTTTAAGTTTCTTTTTTAACACAATAACACACAACTTTAGCCTAATCACATAGTCTAATTTCATACCAGAGTTGACAGGGATAAACTTTTCCAATTTCATTCAAAGTGACACAAAGTTTTTTTGTTAAATTTTATTATATAAGTCCTTGGACATATAAAATTGTAATAAAAGATGCATAAAAATAGTAATTTAGATGCTAAAGTTGTGTTTGTTGATTTGTACTATTATTCTATATTCTTAGGGACATTAAAGCAATAATATGATTCGTGTCTGTTTATGATGCTATCTTCTTCTATTTATTAATGTTGGAATGTAAAAATCAATGTTAATGGAAATTTCAATGGGTAAGTAGGTATGTATGTATTGCATTGAATGATCTTTACCAAACCAAACAACCTTTATCGATATACTGACAACTTGTTGAATTAAAATGAAAATGTGGTAGCCAGAAGACATTAAACAAATTATACGACCCAACTTTCAGAGATAACATTTTTTTTTTTTCTATTAAAGGTTCATTGTGATGTTTTTCCATAATATACCAAATGAATGATACATGTCTGCCTCCAATCCATTAGCTATCATCATTTCTATTAAATTGTCTGATAAAATATTTGTCTGTCGGAATGAGAAGTGTTAATAGGTTATTTAAATATTAGCTATCCCAAAATACCTAAAAAAGGTTTTTATTTTTCGAATGGGTAAGGTGTTAAGAGAGAAGAAAAGTCTGGGAAATGGGAAGCAGACAAAATTGTTATAATAATGATGTCAAACATAAACAAAAAAGAAAGGTTGTTGGGGGTCGTGGTTGGTTTTATCGTAACTTTTATGTTATATTTTTGAGGGCTTTTTAATTTAATTGAACATGTGTTAAATACATTTTTTTCACAGTCTAACGCACTAGCCATTACGTCACTGGGTACTAAGGATTTTGCCCAGCTATAAAATAACCTTAAATGTATAGACACAGACAAGTTCCTTGGAACTTGGACTAAACTTGTTTTGAAACTAACGTGATGTGTATCATTTGATTTCTTACACACATCTCAATTTAAGAGAAGCAAATTTTCAAAATCGTTGCAACGGTTTTTTAAAAACATAATTTTTTATAATATATTTATACCTAAAATTTTGAAAATATTTTTAAGAAATAAAATTGGAACACCATTTTTTAGCCTTTATTAATGCGGAGTTAAAAAATTGATTTTAAAAAGAATCATAACTCATCATTTTCAAAATATCAAATTTTTTTTAAATAATTTAGATTTTTTTTTTCATCCAAAATTTGTTTTTTTATTGAAAATTTAAAAAGAGTATGATAACTTAGGCGCCAAAAATTTATAACGGCTTTATGTAGAGAGGTCAAAAACAAGCATGTTTTACTAAGGGAGGGGGTCTATCTCCCTCTGTTTGGGCTGGAGGGGTAATTTCATAAAAAAAGTACTAAAAATAGAAAAAATATTAAAAAATAATGGTATTTTCAAGTAAGTATTATATTATTAATTAAGTATTATACTTTTATTTAAAGCCAATTTTGAATTTTCTCAAAAACCAGAAGACACATAAAATCATCTAATTTTCAGTTTTTAATTAAGAATTAATTACAACAACAAATTTCAGACAAAAAAAATAATTTAATAAATTTTATGGTTTTGAAAAATTACACTTTAAACTTTTTTTTTAAATTTTTTCCCAAATTTTTAGCTTAAAACCCGTTTTTGTTTTTTTTTAAACTATGCATAGATTTCAGTATTGGCTTTAAAAACAGGTATAATACTTAATTGTAGGTATAACAATTATTTTTTAATATTTTTTCCCTTTTTAGTACTTTATTATGAAATTGCCCCTCCCTCCCAAACAGCCCCTTTACAAAAAACCGTTATCAATTTTTGGTGCCTGAGTTATCGTACTCTTGCCGAAAATTTTGATACGCAATATTATTTAAACAGAAGCTTTTTTGTAAATAATTTCATCAAAATCGGTTCAACAGATATTGAGATAGTTGAAAAAAAAAAAAAAATGGTTCTATGAGAGATGTCATTTTTAAATCGATAGATACAATTTTTTCCAATAAATCGTACTCGTTCACAAAAAAAAATTTTAATCAAAATCGTAGATCGGCTCCTACGATTTTGATTAAAATTTTTTTTTGTGAACGAGTACGATTTATTGGAAAAAATTGTATCTATCGATTTAAAAATGACATTCGAGAAAAATAAGGTATTCTTTACCGGTTTATATACACTACTTGCATTGGAGTTACCGTTATTTGTAGTCATATTTAGAATAATTTTGTACTTTAAATCTGCTGAATAAAATTACTGATTTTTTTTTTAAGTTCTCGGCACGTTTTTTAGAAAAATAAGGCTTTCATAATTTGGTAAACAAATTTGAAAAAAAACGTGTAGGGAAAATGCCTAAAAACCGCTAGGTATCAAATTTAAAGAAAATCGACCCATCCGTTTAGGCTGCAGACGAACGAACGGATATGATGATTATTATTTAAATGTCGAATTAAGCAGATTAATAAAAAAAAGTTTTTCTTCTAAGCGAAGGTCGCGAACTTATTCATTCACCTTATACTTTTGAAAATCAACCCATGAGTGTGCTTTAACTAACTAACTACACAAAATGTTAGTTTTCGAATTTAACCCCAGAAAATTTAAGTTCTTCTTCTGAAGAATGTAGAAGAAAAAATGCTTTTGGATTTAAATTCTGGATCGAAGCCAAAAGTATTCTTACACACATAGTTCACAATAAAGATTTTGTTTGTTGAAGTTATTTTTTGGAATTTTGTT
Organism: Epistrophe eligans; assembly: GCA_951394125.1. NCBI lineage: Eukaryota > Metazoa > Arthropoda > Insecta > Diptera > Syrphidae > Epistrophe > Epistrophe eligans. Next base: position 106,798,585 of record OX596028.1, read on the forward strand.
CAACTTTAGTTAGTTCAATTAATGATAGTTGATGCGAAATAACTTATGTTTTAAGTGAAATAAAGTATAGCTACTTACCTACTTGTAAATTCTTCTTAGTCATTGTGATGATTTTTTGAATCGCCCGTTCTATTCCGGATTACCACCGAAAAGGCCTCAAGTTTTGCAAATGGCATCAGGACTGTAAAAAACAAAACAAAATAAATTAATAGGGTAATTAATCTGTTGTACCTACAGTTTAATTTTTATGCATACAAGTAATTCATAATGGAAACTGGAATTTAAGTTACTTTTACTAAACTGGGTTGAAATTACATACATATGTACGTGTACATGTTAAAACACACTAAATTCGATTAAAACGATCAATATGAAGTCAAAATTAGAAAAACTGAAAAACTAGGAACGAAAAACCAAGTATCATGGTTACTTCTATGAACACACCCTTTAAATAAAAAAGTACACCAACAAGGAACGACACAAGCACAACAACCACCAGCAATAAAAAACAAAAACAACTAAAAAACCACATGTGTCAAAATGACAGCGCCCCATTTGACAGTTAAATAAAAAGATGTCAGGTGAATTTAGGCATTCCTCACCGGTGGACTGCTAACCTCGTTGTTGCGTTTAATTTTTTCACAATTTTTTTGTTTAAACGTGAGTTTTAGAAAAAAAATTCGTTTCACCACCCCCGCGCTATAATTATGTTCCCAAGCTCCTATGGTGTCCTCTATAAAACACCAGATTACTATCATCCGCCCGAAGACACTACAGCACTGGCCTCGAACACTTACTATCCCAATCTGAATTCCCGCGACTACGCCAAGCGTCCACCCAATCGCCAGCTACGCATTCATCCAGCATGGGAGTGTGTAGCGGTGAATGTGGATGGGACATATGCTTTAGCTACAAATAAACTAACGGGCCGAGAATGGTCCAGCTCGTTGTGGGGTTTCGAACGTCGAGAGCATGTTGGCGCCGAAAAGAAGTCCATCTATAAGTTGCAATGTCATTCATTGATATCGGCAATGCATTTCGTTGCTAAAAATATTGTTAGTTAATATAAAATAAAAAGTAAAATATTCTCTGTATTTAATGAATTCTTTTATTGCAGCTCCTCATATCCTTTCATTCCGGCTGCGTGCAACTTTGGTCCACGAAAACTGAAGTGCGCAGCATTAATCCGTATTGTTTGTTCATGATTGGGGAACGTTATGAGCATACCCATCCAATTTTATGTTTGGAGCAATTTAATGCTGATCCAAATAAAGCAATTACCGGTGGGAAGGATTGTATGTTGAAGGTAAATCTGAGTTGCCAATTGAAATAAGAATTGTATCAACAATAATTTTGACAATTTATTATTGAAGATTTGGGACATGGGGAAGGCAGATCTAACTTCCGTTCACACTTTACGACACGCACACAGCGATGTCATTACTGGTGTTGCCACTTCTCTAAGTCAGCCGAACATCTTTGCCAGTTGCTCCTTAGATAAATCCACACTCTTGTGGGATGATCGACAACCACGTCCGGCAACAGGTTAGAAACGGTTTTTACGTTGTGTTTGCTTATTTATTTATTTAAAACGCAATTTACTTACGAAATGATTTTTTTTTTTACATTTCTTTCGTTTGCTTTGCATACAGCAATTTACGACAATCACACAGAATGCTTCAAGGCTTGCGCCTGGGCAACAAAGGCCATATCTCCAGACGAAAAGATCATCCATCTCGGCGACGAAGATGGCAAAATTCTTACATGTGATATACGAAAGCCAAATGAATACATTGAAAAATTTACTTATAACGACAAACCGGTCAGGAAGATACTTCCCAGGGGGTAAGTATCTTTTTTTTTTAATTAGGAAATGAAAGAATAACTCTTTTATTTGTGTGATTATCAGCTTTTGGTACATATTGGTCAAGTATTTAAACCTGAAATATGCATACTTTTCGAACAATCAACAAATTGATTATACTCAAATTGAAAATTGTCAAAAACATGCAGATTGTGATGCAAACATTTTTTTAAGTATACCAACTCAATATTTGTAACACTATGATTATCTGCACATGCAATTGTTAAGTTCGCAGAAAAAAATTAATTTTCATTCCTTTTTTAATATGAATATGTCCTTAAACATGATTTTAATTTAAAAATGATAACAAAAAAGCAGTTGCGGTGTTTGAAATCCTATATCAGAAAAACCATTAATGCTTAGGATTTCAAATTTGGTTAAGTGCTTTTGTTTGATGAACTTAGCAAATATTGCAACTGGCTTTACTGATACTAAAGTTAGAGTAGAACGAAAATCGCTTGCGTTTGTTGAGTGAGAACATGGTTGGGCACTTGGTTGGTTTTTGAAAATAATTTTCTAGTTTTCGCTCAAACATCTTTAAAGGTTTTGATAAATTGTGTAGCTTTTGGATAACTTTTTGTAATTAATGTTCATACTGTTTTTCTTGTTGTAGCTCCCGATTAGCTGTGATTGGTGATTCAAATAAAGTGAAAGCCTTCGATGGAGATGTACAAATTTACGAATCGTCCGAACCAAGGAATTTCGTTCGTGACGGTCTCTGGACATCGGACGATGAATTCTTTACAATCGGATTCGATGGACAGTTACGGACGCACGTTATAGTTGCGCCACACCGTTGCGGACAGTGTGATGAGTGTGTCGCCGATTTGGAGAAAAAACAAAAAAAATTAAATCTTCCAAAAGATGAAGAAAACCCATGAATTGGATAATTTTTATTTTTTTTTTATTATTTTTCTAATAGTTTTTATCTCCTATATTTTGCCTTAAAAAAAATTGCTTACGCTTTTGGCAATATGATATATAAACAAAAATTCACACACACACACACAAACTACCACACTCCCCCCGCAAAAAAAAAAAAAAAAAAAAAACAAACTCGTTTGCATTATTAAAATTTTTTAAATTAGTGTTAGCTGATATCTATATAATAATCAATATAGATATTAGATAAGATGACAAAAAACGAAGCAGTTCCAAGTGGTAAGAGGAAAAAATTTTTAAAAATTGTTATTAATAAAATAAATTGGACGAATGTTAAAATTAAAAACAAAACAAAAATGTAAAGACAAAACCAAATTACATCTAAGGTTTTTCGGTCAATAAAAAACGAAACTAAGATATTTTTGCATAATACTTTGTAAGTCTTTTAATCAGTTTAAAAAAATATGTCGAAAAGACAGAAGATTTCTATTTTTTGAAAACATAGACAAGATGGATGGAAACTTAAAAATTGAACTCAATTTTGGTTTTTGTGGGTGAGTATAAAATTGAAGTACAAAAAAATTTGAAACTTAACAAATGCGACGAAAAAGTAGGTAAGTACTAATTTGTTAAATTAAATTAAAACTCAATTTAAAAAAAACATCGGAAACAGGTTATGGACTTTTAATTGTTTTGGTTATTTTATCGAAATACTTTCGGCCATTTCCGATAAATGTAGGATTGCAGTTACGCATCTATTTTCAGAATTCCGAAAAAAATATTACCGATTACAATACGTATGAGATCCACTACGATGGAATCTGTAGATCTTTTCGGAATTCGTAATAAGTTTCCGATTACATGGAATTCTGCTATCCGTTTTCTAATCAATGAATTATTTGAATTTTTAGCCCTTTAGAAACATTCAGCACAATTCTGCTATCCGATCGGATCGATTTTTTGATTCACGTGAATTTTTCACTTAATTTATTACAAATTATGTATTCTTTATTTGGAGTTCAAAGCTCTATCCATAATTATTTTTGAAGTTCTTGAGAGAATTTAATTGTTAAAACTTTATTTTTATCGCAATTTATATGCTTTTTGGAATATTCGTTTTCCTCCGATGAATATCAGAATACAAACTTTCACTTCAACGTTTAGGAGAATAGGGCGGTTTGTAATTCTTTCACCCCTTTCACGATTGTCAATACTATCAATTGATAAAAATTCTGATAATTGAGAATTATGCAAATCGGTGTGAATTACAAGGAAATTAATAGTTAACAATTAAAAGTTGATCAGTTCTTTTTTCTTTAATAAATTGAGTTTAAAAATACCAAACTTTAATAAATATTTATCAATTGATAATAGACAATCGTAATAATTTAGGACGTATTAATAAAAGTTATTTAAGGCGTACAAAAAATCTCACCTGAGTCTGATTTTGTTTTCAGAAAGTTCTGACATAAAAATATTCTTTGATTAAAGGTGCACGAGTTTAATTGAACTCTCGGTTTGTTGATACAGGGGCTCTACTACGTATTTTTTTTTTCCGAAAGTCAATCCTATTCAAAAGTTCCGTTTTTAAATTTGTAATCTGTAAAACTTTAGAAATGAACAAAATAATACCTATTTAATACTTTTTTTACTTACGGATTAATTTTTTGAGTCCCACATTATTTCTTTTGAGATCTGTCAAATCAAGAAAGCAAAACAAAAATAAAAAAAATAACCGAATGGTAAAATTTTTAAAGATATTGCAAATCCAAAAGTAGTAGATTTCACTCCACTCTAAAAATAGAGAGAACATTTGTTTTCGGAATGAGAAGGCCCCTGTCGTCATGTTTTGTTAATTGAGAACTACGTTACTATTTCGAAACGCCATTTAATTCAACTTGCTTTTGAAAATCAAACGAATTTGTTACTTAGGTATTAATTGCTTTTACAATTTATTTAAACAAAAAATGCACTCTGTAAGTTTTTTTTCTTCACAAAATTGTACCTACATAGGTATAATATTTTTAATTTAAATTATAAAGTAGTTTTATCTGGCAGTGTTCTTGCATTTTTATATTTCTATGTAAATGCCACTCCTGTGTCTCGATTGAATTCCAAGCAAGTAACCACCCCCTTGCAAAGTTTATAAGTATTCCGATACAAACCGCACTGATTTACATATACCTACTCATTTAATCTTCGTCACTGCAAAAAAAACATTCTTCAATCGTCACTCAAAAACAGCATAACATATTTTGTATTAGCTCTCGTTGTCGCATAAACGGTTAACTAAATTTAGTATACTTAAAGCGAAATGAAAATGAGTGTGCTATATTTACAAAACAAAGTGACGAATGATCCAATGTTTTTTTAGAGAATTAAATGCGCATCTAACCCAAAAATAAGTCCACACGAAACAAAAAGGAAAAAAAAAAACGGGATTTAAAATTTATTTATTTTTTTTTTAATTCTCTTCTCTTTAATTCAACAATTTTATTTTCTTCCAATTCATTTAAAAATGATAAAATCGAAAAATCAAAAGATCTTTTATAAAAATTAATAATAAATGCTTCTAATTGAATAACAAAAAAAAAATATAACTACACTTTTTGCAACTTCGAATGCCATGCACTTAGCACTGGGTTAACAACCGCCAATTAGATTTATTAGAAAATTAAATAACCTTACAAAAGAGGGGTCGAGATAGAGAAAGGGTAAAGTAGGGAAATGTATAACAATGTTAGATTGGAATCAGATTATCAGTGATGTGATAAATAAAAATAAAAGATTTTAGCCAGATCGGGAGAGGTTCTGCCTACTTCCCGACCTGTATTTGTTCCATTTTCGATACTCTGGGGCCCCCACCACCGGCGCTGTCCAGTCGACTTCCCCGATCCTCGTTCACTCTGCATTCGGATGTTGAAAGCTTGAAATGGCTGGAAATTTGTTTTGTGTTCGACTGGGAACGAATGCGAGCGTATTCCTTGGTTGCCTCGTATAGTCTATTAAGGAAATCAGGCATTTGACTCTGAGTTACCCAGGACTTCACTCGTGCCGGAATTGCCAGGCCGGGGTCATCGAAATACGTTAAGACATAGTGGATTCCAGGCTCGTGGAAGTTTTTGTAGGGTTTTATGACCATGTAACTCCAATATTCGTTTACGCGCACCTTCTGCGGATCTTCGGGATACTTGGGGTGCTGGGCACTCTGGTTGTATATCAGAATCGCATTATGTTCCTTATCAGTTAGGATGCGTCGGCAGTAGACATAATCTCTGTTGGCGAAAAACCTGGGCCATCGCATCTCCCAGTAAATCAGATGACTGTTGGAATTTGGCATTTTATCACACTCGATGACCTCCAGTTTCACAGCCGTTGCGTCCCACTGTTTGCGATATTCGATGTCAGTCTGGACATTGAGGAAGTCATCGGCAGACACGTCGTCGTAGTGAACGTAGATCTTGTAGGCATACAGCGAAGGCTTCTCTTCCCGCTTCCAGATGGTGTAGTTATCTCTGGTCACATACGGCTCCCATATTCGATCGTCTGTGTTCGATGCACAATAGCAGACTGTCCTTGACCACTGACTGCATACTTCGCACACCAAAGCCCGTTCGGCGCGCTCGATGAACTCTATGTCTGGCCGACATACCTCGAACTTGTTTAGTTGGATTCGTTCGTTATTCCAGTCGAATGCAAGAGCTCCCACAGCACTTAGCATAAGGCCCTGTATCGGAGGCTGGAACTGAGTACGATAGCTGCGTAGTAGCTCTTTGAATCCGGTCTCGCCCCATACGCGATGGTAGAATGTCAGCAGTTGCTGAGCACGCCGCGAGCGCTGGGCGAAAATATATTCACATTGGTAGGACCATTGACGAAGTGTAACATTGGACCGATGTTTCAAATTGTGGAGCAGGCGATTGAGCATTTCTTGCGTAACACAGTTAAAGCACTACGACTAAGAGCACTAGCGGTCCAGATTGCTTCGAATTGAAATTCTTTTATTTCCTTAATTCAATTGATAAGGGTGTTCTATTTTTTCTGCTTCGTTCTCTCTTCTTGTTCGAATGTCGTTTGATGTTGAATTTTGATGGAAACATACCCACCCCACCACAAGAAAGAAATGTATTGGGGTTAGCACGATATGAATTTTTTGAAGGGGGCACGAATGACAGTTGAAATGTGAGTATTTTTTTGCATTTCGCCCCAAAAATGAACATGTGTGGTGCATTGTGGTGAGTTGCGCATGACAGTTAAGTGATAAGAAAATTATGGTGGATTTTTATTTTTGAAGGGATATGTTCGAAGAGTGATTGTATAAAATCGTATGAGCCATATCGGCAAATCAAATCGAATCATAGATATATGTGTGCATTTTATTTCAATTATTAGGCGTGTTTTTTTGTAAGCCCAGAGGGAATTGGTCGAAAAAAACAACGTCGGTGCTAAACAATCACCATGTTAAATACAACAACAACTAATCCCCTACGGGCTAAGCTAAACCCAGATAATTCTGCGGGCTTAAGCACACAGAAAAACTGTGTTACCGGCATAAATTATATACTTGTTATCGATAGTTTGTATGAAAACTCCATTTTGTTTCTGTGTTGCTGTCACTAATCCCTGTGGTCGTTTTTTTCCTGCAATTCCCACCGGGCTTGCAAAAAAACACGCCTATTATGGGGTAAAGTTTCATAATAAAAAATCAATCAAATTCGATGAATAGATTTTTTAAAAACGAAAATATGTAATATTTATATTTTCAAAAATCAAAACCGAAAAAAAATATAAATTGAAAATATTTATTATTTAATGCAACGTTTTCACTACCATAAAAATTCGCATTTCGAAGTCAGCTAATTTCAACCAAGGGTGTTTTCATAAATGCATGGTTGCGAAAGTCTGACGAATGCATAACTTTCATAAATGCAAATGATAAATGTCAGATTTTCATAAAAGCAAAACGCAAATATTTGCAGCGCAAATGTGCAACTATAAAAACTCACATGCAATCTGAATTTCTTTCTTAAAGAAAGAGACAGGTATAGTATAAACGATTTCCTTTCCTTTATTTTTTCTTTATTGTTTTTGACATATGACGTAAATCAGAAAAAGTGTTCATAAATGCAGAGTAAAACACATTCGCAAATATTTTGTATGACGTTAATATGATTGCAATTGATCGCATATAAACAAAGCAGCCATGCATTTATGAAAGCACCCCAAATTTGCACGAAATTTGATTGGATATTACGTAAAAACTTTATGGACACACCAAACGACAAAAAGACAATTTTTTTTTATATCGGCCATATTATTCACTCGATTCATCCAGATTAAAACTTAAATCAGAAAATTTTCACCTAAAGCCCTACATTGACCACTTTTTGCAAAATTGCAAAAGTAAAAATATTTTTGTTCATGCTACCGCAGTTATATTGTGAAAAATAATATACAAATTTTTGTTTAAACCGAAATTTAAGCTTTCTGCATCAACTTTATAATTTTCCCTGTCAGAAACAATATCCCAAAATGAGTTTGAAAATTTTCACTTTTGTACTTTTTCACTTTTTTGGCCAATGTAGTTAAGGCTTAACTCTTGCACTTAACAACGGGTTAAATCAGTACCATATGACTTTCAAAACTTCTAATTAAATGGCGCTAATCAACCAAAATGGGCTGATTAGCGATTTCCATAATTAACAACTAAAAATATTGATTTGTTGATAAAAATGTGCACATTCGATGATTTACTATAATGATTTCCAATAATTCTTGATTAAAGATGATCACATTTGTGAACAAACTGGCACTTAATTTTTTAGAAAATCAAAATTAAAAAATCTATTTTTTTGGGTACAATCGTCGTTTTTTAACTTCAACAGAGGTTTTATCATCTCAGTGGTCATAGGGCAAAAAGTGTCAATACAGCGCCGCCGCCACAAAACAACAATCAAACATTGCCCTACTCTGAAACCTTTAACATTTTCCAGCTAACATCCCTGATAGACAGATTTCTTAAGAAATTCACTACTTCGCAGAATAAAAACAAAAAACCGCCATTTAAAAAATACAAAAGTGACATTTGAATTGTTGAGAAACAAAAAAGAAAGAAACACAAACACACACAAAAAATAAATACGGAAAGTTAGCGGACGAGGTCGGAGGATAATTTCGTCTTGTGGTTGGTTATGTAGCCTGTTTGTAGCGCGTTTATCCATAATTCAGTTATTCCCGTCTTTTTGTCTTCAATGTCGAATCGAATTCCAAAATAAATTTAATTTAATTTAACCCCAAAAATTGTTCATAATTTCAAAGTTTCCATTAAAAAAATCATTCAAAAATAACATTTCAATCAAACACACAAAAATGGCCCGTGAAAATTGTCCTGACACACAAGGAGCCACCCAAAGCCAGGCATCGAATTTATGGACCCAAATCGAATCCCAACCCATCGAGAACGTAGTTTGGGGAAGGCTCTATGGAAAGAATATCAAAGTTAAAACTTTGGGTACGAGAGTTAAACATAAAATACTTGTAACAAATTCGTCTCCCCCTTACGTTGGTAAAATTTGTCATTTCTGTCTTCCTTCAATTAGAATTCTTGATTTTGTAAAAAAAATAAAAAGAAAAAAAGTGAACTACTTTCCATTGTTCTTTATTTTTATTCACATTGCAGATTTGTGCCATGAAAAATTCGCAGCTGGTCGTGGAGAAGGCAACGATTTAGTTTTAACGCTCAAAGAACTACCTGAGAAGATGCTATGTCGCATATCAAAAGTCCATTTCCAGATCAGACGCGAAAATTGTGATCTCTCGAAGCCAGTTTATATTCAGGTATATTCTTAACATTTTTTTGTTCTTAGTTTTTTTTTTTTCTAAATCGAATTTGAAAAAAATAAACACCACCGATGGGAATTCCGATTTTGAAATAATATCCCATTGCATTATGAGCGGTGGAAGTAGATAATAGGGATAGCTTAAGCACTGAGAAGCATAATGTGTGTGTGTGCTAGGAAGAGGAGAATGAACCGATGGGAGGGATTCCTATTTTAATGATTTATTATGGATGAATGCGTAATGTGAGCTCAAATCAATTCAGGTAGTTTAAAGGTAAACTTCTGCATAAATAAGTTTTTTTTGTTACAAAAGTATTTTAGGTAGAAGAAGGTATATCGAGAAGAATGGATGGTATCATCTTTTTGAGAAAAAGGGACGAATGACTTGGCGACACAAAATTCATTCAGGCGAGCTCTTATTGGCAATAAAATTAAGACCTAGACCGATTAGTGACCATTAAAGTAGAACATTATTGCTGGATTGACTTACGAAAACAAATTATATGACGCGTCCATAATTGCAGATTGTTATAATTTAAATTTATATTTTGTGAGGTTTTATTTTTTTCATCTATTTTTAACCCTCCACTTGTTCAAATAAATAATTTATATTATGTTGATATCAACGAAATGGCATGGTACAATTATTTTCATTGTAATATGCCCAAACGATGACATTTTAAACTTGCGATAAGCTAAATGGCAGTGCTACTTATGTATTGGCCTTTGTTTAGAATTGTTTTTTTTGCAGACATCTTTTTTGTTTATCTTTTACTTCTGAAGATTATAAATACAACTCCTACAGAAGACTAAAGGATGATGATAGATGGGCGTTTGGTTTGTGTTTATTTATATTGAGAGAATGGGAGTAGAGCTCTGATGGTTTCTTTATCTTTTTTGAGTGTCCACATATTTTTTTCCTGACATTCATTTTATTTATGTTTTTTTTTAATTTAATTTTGCGATTGATATGAACACAAATGAAAAAAATAGGGTGAACCAACATAAAAAATTTTAAAAATAATTTTGCTACTTTTCTAGATAGGTAGACCGACCCGACTTTATTGCATAATATCTAAGACTACAAATGTTTACCTTAGCTTATCTTACCTTAAAATAACAATCTCCGAAATATTCTAATTATGACGGCTAACCGGACCGGTGCATATCGTTTTGAACATTCTATACGAAACCCCACAAATAATTCGGTTTTCTTAAAAATAAAAGAAAATATATTAGTAAAAAAAATTGGATGATTGACTTTCATAAATTTAGGCATGTTCATACTTTTTCCAATTTTATCAAATTGGGTGGGCTCTTTCAAAACTTCGAATCAAAATTTTCACATTAAAAGATTTCCTATGGAAAAGTAAAATATATTATGATTTAAAAAAAAAAAAACATAACATTTTTAAACAACTTACAGGATTTTTCTCGGAACGGTACTTTTGTTAATGGTGAATTGATGGGAACAAATAAATGTAGAATCCTCCAAAATGATGACATAATTGCCTTATCACATCCAAATTGTCAAGGTAAATTGTCATTTTTTTTCCACTTTCCAACTAATCCTTATTATTTGTAATTTCTTTTCTTCAAAAGCTTTTGTTTTCAAAGATTCCAATCTTAACGAAGGTCAGGATCTTCCCAAAGAAATCACTTCTTCTTATTATGTTAGTAAGAAACTGGGCTTTGGTGCTTGTGGAATTGTAAGACTTGTGTACGATCGTCGTACATGTATTAAATATGCCATGAAACATGTTATGAAGAATATGCTAGCTGAAAGCACTAAAGTGAATAATCTTAACGATCCCGAAAGGGTTATGAATGAAGCTAAGATCATGAAAGCACTGGAACATGTATGTGTAAATTTATTTGTCATGAGTATAGTTATTATGAGGTTTTTTCTTCTAATTTAGCCTTGCGTTATAAAAATGCATGATATTGTAAATAAACCGGATTCAGTGTACATGGTATTGGAATTTATGAAAGGTGGTGATCTTCTCAAGCGAATAACTACGAAAAAACGACTCAGTGATCATATTTCGAAGCTTTTCTTCTATCAAATGTGCCACGCGGTAAAATACTTGCATGACAAAGGCATCACTCATCGTGATCTCAAACCTGACAATGTGTTGTTAGAATCCGCCGACGAAGAAACGCTTTTAAAGGTTTCTGACTTTGGTCTCAGCAAGTTCGTACAAAAGAACTCTGTTATGAGGACATTATGCGGTACTCCACAGTATGTTGCTCCGGAAGTTTTACTTACTCAGGGACGTGGTGCTTACACAAAAAAGGTTGATATTTGGAGTTTGGGGGTGGTGCTGTTCACATGGTTAGTAGTGGTGTTGGTTTTGTTTCAAAATGTAACCTCTTTTTTAATATTTTTCGTATTTTCAGCTTGAGTGGAACACTTCCATTCCATGATGATTATGGTTCGCCAGCAATTGATCAAATCAAAAAAGGAAAATTCAAGTTCAATCATCCTGCTTGGAAGACAGTCTCCCAACGTGCCAAATTACTCATCACCGAAATGCTCACAGTGGATCCCAATTCTCGGCCGTCAATTGATTATGTTTTGAATCATAGTTGGCTGCGAGATCAAATTGTTATCTCAAAGGCTAAAAGCCTCATGAAGGTTGATCCATTGGCTGATGCATCGGATGATGAAAACTTCTTGGAACCACCACAAAAACGCGCTAAGCGATAAATCTACTTTATGATTTTTTTTTTATTTTTATTCGTAGTTTGTAGCCTTGAGAAGCATCCCGATTTTGTACAAAAAAAAACAAATATCCCTTGTTACTGTTTTATATTTTTTAACTAAAATAAATTAGCAGTAAGCAACGGGTATGTAATTTGAGTGCCATTAAAAAATGCAGAAACACAAACTTTATAATTCTGCTGCCTTAAAACAGACAACAACACCAACAAAATGTATTTACATTATTCATATCGAAAATTCGAAAATTAATGTGATTTTTTTTATGTAAATTCATAGGTTATAAAATCTTTTTTTTTTTTGTTATTTGTATTTTGATGGCCATTGAAGTATTGAGAAAAAAAAAAAACAATTATCTCACTAATGCATATTGCATTGTTTCTTAATAATTAATTTTGTGTTGATAAATTCAACATTCATTTTTTTTTATAAATAAAAAAACATTTTTGTAAAAAAATAAATAATATATAACATATTTTGATAATTTGAATGTGTTTTCTTTTTTTTAAATTTTGTTTGTTAATGGTGCACATATGCAATGCACGTTAGTATTTAGCCTTATTGTGAGTTTCACTCGAAAAATATTTCACCTTAAAATTTTTTGTTCGCTCGGAATTTTAAAAGCTATTTGTGTTTATTAAATTCAACCGGACACAATAAACAAATATTTAAACACCTTTGTGTTTTTACACTTTATGTTTTTGTCGCACTTTCGTAAAAATTCAAAATTATCACGACGATTAAACGAATGACAATAAGAACAAAACGAACGAACGATCAAAAACACGTACATATGTACCTGTATGCATTTCGGACTGCATGCAATCCATCATCAGCATCACGACTAATCAAATTGGTATCGTCTTCTTGGGTAGTTTTTAATCAGATGAGAGAAAAGAGCTATTGTGTGTTTCGCCCGAAATATCATTCGTCTACTAAAATTAAGTGAACATTTAGGCTGTCAATGGCATACATTTTCCGCCCGAAAAGAATGTTTACAATAAGGAGAATTTTTCGAACAAGAAATTTCGGATGAAACGTGACATTCAAAATTTTCCCTGTGGAATTTGGTTTGGGTAAAACTCACAATAAGGCTGAATATGATAGCCTGAATGTGTCAATACTTTTACAACACAATTAAGCCTTAACTACATTGACCACTTTTTGCAAAAGTAAAAATATTTTTTTCCCGCAATTTATTTTTTAAACCGAAATTTAAGCTTTCTGCATCATTTTTATAAGTTTTCCAGTCAGAAACACTATCCCCAAAATGATTTTGAAAATTTTCACTTTTTTGGCCAATGTAGTTAAGGCTTTAGTCAACATTATGACAAGAAACAAAGATATCAATGAGAATGTATAGAAGTTGATGCACATACCCAGATTTTTGAATAATTCACGGTTCTATGTTCTATTCTAGGATCAGATCGGGCACCACCGTATTGAAAATGATAATTTTGTCCGACTTTGATTGAGGTTATTCCGAAAATGATCCTTCGAGTTTTTCCATTTAAATGCAAACTATTCTTACTTCCTAGGAATGCTTTTGAGAATAGAAAATAGAAGTTCGCCATTAATGCCCACCCGCCGGGAGGTATCTAGAAAAGACTGGTTTTAGAAAATGATACTCGAATTCCATCATAATCGAAAAATTGTCACGAAATTCGACTAAAACTATCACAGTTTTCATCGTAGTAAAAAGAACGAAAACGGTGCTAGTTTTTTTTTCGGGATTCGGAAAAGTTTCGGATTACGATCGAATTCATGAATGGGCTAAATGTTTTCTACAATTTTAAATAGAGAAATAAAATAACTCATTACAATAAATATCGAAACTAAATGTACAAACAAATTTAGCTAAGAATGTTATGAGCTTTTTTTTAAATAATTACTTTTTTTTCAACACTTCAGATTCTTTGTTGTAGTGAGCTTAGAATAAACTGCAACAATCAGAGGCTCATCATAAGTGCATGTGTTAGTGGTTAGTAAATTAGTAAAATTAATGAAAACTAACACATGAAAACAATAAAATACATATGTAAGTAGTAACAAAATTATCTATTGCCAAGTAAAAAAAAAAAAAACACTACCGTGGAGCACTTCTTCAAAACGCATTTTTTAACCCCATTTTACTCATTTTAAAATCAACAGAGGAAGCAAGGTAAAGAGACTCCATATATGTATGTATGCCGTAGTAAAGTTCTATGGAAATCGATATGTAAAAGTTAAAATCTTCACAGGTGCTGCGATCATTTATACCAATACAAGCTAATAAATTAGGAGCGTCAATTTGATCATTCATAATAAATCATTCTTAAAATGCATTGATTTAATTCGACTTTTGAGTTTCATAAAAGGGAGTCCATACTTGTGAGGTCGTTCCTCTTCCTTTGCGCCCAACGTTTAATAAATCCGAGCATGGAGCTCTCTTCGTTAACAATGTAGTTTATGTGTTCAGTGGAAGAGAATTTCAGAATTTTACTTGAATCTATTTTCAGGTAAAATTTTATCCATGCTATAAAAAAGGGTTAAATTCGAAAGCTAAACTAAAAGTTTGCTACTAACAATAACTGATGTGACTACAAAAATCTATGTACTTACAACTTAACTTAATACTTACACTAATATCTAGTCCAATTAATGGAGAAGATAAATAAATTATTTAAAAGAAAATTTTACGCCTGCATATTTATTTTATTGATTACAATATTTTTAAAAACACAATAATAATTTATGATGCATTTAAATTCCCATTTAAATTTTTGATTGTTTAAATGAAAACTTAAAACAAAACAAAATCTTAAATGGAAATTCATATGCAATGTCTTAAAACCTAAGTTATATAATAATTTTATTCATCTATTCCTCTCCCATTTAAGAAGTCGGAAAAAGACGTAATATTTTTTTTTTTCAATTACAACCTCTACACTTTGCACTAAAATAATGTATTATTTTCCTTTATTATTTCGTCTAGATTACATATTTTTTTTTTTTTAAATTAATTTCATTTTGTTCTCAAAAATTTTAATGCTATATGTGTATATTGTTTTTTCCCTCAAGTTTAAAAATTGTAATTTTATTTATTCAAAATTCTCATGATATTAATATGTGTATATATTATATATTTTATTTTTTGGTTTGCAGTTAAAGACAAAAATGTTAAACAATTTATTTTTTTTTCTTTTCAAAAATATTAAACAATAATTGGAAAACTTCATTAGCTCTATGCAAAGTATAGCTTGTACAATTTTTAACATTTACCCATAGACTGCAACTATGGATGTTACGTTTGTTTTTTTTTTTTAATCTTGGATTCTTTTGTTTTTGTTTTCTCTTTTCTTTCAAATGAATTTCCTTTTGTTTGTCTTTTTTTTTTTTGTTTCTTTTGTTATTTTTTCTATTATAGCAATGGTTAATTTAAAACTAGTTACATAAATAACTAACAATTTAAAATATAAATCCCTTAATACCGTTTTTACTGTGATAATTTGTTTTTTTTTTTAATTTTTTCATTTACGTGTTTTTTTGTATTTTTTTTTTTTTGTAATTTTCTTCATCATTTATTTACTTACATTTAATTTGATGCAAATGGATGATTATAGAAGAGGAGATAATAATATTTTGTGAAAGCCTCTATTAAAAAGAATGGTTATCGATATTTTTTGTTTTTGTTTTAGTATTTAAAACACACACATTTAATTATTATATTTTATACCAGTTATTTATGTATTTAGTTAAAATTTCATAGTTGATTATTAATTTTTTATAATTATATTTAAGTTTAATGAAATTCTGAGATATTTTTTATTTTTTTTTATATTTAATATACGTATATTATTTTTTTTTTTAATTTTGCCATGAGTTTTAAATGAGATATAACATTTATAATGATTGGTATAAATTCTTATATTTCAAATGCAATTTACATATTTTGGTATAAATTTACTTTTAATTTAATAATTTTTATAACAAAATTGTAAAGAATTGCATTAACAACGATTTATGAACTGTTATAAAAAAAATATACTGGTATTATTTATATGTTAACATTAGTTCATTGGAAAATTGTGAAATAACTTCAAAAATAAAAAAAAATATACACGAGCGACTGGTATAAAATAAAAGATTACCGTTGTAATCCTGTATATAAATAATTGCATCGGTCAAATATTATTTTATACCAGCCTTACACCAGTCAAATATTATTTTATACCAGCCGAACTTATTGTTAACTGATTTTCTATAAGTTCTTAAGATATAATCGATCTTATTTTCATACCAGTATTTATGTTCTCCTCATTTGAAAATATAAAAAAAAAATTACCTATCACTTTAAACTCTTTGGTTTTACAAATTTAATTGGTTATAAATTCAAAATAAATCAAGACTTTATTTTCTACAATTCCAAAAATTTGAAACCTAGTAGGTACATAAATTTAAAATTGAAAACAACTTGAGATTTCTTCTATTTTTTTTTCGTTTTTCCTATCTTAACATTTCTCTAACTCATGGCAAAGCTGCATTTTATTTTGCTAGGCAGAAATTAAATTAAAATCATCTCAGATTTTCACACAGGACAAAAAAAAATTACATATGTATTTCAAAAAGAAAACAAACAAAAAGAAACTTAAACAAAAAAAAAATCAAAAAGTTATTTTTTTTCTTCTTTTTTTCATTTCCCAACGTTGGAAAAATCGACCAATAATTTAAGTATTTAAATTTTTTTCTTTCTTTCTTCGATTTTTACATTCTTGTTTTTTTTTTTTTTTGTAAGTTCTTGTTGTTATGTTGTTGGCCAATTATTGTTTTAAGCTGCCAATATTGCAAAAAAAGAATTAAATTCATTTTTTAGTCATGATTTTTAAATATTCCAAAGCATTCTGAGCAGCATGACGTTGAGCATCGGCTTGAGTGGCTCCGGAGCCATGACAAACAGCCACTGGTAAAGTGGATAGTTGTACCAAACATTGACATTGATTTGATATGGTTTTTTCTTCGATATCAACATAAGTGACTTCAAATTGATTTTCTTGGGCAATGTCAGCTAGGAGTTGGATGTGGTTTATGGAAGGAGCTTTAAGGCAAGTTTTCTGAAAAGAAGTACAATTATTGATTTAACATGGTAGTAGTGATTGTAGTGTATTACTAGATTCATGAGATTTACTTTTAAAATGATTGCCTTTACCAACACAAAACACACAGCAACTGCAATTACAGTTATTTTTCATAATCAGAATTTTTATAAACACTAGACCTATCAATTTTGATCACGGGAAACACCACAATTAAGAATCTTATTGTTAAAAATTATATTTTAATATGAAAAGGAGTCGAGTCGAAATTATTGCTGATATACTTCTATTTCAATCTAGTACATTTTGTGTGCTTAAATAATATGTAATATGTTTGTTATGGTCACTCCTTACAGTGTTTTATTTCTATGTCTTCTGACAACTTATTTAAACCCAAAACCAACCTCAAAACCCAAGACCTTTAAATTTTAACTCATGCATTTTAACATTCACCGACACACTGTTTTTCTTCTTCAGGATTGAATTTAAGATGTCAAAACTTTTTAACCTAACATAATTATTAACGAAGACTCACCTGCAACTTAGTTAATTTCTCCCCGGCAGCATTTTTCAATGACTTATGGAACTGAGATACCTTATGACTATGCTGGCTCGTTATTGTGGGCACTTGCATATCTTTCAAATCACCGTAATAATTTGAAAAATTGCGATTCTGTGAAAAATTAAAAGAAAAAACAAAACAAACACACAAATTATAGTTTATTTAAAAACAAATATGATTCAGATAAGAGAGAAATTTAAAGAAGAATTTGTGTGCCTGTTGTTTCTTTTTTTTGCAAAAAATTGCGAAATTAAACGCCCACATTAACGAGAAAAAAAAACGATGTCATCGAGAGAATCAGACTTAGAACAGCCCACACACCCTCTTACCAAACAGGCAAACAAAAACCTTATAATTAGCAATTTGGTTATAAAACAAACTTACCTCATCGTCTAATCCGGTCCGGAATGATTCATTTACTTGGGCATTGTCAAGGGGATTTTCCTGGAGACGCTGCCACATTTTACTGGCGGCAAAACGTTTGGCAATTTTCTTGCTCTTACCCTTTCCCATTTCTCTGAAATTAAGAATGGTGCAAGCGATGGTAAAGAGACGCTCATGTGGCAAGCCAACTTCCATCTCAGTTTCGTAGGTTGGTGGTGGCCAACGACGAGACATGCACATCTCTTGCAACCATCCGATTGGGTTACCCATGACTTTTTCAGCGTAGACTCCTTTCGGCCTGGAGAAATGATAGAAATATTTTTAGTAAAAATAGTCCAATGAAAATCAGATTAGGAAGCAACTTACTCCCCACTTCCTCCGCCACAATTGGAATTGGCATCGACATCATTAGCTTGACTCTCGGGGAGTTGCACTCCGGTGAGTTTGTCAATCAATGCACGAGCTGCCGAGTGCTTGGCTTCTTTTTTAGAGCGTCCCGCGCCCATAGCAGTGAATGGCACCTCCTTGTCGTTGAAGGAAACGCGATAACGAAAAGTGGGCTCATGAATTGCTCCTTCCATTTGGATCAGTTCATAGCTTGGAGTTATTCCACGTCTGCTAAGCAACTCCTGGAGAATTGACACCGGAGTTTTCATAGCTAGATTATTAGAATCGTGGAGTTTGAGGGATTCCTCTATTGACATTTTATCCATGCCAGTTATGACCTCAGCGGTTTTATCTTTCTTATTAAATTTTCCCGACCCATGACCTTGTTTGGGTGGTGCGGAACCTTGTATTGGATGCGGATGGGATGAATGCAACTGCTCGGTAATTTCTCCGGGTAATCCTTTGCCACCAACTATAGGCTGGGCCGCAGTCCCATTTTGATTTTGATACAAACGGCGCGGAGCATAGCCACTGTTTAGTGGTGGTGGATGTTCACAGTTCGCCATTGCTATTAATTCACAATTCACTTACTGCGCACCAAGGACAAGAGGGAGGGACGAATAAAATGAAACGAAAAAAAATCAATTGAAGGACTTTAATTGAAAAATCAATACATTGAAAAAAATACATCTTGTAATCTATTTCTTTTTTTATTTTGTTTTGAACTAAATCTAATTGTCATTAACTTACATGATTATTATGAAATTAATATAATAAGATTGTACTCTTCCTTAAGATATTTTTAATAATAATTTCATAAAAATAAATTAGAAATTAGCAGCGAAATGCGCTTGGACTTTTCACTTTTTCTTTGAACGTGAAGTGAAAATTTTCTAATTTCCAAATGACATCTTAAATTGTAGTAGATGAGCAATAGAAATTTTAAATTAACTGACATTTTGATATTTTGGGTGAAAACATAATATATTAGCTCTGTTCGCTTACTTCTCGAAGCTTTCAACTACAATGTGTTTTTTATACATATTTGGTAAGTTTCGCAGAACTGGGTTTTTTCGTGTGATTTTGGTCTAGCCAATGGTTAAAAGAGATTTCACATTACTAATCAGACGATTTATATTAATACAAAGCAAAACAAATAAAAATTAAATGGAATTCAAGAAAAGTTGAACCATGAAGAAAAATGTATATAATCCAGCTCCATTGGAAATTTTTAAGGAAATTAATTGCACGGCTCATTGCCTTTGTGTAATGGAGAATTGGAGACCCTATAGCAATGGCAATAGCAATAGTGCTCGGTAGATGAAAAAGATGATTTCCATTGACAATGTAATAAATTTTGACGTTTCACCCTTTTGTTTTCTCCGCGAATTTGAATGAATTTTGCTTCATTTTAAAATTAAAGTTGAAAATACAAGAAATTTCAACAATTAATTTTTTTATTATAAAGAATAGTGAGTAATTATAGATCAATAAAAAAATTTACAGTTTTCGTCATTACTATACTGACATTCGACAACTTGGGAAAATGAAATGCGCATCCAGGCAATAAATTGAAATTTACATTGCCTCAAATATTGAAGACTTTCAAAGGTTTAAATAATTTTTTATTATTTTATTTATTAGATTTTTCTCTACTTAGACACTGTCTAAGTATTTTCAAATTTGTGGAAATATGCTTTATTTAATAAAAATAAGTATCAGACTATTCACGGTTAAGACAAATCTATTCTTGTGTCTAAGTTAGCCAGCTATAAGACCACAATAAACAAGGTTTTCGAACACATTTTCTAAAGATGGACAGTTGTCTAAAGTTAGACAACTTTTATAAATAAGACCATTTGTCTCTTTCTTGCTGCCCACAACACCTCAGTCGCAGTTTTTTGTCAATTTTTATTTAACTTATTTTCTTCTTAATTTTACTAATAACTTTAAATATTTTTTGAAATAAATATCTACAAATATATTAGTGTTTAAATTGTAGCAAATCATTATGACAAAAGTGGGATAATGTTGGATAATGGACAGTTAAAAAAAATCCCAACCCCCCTGATTACTTAAAAATGTGTATACAGCTCAACTTAAGAGCAATGTATTTATTTATTGAGTTTGATTTAAATGAGTTATCTTAAAACAACAAGAAGTTTATTTGGAATAAAAAAAAAACACTGAAGTTTGAATTTTTTTTAAAGCAACTCGTGCTTCACAAGAAAAATACAAAGCAATTCACACATTTTTTAAAATCATTAATATCAAATAATATTTATGTTAATTGAAATTGCAATTTTGCAAGTATCAAAATCAAAAGAAATTCTCTTAAACAAAATTCCATCAAATTTTATTTCTCTTCGGCTTCATATAGAAAAGTAACAAAAAAAAATTGAAAAACATCGAAAAACCACTTCATGTCAAAAATGTACCTCCGGTCATGAACACTGCGCAGTCAGCTGTGCTTGGAATCGGTTCGTTAAGCGCTTCTCCCGTAAATTAATTATTTGTTTAATTCATCTTATAAATAAAAAAAAAACTTTTTACTTGTTTAATATATGCGACTGGACGGAAAAAGTACACATTCCCGTTGTTTGTATCCCGGTTTATATTCTCGTGTTAGTTTTTTGTGTTTCAGCCACAAAACAAATTCATCGTCAACCTGATTTGTGAGTTATAATTGATTTTGTTGTTCGTGATTATTCCGGTCTGCTTGTGTTTTATTTTATTGAAGAAAAAATTGAATCAAATTCGCAAAGCAAAGTGAACGAAAAAAAGAATAACAAGAAGCCAAACATCAATTTAATTCCGTTTTTACAGTTATCTTTTTCTAAAACAAATACCTACCTAAATACATTTTTGCTAATACTTTTCTAACTAACCGTAGGTATATTTTTAATACATAGAAAAGTACGGAAAATAGAAAAAAATTAGTTTTGTGATTTGCCAATTTTGACGAGAGGTGAACTGCTCCTCTTTTTTTTTCTTCAAATCCGAATTGTGCAAGAGAAATAAAAAAAATTAATTAATCCCTAGACAAAATGGGGTGTGTGAAATAAGAAAAAAAATAAATTGAAAAAAATTCCAATAGAAATTTTCTGTTTTCCCGGGGAAATAAAAAAAAAAACAAGTGAAAAGTGACCGCAATTAGAGAAAGAAAAAAAAAAGACTATAATTTTCCTTTTTTTACATAACGGTGTTGTTTTTGTTGGTATTACGTTATCTTCTGTCATCTGTCATTCGAAGTGTCGCACATCATCGCCGAATAGATGCTGTTTAAAGAACGCCATACCTATCGAGCAGCCGGTGGTGTATTTTTTCCACACACAAATAACAGTTAAAAAAAAATATAAAAATTGGATTATAAGAACAGGTAAATAACGGAATTTATTGTAAAATTTATCATTATATTGTCATTCATAATTTTTTCTAAATTTCTTCGTCCATTGAAGAACGTGATAGAAGAGAGAAAGGAAATTTCGCCGAGAGGGTTGTTTGTGTTAAACGAAAAAGAAAAATTTTATCGATTTATTTTCCCTTTTAATTCCCAATTCACAAGAGAATTTTGTTGGGCTCCGAGTTTTATGCTGTTTTGTTGTTGTTTTTCTAGCTGCCACTCTTATTTGATTTTTTTTTCATATTTATTTTTTGTTTGGCTTATCTACGTTTTCCTCCCTTCTTTTTTATTCTATATTTTATTTTATTTTTGTGATTATCTTTTGAAGGGCATTTTTGTTGTCTGCTGTGTTTAATGCACACGTTGGGTAAACATAAAAATATTTTTTATGTTTTTTTGCAAACATTTTTTTTTTTATAAACATGTGATTGAGTTCGTTTCGGATTTCACAACCTTCTTGTTGAGTTTTCGTTGGAGTAAACTCGAGTTGAGTACTTATTGTCAGTCTTTCTGTCTCTATCCCTTTTTATGGCATTGTCGGCTGAATAGCAACAACAACAAAACTTGATAAGAACGTTGGTTGGGATTCGATCTTGGAAGTGAAAAGGAAAACAGAAACAGGTGAATCTTTTGGGGAGAAAATTATATAATTACATAAAATGGCACGTACATGGTACTTATGTATGTACATAAGTACGATGCAGATGTAGAGACAGACATGGATGGATTGGGTACATCGATTATGCCAGGTCTTTGAATTATGGATGAAGTATCTAAGGTATGTTGGTTCTTATAGGTAGGTACCTAGTTGTAGATACGTATTTGTAAGAAAGGTTTTGAAGATTTGGCAAAGAAAGAACAACAAGGAATTCAAGGGCAATTGATGTCTTTGGGATATTGCTTATAAGGAGAAATTATCTGACAAATTTGAAAGACATCAAAATAGTACCTATAAAACGGTAGGTTCCTTTACCTGCAATTTGAAGCTGTAGCTGAAGCCAAAAATGTTTGTTCTATTACCTACTAATGTTGGTACCTACCTGTCAGTTGAACCAAATTCAACATCTGCTATAGCTCTACATCTGCATTTCTTTGTGTTTAAGCATTAAATGTTAAGGTTTTATCTTTATTATGTTGTCTTTGAAGGCCGCGGTGGTTTGCGGCTTATTCGCATAGACCTGCGACTTAAGAAAGCCCCACAAAAAAAAGTCCAAAGGGGTCAAATCACACGATCTTGGTGGCCAATTCACGTCGCTTCGGGGCGAGATAACCACGCCATGAAACCGCTCGTGCAGAATATCGATTGTGTCTTGAGCTGTGTGGCACGTAGCGCCATCCTGTTGAAACCATATGTTTTCGGTGTCCATATCATTCAATTCAGGCCACAAGAAGTTGGTGATCATCGACTTATAGCGATAGCCGTTGACGTTGATGGCCTGGCCAGCATCATTTTCGAAGCAGTACGGACCGATGACGCCTCCAGCCCAAAATCCTTTATTTGGATGCATTTGCACCTCGTGAATCTCGCGTGACTTGGTGTCGTCCCAAATCCGGCAATTTTTCTTATTCACGTACCCATTCATCCAAAAATGGGCTTCATCGCTAAAGATGATTTTTCGACCAAAATAGGGATCAACTTCCAACTGCTCCAAAATAATAAAGTTTTATCATTTGCACGTGTTGCTCGACGCTGTAACTTGCCATGATGATTTGTCTTTAGTAACTGATTAAAAGACGATATTTTGACAGAAAGTAAAAGAACCAATATGGCCGCACACGAGCTGTCAAAATCAAACCGTTCCTATTGGAAAACCCTTTATTAGTATATTCGAGTTTTAATCAACATTAACACTGCGATGATGGAGAAAACTGAAAGAAGTGAGTTTCGCCATTTCTTCCACTGTAATTTGAAATTGAGCCTAAACGAGTCGATCGACTTGTGTCAAATTTAGTGAAGCGATCTTTAATGAAAAATCTATTTTTTGTTTAGCTCATTAAGAACGGGAGAATAAGTAGCTACCTACCTAACCTAACCTAACCTAGGTTCTATCCAACGATTTTGTAATTTTGCAAATTTTTTGAAAACTTACCCAGGGCTAAGTCTATTTGAAAATTGACACAGTGATGGCCCTTTATCTGTAAATTAACATTGGGCCGAGTTCAATATTGCAATTAAAAATATCCGAATCGATAAATCGAAACAATTAGAATAGCTAATCCACTTTCAATGGTCAATTTGATTACGTTAGTACCTATGTACCTACCTAACCTATAGGTACTTAGGTACATATTTCCCTACCTAGCTTTTGACTAATTAGAGTTGTAGGTATACATATATCCCCGGTAAACAAGAATTATTTCTTTAGAAATATTTCTGAACAACACATCTTGATGATCTTACCCAATTTTAACTTCGTCATTTTTCTTTAAAAACCTATTACGTTACCACTCAGAAGAAAAAAAAATAACGATTATTATGTATTTAAAAATGTTCATCCTCGCGGCTAAAAGAAACAAATTAAAAATAATAACCCTGCTAAGAACCGGAATCCAATCGGCAATGAATTGAATTGAATAAAAAAAAAAAAAAAAACAAATAAATTACTTCAAAGTTCATTCAAACCAAAAAAAATTAATCACAATCAGTCAATGTTGTGATTTTTTGAAATCAGAAAATAAAACAGAACAGAAAAGAATTTAATGTGCAAAACATAAAACAAAAATTCTTTGAGAAAATATGTAAATATTTTATTTTTAAATTACATATTATGTATATTATATTTATTTAAATTCAACACGCGATCATTGTCAGTGAAAAATCTCACCACAATAACAGCTGACAATAATACAAGTTGCTTCTACGAATAGCTTATCTACTAGACAACATGTATGTATGTATGTAGGCACCTTTGCGGTGGTGAATGTTTGATTAATGCCACTTGAGTGCTCTGAATAAATATAAAGTTGCAAAACTCTAGCGCTATGATGTAAGATTTTTATTTCTTGAAATTTATAATCATGATTATAATAATTATGACGATTAAATTCCAATTCAAGATTTGAAAATAAAGCTTAAAAAAAAATTCAATCATTGTGGTTAAGCTTTGACGTTTTTTTTGTTTCTTAAGAAATTCGTTCAAAATGAAAATTCGCAGGGCATGACGCCTCTCACTTATTTCATTGTTTTAAGTAATGCAATTACATATAGATTATTTCTTTCTTCTTTTTTTTTTTAATGGGATGTAAATAAGTGAAAGGTGTGGAAAATATACATTTATTAATAAATTAATAGTGAGATCTTAACAATTATGATAGAAACTTATTGATTTGATGAGAGATAAATTTATATGTGAGAATTTTGTCTTTTTCTCAGAGAAAATCCATTGAATTTAAGAAAAACATTGTAAAAAAACACAGTTAAATTATTTTTAAAAAAATGGAAAAAATAGGTAGGTATATAACGGGTGATTTTTAAGCTGGTTTGGTTTTGGCAACACTGGTTTTGACAGCTGACGTGTGTTTAGTACCTTGTGTCACTGTCAAACAGCTTCAGTTTGGTTTGCAATTTAACCATGGATCGTCTTACAAATGAACAACGCTTGCAAATTATTGAATTTTACTATCAAAATTCGTGCTCGGTTCGAAATGTTGTTTATCGAAAAATTGTGTTCAGCGATGAGGCTCATTTTTGGTTGAATGGGTACGTAAATAAGCAAAATTGCCGCATTTGGAGTGAAGATCAGCCAGAAGCATTGCAACAGCTACCAATGCATCCCGAAAAAGCCACTGTTTGGTGCGGTTTATGGGCCGGCGGCATTATTGGGCCATATTTCTTCAAAGATGATGCGAATCGCAGCGTTACTGTCAATGGTGAACGCTACCGAGCGATGATAACAAACTTTTTTTTTGCCCGAAATGGAAGTTCTTGACTTGCATGATATGTGGTTTCAACAAGACGGTGCCACATGCCACACAGCACGCGAAACAATGGCGCAATTGCGAGGCGAGTTTGGTGAACAGTTAATTTCACGTTTCGGGCCGGTCAATTGGCCGCCTAGATCGTGCGATTTGACACCATTAGATTATTTTTTGTGGGGGTATGTCAAGGCTAATGTCTATAGGGACAAGCCCGCTTCGATTGACGCACTGGAAGCCAACATCCATGCATTCATTCGTGAGATACCGGATGGCAGCGGATGGGCTACCTGAGACGCAGCCGCGGTCAATATTTGCATGAAATTATCTTTAAACATTAAATTGCAAGGTTCAAACTATCGATTCAAATAAATATTTCATTCGTTTTTTCGAATTTTTTGTGTTTTTTTTTTTTTTTAAAGTTCTAAACCTCTTAATAAATCACCCGTTAAATACATGCAATTCCAATTCAAACTTGTGTGTTGTTATTGTCATTATGGTAAATTGTTAATTGTGTTCAAATAACCTGCATACATACTTGATCATTTAATGATCTTCTGTGGGATGATTTTTGAAATTAAGATCTCCGAGTGCTCGACAGTCTAAAAAATTTGAATTCCATTTCTGAATTTTGTTGTGAAAAAGCTGATATTGAAACAACAAATCAACAAATCTCGTTCAACTTTAAGGGTTAAGCTAAGTACAGACGATTGTCAGATCTTACAATATTGTCAGAACTGTCAATGGTCTGACAATAGCTGAAAATTAACATTGATGCCTCCATTGTTAGATTTTTATCTATTTTTAGTCAGAAATGCGACAAAAATTCAACAACATGCTAAAAAGAATTAATAAAAGACAAATGACCAATGAGTCTGACAATGTCCTAATCGTCTGATAATGATAAAAATTGTGTGTTCAGACGATTGTAAGATACCTGACAATTTTTTGTCAGATTGTCGTTTGACAACTACTCGTTTGACAACTACCTGTCAATGACGTTTATGAGAATATTGTCAGACAAAATTGTGTGTTCAGACGATTGTAAGATATTTGGGACAGTTTTTTCACTGACAGATCTGACAATCGTCTGTACTTAGCTTTAGCTTGGTAAGTAGCTCTAATTTTTAATTTTGAACCAAGTTTTAATTTTAAGCCAATTTTTAAAATAAATTATATGAGATCTTTAATTGTTTTAAAGAATGTAATGAGGGACATCTTTAAATCAACATTAAAGCTACGTATTTTTATAGACTTTAAGGCCCCAAGAAGCTAACTTTCCACAAAAGCAATATTTTGTTCGACCGATGCCTCAGTAGTCGAGAGAATTCATTAAAAGATAAAGCCTTCCATGTTTTGCAAATGTTCTATGAAATTCTCTGAGTTAATTTTGAGTTTTTTAAATGTTTGTTCTCAGCGCTTCCTCATTCCAAAATTATCCAACCAATCTGATCTTGTTCTTTCGGAATTTATTTGAAGGTTTAACACCTCTAATATCCCTTAAGGGTGATTATTCGTTCACCCGTCTTTCTGATTATGTAAAGCCAGTATAATTTCATAAAGTTGGGCTTGTCACATCGTTTTATTTATGCAGTTAACTTCTCTCCCATCACTCAAAGTAGGAAGCTACATTTATCTAATCTCAAAAACATATTATTTCTACAATCTTTTGAATACCTTTTTCAACACAAAATATAAATAAGTCAACAATTTTATTATTTATCTTTTAAACTATCTGTATTTAACAACAGCCTATAAAGACCGAAAAACCTACTTAAAAATGCATCTTTATCGGATGTTTACACACCTTGAAAGCCACTTAAATGCATTTTAAATTCAGATAAAAAAAAAGAAACTCGTTCGAGATAGCAATACAACTAACAAAAAAAAAAAAAAACTATTTAATTTGGGATATATCTTTTCAAAGACAACCATTATCCACTTAAACCGGATAATAAACTTAAATTCACTTTCATCAGAGTATATAGCACACATTAATTTGGATTAAGTTTGAGTTGAGTGTGTGTGTGGCGTGAAAGTAACAGTTTCTCAATAATAAATCGAATTAATTGTAATATTGTGTTAAAGAGTCCAGAAAATTTTATCAATTGGTTTCGAATTTGAGTACAAAATGAAAAAAAAGTTAAGGAAAAAGAAAAGGAACAGAAAATAAAAAAATTGAATGATCATCAAAAAAGGAATGAAACACCTGATTTTTTTTTGACTGAATGACAACTTTAGTGAAGTGAATCAAATCATTTGTTTCAGGTTTACGACAGTTGCAGCTGATGATGAGAAATGATGAAAGTAGCGTAACTATAAAGTATAAAGTCATGCCGACAACAAAATGGACATAAAAAAGATCCCGTCTGAGATAAATAAATTAATACCTTTAGCGTCTGCAAAATTTTGTAAATGACTGACTGCATTTTATAAAAAAAGAGACTTAAATGATTAAATCTGTCAAAAGTTGTAGCTACATAATTATACTCGTGTATAAGCATTTGCTTCAACTTGTGCAACACTAATTTTAAAAATTTCTCCCAAGTCGAGGTTTAATATTATAGTGCATGTGACTTGGTATAAAGTTGATTAATGAATATCTTGCACTTTTTTGTAGTTAAAAAAAAACTGTGTTGTAGGTACCTACCTACTAAAAAATTGGTTTGGAAAAGTACACTCCAGCATTCACTGTTAAAGGACTGCTTTGTGTTTATTAGAAAAAAATAAAAGTGATAGGAATAGGCCATATACATAGTTGTATATATGTACAAAAATAAATCCATAAATTTCTCGCAAAAAAAAATTTATCTCATATTTTTTTCAATTTATTCTCAAAGCTTAGCTAAATTTCCAGGTCATTTCCTTATGGTATTATTCACTTTAAGGCAAATTCTATTGACATAATAGCTTCCTGTCTATCTTCAAGTCGCCACTCTCGTTGTATGCACCAGAAAATACCTACAAAAAAAAAAAAAAAAACTTCTTTTTTTCAATACTTTGTGCCTCCGTCAGTCTGCACCAAAATTGATTTTTTTTTTCTCCATTCAAAAGCAAATACATGAATTTATGTAAGGAATAAAGATGAGAAAAACGAATCAATAAAGCTAGTTTGAAAAATTTTTTCTCATCACATTGAAGAATGTTTTATCTCTTCGTCCTATGGAAAGCAATTTAACTTTCCCACACACATATACACATAGATGTACTCACAAGTTTACCTCAAAAAGAGGTTAACTTAATTTGTTTTTTTTTTTTTTGAAAAATCAATAAAGAACTTTATATACTGCTTGCATCATGCGTATAAATGTTTAATTAAACGATGAATAAGTGTGTACATAGTAAGAGTTAGTTTATATGAAATTAATGTAGGTACAGCTTGGTACATAACACAGTATGAAATGTTTTTTATGCTTTAAAACAGAAAAAAACGTCCTTGAGTTACTTACTAAATTGCTTTTTAAATGTAAGTTAAGTTTTCGTCAATATCCGTTATAAAATTATATAGAATGCGTCTCTTTAAGAAATGAGATTTTTGTTCATGGTTGTTGGCAATAATGTTGTTACGTAACGTAAGAATTTTAATTGTAAAATTGCGTGCTGTGTTTGTTTTTTTTTTAAGGATTAGAGAAAAGTCATTATCCTTTTTGTTAACCTCGTGGCACCATAAGTTACGAATAAAAAAAATAAAGTTTGTTCTAATTTTACTAAAAGGAAATTACTTGAGGGAATTCTAACACATGTAGAAAGAGTATATTAATAAGAATGAGGAGTTTTCTTTGATATTTATAATAGTACTCAAAAATACATGAATACTTTTATTGCCTAGAAAAACTTGTCAAACTGGAAAGCTACTAAATATATTTCATGTCCGTAAATTTAGCATTACCTATTCAAAATTTTAAGGATCTAATAATTTGATTAATTGTCTTGAATTTTTTTTTTTAGATTTATATAAATACTTTTATTTCTAGAAAAAGTGAAATACATCAATTCAAATTAACATACAGTAAATTAATAAAAGAAATAGTAGTATTTTATATTTTAAAAATAAAAACATGATTAAATCCACTTTGAGTTTTAAAGAATTTAATAAAATGTAGTAAATTTGTTGTTTGACGGGACTCATTGTTAAGAAGTATAAACATAAACGTTAAGGTATTACACGTTACGTGTTACACGTAAGGCACACGTCACTTTTTTTTTTTAGTATACTATACCCCCAACATCAGCTTTACGAAAACAAGCACGAACATCTTGGGGGTGTGAAACTAGTTTTAAGTGATCTGGGCACAGCTTCTTATTTCAAATTTTTGTTAACTACCTACAATCTACATAAATTAACATTATGTACTGTACATACCTGAATTATTTGTCATTCGAGTCATACTTGCTTGTTTTCGTAAATCTAAATACACACCACACAATGTTCGTGTTCGTTTTCTTGCATTTATACCACGAACATGGTAAGTTTGTATGACAAGTCGGTCGCTTTTGATCATCGTGAACAATATCTGCAACTGCTTGATTTTTCCTTGTTCACTGAGGTACACATCAGTAGCGTACGCAGGATTTTTTTGAGGAGGGCTCAAACCCAATCTTAGTGTAATTTTTTTTTAAGGTGTCACTGCCTTTCTTATTTTTACCCACCTTATATGAATAAGAAGTAAAATTTTAATAAGAAAACCAAAAAATAAAAAAAACACTCCCTATTTGTAGATAGAGATCTTTTTTAAATATTTGATATTTTTAATTTGAAATAATAAATTTAGGCAACAGAATTTGATGAAAATATAAATTCCATTCTTCTTTTTTTTTTTTGCAAATTTATTCACCATATCTTTAGGGATTGTATCGATTTCTTTGGGAATATTCGACTAAAGCTAATTCGTTAAGCCAGTTGTTTACTAGGAATATATACATTTTTGAGTTATATTCAAAAAAAAATATTTAATTGCATTGAAAACGAATATTACTTAAAGGCAATTAATTCTTGATGTCTAAGTAAAGTTCTGATAAAAGGGCCCATTCATTGGTTAATATGAACAACAAAAACGGAACAAGTGCTCAGAGCAGATGCTCAATACAAAAAAAAAAACTGAGCAGGTGCTATGAAAACGCTAGTATATATTAAAAAATTTTATTCATTCAAAATGAAGAACCTACTCTGAAAAGTGAAATTTTGAGTAGGTGCTCTGTTTTATTAATACCAACCATTCTGTCCAGTGTCCACCTGCCAAAATTCCACAATTGGCTTACAACTACAACCCACCTGTTGTTGCATTATAAATTTCTAAATCTGTGCTATACTCAAAAAGGTAATCACAACTTTACTAAGAAATTGTGAAACGAAACTTATATTTAAATTGAATTTCCATAAATCTATAATTGAAAAGAAGAAATTCTTAAAAATATTCCATGACGCATCTATAACATAATATGTAAGTATATAATTTAGATCATTTTCTGACTCAACAACTCTACATATACCTTAAATCATTTATGACTTAATTTGGTCAGTAGATCATCAATATCATAAAATTTGTTTATTTTATTCTCCATGAAGTCAGCCCCCTCTTTATAAAAAAAATCTTTTTTTTTATTTGATCATCACATTAATAATTTAAAAATTTAAATTTCCTTTCCACAACGACATTGCATCTGTCGTCTTATTACGAAATCTAAACAAAACGCCTATTTTCCTACTCAGCAGAATATATTTTATGAATATTTGCTGAACTTGTGCGAAACTAATTGATGCTATAGAATCAGTAGATTCAAATATTTGCGTGGGTGATGTAAATAGTAGAATAATAAATCAAATACATGACTGATGTGTTGCATATAATTGCTGGTACAGATTTTTAATTTGTTAAAATACTGATTTTTTTTTAGCAGAAGATTTGTGGGGTAGTTTTGAATTTTTTTTTCAATTTTATAAAAAAATCCAAATCCGATTTTGAGGTTTCCAACCAAAATTACGTGATGATCAAAAATGTTATAAAAATAATTAAAAAAAAAAAACTCGAAAACTATTAAATTTTCGCAAATAACCACTTCAACTAAATGAATTTCTCAAGAATTCACTATTAAGGTTTTTTTTTTCTCGGATGAACCAACTAGTCTTAAGTCGACCCGAAATTTATAAGCAATTCGGATTCAACACTCCACAAAAATATACAAAATTAATAAAATCAAAACTACCCCTCAATTTTCCCAATAGAGCCCCTTTTGAGCACAAAATGACTATAATATATAAATATCACAAAGTAAAATTAGTGCTCTAATTTTACAAATAAAATAAAAAAAAAACCCCGGGGAAAATTAGACACTCACTTCTTCTATTAATCTATTCGAAGAAAAAAAGAACTTAATTTTAGTGAAAAGCTTCATTTAAATATATTTCTTAAAAAATACCCACAAGATTTTTGAATTTGT
Source organism: Epistrophe eligans (assembly GCA_951394125.1). Taxonomy (NCBI): domain Eukaryota; kingdom Metazoa; phylum Arthropoda; class Insecta; order Diptera; family Syrphidae; genus Epistrophe; species Epistrophe eligans. The sequence goes on from OX596028.1 coordinate 106,831,053, forward strand.
GGTGTGAAATTTTTTAGTTTTCTCGAAAGTTGTCGAAAACTATTAGTTTTTTTTTTTTTTTGGAAGAAATGCGAAGGTTAAAATTTTAAATTATAAAATTCGACAGAACAAAATTTCTGACGTATTTTATCATAATAGACTTTGAGAAAATCGTGCGTAAACACATTTAAGCAGAGAACTAATCCCTTGTCTACTTCCATTCAGTACAAAACACTCATAAGCCACACACACATACCTTTGTCAATACTCAATTTGGAAAAGGTACCGCAAAAAAGTTCCCATGCAGGTACCCTAATACCTAATACCTACTACCGATATCTGGTCTGTTTGGTAACGTGAAATTTCTTAAGTATTTGTTTTCACACTTTTGCTGTCAAACCCCATATGAAAAAAAAACACAGTTTCGGAAAATTTGTTGAGAAAAAAAGTTACCAAACAGACACAATGTGTAACATTTGCGCAAGTTTTTCTCCGAATCTATTATTCCTACGGAAAAAAATATACAAATTTTTATTTTTTAAAATTATATAAGCTTCAATTTGTATCTCAACATTTTTTTAAAAACTGATAATTTTTGAGATATTTTACGTGGTCTTCTTGATTTTTGAACGCTTTATCTATATTTACGAAAAATTGAAAGTAACAAAACTTGGTTTTGAATATTTTTTTTTTACAATTTTTTTTACTTTCTGCCTCAATTTGACCCTTTTTTTAAACCTCTCTCAAATCTCTTTAATAATCTTGACAAAAATTTTGAAATAATTTCTTCTTCATATTTCTACGAAACTTTAACTTACCCCGTATGTAGTATTTACATGCAAAGAATAAATGATACAAAAAAAAAAAAACTTTGCAAATTTTTAAACATCATTCAAATGAAAATAAACGTCCGTGGGCTTTCGATTTCAATGCAAAGTCATTTCGATTAAAGTTCTCTGTGAAATTAATATTATTATTATTATTATTATTATTAGAGGACGGCCATGTATCCATCTATCTATCTATCTATGTAAAAACAAAAACAACTGTGAAATTATATATTATTGTAGATATACATATGTATGTATGTGTGTATAGACTTAACAAATTAACAAGCAAATATCACAGATGGTGAATTACTATAAGTTTTGAATCTTAATGGACTGCAAAATGTTTAAGATTCATGACGAATTCTTGATGGTAATGATGATGATGGCGATGATGATATAAAATGAGAAACAGTTGGTTATAATATAATATAAATATATCTTGTATGTATATGTTGAAAGTGTGCCCACACATTTGTAAATGATTATTATTATCATTAATTAAATTATAATTTATTATTTTATCGTTATACGTGTTTCATGAAGTGTTTGGTGTATCTAATTAGGTTAATATATCTTAAATGCATATTGAGTGCAAGGAAAAATTATATGATGTGTAATTATTTCCAGAAAAGATAATAATTTATTATGTGAACAATTCAAAATAGGTGCAACGACAAATTTTAACAGTTTTAAATATTTACCAAATTATTTTCATTTTACTGGTTAGATAAGTTGGGGTTTTGATATAATATGCTGCATCACTTCAATCCGATATCAATCAGATCTATTGATCTCGCCAGGATATACATACATAAGTACGAAAAGTGAAATGAAAATTCTGTTTGTCTGTCCTGCCTGTCTTGTCTGCCTAGACGGGTGGATAGATTTTCTTAAAACTTGGTGCCTAGCGTGTTTTTTGACATTCTCCCGACACTTTATTTTCATTTTATTTTTTGGACCAAAAATAACAGTACCATACATTTTTTTTAACAAATTATGAAAATCATATTTTTCTCAAAAATGTGCCCACAACTTTTGTGCTCACTAATTTTTTTTTAGAAAAAAGGCTACCATTTTATAAAACAAAAAAAAATTGAAAAAATTAAACTATTTTTTTTTCTTTTCGATTCTCGCAAAAACAGCTCAATTGATTTTGACCAGTATTTCTTTTTATAGAAAATCTTTCAAAAGTTTTAAAAGAATTTTATATCAACATTTTTTTTTTTTTGATTTAAAAAAAAAAGTTTTTTTTGAAAACTTAATAATTCGAAAACGACTTGGTCGATTTTTATTAAAACATGGCATTTAGCAGTTTTTTAATTTTATCTAGCAGATTTTTAATAAAAATTGTTCTTATGACCAAAAATAACTGTACCTCCCATACAAGTGTTTAAAAACACCGATATTGAAAATATAATTTTTTTCAAAAACAGCTCCTACGATATTTATTCAAATTTTTATCTGAGCTAATTTTAGTACGACCTGCCATATTATTGGAAAAAAAAATTATCTATCGATTAAAAGTGGTAGGTATCTCTGATAAAAAATTTGTTTGGTTTTCGACTACATATCTTATTTTTTTTTATTTTTTAAACAAGAGCTTCTAATAAGTTAAAATAATAAGGCACATCAAAATTTTCAAAAAAAAAAAACTAATTTTGGATTTTTAAAAAAATTTTCAAAATAATTTTTGAAAATTCTATATTTTTAAAAAAGTGGGAGTGGGTACGATAACTTGGGCGCCGAAAATTTATAACGGATTTTTATAGAAGGGTCAAATACAAGCATTTTTTTTTACTATGGGAGGGTGGGGTCTATCTCACCCCGTTTAGGAGGTAGAGACGATTTTCGAAAAAAAGACTTAAATGGAAAAACAAATATTAAAAAAAACAATGACAATACTCAAAATGCAAAACAATAACGGTTTTAAAAACCAGAAATCTGTTCTTTAATCTTACATTTAAATTAAATAATTTGTGTCAATAGTTTTCAAAAAATTTGCATTCAAACTCAAACGCAAACAAAAATGTTTGGATCAATTTTTCTCAAAATTGTGAAATGTAAAACTAATTTTTTCGGTGGTCAATGCTCATATTAATTCTTTAATTTTTAACAATTTTTTAAATTTTTATTTTCGTGATTATAAAATGTCAAACTTGCAGTTGTAAGCTACTCAAAGGAGATCACAAATTCGATAGTTCTTGTGAGGCTCACAAGTTGTGATGATGCTACCAGAATACGAAAACCTGCACAAAATCAATTTTACCTCTCCTTTTGTGAGTTATCAGTGAGGTTTGCCAGAATAGGTCTATAAACCTAGATTTAATCTTTTTGCTTCGGAATTGTAAACTCTTGAAGAGTTTATCTCAGGCATAGCTTATGACTATATATGACTACATAATATATGACTTACAGCATCGCATTTCCTCACATTTAAAAAACTCACAATTTGTTACGAATTTTCTATAATATAACCCAAATGAGCCTTGTACATGAATCAAACCTTTGTAATACATAGTAGCTTATAAAAAATTCATTTTCTGAACCATGCAAAATATGAATAACAAAATAAAAATAAATGACACGCTTTCCGTGATTAAAAAAAAATATCTCATAATGTCTCACGCACTTGCTATATAAAGATTGAATTCTATATAGAATTTCTAAAATGTCACAACATTTTTGTTTTTTGATGCAATCATCATTTCTTGTGTACCTATTCTTCTATTAAATAAACACTGATTTTCATATGTTTCCAATTATCTTATATTTTGGGGAAGTTTTGTTTATTTTTCTTATACCCGTGGTTGTTATCAATTTAGTAAGATAAGATACCCAATACATACCTCTGAAGCTTTGTATAGACATTCTCATAAAACGTAACCTATGCAATGTAAAAATTGTATAGTGTTTATGAAATTAAAGATAAGAAATAATTATTATTGTTAGATTATGAAAATTTGCGGGAGTAAAATTTATCGCTATGCATTTGGAAAGCACTTTGAGCCTTGACCATGTACATTATGTAGGTTGGTTTATTAATAAATATATAAACCTTCTTTTGATTAGATAAAATATTTACAGGTTTTTTTTTTTCTTGGAAAACTAAATATATACCTATGCGCTTGAAATTTAATGAATGGTATTTGATATAGGTTGATCTTGTTAATATTAAAAAATGCATCGGATGCAATTGTTGCCATGTTGAAAAGCTTTCCTAGATACATGTGGTATCACAACGGGCCAACAATTGGCCTAAGTGTGTCGGTTCTCCACCGACAGCCACTTCAACCTAATCTAACCTAACCAATGCAACCAATATTCCGAGAAAGCCTTATCGTGTACTAGAAAGTTGAAAGTATATCTACATATTTTCTGTGTATTTTTGTGAATGATAGAACGTACACTTTACAAGTGTAATGTAAAGTGCTTAATATATTCTACAAAATTATTGCGACTAAATCTCACAGTTCACCAACTGATCCTCAGTAGATACAGTTCGAATGCAACAGTTAAAGATCACACGCCTTTCGAACACACCTTGTATATTACTCGTAATCTTAGCAATATACCTACTTGTCATTTAAAAAATAGTCAATTACATGCCAGTGTGGTCAAAACGTGCATTAACTTTTAAGTATCTAAAAAACGTTGAATGTTTTTCCATATAATATTCGTATACATACTATTATTCAAAGTTTTCTTCTTTTTTTTAATTCTTTTCTAGTACTTCGCGTGATTTTACGACAAACGTGATTAATCCGATTCTCCAGAAAAGGTAAACGAACACTGTATAACTACAATCGATTGAAATTCAACCCTTTTCTACATTTTAATGATAGATTTTCTTTTATTATTCCTAACACAAGTATAATATTCTAAACCTATCTATACTCACATATCCGTATTCAAACAACTAATTCCTCATCCTTTTCCTTTTCCTGCTTTTATTCATTCACAATAAAGAAATTTTTAAAAAATCACAATTTTTCACTATAGCTATACTATATGCTAAAAATTGTCTAGCCGTCTACTAAAATTCACTTCCTCTCTTAAAAAAAAAAAAAACTACCTCAACAAAAAACAAAAAAAAAGGAAAATAATAAAATAGGTAGAAATCCATTCAAATCAACATAACAATCCATCTGCACTGAAAACAGTGAAAACATGACAGTCAAGTTCTTTGAGTGAGTGCAACATGCAGCGATCAGGCTTGTTATACCCTTTTTATTTTTTTTTTATTTTTAAACTAAAGAGTAAGTGTGCCCACTTTTGATTTTGAAACAGGATCCAAAATAAAATATATTAATATAAGTATTTCGCTTAATTGCGAAGAATCGTGGAAAACAAACAATCGATATTATCGAATTTACTTATTTTTTTTTTTTGATTTGATTTTGAAAACAATTTTTAAATATATATTTTATTTATTATATAAATTATGACGCTATTATTTTCAAAGCGCGATATGTTCATAAATCTACCATCACTGCTGGTTCTTGGGTCCAATGCAATGTTAAGATTTTTTGGAATAAAAAAAAAAAATTAACGACAATTTTTTTTCTTTCTCAATGATTTTACGACAAATTTACGACAATTATTTAAGACAACTATTTACTACAATTATTATTTAAACATTCCTTTGTTTGTTGTAATTTAATTTTACCTTTTTTTTAGGGTTGGTAATTCTAACTTGACCATCGAGTCAAATAACCAGGGGTTATTTAAAAAAAAAGGCAAGAGTAACAATGTTTTTTCTTTCACTACAATTTTACGACAAATTTGCAACAATTATTTACACATTTTGTTTTTCTGTTTATACTTATTTTACCCTTTTTTTGAGGCGTGGTAATGGTAATGTTAGCTAGAATGTTAAGTTAGCATTACCATACCAGGGGTTATTTAAAAAAAAAGAAACGCAACAAATTCACGACAATTAATCACATTCCTACCTACTTAATTTTTTTGATGTTTAAACATCTATGCCGGCGGCGGCGGTAGGGTAAACTAAAAACGTGGAAATTTCTGTGACAAATTACGTTGTGATCTTACACGTTACGATACGTTGATGTAAATTGGATACGTTCAATATTGGGTGCGTTCGTTCATACTTCAAACTAAATCGAAAGATCGAGTTGAGTTTGGGTTGAAATTTGGTTGACAGTTCGAACTCGTCGCGTTCTGTAATGTAAAACCAGCACTTGAATATTTAATTTGATGTTTACACATTTTAACCGTAAGTCCCGGCACTCACACTTTTTTATTTGTGTAACATGACTGTCAAATTAGGATAACCAGAGGTTATTAAAAAAAAAGGGTGGCAAATTTTAGAATTTTGGACGAAATTTAGATATTTTTTTTAAATCATTAAATCCGCATTCTCAAATTCAAATGTTTTTCAAATAAAAATGAGAATAATAACGCTGAATAAAATCCCAACTTTTAGATCGATTTTAAAATGTAGAAAAATCTTTAATTAAAATTATTATTGTTAAGTAAAGTTCTTACTTATACTAAAATTAAAAATATAAAAACACAACTTTTTAATCTTTTGAAATCAGGAAAAAAAGATCGACGGTAAAAAATAACAACCCTGACTTAGGACAAACTGCAATACAGCAAAGCACAGAGGTGTCGTGTTGCATTTTAAAATCTCGAATCTAATACAAAGATATTTTCTCTACAAAAAAAAAGAGCATATACATAAAGTAGATAACAACAACAACGACAACAAAAACTGAAACGAAAACGGTACACGCGCAGCGTAGGTGTCCTTATACTTTGTTTGTTCCCCATAGGCAGACATTTCGTCGTCGACTTCAATTCTCTTTTTTGCTTTTTGTTTTTTTTTTTTCCGCTATAACAGCATAGCAATGAATGTTATTGCAGAAAATGAATGGACGAACCAAAAGGAACTTTTAAGAAGAAAAAAATAAAAAAAAAACCCAGTTTGAGGCATTTTCATGAATGGAACCGTAAACGGGTTGGTTGGTTTAATTACATACTCACGTTAGATATACAGCTGCAGATAAAGGCAAGTCATCCATGTTAACCACGCGATATCCCCTTGCGCGTATAAGTCAGATCGAATATATTTCGCAAATACTTCTTTTTCGCCCACACTATTTTGAAAGATGGAACGTCGCGTCGCCGCCGCCGTCTTCGACTTATCGTCGAGTCGGTCGGTCGCTCGATGTTGTCGTGCGTCGTAGACAATATTTTCTTTAAAGGAGGACAAGATGAATGCACTGTCCTCAATATACATAGATGGAAGAAGACGTTAAAAAAAAAGTGTAGGATAAAAACTTAAGATACAAGTTATAGATACACATACCTATAGTTTTTTTGTTTTGTTGTATTTTTCCAAACATATTTTTTCAAGAGAAAATCGAAACTTTAGGCTGCTGGTCGATGAATATATCTATTCATCGACCAGCAGCCTAAAGTTTCGATAGATAGGTTAGGTATAGGTACAATGTCTTGCCTACATATGAAAAATTGTTTGATGTTTTTTTTTATTATTTTTTTGTTTTCGTTCATAGTTTTTTGTTTTATTTATTGAATGCCGGGTATACATATATTTAACATTAGATATGCGCAGGCTAGATGAAAATATTGCCATAGAAATATTATAGTCAAGGAAGATATTGTTACAAATTTTGAAATGTTAAAATTATTTTACTCCAAGTTTTCCTAAATTGTATAAGATTTTTGTGTACGACCAATTTTTCAGTGTGAGGTTATCCAAGTTTTGGAGGTAAGCCCGATTTAACCACTGAAAAATTATTTTCAGTTAATTTAGATCCCGAGCTAACTAATTGAATTTTCTGAGTTAAACCTGGATTAACTGAATACATATTTTTGGCAGATGTGTGTCAAAATACTATAAAAATGTCCTTTTTCTTACTATCAGTGTCACCCTGTATTGTACAAGTTTATTCAAATTTAACTTTATAATCTCTTAGTTTTTCGTCTGACCTTAAAGTTAGTCTTGTCTAAAAGTTAGTCTTGTCTTAAAGTTAGGCTTGTTTTAAAGTTAGTCTTCTCTTAAAGTAAGTCTTGTCTTAAAGGTAGTCTTGTCTTAAAGTTAGGCTTGTTTTAAAGTTAGTCTTATCTTAAAATGAGTATTGGATTAAAGTCAGTTTTATCTTAAAGTTGTCTTAAAATTAGTCTTGTCTTAAAGTTAGTATTGTCTTAAAGTTAGTCTTATCTTAATTTTAGTTTTATCTTAAAGTTAGTCTTATCTTTAAGTTAGTCTTGTCTTAAAGTCAGGCTTGTCTTAAAGTTAGTTTTGTCTTAAAGTAAGTCGGGCTAGATGTGGGAACATTCTGTAAACCTTATAGTCGTTAGGAACACATTTAATTGTCACAGAACAAAAATAATCAGACTTCAAAATTGAATCCAATTTCCAAAAAACATCGTAAAAATAGTTTCTAATTAACTCGCTTAGAAAAAATTAAAATTTGTGATCGTAAATAGGAAAATAAAAACCGATTAGTGTTTTATCAATTAGGTCCAGTTTTCAGTGATCATCCTAGTTTCGGAGTTAAACTCGATTTAACACCCCAAACATTTTTTTAAAAATAAACTCGAAGTAAGTCAACTAAATTTGGTAAATTAGTAGCTCTGGATATTTTTCTGGATATTGGCAAATATAGCAATTGCCAACTCTAGTTTAACTCACAGATAACTCAGTACCTTTTGAAAAACACTGGGCTTGACCTAAATGCAACTTCACCTCCTTGATTATTATGTGAGGGACAAGAAGCTATTGTTCGAGATACAATTTCAAAGCTTTTGCTAAAGCATGCAGCTTTTTTTTTTAAATTGAAATATTTACATATTAACGCTGAATAAAGCAAAAATCCTAACTATGTATATATCTAGATATTTTTGTTTGTATACTATGTATAGGTATAGTGGGAATTGTTTACGGACAATTGCTTATGCAGTTCATATACCTCTTATAAGTACGCACGCAAAAGAAGCCAGAGGCAATAGTCGTGAAAATAATAGGAAGAATAAAAAAGGAAAAAAAAAAAAAAAACTATAAACTCTATCTTCATCTGCATAGAATAATGGAATTTTTATTGCATAAGAATTGAATTAAAGACTTGTTCAAGTATAAAATTGATTTAAATTGTGGTTGAGTTGATTTGTGTTAATAATAATATTAATATACATTATGAGCGCAATAACTTGTAATTGGTTTTGTGGTTTTATTCTTTATTTAAAAAAAAAAAAAAATAAAATTAAACATAAATCTTACTCGTCGTTATTTTCGCTGAAAAATAGGGCAGTATGAAGAATTAAAAATTTATAGCTTAACATAAATTTTCTTTTAACGGATGCCAAAAAAGTAAATGGGTCGTTTTTTTTTATTTTTGTTTTGAAACGGTACATAGATATCTATGAGAAACTAATTTTGGACAAAAATATACATAGATACGTATTTTTGTTAGTGGAAAAAATGTTTGTATTTATGCGTCCTAAATTCTGGTAATTTTAACATAAAAACATGACATACCCAATACATGTTGTGTCTTTTTCATTTATAGTTATTATGTAGGTTATTTGTTTGGAATTTGCATTTCAAAGAAGCCCCACGTTGGGCGCCATCACTGCGAGTCTGGGTTCTAATTAAAAGGGGATAGTTTCTAAATTCTAATTTGCAACATCCCTAATCTACCTATCTATCTTACATTTTTATTTCTGTAAGTACCTTCAAGTATAGCCAGTTAATTTCTCGTTATTTATGTTCGTTTCGTTTCTTTTAAACGTGAGTTTCCATTTATAAACTAAATCATCATTCAGTATCTTGAATATGTAAGCATGTCTGTATTTTTATTTTACTATGTTCTGCATCTAAATCTGCCACGAGTGAAAATCTAATTAAACTTATGTGAGTCATATACTGTTCTCAAATAAAACTTGTCTAGGTGATCAGGTCAACCTAGAGAGATAAAGACAATGAACTCCGCTAAAATAAAAAAAAAAAAAAATAAAAACATCATTAAAACACCCCACTCACAAAAACAACTCACTTTATCAGACAAACTCGCCTCGTCTCAAATGTATATACTAGAAATAGACAGATATAATATTTCAAAGCAATCGCGCACTTTTAAAATTGAATTTTTAATTTACCATACGATAAGCCAGAAATAGACGCCTTTTCATCATCATCTTTGATTTTATGGCGTCTAAATGAACCTACATAAACTTTACCTGGAGGCTTCTTCCTACATTTTTAGCTTCAAAGATACAAACATATCTATACATATATACATAGATACTATCGCATCTGTCACGCACTGGAAAATCGTCCAAATGCAGGCACAGTCATAGAGGCATAGGCACTCAGGCGTCTGTCAATGAAATACGTGTGCGTGTTCTATGACTGCTAAAAATATAAAAATGTTTGCTCAAAGTTTGTTTTTTTTTTTCATTTTCTTTTTGTTGAAATACGAAAAAAGCCTCCGGATTTATGCTTAACGCACTGTTTTTTTTAGATATATTTTTTTAATTTTTTTTTTTTTTTTTTTTTTTGACAGAACATGAAAATGTTGAACAAATTAATGCCAAACCAACATGTCATCATTTGTTTTTATGTTTTTGTATTATTTTGTTTCATTTTAATTAAATTTTCATTTTATATTTAATTTCAGGTGACAGAGCTCATTAAGGAAGAAAATTTTGTTGTTTTTATCCTATTTGATTATTTAACGTGTAAAAATTCATAACAACGGCGTCCGAAACGGAAGTAAACACTCCATCACCCACGGAGGCGGAGGCGGAGGAGGAAGAAGAAGAAGAGAAGGAACAGGAGCAGGACGAGGAAGTGGTGGAGAACGAAGAAGGAGAAGAAGTTGATGCATCTTTATCGTTGCATAAGAAAAAAACTCGAATACCATTATTGAAGAACATCACCGCCATTGCTGATGCAGCAGCTGAAGAATCAGGCGGTAATAGCAGTCAATCAGACCACGCCGCCTCCATCAGTAACCATAACATCATCCCCTTGTCGCCATCACTGTCGTCAGCTGGTTCAACAGCAACAGCTGTATCATCATCATCACAGGGCTGTCTAGCCGGTGGTGGTTCTTCATCGTCAGTTTCAAATTTTGAAAAGAAGATGTCTTCAGACGGCGGCGACGATAAGGATACTTCCGTGCGAGTTGCAGTTAGGTAAGTCTCGATTTTTCTTTTTTTTTTTAAATATTTTTGAAATTAAAAATCAAAATTGTTTTATTGACGGGAAATGGGGGTTTTATGACATTTATATCCGTCGTCGTCGTGCTTCTGTCGGTCGGCATAATTGTTTCATAATCATATTAATATGATGATGTGTTAAGTAGGTTTGGGTTGTTTTATTGTATATACGATCATTTTTTATTTATGCAATGCACGTTTTGTGTTTATTTGAAAAAACAATGAATCGGAGTCGGAGTAATATAATTTATGAAGTGGCGCTGCATTTGTATGTGATACACATTTTTAGTTTCGTAATAAATTAAGTACAATATGAAGACTTGAGTTTTGAGAACTTGATAACGATCTGATAAAGGGTTAATTTTAATAGAAATACATAAACAGATGAAAATAGTAGTAAATAATTTTTTTTATTGTCGGAAGATAAAATAACTATTGAATAATATTCCACGCTGCCAAACAGTGTTCTTGCCTCTTCTGTAGTCGATTACCTACGCCCTTAATTGAGTTTATTGGAAAAATATTCTTTCACAGACGTGCAGTTGGAAGGGTTCTGAAAAATCACACATATACACACATTTTCTGGCCGAAAAACCGAAATCTAGAAACCGAATATCCCAAAAACCAAATATCCCTAAAATCTCCAACGGAGTGCAATTTCTTGAATTTTTTTCGTACGTTTTCCGAGATTTGAAAAAAATTCATATCCGAATACTAACTGAACAATTATTTTTTGTATTTTGTTTGCATTTTTAGGAAATACCTATACAGGGTTGCCGTTAGAGTCACAAAAATCACAATCCCAAAAACCCAATATCCCAAAAACCCAATAATCCCTAAAACTGAATATCCCTAAAACCCAAAATCCCTTACGGAGTGCAATTTCTTGAACATTTTCTATTAATTTTCATATCTGATTTTTTCCTACTTTTTCGGCTTATCTTTAAAAGGTGCCTATTTCTTCAAAATCATTTCTTAAATAGTGATTTGAAAAAAATTCTTTAGTCTAAAAATTTTTATTTATCCATCCGAATATGTTTGTTTTCTATTTTACATTTTTTAGAAATATAACCATTTTGCAGTCAGAAATCTCCAAAATTCCCTACAGAGTCCATTACGTTTCAAAATTATGCCATAAATAGAGATTTGAAAAAAATTTATTTCATCTAAAAAAATATGTATGTATGTATATCCGAATACTAATTGAACAATTACTTTTTGTAATCTTTTTTGCATTTTTTAGAAATACACAGGTTTTCCGTCAGATTCACGAAAACCAAAATCCCAAAAAACCCAATATCCCGAAAACCCATAATCTCAAACGGAGTCCAATTTATTAAGCATTTTATATAATTTTTTTTTATTCCATTGATTCGTACGTTTTCCTTCCGCTTGTCTGCTAAAGTGCCTCTTTTTTTAAAAATCATTAAATAAATAGTGATTTAAAAATATTTCTTATGCTCTAAAAATTTTTCTACCCGAATACCAATTTAACAATTATTTTTTTGTTTTCTATTTCACATTTTCTTTTTTTTTTCAAAATTTTGCTGTGCAATTTATTTCTATGTCCCGTCACAATAATTGATTGCTGCTTTAAAATTGCATCCAAATTTGATCACGATTTCTCGTAAAATAATCTACAAACACACTAAAAATGCACATCTTTCCCTCTAAGCCATTTGCCATATCTCTCTCACGATCGCATAGAGAAACGTACAAATCACCGAAGTAATCTCACACTCCATCAAAGACCCAAACGACCCCCCATGAAAGTTAGTCGATCATTAAATTATTTTCTAAGAAAAAAACGTGATCACTTCATCTTGTTGTGTTCCACAACTTAAAACGGCATTTTTATTGCAAATAAATATTTTTCAATGGAAAAAGAAAAAAAATCAAAAAAATTAGTATGAAAAACAAAATTGGCAAATGGTGCGGTCAGCCATGAGATCACCAATATCTTAGTGTATACATCTGCATGAACATGATGAGCCATGAATCGATGTGCACTTCTCATTCTATGTGGGTAGTTATGTATGTAAATTCTATTTTGGAAAAAATAAAAAAAATCATCGATAACACTAGAAAGGCTACCGCGCAGGCGTGAAACATCTAATCGAACTATAATATCAAATTCAATTAATCTTAAAAATCAATTGCAAGGCAAACAACAACAACAATTAAGTAGGTACATATTGTTGTACATATATATATCCAGGAAAAGCCGTGAGCTTTTTTTTTTTACTCAAACATTCGAACAGAAAGCTTGAGATAAGAAGGTGAACCTGAACGCAAAAACTGTTATTACCTGTTTAAGCGGCTTAATTTACTAAGCACTATTCAAGACGTTGTTGCACAGTGGGACAGACTTAATGGAGCATGTAGAAAAAAATTACATTGATTTTAACATCAAACAGTAGTATGCATTTACATTTATTTGACATCTCTCAATATTATTTACAATTAAGCCGGACGATTTTGAAGATTTGACGTTGAAGATTCGACTATTTAAGCAGCCCGCAGAACCTACACTTGTGTCTGCACTGGTGTACTGACACCGGTGTGGCATTCCGCCACACACGCCACACCGATCGAGACACCGACACCAAAAATCAAAAACTTTTGATTTTTACTCGCTCTGTGTCTGACACTGATTCAGTGTGCAAAAGTAGTGTCTATAGGCTGCTTTAAATCCAAGTTATAAGCCTTAAATCGATTATTTCCAAAATATTGCAATAAATAACGAGACTTTTTCACTGATGATGCAAACGGTTAAGCAGGCAATTAAGATTTTTTGATCAAAATAATCCTTAGTTTATTAATTAATAGCGTGCCCACCACGTCTTTGATAGACGCTGAGTAGACTAAGCTTTGCAAAAAATACGAAAAAAAAAAACAAATATTAATAGGGAAGTAGCAGTATTATCTATTAATATTTATTTTAGATTTTTAACTCGACCACTTAGCTGGGCCCCTCTAAACCCCCTATGTTATAAAAATAACTATAAATGCTATAAATAACTTCTGTCTTCCAAATACAACACAAAAATAATCAAAATCCGATACTTTTAATTTTACCCCTATCACAAGAAAAGATTTCCGAAATGGATCCTCTAAATATTTCCTTTCAAAAACAAAAAGAATATTTAAAATAGTACATATAACTTTTTATGTTTCGCGTTTCTATTGAAACCTAAACTTGATGCCATTTTTTTGTTCTTACCCCATTTCACCATATAAATATAGGAATTTAAAAATGATTCTTGAAGTATATCCTCTAAATATTAACTTTCAAACACAAAAGACATATTTAAAAAAGGGTATCTATGTATTTTATTTTTACCCCATTTCACCCTATGAAAAGCTTAACCGGGTAGCATTTTCTTTATTGTAGGGGTACAACAACCTTTAAATTTAGAAAAAATTTCATCTAAATATGACCTTAAGAATATAATCTTTAAAATTAAATACCTTTGTTTGTACCCCATTTCACCCTATTTATAGCTACATTTTGAAAAAAAAAATTAGGTCTCAAGTTATACTCGAAGTACATAATATATCCTCCAGTAATTATTACATTTCAAAAACAAAAAGAATTTACAAATTTGGGTACATATACCTATTTTTTTGTTTTTACCCTATTTTACCCTATTAATTATCTTCGTTTTGAAAAATAAATAAAAAGCGCTAAAGTGAAGTACATCTTCTAAAGTACTTGTTTTCAAACTTTTATTGTACCCTACATATATTAGAATTTTAACAGAAAATACACCCCTTAATTCATAACCTTAGAATAACTTTTAAAGCACAAAATTTTTGGTAAATCTTCCGAAGCTCTTAAAATTATTTTTATTTAATGAAATTATTAAATTAAAAATTATAGTAGAAAGAGGCGTGTTAATGGGTGTTTTGCTATATATTTTGAAAGAATTTGATTCTGTTATGAAATATTTAAGCTATCTCGATAGCTTTATAGATTTATTAAATTCCAATTTTAATGCTCTTCTGCCCCATTGTGTCTTGCTGCATCTATCGCAATGATATAGGCTTTTGTATAATGTTTAACTGACCGAAACCATGTTGGCGGCGGCGGCAGATGAACTTTTGTAAACATGATTTTTTTTCTTCTTTTTTTTTCCTTTATGAATTTATTATTATTAATGATTCTATGAGTTTTGTTTTGATTTTAAGTGATGTATGAGATTGCATAGCGATTGTCAGTTTGTTTTAGTAAATATTATGTATACTCACAATCTGTGATGTGATGTGATACAATATATATAAAAGTGGCGATGTTTATCTTTTAAGTTGTTTGGCATTGGCTTGTATAGCAAGTGTCTTTTTTTTTGTTGACACTCAGAACGTATAAATATTAATTTAATTAACATACCTAAGTTGCGGAACTTAGTGGATGGTTTATATGCATAATGAAGCCATGTTGTTTTTTTTTCTTTGTAAATAAGAGTAGGTACACATTGTTAACATAGCATTCAAGAGGTTGTTGCACAAATAAAGAAATATTGAATAATATTTATTTTAGTTTTATATAAATTTTAGATCTTTATTATGCATTTTTTTTGTTTAAATACGTTATCTGTATGCAAACATGAAGAAATCGAATTGGAATTTAAAATATTTTTTTTTTTTTAAGAAAATCAAGAACCACTGGGCCTCTTTAGCAAATTCTGAAAATTTCAAAAATTAAAGAGATAAATATAAGAGATTGATTTTAATAATAATTATCAATTAAAATTGCTTGCACTACACAATCGTTTTTTTTTTTTCTTTAGTATTTTGTACTTAGTATCAATTAGTCAAATAGTTAAGTGTATTTCTTTGTTTTTTTTTTTAATCAGGTACTCATATGTACTTACTTACATTATTGCTCCTTCTGGGTTAAAACAAGCTTACATAAAAACATCAATGCAAACCGAAATTTGAACCCATTTAAAAGTCAATAAACTTTGCAATAAAAACTCTGTACACAAAACTTATTTTACTTTTAATGACTGGTTTCACTTTCCCTTGATCGTACATTGATCTTGGCAGGGACCTTTTTAAACCATTTATTGAATTTTAAAATTAAGTCGTTTTGAAATAAGAGACAGCTGTGATGTCAACATCTTTTAAACTTAAATAAATATTTTTAGGTTTACGTGGCTGTCAGCAGAGAAGCTTGACACACTTAGACTATAGGTAGACCCATTGTGATACCACAAGAATCTGGGAAGCCTACTCTTCCTACTCGTTGAACTGCTTAGAGCTTCTTACGAAACGCACGAGACTACTGATGTCATGATTTGCCAGATCACTAGAATCATTGTAGTAGAATTCTCCTTAGTGGAGCCTATGTCTTTGAGATAGAGCAAGACATATACAAAGAAGGTGAGGAATCGATTCTTCCTTTTCTTCATCCATAGAGCTTCCACAAAAATCATTGGAAAATGCTCCAAGCCTCGTTGCGTACTTGCCTATTAGATAATGTCCGATAATGACACCGGAGCTAATCTGCTTAGAGATATCAAACTCTTAGAGCGCTTCAGATTTAGCATAGGCCAGACCTGTTTTGTGGTCTGACATGTGGCGATTTTGTTCCACCTGAGATTTTTTTTCTCTATTGCATCTTGCTTGAACATCTTGTTTACATGTGGCGATGGGTACACCAATATTTGTCCGATTAGACGATATAGGAAGTAGTGTTGGAGTACCTGGGATGTCCCTAGTGAAGACCTTACAATTCTCAATCATTTGTGTATGTGTCGTGTTGAAGGGGACCTACAAATTAAGATGAAAGGCATATTATTATTACAAGAGATACTATTAAATAATTTCTAACTTCCTTGCAAAATACAGTGTCAAAGGATAGGATTCGTTCCCAGACTTATTAACCGAATTAATTAATTAAAAATAACAGTTAAGTCTTTTAAAATTAAAATGTTCTTATCTGAATTGAGAGGTTGACAATGAGCTGATTGTCGTTTTGAACTAACAATTTTTCACAAAAAAAATATAATAAAAGAAAATCTTTTAAGTAATTCATTCAAAATTACTTTCTCTTAACTTTCACATACATATATACTTTCGTCATTGTTAACCCTCATAAATTGTTTAAATGCTTCCATTTAGTATTCTCTTCGCTGATAGTTAAATGTTTAGGTCAAAAATAATCTCCATATTATATTTCCAAAAAAAACACGCACACATTTGACTCATCTAACCATATATACATAAATTTGATATGTCACGAACCGCAAAATATGCAGGGTGGTTACTGTATGACTAAACCAGCTTATTCCCCAAAATATAGTCCCCCTTATGGAGTAACTATAGCAACTCAAACACAAGTACAACATATATTTTGTAACAATGTAAAATATATTATGCATTTTAAATGTGATCAACCCCCTTAACTGATATATAGTCTCACTCACTTTGCATGCGTAACAAATCAAGCTTCTAACCCCCATACCTCCAATTTTTTCTCCCCTAAAACAACTATATATGAGTCGTAATGACGGCGACGACGGACATTTTAACGAGTAAAAATATCTTGTAGAGGTCAGGCTATATGAACAACACATGTGGCTGCATGACGAACCGACACTCATCCCCGTGTATATGATGATGATGACTTCATATACATGCGACATTCAAAGTTAATCTACTCGATGTTGAATGTTGATGCACCCTCCTGCATTCAATAGATATAGATAGATACATATTGAAAGAACACGAAATGAGATTAAAACGAGAGAATTAATTAAATTTTGTCATTTAAAACTGATCTAGAATTTCTTTAAATGGCAAACGCATTCCTTTGAGCTTTTTGACTAAAATGGCATAGAGAGTGTGGGTTTGAGTATACACAAAACAAACTCAAACAATTGAAATTGATTTGTTTGATATACAGATGTACCTGTATCTAATTACATCAATAAAGCGCAATATTCTTGTTTAAATTGGAAATGATATTTAAATAATTAAGTCGATGTGTTAGTAAAATCTGCCTGGCATGCCAAGAAAAGATTTAATTACATTTGAGAAGGTGGTATTAATTTATAGATTTGCAAAGGCGATACAAATACTGTGATTCAGTACATCGCTTAGTTGTTTGTAATTTTGTTAGAATTACTTCTTCTGTGAATTTAGCAGACAAATGTTCAACTTTGACGGCTATCTTCAGTTTTTCAATAGATCATTATATATTAAAAAAAAAGATAGAATTGTTACATTATAAAAAAAATACAGTACCCAAATCCCACGAACTACTCGTATATTCTTTGCTAATTAGCACCGAATAAAATTCATGGAAATTCAACAAAAAGTTTTACCTACAATTTTTCCAACACAAGAGTTTTCTTTCTTTTTCTCTTGAAAAATAAATAAAATTAAAAAAAATAGCAACATCTTGCAAAACAGAATGGTTAAAAATGTAAAATAGGGTGCATTCAACTAACTCAGTGGTCGTGACTCGAGTGTTTAGTTTTTTTTTTTTCATTTGTTGTTTGTTTCAATTTCATTGGAAATTTTCACTTCATGGTCGACAGAAGGTCGAGAGGAGTATAAAGATGATAGTGGGCAGAGTCAAGTTTTTGATTGACAGTGTCGTCCATTCACAGAGAGGGGCCAGTGTTGTTGGTTGTTGCTTGATGTTGGATTTGTGATGGCGACAAACAAACACCACTTGGGACGATAACAACAATTTTTTATATTACAACATAACAATGCAGAACTAATAAAAAACAAGGAAGATATTATAGACGACAGAAGAATAACTAATTGTGTTTATGATGAAACCAAGAACACAGTATTGTGATGTGTTTGTATTAGTCAGAGATGTAAGGTTTTAAATGATAAATTAGTTTGAAGAACAAAATTTCAAAACACTTACATCTCCACTTATTTAAAAACATCATCAAAGTTGATGAAAGGATTTATATTATATTTTTCATTTTTTAATTTGTTTGAAATAAATTATTAATACATAACATTTCACTTTTTGAAGATGTCTTCCAAACAAATTATTAGGAATATATACCTAAAAAGAAAGAAAATGTATGTACCTAAAAATTTTATTTAGTTTTGTTTTTGAAATAACTTTCTTCTGTGTTCATCATTTCACTGCCAACGAATTTTTAAGTGCCCTTACACACCCTTTTCAGCCTTCTTTCTTTAATTTATAGATTTTCTTACAAAAAATTAGTCAATTTTTCATTTCCACGTTAAACTTTTGGTTTGCATCGGCACCCACTGTAGAAAAATATTGAAACAAATGTTTAACTTTATTGAAAAATTTTAAATTAAATTCACATTATTTTTTCTAAATAATTTAACAACTTAAGATTAAAACATCGAGAAATTAGGTCTTTTTTCTCTCTCTCTCTCTTTCTCTTTTTCTCTCTTTTTCTGTCTCTTTCTCTCTTTCTCTGTCTCTCTTTTTCTGTCTCTCTCTTTCTCTTTATCTCTTTCTCATTTTCTCTCTCTATTTCTCTCTCTCTCTCTATTTCTATCTCTCTCTATTTCTTTTCTATCTCTATTTCTCTCTCTCTTTCTCTATTTCATCTCTCTCTATTTATTTCTCTCTCTCTATTTCTTTCACTCTCTCTATTTCTATTTCTTTCTCTCTCTCTATTTCTATTTCTTTCTCTCTCTCTCTCTCTCTCTATTTCTTTCTCTCTGTCTCCATTTCTTTCTCTTCTCTCTCTCTGTCTTTCTCTCTCTCTCTAAATTTTTGGTAACTTATTATCCAAGTTCACTGCTAAATCTTATCTATACCTACCGACAATTTCAAAATTTTACATATTGCACAAAAAAAAAAAATATGTAACGCTACCTTTTTGACTATAAAAAACCTATTGCATAATTCTATGGAAATTTCTTCGGAAAGAACAGATGTGACATTGGTTATTGAACAAAAAAAAAATTGTTGGTTGAGAAACTTTTTAAATCAACAAGAACGGCTTAAGCATTACTATACTTTGCAAACAAAGCAACAAGGCTTAACGTGTGCAAAAAGAAATATATAAATTATGTGTCATACATAATATTGTTACTCCGAAAGAACTTAACTAACACTACTCAGCCAACGTTACTTTTTAAGAGAGAAAAAAAATAGTTTTAGCTTTTTTTATGAATTCAAAAACAACAACAGTTTAATATTATATGTTTCTAAATAAAAAAAATGTAAATACGTTAGGATTTGTGAACTATACAACATTTCACACACGTAACGAAATGGGACGGCTGAATATTTCCTCAGGTACAATATTTTTCTAAAAACCTGACTACAATCCTCGATACCACCTAAATATTTAATTAAACTTTGAAATTTAAATATGATTGGAATACAAAATTTTATTCAAATTGTTAGAGCATCTTGGGCACTCCCTGCCTTCTGGCTCCGGGCCTGGATAATACCTATCTTCACAAAATTTTACAGAAAAATATTATGTAGTAACAAAGTTTCATCCAAATAATTGGAGTCGTGTCCGATAAAAATAATATAAATATTTCAAAGTCAGCATTTCCTGGCGTCCCTTGGGTTACGGCCCTGGATGTCATTTCTCAATGCAAAATTTCATCGAAATTATAAAAGCCTAATGGACCCCTGGCTACTGTCTTGAATAACACCTATCTAGATAATTGTATATAGATTGTCTGTCTACCATAAAATCCATTTCCGATAAAACAATAAATAAGAAAACTGGGCGTGGTTGTGGGTGGATTTAATTTAAATTAATCTCAAAATTTATATCTTGTTCATCAGAACAAATTGAAAATTTCATCTAAATTGTAAGAGCTATCCAAGAAACAATAAAAGTGGGCGTGGCAGTAGGCAAATTTTACTTAGTTACCTTTCTAATTTTTTTTGTCTTTCATTAAAAAAAACTGAAAATTTCATCCAAATCATTTGAGTTCTTTCCGAGAAACCAATAAAGAAAAAAAAGTAGGCGTGGTAGTGGGTGGATAAAAAAAAACAATTTCCAAATTTTGTTCTCGTTCATTAAAATGTAATTAAATTTTTTCGAGTCGTTTTCGAGAAATAGATCTATTCCCGAGAAAAAAAATAAATAAGAAAAGTGGGCGTGGCTGTAGGTATGTGGATTTTATCTAAGCCATTTCTACGATTGCCTTAAGCCCATACAAATCCTTACCCACCATTATCAAGGAGACTCACTTTTTTTTTAGAAAAAAAATATTAGATGACTTGAATCAATATCCAAAAAATTCCCACTTCTGACACCAAGTTTCACGAATTTGTGTTAGTTAAAAAAAAAATTGTTTTATTAACTAAAAAATCGATATAAATCGACAACACTTTTCCTTTCTATTTATTCGTACGTAACCCACAATCAGGAACTCGGAGCCGTTTAAAATATTTTACTTTAAAAAAAAATCTAGGACATGATAATGAAAAAAAAAAAAACATTAATTTGTACTTAAAAATAAAATCAATTAACCCCTTTATCTGATTCAGAAATAAATACAACGAATATTAATTAAAAAAATTTGCATCCATGCAACCGTTGACCAAAAAACAATAAAAAATATTGCATAAATAATAAGATTGCAAAAAATATCAATATTGACTTTGATCTTTGCCGAAAGACTTTGTAGGTAGATTTATGCAAAAAATAAAATAAAACACTTTCATAATAAAATAAATTTTGAGATAAAAATCAACAGCTAACGACATTATAAATATCCAATATACGGACACAGCTACAACGAATTTTGAGATGCACATTAGAGATAACCCCATCATGATGGTTGGCCTCACCTGCTTTACCGGGAGTGCTACCTGGCTTTCACGTGAAGGCAATTTGTAAAGTGGCCCCTACAACTCCTTCTCAATATAAATCATTGACAAAAGACAACTGTTTATTTATTCATTCACAAAAAAAATAAATCTCTAAGGTCATTTGATTTAGATAAACATAACAACCGAAAAAAAAACTACATCTTAACTTTTAACATCTTTGGACTTGAGTGGGAGCCCAGTTGTTTGTTAATTTGAGTCTGATTTTTCCACTGGTGCTAAAATTCTATATGGCTTGTTAAATGAATCAGCCACGCTGAATACGGTCTGGTTAAAACAGCCTAAGTGGCTTAACCCTTTTATGGACTACGAGACGAATCAGATTTAGTTTTTTTTTTGTTTGAATTCGATTGATCTTGCCTGTCGCACTTGATCTGAAATACATGAGATTTCTTTTGACGTTAGATTTGCCCGCTTCGATTATTTGCGCTGAATGCTAGCGCTGCTGCCCGCTGATATTCCATATTGGTACTCTTATGTACGTGAAGTTAGCTACGTTTGTTGCTGATCTATACGAAACATGGCTAATACTGAATCAAGTGTCACTTTGTATGTTGGGGGAGATTGAAACTGATTTTTTATAGAGTTGTTTTAAGATCTGTGTGTGCGCACGCTTGGGGGGGAAACCTCATATAACTAAGTTTATACTTTTTAATTTAATTTTTATGCGGCAAACACAATATTTTTTTTTTGCTTTTTTTTTAAACCTGCAAGCGATGTGGTTAAAGCCTTAATAGTGGGTAATTACCGTCGTTGATGTCGTCAAATAAAAAAAAAATGTGCATAGGTGGTGACTTGTTGTTTAATGACTTCGAACAGAGGTTGTATTTGTAGTGTACATCTACTTAATTTTGTTAATTTCTTTTTTTGTTGTTGTTGTTTTATAAATTCATTTATTTAAAAGTTATGTAAAATGCATTTTTAATTAAATGGGTCCCACGTCGACTGAGACAGTTATGGAAATATACAATGCAACAATGCGTTAATATTCGCTTTGTTAAACATTATGTATTAAATTTCTTTGGAAGTCGTTTAGGTACCTACTTTATATGCGATTTGAATGTTTTGTTCAAGGTCATTAGAGACTTTTAGAACTTAAACTGTGGGATATTCAAAAATTATCAATTGAAAGAGGTCATTAAATCTTATAAGAGCTTTAATTTTTCTAATTGGACAGTTATAGACTTTTTTTTTATTTCTTTCAACTCACTACAGTGATAAAGAAATATAAGCACTCTATTTTTTAATTAATAAACAAAAACAAAGATACCCGGCCATTAAAAGGTCTTTAAAGTTCTCAAAGGTTTCAGAAATTGCTCAGCCATTAACATTTTTTTATAAATTTTGAAAACTTGAAAAATAAATCATAAAATGTATGCCTTACAAATTACCGACCTTAAAGATGGCATACATTTTTTCCAATATCCCAAAAATGAGGTGATAACAATCCCTACGACCCAGAAAAAATTTTGTAAATTAAAAAAAAATAATAAGTGGTGATCAATAATCGAAACTCGTTGATTTTATTGCCTTTAAATTGTATCCCTTTTTTTATGAATATCCCACTTTTGTATGAATATCCCACTTTTGTATGAATATCACAATTTTGTATGAATATCCCACTTTCGTATGAATATCCCATTTTTGTATGAATATCCCTCTTTTTTATGAATATCCCACTTTTTTATGAATATCCCACTTTTTTATGAATATCTTACTTCTTTATGAATATCCTACTTCTTTATGAATACCCCACTTTTATGAATAACCCATTTTGTTTAATGATTATCCCAATTTTTTGATGAATATGCCACTTTTTTGATGAATATCCCATTTTTATGAATATCCCAACTTTTTTACGATTAATCTACTTGTAGGTGAATATCCTTCAAAATACTTTCTGAAAATTGATAATGACCTTATAAAGCTTAAACTGTTGATTACAAATTTTCTATGACATGACCAATTACTGAAATGAGTTGACCCTTTATGACCAGTTATTATATTGACCTTAAAAATGCCATTATTTTTGTTTTCAAATATCCCATACATATAAGATACTATAAGATCTTAGAGCCTAATTAGTATAGTTGCCTCTGCTTCAGCTTTGTGACTTCTCTACAATTATTAGAACTCTTTGTTGATTAGTTATTTTCTATTTCGATTTTGTTTTTAATCACGTTTGACCTAAAAATCAAAACGGAACTCAGTTTGATTTTTATAAACACTTCTCCTAGAAAATTTTGTCAACTTTGCACTCCTTCGTATATATGACACATTTACCACCAAGTATATTGAAATTTTCTAGACGATTGCCTGACCGTTAAAATGTTCCATAAATCACTTTTAAATTCCCTAAAACGCAACCTAAACCCACTTAATCACCTACATCTTATTTATAAATCACAATCAACTCCAAATAGCACTATACTATGTCAGCTGCTCCTCGTTGTCGTCGTGGTTGTGTTCGTCGTCGTAGTCGACGTCTCAACCTCCGTCCACCTACCTTTTCAATTCAGAAATAAAAAATACATACAAAACTTGGAATCACGATTTTCTACATTCTTAAGTATTGACACAATATCCGTTCATACAGAATTATTATATCATGCACATGTGGCTTAGAAGAAAGAGCGGCCAATTTTAAAAATCCACCTACGATATTTTTATTTGAAAACTTTGTAGAGTCTTGCTGCTTTTTTTAGATTTGTTGTTTTTTTTTTTTTTGATTTTACAAATCATGATGCAGTAGATTATTATTTAGCGTGCTTTATTTAATTTTTTGTAATTTTTCATGTATCTTAAATATTTTCGCATTAAATTCTTACACGCAATTCAATTTATTGAAGAAAAATTTCTATTATTGTTATGAAAATTATAATAAATGACTTCTGCTCAACTGAGTGTAGCATTAGCAGCTAAATTATAAAAAAAAAAAATATTACAATATTATTTGATGAAATGTGAGTAATTAAACTTGTCATTCATTACAATGCAATGCCACTTTGCTTTGGAATTTATTCAACTCATAATGTTCTCATGTCTCATCAAGTACATTTGTATTGTATATGCTTTCAGTTGATGATTTTATTTGAAGTTCTTATGAGTGTTATTATATGTAAGTTCTTCATTTTCCATATAGTTTTAGAACTAAATGCTTACTTCCCAAAATTAAATTATTTAGTACATTTACTTAGCAAACAAAGTTTTTAGTACTCCCAAATATGTAAATAACTAAAAAGCAGCATGTTATTTTAAGTACATATGTTTAGTATTTCCGTTTGCAAAAATCAATAGAATAATAAGTTTTAGTACTTCCATTTGCATGCATAAAAAGTAGCATGTTTTTTTTAGTACATTACAAAAGATTTATTTTTAGTTCTTCCTTAGATATTTCTGTTATAAAAATGGGCATTTTCGTTAAGAAATGTTAAATTTTTTAGTTATAGTTAATTTAATTCATAATTCCCGGTTATTCTTTGCTGACATTTATTCCAATAGAAGTTATTTTAGTTTGTATGTACATTCCAATCGCCACAAATATATTCAATGGAGCTATGCTTCAGTAGACATTATTTGGACCAAAATTTTCCTTCGTCTATGGCGTAATTTTATAATTTAACTTTTAGTACTTTTTTAGTACATATTTTATCAATTCCAATTTGTTAAAATTCGTCGTTCTTTTAGTTTTTTATATTCCAAATTTTAGTACTTTTTAAAAGAACATGTATTCGTCATCTCGATATCGTTGAGATTATGTATCCATTTGATGAAATCTTTCCTTAAATTCTGATTAAATTTGTGATTGTGTTTTTTAGTACTATTTTAAGTAGGTACTTGTATTCGAAGCCCCATTTGTATTTATGTGAGAAAGGTTACAGTTCTGTTGGAATTATTTCTTTAATTGCGAAATTTGTCACTATGTTAATTTTAGTACTATTTTAGTACAAATATATTATAAGATTAAAATTCATTCAGCTGATTTAGGTTTTCTTATCTTCAGTAGGCGTTCTTTGGAATTACCTTTTCTTTTAACTATAATCAATTTTTTATATCAGATTTTAGTACTTATTTAGTACATATGTTCAATATTCCAACATAACTTAATCGAGTTGAGTTATAGTCGTCGTTGTTTTAAATAAGAACATATAATAAAATGTATTAACCCATCAAAAATTAGACCAAACTAAACTAAGTAGATTTTACGTTCTAATAAAAACTGACAAGAAAACTGAATCAGTTCCAATCAAGTAATTTTTATTATCAATTGGATCATATCCAAATGTTATCTCCACTTTTTCTATTTTAAGCAAATTGAATCACCTTTATTTTATGATTTAAAATGCCACCTGCTGTTTATCATATACTTTTATACTTTTACTTTTAATATCAAATTAAGAACTCATTTTTTGAAGCACAATAAATCTGTCAATATTTGTTTAATTAATATATTCGTCAATTTTGTACATTTTTCATTTCAATACTGAATTCATTAATTTATTAATTAAATATTCACAACATGTACATTATTATGTATTCTATTAAAGCCTCACGATTTGCGCGTTAAATTTAATTATATTAATAATAAACGTGTTTATGTTAATTTGTATACCTACAACAACAAAAAATAAATAAAAAAGTGGTTTAATATTGTGGTTCATATAGACTTGTTGACGCGATTTATTTTTTTTTTTCTTGTTATACATTTTCAAATTCTATAGGTAATAAATTTGTATTATCCTATATTTTGTGAAAGAAATCTATTTAAGGATATAAATTTGAATATATTTCGGGGTTTAAATAGAATTAATTAGTACATTTTTAGTACTTATATTTAATGCGATTTATTTATTTGAATTGAAAACCAGTTTTAATTAGATTTTTAAACTTAAATTATTCAAAAATTGAACATGAAAGAGAGTTTGTTTAAATATTTGTAGTTTTTTTTTTTTTTTTAGTACATAATCAAACTGTACTAACATCTATATATAAGCTTTAATGGTATAGTGAATGTTCAATATTTTTTTATTTAAAAGAGGAGTAATATAATCAGTAACATAATTCTGGTAAATTCAGTTGTTAAGTTTTAAAACAAAGTAAAATTTTTACTAAAACTTAGAAGCAATATAACTGAGCTTTTATTTTCCTATAGACAGCTCCATGGCTCCAAAAAAATAGGGAATCACTATGATTCAAAAATGTTTACCTCTCATTTTGAATATTATCGATTTTAGTAATTTTAGTACACTTGTACTAAATAAAAATTTCTTTCTACAGAAAACTTTCTCAAATTTATTTCTAAACCACTTATAACTTATTCTTAGTTATTACGTACAAAATATTTGTACTAAAACTTAAACTTTTATTTTCCTGGCTCCTAAAAAATAGAAAAATTCTAAGATTCAAAAATTTCTTTCTTTCATTTTAAATATTATCAATTTTAGTACTTTAAGTACACCTGTGCTAAATACAAATTTCTTATTAAAGAAAACTCTTGCCTTTATTTCTAATGCACTTATAACTTATTCTTAACCTGTTTAGAAATTACGTACAAATATAAAAGATTTTAGAACATTTGTACTAAAATAGAAAACGAGAGGTTTATTTACAATTTTATTTCGCAAGAAAAGAACACTTTTATGACATTTGCTTGAAGAAGGAATTATTTTTTTAAAGTATTGATTCTAAATAATATTTTTAACTAAGCTTGCTTTGAGTTGAAAATGCATTTTTTAGTGCAGAAAAAAATTACCAATATAAAAAAAACTTGAGTCATTCTAAGATTTAATCAGTTTAATTCGAAGGACCTTTTGTATCTTCTGAAAAGTTTATTACGATGTGTCAGTTTTCTTCGGAAAAAAAAAACAAAGAAATATAATTTGAGAATATTTGTACTAAATGCAGGAAGTCTTATACAAAAGTCTTGCCAATTTATGTCATTTTGCAATCTCCATAGATGGCATTGGCGGAAGTGATTGCATTATAACTTACTGTGCCTTTCTCAAAATTCTGACGCAAATTAAATAATCTGTACTAAATACAGGAAGTCCTTATTAACTACTTGTGCTCCAAAAAAAAATTTATTCTCCAGTGATTTTTTTTTTTTTGGCAAACAATAAACTCAAACGCACCCCTGTCAGGCATTCATTTATTCCAACAGCATTATCGCATTAAAATATTATAAATTAAACCTCATTTCTACAAATGGACATCCCCATAACATTCTGTGACTTCATCTTAACTTCGGTGGTGGTGTCTCATAAGACAACAAAATAAACTACACTCATAAATAAATAAAAAGAGAAAAAGAAAAGAATTGAAAAATAAAAATTTCGTTTAACAATGACATGACACTTAGATAGTTGTCACTGTTAAAAATAACAAACCTGTCAACATGTGTCAAATAAAAGAAGTGCGAATTATTGGTTAAACTTCAAATTGGTATTCAAAACCATATATATACAAGGTGCATCATATAAAATAATAATTTTAATGCCAAATTCAAATCTCGTCTGATATAGGAGTTTGGAAATAAAAATAAAAAAAAATAAAATATCCTTAGGCTTGATTAGGTATGTATGTGCTGTGAATGGTAGGTGCGGTTTAAGCAGTCGGAGAATGTCAAATTACTTCTTTTTATTTTATTTTGTTTTTTTTTCTCGTTTTATCGTTCAAGGCAACTTGTCGGCTGTCTTTTGGCCCGAATTCAAATGAAATTAAAGTTTGCAAAAAAAAAAAGAATAATTTATAATAATTTATGATTTATATGTGTGACATTGGCAATGGGTTTTTTATGTTTATTTATTTTATGTCACCGAGTTTAATTTTTTTTTTTTTTTTGCGAATGAAACCGAAAGTTTGTTTTTATGTTTGGGATCCTCTTTGACTTTGAGCTGGTTATTGACTATGTGAGATTGGATTTGCATACCAATTAGAATTTTACAACGCTGCATGGACAAAAAAAAATACAAACAACTACTATACATCAAATGAGTTAATATAAGGATGAATAATTTAGACACTTCGTGTACAAATTTACTGCTGGCATTTTGATTAGACAATTTGGAGGGCCATGTCGGGCAATTAAATATAAAGAACTTTAGATCGATCGATCGATCTAAGATTTGATCGTGAGCAATTTAAAATAGGTATGTTTGCCTTGAAGACATGAAATGACAAAATGGCGGCAACTTTGAATTCATTCGTGAATGAGCATAGAAAATCAATCACTTTAAAAATTATTGCAAAGTTATATTCTCATTTGACAATAGTTTTTTATTTTTGTATTGCAAAACAGTTACTCATATATTTAAGGCCTTTAAGTCTCATTTAATCTTTTTTATTAATTTAAATTTAAAATAACATCTTGTCGCTTAAACATAAGAAAACATAATACAAAAATAAAATTTATAAAAAACTATGTTAATGGGACAACTTTTGGGCCGTGAGAAATCTAAAGCTTATATTAATTCTTTTGAAATCAACATAAGTATAGATATATGCAAATTAGTTTTAAATAAAAAAAATACTATGTAATTAATTAATATCCATACAATATTAAAATTCTTTGTAAAAAATGTTCTGCGACTAATTCTATGAAATCAGAAATAATTTTTTATTTTATTTTATTTTTAACAATGACCGGTTTCAACTTGTTGTTTACAATGCTAAGGTTATAAAATTTGCCCTGAAAGAAGTTTGATAGAATTAATTTTTTTTTTCATACATATACATACAAACAAAGTCGTGCTTAATATAAATAGTCACCACTTAATTACTGACATTTAACGGGTAATATTTGTGTTTTGAACAAAATAACAATTTTTCTGGTTTTTGAAATACATACATTGTTTTCTTAACTGTTTAATATCAAACAAAATTTTGTGGTTAAAAAAAAAAAACAAACAAAAAACTTAATGTTTTTTTTCTCTTTATTCGTTACCACTTACTTAAACGTGTAATCCTGTTAAAATTCTGACAGTTGATTTTGGTATAGTTTATTTTGCAATTTCTCCTAACTAACTTCAGTGATTTTTTTATTTTCACATTGAATAGCAAGATAATTGTTTCAAAAAGACAACAAAACATAACAAACAAGATACACCACAATGAGTTTTTTTTTGTATGATCGAATAATTTTGGACAGTTTTCTTATGCATTATGGATTTATGGATTTTGGACTTTAAAACATATGAATGGATCATTTTTGCGTGGTATTGATTGGAACTGATCAAATAGTAGTCGAAAATTAAATTAGATTGCGGGCATGAAATTATTTTTATAAACAAATTTATACCATGGTCATTTAAAGTTTCGTATATATTTCATAGTTGCCACTCAACTGGAAAGTCAGGGAACAAAAATTTTTGGTCAGGAAATTTCAAAAGCGGTCAGGAAAAAATTTTTCAGCAGAGATAATTTTCATAATGAAATAAATTAAATATTTCTTGAGGAAATTTTAGCCAAGTAGTGTTTTGAAAATTTTTTTTAATGCTATTCAAACGGCAAAAGGCTAAATTTGATCCCATCTCAAAACAAACGTCAAAAATTAATCTTGGTAAGAAAATTTAACCAACATTTTAACGCAATTCAAACACGGCCTAATTATGTATCTGTATCTGTTTAAAAATAAGCTATAGAATTTTTTCTTTCATTTGTATATTCACCACGAATGGTTTGAACATTGGCTAGTGAATTAGGTATATTTAAATAAAAATGCTTTTTGTTATTTGTTTTCATAATTTCTTGTACAGAGTTTGCTTAGCAAGAAAACTTATCATAAGTCTGTTTACAGCACGGACAAATGTTAACCAGAATTTTCCTAGAATTTTTCGTCTTTTGAGCTTATTGTCGATGGAATATTTTACCTTCTCCGTGAACCAAAGCCTATATTGGTGCTAATAAGGACAGTAAATGAAAATCGCCTTCGGTTTTAAGTACATACACTTTTTTTAAGTGCATTTCTTATTTATATTTTAATGAAAGTACAATGTAGGTATGTGTTTTTTTCTGCGAAAAGGCGGGTATCCAGGATCTGGGGGATTAAAAAAAAAAAAAAAACAACTATGTAAATGGTCATAAATTGGTTAAAACGGACAAATTTACACGATTTTTGAAACTCATAGATAAAACTCGTTTTAAAAAACGTTTTTTTGCTTAGCTATGTTTAAAGTTATGTAGCAACCCGAGGTAGTTTTTTTTAAAAAACTTTATGAAAGTTGTTATCTTCTGCGAAATTCAAGTTTCAGGCAATTCCTGAAAAAAGCTTCACTTTAGTCGGGGATAAAGTTAAATCCCATTGATAAAGGTCCTTCAAAACCATTTTTTTAACACATACACTATGTCTTCGACTGATTTGATTATGGTTGATGTCTTTGCTAATATCTAGTAAAAAAGCTTAAGTGAGGTGCTTTTTTCCTTCAAATCAAGCTTTACTCCCTCAAAAGCTATTAAGAGCCCTTTCAAAAATCCTGACTGTAATATTAAAATTTTTCTATACATTCATTTAACCATTTACAACTAGATGGCGATAATAAAAAAAATCCAAACAAGAAAGAAAAACAAAAAACATGATGAAAACATTCGTCTGTGAAATTCATTTAAAATCATCAATTTAAACTCAAGGACTGATGGACTCTTTTCCACGTTTCATTGGTCATGTTCTTCACAACGAATTAATTTAAATCCAAATTAAGCAACGCTCTTGATGTGTTAATTGTCAATTAACACCAAACCAGTGCTACTGATGATGCCGAAGGCAAGGTTTCATCACTTGTCCAAAAAAAAAAAAAATAAAAAATATCCTTCAACAAAGAATTGGTTTAAGGAAATTTGAAAAACAAAAAAAAAATATTTACAGAAAACCCAATACCCCTGTCTTCCCACTCTTGACAAAAGTTAACATTAATGTTGCTTCCTTTTTTTTTTATTTTAATTATAGCAATTTTGTACACAAGAGTTTTTTTTTTTCGGTGTCGTTGTTATTGCTCATTTTAACCCCTCGCAGTTCTACCGTTTTGCAGGGGATGAGTTTTTTTTTTTTTTTTGGGGTACGTGTCAACTTTTTAACAAACATACTTAAGTCGAATGATAAAAGGCAATTGTGTTGTTATTTGTTCTCTAAGCCCTTACAAAAACACCCACCTATATATTTTAGGAAATGCAATGAAGCTCCTCTTAAAAAAGTTATACAAATGGACGCGATAGGGAAATGATAATGGTTATGTTTGTTCAGGGTTTTAGTGCCATCGGTTGTCGTCATTCCCCCGGCCGTTCTCAGACCCAGAACTAGACCCTATCAGAATGGCGTGGCTGGCTATGTTGTTGGAGTTTTTTTTTTTATTTTGTCGAAACGACTCACAAAAAAAAAGTTGTCCCCCTCTGTTATAATAATGGCTATGGCAACGCGTTTAATGAAATTATTTACTTGGCACTGTCTGCATAAAAAGATTCCACGAAAATCTCCTTAATTAAGTAATTAACTATTTAATTTAACTGGTAACATTTAAATTGGCTTAAAATTCAGAAATGGCTGCGTGATATTTGTGATAGAGCAAGAAAACAGAGTTTTGGCAAAAAAAAAAAAAAATAAAAAAGATTATGGGGTGTCTGTCCCTGGCCTTTTACGTCAATTTTCATATCTACCCTTTATGATATTTTTATTTAAACAGATATAAATACATACATAGCAGCAATAGAGTTAAATTTAAAGAAATCAATTAGATGTTTAGTTCAAATTTAAACAATAAATCGTGCATTTAATTAAATAAAAATATCTAAGTAAATAAATTCATCTAAAACTTAACTAATCATATTATACTGCTAATTGCTATATAATTAGCTGATGGGGCTTACAACTTGTTGCTTGCTCTCCCTGACCGCTTGAGTGACTTGAGTGACTTATAGGGATTGATTTGTTTTTTTTTTTTAGTTCGATATATTGGAAGGAGGGAGGGGAATTGTATTTTTGTTGTAAATTTGTTTCGCAAACACACCCACCGCAGCTTTGAACAAAAGTTTCTGTTTTTGTTCAAAACTGCGTCACAGTTAGGTATAATAATATAGGAAAGCTAATTAGAAGGAGTGGCAATTGGCTTGGGTCAGTGTCAATAGACAGAAAATACAAATTATTTGTACTCTGGTCAATTTCAATCCAATTAATTGATTTTTTTTGGTTTTTTTAATTTTATTTGTTGGGATGCTGGGTGTGACAGCTTGTCAAAGCTATACTGATGATGACACTCAACACATTTTTTGAAGTTTATTTTTTTAAATTTTCATTTGATGGATTAGAAGTAAAGTGGAGTGAAAATGAATAAAGTGGATTGTATTTAGATGAATTTACAAAAAATCTAAAATATGGAATTACATATTTTGTGGATAGTTCTTCTATGCAAATCAAGGAAAGGGTTTTTCAATTATAAGGCCTTTTGATTTTTAAATGTACTCAAATACAAAATTATATTATAACGTCGTTGTTCAATTGTATGTGGAAGCTTTACTTGGTGGCACGTATTCGGGAAGTCCAATTTTCGATAACTGTTGCATAAATCTGAATGAATTTGTTTTGGGTGGTTTTTTCGTTATGTTGCCTTTGAAGGCGGTATCAATGGTTTGCATTTTATTGACATAGATCATACATAGACCTTCGATTTAAGATAGCCTCAAATGAAGAAGTTTAAAGCATGATTTCGATAGTCAATTCACGTAACACAGTGGAGCACTTTTTATGAGAGAGTGCACAAATTTCAATTAAAACTAGAGGACTAAACTGATTTTGATGAAATTTTCAGGCAATGTAATGTATGAAATGACAGATCAAGACAAATAATTTTCACCAACTGCCACGCCCACTTTTTTTAAAGTCTAATATCGTCATCAAAATTTATTAAAATTGGGAATGTTGTCTAAGTACTTATTTACCCTTAAAATATTATGCGTGTTTGACTTTTTTTTTACTTCTTTGAAAAATGTTTCCTTTTTGGGCTTTTTTTACGTTTTTATTTTTTTGGCTTTTTTTTTTTTACTTTTTTTAGTATTTTAATTTTTTTTTTTTTTTACTTTTAAATTAAATTTTAAATTTTAATTGTTTAACCTTTTGACTCTTAAGTAACTTTTTGACTTTTAACTAACTTTTTTGACTTATAATTAACTTTTCTTTTCCCTTGTTTGGTATTTATTTACTTTTTATTTTTTTAACTTTTTTTTATAATTTGTTGACTTTTTATTTTGTTCAACCTTTTTTTATCATATGTTGACTTTTTATTTATTTTTAACTTTTCTTAATAATTTTTTGACTTTAAGTTGCTTTAATATTTTTATTTTATTTTTTTACTTTTCTTTTTAACTTTTTATTTTCTAACTTTTTTGACGCTAAATTGTTTAATTTTTTTTTTTTTTATTAACTTTTAATTGTTGAACTCTTTGAACATTTTTCTGGCGTTTTTTTTTGCTTTTTTTAATTTTTTACTTTCTTGTTTTTGTGTTTTTGTGTTTTTTAGTTTTTTTATATTTTTTATTTCGACTTTTTTATTTTTTATTCGTCTTTTTTATTTTTTATTTTTACTTTTATATTTTTTTTTTACTTTTGTTATACTATCGCTTATTCGTTCGTCTGTGTCTGGTTGACTGATTTGCTTCAAATTTCGTACAGAACATTAACATGTGATTTATGCGGGGAAATATGAGGTTTTTTTAGCTCATCTTAAAGAGTTTACTACCATATTACGATTTCGTTTTTTGTTTTCAAATTTTCTAACGATTTTGAATAAACTTCGTGCATGTAATTACCAAAGTAATTATTGAAAAATTGCTTTTTATGTTTCTTTGCAAAAAAAAAAAAAATAGCATCACAAAAATGGAATTTTGTTGTTTTTTTAAGTAAATTGCTTTATTTTGTAGTTATTTACATATAGCTTTTTAATAATATGACCGATTTTGTTATAACTTTGCTCCTGAATAAGTAAAATAATATTGAATTTAGAAATTTACAAAATTTTGAAAATAATTTGTTTTTAAATGAAAAAAAAAACAATACATTTTATTAGATTAGGTTGACTTTTCTTAAATTTATTTTTTCTTAAAAATTTAGCTTTATTAAAGTTTGTAACCACAAGAGCAAATTCGTTCGATCTAGTCGTGGATTTTAACATTTTTTAAATTATTGCTTTTTTTTTATTTTTTAATTCAGTTTTTATCTTTCGATGCAAACCTTTTAAATTCAAAATAAATTAAAACTCAATTATACCATAAATATGTAATAAATATAATTAAAAAGAAAAATTTTCAAATTAATTAAAAACCTATAACCAACCAAATAAAATACTCTTTCAAAGAGAATTTTTTTCCAAAAAAAGAAACACGAATTTCAATAGTGCACCATGTTTGTCTTATATGGAGATATAAACAAATATAATTTTATCCATTGGTTAATAAACAATATTATTAAAAGTAAATTACCCAATCTCGAATCCTTAAGGCGAAGTAATTTACATTAAAAAAAATGCATTTAAACATTTACATACATATATGTATAAGAATATTAACACATTAAATAAAATTAAAATAATATCATTAAATAAAAAAAATACAATAAAAAAACGGGAAAAGAGGAATTGATGCAATTTATTTTTTTTTTAAATAAATAAATAATTGTATACTCAGCAGAACGTTTTACGTAACGTTAATCGAAGAAAACAAGAGCCAAATTGATGATAAAAATAGTAATAAAAAAAATCAATAATAAAAAAGAGTAAGCAAAATAAAAAAAAAATCAGCCGCATACAACCGTTAACTGTCCTCATCCTGTTTCCTGTGGCTCGTGTAATGTAAATTACTTCCGACCGTTTGCAGTTAATGCGTTTTTTCACTCACTCACTTTCTTTTTTTTTATTTGCTCTTTGCCATCATTATGGGTAAATTTTATTTATGCTTTTATTTTATTTTTATTTTATTTTTTGACAAAAGGTGGTATTAAATTGCATCGAACTTCGATCCTTTATTTATGAGAAAAAAAAAACAACTCAAATTGAGGCAATTAAAAATCCTATACACCAGGGATGATATTTATTGTTTTGTGAAAGATTTCAATTAAGATTTAATAATGTAGGTACTGCACTGAAGTAAGAACAAGTCAAGAATACGAAGAATTTAATCAAATATGGCTAATTTTTATGAGAACGGAAAATTTTGTTCAGGAATTTTCTTTTTTTTTATTTTTTTTTTATGTCTGTTCTGCCTCTGATAGCACCTGATTTTTGTTAAGAATTATTTAAATTTGAATTCTCCAAAAAATAATAAGCTTCGTACGCTGCTGAAAATATTTTCTGAAGTCTCCAAAAATAAAACGAAATTGTAATGAAAACATGGTGTCGACTTATTTATGGAAAATTTCACCAAATGTATTTATGTTATAAAAAACGAAAAATAATCACAGAAATCTATGCCTCGGACAAAAGGAGTGCAGGAAAAAAATTAAATTGGGTCAGCTCGACTTTTGTTGTTTTTGTCGTCCTATATTTGAATTAAAAATATTTCACTAAAAAACTAGATTTACTTATTATTAATTTTCTCAAAAACTAGAAGACATTTTAACACCTTGTTTTTGGTGTTTGACTAAAAATTAATAAGAGCATTGAATTTTGAAAACAAAAAAGAAAAATTTGAAAAAAATTATTTTATATTATTATTATTTTTTTTTAATTTATTTTTAATTTTTTTTTAAATTTATTTTTAATTTTTTTTTTTAATTTGTTGCTTTTTTTTTTGTTTAAATTAAAAAAATTGTTTTCTTCAGAATTCTGAGTTTGAAAATTAATTTTTCAAAAACTTTTCACTAAAATAACTTTATTTGAAAATAAAATAAAAGAGGAGTTTTTTGGTTTTATAAAAAGGTATAGCATATGGCATTGTGAGTGGTACCGTTGTTTTTTTTAATAATTTTTTTTTGTTTTAAGTCAATTTTTTTTTTAGAAAGTTGCTATTCAAGGCTAAACGCGGGGGGGGGGTTTAATTTGAAATACGATTATTTTTCTGTCTCGACCAATGCTCTAACTTTTTGTCACATATTATGCGAATCACCCTCTATAATTTGAGCCTCCTCCTTAAGTTGTTAAATTTACCGTTTAAGAGTTGTAAGCGAAAAATCATTATTACCCTTTTCAAATTGCAATATCTTGCTATTAATTATTGATCACATGCATAAACTCTACAAAGAACCTGGATAACTTTCAAAGTTCAAACTCTGCGAAACAAAGATATTGTTCCATACCTAGTTAGAAGGCTACAAGATCTTAGATCTTCAATTTAAGGTTTTCCAGTAAAAAAAAATACTTAAGATACTTAAAGGTAGTCAAGGACAAAATCAGTTTGATTTTATTTAAGAACCCTGTCGCTGGCTGTTTCTATAATTATAAAAATAATTTTCTACCCTCGGCTTTACTGGTAGTATAACAACAAACACCTTTCGAAATTTGCACTTGATAAAGAAATAAAAATTAGAACTAACTATAAGAAGAAAGAATAAATCTTTGCCTTATCTATGGAGTATAAGAGTAAGCTATAACAATTTGTATGAAAGCTTTTTCTATAAATATTTTCAAAATGCAAATGACTTTTTCTCTTAAAATGTAAAACAATGGTTTTTAATTTCCCTCCTTCCTACCTATATTTGTCAAAACGATTATCTTTGATGAAGATGATGATTATTGAAAATATGAATTTGAATTTGAATCTCTATTTCCGTTGAAATCTACCCTATTTATAAAAGAAAAATTTTAATTTCCCTCATACCTGAGAAAATCAAGATATCAATTCGTGGATGGACATCATAGTGGTGGTTGTGGTGTTATAGTAAAGTAACTATCTTATTTTCCAGAAGAAGAAAAAAAATAAATCCATTTGCCTTTTTTTTTCTAATTTATATAATGGTTATAGCTTTCCGTTGCAATAAGTAAAGGACCATAGGGTGCGATGGGATGGTATGGGAAGGTTCTTATAGTTATTGTCAAGTTTTGTTTTCAAGGTATAGATAGGTATATATGGAGGATATCTCCCCTTATATTATAAAATCTGCTCCTATAGAATTTAACATCTTCCTTTGGTATAAAAGATAAAAACATACATTTTTCGTGGGCATATTATTCAGTGTAGATAACGAAAACTTAGCCCTTTATAATTTGTTGTAAAACTTATATCCCCCCCCCCCTTATACCCTTACTTTCACCCTAAAAAATATAAATTTTCATAGAATAAAAATGATAAAAAAAGAAAGTATTTATTGGCCTTAAAGTTTAACAATCCTTAGGCGGTGGAACAAAGTTTCAAGTTTTGTACGGAACTTATTTAATTGCTTTAAAATTTAAATTTTCTATAATGCCTTGTGGACATTATATATAGGCTAACTGAGATATGAAGAGCATTTATCTTATCCGCATAAGATATAGTTTAGCTTTCTTTCGGGTGACTGAATTTATTTTACCCAAAAATCGAAAATAGGGGGAATATATTTGTTAAGTCAAATAGAATGGAATCTATTTCTTTTCAATTTCAAGGTTACATTTTTTCAATCTATTGTTCCTACAAAAAAAAACTTCTGAACTTTTTTTATGTAGAGTTGTATGAGTTACAAGTCTTGCCTTAACGATTCTTCCAAAAACACAATTCTTTAAAAAAAAAAAGTTGTACCCCTTTCTTCTAATAAAATCAATAAAGCAATTGTTCAAATTTAGAGTACTTTTTTCGAAAATGATTGAGAAGTCAAAACAAAATTCTACGCTAAAATTCAGCTTGGTGTCGGATATAGAAAGATATTATTCTTTACGAATACGGGTAAATGGTATAACTCAGATTCTTAACCCCATTCGGTGCCAGTCCTTCTTCTGTAACAGAATTAATGTTCTTATCCGAAGCTAGGTAAAGTGGATTCTATGTCGAGAATTGATCTACGGATGTGATCCCGAAGATGTCTCATCAGTAAAGCTCAAAAAATCGAGATTTTTTCCAAAATAATTGGAAAATCCAAATTAAAAAAATCAAATTTTGTAAAAATATAATTTTGAAAAAAATCTAATTATGAAAAAATCTACTTTTGGAAAAATCTACTTTAAAAAAAAATCTTATTTGAGCAAAATCTTATCTGGAAACATTCTATTTTGAAAAAAATTGATTTAGCAATCCAATTTTGAAAAAAATCTTATTATAGAAAATCTAATTATGGAAAAATCTTATTTTGAACAAAAATTTAATTTTAGCAAAGTCTTATTTTTGGAAAATCTAATTTAAAAAAAAAATTATTTTGAAAAAATCTAATTTGGAAAATTCTAATTCTAAACATTTATTCTGAAAAAATCTAGTTTTAGAAAAATCCAAAAATTGCAAAAATTAAATTTAAACAAAATTCAATTTAAAAAAATCAGATTTTGTAAAAATCCAATTTTGAAAAAAATCTAATTACGAAAAAATCGTATTTTAATAAAAATCTTATTAAAAAAAAATCATTTATAGAAAAATCCAGCTTTGAAAAAAGGCAATTTTGAAAAAAAAAAATATAATTTTGTAAGTCTTATTTGGAAAAATTTTATTTTCAAAAAATCTAACTTTAGAAAAATTCAATTTTGCAAAAATTCAATTTTGACAAAATCCAATTTTAAAAAATCTTATTTTGTAAAAATCCAATTTTAAAAATTTTAATTTAATATTTTTGAAAAAATCTAATTTAGCAAAATTTGATTTTCAAAAATTTTAATTTTGCAAAAATCTTATTTATAAAAAGAAAACCAACTAAAGAAAAATCCAATTTTAGATAAAACCTTATTTAATATAATCCATTTTTTTTTAGAAAAGTTCAATTTTAGAAAATTTTGACAAAGTCCAATTTTAAAAAATCCAATTTTGTAAAAATCCAATTTAAAAAAATCTAATTTTGGCAAAATCATATTTTTGAAAAAATCTAATAATAACAAAATCTTATTTTGGAAAATTTTAATTTTGCAAAATCTTATTTAAATAAAAAAACAACTATAGAAAAATCTAATTTTTGGAAAACCTTATTTTAAAAAATATCAATTTTAGAAAAATCCATTTTTTTGAAAAATCCAATTTTAGAAAAATCCAATTTCAAAAAAAATTAATTATGGAAAAATTTAGTTTTGGGTTTTTAGTTTTGAAATCATAATTTGGAATAAAATAGTTTTGAAATGATCGAATTTTGGAAAAATCTTAACTTGAAAAAATATCTTATTTTGGAAAAATCTGACTTAAAAAACACACAACTTTTAAAAGCAAAATTTTAAAATGAAAAGAAAAACAGGAATCTGAAATGTTCGTACATAATTTTCATTTTACTAACAGAATAATGTTCATTATAAAGAATATAATATCTGCATCCGTTCTCAAACATGACTTTTGCACAAAATACAATTTAAAAAAAATTGACCAATTAAGCCAGCCAGCTCCAATTCAATTGCTTTTTTTCTGGGTTTCTTGTATTTTTTTTTTTTAATTTACATTGCACCACGCATATGGAATCCAATAATAAATATTTTGTGGTGTCGCAGAAAATGCATTAACGCAGCAGGATATTACATACATACATATGTACATATATTGAAAGTTATTAATTAATATTAACTAGCAAACAGAACATGTATGTATATGTACCTATAGTTATACTGATGACGATTGCCTGCCTTGTAATCCACATTCAAGACAGCGGAAACAGTCCTCTGCTATAATTCGTATAAAATCATTCCAAAAAGAATTTACAAAAAAAAATCGAACAAGAATATTATATTTTTTTTTATCAAAATCAATAAATTTATATATTTAATCTCTGCACTGGCAGAAAATTAAAAACCGTTAATCGCAATTACAAACATCCGCGTACAGAAATTTTCTCATTATTATTTTTTTTTATATACATATATGTATGTATATTTATGCATATATAGGTAATAATTTTGTTGAAAAAATATCTATAAATTGTTTTGTGCAGCAACAAAATAAAAAAAAAATATGCAAACAATGCATTTTCCGTACAAGTCCCTGGGGCGATGAGCAGGACAAAAAAAAGGACGACATTACTTCAACGGCGGCGCGGCGGCGGCGTTTCCATCTCATTGAGAAGGATCTCGTTAAATTAAACATTAAAGTATAATATGAGAGAACAACACCATCATCATCATCATTATTATCATCATCAGAGCCATCGGAGCGTATTGAAAGATTAAATACAGCAACTTATGCATTGTTCAAGGATTAATATAAGCGACAGTTAAAAATAAAGAACAAAAACAAAAAAGTAAGCGACTATATCGTCACATGACCAGACCACTGAATTTTTTTTTTGTATTGAGGAGGATTGGGTCAATAACTTTATAGAATATTGATTTAAAAAGTTCTGAATTTGCATTTTGAAAAGCTTTTGACTCTTTTTTTTTTTAAAACAACCCCAATAATTTGAATACCAAAATGTAGCCTTTATCTTTAAGATTTGAGCATCTAAGTTTTGGTAGAGCAACCTTCATGACTGCTTTCGATGATTTTCGATGAATAACGGGACTTTTTCAACTTGAGCTTGTTGGTTGGTGATGACTAGGGCTAGGATTTCCATGCACTTTAAAACGCAAAATATGCGCTTAAAATATGCTCTTAAAAATGGGAAATATGCACTTAAAATATGCATTTAAAATCATAAGCGCAAAATTTTAAACGTTTTAGTATAACATCGTACTAAATCGTTTAAAATTTTGCGCTATGTATTTTACCTTATATCTCAATTTCTCTTCAATGAATACAAAAAAAATTTGGTATCCAGTTTTTAGAAAAAAAAATTTCTTTTAAAGGAACTACAGTTAGGTACATTAAGAAATTGAAAAAATAGACAAAACATAAACAATAAATAAAAATAACATCAACATAAGAAAAAGACATCCTTTCGAATGATAATTTTTTTCAAAGTCTCGGAAAACTTGGGCCACGACTCACAGCGCAACTCGTCTTCCGTCTCATCTTTTTTCTCTTTCGCACTCATTATGATGAGTGAGAAACTGGAATGACGATGCTGTGGAAGTGTGGAATAGGATTTCCAAACGTCGTAAAGTGGGTGAAAAGAGTAATTGTTATATGGTCGTGTTCAGATATCTATCTAAAGTAATCTGGACAGCTTTGTGCTGTTGAGTTAGAAAATAGCTGATGCAACAAACCCTCGCGGATAGATTATGGAACGCCAAGAATTTGTTTTTATTTTCACCCAATTCATTGAATCTAATTTTAATGGTGCGTTTGCATTTCTTTGAAACCGATGTTTTTTTCAATTTTATGTTAATTTTTTTTGAAATATGAACGAGTAATATGCATTTATTATAAAAATATGGAAAAATATGCAAAATATGCATTTATAGTCAAATATGCAAAAATATGCACTAACAATTGAATGCCATTTTTAAGGAAAATTAATGATTCATAAAGAAAATTTGTTCTCTTGCTTCTAAAGTTTATCAAAAAAAATATGCATTTGCATGGAAATCCTAGCCCTAGTGATGACCAAATAACTATTTTTTTTTTAATTTTTCTTGATCTCTGACTTAAGATTCTTTTATTAGACGATGATTGTGTAACATTCATTTGCTTTGCAATTGTCTAGACCATGATTGCCAAAATGATTTAATGTTATCGCTCAGCACGTCATTGTGAGTATACATGCTATGAATTCTAATTCTTAGCAGAACAATCTGTCATCCGTCAATGGTTGGGACACGTTCCATACGACTTATGAAATACCAATCTATATCTAATAAATCAGAACACGAAACATTTCTAAAGAACTTCCAGTTGCTAAATTAATGTCGAACAACGGCGGCTTCTCAAGAATGTATATAAAGCTGCAGATAATAATAATAAATGCACTCCACCTATAAAAACACTTCATTATATTCAATTCAAGGCCGCTTAATGGACCACATCACTAATCCCTCGTGCTTCTATATTAAAAAGTTATTAATCTTTTAAGCAAACAATTATACCTACTCTGAGTTGTGAATGACTTAAAATCGTCATGTTCGTTGCGTCGCGTCGTGGCGTTGTTGGTCGTAATCTCAAAAAAGTAAACAGAAATACATAAATCAATCACAAACGAATGACTGTTTAAGGTGCAACCTCACGTCAGCTTCATTATTGCGCGTTCTGTCAATTTAACGTTTATATAGTAGGGTATTATTTGGTGTTGTTCCAGGGTTACCACATTGTTGTGATAAAGTTTGCATTGACAGATATGCTTGAAATTTTGTACAGAGGACTTTTATGTGATTATCAGGAGGTAAAATTCAAATTTTTATTGCAACTCATCTTTAACGGGTTGCTGCCGTACATTCATACAAAGATTTCGATTTTTCAGATTATCTCGAAAACTGTTTTAATTAAACTTCGTAAATGCAATGTCTGAAGGAATTTAAATAATACTTCATTTGAGGTTTT
Organism: Epistrophe eligans; assembly: GCA_951394125.1. Lineage (NCBI taxonomy): Eukaryota > Metazoa > Arthropoda > Insecta > Diptera > Syrphidae > Epistrophe > Epistrophe eligans. The sequence continues at coordinate 106,874,364 of OX596028.1, forward strand.
TATTAAGAAATTCGCATAACATAAATAGGTTTTTTTTTTTTTAATTGCCTATTTTTTGGTTATTCAAGTATCTACCTATATTTTATTGCTGGGTCGATTTTGTTTCTAGCAACATTATTGAGGTTCAACGATACAGCGCAAGTTCGTGTGATTTAATCGTTGAATTAATTTTAAAAAAATATCTTTTTAAAAAAGGTCAACGGCAACTCTAAATCAGTGAGTATGGTGCAGAAAAATTAGCAATCCACTCTCGTTTACTTAAACAAAAAAAAAATCAATTGTGTTTATGTTTACATAAAACCAAACCAAAACATGAAGAAAAAAAAATAAAAATAAAACTTAACAAATTAATGTTAAACTAAATTTTGTGTAACAACATGCTCAAATGACAAAATGATTATTTGTTTAAGATTTGTTTTCCTTTTTTTTTTTTGGAAAAGCTATTCATGTTGCAGTTGTTGCACTCTTTTTTGTTTTGTTTTTTTTTTTTTTTTTTTTTTTGATGGATGTAAAAATGTACTTACTTGTCAACGTTCGTGGCTGTCATCGTTGTCGTTGGTGTCGTTTGCGTTTGTCATAGTCGGTCATGCTGTGTCAATTTTCATTTTCATTTTTAATGCAAGAGAACTGATGTTTATTGACTACCTTGTTTGTTGTTGTTTTTGTAGTTTTGTGTTGAAATATGTAAGCAGATACCTTCATTCTGGTGTTTATTCTATGGTTGTTGCTTCAAAGTCGGTTTATATGTATAAATATTCTTGTCAAGCGATGATGGTGGTGGGTCAGGAACACGTTAATGCATCGTGTGATCTTCACACATTGTGCAGCACGTTTTACATAATTATGGTGTTTTTTTTTTTTTTTTTGTAGGTAGTTGTTGTTTTCATTATCTTATACTGTCTTCTTCTTCTCGGAATGTTTCTTATTTCATTTTATTTTGTTCCTGCAGCAGGCTGTGTAATAAATCAGCTAGAATATGACGTTTTATGATTATGCAACAATAAAGAAAACTTGTTGAAAACATGTATATTCAGAGTGGAAGTCTTAAAAGAATACAAATTTAATGATGTTTATTCAGACGGAACTATGTGATTTGATGGATAATTTTTGTTAGACTCATGAATTCGTCAATGTGAGAATGCCGACATGAAGAAGCAAACGATTCGCTTCAGTTGTTTGTAGAATTTATAAATAATTTTTCCTTAACAGGTGAGCAGGCATGCATGCATGCATGGCTTTAAGCTAACTGGCGCCCGGGTATAGATATGAAAAGAAATTTGAGATGTGAATTTGAAGTTTTTGCTCTAGCTTTTGAACAAAAAAAAACTTGACTGTACTTAAAATCAACTTTTTTATTACAAAAATTTTCCCTAAACAATTACAGTAAAAAAAAAACAAGTTACATTATGTATTCTTAAATGACACTCGGGTGTCATTTTTTCAAAATGAGATCTTTTATTTATTTAGTGACTTTTAATTGAGGAAAGATGTTTTTGTTTTACCTAAATGGCGCCCGGGTGAAAATAAAATTTAATTTGATAAGTGACTGAGTTAAGTTACTTAAGACCTGTTTGCTGATAAAAAAAAAATCAAATATTTTACTTAGCCTCTTGTGTGCAACTTTTCCTTTATGTAGCCACATAAGAACAAATTATTTTGAACTTAAATGGGCCTTAAAGTTCTAACCAAATGCAAAAACGCTTTGTATGAAATCTTGTATCACATCTTTTGTACTACATCAAAGTCGTCAAGTAGCAAACCAAAAAGTCAGCAAAATCAAGTTGTTACACGTTTTTTAAACTAAATGGCGCCCGGTTGGAAACGAAAATTAATTTGAGAAATGACTTTTAAAAAGGAGATTCGTTTAATTTTGATTTGTTTTTTTTTTTTTCTTTTTTGGTTGACTGAACTAAACAATTTAGTTGATAGTATGTCATTTACAATTATGTAGCCAAAAATTACCAAAACCCTCGAAATTGAAACAAATTTTTTTTTATGAAATCATATTTTTTTTATTCCTTCGATTTTTGTACAAGAATTCATATTTTTGTATGAATGAGACCAGATACATGCCAAATTATAACAGTTATAATAGTCTACGTGTATATTAATGTCCAAAGTATGCCTACCGGCGGAGGGCCCTGGTCCTAAGGGGCCGCATAAGTAGTACTTAAAAATCAAATTGGCATTTCTTTCTCTCTTCCTTTTTCTATATCGAATTTAAAAAAAAAATTACTGGAGATGCCGGGGATCGAACCCGGGGCCTTTCACATGCAAAGCGAACGCTCTACCACTGAGCTACATCCCCTTCATAAATTTTTTTGGTCAATTATTTGGCCGTTACCTCACTACTACCAACATTTATAATATTATAAAGGCAAAAAAAGCAATTATTATAACAGCAAAAAAAAAGTTTATTAAAATCCAAACAACTCTACTATCTAATTAACATTAATAGCTTTTGTTCTAATAGTTTCACCATCTGAAAATGACTTTTTAAATGAATTAGATTTTCGAAAACGTTGTTTTTGCAAAATTTCAAGACGACTTTTCACTCTTGGACTAAAATTTGTTTCCTTATTCAATGATTCTATTTCTTCGATTTCAGTTACTTCAGTTTTTAATACTTCTTCTGCTTCTCTTACTTCATTGTTAATTTTTTCATATTCTTCCCTTTGATTCTTTTGCATTTCAAGAATTGCATCGATTTGGTTCAATAATCTTAATTGAATTTCCCGAATTTCATATGTATCCACAAAAGACTTCTCTTGTTTCAATATTTCATAACGTAGTTTATATTCTTTGATGCGATGAAAACGATGACAAAAATATCCAATTAAAAATCCACAAATCATAAGGCACAATAAACATTGACTGATTTCTACGGAATAATAATCATCTCTTGGAATTGTTTTAAAAAGAAGAGAAATCAAATTTTTATAATCGCCTATCCAGAGGACCGGAAGAAGCATAAAAATTGGCCAATGTAGATAATCTAAGATGAGACGGGTTGTATTGTTTAAACATCCGTGATATTCTCCCATTTTTGTTTTGCAGCGTGGTATCTGTTTCTTTCTTTTTTTTAAAGATTTTCAAAATAAATTCTGTGTATTAATAAATAAATATATTGAAGGAATAGTCAATGAATATTTAAAATTAGTTTTTTACATTTCTATTTTTTGACATATTCGCCGCAAATAAATTCATATTGGACTCAATTTGCTGAATCATTTTGACATTTCAGTATTTTATCTCGCTCGTATTTATTTTTTATTTATTTATTTTTTATCGTCCCTCATAAGTCAAAAAGAATATGGGCGCGGCGAGAAACAACAAACCTGCACTTAGCTGAGGAATCATAATTATGTTTTTATTTCAGAAAAAAGTACGTCCTTACGACCACTCAGTAACATGAACTTCCTCTTAGAATAATTTCTAGAGATTTTCAATGGAAAAATTGACAGGGCTACGTGCGACCGTCTCAACGCGAAAGTTTTAATAGCATCTAATTTGCTGACATTTGTGTTTGAGATTGCTTATATAGACGTCTGAGATCTCAGAAATCTCAACTGGCTTTCTAAATGACAATAAATTCTTTAAATTATTGCACTTGTCAGACAAATTTTCAGTTCGTAAAATTTTGACAGGTGTCATAATCCTCGGTTAAATAAAAAAACGACAAACTAGGTCTGTTTCTTTATTGTTTGGGAAAAAGTTTGGACTCGAGGCTTTTGATGTTTTTGTGGTAATTTTTGACCAGAAATTAAGTAAGGAAACGCATTTGAGATGTTTCTGATTTGTTTCTGGATAAACGTCACATTTGACAACAGAAATTGTCAGTAGTTTGACAAGCAAGAAAAGGCAGTAGGTAAAATGTTTGGGTTAGAATCTTGCTAGAGGGGAAATGAAATGGATTACAAAAAAAGTCAAAAGCTTTGGCATTTTCATGCCAGAAAAAAAATAAAGAAACAAATTTGGGGTAGAATTGGGAAATCACGGGATCTCGCGGTCGAATAAGGAAACAGACCTACTATTTCACTTCATGATACATTTTTCGCTGTCATTTTTGACAATTGACACATTCACATTCATGCTGTGATTTTAATAATTGCCTTGATTTTATTCACACACCCTCTATTCCTGCCAAGAACACGCACACAGGAATGGTTGACAGTTGTAAGTCACTAGGGCCTGGTTCTGCACGAGCTGTCGCGCCGACCAATTTATTATATTTAAATTAAATTAAGTTAAATATCGTCCAAAATTTGCGCCTTAGAACGACAAAATGTACATTACAACGAATTCGCAGATCCAACAGGAGAATTTAATACTTTATCATGTAAATGGAATTTATTAGATAGAAGTGGGAAGGCGATTCTCCTGATTTTATACCAATACAAAAAAAATGCTAGAAGCGTGCTTTTGCTAAGGCCTATATTTTGTTTTTTTTATAAATTCCCAAATGAAAAGTATGCATTGATTTTCTGTACATACTTTGACAACAAAATTTCATCGTGGGGATGTAGCTCAGTGGTAGAGCGTTCGCTTTGCATGTGAAAGGCCCCGGGTTCGATCCCCGGCATCTCCAATTTTTTTTAAATTTTTTCTTTGCATTATTTTTTCATTTTTCAAAAGGCTTCAGTTATTGTACAAAGTTTTTGTCATTCAAAAGAATTTATTCATCAAAATTAAAAAAAAAAAAAAGTACGGAAAAATTCCCTTTATTTATTGAATGTTTAACGAACTTAGTGCCTCGCTCCAATTGAAAGTTAAACAAATCCTCTGTCACCTGTCAAAAAAAAAATGATTAAATTCTCTGACTTTCGAATTTTGTTCAAGTTGTTATCACAAATAAAAAAAAGTGCAAACAATTGGCATTGTATGCAATGGAAGAACTCCATCAGTGTGTCATAAACAAAGTCAACCATGTCCGTCCAGTCGACACGTAGGTGATGCATTTTGTATTTTGGTTTTAAAACAAAAATCCTCTGCAATAAAATTCTTCCACATACATTGTAATGTTACATCATCAGAGGACATCATCATCATCATCAAGTGAGGAGAGTAAAAACAGAAGCGCAGCATCAGCATTCAGAATCATCAGGAAGAGGTGAACGGAGCGCCAATACCTACCTATACAGAGAAAACAATGTCACAGACATTTTAATTCAATTAGAATTTTTTAGTGGCTCCCTCCGCAGGGCTACCAAAGTAACGAATTTTATTGAATAAAATTAAACAATGTAAACGTTGTTGCATCACAGAAAGGACGGCCCATCAGCAAAGACCCTTCCGTTTCCGCTTCCCCACATTGCATTGTGGCACATACATATATATATGTGGTTTCTGGATGTGACGATGTTTTTCGAGAGCAATTTCACAACTCAGCCTTTAGAGTCCTAGAGCTACAGAAAGTTGAAGGATTTTTTGGTTCGTATTTATTTTCCTCAAATACATATGATGTGTACACACATTTATGTATAACTAACTGTATGGTGGCTCAGGCTCAGGTCAAAAGGTGTAGTATAGGCTCGGGACATTTTCACTCTTGTTTACGCTGGTGACACGTAAATTTCCGGAATGTCAAAGTGCACAGCTTTTGACATCCAATGTGTATACACAACATATTTCCAGTAATTGAAGGCGATGTCTGTTGTGGCAGCAATGCTGGTGGTCGTCGTCGTGGTGGTGGTATTGTATCGATATAGATCTATCGTTATAGTGAAGGATATATGCTGAACATAGGCAGTATAGGATGGCGACCACAATTTTAAATTTGTTGTCAGTATGTTTGGCGAGTTGCAAGTTGACATTTTAATTTTGTTAAACCTTAGTAAAATTCACATCAGCATCATCACATCAGTTTTGTAATAAATGTGGGCAGGTTTTTATTATTATTTTTTTTTTTTTTGTTGCTGTGTTAATTTAAAAATGTATGTAAGTAATGAGATTTAATGGCGTGGTTGATTGTAATTGAAAATTTGTTTCAAACAATTTATGAGTAAAAAGAGGTCAAGGGCTATAACTCGTTATGGGTGATTTTATTAATGAAAATGGTTGTTAATTATTTTTTTATAGATGACAAAGTAAATATATTTAGTCTATATGAAAATTAATCAGCGTTAAAAGGTTATCAGTATAAGAGTCCTTGATTTTATACCTAATTGTATAGATGTCACTAAAAATGCAATGTGATTATACAAGACCATATGAATACATAAGACCAGTTTTTATACTAATCAGCGGATGTAAATAAATACTATAGACAGATTTTTATTTGGTGTCCTCGTGACTCTTTAATGATAAGTTAAAAATATTTGTGTAGTTAAATATTATTTCCAAAAAGAATTTACTTTTGCGACTCTTGGCAATTCAATATTGTTTGTTTAGATCAGTCAAACCCACATGGTTCCAGAATGTTTAAAATTTTGCTCCAGTAATTTTTTTTTTTTTTTTTTCAAATTTAACATTATTTTCATGATAACGTCCTTATCAGTTTCTGACTCTGTTCGGCCATCGAGCTCGAGCCTTGATGAGTGGTATAAAGTTTTGCTCCGAATTTAGTACACAACAATTTTAATAAATTCCTTAGAAAAGAAATTCGATTTTTTTTTTATTTAGAATTGAAAATTCACAAAATATTTATTTTAGTTCTTTGCCGATTTTTTCTGGAAAACAACTTTATAACTATTTTTATTTATACCTATATATTATAATAAATATAATTAACATATTTTGGAAAAAACACTGCATTTTGGTTTTTTCTTTTAATTAAAAAATTTTATTGAAAATAAGATTTTTAAGTTTTTTGAGAAAATTGCTTGAGTTTTCGGCTTTAGAAATTTTGCAGAATGATACTTTTGTGCTATATGTACAAAAGTATACCTAAACCTCCAACTTAAAAAAAAAAAAATATTTTCTTATGGACAAAAAATTATATTTTAATTACATACCTATTTGTATTTTCTCAAAAACCCGAAAAATTTTAATTTTTTATATTTTATGTTAAAATTGATAAAATAATGGAAATTTAAAACGTACTTCATAACGTACATTTTAAAAGAAATTAGTTTACATAGACAATTTTCTTTTAATGTTTTTTTTTAATATTATTTTCAATTTTCTATTTATAAAAATATTTTTTTTCTTTTAAAATGTTTTGTTTTTTTTTCTTCAAAAATACTTTTTTTTCTTTAAAAATATTTTTTTTTCTTTAAAAATATTTTTTTTTCTTTAAAATTTTTTTTTTTCTTTAAAAATATTTTTTTTTCTTTAAAAATATTTTTTTTTCTTTAAAAATATTTTTTTTTTTTTAATATTTTTTTTAAATATTTATTTTTCTTTAAAAATGATTTTTTTGTATTTTTTTTATATATTTTTTTCATTTTTTTAATCGTTTGCATTTTTTAAAATAAGTTTAGAAAAAAAAAAATGTACACCTTCCCTTCAAATGTCATTTTTGGCACCTAAGTCCTTCAAAGTGTATTCTCTCCACTTAAGTCGTACTCTTGCTTGCAACTATTCCTATTATCAAAGAACTCGATTTTTCTGTGTTTCTACGATTTTTTAAAATTTTAGTTCAACCTTCATGTGAACTATAATAACAAAAAAAAAGGGACCTACGGAGTAACAAAGGATATTTTGTTTCGATTCGATATTTTTCTAGAGTTCGGGATATTCGGGAAAGCTTGAACGTAATGCAAGGCAGACTTAGAGGTTTTGTGTCATGCTTCATAACAATTCTAAAGCAGTTTTAATATCAGAAAATACATTCACTGTTTTTCATTTTTATTTTTCCTAAAAACTTACAACTAACTTAAAGCTAGACAAAAATTCATAAAAACTAGCCTACTTATCAATAACATACAACTAACTTACTGGCCTAATGCCTTTCGGCCTATAAACTAATTTAATACTAAAATTCTTTATCGGTTTTAGGGATATCTACTCGTATATCAATATGTACGCTCCACCCAAATGTACACTATGGCGTATGTGGAACTGTTTTTTTTTTTTAGATGCACCCAACTCTTTTATTTATTTGCTTTGAATATGCTTTATGCGAGTTGACATCAAATAATATAAATTGCATCGTTAAACAGAAACAGAAATAAAAATAAAAAATAAAATAAAAACTAAAATAAGAGAAATAAAATTAAAATAAGAAAAAAAATAAAATTAAAATAAAAAAAGTCAAATTAAAATAAAAATAAAAAAAGGACCGCCCGAGCAGGGACTTGAACCCTGGACCGTTGGATTAAAAGTCCAACGCTCTACCGACTGAGCTACCCGGGCACATAGAAAATCCTGTAATTTTTTCCATTCTGATTTTTTTTTTTTTACTTGTTCTTAAAGTGTTTTTGTTGGTGGTTTTTATGCATGAATAAATTATTCATTCGATTAGGTACATATTTTAAGCGAAAACAATATTTAACACATCAGTGTTGTAACTTGAAGAAATTCAATTTTTAAAACAAAACGAACTTCAAATCGAATGGGACTGGTTTTTGTTTCCGACAGTTGATTTAATTTGTTTACTTATGAACATAATGTGCGTTTCTTTATTTTGTAATTTTCTGTCCAAAATTAGACATTTTATTGTTTTTATATATGAAATTTGAACTTTGGGTTATCCTAATCTCTATGAAGCTTTCTGTTTCGTCATTCCGCCAAAATATCTAACAATATTTTTTTTTTCTTTATTTCAGAATTCGACCGCAAATTCCACGTGAAGTAATCGACCTGTGTCGAATTTGTACCACAGTCACACCTGGCGAACCCCATGTTGTTTTGGGTACCGATAAAGCATTTACCTTTGACTACGTTTTCGATATAAATTCACAACAAGTAAGTTGATGAAGTTATTTATTTAAAACTATTCTTTATTCCAAAATATATATATTCTCTAACTAGGCTGAAGTGTATGCAAATTGTGTAGAAAAACTAGTAGATGGCGCTCTTAAAGGTTACAATGCCACAGTTTTGGCCTACGGTCAAACTGGCTCTGGCAAAACATTTACAATGGGCACAGGTTTCGATCGAGATCTTATTGAACAGCAATTGGGAATTATACCCCGAGCAGTGCGTCATATATTTGAAGGAATCGAAAGTATGCAAGCAGGTGTAATCGATGAAGATGGTGTTTCTTTGGGTGGAGTGCAATTTAGTGTAGCTGCGCAATTTATGGAATTATACAATGAAGATATTATTGATCTTCTTGATCCTTATAATAAAGGTCGTGTATTTAAAATTCATGAAGATGGCACTGGTGGGATAACAGTAGCTGGAGCAACTATTAAGCCAATTGGAGGGCCTCAAGATGCTTTAAAGTGCCTACAACAAGGTGCTTTAGCTCGAACCACAGCTTCGACACAAATGAATGAACAATCTTCGCGATCACATGCTCTCTTTACGATTCTGATTCGTAGACAGAGGGTTATGTCAGCTGAAGAGTGTGGTTTGCCTGAGGGTGATTTAGAAACTTTGACATCAAAGTTTCACTTTGTAGATTTGGCTGGTTCGGAGAGATTAAAACGAACCGGAGCAACTGGTGAACGTGCTCGTGAGGGAATTTCTATAAATTGTGGCCTTTTAGCTCTGGGTAATGTTATATCTGCGCTAGGTGATAAATCAAAGAAGGCATCTCATGTACCCTATAGGGATTCAAAACTAACTAGGCTTCTGCAGGATTCTCTAGGAGGTAAGCATTACCTTTAGTTTCCAGTATTTAATGTTTTTTAATGCTCTTTTCCCTTTAGGTAACAGTCAGACACTCATGATTGCGTGTGTGTCTCCAAGTGACAGGGACTTTATGGAGACCTTGAACACCTTAAAATATGCCAATCGAGCACGTAACATAAAGAACAAAGTTCAACTTAATCAAGATCAAAGTTCAAGAACTATTTCACAACTCAGGAGAGAAATTGCAGCTTTGCAATTGGAACTTGTCGAATACAAACAGGTAAGATACGCTTTTGGGCCAAAATTGAAAAAAAGAACCAATTCAAAAAAAGAGTTTCTCTTCAATTAGGGAAAACGAAGTATCGATGCCGAAGGCAATTCAGCAATCTCTGATACATTCCATGAGAATGCAATGCTTATGGCTGAAAATAAACGTCTTCAGCAGCGCTTGAAGGCCATGCAAGAAACGATCAATGCTCTAACTGAGAAAAATACAGAACTGATGGTTGAGAAGGCAACTAATGGCTGGACAAAGTCTGATGGTGATAAATCAGTTACAGACATGGTAGCTGGTTATTTGGGAGAAATTGAAAAATTACAAGCGAAGTTAATTGAATCACAAGAAATGTATCAACAACTGAAGAAATCTACTGCCCTTACTCCCAGAAATAATTCCAAACTGAATTCATCTTTTGATAGTAAGTTTAAAAATTCTCAAAAGATAAATTCTTCTTTTTTTTCATACAATTATTTCGATTCTTATTAGACCCAGAAACTCTTATCAATGTGGCAAAACGAGAATTAGAAAAAAATCGGGAACTACTTATGTCCCGTTCGCTGCCAGGCTTCAACGAAGACGCCCATAATTCTAATGTTGAAAATATAAATGATTCTGATAGTGATAGTGACACAGAATCTGATGACAAAGGTATGTAGGTTTAAGGCTCTCTTTCCATTTAAATCTTATTAAATTCTTTTTCAAATAGCTGGAGAAATCCAAGCCGAGCTCAACGATATTAGTTCTGACATCGAAGTTAAGTCAAAACTAATTGAACAGCTAGAATTATCCCAACAAAGACTGCAACTCATGCGTCAGCACTATGAAGAGAAGTTGAGTGTCCTAAATAATAAAATTATTAACACACAAAAGGAACGTGATCAAGTTCTGGCTAATATGGGTAGGTTTTTTTTTTTTTAAACAAATCTTATGCTGAATTTCATTAAATTATAATTTGTTCCAGGTTCGAATCAAACAGCCCCTTCCAGTGATAAAGTGAAGAAAGTTCGAGATGAATATGAACGCAAGATCAACGATATGCAACGAGAGTTGAAAAAATTACAAGCTGCCCAGAGAGAACACCTGCGGCAGCAGAGAGAGCTTCAAGCCCAGGAAGCTAAACTCCGAACTCTCCGAAATGAACTTGCTGAGCTGAAAAATATCAAGGTAAGAAATTAAAAAAAAAAATCTATAATAACCTTGCATTAATAGTGAATGTCCAATTTCCAGACTCGATTGATTCGCAAAATGACAGAAGAAACCAACCGCCACAAAGAAGAAGAAACTCGCAAAGCTCGTGAAATCGCACAATTGCGCAAAGAATCGCGCAAACAACAAAACACAATGAAATCCCTGCAAGCACAAGTCCAAGCCAAAGATCAAATTCTTAAGCGTAAAACCGAACAAGTTACAGCTCTGCGTCGTAGCCAAAAAGGTATGCTAAGTCTCAAGGCGTCCGGTCGTGTACCACCGAAGAAAGAATCGTCCATCTTTTCCGAACGACATGCTCGCCTGAAATTAGAAAAATTCCATCGAAGCATTAATCGTGCTGCACGCAACAAACAAGTTGTAGTTCAGCTTGAAAAAGAACTCGAAAGACTGTTACACGAACGCGAAACTCTAAGTAAGGACTTAGCGAATGTTCGAAATCGTCAGCGTCAGCATAAATCTGCTGACTTGGCCAGCGAAGAAGATTCACTTAAGGCTAATTTGAATTTCATTCAAGACAACATTACACACGTCCAACAGGCCATTATGGAATTCGAAGAAGGCAAAGATCCACCAAATGATTTAGCCTCACTGCAGGGTATGATTGAGAATGTTAAAAATGTCGAGGAGGCAAAGTATCTACTCAAAGAATTGGCAAACAATGTCATAGATCAAACCTGCGATACAGCTCTAACTCAAGGTCGTCTGCTAGAGCATGAAACCCTGCTGAAGGAAGTCCAACAAGAAAGTGGAATTCAGCAACAACTTTTACAACACTTTCTCGCACAAAATCCGTCCGTACAGATAACGGATCTCTTCGATACACTAAATCTAACTTCGGCTAATAATATGAGCGGATCGACAAAATCTTTGAATAGCAATAGTACCTACGACATTCCATTGGCCGATGTTAGTAATTCTAGTTTTTGGGATGGAGTTATACCTGGACCAGGTGTTGGACAAAATCGTTCGTCTAGCCGTAGTCCATCGCCAGCTCCAACTATTGATTTGTAAGTTGTTGTTTTTTTTTTTTTGCTTTTTCAAAAATATTCTTATCGTTTATTTTTTATAAAGTTCTCCAATAAATCAATTCAAAGAAAATTCAAGAATAATTGAAATTCCACTTGGAATGAATAGGAAATTTATCCGAAATAATTGTTCAATTGAAGCTGTTTTGTTTAATGAAGAAAAAGAATAAATTACAAAATATGTTTTTGAAATTCATAAAAAAATTTCAATAAAGTTATGTTTTGATTCTCTTAACATTTTTCTTGTTTTTTTCTTTATTTTTTCTATTTCTCAAGGACTGAAAGAACATCGAAGATAAGAAGGCGAACAGCTCAGCCGCAAGAACTTCTCTTTGGAGACACTGAAGTCAGTCACAATGGGGTGAGTTTTTTTTTTTATTTTTTTTAGTTTTGAGCTTGGATTTTAAGGAAAAAGTCAGCATTCCTCATTAAATTAGATTAATTTAGTAATCTACATTTTTTATATGAATTTCCTGAATTCTTTAAAAGATACCTATCTTCTTTTCAGAGCTTTAATTTTATTTTTTTTTTTTCACAGGATGATCCGATGACACAATCCTTCACCCAGCCAGAACTTGGAACACGTAGTTTTATTCCATTAGCCCGTGTACCAAGTGCCCCCGGATCATTAAAGTAAGTAAAAAAAACCCTCATCGTTGTCCATGGACAAAAAAAAATCATCAATCATACAAAAGATACACATGTATGTTGCACTTTCAACAAAATCGTGTCTGTCCTTAATGTCGCACCCTTGTCTCTTCTTTTTTTTTTTTTTTCCTCGCACATTCTATCTAGACAATCACTCAATTCACCGTCGCTAACACGAAAGACTCTTGACAATGGAGCTGCAGCAACAGCGATTCCAGTCTCACCACGTGTAAGCCGAAGGACATTTCCAACAAAAGGATCACCAGGGTTGTAAGTACATGACATAAATACACATAAAATATAAATTTACTGTAAATATAAATATTTATCTCTATCCGTTTATTTCTTATCAAATATTTTTATTTTTTTTTTGTAAAATTGAGAGGTTAAAACTGAAATGAAGATGATTTATTTTTTTTTTGTATATATTTATATTACATTTGGAATTTATTGCTTTAGAATTATTAGTATTTTAGTGCGCTTTTTTTCTAATTTTCTTTTTTTAATTTTATTTGTTTCTGAGTTATTAATACCTACATATACATACATATGTAGATTTTTCTTCTTTCATTTTCTACAACACTCTTTTCACTTACCATAGACCCGTGTAAATAATTTTGTTGAAACAAAAAATGTGTTTTGTGTCACTTCTTAATTTTACTTATTTCTTTTTTGTTATATTTTTCATTTCTGTATCTATTTTTTTTTTTTCTTTTTTTTCTGAATTTAATTTTTTCAGTATATTTTGATTTATCTGAGATGATGCAAATGTGTCGATTTCTTCTTCTTCGTCCTCGTCGTCGTATAGGTGATGATGAGCATTTTGATGATGATGATGATGTTATCGATAAGAAAATTATATTTATAATTTTATATCTAATTTATAACAACAAAAATAATAATAATAAAAATGAATGTTATAATTTTTATCAATCATTTACATTCATAAATCATACATCAATATCACCAAAAACAATAATTAAAACAACAACAACAACTAGAATATTTTCTTCACAAAAACAAATAATTAAATTATCGTCGTCGTTGTTGATAAATGATAATAAATTATTACTTTTTATTGTGTTTCTTCTTCGATGTTTTGGTTTGCAATTTTTTCTTTTTAAATGTTTCAAAAATAATTTAAGTTTTTTTTTTTGTTTTACTAATTTATTGTTTTCTTAGTTTCTTTTATTTTGATAAATTAGATTAATATTTAAAATGCATTTCATGGTTAATATTTTAAATTTAAAAAAATGAATAAATGAATGATTGATGATGTTAGGGATAATTTTACTTTTAATAAAAATTACTGATATGTAAAAGGAAAGAAATTTTATCATTTGTTTTTGAAGGAAAATTGCTATATTTTTGTCCCAAATTAATTCAACAATAATTAATCAGGAATAATTGCATGGTGTGCAATGAGTGTTTTTTTTTTATTATTTCGAATTAAAAATCCATATAACTGTTAGCTGTTGTTTTAACCGTGTTTGCGAGTTTGCCTTAAACATTATTATTATTTTTTCTTATTCATAGATTTCAAAAAATTAAATTTTATTGAATAAAATAATTAGGCTCTTTCGAGTGTATTTTCAATAAAAAAGTAATATTGCATTTTGGGTATTTATTTTAAGGATCAGAATGGAGAAATTCCAATTTATGGCAGTTATAACAGTTTTTGCCATTAAAAGTATTCAGCGCTAATCGCGCAGCTTGAAACCGAAACTTGAAACTCGAAATATGTTCACCACCACCGAGGGCTTTGACCCTCATAAATAGTCCTCTTAAAAACAAAACTGCTATAAATTGGCATGTCTAGAGTCATTTCCTTATTTTAAATATTAAATTCAATTTTATTTTTCGAATTGTTATAGACGGATAGGAACGATTTTTATTTGTATAAGAAACATTTTCGAAAATTGTTTCACATTCCGAAAAAAAGTGACAGATCGTTTAAATGGAAATTTTATTGCTTTGACATTTCTATCAATTTTGACATTTAAGGCATTTTTGGTTATGGGCGATCGACAAAAGAGGTTTTTATGAATTTTAACAAAATGGCAAATTGACATGTTAAATTTTTTAGCAATCTGTCTAATCTGTAGCACTTTCAGCTGCACACTGATCGTATCTCATTGAATTGACAAAGTTGGGTGCCGTCGTCGGCACATTCCAGAGACGTTTTGCACTACGCTGTGTTCGATAAACGAAATTGATTATTGTAGCAGATTATTTGGAAAAGTGACATTTGACGTTTATTCATGTTTGTATTTGTGTTTTTTTTTTTTTTTAATTTTATTACATGCCTGTGATTTTTGTGCAATTAATTGGTGACATTTTCAAAGGATGATTTTTCGCTGTGGTTTCCGTAAGCATTTCACTGTCGTTTTGAAGACCACATAAGAATTTTATTTCACATCAAAATTGTACTAGATATTTTTTACAACAAAACACCCTGAGGGACGGAAGGAAGGGTCGTTCTCCACAAGTTTTGCAAAAAAGTTATGATTATAAGCGTGGTTAGGATATTTTTGTTCTACAGATTTAGAGAAAATTGTAAAACATAGTTTTGTGTGCAACTAGCTGTTACATTTTTCTCCTACTGTCTTACTAACTTTAACTTTAAAGGGCTTCAATAAGCTCTTCCAGGCAGTTCGGTTCTTAGTTCTTTCTTCATTGGCCTTCCTTTGGGTGTGAACTAAAAGTTCTATATAATTCTACCGATAGCTATTTTAAAAAATGCTAATTTTATGAAAGTCCTTAGTTTTCTCTTATTTTTTTTTTTTTTTTTTCATTTTCTTAATTAAATTTCAGAAACTATGAAATAGTATGGAAGAAATCATCGTCATGTGCCAAATGTTTGAAAAGACACATTAATTGTAAAAATAATTCTCAAACCACGCACACAAATTTTTAATTAATTACATAATTTCTTTGCATAGACTTAAAAAAAATGCTATTCATTTACTTCACGTTCAAATAATTCGGTTTGCTGCTGTCAAAATATTTAAATGAATTTTGGTGGAGAACTTTGTTTTGCGATTTTAAGCAAATCCTAAAAAGTACCTGTTTTGATTTTGTGGGATGGAGTTAGGAGCAAAATTCAATGTTTTTTCAAATATCTCGAAAACTATTATTTTTATTAAAGAAATCTAACTGAATTTATTTTAAACTTTAGTTTAACAACTTTTTTTTTTGTATAAATTTTATTTGATATTTTCTCGCCGCAATATTAATTCGTAAAAATAGCATGTACGACTTTAGTCGTGTTCCTTTTATTTTGTATCATTTCTTCAATTAAAAATAAATCTCAAATAAGTCCCAAAAATTACAGAAGCATTATTGTCAATTTTATTTAGACGCTGTAATGCATTTCTGGACTACTTCTTAAGTGAAAAATTTAATAAACAAGTGGACTTTTCTCTCTGATTGTACAAACACATAAACATTCAGCATCTTCTATAAAACCTAAACAATCTGCCAGTCTTATAATATCCGCTTGGAAATTATTATTTAAAAAAAAAAATGAAAAAATATCTTCGTGTTGATAATTTCCCTTCCTAATAGAAAAAAAAACCCACCCTATCTATCAACGAGTCATTATTTTTCCGGTGGTAAAATAAAACTTCTTTAAAGTGCTGCTCCAAAAAAAAAAAATGTCTACATAAAAGTCACTTAAAATAAATTCAGCACATAAACGTAAAATTACCCTGCTCTTTCTAAGAAAAAAAAAATTTACCATCTTTGAATGTGTAAAGAAGACAAACTCATAATTTTTCCATTTGTATGCAGTCTTTGTTATAACTAAAATCACCTCAAAGCAAATGAAAATCATCCCTTATACTGCTTTATAAACAGCATCTCATTCTAGGCTTCGTCGTATATTTTATGTACCTATTTTTAAGCTCGTCGTTTTTTGTTCTTTTCTGTTCTATTTTTTTTTTTTTTTATTTTTTCATCTACTCTTGTTTTGTACATTTTTTTCCTGCATCCATCTTCATTTCAATTCAGCACTCTGTTTTGGTGCTCATTTACATTTGTACTCGCAAAATTCATATTTCTTTTGCATTTTAAATTTGTATTTATTTTTATGGTTAAGTAGTTTGTGTTTTTTTGTTTTGTTTTATTTTATATTTTATGTTTTTTTTTGTTTATTTAGAATACTAACTTACGGCTTATTTTAAATTTTGCTGTGCTTGCAAAATCCATCCATATACTCGTATTATTGTTATTATTAGAATTCTAAAAAATGCTTACCTACCTAAAAAAAATAACACTAACCATAATGCTTTGATTTTTTGCCTTTGTCTCTTTTTTATTCCCAAATAAAACCAAAAAAAAAACAACCACCTCTTGTAATTCCTTTTTAATCTTCTAATAACCCCTCCTGAACCCCCTCCAAATAAAAAATTACCCAAAACAAAATAATAATTAAAAAAAAAAATCAAAATCCAACACAAAATTTACACAAAATGCTTGCAAAACACCAAAATCCTCTGAACGGAAAACCGAAAAAAAAAATCAAAACAAAAAATAAAATAAAGAGAGGAAGATGTCACACCACTACCACCACAATCACCACCAGTCTACCGAAAGATGATATCACGCGAGGATAATAACGCAGGAGGTGATGTTTTTGCAAGATTAGGTGCTGGAACACAAGACCCAGCTCCAGGCGGCAGTATTCAAAAAGTAACCGGAAAGGTAAGATAAGAAAACAAACAAGATGTTTGCTATTCAGCGCTTAATTCAGCGGATGTTTTTAATGTAGATACGCATCGGAGTACCACTTTATTGCACTCACACTGTTTCGGGACACAATAATTCAGTTTTGTCGATTAAAGTTGATGATGATATCCTTTATACAGCAGCTGCTGATAGGACAGTTAAAGTTTGGGATTTAAATCAAGAAACAGCACAACATTGTCTATCAACTCATCCGGGTCCAGTTATTGCTGTTCAAAATGATTATCGAACAAGATTATTGTTCTCGGCATCAGGGCCATTTGTAAGAGTTTGGGATTTGCGAACAAGCAATTCGAGACCAATTAAGACTTTAAGTTCCTCGGGACAAATTTTGCCTGGCAATGCTAATATAACTGGTACCATACCAGGAGAATCTCCAATTACTGCACTTTGTTTAGGTGCATCAGGTAATCTCTATGTTGCAGCATCGGATAAAGTTAGAATTTGGGATCTTAAAAGGTAAATTAAGATTATTCAGCTAATTCAGCACATTATTATTAAATTTTTTTAAATTTTATTTTTAGCCTAAATTGCCTTGGAAAACTATCCGGTGGCCATCAGGCAGCTGTTATGTGTGTTACAGCTTGGGAAGGTCCAGGTGGAAGTACAGATTTTGTTGCTACTGGTTCCAAGGATCACTATGTTAAAGTATTTGAAGTTCCGACAGCAGGTGGTGTTGTCTACCCCTTGCTGAATCTCGAACCACCACATTATGATGGTGTTCAGGCATTAGCTGTAGCTCAAGATGCACTTGGAGCTGATGCTGAATTGTTTTCAGGGAGTAGAGACTCCGGTATTAAGCGATGGGACCTTAAAAGCGGAGAACTCAAGCAGGTAAGTTCACTTAACAATACTCTTTCATTGACAATAGGCAAAAAGTTTGGTGCTTGGAAGATATTTATAAATAAATTCGGTATATTCAGCAGCACTGTGAAATGTTTGCACTTCGTTGAAAGTATAATCGAACAAAAAATCTTTGTTATCAAAAAATAACTCTCTCATAAATTCATTTTTTTCTCTCATTGGTTTGTTTCTTGATGCAAAATTTGTAGCTTAAAAACGCTTGGGTAAAATTTGTAAGCGCGTAAGGTTAGGGAAAACTATTGAAATTGTGTCGTCTTAAAAAACAAAATCTTTTTTTTTCCAATTTGAACGGATATCTAATATTTTTTCTTTCGATTTCAGGAGAGTATAATATAAAATATTTGTTTTTTATTCAGCAGATTTTTTTTTTTTTGTTGAAAACTTGATGAAATCGATTTTATGTTTTTGTGTGTTTTTTTTTTTGTAATTTAGTCCCTCAACAACGCCCACAAGGGATGGGTTTCCGGAATGGCTATTTCCGGTGATGTGTTGCTTTCTAGCTGTCGTGGTGGCATTATACGTTTATGGAATGTCAAAACCTGTGAAAGTTTAGCTGAATTGAAGACTGATTTAATGATAAATGACATTGTTGCATCTGGTCAGCGTGTTTTCACTGCATCAAGGTGAGTTTTTCAATTTTCTTTTTTTTTTACAAATATTGTATCTGAATCAAAATTTAAAAGCAAAACAAATCTCCAACTTCTTCATCCAATCCACAATCAAATCCAATTCCATTCTACCTAAATATTCGATACACCAAAAAATAAAAATTAAAAAAAAAAAACATTTAATCTACAAAAACAAAAATCCATTTAAATCTAATTTCTCTCTTTTTTCTTTCTTCTTTTTTTTTTATATAATTTAACTTCTATCGTTTATTTATGATTTTGTGTGATTTTTTTCGTTGTTTTTAATATTGTTGTTTATTAATTGAATTTTTTGTTTAAATAAATTTCATGAATTTAGCTCGGGTGAAGTACGGATTTGGCGTTTTGCACCACAAGAAAATTTTCCAACAACGCAAATGACAACGTCAATTGAAAAAAAATAATCATAAAACTATATAAAAAGAATAATCTGATACACTAATTACCAAAGCAAAAAAAAAATCCTAATTCTGCTCAATTATATTTGATATTTCCTATTCAGCTACACTAACGTAGTTAGAGATTAATATAATATGTAGTGCAAGGAAGGTGAAATGATCATTTTTTTACATTGCTGAATTCAAGGATCTATTATCAGATTGTCGATTTTTATTTCATCAGGCAATTAAACAAACAAAAAATTAAAAAACCAAGCCACTTAATCCTTATTCAGCACTATAAAATGATCAGTTCAGCTACAATCTTATTTAACCTATCGCTTTTCTAACTAAACACAGCTTTAAATTTTGCTTACCTATATGTAAACATTTAAAAAAAAAATAATTACATTTAAAGGAGATTATTCACCATAGAAACAAAAAAAAAATCACAAAAATTCATCATGCTCTCATGTATAATTTGCACGTTTCACATTTGATTAAGTTTTTATTTTTTTTTTGTAAGCAGATGTTCCTACTTCTTCATCTATCACACCAAATTTGTTTAAATGTGTTCATTTTGATTTTCTTCAATTCAGCACAAAATTGTACAGAATATTTATTTAATTATGTTTTTTTTTGTGTCGCTTTCAAATCGTCTTCACCTCTCAATTCAGCATCTTATTCAGCAAAATATCAATTATAGTTTTGATATGTTGTTTTATTTTATTTAATTTATTTTTTTATTACTGTTATTATTTTTTTGTTAAAAAAATCAAATTTCACTACGTCACGCATATATAGATTTTGGCCACGTTCAATCATTTGGAGTCTCATATTTGTGCTGCTGATAAAATTGCTGAATTTAATTTTAAGCGGATTTTGTCCGCGTTCTAAATGTGATTGTGCGTGTTCATGTCAGCACGATTTTACTTGGCATACAACATCAATACCACCGTTCAAATAAAATGGCGAGCCTATCCATATTTCCAGGGTTTTGGGAATGTACTTATACACAATTCAATTAATGACTTCTTGTTCCACTCTGCCTGCTATATCTTTAACAAAAATATCAAACAAAAAAAAACACGCATAAAACATAAAGCACACCCCTGTGATGTTGTGGTGTATGTGTGGTTAGCGAGCTGAATGTCATCTGTTGAAGTCATTGAAACATTTTCTGTATAAAAAAAAAATGGTAATTCAGCAAAATCAAATTACTATTTCGATGTTCTCTGTATTCTCATTCGATGTAAGTTTCATATTTGTTTTGTTTGTTTTTTTTTTATTCACTCTTTTTACGTAAAAATCAATATATTTCACTTTTGCATTCATCACAAAAAAAAAAAAAAAAAACATAAAGTTTTACTACTATACATTCAGTCTCTCTCTCTCTCTAATTCACATGCATCACACATTTTGCTTTTAATGTTGTATCCAACTACACACACACACGGATATGAGTTGGGTACCTGCAAGGCATGCTTTCGTAATTGAATATTTTATTAATGTATTTCGTTTTTTTTTTTTGTTTATAAGCCATTATAAGTTAAGTAGATGTCTATTTTTTTTGTTTTGTTACGAAAGGTAAATAGATAGAAATTTTGGATTAAAAGGCAGATAGTGTATAATTAGAATAATGATGGTTAATTGGGTTTGCTTTGTTTTATTTTTTTGTTAGAAAAGGAAGTCAATTTCCAGTTCATTCATACAAAATATGTCTAGACGAATTTAAAGATGATGGAATTGTATTTGCTGAATAGAAATTTTCTTTGCTGAATATAATTTTTTTTTGCTGAATAGAGATTTTCTTTGCTGAATAGCTTCGTAAGGTTGTAAAGAAGAAAAATGTATGGAAGCTTATATTAAAAATGTCTTAATCAGTTTCAAAATTTCAGAGTTAACACATAAATAAGTAATTACGACAGTAATTTTGTTTTAGTGCTGTCAGTATCCCTTCCCAGCTTGGTCTTAAGCAATCCCCCATTAATTATTCTTTTTTTTTTTAATATACTGGGTTCATCTATATTATATGGTTGGCCGTTTCTAGTCCCAGTCATTAGGAAGGTAGACTTTTTCGTGATACGAAATAAAAGGAGAAATGTCCAGGTTTTCAGGACGAAATGATTTTGTACAATCCGCTATTTTGAAAGACTCGAGTCTATCTATTATTCCAAAATTATTGGTTTTATTGAAAAAGTTTTCAAGACTAAGGCTATAGGCATTTAAATCATATTTTATTTATAGGCACGTACATATATTTTTTTTTCTGTGGGGGCAATAATTTGGAGCTTACGTTATTTTAATAAATTTTTTTTTTATATCCTCTTTTTGCAGTTGTCTTGTTCTTACGTAAATTTTCTTTCATTATAAATATTGTAGACCACAAACCGGTAACATTTTGATAAACCTTTGAAAATGATGTGATTTTATATCGATATGGGAGTTTTTAGAAAGCTGACGATATTTTAATAATTGATATTTTGCTGAATTTTTGTAACGACTACTCAATCGTTGTAAAGCTTTTGCAATTTCGAAATAATTTCATAATTTTTTTTGAAAATTTAACAAACAATTGAAAAGCTTTAGGAAAAATCTGAATAAAATGGTTGCTTCCATGGTTTTTACAGAACATATTCTAAAACATGCGAATTTTTTATATTTGGGAAGATTCACATTTTTTTTTTTTTTAGAAAAGTTATTGAATTATTGCACCCAGCAACACTGTGGTGGGCATTTAAGAACAAAGCTATTTTTATTACAGCAACAAAAAAAATAATAGGTTAAACTTTTGCTCAGCGGCAGAAAACAGAATTTTGCTTTCCGTAGGTTTTTGAATCCGACTTCAAACTTCCTCTCAATGGTCATCGTATAGAATTAAGTGTTAGTACAGAAGTCGAATTTTTATATTCGATCCCTTTGAAAATATCTGGGATTAAATTAGAATTATCAGATGTCAGATTGGTATTCTGAAAACATCTTGGATCTTTAGTTTTTTTTTTTCGAAAATGTTAGACTGGAAAGATTGGTAACATTTTGAAAATTTCTGGCAGCGATCCCCATCGCAGTTTCTATCGAATATTTCATTAGTGTGAATACCTGGTGTCAAAGCTTGAATTGTTTTAGGGGTATTAACTCTTGCAAGGAAGTCACAAATTCTCCAAGAGCATGTCTTGTCATGATAAAGTGCCTCTCCTCTAAGCCATTGGGGTTGGGAGAAAAATGTTGGCACTCTAATTTGCCAACTATACCTAAGTGTTGATATTAACAACACGTAAACAGGAATAATGGTTAAGAGTTGTAAGTCACTAGGTCTTGGTTTGCCAAGAGCTGTCGTGCCATTGATTTAATTTCATAATTAATTTAGCGCAAACTAAATTAGGTTTTAAATTATTTTTTTTTTTAATTCCACGAACCGAAAATGGTTCAAAATTTGGAATGGTTCGAATTTTGGAATGGAATCAAAAATATGAGTACCAGAGTTTTTATAGGTATCTACATATTATATGCTTCTTGAAATTTCCTTAAAAAACTACATTTCTCAATAATTCTAAAATCGTTGGGCTTTTTGAAATTGTTTTCGTTAAAAATTCAAAATGCTTTTTCTTCTAATTTATTTATTTTTTATTTCGCATGATCTTCTTTTTTTCCTTTTTTCGTTCTTCTATTTCCGAAAACCTATATTTGACTCTTTACATTGAAAATGAAAAAAAAAAGAAAACCTTCCATTTCCATCTGTCCTTCATATATACATACAACACCATTCATCTCATCTCACCTCATTTTTAACAACAATTACATTTTAAACTGCTTTTTTTTTAAACAATTACAAAAAAAAAAATATTATTTAAAAAAAAAATATATATAAAAAAAAAATTGTTAAATATTTTTGTATTTGCTTCTTCTTGTTGTTCGGTTATGTTGTTATTTTGTTTCTGTTTTTTTGTTTCTTTCTTTTTTTCCGACTGTTTTCGTCTCTTTCACATGATTATTTTGTGATATATGCGTGCACATACACATTAAAAAAACACAAAAAAAATCAATGTATGATATACACATAATGGCATCATGTTTTGATTTGCGTCTCTTGCCTTCATCCTTTCGATAATGTGATGTCTTCTTTGCCTCATCATTAATCATATCTTGTGTGTGTATGTGTGCATCTGGATCAGTGATGGCAAAGTTCGGATGTGGCGATTCACTAATGCCCTCAAGAGGCAATGCTCGCTCGATAGTAGCTGACAAACGGCCGATTTGCGGCGAACAAACTCGACGAATGACGCAGAATTTAGTGGTGGAAGTCCGAAGATACGAAGCTCCCTAAAACGATTGTCTTCATCGACGCTAGGTCTAGCTGGACCATCTTCATCATTATCATCAACATCATCGTATACAACAAACAGCAGCACCTTTTTGGATCTGGCAAAGAGACGTCTTCGAAGTGCTACTAACAGCCCTGTTCGTGTGGGACCTGGAACATTTCTACCGAATGTGACAAAATCAAATAATCGAACCCCAGCACCAAGTGGACGTAACTCACCATCTCCATCGGCAATTGTAAGCTTCGTTCGAAAAAACGCTCGTAGTCGTTCAGATTTATCACATGCTCCTTTACGTCTGCGTGGAAGTCTTCCCAATAATCGAGTTAATTCGCCAGTATATCGTTCGCCTCGTCCAGCTCATAATTTTCTATCAACATCATCAAATAATTTGCTGACATTCGGCAATAAATTATGATTCATTTATGTGTGTATATTGTTTTATTTTTTTTATGGTATGGTCTTGTTGCGTCTAAGTTAAATATGTTTTGTTTTTCATCATATCATTCCATTAAATACAGCAACAACAACAAAATAAAAAAAAAAAAAATAAAACATTTATTAACAAATTCACAAATTATGTTTAAGTCATATTATACCTATATAATTTTTATAACTAAACAATGAACAAATATAACAATAAGCTTTTCAAATTAAAATGATTATTTTTTTTGTAAGCACATGTAACTAATTATTAAGCTTTGTCTAGAACAATAAGAAATTGAATATTTTTTAATATGCAAGAAGTTTTTTTTGTAAGCACATTTCAAATCATATTTTATGAAATATTTTTGAGTTAAAATCAAACTAATTGATTAAAATAGGATCAATAATTTTGTAAGCAGTGATTATTTGTTAAAATATATTTCAACAAAAGACTTTTCCCGAGGAGATGTTTTTAATTTTTAATTAAGCATATCAAATATTAGGTATAAATTAATAATTAATAATTTATATTATTTAATTTTTGAATCTTCGTATACGTTCCAAGTTATTTATAATTGTGTTTATTTTTTTCTTGCTTTAATTACTATAATTCAACTTGACTAGCTAACAAAAACTAATGGAACACTTAAAGGTACCTATATTTTTTAACCAATATGGACAAATAATTGTGTGTATGAGCATCATAAATAAATGATTGTGTTTATATATTTTTATTTGCAAACAAAAATTGTAATAGATGAATAAATTATTACGTTAAATAAACATCTCATACTACATACATACATACATATTTACTAAAAACTGCGCCTACAGAACTCATAAGAAAAAAAACAATGTAACAAACCCTAATATTCACAAAGACAATATGTAATAATAATAAAAAAAAAAAAAAATTAATGCGCTCTTTGCACAATAAATGTGTAAAGCAAGAGTTATTTCAACTGAACTGTTTTATTGTTATTTTTCCGAGAGATGTTTTTGACAAAAGTGATTTAATGATACTAAAGTAAGTATATGATCCTATTTTCCTCTTTTCAACGAGATGTAAAACACATAAATGTTACTCTATAAAATTTTTAAAAGATATTAAATTATGTAAGCAATATGAAAAAAGTAATAATTTTGGGTTAATATTTTTGTTATGGCAAAATTAAAATAGTTTTATTATTATTTTAAGCAATTCAGCTAAGTTTTATTTTTGTAAAAAGATGGTTTTATGTTTTTTTTTTTTAAATGTGTATACTTTTTTTTGGGGGGGTAATTACATAAAACGGGTGGAAAAAAGTCTTCACAACCTTTACAAATGAGATATTGTTTATAAAATATTCACTTTTTATGCTCTCCTAGTATAGACAGCTCATGGAGAACCAAGGCCTACTGACTTACAAGTACAACTCTTAACCATTCCTTTTATGCTTTTTGTTAGGCAGAAATGTAGGGGACCTATAATTTTCTGCCGAATCCGAACGGCTTAGAAAGAGAGGCCTCTTTTCATGACAAGAGATACTCTTGGAGAACTTGTCACTTTCTAGCAAGTGGCCGGAAAATTCGTGTTCAGTTTAATCAAATTTATTATTTTGTAAGCTCATATGAAATTTTTGTCAGCACCCCTTGATTATCACAAAAATTTCTTTTTTCCTTCATAAAAAATGTGTACCACATAATTAAATATTTATTCGGCTCAGGCTTACAAAATTTAATTTTTAACTTAAAATTATTTTGTAAGCTCATATAAAATAGCTTGTCAGCACTTTTTGGTTGGCACAGACATAAATTTTTTTCCTTTAAGAAAACTATATTTACAAGTTATTTTGTAACTGATATTAAATGCTTGTCAGCACCTTGTATGTAAATACAACTACTTATTTAGCTCACTAATAAATATTTGTCTGTACTTACTTCTGTGATATATAAGAACATTTTTTAAATCCAAGTTATTTTGTAAGCTAAACTGAAATTTTTGTAAGTACACTGAAAATATCACAGAGCTTACTTATTTATTGCAAAAAAAAGTATATTTACACAATAAAATACTTATTCAGCTCAGTAGAAAATGATGAAAAACGCATTGTGCGATGTAGAAAAAAAAATGAAAACATCGACTTCCTTAAATAAAAATCAATGCAACCTTGTTTTCAGAATTTTCATAGAAATATGTTCTTCCTGAATGTACCTACATCGAGAAGAAAATAACTTACAAACCAAAAAAAAAAAGAGAAAACTTTTAGTACAAATCCAGTGAATCAAAGAATACAATGACTCACGGTTGTAAGTCACTTCAAGAGGAATATAGAATACACACATTTACTTGACTAAAAATGTCTTTCCTTAGAGGCGAATTTTTGTAAAACGAGAACATTTTTAAATTTCATAATGTATTTGGCTTTTATTTGTGGACTTGTCCTTTTTATGGTGTTCACTTTTTTTTCTTCTATCTTTAAGTCCACTACCAAAATAAAATAAAAAAAAAGGAACAACCCTATAAATGGCTCCCCTTGTATCAATATCAGATCGATATCTAAGTGAGCTATTCTTTATCCAATTTTTTTTTTTTTTTTTTTTATGTATTATCCTTAAATGATATCCTTTATAACAAACAACAATGCACATTTTGTATATATGGCTGGACTGCTGAAGCTCTATAGTAAATTGTATGGTGTACTTGTGAGTCCAAACCAAAACTATAATAGGAAATTGTTCTCAATAAGGACGCTCCATGAAACATAAATTCCTTTCGAGGAGTTGTCTCTTTTCTCTATTTAACTTGACGTAGGATATATTCTTTTGGTTGTCGTGTATAGTCCGTTGAATGTCGTCGTTGTAACGAAACGACACAGAGTAGTAGTAAGTACAGCATACTATGTTGGACAATAAACTTTAGCTATTTGCTCCAGAAAGGACGAAATAAACTTTGAAGTGAGTGTGTGTGTACGTTTAGTTTTTTTTTTTTTTTAAGTCTTCATACTCTCATCTCGACACAGTGAACAAACAGAAGATGCACTTGGAGGGATGAACAAAATAAAAAAAAAAAACACCATAAAGGATTCTTTAGTTTCAGAGAATCAGTTAAAATGTTATTCTTTTTTTTTAGATTTTGTGTTTTTTTTTGTGAATTTATTTTTGTCGATTTCAAAAGAGTTAATAAAAAGAATGCTGTTTGGAAGAGAATGACAATGCACTCGCTATATCCTCCAATCCTGCAAAACTCCAAAGGTCCATTTCATACCGTCAGAGAGAACTTGCTTGAATTTGAAATGCAATGTCCGTATATTTATTTCGATTCTTTTCCTGTTCGTCCTTATAGTATAGATGAGAAGCCTTTTTTCTAAATTGTATAAAGAACTACATACATGGAATCAAAAGAGAACTATGGCACACTTGAAAAAAGCTTAAAAAAAAAAAACAACAAACATTTAGATAGTTGAAACCAATTTAGAAATTGGACAAGTTTATGTAGTGCACACGAATTATTCGACAAAGTGGTATTGAATTACGAGAAAATAGTTTGTTGCCAAAGGATTCTTTTGAAGGTTTTGAAGAGGGGGAAGAATTATTCTACACAGGGGTTTTAGGAACAACGACAAAAAAAAAATTAAGCATTCTTTGTGGTTGATTATGGAATTCAAAGCGATCGTATTTTTTACCGGAAAACTTCTCAAATGTGACATTTAATAGGTACTTCCTCACTTGACTGAAAATATCAAATTAAAATAAAATAAAATAGGCTTATTGTGAATTTCACCCGAAATATATTCGACTACTAACAAAAAATGAAAATTTATATTGTCAATGGCATGGCATGACATTTCGATTGAAATAAATGTTCACAGTAAGTGGAATTTTTCGAATATGAACAGCCTTATTGTGATTTACGCCCGACCAAAATTTTACCCGGAAAATTTGAAATTTCATTGTTCGCCTATTGTGAGTTTCACACGAAATTTCAGTGAACATTCATTTCAAGCGAAATGTAATGCCATTGAGAGCCTAAACGTTCAATTATTTTTTGTAGGCGAACGAAATTTCGTTCGGGTGAAACTCACAATAGCTTCTAAAATTCCGGCCGAACAAAAAATTTTATGGTGAAATGTATTTCGGGCGAAACTCATAATAAGGCTGAGTGGGTATAGAGTCAAACTAGGTATAGTGACATTACAAAAATTTGTAACAGACTCACTTAGCATTAAATTGTTCTTTAAAGTCTTAGACATAGAACATAATTTTTTAGTGTTCCATTCCCTGTACTCCTCCCCTTTTTGCCCCTTTTATTTTTTGAATCGATTTGTTTCAATTTTATTGCTCCGAGAGGAAAAGTGTGTTTATAAAATATGTATTAAGCTTGAAATTTTGAACATTTGTTGCAATACGTCAGACTCTCTGCCGTAAGTGGCTTAAAAGATAGATCGTGGCAGTAATAAATAAATAAATTGGTCGGCGCTCGTGTAGAACCAAGGCCTAGTAACTTAGAACTCTCAACCATTCCTGTGTGCGTGTTATTGGCAGGAATAAAGGGGACCTTCAATTTTCTGCCGAATCCGAACGGCACTTTTTCATTGAGGATTTGTCAATTCCTCGCAAGAGGCAGTAACCCGTGAAAAACATTTCTGTTTTATAGGTGGCATAGGCTTGGAATCGGAATCAAGACCTTCGGCGTAATGGTCCAACGCACTAACCATTAAGCCATGGACTACTACGTAGATCGTGGCAAAAGTTAACATACATCAGGTTTTCATGTTTTAACCTGAGACATTCTTGGAAAATTTGACACTCTCTATCTTTTTAGGCAATAACTTAAGAGTGTCGGACCTAGGATAACAAATGTTTAAAACTGAAATCTAATTATATTATGACTATCGATTGCATATTTAAAAAAATGGTGATTTCGATGGAAAAATAATATTTCCCTTTTCCCTTCAATCTTATTGAGCCCTATCGAGATTCTTGAGGGGAATTTTGTATCTCCGGAATAAATTACTTACGAACAAAAATTCAATGGAATTACATTAAAATTCCCCTGGAAATTTTACTAGCAATACCTATCCAATAAATTTTGACAAAAACTTTCGAGCATCATTCACATTCCCAATTTTCGAAAGAGAGAAACAGACCCAGGGAGTTTTTCGATCGAAATAAAGTCCATTCTAATCAAAAAATTCCCGGGAATTATATTCCCAATTTCCGTATATTTATGTCAAAAACAAGGTAAAATTGTAATTTTTTGACTTGAGTTTCATCCCGAAACATTTGCTGGATAATTGAACTAAAAATATTATGTTCATATTTATTAGATTTTTGGAAATATGATTTATTTAATAAAAATAAATATAATATTATTCACGGTTAAGACAATCTACTCATGTGTCTAAGTTTGGCAGCTATAAATTTGGACAGTTGTCTAAAGTTAGACAACGTTTATAAATAACACCATTAGTATTTACTTTTTGCAATTCAAAATTTAAGAATTAGTAGGCTCAGTTTCATATTCTGCTTAGGGGGCCCAAATGAGAGACTTGAGTGGCACTTATTCCACTTGGAAACTGGGCCTTAAATTAAATTGTTTTTAAATATGATGGGTAGGACTTAATTGATCCCTCGTTCAATGAATAAGAAGATTGTGTCTTATATAATAGTTTTCAAAACCGAAAAAACTGGCAATAAACTGAATTTGTTTTTTTTTTTTTAATGTACGGTAGTACATTATGACGAAAAAATTGATACCGGATGCTATCGCGAACAAAAATCCCCTTGAAAATGTTCTCTCCCTCGAAAATTGGAAATGATATTCGAAAATTTCCTTCAGAATTTAAAAGTATAGGGAATACATTTTTTTCCAGGGGAATTTTTCTGTTTTTATTGAATTTTAGTTCTAAGGAAATTTATTAAAAAAAAAAAATCATGATAGCAGTTAAAGTTTTAAGGGAATACAATATTCCTATGGAAATAAAATTCCCCTCAAGATTATATCGAACATCGTTGACCGCAATACGCAGATTAGCCTCATTTTTGAAAAAAATATGGTCTGATGACTCCACCAGATCACACCAAACATTTTTCGGGATATAACGGTTTTGTTAATCTCATCTAGATTATCTTCGCTCCAAATGGGACAATTTTGCTTTTATTGATATAATGTGGTCATTTAGCCAGTGCCAGAAATGAACCTTATTAATGAACACAATTTTTCGATAAATCAGGGGCCTAATTCCGTAAACCGAAAACAACAATCGAATGATATTGTTTTGACAATACCCATCTCTATCAGATCGAAAGATAAACATAGAGACAGCTATTGCCAAAACGATATCGTTCCATCGAAGCAAATTTCTTCAATTACAGCGCAAAGGTTATTGAGGCTATGATAAAATTGCAAAGAATTATGAATAAAAATGACACTGACACTTTGCAATCTGAAAATTTATTTGACAGATATAATTGTCTATAGAGAGTACTGGTATAGAAAAACACCCAGTAAGTCTGTTTGTGTAACTTTTTGGTGTTAAATTCAAGGTGGCCAAAATAGTTGAAGAGTATAGTCAAAAATATTAAAAAAAAAAAACAATAGAAAAGATTTATCAAATTTGAAAAAAAAAATCAATTTTGTAGGCGCAGTGTTCTTTGTGCCCTTCATTTTTCAAAATCGTTAAACTGCGGATGACCTCTTTACAAAAAAAAAAAAAATAAAAAAAATTGGATAGATACCTTTTTAGACCAATTTAAAACAGCTTTCATTTTTCTGTATCTGTACCTACCTTTTAATTATCAAAGAACTAAACTTCTCTCCCAAAATATCTTTAAGATTTGAAAATTAATTTAAAACGAAAAAACTTCAAAATTATTTAATTTCTATATATTTTATCTATACCTATGTATATTACATGCTCATTTATTTTTCTTATTTAAACACAAAAGAAAACTATACGACTTTCAGGAAATAACCGCAATACCATAAGCATTTCAAAAGGACATTCCGCGAATGCTTTTTAAAACCTCTTAATTACATTCATAGAGCGAAGCGCAGCAGTTTTAATTATATTATTTCGTTTATACCAAGAGACCGTTTGCGTATAGTCTTTCTCAACCAAAAAAAAAATGCAACAAAATTCCTTTTTTAAAATGTCCTCAAAGGACAAGACCACCATGAAAGCCGGACGGAGAATCCTCAAACCACAAAATTCCCCACATCACCCCGCCGAAAAGAATCTACACCAATGATATATAATTTCACACTGAATAAGTTCCATTTTAAAATTGAGCTGTATCTTGGAGGTTTTTTTTTTTAATTTTTTATGCTGTACTGTGGCATAGCCAGACCATCTCGCGGTATCTTACAAAAATTCTAAGGGAATTCGTGTTCAAAGAGAATTTTAGTTTTTCGTATTTTTTTTTTTGAAGAACCACCAAGTCATCATCTCTCGTGCCTTTCTTAATTTGCACTTGTTTGATACACCAAACCAGACCCTCTGTTATTTGGAAAGGGATTTGCAATTCATGGATCTTAACAGCGAAACAGTAATGGTGAATGAACGAAACGAAAGACTACTCCGTCTTGTCTTGTCTTGTTCTTTAAGGATAAAACAATTCAATTTGGCAAACGAAGTAAGAGAATCCGGTATCCGTTGAGCTGATTGCCAGAAAAGCTGTCGGCAAATGAAAATGGCAAAAGAAACACTACTACTTTCTAGTTGTTGAACCGAATACACAAAGTTAAAAAAAAAAAAAAAATATATACAACTTGAATGACGATGACCTAAAGGCTCTCCGATTGAAAGGATCAAAGGAGGAAACTTCTTCGTTTCCTTCTGTCTTCTGTATATCTGTCTTGTGATATTATACCACCAACAGCTTGTGGTTTTTGGGAATTTTGTGGTTTCCCTAGGGGCATGAAGATATACGCGGCGTGTAGTTAAAAAGAGGCGTTATAATATCTATACTATGTCTGTATATAGCAAAGGCAGAATAATAAGTAAGAAATTTTCTGTGATTTAACTTTCCTTTTGAGTATTTGTTGTTAGTCTAAGAATATAAGATGGATGGTTGTGGTAATTTGAAATTTTTGCTCATGGACTATATAGTTATAATTTCCGGGTGGAGGAAGATTCATTTTTTGGCAGCAATGTTTCAAATTAAATCAAAGTTGGGAGCGAATGCTCCGAGAGATTATCAATTGATAATTTATTAATTATCAATTGATAATTTATTAATTATAATTAATTCTCGACTGAAAACGTAAAGTATCTTAACTCAATTTTCAATATTTTTCAGGAGAGGAAAAAAACTGTTGAAAGAAGCTTCCCAAAAAACCCTTAAAATATAGACTTCCTAGAATAAACTTTTTAGAGGTCAAATTTTATGAACTTTTTTTTAAAATTTATTGAAAAAAGATATTGTTAATATTTATTGAGTTATAGGGCAAATTATGACTTAAGATAGTGTGCCTTTTTTTAAATTTATTTTAAATTATTGATTTCAAAAATCTTAAGTTGAGATAAGATACTTTGATTTCTTAAGTTTGGTATCTTAAGTCCACTTAAGATGTTTTACCTTTTCACAATTATTACAAACTCTTAAGATCAAATAATCTTAAGTATACTTAAAATTTTGTAATTCGCTTCAACACAACGTCTTATGTGGACTTAAGATATTTTACCTTTTGTCACCATGCTATTTTCCAACATAAGATGATTTGTTTTCTTTTATAAAAGGAAACGGAGTGAGATAGAAGAATTCGGATAAGGCAGAACTGTGCGCCTCTGTGTTGGTAATAGGGATCATTAAAAAAAAGCAAATCATCTTAAGTCGACGATACTTTACCTTTTCAGTCGAGAATTAATTATAGATTGATTATTTATTCATAATCAACTGGTTATTTATTAATTATCAATTGATAATTTATTAATTATCAAATGATATTTCATTAGTTGATTAAATGATAATTTATTTATTATAAATTGATAATTTATCGATCATCAATTGATAATTTATCAATGATCAATAATTAATAATTGATTGATGACAATCTTAATAGAGATGAATTTAATCTGTGAGTCTTTTTCATGATATATTTCTTATGTCTGAAAATACCTGACATCTGTCATAAGGCAATATGGTTCTTTGAGGAACTCTCCAACCCTCTGCTGTATATAGGCAAACACAATGTTTGTATAGTTTTCCTATAGCAGAAAGGTCTAAGGATTATTAAATACAAGGAATACTATTTATTGAGGACTACTCTAAGATTTGTAAAATTCCTAATGTTTATTGAGTTATTTTAACCATCTCCCCAATGCACAGTTCATTACGTTTGTCAAAATTCCTTAGTATTCATATTTTATCTTCATATAATTTAAACTTTAAAACGCATACCGCACAGTTTATTTGTGTTGAGAGATTTGTCAGGAAAATACATATTTCAAAACTATTTGTTTTTTTGTTTTGTTAAATTCAGAAATATTTTACCAATTTTGAAAATGGTCATCAAATTGAAAACTTATTGGATCTCAATACATATAGAGAGATATATTGTACACATTCTCTTTATGGAATTTACGATTTGAATGAAAACTAGTTCATTATTTTGTTTGTCCTACATAAATAATGTAGATAAGTACAAACATACATAGCTCGCTCAGCAACATTACAATTATTTATTCATTTACAACATCATTCTTGTGATATTTTGTGTGTAATATAAACCTCATTTAAACTAGAGCTCATCGTATACCTATCTATATGCTTGTATACTGTTTGCTGTGCACTATATGTATGCATCACCTTATCCTTATCGAAAATTGTTGTTTATGTCTGCATAAATCCCATTTTATAAAATGTTAAATGCATTTCTCCTCTAACCGAATCCTAGTTATTGAGCTGTATGAGAATCAGAATGGAATCGAGCTACCCCCAACAACATTGTCAGTTATAGCAGATTTATAGACGAGAATACTGCTGAATGTTGATGCTTTGATGCTGATGATGATGATGATGTTGATGGTGCTGCTGCTGCTGCTGCCGGAAGAGATTCAAGAGGATGCCATTTTTGCATCTGAGTATGACACTCCATTTCACAGGATTTACAGCAGGATATCAATGATTTTAACGAATCGTGTTCTTTCTCACTAACCTGGTTCCCTAGCAGGTACATACATAGGTATCTAGTATTTATTGTAAAAATTCTTATTGTACAACTGTCAGGAGTTTAAGGTGTGGAAAGTTAGTTTGGTCGTCAATTGAAAATAGTAGAGAAGAAGGTATTTTTAGTTGTTATAAAAATCTACACATTTATAGTGGGTGGGATATAAAATTGAATTATTTTGTGAGAACCAACAAGAGTTTCAATTCAAATTGTCAAAGAAAGAAAATATCAACTCACGTAAAATATGTAGATATATTTTTGGTCCGGAAGAAAATTGATTTAATTTCATCTTATTTTATTTTTTTTTTAATTTAATTTAATTTATTTTATTTTATTTTATTTTATTTTATTTTATTTTATTTTATTTTATTTTATTTTATTTTATTTTATTTTATTTTATTTTATTTTATTTTATTTTATTTTATTTTATTTTATTTTATTTTATTTTATTTTATTTTATTTTATTTTATTTTATTTTATTTTATTTTATTTTATTTTATTTTATTTTATTTTATTTTATTTTATTTTATTTTATTGTATTTTATTTTATTTTATTTTATTTTATTTTATTTTATTTTATTTTATTTTATTTTATTTTATCAAATTTTATTTAATTTTGATTTATTTAATTTAATTTTTATTTATTTGTTTTTTTTTTTAATTCCCAAATTTTGTTAAACAAAATTTGTTACACATTAGATTTTGGATTTTGTTATTATTAAAAGTCTGAAGCATAAAATACCCAAATAGCGTATGTAGATATACATATGTATATACTCTCCATTCATTGACATCATTAACTTTAAAGTAAAATTCTGCTATCACAAATCTTGCACATCATTGAAATTGAGTAATCCTTCTTCATTTATATTTGCTTTCCCGGACCAAAATTGAAGTCCTACAAAACTTGAAAATCCGTTTAAAAAAAGAATATTTTGGAATGGAAACTATAGACTTTCTAACTATACAAAAATAAAAACAAGGAACAAACTCTTCTTTATCTTAAAGAAACATTCAAAAATGTCAATTTTCAAAACATTGCAATAAATAAGAAAAAAAAAAAAGTCTCATGTGCCAGCCCGGCACAGCGCTGTCCAAACTTTTTCTATTACAAAATATGTTGCATTCGTTTTCGTAAACATTTTTTTTTTTTTTTACTCGAGAAAGAAGTCGAAATGTCAATAGAAGTGGTGTAATAGAACTAAACAGTAAAGTAAGTGTCAACAGCAGACAGTTTAGCTGTCGTAGAGAGCGCAGCACACTCAACAAAATAATAAAAAATAAACAAAAAAATGGTTGCACTCCACAGTCTGGCAGGAGCTTTTGAATTTAATTTTTCATGTGTCCCTACATATCTACATATATACTGGGCATATGTATAAATAAATACATCATCCTTAAACTTTCCAACGAGATGTATTTTATATTTTTATTTTTTCAAGTCCAAATGACTTTCAAGCGACTTCCTGTGGCTTTTCAAAGTTTCTTTT
Source organism: Epistrophe eligans (assembly GCA_951394125.1). NCBI lineage: Eukaryota > Metazoa > Arthropoda > Insecta > Diptera > Syrphidae > Epistrophe > Epistrophe eligans. The sequence continues at coordinate 106,910,229 of OX596028.1, forward strand.
CTTCTTCTTCATTTATTTTTTTTTTTTTTTTTGCTTCCTTCTCCTCTTTGATGCACATTTTTGCTGTAAATTTTAATTTACTCGTCAGTACTCCAGTAGAAGCATCCCTGTTGTGAAGAACGCAGGATGTACATCTCAAGGACCAACAAAAAAAAAGAGGAAAAATAACTTTTTCTTCCCTTCAAGCAAAAAAAAAAGGAACAAGAAAAATGTTCCTTTTCAAAACTGAAGAAGACTTCCCATCCATTCTGACAACGAGGACGACAACGACGACGACGACGTACGACCTTATTTCCCTCTTTAGAGAAACAAAATTTTTGTCTATATTTTCCATGAAAAATGATATAACATATATCCTGGCACCCAATAAGGTTATCTTGTGAACGATTAAGCTTATAATTAACCATAAAACCCTCATTTGACTACACACTGTCTTTATTTCAATTAAAATTTTCGTAAATTATTCACGAAGCCAGTATATGTATGTATGTATGTATACGACGAGTATCTCCGGCAGGCATAACCGTTTCCATTATAATGGGAAATAAGACGGAAAAATATTAATTTCCTTTTAACACTGGAATCAGGCTTAACTTTGGATGAATAAATGTATACATACATTTCTTTGCTGTGTACACTGTACGTACAGTACATGTATGTCTCTATCTATCTATCTCTATATGTGTGTAGTGTATATGTTTTGAATGAGAGAGTGTTCTATCTTGATAGTGTATAGGTAAAGTGTATGGCATTTAATCACTGGAAAATATTGCCAACTTTTAATTAACTTTTCGTAGAAAATTTTCAACAAAAGTGTTGTATGAATGAAAAACTGTAGAAATTGTGAGAATACATATTTTTATTTTTTTTTTTGTTTTTTTTTCGTGTACACTACGGCGAATGTGTAAAATTTTTTTTTGTATGTAGTTGTCAGTAGTTACCAGAAGCAAATGGGAAAAAACTATATTTTTCACAAAAGTTTGTATATCGTTACTCAGGATGCTTGAGGAATTTATTTCTTTAAAAAGATTCAAGGAGAACAAAGAAGTGAGAACAAAATTGCTTAGGAATCAAAAGACGAAGGGTTTGAAGTAAATTTTATAAATTGGATATGAGTTTTGTTTGATTTATTCGTAATACTAGAAAAACGCCATTCATTGCATATACACATACTTATGTATGTTTGAATATAATCTATAGAATATATTCAATTGATTTCTTAACAATAGGATCAAATGTTTGTGATCAGGTGAATTAATAAAAAAATATGTGAGTTCCAGGACTCATTGTGAACAAACGTATTGACAAACGACTAATTTAATAGGATGTACTTCCCTTAACTTTAAATAACTTACAAAGAAAATAAAATAAAAATAAAACTAAATTAAATTCAAATTTCAACTGAAAATATTCAAATAAATATTTTAATTTTCCTTCCAAGAAATGGGTACAAACACCATTGCATATTAATTGTAGATCAGAGTATCAGGATCGTGCATTTAATAATCAGTATTTTTCAGATACAACAACCATATTCTCCTAACCCAGCAACCCAATTGACAATATTTGAGTAAATAAATTGCTTGACTCATTGCCATCGCCTTGAATATTGCCAATTAAGAGTCTATGGCAATGGGAATGGCAATATCAATATCAGTAGTAGCAAAATCAATAGATGAAAGAAAATTACTGATTTCCATCGCCGAAGTACTAAATTTTGACGTTTCACCTTTTTCTCACCGATTTTGAATGACTTCTGCTTCCTTTTGAAATTAAAATGAAAATATGGGAAATTTAGTAAATTCAAATTTGTTATTGTAAAAAATAATGAATTTAAAGACCACAAGAATATTTGTGTTTTTTTTTCGCAATTTCCAAACGAATATTAGACAACTGCAATTGGCAGTGAAATCAGTCCTTTAATTAAAAATTCCAACAAAAGCTGAATTTTAGTGAAGAAACCTTATATTTATTTGAGTGTATTAAGCATTTTCTAAAAAGTAGGTATTTTTAATTTGCTCCAAGGCTTTTGAATTTGTATAAATTGTTCAAAAATTTTAAGTTTAAAAAAACAAAAAAAAAGATTAAAATATTGTAACGTTTCGTTCGGCCACATTTGTTTCCAAAATGCTATTGCCTATTGCTATTACAAAAAAAAAATTGTTAAATATCTTTATTGTGTATAATTTTATATCAATTTCAATGTTCGACTTTTTCAAAAAAAAAAACTAATGGTTTTAGAAATATTTACAGAAAACCGCATTTCACCCTCTTTTATCCTCCCATCACTTCGATTAAAAACATTAGTTCTGTTCTAAATAGTCCAGCTATGATTTTATTGCCAATAGTTGTCCAATACTTTTAGGAAATGTAAATCAGTTGGCATTAAGGGGTGGATTTCGACATTGCCAATTGAATTCCGAGAACCTGCAATTAAGCCTGTTTTCTTAGTCTTGGCTCCATAGTGCCCATTTTTTGATTTTTTTTTTTTAAAGATTTATCATTTTAACATTTCTTTTAAATTTTGAAAAAAATCGATTATTTTGTTTTAATTTTTTCTTTTTTATAATTTTAAAAATTATTTTAACTCGTCATAAATAATTTTGTATTTAATTATTAAAAACATAAGCCGTATTTATGGGACGAGAACGAGACGACAACATGACGAGATTCGCTGTCACTTTTGCTAGTCATAAAATTACCTTAACAATACGCCGAGTTTCTTCTGCTTAGAAAAATCAATCAAGTTAAAACATAATATAATTCCAAAAAAAACTATTATTATTTACTATTTGAGAACTTTAAAGTGAAGAAAAGACGACAAATACTATTTTGGGTATGAGCTCGTATTGCTTCAAATAATTGGTTTGACAACATTCATTTTCATATCATTGCTTAAAATAATTGGTTTGACATGAGCTTGTTTCTCGTCGCATTGTGAACCAAGCTTTAATCGCTTCATCAGATCGCAATAGCAATTATTAATAGTGATCATCAAAGATACTGAATATATATAATTCAGTATCTTTGGTGATCATCATTTTAAAGCGACCTCTTGAAGAGAAAAGCAAAGTTTTTTTTTGATTTGTAGATCGAAATGACTGTCAATGTCGATAGAGCTTTTCGAAGATCTAGTAGAAATTAATAATTATTGTGACTGCCTTCTCATAAACTTCATTTTAGTTGTTTAGTGTTATTTGAGCAGTGTGGTTGTTTCGTGTCTTATTTTTTTCCTTTAATCTCGTTGAATATGTTTTATTAACATTTTTCTTAATGAAATCAAAATATAAAAAAAATAAAAGAACAAAATTAATCTGGCAAAGAATTGTGTAGTGAAACTGCGTCGTTGATCAAATCAACGATGATCATTTTAAAGCGACCTCTTGGAGAGAAAAACAAAGCTTTTTTGGTTTGTAGATCGAATGGCCTGTCGATGTCGAGAGAGAGAGAGAGAAACTTTTCGAAGATCGAATTGAAGTTAATTATTGTGAATGATTTCTCATAAACTTTTTTTATTCCTTCAGTGTGATTTGATCAGTGCGGTTGTCTCGTCTCGTTTCTTAAAATATTTTTCTTTTTTCCTTAAATTTTGTTGATAATGTTATTTAATTTTTTTTTTGGTTTGTGTTTTTTTTTTTGTATAAGTGAAGTGAGTTTAATTTTTTTTTAAAGTGCTTTAAATGTACAATTGTATACCAACATTATATTATAAAAGTGAAATTAATGGATATATGTAGATATACCTATTCAAAAATTCATGTTTGTGCATGCTATGGTGAGTGCATTTGAAAAAAAAAATTTTAACAACAGTAAAATATAAAAAGAATAAAAAGAAACAAATGAATTTGGCTTAAGAGTTCTGTAGGGAAAACTGCGTCGTTGATTTAAATCATGTTCAATCCTGTTTGCATTAAATCATGCTTTAATTGTGCGTTGCCCGCTTGGTTTTTATTGTTCACAATATTTTCTTTAGCTTTGTGGTAAAAATACAAATTTGTTGGTTTTATTTTTATTGTTAAGGAAATATTATTTTTTTTCTTGTGTGCTTAAAATAATTTAATTAATAGGATGGGAATAGTGGTGGATACCATATTTACCATCGTTTTGGAGTAGGAACATTAGAAAGTAACTGATGTATGAGGTATGACCCACTTTCGTGGGATAAATAATAAATAATGGGATAAATATATATATAATATATAAACCTACATCAAAAAATAATGTTTGTTAATAAATAACTTTTTTACCACATCAGTGATTTAAAATTGTCTGCCATATTTACTATTGGTGCAGGAAAGTAAACTAAAGGGAACTTCAAATAGAAAATAGTTGCATCCCCAGTGGGAAATAATTTATAGGTACTATCCTGTTTTAAAAGGGAAATTATATTTTCCTATTTTCTAGCTGAAAATTGAACTATTACTTTGTTACTTTTCTTGATCACAAAAATTCATTGGAACAGCCCGATATTGTTAGGTCTTGATAGGTTACTTGATATTTTTTTTCTTTGGTGGTTCTTGATTTTTATCCTTTTGAAATCTCCAAATAGCACGGGAAAGGAAAGGTATTGTTATTGTTTGTAAAAAAAAACATATCAAAATGTATTTCATAATATCTGCAAAATTTAAAGCTTATCTGTTTAGATTGACATCGGTGTAAAGATCGACGCAAGTATGCACGGTATCAAAAAAATTCTGTACTCTTTTTGGACTTATCCATAATTTTAATGCTAATTTAGATCCTGAAGCAGAATCGGCCTTTTAATAGCCTCCGTCATATGAAATAATCTCTATTCTACTCCAAAAATTCCAATTGACATGTTGTTCACAACCTTTATCCATAATTCAAGCTTGAATATATTCAAATTTAAAATCGCCTATGTTAGGTAATAAATAGTTTTAAATTAAGAAAAAAAAAGTAATGGGAAACTTTAAGAAACTTAGGCTGTATAATAATTTATTAATCATTAGATATCTCTGTAATTTTTATTCTTGATCTACTTGAAAACGAGTGTGAAATCTCGTCATATTTTGTGTCATTATGCACCCAATTTTTCGTCACCTGACAGGTTTAAATAACTTATATATTACCACAATAATGACATTTTCACATCCGCATTAATCCTTTAAATAATCATGGATTTCTTCTTTGTCAAAAAAAATGATTTTTGTATTTGCCAGCATAAAAAACGCCATTCAAAATCAAATTCAAATTTAACTGAAAACATTTAAGGAGACAAGAACCTTTAAATATCTAAACTATTGCATATTCGCCGGCGGACAACACTTTTTATTCGTTATTTTTTTTTTGAGAGAGAAAAATGTCAGTTCGTTTCTTCTTCAGTCTCAGTGTGATTCGTTAATTGGTTGGATGCGCATTGCGCAAGTGAAGTGCGGTTTGTTTACGTGATCGTCTGAGAAAGAAAATTAATTTCGAGTGTAAATTTTCAATCTTCGGTTAAAAAAAATACTTAATAAATAAAAATGTTTTGAGTTCATAATTAAAGAAAAAATATCTATTCGATCTGTTTAAAATAGTTGATTATTTGTGAAATTAAAATTCCATCTTAGTGTTTGTAATTCTTCCTTAATTCGGCGATGGTGGCGTCCGTTATTTCATGTCGTTTGTCGGTTATGTCGTCGGTCGTTTGAATGTTGTGTTAAATTTTGTTTTTTTTTTTTAAAAAAAGCATTTTAGTTATTATTTTATTATAATAAAAAAGGAAATTATTCCAGTTTCTTTCTCCTAATCAAGTTGTTTTTAATGTGCGCTTAAGGTCGTAAGGTGTTTTGCCGTTGTATAAATGTTTATGTTTAACTTCAAAATTGTGTTTCAAAAAAAGGTTAGATAAAAACATTTTTAGTTAAGTTTTATTTAAATGTTCGCTTTTGAAAACGACCGGTCTCTCTTTGGTGTAAAAGTAAATCTTTTTATGTTCGTTTTATTTATCTATTAATTTAAGTGATATCACTTAGTGTGTTTTTGTAAATTTTCCTTAAATTTGTATTTATTTTAAATTTAACAAGTGGTTGTGTTTGTATACCCGGAAAAACTTATATTATATTTTCGATTTAAAAAATGGGGTAAGTCAAACGTTAAAAATAAAAATTTCTAGTCAATAAATCACAAACTTAAACAAATGTTCTGTGCAATGCACATCGAAGTAAGCCTGGATTAAATGGACCGGTTTTTTCAGTAGGTACCGAATTTACTTTGTTTTCGAATAACCTATGCCGATTCTTCCAAGAAGATTTTTTTAATAATAATAATCAATTGTAGAGGGAACAATTTCTCCAATGAAATTTTTTTGTTATTCTCTTTATTTATCATTATCCTCCTTTTCACTTTTGATTGGAATTCGCTCAAATCTTCAAATAAAATGAAATGAAATGAAATGAAATAATAAAATTTGAGAGCAGATTTGTAAAAAAAAAAGTGGAGTAAATCGAAAATTTCCGCAGTAGATTTGAAACGAAAAAAATTCCAGTTTTCATAAACTGTTTTTTTTTTTTACATAAAATTATTTTAATAAAAATAAATGAAACAAATACAAAACATTAAAAATTCGTTTCTTAACAGAACGGAATTTTATATTAAACACCTACGGTTTTATTTATAAACTTTGTCTAACTTTAGACAACTGTCCAACTTTGGAAAATGTGTTCAAAAACCTTGTTTATCGTTGTCTTATAGCTGCCTAATTTAGACTCAAGAGTATATTGTCTTAACCGTGAATAACGTGATATTTATTTTTATTAGATAAAGCATATTTTCACCAATTTGAAAAAAGACAGTGTCTAGGTAGACAAAAATCTGATAAATACGATACTTAGAGTCAGAGTTGGTTGAAAAATTGAATAACACAGTGGTGTCATTTAGTATGAAAAAAAGGAGAAGATTAAAAAAAAAAAAACTGAGTAGATTTTAGATTGCTTAGATTTGTATTTAAAAAAATGTCAAATAATGTTAAAAAAAGTTAAATGTTGGTTAATGAAGTTGAAAAAAATACTAATCCAAAAAATTACCTAATCAAATTTGAAAAAAAAAAAAAAAATTGATGATAAATGGGCCCCCATTTTTCAAAATCTATTTTTTTCGGTAACTGTTGTCAAATAAGATCATTTTTTCTGCTCGTCTTTAAATTTTTTTTTTTTTAAATTGGACAAATTTTGGGGCAAAGTTAACATAGCTCTTTATCATCTTTGACAAACCTACCTGTGTTTCGTTTCACGAAGAAGTCTATCTTTACTGATGTCTTTTTGAAGAAAATGTAATTTTCGTTCCTTCATTAAATAAATTCACTAAATCTCTTCAACTTTTTGTTTGTTATTCTAGAAAAGTCTCTTAAACTAGACCACCTCTGCTCAATATATCTTTTTTAAATTTAGCATACCTACATATGTATATTGTAGATGTCCTCCGAGGCTCATATTAAGCTGTCAAAAGGATCCTTCTCACAATAATGGTACAGCTCTCTCCCCATCTCTTCACACACAGCTTGTGCTGGTTGATTTATCCTTATTCCCATATTCACATGGTATGTATGGAATAAATGACATAAATAAAATCGCACACTCGAATATCCTTCAACATTAACTTGACAACACTGGCTGCTAATGAATTTAATTACAACATCATTAACTCCATATACCGTACTGCCGGAAATTAAAACGCTCCATTGCGGTATCCACTTTTCTTTCTTTTTTTTTTGGCAACATCCTTGCGAAAGGATATTTTCAAAAATTAAAAAAAAACACACACACACACACCCCATCTACAACACGATGTAACACTTAGTGGTTGTAAGACCGTCAGAATTTATGGGATCTCTTAACTTCTAGTTTCTGGCAAGTGAATCCTTGTTAGCGGTGATGGTGTAGCGGTGGCGGCGGCGGTGTGCTGAACTGTAAACGCTATGCTATATGCATCCTTGAAACTTACACCCACCATATTGAAAAAAATTGAAGGAAGAAAAACCAGGGTTCTCTTACCTGCTTTGTAATGTGAGAGAAAATTGGAGAAGGAAGCGGTGCAATAAATTTATACAAAAAAGGGAAAACGATATGTTACTCCTATATTTTTTGTGTTTTTGTTTTGGTATAATGATGAAAGTTATAGCTAAATGAAATTATTAGATAATCGTTGAGAAGAAGATCCCTTAACGGGAGTTACTCCTAATTCAGAGATCAATATAAAAATGATTCGTAGATGTTTATGATTTAAAATTATTTATAAACTCTGTGAATTTTTGACAAAGTTAGTATGATAATCCTTTTTAATCGGGATATCTATAAATTTTAAATATATTATGTACATAAACATTAATCAAATAGAAAGTGTTGTTAAAAGTGTTGATAAACCTTGTCGCATTTTAATCAAAACCCAAATAACTTAAATAAAACAGCTAATCCTTTTGCAAAGTCGAGGACAGATAAAGCGAGCCATCCTTCATGAAAAAGGATAACTTAATTAGGACAACCTTATGTATATACAATATACACATACACTCATACATAAGGATATTCTTATATAGAAGAAGACTTTCGAACAACTTTTCGGCTACAAATTAAATTTCATGTTACAAGTTTATTGAAGGTTCAAGTTGAATATAATTTCTTATGGGTGTAGAATTTTCTTAAGGTTATATTATAATCTTAACCTTTGCGATCCAATTAGTGGTCGAAATTGATGGCAGAATATAGAATATCAAAGTTTTTTGCTTATTAATGATCTCAACTGAAATATGTGCTTTATAATATTATAATATTCGCTCAGAGGGTATATATTCGTAAACAACAAGGGGTTTTGTTAACTCGTATATATGTATATATAGTATATTTATAACAGTGATAGAGGGGCTAATTATTATTAACAAAAGGAGAGATGCTCTTAAAATACGTAATTATTGACTGAAATGTCTCTTTTTGGAGGAGGTCAAAGGAGAATAGTAATTTTTTTTATTTTTTGAAAGAATGAAGGATTGAAATTAAATCATGCTTACGTATACATAGCTGGAACTTGAGATAAAAGTTTTGCTTACAACTTAAATATATAGAAATAAAAAGCCCAGCCTAAATGTTTTATGGATGAGTAGATTATATAGATTTTCTCTAGAGAATACTTAACTGGGTCTTAATAAATAGTAATTGGTTTTAATACTTGACATTAAGGAAAACCTCTTAAAAAGCTTCTTTTTCATGCGTAAGATATCCTTGGAATAATAATTAAAGTATTGGAGTATTGGACAAGAGGTCTTGGATTGAATCTTAGTTACATATGGTGCTTGAACAAAAATTGTAAAGCTCACTTTTCTTTTCAATACTTTAATGGAAAAAGAAAAGTAGGTAGGTACATACCAGTGGCGAGGCGTGAATAATTTCAAATGGTAAGTCGATGTAAAAATTAATTACCTGCAAACGTAAATGAGTTCTAAAACATATTAATACGTAGCCAAAATTAAATAATGTATTGCAGATCTGCTTTCCACGACAAACATAGCCAGTCTTTTTTAGGTACTAACAACAAATCATTAATTTTTAAATTTACAAGGATCTTAATAAAAGAAACCGTTTCTGACAAATGTAGGCAATATTAAAATTAAAGCTAAATATGACAAAAAATACGGAACTTCAATGTGTTAAATAAATAACCAAATAAATCAATAAATAAAATTTTTCTATAAATAATTATGTATCTGAATTAAAAAATAGAAAATATTGAACATTAAAAATACCCAACTGAATTTTCATTATTCAAACAGTAGCAAATTTAATCAGCTGTAGGTATTAACTACAGACTGCTGTTGTTTAACAGCCGCTGTTGTTGTTAAACAGCAGCGCAACGCTAAGAGATACACACAGAATTCACCAAATAAGTCGAAGAAAAGCGTGTTATTTGTTTGCATAAGAAAGGGGGACAGAGACGAGTCAAACTCAGAAACACATTAAGTAACTAAGAGAACTGACCTACTCAATTAATCCACCACACCACAGCGCAGCGGTAGAAGATACTCACAAAATTCACCAAATAAGTCGGCGAAAAGCGTGTTATTCTTTTGCATAAGAAAACGTGTGTTAAACAGAGTCGAGTCAAAATCAAAAAATCATAAGGAAGAAAAGAGAAAGGAAATAAATTTGTTCTATCCAGTGAGAGATTTTATAACCCGACATATTTCGGGTTGCTTTGCTTTGGCTTTGGCTTATGCACAGAATGCAGAATACACATACTAATGATAATAACGTGTGTGTGTTTTCTTTCGTGTGTTGTTTGAAAATAAAATTCAATTGAGAGGTGGAGTGTGCAGCTTGTGCAGGTTAATGAATAAAATTAGATTCATCTCGTGGGTTTTATGTTGCTCGTTATTTAGAAAACATTGTTGTTTAGTAGAAAATGTAAAAGGTAACTCGATAGGAATCGAGTTATATGGACGCCTCGCCACTGGTACATACATATATGTATGTACATATGTAGGTAATGCCAAACCTTCTCCCTTAAAAAAAAGTTACTAAAGTAAAGGTAATTATATGTACCAGTACCTACCTTATAAAAAAGGAAAATAAACTATGCAATATCCCATTTTAACAAGATACTCGTTTCTAAAATTGAAGTTTTTTTTTTTTTCTCATCTATATACCTACTTTTTAAGAAAATCATGCTCATTTAGATTTATGAAACATTCAAAAAAGGCGTAGAAATGACACGGCAAATGAAAGAAACTAAACCTAATTGAGTTTACTCTTACCCAGGTTATTTTATTTTATTTTTTCGTCTATGAGTAACACCTCAAGCACAAGGCAGCACCAGGAATAGGTATAAGAAGACGAAGGACTTGCTCAGTCAGAGTACAGCAAAACTAGAGCAAAAATAAATTCTTTGGATAGCTCTGTTCTAATGGTCTTACTGCTGCTGCTGCTGCCTGTTTCTACCTCCATCTCATACTTCTACTGATTATATGGTGATGATTATGATGATGAAAAATGAAGGTGTTTTTCTGAATGAAATTTAAAAATGAATAAAATATATATATGTAGTACCTACCTACTAAAGTTTTCCACATCGTCACTTTTGAATAAAATCAAGTTTTTGGTGTTTTTTTTTCTATTTTTTTTTTTTTTCATTTTTGCGTCTCCCCCTAAAATTCACTGATTGTACACTTAAGCGAGCTTCTTCTCTTACCTTCTATATTAATTTTGAACGGAGAAAGTGTAAAGAGAAAATTACTATTTTCTAAAAAAAAAAATACTTGAATAAGATGATTCTTTTTGAGACAAAGTGAACCGTAATGAAATCATTTTTTTTGTTTGTATACTGACAAAATTGTAACTGAAACTTCTTTTAACAATTTCTTAGCAACGAACTTAAAAGACAAGATTTTTTTTTACAACTACTTTTTTTTTTGAACAATTACTATTAATTATGTGGAAGAAGATAGCTTGACAAAATGCGTTTGATTGCTTTTCTCCTTTGAATTAAATGCTGCTGTTTGCTTTGTTCAGTAACTTTATATACTTAACCTACATAATATACCTATTCCAATACGAAATTAAGGAAAAATACTTCATAACGCAAGTTTAAACGATATTTACCTACATTTAAAAATTGTATTACAAAAATTTTCAAATAATTAAATATTTTTTAGATTTAAAAACAAAATTAATATCTTGAAAACGGGTGGTAAATTTTTTGAAATTTGATTTTCTGATTTTAAATAAATAAAATTTTGATAGAATCTATTTTTTTTTTTAATATTATAGAAATTTTAAATATTAAATCTTACTTTTTAAAAACCGTTCCAACGATTTTTAAAATTTTGGCCTCAAAAGCCGATTTAGAATTATTTTTGGATTACTTTTTAAAAAATAACTCAAAATCAACAAATATGTTGATTTTTCTAAAAAAAAAATATATTTTTTTTTTTGTAATTTTCAATTTTTTCAAAAACTACAAGACTTAAAGTCATCATAAATTAAAAACTACGTAAACTTCGTAAACCTTGTGGCAATGTCTTCGCAGTTTTAAAGAAAATAGTAGATGCCACCGCTCTAAATATTGTGTTTTGAAAAAAAAAAAAATGTACAGTTAAAAAAAAAATTATTTTTATAATAGAAGGAAAAAATGTATCTTAGTATCCTATAGGGGTATTTCAAGGCCTATAAGCCTCTTAAGGGAAAGACACAAATACAAATGAAATAATTGTGTCCCAAGCGAAAAGTAGGCAGCGCGATACCTACTCAATGCGAAGAAACCAAGGATGTTATTATGAAAACCTTTTAAGCATAACCTTTGCTGCCATCTTTGGTAGATTTCCTTATGCCGCTGAAAAAGTCTATATAACAAATTATAAAGCCACAACTCCGTATGTTATTATTTTACTCTATACAAGGCAAAATCCTCGTATTATTCTGATACTCTCTTTCTCAAAAAAAAAAAAGGAATTTCCAAAACAAATTAAAGAAAAACAAAAACCCAATATATTCATCAGTTTTTCTCGCCTTTTTATATTTCGTATATCGCAACGCTTCCGAAGCCAAGCGAAAATCCAATTAATTTTATTTTTATTTATTTATTCTTCAGCTTATTTTTCCTGTTTTTTTTTTTGCATTTCGCATTTTCAAAAAAAAAAAAATAATAAGAAATTAAGATATCCCGTCCTCAGACAATTTTGTTTATCGTTTCAGCAGTTGTTGTTTTCATCATCAGGATAATGGCAGAAGTAACATACACACCTAAAAAAAAAAAAAAAAAAAATACAAACAACTTTGGGAATATCCCGCATCTCATGGTTTCGCTTTTGCTTTTGCATCCCTGAAGGATAATATTTCAATATTGGAATTAAAAGGAATCTGCTTTCACTTTTAGCCCAGGCCATGTCAACATCTGTAAATAATTGCGGTAAACAAATTGCCAAAGCGTGTATAATTTATTGATCACTCGGGCGTATGAGTAATCACACAATTTTGTTGCTTTGAGCTTTTAATGATGGCATAATGTGTAGGGGGTATACTAACGCTATATGCTTTATAGGTAGAGAAGAGAAGATGCGGCACATTGATTAGCAGCACTGACTGTATAGAAGTTTTATAATCATCGCATTCATCCCTTCGGATATGGGGGATTTTTTTGTTCATGTTGTTTTTGTATTATTCGTTTGTCTTTTGGATTTTATCTCTCTCTTTCTCTCTCTGATGGTAACATTTCATTTCAAATTAAGTGAATAATTAAAACGTTCATTTTGGAGAGAGAGATTTCGACAACGATGGGGCGACAACTATACTGACAAGAGTTTTGTCACTTATAAAGGGTCTTTTATACAAAAGAAACATGAAGGGGTGTATTTAATGCGATGAAGCAAGTATTTACCATCATCTCTTTCGAGATTTGAATTCACAAAGTGCTGCTGAACAATATTATGTACATACATATAGCACAAGAAAACGAAGGGCTGGATTCTACATACATATATAATCTACTCACATAGTCTCTCGCACTGGATGATGATGCTGTACGAGTAGCTGGTGTTGTCCGTGTTTGACATCAGATGCATCATTCATCATTCAGCGCTCTTCGTGCTTAATTACAAAGTAAACATTTCACTAAAAGCACAGTTGTTGGAACTTTGCTTGCTTCATTCCGGATGCATTTTTGGCATCAAACAAGGAACATTGGACTGGATATAAGATATACAATATACATAGGTATACATAAATGTATAGTGTATTTTATAGAGAAGTAGAGGAATTACGTCTGCTGCTTTTGTAGTTTTTTGATAAAAGACTCACTAATTGGACCTTATTGCAAATTATTGTGACCAATTTTAAGAGAAGGCGACAAATTGCCAGGAATTTTATTGCATTGTTTATGGAAATTAGGGGAGATAAAGGTTTAAAAAAATAAACAGAATTTTTTTTTTAATTACTTTTCTTTTAAAAAGGGTGTTGAAATCTTGAGGAGGCTTAATTTTAAAAGATAAATAAAGAGATTAATTGTTTTACTTTCTCTTTAGGGCAAGAATTGGCTTCGTGTAGAAAATAAAATTGAAGTTTTGATCAAAATTAACCCTAAGATGATAAAGAAGACCGAAAAGTGGAGTTCCTGATATCGTCCGTTGGTTTGTGTGTCAATGCGTTTGTGCGTTCATGCGTTAACTGCTAAAGTTTAAACGGGTTGACGGATTTGCTCAAATTTGGTGCAGAGCATACTTATATCATTCTCTAGAGGGCAAATTCGGGGAGAAAATTAGCCGGGGGTTATAGAACCCCCAAAATGGTTTTTCAGAAATATCACCTAAATGGTTAGTTGCACAGAAAAAATGTCTGGAACTTATTTGTAGCTTAAAAAATTTCCTACAAAAAACATGTCAATACTTTTTTTCATATAAATAACCGTTTTCGAAATAAACCAATCGGAAGAGTTAAGGGTTTTAATTTTCTATAAAAGCGGGCTGCTTAGTTAAAAAAATTGTACATTTTGTGATAAAAGCATCAAATTTTTTTTATTGTTGGTACATTATATGAACATTTTAAGATTGTGTGCCACTTTATATGTTCACCTCTTTAGGTGGAATAGGCAAATAAAAAAAAAAAAAAAAAAGAAATAGAAAATTTATATTTAAAAAAAACGCAGCACTTACAAAAATATTTTATAGCTTTTTTTTCAAGCTATGTAGGAACATTTTCCTTAATGAAGTTTGTAAATGTTTAATTTTTTCTGTAAAATTTTACACTTTTTTTCATACAAAACAAACAAATTTCTTTAGCAGGAATTTTTTTCAAAAAGAAAGATAAAAAAAATCTAATGAGTATATTTTTTTTTTGTATTGTGAATTCCTTCCATCAGAAATCTTGTGTTGACATATAATATGCCACCCCTTGTCAGTTGTTATAGAAAATGCTTCTATATCACGCCTCATGTCATTCTCATACATCACACACATGTCAAAAAATTCTTTTTCTTTTTTTTTCAATTTAAATTTTTATTTCGTTCTACATGGTTCTTGCTATATATACATGATGTTTTTAAATAACAGGAATATACTGAGTGTGCATATTTATATATAATTTTCTTCCATATTATTATATCCTTTTGGCATGTTTCCACTTCACTTCGACTTTCGAGCAAAGTATAAAAATGTTTACCCAACTTAAACTAAAAAGACACATCAAGAGTGCACACACATGTGTGTGTGTGTGTATGCGTGTGCTTATAGGAAAAGTCAAAGGAAAATTAAGGAATACTCTGTTTTTATCTGGATGTCTACAGTGTTAAAAAAAAGTGAAGCAAAATTAACACATGGTTTTTATTTTGCGTATTCTTTTTTCTATATACCTTCTTGATTCTTGTGTGATTCATAATATTGCAACACTGCCACTGTGCTGTTGAGGAGTATGGAGATTGAGAACTTGAATAAATTGCATTTTTAAAAATTAGGACTGTTTTTAAAAGAAAGATGCTTTAGGTTTAAACTTAAATTAACTGTTTCATGACTTTCGACGAATTACACACTCCTTCGTTTTTAATCACATTAACACTTAACAGCCATATTATTGATCGTTTGAAAATTAGTTTTAAGACAAAATTAGTTGCATAAAAGTTTCGGGTTTCTATCAGTTTTAAACAATTTAAACTGGTATTATTCATGACAGTTTTAATATTTAAAAATTATCAAAGCTTTCAAAAATCGTTGGAGCAGGTTTAAAAAAAATATATATGCATTTTTAAAGAAGAAAATTGGCACATACATATAATGTGGAGTTAAATCTGTAATTATTTTTGAAAAAAAAAGAACCATCTTACCATTTTCGAAATATTGAATTTTCAAATCATTTTGTATTTTTTTAAAAATCAGAAATTTGTTTTTTTTTGAAAATTTAGAAATGCATTAAATAAAATCAGTCGAACAGATACCTAATGAGGTATTCGAAAGTAAAACAAAAAAATATTTATTTGAGAGGAAGCGTGAATATTGCCTTAATGTAAAATTTAAAATTAGCTCACAAGATCGTAAGAGTCGTTTTCGAGCAAAATAAGATTTTCCTTCTCGTGTTCTTCACCACTTATACTGTAAATACTGTTATTTTTGGCTTCCAATTTTTTTTTTAAATATTATATACCTACAGGGTGTCCTGAAATCACCATGAGTTCCTGAGGTCATTTGAAGTCGAAAAACATAAGAGGTAATTTTCTCGTTTTCGCTTTGTTTTCGACTTTTAACGAATTTTATGATTTTTATATTTTTTTCCTTTGACTGGCTCTAACTTTGCCAAACTACAACCGATTTTTTAAGCATTTTTAGGTTGTTTTTTTTTTTACATTTTTCACAAAAACACTTTATTAAGTACATATAATTTTTTATTATTATGAAAGCCCAATATGTGTTCTTAAAAATATGTAGGTACTAGGTACTTAACATTTTTTAACCTAAAAATAAATTTAAAATTGTTAAAAAAAAATAAAAAAAAAAAACAATTATACTTAATAAGGTGTTTTTGGGAACAAAATCATATCGAACTTAAAAATGCTTAAAAAATGTGTTTGATAATAAGTTGCGGGAAATCCGTTATACACACAGAAAAAAGTTGTATGGTACCTACATAGATACAAATTTCTAACGGTTCCTGTTTAAATAAAAAAATATTTCAAAAACCGGTTGTAGTTTGGCAAAGTTAAAACCAGTCAAAGGAAAAAAGAATAAAAACTGTTTTAATTCGAAAACGAAGCGAAAATGAAAATCTTACCTTTAAAGTTTTTCGACTTGAAATGACCTCAGGAACTCATGATTTTCTTCTGTGGTGGTTATTTCAGGACACCCTGTATAATGTTATAAAATAGCTGGGTAACAAGTTTAATAAAGACCAACCAAGTCGTTTTCAAAAAATTAAATGTTGATTTTTTTTTTTAATCCAAACAAATTTTTGAAAATTTTGGTTTACCTACAACAGTTTTAAAATTTTTTTAAAATATTCTCCATAAAAAATTAGTCAAAAAAAGATTAACCGTTTTAAGAAAATCTTTTAATTTTTTTTAAATATTCTCAAAAAAAATGATCAAAATTAGATTAACTGTTTTTGAGAAAATCAAGTTTTTGGAATTTTTTTTAACGCAGTGGTAGCCTTTTTGTTAAAAAAATTACTGTTGTTTTTTTTAATAATGGACACGTTTTTGTTTAGAAGAATAAGATTTTCATTAATTGCTTATTTTTGCTATTTTTGGTTCTAAGAAAAATGAAAAAAAATATATTTTTGGTTCTAAGAAAAATGAAAAAAAGTATTGGGGGAATGTCCAAAAACGCTTAGTAGCTATACCAAGTGGAAGAAAAATCCATCCACGCGCTTAGGATGCAGTCCAAGGACGGACAGAATTGTGAGACCCACTTTTGGAGTTTGATCAAAATCTCGAATTGAATAGTTTTTGTTCGAAAAATATACACATGCACATATCTTATGCCATATAGTACCTACCTAAGTACCTACATATATGTACATACATACATATATCACAAGTATAAAAAAAATAATTAAGGTGCACGAAAATTGCTATAAAAAAAATCAAATCAACTTTCAAGTTAAATCCTGTCTTATCTAAATATATATGTACGTTGGTATTCAACAAAATTTTCCACTCAACAAATCCTTCCAATCAATTTCACTCATCCGCATAATAAATTTCTTACTCTTGATCACATGTCGTCCTTTAGGCAATGATAGTTGACAATCCCTTTGTTGCCACAGCCACATAACATCAGTGGCATTTTTGTTTTGTTGTTGTTGTGTCTAAATGAAATACAACAACAAAAAAGAAAAAAAAAAAAAATCGTCCTGACGGCAACGACAACGACGAACTACGACAGTTCAACATTCCTACGTTTTAACATTTTTTTTGTACGACAGAATATTCTCCAGATGAATCCTTCGATACGATTCAAAATAGCAGAACCATTCACTTTGTTGTATATATAGAAGAGCAGCGTCTATTGCTGCACATTGGATGATTGGTAGGATTTTATATACGCAGTAGTAACCAATCCGCAATCCTTTTTCTATTTTTATTTTTTTTTTTCAGTCAAACGAAGATGAATGAGGAATTATCTACTAAAAAAAATACAAATAAAAAACTAAGTCGTAAAATATATTTTTATACAGAGAGAGCAGCGGAAGGAAGTCTTGTTGTGGGTAACCGAGAGGTTATATGAGAATTGAGTTATCGTCGTAGGTCGGGGATCATGAGCGTTTATAAATATTCACTATTTTCGCTTGGTGAATTAGGTTTATGAAGCTCTTAAGTTCCGTGGAAACCGCTCAAAAATTATCAAAATAACGAAATTAAAGTGCCTACCTTTTTTGAAATTGATAAACTTTATTTGACAAAGTCTAAACTATAATTTTCAAGCTACATATGTCCGTACATATGTAGGTATTTTAAAAAGTAAATTAATGATAAAATCAACTGTGGTACAATAAAAAGGACATTTAAATGTCCCTTTCTAAAATTGTAATTATTTTAATAAAATCGGAAATTAGAAACTATTAAAATGCAAAATAAAATAAAAATAATTTAAGATAATCAAAGACTCTTTCATCTTATTCATTGCTTGGCTATATCTTCAATTGGTGTTGTGCCGGATTACAGAAGCAGAATTCCTTGGCTGAATGAATAGTACACTAACTCCTTCAATAAGGCAAACAAGAGCTCCACCAATGATGGCATTACTAACCATTGCTGGTATTCCATTTCTAGCTGCAAAAATTCCACCGGTGACAGCACCACTGATAATAGAATTCCATGGATCTTCTTTTTTACGCAAATGTACCAAAGTACAATCGATGGTACTAAACATTCCACCCCAAACGGCAAAATTCCCAGCAGTAGTAGGTGAACGTACTTTTATCGCAGATAAACTTCCCAGAAATCTTTTATTAAATCTAGATGGGGCATTTCGAAAACCCTTAATCGCTTGAAAAACACCACCACCAATCAATCCTATTACAAAACCTGAACCGCAATCGTCTATGATTCTGGAAGGGCATGGTTCTCTGGTGTAGTTTTCCATTTTTTTAGTTTGTTTTATTTTTTAATAATTACAGTTTGAAAGCTACAACTGAATTATTTGAAGTAATTTTGAATTTAATAAAATGATTTGATTACATCGGTTACTACTTTAAAAATAAAAAATATGAAATTGTAAAACACAGTGATCACGAAATTCGCAGTGTAAATTAAATGTAAACACGAAGAAACAAGTTGCGCGAGATTTTTTGAGCTGTGTTAATTTGGCCCAAAAAAATATCTGATTTTTTTTTTCAATTAATTGACCATTTGTTACCATTTTTAAATTTTTTTTGACCATCCCTTAAAATTTTATTTTTATTTTATAATATTTTTTGAAGTGGTAGAATAATTTTAAATGGTGGTCTTTTTTAGTTAGTTGTGTTTTTATACATCTTTCCAATTTGGTAATAAAAATAAAAAAAAAGAGAGAAACAATAAAAAAAATTATCGATTTTTTTTTTCAAAGATTAAACAAATTTTACCTTCTCGCCTAAAAACTGAAAGTTGCTGGCAACTCAGAAGAAGTTGATTTCAATATTTTGGTGATGGTGCGAAGAAAGTAGTAGTTTAAAAAAAAATGTAAAAAAGAAGTTGATCTACTTTAATTGAAGTAAATTTGTACCACTGGTTGTCGTCAGTGGCAGTGTAGGTTGTTGAGGTTAAATTGTCTTATTTTTGCTCTATATAGTACACAATCTTTGTTTTGGTTTTTTTTTTGTAACTGTCATATCCTTTTTATCTGAAGAATTGAAATCATGAATCCATAGGAAGAGCTTTTGTGGCTTTAAGGTTGTTTGAAAAACCAACAAAGGTAGATAGGTACCTTTTCTTTCATTGGATACAACATTGTTAGCAATTTGTTGTGGGTTGATCATTTCATTTCTTATGTCATTTCATTTGAAAATTCTAATAACTTTAAGTAATATGGATTTTACTGAAGGATTAAGCCTGAAAGGTTATGTGATACAGGGTTTTTTTTGTTAAACATTATGTATACATACATACATATACATATGTACATACATACATATACATATGTACATACATACATACATACATACATATAAATTAAATAAAAGTATTGTTCTCCTACGGAAGCTTAAAACTACAAGTAGGATCTCTGAAAATTAATAATAATTTTTAATAAGAATATATTTGTATTTATGAGCTAGGAAATAATATGTAGGTATAAGTCTTTTCTACCACAGATAATATAGTTACTATAGGAACCTTTGTTGATTCAAAAATAGTTTTAAATGAACTGTGGTAGGATTGCGTGCTTCTATAAACTTTTATTTTTATCTGAGATTTAAAAAAAAAAACAAATTCGCAAATATATTCATTTTAAATATCTATCTACTAGAAATGTATTTCTTTGAGGTTATTTAACGAAATATCCTAATAAGATTGTTAGAAAGAAAATCAGTTCGGTTTTTGGTTAAATTAAATATCTTTTAAATAAACTCAATAGCATTATTAATAAAAACGTGCGTATAAAGAAGTGTAAGGTCCCCTCTCACCCTTAGAATGATTTTTGAACTTCATATATTTTATGCTAAGGAATAAAATTTGTTGACAAATTCAGCTTATTTATTGAGCATTTAACTCCCAAGATTTAAAGTTTTATAAGCCCAATTCAAGCAAACACTCTCAACTAAAATACAGTTCCTAAGTCAAAAATTAAGTTTTGAAAAGGAAGTGTTGATAACTTATTGGTTGATTTATATACATTTTTTTTTTCAAGAATCAGCTTGTCAAAAATTTAAAATTAAGAAAATAATGAAAGTATGCTAAGACTGTTCTTGAATTTAAATTTTTGTAAAAAAAATCCAAAAACGCTATGGTCCGGGTTTTTTTATTTTTTAAAACTTGATATCTTGAAATGGTTTAAAGAGATTTTTTTTGAGGAATTTATTTTTTTTAGATGTACCTACCTACAGTCGACTCCCTCTAAGTCGAATTTTCACGGGATATCAAAGTTAATTCGAGTTAAAAGGGATTATTGGAAAAGAGTTATAGGGATTAATATTATTTTTTTTTATTTAAAAGGATTTACCACAGATTTTAAATATTAAATAGAGCTTAATTACAAAATTTTTAATGTTCTATGGATGTTCAGTAAGGAGAAAACAGAAATATATGAGTGGAAGTGGGCGGATTTAACACAGCACTCACGATAGTCATTCTTTAGATTTTTTAAAAATCACAAAATCTATTATTTATTTTTGTTTTGAAACAACTTAAAAACTTACATTTTTGGTTTAAAAATTTTAAATTTGAAAATAATTTTTTTTTTTTTTTTTAATTTGAACCCTTAGGCCTTAATCTTAGTCTTAATCCTAGTCTTGCATTTTAGTTTGTTCTGATATACAACGGATCATATTTTTCCTTCTACTGAGAAAATCTTGAGTCGAAATAACCTGAAATGGTGGCATCTCATCTCTTCCTTCTACATAGGTACTGGTACATAGAAAATTGTGTGGCAGCTACATATATCCCTCAATTGTACATTATTTCTTCTATTTTTCCAATAAATCTGGCCTTGCTTTACCATCTGAAACAATCCTATTCATACCCCCAATATTTTGTTATTAATTTAATTACCCAACCTTTGATTTTTCTCATTTATCCAATCTCATGTATTTAATTTTTATATTAATTAAAAAAAAAAAAACACCCTAATAACACTCAACGTCAATAATGTGCTGAACCGGGAAAAAAAAACAAATACACCAACCAACCAACAAGGCAATTTTATGAACTTCCCATGGCGCCAATCATTCAAAACAGAATACTTAATTAACTTCATTAAAAGCGAGGGCTTTCTTTTTATTTTATTTTCGTTTTATATACATACATATTATATAAAAAAATAATAAACTCCTGCCAACAAATTAATTAATTGCGGTAATGCCATCGAAGTTCTTATAGCTGAAAATTTACCCGTCTTAGCCGAAATGATAGTACTTAATTAATAAATAATAAAATAATCGATGCTTCATTCAGTTTTGAGATTTATAAAAATACTTACCAACAAAAAAAAAAAAAAGAAAACATCTTACAGGAATGACGGAACGACAGTACATATTTATGTATATTTAAAAAAAATTTACCCTCGTATCGAAATAAAAATTAAAAGTTAAAACAAAAAATTCTTAAAATTAATTCATAAAAAAAAAGTTTGTAATCAACTAACTCTTTTGATAGTCAATTTTGGTTTTGTAAAATATTTTGTGACCTTCTTGAGGATTTTAAGAACTTTTTTTTGTTGTTGTTTGTTTTGTGTATTTATTTTTTCAACGAACCCTTTTTTGTCATCAATTTTGCAAAGCTGTCCACATTTTTGTCCTGTGTCACCATTTTTCACTTCAGAAATTATTTTTATTTATTTATTTTTTTTTTTTCAAAAATAAATCACAGAATATTTTTTTTTTATGAAGGATCTTTGAAGTTATTTAATGTTGTTGAGTTGAAAGTTCCATTACATCATTTGGTTGACTGTTATTATACTTCATGATGGTCCGTGAGTAAGACACAAAAAGACAGGGAGGAGAAGAGAGGAAGTTGAATTTTTAATTTCCCGGGTTAAGTGTTGAACAAATAAATTCAAAACTTTTTTTTTGTTATGCTAAAGCCAAAGGGTGTTTGTTTGTTATTGTTATATTTTTTGTGTATGTCCACCACTTTATCCGAAATGTTAGAAAGTTTTTTTTTTATACAAGTTCCTTAAAAAAAATTTAAAAAAATAAAATAAAATGTAAACATGATGTTAGGAGAGGATCCTTATTGTAGGTTTGTTTTTGCACAAAATATATAAAAATGACTGGCGAAGTGGAAATTTTTTTTTTTATATGTATAATGTACATATATCATCAAACATGAGTTTTTGTGTTTCTATTGTCCTTTAGAATGAGGACATTAAAGGATAAAATTGTATATTTTTGGCCTACATAATAGTCAGAGAGGTAAAGTTGATAGTGAATAAATAATTTATCATCGGTTTTTACATGCGGTATATTTTTATGGGAAGTTATGGATTCGTAAAAAAATCGAAATCGAGATTTTTATCAAACTTGACATAACTGTGATATCGAATTCCAAAAAAATTCTTTTCGTCAGTCTGTCTGTTTATACAACTACGCCTTCAACGGATAGTTACATTTTCTGGAAACCTAGCGTTTTAGGGACATTCCCCAGTAATATTTTTTAAGGGCCAAAAATAACGGTAGGCACCTAACTGCCATACATTTTGAAAGCATTTTTTAAAAGACTTATTTTTCTCAAAAATAGCTACACAGATTTTTCTGAAAAAATTCAATTAATTTGAAAAGGAAAAAGCGAGCTACCTTTCGATGCAAAAATTTATTTTCAAAAAAAATGGTTATTGTTTTTGATTTTCTCGAAAATGGTTCGAATGATTTTGGTCAATTGTCATGCAAACATTTTCTAAAACTCTTAAAAGTTTTTTGTACCAAAATTTCCGAAAAAAAAATATTTTTAAGATTTGAAAAAAAAAATTAACATTTTTGTTGAAAACTCAATATTTCGAAAACCGTTTGGTCGATTTATATTAAACTTACCACCAAGCTGTTTTTTAATCTAATCTATAATATTTTAACAAATTTTGTTCTTACATTTAGTTAAAATAAAGGTACTTTCAATACACATATTTTTTTAAAATTGTTTAAGAAAATATTATTTTTATAGAAAACGGCTCTTACATCTTCCATTTTAAAGAAAAAAATTTCACATTAAGAAATAATTAAGAGTACCTCTTACAAAACTATTTTTTCGGTTTTTGACTATCTCATTATGTTTTCTTCCGGTTTTTAATAAAATTTTGTAAAGGTACAAGAGTTTCTAATAAGTTTAAATAATATTGCATATCAAATTAAAAAAAAAATAAAAATTTTGAATTAAAACAAATTCAAAATTATTTGTTTGAAAATTCATTATTTCCAAAAATGGTAGATAATTTTTTTTTTTTTCAAAAATAATTTTTTGACTCCACATCAATTAAAATAAAAATAAAAAAAATTGTGTACGAATATTTTTCTTAAAAATGTTAATTTACACATAAAATGTTATTTTTTTGGCCATTCCTCCTACACATTTTTTTAAGACCAAAAATAACAATGCCTGACGTACAATTTTTTTTAACAAATTATGAAAAAGTTATTTTCCTCAAAAACGTGCCCACAACTTTTCGGAAAATGGTTATAAATGGAATTACCTCCCATAGGATCACTTTTTTGATTTTCAATTTTCACGAAAACGGATCAACTGATTTTTACCAATTTTAGTGTAGAAATTTTTTCAATTAATAGTTTTAAAAGTATTGCATAGCAAAATTTTTTAAAAAAAGTTTCAAACATTTTTTATAATAAACTTGGCACCCAAGAGTTATATTAGCATTATCTAGCAGATTTTAAATAAAAATTATTCTTATGACCAACAATAACGGTACTTCCCATCAGGGCCGGCCTGAGCCAAATTTGCGCCCTGTGCAAGATTTGTAGAAAGCGTTCCTTTTTTTATATTTGCACACATGCATACATACATATAGGTACACTGATACACATGCATAAGACTTTTTCACATTACCTAGGAGGTAAACTTTAGGGGTATCCCCGGTAGGTGATGTTAGTTATTGTTGAAGAAATAACTTAGCACAGTTGTGATGGATATAATTTTGGTATTTTTTGAACAAGTTTTGTGGTTAAAATGCCACCGGCAGTACATATTTGTTTGCGCAAGATCAGATAATATTTTCTTATTCCTGGTAATGCGCCTCCAGAATTTTGCGCCCTGATGTGCATTTGCACATCTTGCACATATGGTTGGTTCGGCCCTTCTTCCCATTCAAGTGATTTAAAAACCGGTAAGGAAAATCTCATTTTTCTCGAACATGGCTACTACAAACATAAGAGCATCTCATAAATTACAATAATATTGCGTTTCAAAATTTTCAAAAAAAAAAATGTCTAAATAATTTTTTGAAAATTTTATATTTCGAAAATGAGCGGAATTGTTTTTTTTTTAAATTAACTCTAATTTGTACCAATTTTTTTCTTGAAAAATTATATATAAAAAGTTACTTTTTTTTAAATCAGATTAATAGCTTTAAAGTATACCAACTTTTAAACCAAAGTGTGAACTTATACAAAAGAGCAAGTTCATGTGACCCATTTGTGCACTTTATTTTTGTTTCGTTAAATTACTATTGAATGAAATCTCTGAAACAAATCAAGTACCTATTTTACTTCGGCATTACTTATGTCATTTCTCATAATATTACAACTATAAAAATAAAAACAAAGACTTCATATACATATGTAAGTACATACAAACATTGGTATATAGCGTCATAAAGGCTTCTCATGAGTCATGTCGCAGCATATGATTTATATTGTTACAAAATAATCTCGTTTTTATGGTTCAGTTGCAACATCATTAAATTAATCACTTTTTTGGTTTTGCTTGGCTTAATCCTCGATTCTTGTTGTTCTTCATCCTTTGCTGTGCCGCCCTATTTGTGCCCTTATAAATGAGTGGGCAATTAAATTTTATGACCACACACCGCACAGAAATACATTCACATACACATATCCAAGTATAAGGCCATACACAAGTATATGTACTTATATACCTAGAGGGACAATAACGGGAGAAAAGCAAGCTAGTAAGCAGGCATCAGCTATATATACATAGCTAGCTTACATAACACCACACATGAGGCCAAAAGTTGCTGGTTTGGCTTTTGATGAAAACGCTTTTGTTAAACGCCTCTGCCGCTTAAGCAGCAAAATTAGTTGCGGCTACCTCTTTATACTTTATACACCAAGCCCTAACCAACACAGAAGAGAGGGATGATATGGTTGCTTTTGGTGCAGAACCGAACAGAACAGAAAATTCCTAGAATACAACCCTTGGGCGATCTGCAAGGGGTAAATTCTGCAGTATGCAGCAGAATTAGTTTTTTGTTTTTCAACGTACGACGGCGGCGATATGATGGCGACTTGTTTTAAAGCGTTCGTCGTATAATAAGAGCATCATCAGTAATAAAGTCCTGATTAATGCCTAAAGGGCGGCTACGCGGTCAGAAAGAGATTTTCTAGTATTTTCGGCGAGAAAAGAAATTTTTTTTTTTGGTTCAATATCGTTTTCCTGTGATGATGCTGCATTAAAGTTTTTCTGAAGGTTTTTTTTTTTTTTCAAAAACAAAGGGGTTGATTCTATCTACGTTTGCATTCATTGCAGACACACATTGTGAAGTGGAAAACACTGGGGAAATCCCCCAGTTTTTAATACCTACCTATAATACGAGGAGATAGTCGAAGTGGACGAGTCAGACGGACAGACAATATTTATTTTCTCTTAGGCATAATTAAAAGCACAAGACAATTACTGGTTGTGACTTTCATTCTAACGCAGAGTGGCGGCGGTGGCGCGGGGCGGTACGGAAAATGTGGTAGGAGCTTTTATATAAATATATCTGTGTATCTACATTCTACATATTATATTGTTCTCGCTTTAAAATACACAAATAGAAAAATTTACGACAAGGGGTGAATTTTCAGCTTTCTATATATAAAATACGAGTAGGTATAGTCTCTGTGCGAGTTTATGATTATTTCCCTCGGGGACTATTATTTTGCGGCGATTGTTTGACATTGGTTTTTTGCAGTGTTAGCAAAATAGAAACCGTTTCTCTCTCTCTCACTGTAAATTGACATGAAGGGATTATTAAGGCATAGCCAACAATCAGCAAGTTGAGGTTCAATGTTAAATTCAGAGTTTTTAGCTTAATTGCACATTTCAATATATTATATAATATTGCAATGCAAGTCTATAGAATTTGTGAGTTTATGAGTATGAGTAGGTATTTTGTGTGAGTAAATTTTCCTAATGACAGAAAATTGCAATTCCCAGTAGGTTTTCTGATTAGTTGTATTTTTTTTTTTAGGTTTTTGATGATTTATCAAGGGAAACATTTTTTTTTTATTTAATGTAAGAATTTTTTTAAAACTTGCACGTGAGCTCAATTATTTAAAGTGCTGCTTAAAATTTAGGAAATTTAAAATTTTGCGTTTTGAACTCATTTTTAAAAATGTCTTTGACGTTAAAAATAAAATGCACGACTGAGTCGCATGAACTTGCTTTTATATGCCAACGCGATTTGTACCATCTGATTTCTTAAACAAATCTCAATTAATGAGAAAAAAAAATTAAAAATCGTTGGGACAGTTTTTAAAAAAATATATTTTTTTATATATATGTATCTACAATTTTGAAGGAATTAAAAAAAATGGGAACGCAATTTTTTAGCCTTTATCAATGCGGAGTAAAAAAAATATTTTTGAAAAAAATGAATCTACCTACTCATTTTCGAAATATCGAATTTTTAAAAAATAATTTTGAATTTTTTTTTAAATTTATAAAAAAAGGGAGAAGCTCTTGTGTAAAAATTTTCCTTGAAATGGGTTCAATAGGGGTTCAATAGATAATGAGATAGCCGAAACCCAAAAAAAAAAAATGGTTCTATGATAGATACCATTTTTAGTCGATTGGTAGTTTTTTTCTAATAAGAAGGTAGATTGTAGTGACATTAGCTCACATAAGAATTTTAATCAAAATCGTAGGAGCCGTTTTTAAAAAATGAGATTTTCCTTACCGGTTTTTAGACACTTGTATGGGAGTTACCGTTATTTTTTGTCATAAGAATAATTTTTATTTAAAATCTGCTAGATAATTTTAAGAAAATTCTGGGTGCCAAGTTTAATAAAAACCAACTTGGATATTTCGAATTATTAAGTTCTCAAAAAAATTTTAAAACTTTTTTAAAAATCAAAAAAAAAAAATTGGTGTCAAAATCAGTTGAGCCGTTTTTGAGAAAATCGAAAATCAAAAAAAAAACAGTTAGGAGGTACAAGCTATAAACATTTTTCCGAAATTTTTTTTATAAAAAATATTACTTAATTTTTTGGCTACGTTTTTGAGAAAAATAAAATTTCAATAATTTGGTAAAAAATTTGTACCTACGGAAAGTATACCGTTATTTTTGGTCTTAAAAAAATGTGGGGGTATGCCCAAAAACCACTAAGTACAAAGTTAAATGAAAATCGACCTCTCGTTAAAGCTGCAGTCGAAAGGACAGGACAGGCAGACACAGACAGAGAGAATTGGTTAAGTTTGATCAAAATCTCGAGTTCAATTTTTTTTTTACGAATCCATAACTTGCCATACATGTAGTACCTTACATTATATACAGGGTGTCCCATAATCAACGGTCTAAACTAAAACTGGTGATACGCCAGGTCATGACCTCTCAGAATTTAGTAACTTGTTCATACCGAATCATAATCATGAGATTTCACAAAAAAAACCATACTTTTAACCAGGTTTTAGGGTCACCCTGTCCATAATCTATTTTTGACTTTTTTTTTTACTAGATTACTGGATAATAGTAGACACCTAAAGTAAATTTTAAGCATTAAAATATTTTTGATTTCCTGCACCATTTTTCAAATAGATTAATTCAATTTTGGAACCCATTATTTTTATTTTCTCAGCTGCTTCGTGAAAAGTCACAATGGCCGTGTTTTATAATTGCCAATAACCCATATGGTTCGCCCAAAAAAATGGATGCAGAAAAATGAAAACACTGTTGTAGGCACATCTTCCTTTTCCTTATGTTTGGTCTTTTTTCTTTACACTACAATTTGCACTAGCACACCATTTGCAAAACTGAAAAATCCATTTACCCGCCAGAGTAAAAACTAATTTCTGAATCCATAAGGGAAACCCCGATAGAAACCTATAGATCCAATTTTGTTTTTGTATTACTTGTCAAAATATAACCCATACCGAGACCTGTAGATAATAAATCGCGACTATACAGTCTCCAACCCAGAAACCTTTGACTTCAAATCGTGTCACCTTCTGTTTTTGAATTTTGTTAGATCGACAAAATCAAAAGACATTTTCGAACTCTCAAAAGACTAAGAGATGCATCACTAAGGATATATAGAATCATGCTCTCTTTTGTTCCAACATGACAGATTAGCAGAATTTCCTGTGCCAGAAGACATCATTTATGTCGCTATAACTTGAAAAGTTATTCCACTCGTTTTTTTTTTCTTGTCTTTCAGAATAAATGACAGTATCGCCACTGCATAAAGTGATGGTTAAAACAAACCACAAAAGCATATTATCGATAAAGATGATGATGAAACAGTAAAAATTGTTCATATTCTTTCAATCTTTTCAAAAAAAAAAAAAAATGAATGACAGCACAAGTTTGTCAATCCGAAAGACAAAACGAAAGGGCTTCAATTTTTTTTTGATTTTTTATTTGTCCTAAGAATTTCTTCTTGGGATTTTTCACAGCTTCACCTTTGTCATTGTGGAGTTTTTTTTTTTTTTATACAACACCAGTGTCAACTGGATCAATTGATGATGATGGTGCAGTATAAGGAAGAGGACACAAATCGCAGCATTATATCCTTCTATAGTAGGTATATAGGATAGGATAGTGTATGTCTTACTTCATATAATATATTGGCTCGTTGGTTGGTTGGTTGGTTTGACACGATACAGTAGGTACATATATGGCTAAATGGTAGGTACTTACTAACAAACCCACTTTTGTATCATTTTGTTAAGGACACCGAAGCACTACAAAACATCCTTTTCTTGCAGGCACGCGTGTTCTGCCTTCATATAGAGTAGATAATATTATACTCTTGTTTTTTTTTTTTTTCCTATATCCTGTGTGTGATGGCTTAAGCGGGCAATGGCTTATCCTTTGTGGCTTTATCAATGGGAAAATTTCGCACATGAGTTGTCCGTCCACCATTGCTACCTCCGCACCATTCTACAAAATAAAGACGAAGTTCTATCCTTCCTGGTCTTTATAGATAAAAAAGATAGATTTTTTTCATTCCTTCTTTTTTTCGTTTTTGTGAATTTTGTATCATTTTAGGTTCTTTGTTATATATGACCCAGGATGTATGCTAGTTTTGTTGCATCCTTCCAATGTGCACTTTTAAGTGATCCCGCACTATTGGATGTGACGATGGATGGATGGTAAGGAATTTCATATTTTTTTTTTTTTTTTTGCTAATGGCAACAGCTAGCTATAAAGGATAAAATGTGAAAGATGTGTGTTGCTGTATATAACAAAAAAAAAATAGGAAAGGATTTTCGTTTTGAAGAGTGCATAGCATTTAGAAGAATCTCATTGACGACACATTATAAATGGCTTCTGAATGGATAAGAAGAGATTGTGCATTTTTTTTTTTCATTTTATGATTTGTTCATTCGAGTGCTCTTGAGGAGAGGAGAAGACACAAAAAAAAAATGAAAAAATATCGAAAAAGAAGGACGAAGTTTCGCAATTCAAAAGGAAAGTGTCATTTTTGATGCAGGATATGCATGACTCATAAAAAAAAAAGAAATTCAATCACTTTTTTTTTTTTTTTGTGATATGTCCCCTTTGAAGAATCGTTTTGAGTGATGAGCAAGTGATATCACAGTGATGATTAGATTTATTGGCATTATGTGATTTTTCTAAGAGATAATAAGCTATATAGCAAAAAAAAAATATTCAAGGATGTGTTTTAAGAGCAATTATATACCAACCTATACTTATAAGATAATGTGATGAGGTTTTGAGTTTGGAATTTTTGTTTTTAGTTTTAAAAAATGTCGAAATGTCGAATTCTTGACAAAACTAATCTAGAACTTAATGAATTTTTTTTTCAGTTAAACCCTTTTAACGTAGGGTTTGGGATGGGGATTTAAAATATCGGGTTTTCGAATAGGGACTTAATTTGTGAACGCACCCTTTCACTAATCATCGAACTGTCATTGTCTATTTATTTAGTAAACTCAACATTTTCATCATGGACCATTTGAAGCGACGTACGTTCTCCAATTGGGGTCTGGAGAAGATGCGCCAAGATGATGAATTTTATCGCAAAATCATCTTCAGTGTCGAAAATCATTTTTGGCTCAATGGGTTCGTCAATAAGCAAAATATTAGTTATTAGTCGGGTGAGTCATGAATCATCACCACATCCACAAAAAATAACTTTTTGTCGCGGTTTGCATGCCGACGGCGGCGTTATTGGGCCATATTCTTTCGTCGACGATAACGATCGTCACGTTACTGTGAATGGCCAGTGTTATCGCGCCATGATTACCGATATTTTTGGCCCGAATTGGAAGATATGGACTTGGACGATATGTGGTTTCAACAGGATGGTGCCACAAGCCACACAGCACACCTTACGCAATCGAATTATTAAAGAGTTGTCAAGTCCTTATTGGAAAACCCTTATAACCGTTTGGGACAGAAGAACTATCAAGAAAGTGACGTCACAACATTAAGCATAGAAGGAGTTTTTGAAAAACAAATTTAAACTGAAAAAATTACCTGTTTCAGTGCCTCGAGTCGGATAGCTTCCTTATTTTTGATCCTCAAGGTTAATGTCTTGAAAATTAAGAAACGCTAAAATTGATGATAAATTTCAGAATATGTATTGTAAAAAGTTTTCAAAACACTCTTTTAAAGGGTGTCCCAAAATTTACGCCATATTTAATCTAAATAGAAAACACAGTTATTTTTTTTAGATCATTATTTTTTTTATTGAAAATATTGATAGAGATAACATATCGGATAAATGGCACATTCCTAGGCACTCTTTTTTCAAAATTTTCCATGACCATTTTTTGGAATAAATGTGTGAATTTCATTAATGCAGCGTTGAATTTCCTCCTTCAATGGACAGATGGGTGTGGAGTGGGCTTGTTTGCATATTCCTCTGATTTAAAACAACTTAAAAAAAAAAATACCCATTCTATTCACAGTTGACGAAGTTAAATCAAAATTCCGACCATACTTTGTACGAAATTTTCAAACTGTGGCCGCAAAACGTTCATTTTTTTTTAAATATTGTTCAACAATGAACAATAATGTAATGCTCTAGTTTTACGAATCATAAACTGTCAGGTGTAATTTTTTGTTTACTGTTAGCAACACTTTTTTACACAAATTGCGGAAAATTCAAATTTTGCTTAAATTTTGGGACACCCACTTACAAATATCAGAAGTGGGATAGTAAAAGTTTTATCATATTTTATCATTATTTAACGTTTTTAGAACGTTAAAATTTTGTTACTTAGCCCTCTTCAACCTAACCCGCCCACTATCACGCCCATTGTTCTTATTTAACAATTTTATACTTAACGTTCTTAGATAACTAAAAATTATAAAGTAATAAATCTGTCATAATTCAAAACTATGATATTTAAGGTGTTTCTAAAAATCCGCCTACTGCTACGCCCACTTTTCTTATACCTATCTGATATTCCATTTTAATATACCTCCCTTATAAGATGAAATTTTGTATTTAAATTCATTCAACCTAAATTATGACGTATGAATTTTTTTTTGTAAGTCCACCTACTGCCACATCACTTTTCTCATATTTAAGTTTTTGTCCTTATGTGTACCTACAACAGTTCACATTAAAAAAATATATATCCCTCACCGTGTATATTGATAATAAGTCAACAGAAAAACAACAAAAGTTTTGCTGCACCGGAAAAACGAATTTCGAATTAACTCATTTTCTACATCAACAATAATTATTATTACTTGCATTGTTTTCAGACTGAATTTATTTCAACAAAAAA
This sequence comes from Epistrophe eligans, assembly GCA_951394125.1. Lineage (NCBI taxonomy): Eukaryota > Metazoa > Arthropoda > Insecta > Diptera > Syrphidae > Epistrophe > Epistrophe eligans. The sequence goes on from OX596028.1 coordinate 106,942,974, forward strand.
AAAATGTTGTTTTTTTCATATAGATATGAATAACAAAAAAATAAATACAAACAAAAATTAAGTAAAAAGTCCTTAAACAACATCAAGTTAAAATCAACCGCAAACAACATCAGCTTAAAAACAAAGAAGAAAAAAAAAATGATCATTATTATTAATCGCTGGTAATAATTATATAAATAAAATACACCACGAGCACAACATGAATGATGGTTTCGTCAATCGCAAAAGCGATTCCATCCGGAGTTTCTGTTATATCGAATTGAATTCGTATTATATACTTGCGGCTTCCGGTTTGTATATCAGATCGGTGTATATATGTAGCTGGTGCGAACTCTTACCAATTTTTTTTTTTTTTAACAACAAACAAATATGAGAATGATGTGGGGTGGGGTGCTGAGGATTTGAGTGTAAAATGCAAATTTGAATTTCATGTTTTCTGGTCGATTTACACAGGCCTCTCCAATGGATGTGTATGACAGGAAAATTATTATAGTTTTGAGGTAAATACGCTGTTCATACTGCGTCCTGAATTATTATATTTGTAAATTTTTTTTTCCAATTATTCTTTATAAAGAGGGTGTTCTTAAATAAATTGCAGAAATTTCACGGCAACTGAAAATAATTATTTTGTATGGCAGCAAGTTTTTTGATGCCATAAAACAGATGATAATATATTTTGTGTAGAATATCATAATAGGCGTGTTTTTTTCTATTTTTTTTCAGACATTTATAAAAAGTTTTAGAAAACAGTCTAATATTATTAAAAACAGTAGCTGAGCTTTAATATTGAATTTCTATAAAATTTAAGGAAAGACAGACACGTACATATAAAAAATTGTATAACAAAATTGTTTCTAAAGCGAGGTGGTTTACAAAGTGGTTTGAGTAAAATACACCCACTACCACGCCCACTTTAAACATATTTTTAATTTTATCCTTACTACTTAACATCCTTTGAATGTTGAAATTTTAAAATTAAAATCTCTTGAATATAAAACATGACATGTGTATTTTTTTTTAAACTCACCTACTGCCACACCCACTTTTCTTCTTTTTTTTGTTTTTTGCCTAGTACTAAGTTCACCTACTGCCACACCTACTTTTTTATATTTATAATTGTAAATAGTTTTTCCTAAAAGTTGAATTTTGTAGTTTGAAAAATGTTAAATAGGTGGCGCTGCGAAGCGACAGGGTTCAGCTATTGTTTTATAATTTTACACCTTGAGATTCTATAAAACAAAATAAACTTTTTGATGTACCTACCCATGTAAATTGAATTACATGAAATTTTGAATTTTTTTGCGGTACATAAAAATTATTAGATTTTTTTTTTAAATAAATTAATATTCATTTATTTTGGGACATCCTGTTTTAATGAAATTAAGATTTGTTTTATAAAAAAAACTGTTTTTTCTCAAACAAACAATGAAAATATTTATTATAATTTTTTTTTTTAACTTCGCATGGGATTTGTTTTTCAATTTTCCATCACTTTTTTAATGATTTATGTGAATAATATTTTTTTTTAGGTAGCGATAAAAATGTATAGATTGCCTATACCCATCCACATACACATAGGATACATCAAAGCAGTTAATACAAAAAATATATTTAAAAAAAAAAAATATGAATAAACGAGGAAAAATATATTTTTTATATTAATAAAAAATCAACATCAATGAGAGTATAATTATTCAATATAATGATAATGAAAATATTATCCTTTTTTTATCTTTTCATTTGTTTGAGTTATACGTGTTAAAAATGTTTATCATGAAGGTATTTCTTTTTTTTTAATTTTTTTTTTTAATATAAATATTTACACCCACTTTGTCGTGGGAGATGAAAGTGTTTTTGTTAGGGTGAATTTCATATGAAATAAAAAACTGAAAAAGAAATAAATCAAATTGACAAGAAAACAAGAGTGTTAAATTAGTGACACGAAAAATAACAGTTACATATTTATTAATTATCATATTTATAAGGGATATCTAGATTTAGTGATTTGTCATTTAAATTATTCAGGAAGTTAGCATTGGACGGTATTGGAAACCACCAAAATTCATTAAATTTCATTTAAAAAAATTGGACCTTGTCTTGGATGCTTTGGAGGTAGTGTATATACTTATAGGTATAGTCTAGGTTTCTCCAGACGGTATCGAAATTTTTCTTATTTTTTTCGTCACGTAGCTAGCTCTACTATATACCTAACCTACCCATGGACTTGTACCCCAGCGCCGAACCGTTAAAAGGCATAAGTACACATTTATTTGAATAAAATTCGCAATGATGTCTCATGTATAAAAATAAAACACCCTCGACCTAAATTTTAACCTTGAATTATGTGGTTGTGCTCGAAGGTATTCAATTTCTTCTTTTTTGTCAAACATTTCCGTATGATAATAATTTGCGTCCTTTTTTCCATTCTTATTTATCCTTCATCATTCTAGCACATTTTTTTTGAATTTTTTATTAATGAACAGGACTTTCGTGTTAATGGAATGATTAATTTATATTTTATTTGCATAACATTTTCAAAGGTGTAAGCTAGTTTGTCCTCGGTCAGTTTGTGCACAGTCAGCTGGAATGTAATTTATTTGATTTTTTTCTCGCAAAAGCATAACTAAATACCTATCCATACCTGGTACCAACCTGTGCTATATATACTAAGGTGACACAAAACACTAAATCCGCGAATAGTAGTTGCGTTTTTTTTTTTTTTTTGTAAGAATGTCCTTAGAAATCCTACCCAACATGACGCTTTACAAAATTATTTTTAGGTAAAACATTGACCTAGGACCTCTCTCTCTCTAGAGCATGGTGTGTGTGTGTGTGTGAAGGGAAAGATTAAATGTAATTTTTATTCGTCTGTGGTATAGAAACAATTTACTGTTAAGATTGATGTGTCTAGGTGTAAAAAGTAATTTTTCATGAAGTTGGTATAGCCGTAGCGGCGTGGCAGCAGCGTGACGTGGTATTTTGTTTGCTTTATACTTTACATATCCCATGGTATGACGCACACTTTTTTTTTTAGAAAAACACATGGTTAACCCAAATTATTTTATTTATCAAGGTCAAGGATGTAATGAAACAATTCTTTATACACCAAAAATGTTTTGTACGACTTTAATACTGACATTAAAAATTACAGTCAAGCAGAAGACTTTCATATTAATAATTAGGATTATTTAATTCAATTTATTGAATAAATTGCTTTAAAAGAGGTTTTGGTTACTAAGAAATCTATGGAATTGTGTAATTAGATAAGGTAAAGTTCTTTTAAAATAAAATCTATTCACCGTTCACAGAAAGGTTTCTTTATAAAGCTTTAATAGAATATTAATAACAAAAATAAAAAAAAGTGTCTGTCTGTCTGTAACCCAACCTACAGCTTTTACATCTTAAGCGGTTTTCTTCAAACTTATTTTTTATAAGTGATTCCCTGAGTCTAAATCGATTTTTTTTAATCTCTAAAAATAACAGTACCTTTTTGGTTATTTACCTAATAAACAGCATATTAAGGATTTTGATACAAAACTATTTGTGTATTTAAGTATAGGTAATATGGTTTGCATTTTGGTGAACAAATTTTTAACGAATGCACTAATTTCGGCCAAAATTTTTAAAACGAAATTTTTAAATTAAAAAAAAAAAGTGTGAGTGCCGGGACTCACCGGTTAAGATGTATAAACATCAAATTAAATATTCAAGTGTTGGTTTTACATCACAGAACGCGGCGAGGTAAAACTGTCAACCAAATTTCAATCCAAACTCAACTCGAACTTTCAATTTAGTTTGAAGTACGAAGGAACGTACCTAATATTGAACGTATCCAATATACGCCAACGTATCGCAACGTGTAACAGCACAACGTAATGTGCTACAGAAATTTCCTCGTCTTCAGCTTACCCTACCGCTGCGCCGGCAAAGATGTTTACACATCAAAAATAAAAATTTTTGGATTTAAAAATATCCATTTTTACTTGCTATTTTTTTTATGAATTATGAAGGCACTACATAACATATGTACATGTGGCAAAATATGGGTTCGGAAAAAAAATCGAACTCGAGATTTTAATCAGAGGTGACATTACGATGATAGCGAAGTCGAAAAAAGTTGGTCTCGCAATTCTGTCTGTTTGTCTGTCTGTCCTTTTAGCTGCAGCCTAAACGGTAGGGTTGATTTTCTTTGAACTTGGTGCTTACCTTGCCTTGGAGAATCCCTAACCTATTTTTTCCATTTTTATAGGACCAAAAATAACGGTACTTGCCGTACAATTTTTTTTAGCAAATAATGAAAATCTTGTTTTTTCTCAAAAAACGTGCCCATAATTTTTTTTTACAAAGGGCTACCATTTTATAAAAAAAAATCGTAGAAATGGTTATAAATGGTACGCCTATAGATGTTTGTTTTTGATTTAAAAAATTTTTGAAAGTATTGTATGCCTACCAATTTTTTTTTTATTAAAAAAAAAGAACATTTTTTTTTTTTTGAGAACTTAATAATTTGAAAATGACTTCGTCGATTTTTATTAAACTTGGCATTTAACATTATAACAAAGTGGTGTCTACATTTTTTTAATTCTAATTATTTTTTGAAAATTCGATTTTTTTTTTGAAATGGTGTTTAGGTACATTTTTTTCTTTAAAACTGATAACAAAATTTAATAGGCATACAAACAATTAATTAATTAAAACCAACGATTTTTAAAATTGATTTTCTATAAATTAAGATTTTTTGTTTTTTTTTTTTTAACTTACGTTTATCAGTTTGAGAAAATATTGACCTAATTTTTTATAATTAAAATATTTCTTCGTCGTTCTAAAATTTTAGGAAATTACCTCCAGCTGCTGCTGATGGTCTGATCAATCATATTTACTTCATATTTCTTAACTTAATCAACATTTTAGTGCTTTATATAAAGTTCATTAAATACCAAAAAATCCAATTAATAATAATTCTCCTCAAATTATAATTGAATAAGTATGGTACTTTATAAAACTGAAGCAATAAATCATTTTTATAGTAATAAGCTTAGAATTTTATTGTGAAACATTACTAATTGCTTCATAACAAACTGTTGGCATAGTCATTATTAGACCATGATTTCAATTTTATTGCCCTGATTGATTAATTGAAATAATAATTTGGCAAAAAAAAAAACAAAATATGAATTTGCTTTAATGACTTTTTCTTAAAATTTGTAACAAAAGCGAACCAAACCTTTTAATAATAAAAAAAAAAACATAAATTAAATTAAAGTCATTTTTTTAATGTGTAAGAGAATCATTTTTCATTGGAAGAAGTTTACGAGCAATTGGAGTATCACGTTCGCGTTTCAACTCACAGATATACATATATTGTACACAACGTGCAATGAGTACTTATTACAATTAAGTAGTTTAGTTTAGGATGTAGTTTTCGTTTTATTTATTTTTTTTTGTATATATAAAAACAAATGCAACCAACAACAGTAGACATTTTCAGTTTTAGTCTTCCTTTCATTAGGTCAATGGTTTTGCATACTAAATAGTTTAAAATTATTCCAGAAAACTCAAAACTTTTCGTTTACTGTTTCATGGGTAGCTATACTAGATAAGACCTTTTTCTCATTTTTTTTTAACTTTTTTTGGTTCATTTTATATATTTTATTCAAATGATGATAAAAACTTTTAGGTTTAACTTTTCAAAAACTGTGTCACATCAGATCTATGTATATTACGAGAATGTCCCTTGCAGGAGTAAAAAAAATACAGTTTTGACATAGAGTTTTTGGAATTTTCCAAGGTATTGTATATATTTTGGTTTAGTTTTTAGATCTGACATTGGGGATTTGGGATTCCAAAACCAAACAAATTGGGTTTTTTTTTTTTTTATTTTTGTTTAGCTCAGGGCGAAAAAGGGAATAGTATGTGTGGGATGTGTTCCAAGGACCAAAGGTTTTACTATCTAAATTGTTTGCGAAAGTATTTAAATAGAATTAGATATGTGAACAAATTTAGTTTTATTTAAAAAAAATTACTTAATGTAGCTAATGTAGGAGGAATTTACGATATGAAAAATTTAAACGACGACATTCAGTTAGGTTTTTATTTTTTTTTTATTAAACTTAAAGCCAACACCATTTAATAATTCAATTTCACAAATCATCGTGAATATGTTATTAGTGAAAAAGGACATTAATTTTCCCTTATTATTCAAGCCTTCATAAATATTAACCCTAATTTTGTAAGCCTTTTCCCCATTCTCCCAAAAAAACAACAGACACCAAAGTAGACATGGGACACTTCCTGCCTAAAGCTGTTAAGTTAAGGTTGACACTATGATTGAAATGGTGTAGCTACATATACATATGTATATGTATATTTGCTATATACGCTTTTGCTTATGCAATGTTTTCAAATTGAAGATGCTTACATTTGCGTTTTTGACTTGATGAAAATTTATCCGTCCGTCATGTCTCCATGGGTGTCTGACGATGGGATGGTTGATGTCAATTGTCAGACATATGTATGTAGACGAGGAAAACTAGGTATATACCTGTTGGGGTCGGGTGAGTTGCTAGGAGTAAAATTAAATCCTATACCTATAGGCAGCTAATGGAATTTTCAAATTTAAATCCAGGCGTTCAATTCAAATCGGTTTATAGTTTAGGATGCGTTAAAGTACTGTTGCCAACAGGAATAGTGTTGCAAGTTAGACAAACTTACGTACTTTGCTTAGCTTATCATTAATCGGCTTTTGGGGTTGAATTTTGATTGGTCTGCTTATTTTTACTAAACTGTGCATTAATTATACAAGATGCAACATTGAATAGTCAATAATGTGCAATATCAACTAAAATATATAGGCACCTTAGGAAGCTCACCTATCTCTGGGACTCTAATGTAGGTTTGTACAGTTGACATACCAATTTTCACCTAAATCAATGGTACTACAAAAAGAATTTGTAGTACTACGCACTACGTACTACGCAGTACGCACTACGCACGACGCACTCCACACTACGGACTACACATACCGCACAATGTTATTGTAGGTATTGTGTTTTCCTTTTTAAGGCACTTTTTTTTAGAAAATTGTCCCTCCCCACTAAACGCATCTTATGAAAAACAGTCTTTCTACAGGGACACATTTTACATGAAATTTGATATTCTTGGACTTGTTTTAATTAATTCAAAAATGACATCACTTATGCTTGTTTAAGAATTTATATTCATCTTGTTATACTTGAATAAACTTAACTTAAATATCTTTTGTAGAAATATTATGCAGTTTAAATATTTTTACATCGATACACGTATACATATGTATATCACCAATATTATAATTTCTTTGAATAAACATGTGAGAAAACTATGTCTCTAAACCTTATTTATACTTCTCAATAAATCCATTATGTATATAAGAAGGGCAAAACACTATAACATTTTATAAAAGGTTTATACAAACAAACATACATACATATTTTAAGTATAATAATACTTACAAATCTTTTTAAAGAGAGGCAAGTCCACACAATTTACATTTGAAAATTATTGTCTTAAGACTTTCAGCAAAGATATTGAAATTTTGTACTTAAATGTACATACCTACATATATACATATAGGTTCTAAGGCTTTGGTTTTGAAAATTTAGTATCACATCGACAGGATTATTGTGCTTCGTATCCTTCCTTGTGCCACAGCCACGTGGAAAGTGTTTGTTCATGTTGAAAAGGTAAATTTGCGTATAAGGTGTAATTATGTAGATTGTAGATATTTTAGGTATACAGAGTTAGGTTTTCCTTGAATGAAGGATAGATTATACATGCTAACCTATATCTAACCTTAAGGGTTATAAGTATGTATATAGGAGCGTTATTGAGTGAACTCCTTTCCTATGTGTACTTTCTTGTGTGTCGGTTGATGAGATGGAAACAGATGCATTTTAAAACCAAAATCAACTTCATGCAACTTATGGCTGATTAACGTAGGAAAATACCTTAAGCGTGGTTAAAATTAAAAACGCTGATGGAGTACACATCCATTAGCTTTCTTTAAGAAAATTGATATCGCAAAATGGGAAAGGTCGGTTCATACAGCAAGTAGGTACTAGAGATAACCGCTGAACTAAATTTCTTACAGAACAGATACCTTTAAACAGAAAATGAAAAGCATTTTGGCAAAGGAGAGAATACGAGGAAGGAAACTATTCAAAATGTTTAACGGGCAGGATAAACGCTTTTCTCAAAATCTCTCCAATTTCTCATTTCTCAAAAAAAAAAAAAAAAAAAAACGGAAGTAAGCTTTTGCTCGCTCAATCAACTAAAATGTTGAACGGACTGACGCACGTTTTGCTCAAAATCTCTCTCCAATTCTCCATTTCTCCAAAAATCTGGCTTGAGTGGAAAAACTTCCCGCTCAACAAAAAAAAAAATGTTGAATGGGCGCATGTTTTTCTCAAAATCTCTCCAATTTCTCATTTCTTGAAAAAAAAACTGATGGTAGGCTTTTGTCCGCTCAATAAAAAAAAAAATATCGAACGGATGCATGTTTTTCTCAAAATCTCTCCAATTCTCCATTTCTCCAAAAATCTGGCTTCAGTGGAAAACTGCCCGCTCACCAAAAAAAATTGTTGAAAGGGCGCACGTTTCTGAAAATCTCTCCAACTTATTATTTCTCGAAAAATTGAACAGGCACACGTTTTTCTCGAAATGTCTACAATTCTCCAAAAAAAAAAAACTGGCTTGAGTGAAAAAACTCGAGGTGGCTTTTGTCTGCTCAACAAAAAAAAATGTGAACGGGAGAACGTTTTCTCAAAATCTCTCCAATTTTTAATTTTTCCAAATTTTTTTTTTTATAATATTGTTGATGAGACAACTTTTGGAAACTACAAAAAATAAATGTGCTCATTTTTTTTAACCAGCAATAAGGTGCAAAATTTTACATTAAAAAAAAACTGATACATAGTTTTTAATGGTTTTTAATTTGCGCTAGTTTTTCTTTAAGTATTCTACTCTTACGAAAAAAAGTTAAAATTTCTATTTTCAGGATAAACTTGTTTAACTTGCTAGAAACTTTTTCTTATAAAACATAGTTATTTTATTTGAAGTTAATTATTCTAGAAATAATTTATTTTCCTATCAAATGCTGTCGTCCTCATCACCTTTATTTTATCTGTTTCTCTTCCATTTTATCTGCCAACTTTCGCCTACAATAAAATTAAATCAAACAGAAATAATATAAAAAAAATCGATTTTGCTTCTAATGATAATGAAAATAATCTTATTAACGCTTTATGTTGTTATTACTCTAACATAACAGTTTGTTTGTTTTTTTTTTTTTGTCGATGTACCAGGAAATGCCAAAATAATAATAATAATAAGTAATAAGGATGCCGCATTTGGGAGAAGAGCCTCCAGGTTACAGAGGACATAAAACAGGATACTCGATTATGGCAGAGGTTATACAGAAATTGAATTAGCTAAGACATTAGTGTCTGGCAGAACACATAACATTTTATTTTTGTTTTTGGTATGTTCAAGAAAATGTACAAGTGAGGTGACCTTTTCAATTCTTTTTTTTTTTTTGCTTCACGCAGATATTTGGTGAACTAAGAAACTACATAAAATAAAAAAACAGTTTTATTCCAATAACCTGATACTTTACACGTACGAAGTTTAATCGAACAGTTTTTAAGAAAATTTGAAATCGTCAAAATCGTTGTATGGCTCTTACCCGTTCTAGATGATCCAAAACAAAAATTCAAATTTTTTCTCTAGGGCATCACATACAAATGCTTTGTACCTAATTTGAAGAAAATTGATCCATCCGTTTAGGCTCTTAATTGATGAATAGTGGACGTACACTGTACAGATAGAAAATATGGTCACACCTATTATATTAAAGGAGGAGATAGGATGAACAAAATACAATTTTTCTATTAATTTTTGTTACATTGGGTTTCGACAAAGTCTGTTTTATGTTTCTTGTGTATTCAATTAATCCCTAAAAACTTATGTCCATATACCTAAGAAAAAAAAAAAAGAAAAAAGATTTTTTGGGATTATTGCAGATAAAGAGGTTTGTTTGCCTAGTGGAATCGGTTAAATGAGATATACATAATGTACCAGAAGGGTCGAAGAATATAGTAGAGATGCCTTTTCTTTTATAACTAAGTGCGAGCATTAATTCATTTAGAGAAGACTAAATACATTTTTATTAGCTGATGAAAATAATATCGAAGTTGTTCGTTTTATGAGATATTTTTTTTTTTTTGTATTTTTTTTAATTATCATGCAAATTCTCTTTATGTACCTACACAAAAATTATAATTGATGATCTTAATGATTTTTAGTTAATGAAACTAATGTTGCATTCAGTCATAAAAGCTATGGCTAAATTAAATCTGTGGGTTTTAAGAAAACCGTGTTGGGATTGAATTTAAATTAAAATACAGGGTGTTTTACACAAGTTTAGGCAAAAATCGTTTAGGTTAGAGCAAGGCAAGACAAAAATCGTATGTTATGGGGGAATAGCTATTTCTTCCTGTTCGACTTGAAATAGAAAAATAAAATCAAAATCATGGTCATAGAATTTTAGCATTATATGAGGCAATATTAAGATTTTAAGAATATTTATTTTTATAAATTTAAAAGCTGAAAATTACTGAAGGTGTCCTAACACGGTGCCTCAGAAAGTACCACAAAGAATTGAATTTTTTTTTATGCTATTTACAAAAATTTCGAGGCGACATCGACAGTCTGAAAATACCTTTTTTTATAAAAATAAAAAAAAATAGGTTTAGTAAGATCCTGTTTCACAATGTCTAGATAAAGTCCTGATAAGTTATTCGACACTTAAATATAGTCACAAAGTCGTAAGTCCACGATCCAAAAAAAATGTTTCTGGATTAACAACCCAGGTGGGTCAATTGTGAATTTTCCTCTTGTGGCCTTATCACTCCATACCAATATTTATACGTCAGATAACTAATCAGAACTTTACTTAAACTTTGTGAATAAGTCCAAAAATCAATAAAACTGAAAAAAAAAAGTATTGAAGTTGATGAAGTCTTTTTTTCGAATATTTATAGGTACCTTCGTTTTGTATGTCATATTTTCGTCAGCTAAACAAATAGGGCTCCTAAGTAAACTTTTGACAAAAATTGAATATTTAATGCCACTTACTTAAAAAAATACATATTGTACAAATTGCTTAAACCATTTTTCTCCAGTGTAACGTAGTTGTTCCCCTAGAGCTAGCTATGTACTTAAGTTCCAATAACAACATAATCTAAGCAACATTGTTTAAACAAATTGCACATCAAATCTTGAAGGAAAAACATTATAGCCAATTAAAGCTGTAGTTATGTTGGATTCATTGATGCAATGTAATTTTAAAGATTTGGTTTTTAGAAATAAAAAAATATCCAACAATTTTTTCTTTCACGACATAAAATTTTTAAGAATTTGGGGGGTGGGGGGAAGGTAGGTTAAGCTAACTTGACGTTAGCAGTACCAGACGTTATTTAAAAAAAAAAATAAGTGCGACAAATTTTTTTCTTTCAAGACAAATATTTACGGCAAATTTACAACAATTAATCGAATTATTAGAATCTTTTAATTTTGAACTTGATGGACATATAAATACAAGCTGACAGTTTGATTTTCAAGAATTTTCAAGAAAATTATTTGTAATTTAATTTGGGGCGATTCAGAATTTGACTTAAAAGGAGGACGTATGTTTGACTTAACTAAATGTAGGTAATTTCACAAATGTTTACAGAATTTTCGAAGGTCTTTATTCAAACATTTTTAGTGACTTGGAGTGCATACCTATATACCTACATATCTACTCTTATTACTTTACGGTCCTTACATTTTTTTTTCAAATTCTTCTGGAAACCCCTCCAAAATTGCTATGTGCCATATTTTTTAAATATCAACCAAATTATTGTAAATCGTTTTTGAAATTTTAAATTTTCAGACAAATCCGAGTTTTTCAAAAAATATTTATTTTAAAATATCGGCATGTAGCCAGAGTCTGCATACAAATTTAAATCCAAATCAGTTCAACCGTTCTCGTGAAAGTCGAAAATAAAAAAAATGGTTCTGTGTGGAAGGCATCATTTAGGCGCCTAGTTATAGCTATCATTGAAAATTTGTATTATTAACTTTGAGAAGTTAATATATTATAATGCCAAAATAAAGATTATGATTTAGTTAGTATTTCAATCAAAAAAATAATGTTGGTCCTTAATCCTTAACTTTCCCTACAATTTTATATTGAAGTATGGACCGGAATCATCACTCATTAATTTATAAATGTCTCAAAATTAATAATAAAAAATTAAAATTCCGGTTTTCAAAGGTAAATATGTATAAGTTCGTATAGCTCCTTTTTTTTTATTAATCTAAAAATTTGCTTGTCCATAGAAGTCATAATTTTTTTCATCAAAATTGTATGAACTGCTTTTGAAAAAAAAAAAATATTTCTAAATATGTACCTATAGGATCAAAAATTATTCTAAATAACGGTATTTTTGGATCGTGAAGGATCATGCTCAATTTTAGCTTCCATATGAAATTCTTTCCAAAATTAAGTCAAGCTAAAATAATTCAGCAATCGCTCCAGTTGCAAAAAAAAATTTGGTTTCTAACTGGAATCAGGATCACTTATCTGTCAAAAGCCTGTGACAAAAAAAAATATTACGTTTCTTCTCGAGCTAAATTTTGACAATTTCTGAAATTCTTGAATTTTGTGCAATCTTACATACATATATGTATGTATGTATAATATTTGAGATCATTTATCGCTGCCAAAAAAAAAAAAAAAACAATTCATTTTTAAAATTTATTTGAAATAATGAAATTAAATTCTTTGGTGAAATAAAATTTATTTTTGGGGAACAGCTGTTTTTTTCTGCTATGTGTGGTCGGTGTGGTTTGTTTTCTCAACAGTACCTACTCTTGTGTGTGTGTCGAAATTAACCTCCGATTTTAACTGACATTTGGAGAAAAATGTGCTAGCTAAAATTCATTTATATTTTTCTTGAATATTGAAACAAGACTGATGTATAGAATTTATAGATGAGGTTAAGGAGATTTCTGCAATAAAATTATTTAAGTGTGCGTCATTAGCAAAAATATCATCTGCAAAAATCTAAACAATTTCTTGCAGATTTCTATTTCCAGATGCAATCAACCCCTATAAGAGCAGAGCATTGCAACCAAACACTGATGCTATAAACTCATTTGTTTTTTTTTTTTTACGTGTAAGTATTATGCACCAACTTTCTGCACTCACTTAAGATTGTCTACTAAGATATACTGTATGGTATGCGATCTGTAAGACTAGATTGAAGGCAATTTACTGTCTCTCTCAACCTCCTTAACCAAAAGCATCATCTTCAGCTACTACTATACTTACATAATATGCGTTGTGGTGTTTTTTTTTTTAATTTTGTTTAACATAAAAGTGGTTACCTTACGGAACACAATCACGCTAATAGCAAAAGCGTATATACGAAAAAGAACAAAACAGAAAAATAGACGAAGACGAAGAAGAAAAAAAAATTACATATAAAACACAGTGAACTTAAGTGCCACGTAATTATCCTTAAGTACAAAGTGGAAAAAGCAAAACAATGACTAGAATGTCTAAGAGAGCATCTCTGAAGGATCATAAATGGAGTACCTAGTACTTTTGTGAGATGTGCAGTAAAAGATTATGCGAAGCCTTCTTCTTATGGTTAAGTGCTTTTCTCTTCTTCGTTGTTGTTGTTGTTGTTTTTTTTTTTTTTTTTGTCTCCGTCCGATGGAATTAAATAGTGTTCATTATAAGGACAACGAAAAATTTTATTAAAAATTGCAGATTTGTATTTCTAAAAATCAGTTTTCTTGTATATTTCTCTTTTAGAACCAAAAACAAAATTGGTGTCGGAAAGAAAATCATGTCTACAAAGGGTTTTTTTGTTTTTTTATTTTCTTCGTTTATCATTCGGAAAAATTCTCAGAAAAGGGATGGATTGGTTTTATTTATTTTTTTTTCTTATTTTAAGGATTGCTTTTTCACGCACGAGGGATTGAATAAATATTAAGAAAAAAATCCTCATTTTTGATAGAAATATCCACGAAAGGATATGAGAAAAAAAAAATAAACAAACGTTTAAACGAATATCCATAAGCCCACATAAGGCTACTATCCCACCACCACCACCTACACCACATTTGACAGGATCTATACAATATAGCAATAGAAAAATATAAAGTCGAAAGGAATCCTCATTCTAACTCGATTTCTGTCCCTGGAATTGCTTTTCTTAGATATCATCTTTGAATGTAATTTTATAACGATGGGAAATGTATTCTAGGAATTTCCAGGGGTTACCATATAAAAATTCGTGTTGTTGCATGTGTCTGTTTGTGTGTGTGTGTTGAGTAAAAAAATGGTAATCATTCAAATTAAATCTTTTTTAACGCACACATAAATACGAATATAAATTTTTTCTTATTCCTTTAAGTGATTTCACTATATGAACTGAATTATCCTTTTTGATTTTGTACACTGATTCAAAAAATTACATGTAAAGTTAAACTACTTTAACTGTGAAATTTAAGTGTGTTTTTTTTTTTATTTTTTCAGTTCATATGGCTAACAAATTTAGGTTAAATAAGAATAAGATTGTAGCACCTCTTGTTCATTTATTTTTAATTTTAAGGTCAAATTATTTCGAATTGAACTAGATTGAAATTTTCCTAAACATAAATAGACTGGGAGACCGTGAGACTCATATTTATTTATTTAATAAAAATAAAAATGTGAAATACCTAAAGGTGAAATAAAAGTGAAAAAGGTAATGAAGTGAAAAAAAGTGAAAAATGTGAAATAAAAGTGAAAAAGAGGAAGAAAGTGAAAAAAGTGATAGGGTGAAAAGGTGAAATAAAAGTGGAAAAAGTGATAAAGAGATCAAATGGTGAAAACAATTAAAAGGTAAAAAAAGTGAGAAATATTATAAGAAAAGTGAAAAAAATGTGAAATAAAAGTGAAAAAATATTAATAAAGTGAAGAAAAAGTGAAAGAACTAAAAAACGGTGAAAAAAAAATGAAAAAAAGTGAAAATGAAAAAAAAGTATACAAAAGTGATACAAGTGAAAAAAAAGTGGAAAAAGTGAAAAAAATTGAAAAAAAAAAATTGAAAAAGGTGAAAAAGTAAAAAAGTGAAAAATAAATAATGAAATCTATAACGTTTTAGGCAGTAAAACATTTTTTTTATGGACGGTAAATTTCGACTCCATTGAATTATTTCGAACATACTAAAGTCAAAAATTATGAAGTCGTCCAAAAACACTCATATTAAAAAAATTGATACCAAATATTTTTTTAAAGTGGTCATTAACTTTTGCCGCAATTGGTACGATTGGTACAAAATTATAGACAACATAATCTAGGCGTGGGTCGATTGATTTTATTGCTGAAGAAATATCGAACTAGAACGCACGCACGGACGTAAGGGTTAAACTTTTCACTTTCAATACTGTAAATTTCAATTAAAATATGCCTACAGTGTTGAAGTGAATAAAAAAATTGTAAAATATCTGAAATTTTTAAGATTTATTTTTGGCCCCGGAAAAGGGCACGCAATTTTAAGGCTTCTGGGTGAAATTTGGATTGAAATATTGTATACCTATACGTCAAAATGTATTTTGTTGCGTAATCAGCAAGCTGTGAACTTTTATAAACCATTAACGGATGGCCGCGATATCGACGGATTTGAAAACATCTAAAAATGTAAGGTCAAAGCAGGTAACGTCTAAAATTCCGTGATCAGAAAATAGATACGTGTATATTTTTGACTCACAGTATAAATAGATTTATAACAAAAGAGAAAAAAACTAAACTACCTATTTGACTTTTGCCGAGTAAATTCCAATTATTATCTTTCGTTGAAATGCATCCATTTTTTTCTTCTGACTCCAACCCGCAAATTCAGAATTTCAGATAAATATATTTTTTTTTTTCGGCGTCCTGACCTAGCCTGTGTCTGTATAGTATATGTATTCTACTTGATTTTTTTTCTTCTCTTTGCAAACTCATATCCTTTGGTTCGGTATTTTAGCTTTCAGCGTCATCATACCATACATAGTTGGTTGGTTGGTTGGTCCTGTCATCATCAGAAAGAGTGTGTATCCTGTGAGATATGTATAATATATGGAGAATGACTTTAAACCCTTTGACTTTTGATATGTTGTAGTAGTCTTTTGACCTTATTTTTATTACGTATTTGTCTTCTTTTTTTTAAAGAGAGAAATAAGAACATATAATCAAAATGCAAGACATTTTTTTTTTTATTGAAGTCCATTTTTTTTTACTTTAAAGCAGAGGTCATATGTAGGTACCTTCCTATCTACTAAAGAATCCTTTTAAGTTAATTCACATAGGTCAGAAATTCATGGGATCAGGAAGGATTCTAGTAGATGTAGAATTTATTTTCATAAAGTGAAAGTATGCGGTAGAATCTTAAAAAAAAACTGTAAAATGATAAAAAAAGGATTTTTTCATCCTTACTTCTTTTTCATCTAGATTATTTCATTTTTAACAAGAAAAAAACTGCATGGTTGCGGTAGGAATTGCATGTTTTTTTTTTTTCTCAAACATATTGGCTAGCCATATTGAGGGAAGTAGAGTGCATTACTACTTTACGGCTTTTATCAGTGAGATATGAAATGAGTTCATCTTTCTGCAGACTTGAGAGGTTGCTTTTTTTATTATTTTCTCCGGAAAGTAGGTATCTACATACTTTACCTATCTGTGGAAAATTGAAGTTGCTTTTAATTAGAAACCTTAACTAGATAGTTATTCCTTTTACGTGACCTTTAATTCTTAATTCATTATATTTGAATCCTATTTCTGTGGGCTTCAGGTCTTTCTTTCTTTATCTACTTTTTGATAGACAAAGTAAATAAAGAAAGAAAGACCTGAAGCCCACAGAAATAGGATTCAAATATATTGACTTAACTAGATAGTATTGTATTTTCAAATATTTTCAAAACTAAAATGATGTTATTATACTCAAAAAGTTTATTAAATCATACCCATAATAAGGGTATCCCATATTTCCCAAACAATTTTTTTTTTTTTTTTAGATCGACACCCCCTTAATATCAAAAGAAATGTCCTTAAAAAAATCTTTAAGCCATACGTTTTGCATACAAGTTTAATATGGGATTTTTGGAACGAAATCTTATTTTAAAAAATATACATAAGTTCTTTGAAAAAAAGGCTTACATCATTTTGTATACTTTCCGGGGCGGGGCGACTTTCCAAAACGGTAACCCGCGTTGAAACTTGATTTTTTTTTACAGGTTGGGGATGATAGCAATAGAAAAAAATTCAAATATTAAAGTGAGGAAACCCTGGAAAATTGAATTAAAAATGTTTGAAGTTTTCGTTTTTAACCTCACTTTTTTTTGATAAAATTTTATTTTTTTAGTTTAAAATCCAATAAATCATGTGTAATTACAACATGTAAATGTAAATAAATAAAAACGAACAATTGTTTTTTTCAATTTTTGTCATTGTTTTGAAAAAATAATATGAAAATATACACATAACAATGCACCAGTCAAACGACTGAACAAAAATCGCCGCTTACATAAATACAGTGCCAGCACCCAGCATTACGACGCATAAACAGTGAGGTATGTATGGGGGGCATTGCTACCCCCTGCAACACCCCTACTTGGGCTCACTATAGGATTTGGGGTTGGTGTGAGGTTGGGTGTATGCAAAGTTTCTTTCGGGATCAAATTCAAAAAAAGAAAAAAAAAAAAAACTTTCAATCAACAGCAAATTTCTCGCATTGATCAAATGAATTTGACAATTTTCTTATACCTAAATAGCCCCAAAAATACCACACATCACTGACATCACTGACTCAAATAGAACTGTCAAAATGAGCAAACAAACAATTGTTTTTTCTGTGTAATTTGGTGTGAAAATATGAAACTTTAAAATTAAATTAAATTTATAAAGAAGTGTTTCCTCAGTTTGAAATTGATATATTTACTAGTTTAAATACATTCTCTGCCGAATCAATGTATCCGCCTATTAAAATTCGGGTTACCGTTTTGGAAAGTAGAGCATATTTTCCTTTGCCGGCCATACAAAAATTTCAGTCCCACACTTTCTAGAAACCAGAAAAACGTGGCATTTTCTAAAAAACGTGCTGTTTTCTAAAAAAAAATCGTATATATTAAAAAAAAAGTTTAATCCAATTACGGGTTAGGTACAACAAAAAATTTGCAGAAATAATTTGCTTTATGGGTGTATTGTTTAAAAATAGGATTTTCTGCCAGTTTTTACTCCATTTGGAATAATTTTTATTTATAATTTCGCTTTATTTGAAGTAAAAAATGGGAAAAAGAGGAACGTGCCCTATTGAATTTGTTCGTGCCACCGCGCCACAATAAAATTTTCGGCAACGCTGTTGCCAACCTGTCATCTAATTAAAATCACAGTAAATATCCAATCTCCAATCACATTTTTACCAAATTCGTGTTTTCCAAATGGCAATAGCAATGGAAACCCAACTAAACAACAACCGACACCACACACAATAAAAGGAATCCCCATCCCCAATTCGCCGTGCCGTGTCATAGAAGTTTGAGTGTGTGTCAGCAACAAATATCAAATTCTCATTGTTTTTTTTTCGCAGTTTCCAGTTTAGTAGTTGAGTAATGAGTTTCAGTTTGTGTAATGTAAATTTCTTGTTCGATCGTGCTCCACGATCTGGTAATTAAAAATATTTATTTTCAACATTAATATTTAATATTCGGGCGTAAAATTGTGAAATAATTGTTTATTAATTCGTGAAAATCATTTTTCCAAAAAGAATTTTCGGTTTTCGTTGTTCACCTAAGTCAATTTTTTTTATTGTCTTTTAATTTTTAATAATGGTGTCTCGTTTAGTTCATGCAGTGCGTCTGGTTCCCGTGTTGTCGTACGTCGGGAAAGTCTGTGTTTGCCGTTTAACTGTCATTAAATTCAAATTATTTTTTCATGATGAAAATTCGAGTTAAATGTGTTTTTTTTTTCTTGTTTTTAATCTTAGGTCGCGAGTTCGAACCTCATCCGGGGCATATTTTTTTTTTATTTAAAGGTGAAAGTGTTTGTCACCCCTTTGTTATAAAAATCATAGTGTAATATTTTTTAAGGTGTTAAAATGTTTCTGTCTAATAACATAAAATAATAGCACAAATAATTCCTTATAACTTTCTTTTCCTTTTTTAAAACTTGGTAAGTTATTTTTGCATTTTTTTTAAATGTTAAAATTTGATATAGGTGTCAGATTAATTTCTCTATGTTTTTTTGTTTTCATGTGTACCTACACACAGAATGTTTCAATTGCTTAGATGCACAATTGTTTGTTTTGTGCATATCTTATTTTTTTAACTTTATTTTTCTACGGCAAGTACGGTAATGACACAAGCTTTCGAAAAGTTTACTAGTTATTATTTAATCCTTAATGACTAAAATTTAGTAGGTTTACTTGACAAGAAAACTTTTATTACTCCTAATTCAAAACTTGAGCAGTGAATCCAACAAATTTAAGTCATTAACCATAAAACAATAAATAAAAGAACTTGTTTCTTTTTTTAACATTTATATTTTTGGTCTGCTTTAATTCATTTTCTCTCACTATCAACGGAAACTGCCTATCAAAGTTTTTCCTTCAATATTTTTATTACTTTCATTGGTCGGTTTTAACGCATTAAAATTCATCTCTGAAAATTCAGATTTCTGAATTTTTCTAACTCTTGATTTGGCAGCTGTCATAAAAAGTAAGTTGACTTTAAGGACCATCTGACAGCTGACCAATCAGAAGCTCATTTATTCTCAATCTTTGTACCTATCGAAAATTGTTTCCCTTAAAAAAAAGATATTTTTTTTTATTTCTTTTGGTGGTGATCTAATAATTTATTTTTTTTTTCTTTTAAGGAACTAATACTTAATTAAATACGCGGTTAATTAACATAACCAGCGCAACGTGGGAAATAAATGTACTAGGTCATTTGCTGTTTGACCGAAGTTTTTTGTGGATTTATATTGCGAAAACGGTAAGTGATTTTTATTTATGTATATTTACCTTTTTTTATAATTAAATATGATAGACCAATACAATTTTAACGGAAGTACATATGTAGGTAGGTTTGCATCTATTTGAATTTTTATATATTTTTTTTTTGGTGATCTGGGTGGTTTAGTTGATTTTATTGTTTTCGAGGCTTATAATTTATTCCAATGCTGACGACAAGATTCTGGTTTTTCGGACACTTTGTCAACTAAAGCGATAATTCAAAATCTAAGTTTTAAATAGGTAGGTGTTTCAGGAACATTTATTTAATAGGTACTTATTCATGAAATTTTAAACAAGAGTCACAGATTCCAATTGAATTTGTTATCTCAAAACTTTTTATTGAAAACTCTGTCTTAAGGTTAGAGACTTTAACTTTAAAAAAAACCCATTCAATCTTTGAAAAATTTAAAAACTAAATCACCTTCAATTTATACCAATATCAAAAACGATAAATACTTCTTTTGCATGTAAAAAATGAAAGACAAATCAAATCGCCATAGGATCTTTCAAAGTGTCAAAGCATGCACCAACAAACAAATAATGCAAGAATGACACAAATTGGAAAATCACCACGAGCTCAAGAAATCAAAAAAATAAAAAAATAACACCGAGTCAGATAGAAAGTATCAGATAAATCTAAAATCGCTTTCACAGAATTTAATAACACCTGAATCCGTTTTTCGTCTTGTGTTCGAATGTGCTTTTCTATGTAGCCATGCGATGCTGAAGCTATAATATCGATCTGTTGTTCAAAATTTATATATGTTTATCTATATAAATGCAACATAGGTAAAGTCTATTCAATATCTCACAGCTCACACAAACATGTTGAAATGCAATAATTTTTGTTGTTGCTATTGTTGTTGCTGTTGGTCTTTTTTGGTCCGTTTTCATGCAAGGAAAAAGCGATAGAATTGCGAGAAACAACAGATGTTCCAAAAAGCATAGCTACCGTTTCTCTATATATATTCGATACAATCCAATCTCTTCCTTGGGCAAAAGGAAAGCAAAGGCAATGGATATAGGTACATATAACAGGACTTTTAGTACTCAGTATACTGGATTCATGTTGTTGTTGCATAGGGACAGAGTATCGAAAATAAAAATCTCCATTTCTATTTGTATCTATGTATCTATTTCGATGGTGATGGGCTAAGGATCACGACTTTTGGTATTGGAAACGAATCCTTCTTCTTCTTCTTTGTTCTAAGGTTTTTTTTTTCTTCTTTTTTTTTTTTTTTGAATTTTTATAATGCAAATGGAAAACATACAAGAATGGCAGTAGCAAGAAGCAGCAGAAGCTCGAGAAGAACAATAATAAAATGTCCTTGTTTCCATTTCTACTTTTTTTTTTCTTTCAATTTTTTATTGAAAATTTGCTAGAAATTGCTGCTTTTTTTATAAAGGATGAGGTAAATTTGTTTTGGGGAAGTCCGTCGTCGTCGTAGTGGCAGGAAAAAGAATTTTATTGAATGCGACACTAAAAAATGCAAAAAAAAAAAAAAATATAATACTGAGTGTATAGCTTTCAATATAAATATGTATTAGAATACATATACAGAGGTACATAGTTTAGAACTGCAGTTTTGTTGACTATACATACATATACCTATATGAAACTGATATGCTCTTTATGAAATTGAAATTTGGCTTTAGTGCTTGCAATTTGCTTCAAACTGCAATTCCATTTGCTCTAAAGTGCATTTAAAAAAAAAAAAAAAAAACAATCGGTGAAAAGAAAGTGTGCAAAAGTTTTTTATTTCACTTCTTACATATCAATATTTAGATACTTACCTATTAATAGTTAAGTTAGATCCTTTTTCGAATCGAAAAAAAATATTTGTAGGTAGGTAGGTACCTATAAAGGTATAGGTAGGTATGTGAATGTAAACAAATTTAAAATGCAACGTACCTATTTAATTTTAATATTAATAAAGAAGCGATTTTCTATTTGGCCAGGTTTTCCTTAAAATATCCCTCTATAATTTTTTTTCGAGCCAATTACTGGTTTGTAAATCAGAAACTTCAAATTCGAAATATTTAATATTTGCTGAGCTAATCAGTCAGGCGCAGGGTCATAAGTCCACAATGAACTTTTTTTTTCCCAAAGGAAATAGGTCATAAGCCCACAAATATATCCTTCAATTTTTTTTTTCAAATTATATTTAGGTAAATATTCAAAAATATTTTTGAATAATTCAATTTTTTTTTGTTTCTTTAAAGTAATTTTTAATACCTACCTACATGTTTAACCAAATTTAAATTTTGTTAAATATCTTTTTGAATATTTTTTATATATGTATAGGTAAATACATAAAATAATTTAAACAAAAAAATCTTCCAAAGCTATTTCTTTGACAATAATACTATCTACCTTGAATTGCTGGCTCCAAGGGTTAAAAGTATTTTTATTCCCTTTTTCGGTCCTGTACTGGTTCAGTTCAATCCCTAAGTAGGCCTAGGCGCCCATGTCAACAGTTTTTACTTGCGTAGTTACTTTGTATAGGTATGGCAAGTTATGGATTTGTTATCAAGATTTTGATCAAAGTTGACATTGCGGTGATAGCGAAGTTGAAAAAAGTGGGTCTGGCAATTCTGTCTATCTGTCTTGTTCTGTCCGTTCGTCTGCAGCCTAAACGGGTGGGTCGATTTTTTTTAAACTTGGGATCTAGCGTTTTTCGGGCATTACCCGACAAATTCTTTTTATTATATTTTTTAAATCAAAAATAACAGTACCTGTCGTACAATTTTTTTTTCCAAATTATGAAAATCTTAAATTTATCTCAAAAACATGCCCACAGCTTTTTTTTTGAAAAAAATCCAGTAATTTTTTTTTACAAAAAATTCGAGAAAATGGTTATAAAATGGTATCCCCCATAGAATCATTTTTTTTTATTTTCAATTTTCTGAAAAAACGGCTTAACTGATGTTGATAAATTTTTATAGAAAATCTCTCAAAAACTTTTATAAGAATTGGTAGGTATATCGAAATTAATTTTTTTTTTTAATTTTTAAAAAAGAGTTTCAACATTTTTTTTTGAGAACTTAATAATTCGAAAACGACTTGGTCGATTTTTATTAAACTTGGCATTTAGACTTTCAAACTACAGTGTGATCGTACAAAAAATCAAGGTCGTGCGATCTAGTCGTGAATTTTATTTTAGTCAGTTAAAAGACGTCTCTTGATAGATTTAACGGCTTTTCATTGAAATTTAGGAAAATGCACAGAAATTCACAGAACAGATCTAATATTAGACTTGTTGCATTTTAATGTAAATTGTTAAGTTCCGATATCGGTTTTTTTATATCAAGTCGGACTATCACACAAGTATATTCGAACCATTTCTGAACAAGTCAAGAAACTTAGTAGCTAATTGGGTTACTGGAGCGATAAGTTTCTCTATAGGAAACGTTGTATTTCACTGAATATTAACCCTTTTCCAGCAAAGAAATACAAAGGTACCATTTTCAAATTCAGCGATATACATATGTACATAGGTACCTAAATCTATATCTGTCTATACTTGGTATTTTAACATTCGATACACACAGGTCAGAACATGTCAAGCCCCATTGTCCATGATTCTCCGACCATATACTTAACAGCAAGTAGGTACCAGAACTCCCAGAAGGAATTCGAATTACCAAAGACCATAATGTTATACCTATAAAAAACCCCTCTCAATGAGGTTATTTATTTTAATGAATATAGGTTAGGATAATAATGTTTGTATATTTTTTCCGTTCCTATACAAACTACCTTAGGTATAGTTCCATGTGCGCCCACTGCGGCAGTCTCCCATCCCAAGATAGCGAGGTATATCTATCTACTTATTTCCATTTCCAGCTCATTAATTTTTTAGGATAATTTCAAAGACAATTGAACGAGAACGTGCTGTGTTGTTGGTTAATATTATTTTGTTTTTTTTTTCATCTCATTCCCAAAGGATCCCCTATATAGATAGATATTGGTGTGTCAATCCTTGACATTTTATTTGAACAGGAAACTAGGTTACATCCCTATTTACCCTCATCATCGATAGAAAATTACATCACACCTCAATGGTAGTCGGAGATAATAAGTTTCTAGTTTAACATCATCAGCAGCCCCCCCCCCATCAGTGGTGTGTCATTGGGGAACGTATAAATAAGCCGGAAGGTCAACCATCGTTATCGTCATCGTCATCGACATTAGAATCAGCATATATGTAGGCATAGGTGAAATCCAAAGGGAATATAAAGTTTTCCCTTTTGTCAATGTTCTTCTTACCTAAGAGTATAACAATATTCCCGCTTTGTTATTGTTTTGCACTCTGCTGCGGCAGGATAATGAGTTCACATATTAGAACGGTGACGCGTAGGCATAAAAGACAATATTCTATTTACAAAATGTATCAGCACATTGATTTTTCTTTTTTGCATTTCATTTCATTTCTGAATTCTTCTGCACTTCTTTTGTAGAGATATACTCTTGGTGTTTGGATCGAAGGGCAAATGAGGATTGAAAGTTTTTGTTTATTTTTTTGTTTATTGAAGATTTTTATTTGTATGTGTTTTGCATTAACCTTCATGAATAATAACACCCTGATGCCTGATGATGGTGGTAAATTTTATCATAATATTATTCTTTTAAATGTTGTTTAAAGAAATAAAGAAAAAAAACAAAGATAAAAAGAAGAATCAAAGTGTAACAGAATTGAATAGATTTTTCAAGAGAACAATGATTTGGCGATGAACTGCAAAAAGAGCTAATTTTGTTTTTATCTTGGATGTGAATGTTGTTTAAGGACAGGTTACAATGTTTCCTTTAAAATGCCTTATTTTTGACTTTTTTTTTAAATAGGTTGATAAATTCAATAAAGGCAAGTTTTAAATAATTCGTAATACTGGGTCCGCAGTGATTCGCTGTGCACTACTTTCTTTTCTTTTTACCCATTTATCGTAAAAAAAAGAAATGACTGTACTGAGAATCATTGTGGATCCATACTCGACAGGAAAAATAGCCGCGTTTTACTATCGCCAATAACCCATATGGTTCACCCCGATAAAAAAAAATGATACGGATCCAAATGAAAAAAGTGTTGTACCTATACTCCTCTCATTTTTACTTATATTTGTCTATTTTCATCTAGATACTGTCTTTTTTTCCTTACACTACAATTTACACTACCTTAACATTTGCAAAACTGAAAAAGCCATCTACCCGCCAGAGGAAAAACTAAATTCTGGATCCATAAAGGAAATCCCGATAGAAATCTTGATCAAATGTTGTTTTTTCATTGCGTGTTAAAAGATAACCCAAACCCATGCCCTTAGGTAATAAAACGCGACTAATAAAATTATTTGTTTGTTTTTGGTCGCCAGGAATGAATGAAGAGAACCATAATCTTCATTATCATTGAACTTCATCAATAAATTGCTCTCGAACTTTAGAACAGTACTCTTCTAACAGCTCATAGATTTTGTGGTTGTGTCTTTAACTCCATTCGACAGGCGACAAGTTCCCATACAATATCTTTAGAAGAATTTTTAGTGAGTTCTTTTTTTGCCCTTTATTTTTCCTAGCATTTCTTATTATAATTCTAATAGTTTCCAACAGTCGCTAAGTTGGAAATGATGCAGCTTGACTCGATACCGACTATTAAACATGGTGCTTCGATCACTATAAATGTTAGATTCGTCTTTTTTTTAAGTGCTGCAGACTGCAGCACTTTTACTTTTTTCTTCAGTCACCTTTTTTCGTAGACAGCATTCATCATTCCAAGGTTTGTTTATATTTGTCTGGGCTGTCATTCGATATTCTACGTCGGCTATTTTTACTACATTTTTGATGATAAGTATGGTTTTTTTCCAATCCCGGAAATAATTTGTTGAAAAAATAACATTGGGGTTTAGCGACGCTATCACAGAAAAAAACATGGAGTTTTCTTACAAACTATCGATATGTAATTTATGACGGTAACACAGATTTTGTGCGCGCTTAAGCCCCGAAAATTATATGCGGGCTTAGCTAACGGCCGAAGGGGATTAGTTTTTGTTGCATTGTTTAGACCTGTTTAGTTATTTTTCATCAAATTCTCTAAGGGCAGGGAATTTTTGACGTCTGTGGTTGGGAAAGTGAAGGGAATTATAGTACAGGGTTAGAACAACAAGTATATACTTATACGTCTTTGTTCTATGAAAGACAACAACTCGAACATTTTTGTGTTTGAGTAATTTTGTATTTAAAATTAAAACTTAAGAATCCTTCCTATATAACGTAAATCTCAATCTTTGATTAACTATAGCGTATTTAAGGAGAGGTTTCGAAGTTTTAAAAAATAGACTTAGGGAGTTTTCATAGAACGGTAACAAGTAGTAAAATTTCGGAGCAAATTCGTAAAAAAAAGTGGAGTAAATCAAAAATTTCCGAAGTAGATTTGAAAACGAAAGAAAAAGAAAAATAAAAGTTTCCAAAATTGTAATTCCAAGAAAAAAATTATTTTACTAAAAATAAACATTTTTCAAAAAAAAAATAAATCACATAAATTATAAGATTCGTTTCAGAACAGAATGGAATTTTAAAATAAAACATTCAGAGTCAAAGTGGGTTAGAAAATTGAATAACACAGTGATGTCATTTCCTTTCATATGATTTTTTTGCTAAAGAATTTAAGAGTTTTTCAGTTTGATAAAAAAAAGGAGTAGATCTAAAAAAAGCGGATTGGCGGAGTAGGCAGATTTGTTTTCTTTCTTAAAATTAGAGTAAATTTACTACGATCGAAGTAAGCTTCTAACGCAGTGTGGGGAGCTTCTTACTCTGGTGATCTTATAAACTCTGACAGCTAATTCAGGTTTGCTTAGGCTTTCAATATCGAATTTCTTCGTTTGGAAGATTCGAAACTTCTATTTCTTAAAGCTGTGCAGCTCTTAATTAAGGCCCAAAAAATTAATGGTAAAAATTTATGTTTGTTGCTTGAATCGCACGTATTTCTTAGATATTCGATGCATACTGTACCAAAGTCAATTAGCACAAACTTGATTTAGTAAGAATAGATCATCGATTGTCTAGAAACCGTTGGGTTGCTGATAGGAAACATAGAAACTGCTACTTCTAACTTTATAAGGAATGACTGCAGAGTCGATTAGTTGCGTTTTGTGGTGGCCAAGCTTAACAATTATTTTCTGCTGCCAAAGATATCTTCCTCTCAGACACACAGCTGACCTCTTTCTCCGGACAGACTTCTTCATTTCCGTCCAGGAGTTCATAAGACTTTTTCTTCAGCTTTTTCTGATTAAAGGT
Organism: Epistrophe eligans; assembly: GCA_951394125.1. Lineage (NCBI taxonomy): Eukaryota > Metazoa > Arthropoda > Insecta > Diptera > Syrphidae > Epistrophe > Epistrophe eligans. The sequence goes on from OX596028.1 coordinate 106,970,379, forward strand.
CTGTTTACACGTAAGGCATTAGTTTTAGAAAATGGCTTTGATCTTAAATATCTAAAATAGGCGATAAGTTATCAGCTTGCTTCTATAAGCCGTATTCTTATGACGAATTCACATCCAATCTTGATGTACTTGGCTGTTTCTTATCTCAGTTGTAATAATTATTCATTTTCTTTTCTCCATTCCCGATCCTATCCATCTTATCTCTTATATCGTGGTTAAAGCTGCTTTTTATACCGCATTAGCACATCAGATTCAAACTGATTGAGTATAACACCTCGCAAATAAAATGTTCAAGTCGCAACAAGACCTAGAACGAATGCTTATCATTTTCGTGGCTCCTCGTGTCTCTGTCAGAACTTGATTTATTTTTTTGAGAAATCACCTCAATGTCCTTACTCCAACGGCAAAAATCTGGTTTAAAGGGACAAACAAATAAAAGTTTGAAGGTCTTCCGGATTACCCCTACACTTTTAAAGAACTTCTTTTTTTATTTTAACCAAAATACTAACAAAAATTATACACCAAGTTATGATCCTTTAACTCACTCACCAGGACGGACGTGGCAATTTTTTGTAAACGAAAAAAAAAAAATAAACATTTTTATTATTCCCCCACATTTTACTGAATGTCCCTGACATGGCAGTAGGACAACTACATATACTCCCGTTTATAGCGCCAATTTTAACTCGACTGTATTTCCTTCCGTTATTTTGGAAGTTTTTTTTTTTTCTATTTATTTATTTCTGTCAGGACATTCTATGTGACATTTTTAGATATGCACTAAAAATGCATACAAATATATTTGTGTTGCTTGCTGCACATCATAGTTGAATCTAATATGATTCATAGCCAAGGACATCCGATTTAGAATTGCTTGAAACTTATTTAAATATTTCTTTTTTTTATGATGATTTTGTTATTTTAACTGGGGGAAAGTTTTAAGGTATTCAGAGAAAGATTTTAAGTTTAGGTTAATTTAAATTGGAAAGAATAAAACTTTGTCAAGACTTTTGAATGAAAATAAAAAGAAGGAAAGGATTTTGATTTTCTATAAACTTGGTTTCAGAAAAATTAAACTTCTACATAAAATAGTTCTACATACCTAGGTACAAACATTAAGTCTGTTGATTAAAATAGAAAATGAATGCCTTTAGTATTCGTTGGGGCTACTGCTCTTATTTGCTTATGAACTACACAGATCATCCTTAAAATGTTGTGCATTATTTTTTCCTCAACATTTCTATATAAATACCTCCCTATACCTATTAAAATTCTACTTCTTTATTTCCTTGGAATCAATCAAGTTCTGAGAAGTTTAAAAGTTTCTCCATCATTTAACCATTTTTTTTTTTTTGTAGAATAAAAACAATTTTTTTTCTGGTCATGTTTTACTTAAAAGAGTAAGTTTTGGTTAAATTTGTTTGCTTCATCGAACTGAATTCCTAAAAAAAAAAACCAAAATAATGTTTAAAAACCACAAACATGTCCTCTGAAACTTTAAGAATTTTACAAACTCTATATACCTATCTACCTACCTAACTAAATATCTGTAGATACTTTTTTGTTGTTGTTAAAATTGACTTTTGTGTGCCACACGATCGACCATCATACAACTCGGTCACTGTAGCTACACTAATCCTGATAAAATGTTCTCTTTCATTAAACTTTCACCATAATATCACGATACACACTCACACTACCATCTTGCATGTATACCTACATATAACATGATGAGGTTCTATATAAAGTTTTACCAACATCGAATCATGCCCTATAATAATACACTTGCTTTCAACCCTTTTTGCACCTCGTCAACAAAAAAAATACCCCCAACAACAAAAACAACAACATCTTATAGGAAGTTGGTATGTATGTATGTACGTACTCCTGTAGCAGCAGTCATGAGGAGCAAAAGTCAAACTTTAGTGTTACATTGTAATTAGTATGCAAAACCATTGAACCATCAGCAGTGTAGGTAGGTAGATAGGTAGGTATAGTGGAGCCGCCCTGATGTGCAATCAAAAGTTTGGTCCTTTTCCAAATTCTTAACGTCGTTGTTGTTCCATATACATATAACTGCTCTTATAGGTAGGTACTGTACTGCATGTTCATCGTTCGTCTCGTCCTGAAAATGAAACATATTCCAACATTTATGACAAACTATTTACGGGGTGGTAAATACTCGTCTCACGTTGTTGTTGTCGTCGTCGTCGTTTTCGTCGTCTATAGTCGACTGTTGGTAAGCTTCGTCGTTCTAGTCCTAGATGTGTCCTTGTCGACCTATTATAAAACAAAATGCATGCAAAATGATGGTTGGTATTGTATATATATGTACATTCTAACGGTACCATGGTACCGTATACCTAACCTATACCATCGAGGATAGTAATTTTCGCATGCAGTTTTGCATACGAATTACACATTAAAAGCAACTTCTTTTGCTGCTTGGAGTTTTGTACTTTTGTTTAATTAATGTTATTTTTTGGAATAGAAAGAACGAACCTAAGTGAAGAGGATTCGAACGAATACTTTCCAAGGGACCCTTTTGTGGTATGAAAGTTGAACAAGAGAAACCCTCTGGAGACAATTTTGCACAGAGTTTGTCCATTTGGTGTTTTATTTACATTGCACTTACATTTAGTTAAGAGAGTTGCAAAAGTGTTTTTTCGTTAAATAAAAATCTGAAGACTTAAAAAAAAAATTAAAAAAAAAAAACAATTATATACCTACATTATCTATACCTTTGTGTGAGAACATTTTTTTTGTAAAAGCTAAGTGAAGTTGAGAGGTTGAAAACAGGATTTTACTTTCAAAACCACAAAATTGGCAAACAAAAATTACGAAAATAAAAGGGATAGAGTTTTAATTGAAAAAAAAGAAAAATGTTTAACTTACCTACTCTTAGAGGTTAATTCGGAATATTGTAAAAGGGTTTTAAAAAGCAGTTCTAGATGTTGGAAAAAGTGTTGAAAAAATAAAGAAATCGCCAGAAAAATAATAATCAGTTCAGGGTAATCGATAAGCAATAAAATCTAGATATTGGAATGAAACATTGTGGCTCCAGTAGCTGGAATTGACTTCTGAAGGCAATCGGCGGTCTAGGTCCTATGATCAAACCCAATCAGTATCAAATAGTTTTCAATTTAAAATAAACACCAACCACTTGAAATTGTGGGAAATAACCAGCCCTATACCGAAAGACATTTCCTAGGATTTTTTTTTATCCCATTTTGGGAAATTTGCTATTTATTAGAATTTTATTCCTTTTACCAAAATAGTTTTCGGGAATAATTTTTCCAGAGAACTTTTTTCTTATTTCAATGCAAACATTTCCGCAAGTTTGTGGTCTGGGAAAAATCATTTCGTGGAGGATTCACGATGGGAAGCATTATTCCGGTAATTTTTTCCTGGCGTCAGAAAGGCATTTTGAATTTTTAATAATTTATTGAAAATTTAAAAATTGAAAATAGGTAGGTATACATTTTATTAAGTACCTAGACTTTATAATAGGCGTGATTTTTTGCAAAGCCCGGGGGAATTGGACGAAAAAAATCAACCACAGAGATTTGTGACACCATCACCACCGATAACAAGTAGGTATATAATTCACGCCGCCGCTAACACCGTCTTTCTGTGCCCGCAGGGGATTACTTATTTGTTTTTGCATTTAACATAATGATTTTTAAGCACCGACGTTGTTTTGTTTTGTCCAATTTTAACCGAACCCCGCTTAAGAGAAATTTTTTTCCGGTTAAGTGAAAAAAAATTTCACTTAAGCGGATTTAAAAATTCCATTCAGCGGAAATTTAAAGCTAGAAAAAAATTGATTTTTTTTTGGAGTTTCCCAAAAAAAAGTTAAATAAAATCCAAAAAGCGATTTGTTTACAAAACGAGAATAAATGGTTGTGACATACAGAAATTTAAATGTCATTTTTATGGTGAAAATGGTTGAGGTGAAAAATAAAAAGAAGTGAAAGCGTTCAACAAATTTTTTGTTCTGTTTCAATTTTTTTTTCACTTAAGAGAGTTTTTTTCAATGAGAAATATAAAATTTAACTGAAAATATTTTTCAGGTAAGCGGGTTTTTCACTTAAGCGAGTTTTGCTTAAGCGGAGTGTTTTATAGGTGATTGGTCGAAAAATGCTCGGGGATGAAAGATTTGTTTCAGCTAAGCGGGTTTTTCTCTTAAGCGGGTTTTACTGTACCTAGATATGAAAACCGCACTTGTCCCAAAGACCCATAGACGATTGACTGCATGAACACAATAGAATTTTGCAACTTGAGCTGGAGATGCAACAGCTTTAAAAAAGTGTCGTACCTACATACGTGCTAATTTTTATGTGCCCACAATGCAGCCGTACAACATTTTGTATATTTTAAAGAAAAAAAAACAATCACGGTCTCATTATACACTTTTTTTATTTCCGATAATTATTTAATTAGGTAATTAATAATATTTTTCGCGAAACAAATAACCACAAAAAGTTGCAATATTTTTGTCTGGATCTTTTTTTTTCTATACAAATTGCTGCACGTGAAAAGTTAAAAGTTGGTGAACTCTTGCAGCACTGACTGCAGTTCCTTATGTTGTGTTCGCAAAATTGAATTTGTGATTGAATATTTTGACAGCTATTCCAACTGCAGTTCCAGTTGTAGCTCCGTATTCATTTCAATGTGTTCAGTTCAGGCAGTGAAGCACGAAGAGATCTTCATCCTGTAAAGGGTTGTTTATGGCTTTGTTGTTATTGTTCCTGGACCTGAGTCCTTTTGCTTTTGTTAGATCGATCGGTCCGAAATGCAGCTGGTGGTTGATAACTTGTGTTTGCTTGCGCCACTACCAGTTACCGCTATTTGGGACCGAAAATGGTGAACGTGAAGCTCTAATGTATTGATGTCGACGATGGATGATATTCATCATCGTGGCTCCTATATTTTCGTATTCTCGTGTGGTTTGTATTTCTCGGTCCGATTTTCCGGACCGAGAAGGTAGAAGCATATTAATGATGATAATAGTTCGGTCGCAGCTGCAGCTGGTTGTTGATTTGTTTTGTAAATCTCGGTCCGCTCCCATTTACCGCTATTTGAAGCGAGATCTACATGATATGATGGTTTAGCTCGTTGATGGTGATGATGATTGTTTTTTATTGTCGCTCCAGTTTTTGAATTTTTGTGCACATTTGAGGATATAAAGCTCTGCCCCTGGTATCCTACTCTTGCTCATTTTATGTCATTGTTTTTTTTTTACACTAGGAAAAATGTTCCCATTTAATTAACAGTAGGACTGAATAGGTACGTCCCTGGTGAATTTTTATCAAATTCGAGTAAAGTATGTACAAAATAAAATAGCTTAAACAGCTGATGTAGAACCTGGCAGTAAAACGTAAAAAATATGTCTATATGGTGTAAACCATACCTATACCATTTCTCAAAATATAAATATAATATGCTATAGGCTTCTGCCGATGAAGCTAAAGAACTTATCATAGAGTAGTTTTATGACTTACCATTTTGACGGTACCTAACTTAAGAAGTGGGGGAGTTAAATGCTTAAATCGGAAAGAAAAGCATCTCCAATGGATTAGCTGCTAAGAATAAAAAGCAGTTTATGTTTCAAGGATTTTTAATTAAAATTATTTTTTTTTTTTTGAAAAATTAATTAGGTACCTACCTACATACCTATTCGAAAACGACTTGGTCTTTTTTTTATTAAACTTTAGGTGCATCCAGCAGTTTTTTAACATCTAACAGATTTTAAACAAAATTATTAAAACCAAAAATAACGGTAACTACCATACGATACAAATGTTAAACCAAAACCTGAGGAAAAGCTAAATTTTCTCACAAACGACTCCTACTATGTAGGTAGGTATTTTGATTTGGTTACATTTTTTTCTGAGCTAGTATCAGTACGATCTACGATATTATTGAAAATTTTATATTTTAATCCATTATATTAACAGTACCTAGCTCTCATAGAACCATTTTTCACTATCTCTTTATCTGTTCAACCGATTTTAATGAAATTTTTTTTACACAAGATCTTAAAGTTTAAATAATGTAGCATACCTATGACAATTTTTCGATAAAAAACAACATTGTTTTGGTTTGGTTTGAAAACTCGATGTTTCCAAAATGGGTGGAAAAATTTTGTTCTGCATTAATAAATAGGTAGGTACTTGCACCAATTTTTTAAAATGTTTTACAAATTTTATTTTAATTTTATTAATTTAAAAAAAAAACACTAACGATTTTTAAAATTTGTTTCTTATTAATTAAGATTTTTTAATGAAAGCAACGCGTTATTGTCAGAACATAGGTTGTACAGTAATTTTACTTAAAAACTTAAACTTAAACTTATTTTTAGGCAATCAACAACAATAGGTACCTATTTCATTCGAAAAACAGTTTTTTTTTGTTAAAACCATCAAAAAAAAAAAAAAAAACGATATCAATTAAATTAGGTAAATAAGCAAATTGAATCCCATGACCATTTTTTGAACCCTAAAAGCCTAACCCTGTACAAAAAAAAAAAAACTCACTGACCTTGCAATAATCATCATCCACCCTAAGATCATTAACTTTTCAATCCCTGAACGAACCCTTAAAATAAAAAAAAAATACCTCCATTGCTCCAGGGTTTTTGCAAGGTATACCTACTTACCTAGTTTTTTTTTTTAATCTGAAAACATCTTTCTTAAATCTTTTGTTTCTTATCTTTTCGCAAAAGCAACCTTTTGACTTGTATATATATATGTACGTGTATTTTCGTTTCCCCAGACAATTAGCATTGAAAAAGTTCAAAATCGAATATCTTAAACAAAAGATAGGTAGGTACTAAAGTAAAATAAAATAAAAAAAAAGATAAAAATAAAATATTGATTGGAGTTCCTTATCTTATCCTCTCTCCTTTTTGGTAATAATAATTGAAAGAAACCCAAATCTCGTTCCATCTTCTCGTCGTCGTCGTCGTTGTCGTTGTCATCGCTTTAGACAACAACTGCAGACATCAGCATTTTTTTCTTCTTATTTTCTTCTTTCCAAACAATATCATCTACCTATCTCTATTTACCTAAAGAGAATCAATAATAAAAAAAAAAACAAAAAGTTTTATATTCAGCCTTCACAAATCAATTCATTATCTGTAATCAAATTTTCCTTCCTTGCAATTTGATCCTTGTATATGCGGGGAACATTGTATTTGACTTTCCTTCTATATTTTTTTGTTAAGTTTTTGTCCTTCGATAATAATTTCAATGGCTTGTTTTTTTTAGAATTTAAATTAAATGGATTTTGCGTTCGACCTGGTAGTAGGGTTCCCAACCGTACTATAATATATAGTATTGTACTATATTTCGGGTCTCTGTACTATATACTGCTGAAGAAATATATAGTACGAAAAAGTACTAAATTTCAGTTTGATTTATCAATCATTTTGCAACATATAAACAAATATCAAACACACTTTGATTGCACCTTAAGGTTCCATTTTATACATGTATCCGAATGAGACTAATTCTTGCTGTCAAACGTCTATAGTTTTCGAATGTTTTAAAAATAAAAGCTTGTTTCAAATATGGAAAGTGGAAGCGACAGTGGAAGTTCGTAAACTCCAGTGGTAAATTAACACCTAAAAAACGAAAGGTACAAAAAAGACTACAAAAATATAAACATGAATGGGAAACAGTTTTTTAACTGGATTACCAATGATCCTCAAAATGCATTTAATGCAAAATGCACACCATGCAACGCAATATTTACAATTGGAAAATGTGGAATTGGCCAGGTGAGTTTTTATTCAATGTTAAGTAAGGGTTTTCCAACCCTTTCGGTTTTTGTATGAATTGTCTCAATTCAATTGTTGACTGATTTTAATACTAAACGAAATTTTTACCAGAATAAAAATTATGAATGAGTTTAGCGACAGAAAAACAGACCAAAAATTGCAATATATTTTAAAAAAAATCCGAAAACAACTTACCAAATGTATGTAAAATAATTTCTTTTCTACTCTCTATTCCTGCCACTTCTGCATTTACAGAAAGAATTTTTTTCAACTATGAATTCCAAATGGCGAGAAGAAAGGAATAGAGCAAGCATCTCACTAATCAAAAATGAACTTTTAATCTACATACATTTGAAAATTGATTGCGAATGCGATAAAGCCTATGACACATTTATTTTAAATACAAAATAATTGTTAAACGATGTTAAAGCACAAAAAAATATAAGCGCAAAATTTTAAACAATTTAGTACGATGTTAAAGCCATTTTGTCATAGTAAAAATGCTTTAACATCGTACTAAATCGTTTAAAATTTTGCGCTATAGATTTTATAAAAATAAATAATTGCTAATAATATGTTTGGCCTTTTTTAACCTTTTTTATAAAATACTATATATTTTTGAAGAGTACTATATTTTTTATAGCTAATAGTGAAAAATGCTATAATCGGTCGAAAAAAAGTTGGGAACCCTACCTGGTAGGTACATAAGTTCGAAAACTTTCGTCCTTGATAAAATACAATTTAAAACGAGAAGATAATAAAATAATATTATGTAGATATATTATTAAAAAAAAGTGTTATTTATTATAAATAAAAAAGAGCTTTTTGAAGGCTTAGGGCATATAGACTTGAAGTTCAAGGCAGTTTTAAAATCCTTAATTGTTTCAAAAACTATGCCAGTGAAGTGTTTTGAATCAATCTTCTGACGCAATATGTATTTGGATTTAAAATTTAAGCGAATTGACCGAGTTGTTCTCAGTTAGTTGAATTGTTGAAGAGTGCAGTCATAAAACTCGCTGTCAATTTACTAAAACCTTTGAATTATAGTAAAAACTTGACTTTGCACTTGTTCTTTCGCCTAGCTAAGTGCCTTAAATGACATAGTTTTAAAAAATGGAAACAGCCAAAAAGTATTACAATCAATTAACTGCTAAATGATGGCTTTATAGATATAAAAATATACATATTTACATTTAAAATTTACGCAGTTTGCCGAGTTGTAAAAACTGCAGTCAGTTGAAGACTCCAGTCTAATTATTACATCCTTTGAATAATAGTAAAATATTTTACTTAGCAATTTTGCTTTATTAATTATATTATTTTGAGTTTGCAGCTAACTAACTGCCTAAAATCATAAACTGAAAACAGTCAAAAATTACTGCAGTCAATTAATTGCTTGTTGACTGCCAAATTGATTTTTGAACATCATCGGTAAATGGATAAAAAGTTGTTCAAAGAAAAATGTATGCCTATTAAATTATATTCCGGTTCGTACGCTAGGGTGTTATTTATGAAAAACCCAACAAAATATAAGTACCTAATCGACCGAACCGGAGTAGCAGAAATTTGTTTTTGTATTTGATAGCTATAAATGTTTCTGGTATCAAAGTTTGAAAGTTTGTATGAAATGGGGTATTGTTTCAAAATAGCTTTTAATGGCCTTTTGTACACAAAAATTTGGGTATATAATTAAATCGGTCGCTAACTCTTTGGTCACAGAAATATTTACTGCTGTCAAGTATACAAATACACAAAGATCAGGTAGGTACCTATTTTTAGTAGATAAGACCTAAGCATCTAAAACAGATCGGCGTTTTTGACAATTTTTTTGGACATATGTAAGTTCAATTGTTATCAAATTTTATCTATGCCTATGCACCGATGAGGTTGAAAATTCCATTGTTGTCTCTGGGTCTATTAGTAACCATCCCTAAGTCATAAAATTTAAATTGACTGCTGACTGCAGTTTTAAAGTAAAAGTCGTTTAAGAAGTCTCTTTAATCATTTAATTGCATTCAGTACCAAACTGTCTGCATACAGTAAACAAGTCGACTGTATGCAACAAAAATTGTCTGTAGGTATACAGAAAAATTGTCTTTATACAGTAAAAATTCCCTTTATACAGTAAAAATTGACTGCATTCAGTAAAAATTGGCTTAATACAGTAAAAATTCTCTTTGTACAGTAAAAATTGTCTGTATACAGTAAACATTGACTGCATTCAGTAAAAACTCTGTCTGTATACATTAAAAATTGACTGCATTCAGAAAAAAATTTCTGCAATTCCAACTTTTCTGTGGATTTAACATTCTACAATAGTTGACATAGGTAAATTAAACATGATAGACATACGATATTTATTGTGTGATTTTCCTACATTGCTGGGTTCACACCACTCGAGCGTGATTTAATTCCGTCTGTAAAATTGGAACATACCCTAAACATACTGGGCAGAACCAGCAATACCAAACTATACAGTAATTTTTATTATGGTCAATGCGGAGCGAAAATTAGTTAGGTAGATAATTTGAGGTTGATTAGTCGTTAATTAGTCATTTAAAGTATTTTCGGGAAATACACAGACAATTGTCATACTTGTGATCTTTAATGTTTTATACGTTGCGTTGTTAATACAGTAAATGTTGACATTGCATTGATGACGATGATCACGAAGTCAACGAGTAGACATTTTCAATTTTGTTGTTGGTAATATTGACATTTGGTGACAATAAAAAAAATAAAAAACCAAGAACCATATCAAAAACCATCGAGTGATAGTGGTTTTACCATATGTTTTAATATCTACATAGTCTCGCTAACAAAAAACAATGCGACCAAACGTAGTTCATTGCTGCTCAGTCGCGGATTCATTTTTTTTTTCTCTTTGGATCATCCAGCTGTATTGAACGACTTCCATTGTAACTACATATGTCGACTTTGAAGCATTTGACCGTTTCGTTTTTCATTAAAAGAAAATTTTCCATTAAATAAAACAGCAAATCAGTGAAAACTTTTCAAATCATTTAAACTTTAAAATAATGTCCTTTCTGTGCCTTTATATCCTTTTCAATAACAAATCTTTGTAAATTTCTCTTTTCAATCCTCTCCATGTCCATGTAACAATGTTGTTAAAATTGTCTATTTAAAAAAAAAAAATACAATATCTTCACTCACATTTAGATATAGTCAAATATACGTCCTATTGGGTGATGATTTCATTTCATCAATTCGCTTCTTCCGATTCCCAAGTGTATCGTTTGATATACATAGAACATGGAAATAGCCCTGTAGGCCTGGACGGACACAATGACCCGAAATTGATTTGAATTGGAAATCACGACAAAACGATTTATCCTATACGCCCGGCCGCCGCTGCCGCCGCACAGCACACTGCAGCTTGTGGTGAAGCATCGCAGTGGAATATCCTTTCAAAGTGTATATATGGGCAATACATGGGTTCTGGATTTGAATGGAGTGATAGATATATGTATTTATTTTGAGGGCGTAGGATTTTTGTTTTGTTTGTTTGTGATCGACTCGACCAAAGGAAATGTAATAGCCCTAGAGTGTTGAGGGACATAATAAGAGCTTTCCAATTGAATTTAATACATTAGGATGGTATTTTTTTTTTTTTTAAATCACTTCCTTTTAAATGTATTTTCCAACTATTTGTACTCGTCCATAGATAGAGAGTCATTGTGAATCGTTTGTGATATTTTGTCCACTACCCTTCTGTGCTGAGCAATTTTGTTCGTATAATCAGCAAAGAACCATTATTCAATCTCCACAAATGATGCGAGAAGCTTATGAATTTAAAAACTCAATTTAACAAATTCATATAGTTTTAAATTCATAACTTCGCCTAAATGAATGCCAATTATTTAATCACCAACATTTTTCCAACCAAAAAAAAAAAAAGATCTCTGCTTGATAAAGAAAAAAAATATTCGTCAATTTAAACCAAAAAACTTTCAGACTTTCAATGAACTTTCATCAAGTTATTCAGAACGAACGAACTAAAAAAAAAAAATAAAAATTCGGGTGTGTTAAATTATCACCATCTCTCTACAAATTGCTTAATTAGAGCTTCTGGCTATATACCCAGCCCAGTGCTGATACCAGTGCCAGTGCCAGGCCAGTACCTACCCATCAGTGATGTGATGACAAAAGACTCAAAAATATATTTAAAAAAAAAAAAGAAAGAAAAAGAACATGACCCTCTGGACCGATAAAAATTTATATAGCGTTGTCAGTAGAAATAAAAAAAGGATAAAAAATTGCTTTTAATTGTAGATACTCACGCACTGGGCCTGAATTTTATTTTACTCTTCCAATCAACGGCTTTTTGTCATTTTATAGACACATTTTCTGAATTTAATAAATAAATTGAATAATTTCAACGAGAATATTGCAGGCTCTGTGAATGAATATTGATAATGATGGTATGGTGGGGTAAATAATATGTTCAGAATTTTTTGTGTGCTCACATACCCTTATACATATAATATAAAGGCAGGTTTGAAGGTGAAGTTTTCAAATTTAGCAGGTTTTTTTTTCTCGTTGCCTCTTTATGCTCCATTCACATACATATACATAGTCCAATTTTTAACTTTCAAAAACATACAAAACGTTGCACCACAAAATTAGAATTCTCACAAGCAATTAATGACTAGCTAATGACAAATCATTGAGCAATAAAACAGTCACCATTATATTTTGCAAGCTTGTAAAAGAATGCAGTTCTTTTGTGAATGCAGTGTTAAAAAATCATCAAGGAGTGTTTTTTTGGGAATTTATATGTACATATATAGTACAGTGAGTAATTCCCAAAAAACACATTGGCAGCACCGTTTTTTTTTATATTTCACATTTGGTACTATTGAAATCTTGTCAGAAAAATTTTAAATTAAAAAAAAATCTATCCACTGTAAGTTTCTACTTTAGCTTTTATCGGCCGTAATCCTACTGGCGATGTTGTATTTGTAATGCATTTAAAATCGTACTATACAACGGATAGCTTTTTCAATAAAACACGCCTATTGACTTCACTTTGAGACTGAAGTCTGAAAACTTCATGTTGTGTAATCATCATTCATTTCAATCAAAAAGATTGCAATAATTTTTGTTGCCCATTCATTTAACAGCGATTATCTTTTAAAATTAAGTTATTGTAGTGTTTAGTTTTTGAATAAATTATGTATTTTCAAACACAAAATTTAGAAAAATACAATTCGAAACAAAATAAATTTGAAAATAATTTATTCAAAAACTAAACCCTAAAATAATTTAATTTAAAAGCATAATTAAAGAATGAGTTCCTGGCTTTAAAAAAATCTATAACATAATATTTTAAGTGTTGCCGTTTTTGTTTTTTTTTAATATTGAAATCTATTTTATATGTTTTTTTTTATTAATTTACCCCTTGCACCTTAAGGGACTATCTTAAAATTATGTTCATATAATGCACCAATAATGAAAAAAATTGGCTGCTTTTCCTATCAAATTCACAAATTTTCCACTTAGCCGCCCCACTATAGGAAAAAGTTTTTTTTCCAAAACGGTTATTTTTATAAAAAAAGTATTTTTAATATTTTTTGTAAGAAATTTTCTAAGCTCCAAATTAGTTCTTGACATTTTTTTCTGCACAACTAACCATTTGAGATATTTTCCTAAAACAAAACATTTTGGGGGGACTTTTAACCCCCGGGAAATTGTTAGCGGCGCTTATATTTATGGGGACTTTTTATAGTTTCTTAAAAACACGTGTATACCAAAATCCAACTTTCCTGCGATTTTTTTGGAGTCAAATGTCTTTTATGAATGAACTGGATTGGTTAAAGTAGTAAATTCTCTAAACTGAGCTAGGAAAGATCATGCCATGCTCATGCAACAAGCAGCAATTGCATCACCATCATGTGTATCAAGTATTTTTTAATTTAGAAACCACTATTCTTTGAATTGAAATTCATTTAATTCCTAAATCCCAAAGAGCTTGTGAATTAAATATTTTTCAATTAAAGAGTCCTTTACTGAATTTGAATGCTTAAGCTGAAAAATAGCTTAAACTTTGGCAGACCCTGGATGGATTCGATGACGCAATCAATAAAATAACCTCTTATAAATTCGACAATTTTGCGAATCTGGTGATTATTTTGGAAAAAGTAACAGCTTCGAGTAACAGTTAGAATAAAATAATCAATAGATAAAAGATATGCATTATGATTATAATTCGTCCTCAATCTGTGAAGCTATGAAGAAAGAGCTTCTTGATGATCATTCAAGTATTGTATTTACTTAAAACAGAGCCATTTCTACATAATTTGCCGCTCTGGACATTATTTTTTCTGCTGCCCCTAATATTTTTTTTTTTTTTTTTTTATCAAACTTGACATTACGATGATGGTAGAAAAATTTATTTCCCGCAACGTCTCGTTTTTTTTTTTCTCTGCAGCTTTTAGGGGTGGGTAGATTTTCTTTGAACTTGGTAACTAGTATTATTGGTTATTCCCCTGAACGTTTTATAATTTTTTTTTAGAACAAAATAACGGTAAAAATTATAGGCAGATTTTGGGGAGATTATAATTGCTAAACAAAACTGTGCGGCCGTTATTTTTTTTAAATAATTTAGTAATTTTTTGTACATATAGATTACGTTTATGTAAAAAAATCAGAAATATGGTCACAAAACAAAGTTACCTTCCATAGAACCATTTTATTTTCGATTTTCTCAAAACCAGATCAACTGATTTTGATTTTTTTATGGAGATAATTTTAAAAGGTTTTACAAGTTTTGTAAAACAAAATTTTAAAAATTATTTTTTGGATTTTTAAAAAAAATATTTCATTTTTGTTTTAAACTTAAATATAATTTGAAAGGCACCCAGCTGTGTTTTTAAACGCATTATCAAGCAGATGTTATACAAAAATTATTCTTAAATCCAAAAAAAAATTTACCTTCCATACTAAAGGTTTAAAAATTGTTAAGTAAAATATCATTTTTCTCAAAAAACGGGTCCTACGATTTAGATCAAAATTTTTATGTTAGTGGGCACTATTTACACTATTTATGCAAGAACTCTTAATAACTTTAAATAACATTGAGTATGAACATTTTCAAAAAAAATAAAAATTTGATATTTCAATAATGGGAAGATACATTTTTTTTTTTTTAACAATTTTTTTTTTTTTTAAACTGCCCAAAGATTTTTGAGATATTCATTTAAAATATTAAGTCTTTAAAACCACAGTAGTCTGCGAATGAATCAACGTGCGTCGATAGTTAGTGCGATGTCATTTTCTATTTCAATGCTATTGGAAGCTATTGAGCTTCAATTGGCTCAAAAATATTTTGCCCATAACATTTTCATCTAAAATAATTTCAACAGCTTTATACCTTCCAAAATTGTCAAAACAAATGTACTAAATTTTAAAATAAGTCCATTGTGAAGATATTCCATTCACATTATGTCAACCCTTCAGAATTTGACGTCATTTTGATTTCTTTCGTCTATTTCGGACTATCATTAATATTTAGAGCTAAAATTTACAGGATATAATATATAGAAGGATATCTACTTAGGGAATAATGAACTTGTTTTTTTTTTTTGCAAGTCCACAAAGAATTGGACGCGAAAAACGACATCCGAGCAAAGCGATTTGCACGTAAATACAACAACAAGTTAAGTCCCTATGATCTTAGCTAAGTCCAGAAAATGTTCAGGACTTATGTACATATATTAGGTTCAGATAAAAATTGTATTACTGGTACTAATTTTCATTTTGCTATCGATAATTTGTATGGAAACGTCAAATTATCTGAGTCATCAAGTGAAACAATTTTTTTTCCTAAAAATAAAATGACGATAATTGTCATGGAATTTAGTTTTTTTTTGCCTTTCAATGTCTTAAAATTAAGTTTTATGGTTTTATTTAACTAAACGGAATAATTTTCTATATAAGTTTTCTTTTTATTTTAAAGTGGCACATTGCTGATTATTTTTTTTTATTCTTGCCACAAAGTTGAAAGCGTAGTCACGACATTTTGTAACATTTTTTAAATATTTGACTAAAACAATTGGTTGCCATTCTTTATTTCAACAGCTGCGATGATATACATATAAATAAAATTTAACGACCCCCTTCCGGACTATTGGATCGATTATTTATTTTTGATAAAGCTTAATTTATAAAGCATTTCCATTAATATTTCAATAAAAAATCCTCTTTTTTTTTTTTTCAAAAATATCATATGTCTCTTGCTTAACTTGAAAAGGTTCTTGGAAATTCTCTTTGTAATTGACAGCAATAACTGATTCTATAGTTTTACACAAAACAATTTTATTGAATTCCCAATACATATATGTAGTTAAGGTATACCAAATATATACCTCAGACAATTTATTATAATTAGTAAAATGCCTTCATGAATTGTTATTGTCATTTATATATGTACTTATACCACATTTAGATAGAAATGTCACCCCCAAGCCACAATGCATTTATGCATTTTGGTTTCCATTTCGAACTATAGAATATGATGGTGACAATAATATACCTACATTTATATTCAAAAGCAATATACATAGAAAGTCACCACAAGCACAAGCAGTCAATTACGCTAAATGAACCAATTCAATATGGGTTTTAGGGTCACCCGCTTGAATCCTTTGACACATTATAATACCTTACGGCTTACCTTCTATACCTATACCTAGATATAGATATAGATACAAAATGGCCTCATATATGTATGTATAGGAGGATGTGGAAAGATGGCAACGACGACGACGACGGTGACATTTTGAAGTAATTATTATTGTGTGCTTAGTTTGGCGATAACAATGACCAATGACGACGAAAGACGACGACCGTTTTGTCATTAATTCACAGAAGTCGATCGGTAATTAGTAGATACCATTTGTGTGTATTTGTGTGAAAGGTTTATAGTCTTTTGTCATTGTTAATTTGATTGACAGAGGACATGCAACAAATGGGTATGAGTTAACTTGTTGGAATTTTAAGTTCAAAAAATAAATAGCTTAAGGTTCATTTAATTTAGAAACAATAATGTAACGTGTGTTGGGATCATCGAATTAATCACAGAACTCTAAAGGGGCTCAAATTATATTTAAGGTTTATTTGTTTTGAATAGAAGGTTTTTTGAAAAATTACAAATAGATAACAAAATTAAATTTATTGTTTATAAAGGGGAGTTTTTCGACGCTCAATAAAACACAGGCTTATTATCGAAGACTTTTATGAACGTTTGATTTTCATAAACCAATTCACTTCCATCTATGTCAACATTTTTGATCTGAAGAGGATTATATTTAACAGTTATGATTTTTTACCTTTTGTATAGGCCTTGTGAGATGCTTTGTGCCATATGCTCAGAAGAAGCACTTAATTACTGTCTGAGATAGCAGACGCTACTAAATTACAGTCTGAGATAGCAGACACCACTAAATTACAGTGTGACGTAGCAGACACCGCTAAATTACAGTTTGATATAGCAGAGTCTACTAAATTAAAGTCTGAGTCCTGAGATAGAACTTGCCACTAAATTACAGTCTGTGATAGCAGACGCTACTAAATTACAGTCTGTGATAGCAGACGCTACTAAATTACAGTCTGAGATAATAGACACCACGAAATTACAATCTGAGATAGCAGACGCCAATAAATTACAGTCTGAGATAACAGACGCTACTAAATTACAGTCCAAGATAGCAGACTCTTTTACTGGGCTTCCACTGTCGGTCGCTTGTTTTTCGCTTTATAGTACGAAACGATTGGTTCCTTTTTAGAGTCATCGGTAGCGGTCAGTCATCATTGCTTTTAAAGCAACTCGATAAACATTGGCGGGAAAGAAGAGGTATAATGCACGAGTATAGCCCTAATATAATGTTATTCTACTACCAAAAAAAAAAGAAGACCAACAACAGGGTTGGATAGGCTATTGAAATTATTGTAAATCCTCCTACATTCGCCTATTTATCTTTTTATTCATCCTTTACATTTTTTAATTCAAATTGTCAAATTCCCGCAGAGCAACAGAATATTGCTTAAACTTTCAAAAAAAATTGATAAATTCGGTAAAGCTATATTTCAGAAGTTTTTAGGTCTACACATACGGTTCTGAGCTTAAAATGTAAAAGAGTAAAAAATTCCTAACGATGATAATGGTGAAATTGTTCAAAACCTTTATCTTCTATTATTCTCTTCATCTGACATACCTACAATTTTTACCCTCACCTCATTAACTTCGAAGTAGATACTTATTATTCTTGTGTGTAATCATAATAGCTCCTTCTATCCTTCTTGATTCAGACAGCCTAACTTCAAAGCAATTAATTTTGAACTGAAACCTTATTAAATGCCAATCAATGTGTCAACAGGTATAGCCCTATCTTCTCTCAGTATGTAGGTAGCTTTACCAGAACACATCACAGAGCAACATTTTCTTTTTCTAGTTCAATGACACTAAAGTGTATATATCTATTAAAAGTCCTTCTAATACTCCACAGTATCCGTATAGAAACACATTTGTTATAAGAACCTAACTCTGTACACAAAATATAAAGTAGCATTCTCAATCACTTTGGATTGTTGTTGAGCTGCTCCTCAAATCGATATAACTAATTTAATATACCTAAACCATCAATATATGTATAGAGAAGTTCTGTTCCTTTTGCAACAATGTGTGTAACATAACACTGGCGATTGTAAAAATGTTTCGTGACTTTTGACCCCAAAAAGACTCATTTGTTTTTTTTTTTTTTGAAAAAAGAAAAACGTTTTTATACACACTCAATTCAAATAGTACGTATAAGGTTTCTATGCTGTCATTGTGTCTCAAAAGACTTCATTTGATACTCTGATAGATATACTGATTCTCTAAGTGAGCTCTATACAATCGCCTTTGACGAATAAATAAAATTTTATCTGAGCCAGTTCTTACAGCGTTGCCAATTCAATGAAAATATAAGAGATACAAAATTTACAAAAAAATGTATCCACCAGTCGGATTTGAGTAATTCCATTTTTTTTTTTAAATTTAAAGGCAGTGCCACATGCTCCACCCTTTTCCATATCTTTTTGTAAAAATTAAACACAATCAGTTGAGTCATTAACAAAATATCTACATATGTATAAGAAAATAAAGACAAAATTTAAATTGCAATTGATTAAGATATTGCACGAATTTTAATCAAAATTGTTTGAGTCGTTTTCGAGAAAACTTGAAAAAACCAAAATCTTTGTATGGCAACTACCTGTTTTAGATTAGCTTAAACAAAAGTTCGAACTTCATCATCACTAGGAAATGACAAAAAATGCTCTGTACAAAATTTGGAGAAAATCTGTCACCCGTTTATCCTCCAGCTCAAATTACAGTGGGTGGACGGAGGCACGGCAACGACAATGGCAACACTCATGTCATCATATCATGTTATACCTTTTTTTAAAGCCAGTAATCCCTTTATTAATATTTGTTTTTAAATTAAATTCTTTGAGTGAATAGTTTTGGAATAATTTATTTTAACTCAAAATTTTGAAAAAAATTAAATAAAAAAAATTATTTGAACATTTTTGTGTTTATTTTGAAAATATATTAAAAAAAAAAACAACTTGATTTCAAAAGAAGACTAAAGAATGAATTTTGATCTTTAAAGAAACTAAATAATTCCATTAATATTAAAAAAAAATAACCATGCAATTGGCAACACTCATCTCACCACTCAAATAAATTACTTTGTCTTTGGATTGTTTTGTGTGATGAGATGATTTGAGTATTGTGTGCAGACTTTCGGTTTTATGTGACCATATAAGTACTTTAGAAAATGTTCTATATTGGTTCTATTCTATTTGACAGGATATGGGTGTGACAGGACACAATAAGAGAATGTATCGAGTGATATTTTATCAAAATAAAAAAAAAATATATCAAACGAACAATAAACTAGAATTCTGCAAAGAAAATGGATGTAATCAAATTAATTTATTTGTGTCATTGTTTGTTGCTGTTTATCTTTTCAAAAGTTTTGATACAGTCTTTAAAGTTGATGAGGTTTCTAATTTATTCGTAAGATCAATTCAAAACAATTTAAAATGTTTAAAAAAAAACTAAGGTATGTAGAATGAAAAAATTTCAATTATAAAAACAAAGAATCCAGGAAAATGAGCAAGTTGACATCAGAGTGTTAGTTTTTCTGACATGAAAACATAATTCCAGGACCATTTTTCATTTTTCACTTATCATTTTTTTTTAATTTTTTTTTTGTCCTTTTCTGACAAGGTATTTTTTTCCGATTGAAAACGGGTGATGAATATCATTTTTCAATGACTACCCCAAGGGTATTTTATCGCAAAGTGCCGACGATGATGTTGATTGCAAAAACTGGAGCATGATGACGACAAACACTTTTTTTTTTTTTTTGAGATATGTATGTGTGATATTAGATAGTGGGTAAGGTTAGGTATCTATTTTCATATCTTTTGTTATTATCACTTCACCAGGAGCAAAGATGAAAAGAATATAAAGACTGTCAATATGTATAATAATTGAAAAAAAAAAAAAAAAAAATGAATGAAAAGTGTTGACATTTTTTTTTACGCCACCACCAAGGTTAAAAAGACCATAAGCTTTGAGATTCAAATTCGATGAATAGGTATTATAATGGGTGATTTTTTAAGAGGTTTAGAACTTTAAAAAAAAAAAAACACAAAAAATTCGAAAAAATGAATGAAATATTTATTTGAATCGATAGTTTGAACCTTGCAATTTAATGTTTAAAGATAATTTCATGCAAATGTTGACCGCGGCTGCGTCTCAGGTAGCCCATCCGCTGAGTCCAATTTTGGCATACTCTTTCACACATATCGGCCGGTATCTCACGAATGAATGCATGGATGTTGGCTTCCAGTGCGTCAATCGAAGCGGGCTTGTGCCTATAGACATTAGCCTTGACATACCCCCACAAAAAATAATCTAATGGTGTCAAATCGCACGATCTAGGCGGCCAATTGACCGGCCCGAAACGTGAAATTAACTGTTCACCAAACTCGCCTCGCAATTGCGCCATTGTTTCGCGTGCTGTGTGGCATGTGGCACCGTCTTGTTGAAACCACATATCATGCAAGTCAAGAACTTCCATTTCGGGCAAAAAAAAGTTTGTTATCATCGCTCGGTAGCGTTCACCATTGACAGTAACGCTGCGATTCGCATCATCTTTGAAGAAATATGGCCCAATAATGCCGCCGGCCCATAAACCGCACCAAACAGTGGCTTTTTCGGGATGCATTGGTAGCTGTTGCAATGCTTCTGGCTGATCTTCATTCCAAATGCGGCAATTTTGCTTATTTACGTACGCATTCAACCAAAAATGAGCCTCATCGCTGAACACAATTTTTCGATAGATGAACATTTCGAACCGAGCACGAATTTTGATATTAAAATTCAATAATTTGCAAGCGTTGTTCATTTGTAAGACGATCCATGGTTAAATTGCAAACCAAACTGAAGCTGTTTGACAGTGACACAAGGTACTAAACACACGTCAGCTGTCAAAACCAGTGTTGCCAAAACCAAACCAGCTAAAAAATCACCCGTTATTATCTTATCTTTTATTTTGCAGTGCCATTTAGGTTATATTTTGGTTGAGCGGCAAAGTAAATATAAATCTACATGCGTCGGAATAAACATTTAAAATGAAAAAAAAAAACATTCTACCCTTTTTTCCATTATTTGGTAGAAGGGGGTTATTAGGAGCATATGTGAAGTTTTTCGTAAAAATCGTGCTAGAGTTTTAAAGCCTCCATTTTGGATTTAACGAAGAATTAAGAAGAAGAATTAGAAATGGATACGGAGCTGCAACTGGAATAGCTGTCAAAATATTCAATACACACAAATTCAATGTTACGAACACAACACAACGCAACTGCAGTCGGTGCTGCAGACGATGCTGCAAGAGTTCACCAACTTTTAAGTTTTCACTTTCGACGTTTCAATTTGTATGAAGAAAAAAAAGAGCCGAAAAAAATATTGAAGCTTTTTGTGGTTATTTGTTTCGAGAAAAATATTATTAATTAAAAGAAAATTATCGGAATTAGAAAAAGTGATGATAAGACTGTGTTTGATTGTTTTTTTTTTTTTTTTAAATATACAAAATGCTGTACAGCTGCATTGCGGGCATATAAAAATTAGCACCTACGACACTTTTTCACAGTTGTTGCATCTCCAGCTCCAGTTCCATTTAGTTGCGGCATTCTATTGTGTTCAGGCAGCAAGTCCGTTACCGGAAGTGTTGTGGAGGTGGTAGTTGCTTTTTCCGAATATAGGTTTTTCTGAAGATGTAAAATCAGAATTTTTCATTTTATTTAATTATTCTCAATTCTTTTTCATATTTTGTTTACTTTTTCAAATTTGTTACATTTTTTTTTTCAGTCTTCAAATTCGCATTTTTTTTTCTCCATTTTTTCACTTTTTCACATTTGTTTGTGTGCGGTGAGTGTCCGTCCGATATTCACCTCTCTTGAGACCAGGTCTGATATGTAATTTTGCTGTTGGTGAGGTTTAGTTTCGGGGGCAAGATCCCCCCACATCCGTCGAGCTCAGCTGTGGAATGCAAGTAGGCCGCGTCCCCGGAACTGGACACTACTTCCCATTCCATTTCGATCCCGCTTCCAATTCCTATTTATTCCTAGCCCTGTTCTTTTCTTGTCCGCTAACTTGCCGAACCTTCCCCCATCCTATTTCCTCTCTACTCCTCTACATTTGGCCAGCAACAAGCGGCCTGCTTGCGATGCACAGCTGAGCTCGACGGATGGGGGGATTTTGCCCCCGAAACTCACTTTTCAAATTTTTTTTTATCTCTTTTTTGTTTATCTCTTTCTTTCTTTTAATTCACACATTTTTTAACAATTTTGTTCTTTTTTCACTTTTTTTAATTTTTATCTTTTTTTTTTTGGTTATTTTTTTTCATATTTTTTTTCATTTTTTCACTTTTCTTTCATTTTTGCAATTTTTTTTCACTCTTCACATTTTTTTCGCCCACTTTTGTTTCATTTTTTTTCGCTTTTAATTTTTTCACTTTTTTCACTTTTTAGGTTTTTCACTCATTAAATTTTTTTTATTTTAAGTAGTTTTTTCTTTTATTTCACATTTTTTTTTAGTTTTTTTTTAAATTTCATTTTTCCATTTTTGTCATTTATTATATTTTGTTCTCCATTTTTTTTTTAATTTTTTTTACTCTTCACATTTTTTTTCTCATTTCATTCACTTTTTTATATTTTTTTCACTTTTTTATATTTTTTTCACTTTTTCGCATTTCATTTTTCCATTTTTTTTCAATTCTTCGTTTTTTTTTTTTTTTTTTGTTTTTTGTTCTCAATTTCTGCATATTTTTGATTTTTTGATTTTTTTTTTTTTCACTTTTTTTAATTTTTTAAACTTTAATAAATTTGTTTGCTGATACTTTTCAAGTCTTCGAAGTTAAAGTATAAATCCCACGATCATTATTGAGTCATCTAGAAAGGTGATTCAAAAAAGTATTATGTTAAGGAGCACAAATTAAGTGTTATCATTTACGAGATCTTCTTTTAGCAGGAATTATTTTTTTTTAACATCGAAGATTTAAGTAGTTACCCATTTAACACGCTTTATTTGCCTTAAAGGAGTAAGTGATAAAAAAAGACCCATTGTAAAAACAATATCACTCATAATTTTGACCAAACTACCTTCAATGTTCACCTCCTTTTTAATTAAATTATCCCCCGAGTCAGTGAATCTAATTACACCCGTGACCTTACCTATTTACAAAGACATCATAAAATTTACCAATTTGCAAAAATTCATTTTTGATTTTAACAAAACACTATATGCGCATTATTATTGCCGAGTTTTTTTTTAATTTCTAAATCAGTTACATCGTATAGGTACATATAGCAGGTTCACTACAAAAAATTACCCATTAAAATCAGCAATTTGTTTCTATTTATGTTCTATCCGAAAATAAATTTTGCTTAACTTTCAATTCTCAATTAAAATTGCTTGCTCGCAGATTGAAAATATACAGGTAATCCTATATCGTAGATAGAAACGCAGAATTCCTGGAAATCAGATTAAACAATCAAATAGCCTAGGCAGATACATACATTACATAGGTACTGTTTATGCGTTCATGGGAAATTGGCCAGGTTAATATTCTTTGCAGAGCTTTTAATCGGCGTGGCGGTGAAAATTCCAGTGAATACGCCCGCAACAAATATTATAAATGTAGATATTTATGTATATTTTCCAGTTTATAATTAATTTGTCGTCCTTTGCCCATTTTCACTGTGTGTCCTGTGTTCAGGCTTGTATGTAAATATATGTGCAATATGGTGCCTGCATATATTTCGAAAAATGTTTGTCATTCGAATTGAATGTTGTTTCTAATTTGCATTTTTGACAAATTTCTCGGTCTCAGGGCATTTTATGGCGAATCAGCCAGCAGAACCCAGGATCATGATGCCAAAAACGTTTATTTCACAAAAACATAGAAAGGACAGACATCTTTTCATTCTAATATCCTTTACCTCTCTCCGTATCTACCTCTCTTTCTCTCTTTCTCATTCTATCGATGAAAATGGAAATGAACATTCAATTAGCATTCTGTCATTCATTAGAGAATATTGTGCTCTGTTGCTGTTTTTCATCGTTTTTTTTTTTGTTGACAATTAAGAATTCATGTAGATAGGTGTAGAGGTTTGCCAAAACATAATACACTCACATCATGATTCAATAGGTACCTATAGCTGATTCGGTCACTCCCAACCCCCCATTTACCAACAAGGATTTTCAAATTAAATGTGGTCATAGTTTAGGGGTTTTTGCATGTGGCTGATGAATTTTAATCAGTGAAATGCCATGGATATAGGCGAACCGCTTGGTGTTCTATTGTTTCACTTTTGTGGTTGAATTTTAATGACTCTTTAACCTTAAGTTGTGAAAGGCCTATACTATATGCTACATAAATAAAGAGGGTTTTAATAAAATTGTTTAACTTTGTTCATGAATTTAATGAAAATTAAGCTTTTTAAAAACTTATAATGAATATAAAATCAAAATTGTGTAATTTATACTTCATATATGGGGCTGTGAATATTTTTAAAGCCTCTGGACTATTATTTCACTCTTCCATAGATTTTGTAAGTTCTGTGCCTCATTTTCGTAAGTTTTAAAATATTCTCTATATAAAAATTATTCTTTAAGAATTAAATTCTTATTTTTTTACAAGCAAATAATAAGCAACCCTTATTGCCATTATTATTGGCTATTATACTATTGTTGTTTTAATGGCAGGCATTAAGTAAATTTAAATGATTTTATAACTAACCAATTTAACCATTTTCTAAATTTTATGTTATTTCATTGTTTATTAAGCCATTTCCTTTCTGAACATTTTATAGCCCTAAAGAAAGTAGGTACATAAACATTCGTATACATACATATTATTTATACCAATACAATTTAACAAACCTATTATAAAAATTTAAAATTCCCATCAAATTAATTTTCCTGATTTAGCAAAATTAAAGAAAAAAAATAATCGCTCGTTAAATTGCCTATTGGTTTTAAAAGTTCATCAAAAGCCCTTTTTTTTTGCATTAAATTTTACCCATCTGGCTTTTATCGCGTATACGCGTACCTAACGGTACTCGTTATTCCTTCAAATTATTTTGGCAAAAGCTTAAAAACAATCAAAATCTAGGGTGTAATAAAATCTTTTTGTAAATACATATACAATCCGCTTTTCTTGATTGAGGTCTATATTTTTTTTTTGACAGTTTCTATTTCTGACTTGATTTTTATAGGAGAAGTATTGATGTTTCATTTAAAAAAAAAAAAAAACAATTTCGAGGTTTTAATGATGATGAAAAAAACGTGATGCATCGGTACGTCCTCTCAAATCTAGTTATAGCCTTAGCGACTGAAGTGATTTCCTTCAAATTTTGTACAGTGCATTTTGTTGCACTTTGAATTTGACGTAAATATGTCGTGGAAGCTTAGAATTTTTCATGCTTGTTTTTTTTTTTTTGTTGTTCTTAAATAATGCTAACATTGTAATAAAGTTAGCATTATCACCCTTAAAAAAATGGTAAATGAACTTAAAACAAGAAAAGGAGCATATAAATAACTAGCTGGTCTGCCTAGCTTTGCACCGACTTCAAAGAACACTACAGTAAATTTATTTGTACGCTCTAATAATTTTTATACACAAATGTATTAGTTTGAGAGTGTAACGCCATCTGTTGGCGATGCAATTCTCGTTAGCCGATTGTCAATTTCGTAGCGTTTGTCATTCCTTATATCAACACTATCCACCCCTGAAAGTAGGAAGGTATGTAGTTTTCAAGATTACCCGAATTTTACGAACGAAATTCCCATTTTCGACTCCTTAGTGTGTTAACTTGTTTCAATACGAATGCAACAAAAAATCTTCATGCAAATCGAATGAGTTACTGCCCGAAAAAAAATTATAAATTAAAAAAGAAAAAAAAAATAAAAAAGTGAAAAATAAGCTCGTGATAGATTTTTTTTTCTTTAAAATATATTTACAAATAGCACGTATATGACACTATTTTCAAGCTGTTGCAGCTGCAGTTCCAGTTGCAGCATTCTATTGTGTTCAGGTAGTTAAGGACGTACGAAAAAAACCAATTACTTTTTATTTATTTAGATTGTCGTAAAATTGTCAGAAAATTATTGTTAAAAAAAAGTGTCGCATGTTAATTCCAAAAGAACATTCTATTAAATGGGATTGGATTTGTTATAATTTTCTCCTAAGTATTTTTCTGATATTGAATTTTTTTTATTCTATTTTAGGGAAATTCATCATCTTTTGGATTTCTTTGAAGAAAAAAGTACGCAATTTTTTTTGACACAATACATCGAGCGAAAATTGTTTAAACAAACGAAACTTAAAAAATTGACGGACATGAATTTTTTCATTATTTTCCCTATAACATCTGGTGTACCTAACCTACCTACTTTTATGTCGAAAAAAAAAGTTTTGTTGCGCAACTTTTAGATAGCAACATTTCCTTCAGGTATGGTCGAAATAGTATTACTGTTCAAAAAATATCAACAAAGCTGCGAAAAAAAGGTTAAATTTCGGAATTTGTAAAATTTTCATCGGCAATAACTCTTTATTATTTGATTTTAAAGCAAAATCATTTAAATCAATGTGTTAAATTTGATAACCTACAAATTGCAAGTATACCATTTTTTATCTCACAACTAATTATAAAACGTTTTTATAAAATCGCGCTTTCTTCTTTGTCCGCCCGTTCGGTCCATTATTTTTTTTTTTTTTTTTTTTACGAATTTAAGGTGCATGCATATCACTCATAAATTTTAATTAATAAATTAGCACAAAATATCCTTAAACAATCTAATAAAAATAAAGAATATTATAAAATTTGTTTCAAGTAAATCAGTTTAATACTTTCTGAGTTTACGCGTGACAAACGAAATAATTGTTTCGTCTTTAAGTAATAAAGTATCTAATATAATGATTAGGCGTGGTTTTTTGTAAGTCCGGAGGGAACTGGACGAAACAGCTCTCCGGGCTTACAAAAAAAACACACCTGATATTGATTAATCACTGAATTTTATGATTTTGCAATTTTTGTCGATTTTTTGAGTTTTTTCACTTGTAGGAGGTGTGGTTGCAGAAATTAGTTATTTTTATTTACCAACAATATTTTTAATAAAATATAAAACATTTAGAAATACCCCACCTTTTGTAACATAAATCCCTTTTCCGGCCTTTCGTGAAATCTCTAAAGAGCAAATCCCTGATTTATAAGAACAGTAATTCATATTCGTTGAATATTTAGGGTTTTTTTTAAATAAATTTTTGATCCTGTGATGCAGAGTGTCTATATATGTACATTAAACATGCCCTTCAATAATGCGAGACCTAGTGCCGCACGGTCTAACAATACCAGCGCCTGTGATTCTGATATTCAATGTGCATACTAGAAATACAAACAAAACTGTTTACCAATACAAAATAAATGTCCTATATAGGTACTCCCATCAGTTATATCAGAATATTATCCTTAGAGCCGCATATTTATGTACATGCTATGATACCTATTTGTGATGGTGTTTACGTTTATAATATATGATGCCCATTTACCTATGTATATGTTTGTTCCAAGATCCTATATATGTATACATGTGCATATACACATGCATAATGTTATAATGTTTCTATTAGCTCAACTGGTTAATTAGTCGAAATAATTGAATAACGCTCATATCGTTTATATGGCATGAAAAAAGTGAAACCATGCACGAAAGAGCAAAACAATCCAATATACACATAGCAACACGTCATAGCGCATCACAGCTTTGTGATTTAGGGGCCAAAGGTCAAGCTCCAAAATCTGGCACATCAGTATATATGTATGTATATGTATTTAATGAATGGTTCTCAATGGCTTTTATTCATATAAATCAATGATGACGTTTTTTTTCATGCTTCTGTTTGGTTTGCTTCTGCCTCTGCTGTTGATTAGAAAGGCCAGGCCAGGATGATGGAAAAACATCACTCAGGGACTCAAAATTTATTCAAAATTTGATGATTTTATATGCGGAATATGTACAGGGCTTAGTTTTTGCAAGCAATAAATTTGAATAATGAATTTTATTTTGACAGGCGGTATTAAATTTCATGGTTATATGTTTATTGTTGTTTATTTTAAACAGAATGCGTTAGGTCAATAATATCATTACTATGTAATCCCTACCCTGGAAATAAATTTTAACTTGGCAATAAATTTTAAGTTAATTATTAAATTTAATAGAATAACGATAAAATATTTATTTATTTATTTTATAAATTTATATTGTTAATAAAACAAGTTGTCGCCCCCCTCCTCCCCTCTTGCGTTATTAAAAGTATGCTTTTTGATTTATGTCCTATTCCATGACATAAAAGACTTCTGATTGATGAATAAAATTCTACGATAACTTAGACGTAAAGTTTTTAATATTTAAAATAGAATACAATTTGATATTTAAATATAAAACATTTCAGAAATATTTAGGCAACTCTTAAAAAGTTAGGCCGGTTGGCAGTGGGTATTATTTTCTTCCACGAATATAATCATGTCGATTATGGAATCCGTAATACTGGATCCGCAGTGCAGAGCACTATTTTCTTTTTACTCATTTGTCGTGAAAAGAAAAGAGAACACCAACACTGCAAATCACTGCGGATCCAGTTTTGCAGATTCCATAATTGCCATGAATATCTTTTTATTGAATTTTATTATTGGAAACTTAAAAATATTTTTTTCAAGTATAATCTAGGACTCTATATGATAAAAACCACCGGGAAATAAATTGGTCCTCCTCCTATGAAGTATTTGCGGTATTGGTAATCTCAAAGGGAATCTTATTTCCCAAACAAATTTATCTGCTATTGTGAATCTTACCCGAAAAAAAATTTCAGTCTGAAGTGTAAGTACCATGAATAATTTAAAACCACAGTGTGATCTCACATAAGAGCAAGTTCGTGCGACCCAGTCGTGCATTTTATTTTATTTATTTTATTTTACAAATAATAAACATTTATCTTCAATGTCAAACCATGAACCATCAGGATAAGTATAAATACGTGGAACACAGTTCTATATTTTTGTTTTTGATAAAGATGAAAATTATATTCCCACACGCAACTCAAAGTCATAAAGACAAGCATGATATATCCATCAATTCACATGAGAAATTGAAGAACAAGAAAAAAGGACTTCTTCAGAGGTCATGAAATATGATTTTCAAAAGCTAAAAAGTCCTGCGGGTAAATTTATTATTTTTCTGAAATTGATAATATACCTACGTTTTCTGATGTGATGAGAATGTGAAATTGCGTGTTGCTAAAGTTTGACCGACATGATGAGAAAATTTAAGGTATTTTTTTTGTATGACAAGATGCGTATAGGATATCACTTCCTATTTTTAGTTGTTTAAAAATAAGAAACTTACACACTTATTGTGAGTTTCACCCAAATAACATTCCATCCGGAAAATTTGACATTTAACTTTTCGCCTATTGGGAGTTTCACTCGAAATTTGATGTTCGAAAAATTGCCCTTATTGTGAACAATAATTTCGGGCGGAATGTAGGTATTATGCAATTGACAGCCTTAATTTTCACTTATTTTTAGTAAACTCAAAATAGCTTTAAAAATTCCCGGCGAACAAAAAATTTTAAGTTAAAATATTTTAATGGCTGACGGCTTTTGTCATTGCTTTATGATTTGTACCAAAAAAAATCAAAGTTGTAAATATCTTTATGATTTTTAATAAAATTCACTACTACTACTACTACTATTACTATTTTTCGGGTGAAACTCAAAATAAAGATTTTATAATAAAGGTCGCTATACAGTCTGGAGGGGACCAGAGCCTAAATAAACAAGCTTCTTCCAGCCACCTCAGTGCCTACATCTACCTGTCTCCAGTTCAACTTTACATCTTTACCATTCGAAAATTTAAAAATCGATTTTGTTTTTATTTTGTTAATGAACAATTCAACAAACTTAACTGAATTTTATATAAACAATAATAAGCCAGGTTTCATATTATTCGAATGGTTAAAGTCATATTGGTTATTTAATAAAAGTTCGTAGAGAAAAAAAATTATAATAAAATCTTAAATTTTGATTTATTTCCTTATATTAAATCACTATGAATTTTTACCCTTGTGTTTATTCATCAAAAATTTCTATATTTAATCTAAAATACTAAAAATCTTTCTAATTCTAGTGGAATTATAGAAGCTGATTCAAGTGCTTTTGTTAAATTACACTATATTATCTTAAAGTGTTTATTAAACTACGTGTACTTCACACTCAAAGCCGGAAATCTTGACACTTGATTTTATGTATAGAGTGTGCTGTGGAGTGCGTCAGTGCATCACCCCAATTGTGTTTCCTGAGAGTGCACTTCAACTACCTACATATGTATATAGAGGAGACAACAAACTAAAGTTGTCGCGTTGGTTGTCATGATTAAGGATGTATAATCCTCCATTCACTATAGATGTGATTTTGGAGTACCTACATATTTTACTTAAATCTGATTGCAGTTTAGTAGGTGCTTCTGATGGGTGTGTAGCATAAAGATAGAGATATTCACTATGCACAAGGACATAAGGAAATATATTGGAATATGTAACTAAATATCCTTTGCAAATCTCAAACTATATCAAGTAATATTGGTTCCCAATTAACATTCTAAACTTGAAAATTTTGTTGTTGTTCGTATTTAAGTTATTTTTTTTAACTAGCTAATCCGCCCGGTTTCGCACGAAATTTTTCATAATTTTTAGAAATTTTATATACCTAGTGAAAATAAAATGTATAAGGTCTTCAAACAATAATTTTTTTTTGAACACTCCAATAATTTTTTGACACAAATGTAACAGTCGGAGAGCGTAACGTCATCTTCTGGCCATCCTATTATCGTGAGGCACAAAATAAGACGATTGTCACTTTCGTATAGTTTGTCTTTCTTTATACATATAGAATCAATATTTTATCCTTCCCTATAGATATAATATTCAATTGAATTCCTTATAGATATAATATGCAATTTGATGTTTTCACGATTTACCTATTTTTCAGTCGGAATTTCCTATTTTCGGTTCCGTACTGTATTTACCTGGTTCAATACGTTTCCCAAAAAAATTCCCTTGCAAATCGAACTATTATTTTCAGCAGAGTTATCCGCGTACGAATAAAAAAAATTCATACCTATTTTTAGATTTTTGAAAATTTTACTACCCTAGCTCAAAAATAAGGTATTTGCTAAAATTGTCCAATAGTAGCCCATGGCGTCATGATTAATGCGTTGGACTGTTACACCGAAGGTCTTGGGTTCGATTCTCAGCCAATTCCACCTAAAAAAAAAAAAAACGAAAAGTTTTTCACGGGTTACTGCCTCTTGTGAGGAATTAACAATTCCTCTAAGAGTATTAACAATTCCTCTAAGAGTATTTCTTATCATCGAAAAAGTGCTTCTCACCCTAGCCGTTCGGATTCGGCAGAAAATTGTAGGTACCCCCTATTCCTGCCAATAACAAGCACACAGTAATTTTTTAGAGTTATAAGTCACTGGTTCTACACGAGCTTTCGCGCCGACCAAATAATTTTTTTTTTCAAATTTTCAAATCTTAATTTTCAAAACATGAATTTTGAAACAACAGACAAACAAACGAATTTTAAGAAAAAATTCTGCATTTGCAAAGTCTGCTTTTTTAAAGTGCAGCATCTGTTTTCGAAAATTGAGTTTCCGACCCCAATCGTTGTTTTTTTAATTCTTTAAATATTAAAAAAAAATGAGCATTTAATATTTTTAGAGCTTTTCTATATGAATTTTCATAAAATGAGTATAAATTTTTTCTTTTTTTGAAAAACTCGGTTCTATTTTTATTTTGTAGAGAATTTCAAACTTCTTGTTGTCATTTATTTTATATATTTTTTTACTTGTACATACAAATGTCATTTATACTTTTACGACGAATTTTTTTCAATTTAAATTTTTACACATCAAGTAAATGTACATGAGTATGTACATAATAATGTATATGTAGCTATTCACTCAATAAATCAACAAAAATCAATCAAAACCTCATCCTTTAACCTAACTTTAGGTATGAGTATAAAAATATAACCTTCGAACTCGAATGCGCGTCAATATAAACAATTTTAGATGGATTTTGTGGTTATAACAATGATACCCTTCGAGATATTTATTTAAACACTCAAATCATATATCACGCTTAAAATGCGTTAACTTGAGAGTTAATTTTAGATTTGGCGGCGCGGCGGCGGTATTTCTTGCTAAAAGAGGAATGCTTCTGCTGTGCTTGGTATTTTATGTGGAATGTTGTGAATTATTGCAAATGTGTTTACACAAAATAAAACACGTTATACAGTGATGTGCAGTTTATAACCTTGTCAAAATTTAGTTCAATACATATTTCGTAAAATAGACAAGTCGAAATGTATCATTTGAAAGCGTTGGAGAGATTATAAGGAGTAAATACGCTCTACAGGAGCAGCCATCTTGAATTTTAGGCGAATTGGTTTTCTTAAATAAATAATTCGTACTTTATAAAATTTATGCTACAATTGCTCTTAACAAAAAAGTTGTTTAAAATTTCTTACCGATTTAGTCGAAAAACATCATTCCAACAAACTTGTTATGAAGATTTTTAGTCTAAAGATGATGAATTATTAAATATTAACTCCAAAATTCAAGATGGCGGCCAACACAAATTGCATAGAATTTCGAAAATTATACTTTTAACACTCTTACCCCTCGTAACGAAAGAAAAATTCCTTAAATTTGTACCTAAGATTTAGTTAAAGGGGGGGGGGGGGGGGGGGGGGCGGAAGGTGGGTTTAGCAAAGGGTTGAAATTGAGTTTTTTGTTAAAATTTTTGAAAACTATTTTTTTTCCCGGAAATTTCAAAGCAAAAATTATAGTTTTTAAAGAGCAGTAAGTTTTCAAGAAAACGTTTGCATATATCAGTTTTTTTTTTTTAATGAAGTACTATTTGTCCCCCATCGCTGTGGTGAAGTACCTGGCGTATTTGCCTAAGATTTACTCAAGTTTGACTTTGCCCTTACGAAAAAAGTTTTATAAGCAATTATTTTTGTAAAGAATTCCTTAAGCTACCGCTTTGACATTTCTTCGAAAAAAAAACTGAAAATTTCCACGTAGGTACAAAAAAAACTGAATTATTTCTTTTTCTCATAAAAAAAATCAAAATAAATATTTTTGATCGCACGAAAATCTCTCCACCGAAATTCGGATTAATATGTGATTCTTGGCTTAAGATTTCATCAAAATCTATTAAATCGTTTAAGAGAATGAATGTCGAAGTCTTTCATGAGAGATTCCTATTAATTCTTTTAAACAAATCCTCGTAGAACACAGTTTCAAACATTAATTAAACGTTGAGAGGAGGAAGAAGTTGCTATCTAAAGTTTAACAAAAATTTGGTTTTTCCATATAATATGTTTATTACAATTTTTTTTGCACAACACTGTAAAATAAATAATAACCATATATCAGTTGCGCGTTATTGTAAAATACCAAAGTTTAAATAATAGCTTTCCACTTGAGGAATGCTCTCTACGGTTTGTATATATTTATGTACATATGTATGTTTAATGAATATAATGTTCTTGATTAATGATTGAAATTGACGACTTACAAGTAAAATGAACAAATCAAGAACAAGAATTAAGAATTATTTAATTCGATGGCTATAACAAATTATCGCATGAAATTTCAATTTATCGAAGTTATCAATCAATCCGTACTTACATATATATATAGTCAATAAATTTGTAGAAATAAATTAATTTTGTTATTAAAATTAGAAACAAGACTTCGGGCACTTAAACCATATTGAGTATGGTCCTTCAGTTCACAGGTCAAAAAGTCACAAAGACTGTCTAAATTAACAGGTGTGGATTGTAGGTATTTTAAGAATTGAACACAATGTGGGTGTGGGGGAAATCTGAGACTCATAATATCATGTAATGCTCTTAGCACGATCTAAAAAATACAAAAAATTGTTATCCACCAAATATAAAATAAATTGGGTATGGTGTTACAAAGTCTAGTGACTAATGACTCTCAACCATTCCTGTGAGCGTGGTTATTGGCAGGAATGGATTCAAAGCCGTCCCAAAAACAAGTTCCGAGTAGAAGTACAAAATTTGCATTAAGTCCTACATAGAAAGTTCAAATCTATGCTTTAAATAATTTAAAATATAAGAGCGAGTTTTGCTTTTTCTATTCATTGTGCTACCATGCATAAAATTATAGTAAAACCCTTCATAACGCTGACAACTTTTTTAAAATTGCTGAATTAACCATAAAATTGACAGAAATTACCTGGGCCAGTCCCTATAGTTTGCTAATTTTCAATTTTCATACAGACGTCATAAAACAAGAAGTTCGGCAAGGTAACCTACCTTACCTACCACTACACCCAGTCGAATTGGTTTAGGGAAATTCAGTGAAAAGTTTGCTGACGTTTATTTTCAACTTTGAAGGTGCTGAAAACTTTACCTCGTCTCCAACGAACCGAAGAAAACAAAAAAACAAAAATAAAAACAAAAAACTACTTAATCTACCAATTTCAACCACCAAAAGGTTGTAATTGCCAAAAACTATACATTCGAGTTTCTGTTGAAAACGCAAAACTTAAAACTTAAAACTCTTATGACTATATGGCTTCTGGTACTCTGTACCTAACCTACGTATATAGTCTGAAGGGCTGGACTGTAACTTGTAACAGAGCTTGGTATATATACATATACAAAATTTTAAACTCTGAATAGAAAGTTTCTGTTTGAAATTTAATTTCAACCCTCAAAAAGACGAAAGAACAATATACACAAATATACAATTCGACTGGATATAAGTTTGGCTATAATGCCACATTTTCATACATACTTATATAGACGAATCGGGTATATGGCGTTAGGAGAGACGCGCAGCACTGCACCTGGTATATAAAATCGGGTTTTGCTAGTTACAACTATACTAACCTTAACTATTCACCAAAACAACGGCAATAATAAAACTTTAGCTTGTCCAAAAACTCCTATACACAACTTCTGTATACATTTTGCCATTTCTGCTGTTAAAACTTTTCAATATCCTTGAAATTTCTTTTCTCTGATGGTGCATTGGAGTCCCTTTTATATGCATCATTGACGTCGTTGTCGTCGTCGTAGTCGTCAGATTTGCCACGCCTGCCACCACCACCGCCGCCGCGCCGTTCGTCGCTGTTATACCATCATGTGCGAGCGATATATAGACTATTGTTTTGTATATATTTGACTTTTGTTGGGTACATAGCAAAAGGGCACTTCTTTCAATTCGGCACTGATTTGATATTCCTTTATAGGAACTTTTGGATTGTTGAAGCCAGTTGGCATAGGTTACCTACCATATATGAATGTGTAAAAGAAGAAGAAGACATGCAAAGTAAAATGAATGAATTTATTGTGAAATGAAATGGAAAATGCTATAGAATCGTGTTTTTCAACTTATTGTTTCGATGTCATTTCTTTATTGAGGGCAATCTCAACTTTCAAAGGATGGTTTATGAAATGAGAAAGTTTCTTAAGTTATGAGAGGATATTTCAGAGGTAAGCAAGATTAAAAAGAGCATTTGTGCTGGTGGGGATTGAATTATAAAAGATCTGAATTTTTGAATATTATGGATTTTCGAGATATGGGTTCTAATTTTTTACTTGAATGTAGTTTCCTTCACCTCGTCTGCCGATTTTCGAATGGCGGTAAAACTGGTAATTCAAAACTTTGTTTAGGGCTTTAGTTTTGCCCTTTTTGGAATATTGTTCTTTAATTTGGTTTCTTTTTTATAAAAATATTACATTAAAAATTAATTATTTTATTTTATTTTTTTTTTATTTTTTTTTATTTTATTTAATTTTGTTGTATTTTATTTTATTGTATTTTATTTTATTTTATTTTATTTTATTTTATTTTATTTTATTTTATTTTATTTTATTTTATTTTATTTTATTTTATTTTATTTTATTTTATTTTATTTTATTTTATTTTATTTTATTTTATTTTATTTTATTTTATTTTATTTTATTTTATTTTATTTTATTTTATTTTATTTTATTTTATTTTATTTTATTTTATTTTATTTTATTTTATTTTATTTTATTTTATTTTATTTTATTTTATTTTATTTTATTTTATTTTATTTTATTTTATTTTATTTTATTTTATTTTATTTTATAAAAAAAAATGTTTGATCAACAACAACAATTTTTTATCAACAACACATAACACACCAAGTTTATAGATTTTTGTTCCTTAAACCGTATTCAAAATGTGTCTTTTTTCTAAAAAAAAAATGACTTAAAATAAAATAAAAAATGTTTAAACACAACGGTAACACTTATGTAGTATAATGGTGTTACTTTTAAACTAGAAATGCATTCTTTCATTTTAGTTTTAAAGCAAATTTGTTTTAAAGACAAATTATTCTTAAAATTTTTGAAACATAAAATTGAAAAAAAGTCCTTTAAATAAAGTACTATTTTTGTTTTTTATATTCTATGCTTCTATCATCCATTTTTGGTCAAATATTAAAAAGCAGCAGTCGTATTTATTAGATTTTTTTAGAATACTATTGGACAATTATCCAGCTAAGGCATTGTCTAAATTATTCGACTTTTCCTTATTTATAAAAGCATTCTAAATAAGTCCCCATATACTCACTGACATCCCTGTAATCTGTCAATTTTATGAATTTTTGGATACGTCCATTAAATATTTCTTTCATTTCAAGATAACTTCAATTCTTAGTTCATTGAACGTAAGCCTTTTAGAATAGGTTTAGGCAACTAATTGCAATGTCTAAGTTAGACAATCATTGGAACATATCTATAAATAAAATTTTGTAGTTGAACAGCTGTCTTAAATTGCACATACTTTGGAATGAGCTTATAAATAAGACTGCAATTGCTTAAAAGTATTGCATGTAGTTTTCGAGAAAATTAAAACCAACTTTATCGACTGCACTATTTATTACGTGGAAATATGATTATTAGATCTTGGGGGAAACCTATTTCTGTTATTTTTAATTTTTACAAACTAAAAGACATTTTAGCATCCGATAATTTTTTTTGCTTAATTTTGTAGGTCTAAAAAGAAGTATTTTTAGAATTTTTGGAAAAATCTTATTTTACCCAATAGGCTGAACAGATTAAAAAAAAAACAGTTAATTTAAATAGGGGGGCTACTTTTAGGTTAGAAAAAATGGTTATTAACGCCACATCCCTTAATTATAACCATTTTTCTTATATTTTTTTTTCTCGAAAAAGATTCAACTGATTTTTATAACAAAATTTTGGAGAGTTTTAATTTTTTTGTATTAGTCCGTGGCGTAATGGTTAAACATAAATTTAAATAAACTTGTGACTTAGTGGCTTAATGCTTCTTCAATTTTTTGAAATTTTGTACCATATTCTGACCTATATTGTGAAAAGTTAGATTTACTCTCATTTCGTTGAGTTTCTGTTTTTCATCTTCGTTTGGATGTAAGCTATGTTTTTTTCATTGTCAGCGCAATCGCGAAAGAAATTTGCCCGGATTTTTGTTTTTCCATTTTAGGAAATTTGTTATCAGGAATCATCTTCGAAATTTTTAGGGAAAATATTCCTTTCATCCTTTTTTTGGTGACCTTTTTCCTTATTTCAATTTATTATCATTATAATTTCGTACGAGATTCGCTATGGGAACAATTTTTTCCCCATTAACCTTTTTTCCGGAGAAAAAAATTCCCATTAAATTAACGACAAGACATGTAGATAAGTACAGAAAAATATATTCCTCAATTTCCCTTATTCCAGGTCATATTTTCTGATTTACGTTCCACTAGGTAGCTATAGCTTTGAAATTTATGATCTTATACATGAACTTAAGCTTTATTTACCTTTGATCTCCTGAATAATTCTCTAAAAAAAAAGAATTAGAGTTGTACCAGCTATCTTGTCCATGAGTGTCATCAATCATCATCAATTATAATTTTCAACTTCAATTACTTATATGAACATAAAAGTTGTTTAGATCTCTATAGGCATCTATTTATTACTAAACATTCACTTAAACCATAAACTAAAACCAATAATTCAACAAAATTTATTAAAAATGACCTTTCGTTGCAAAATATTGCTTCTACAAGATAGGTACTCACATAAATATACAACACACTGGCCTTATCTGCATCTTATGCCCAATTACAAAGGTCTTAAATATTGACAAACAACCAATAAATAAAGCTT
The DNA here is from genome assembly GCA_951394125.1 of Epistrophe eligans. Classification (NCBI taxonomy): domain Eukaryota; kingdom Metazoa; phylum Arthropoda; class Insecta; order Diptera; family Syrphidae; genus Epistrophe; species Epistrophe eligans. The sequence continues at coordinate 107,009,071 of OX596028.1, forward strand.
AAAGGAATTCCACAAAAAAAGACAACCCCCCGCATATATGTACATATAAAACTTCATCATGAATCCTATAATAAATTGTTCACAGGCCATAAACCAAAAATAAAAAAAAAAATTAAAATAAACATACAACCAAAATGATTCAATATACCAACAAAAGACATCACATACACAGAAAAGGACTAAACTCGAAGACCATCAAAAGTGTTCCGAAGAAGATATGCGTCTGCTATACTCGTGAGCTCAGCTCGTCTGTGTTATTAACAAACTGACATGCTTAATTTTTGGTCTATTGTCCTTTTCACTTTTGTTTCTGTACGATGGTCTATATATATGCAAAATTAAATGAAAAAGGACAATATCACTTAATCACAGTCATCATCAGTAAAACAAAAGTACCTAACCATCTAAACCATCCTTATACCCCCCTCACAGCCTTAACACTTCTTCTCTATATCCTTGGTTACCTGCTGCTACTACTACCAAGTCTGTTTTACCAAATGTGTGTATGAGTGTGGTGTGTGTTTGTATAACAACAAAATATTTGTACCCTATAAATTGCAATAAATTCGCTTCGATTTATATCCTTTTTACCAAGCCAAGTGAGAACACTATAAAAGCTGTGCCCCCCATAAGTCCACTTAAGAAAAATCTCAATCTCTCTCAAGTTCGAGCTCGACTCCTGCAAACTCTCAGATAAATGCTTTTGGCAACTTCCAGCAATTTTCAGAGAACTAAGCAAATTCACCAGTCACCAAGTTCTAACTACATTTTTCTTCATTAAACAGATTTCTATTTTGTGATCCTTTTTTCCTAACATTTTTTTTTTTTTTTGCTTTTGTGTTTATACCGAGGGAGCAGTAAATCCAATTGTAATCCTTGCTTAAGGTTGTCCTACATATACACACAGTCAGTCGGTGTGTGTGTGTATATGTGAAGACGATGATGCTTTTCTATATGGGCATATTTCTAGGATAATAAATGTCTCCAAAAAGAGAAGAGATTCCATTTTGTCTGTACCTATATATGGCTGCAGGTTTTTGAATTGTTATGTTTTGTCGTCACTGTTGGCATTGTCCTTTGAGAGTCCTTGGTAGAGGTTGGCGAAGAATTAGATTGTCCCAGCAAAGATTCCAGGATATGAAAAGTTATCCATATTATTATTCTCATGGCCTATATATATGTATGTGTGTGTATATCTGTATTATAGGGAATCTAGGAAGGATAGGTATCGAAATTTATTTTCAACAAGTGATGATAAAGCCTCATAGATACAAAAGGTCCTTACAATAAACCTTCATTTAATCAACTTGCAATTTAAGTGGTGTCCTTAGAGAAGAGGTTTTTTTTTTTTGTTGTCCTCTATAAATCTTCTTGTTGGCTTAACAAAGAACTTAAGCAAACTATCTGCCATATTAACTAGCATGTGTCAAATGCAAAAAAAAAAATTACTTAAAGATTTAAAACCCATAACATTGCAACCCGCGTGGTGACAAAAATCCCTCATCTTTCGGTAGGTACTGTGAAGTGCGCACATATACCCCCAAGGACTTGGGTAATGTGAAAACTTGTTACAATGTGAACTTTTCTTTTTTGTTTTGTGTTTTTTTTTTTTTGTCAAGCTGCGGGTGAAGTTTTTCATCACAGCAAGACTATAGAGGTACTTTTTTTGACATAAAAAAAAAAAAAAAACAAAAAAAAAAAATAAAAAGACGATAAGTGGCTGTGAATGAACTCATAGTTTTCATTTTATTATCACAATGTGACATGTTGGGCGAATATATATACATAGCACATAACATCCAGGGTTATACTATACAACAAGTCCCTTAAGGCTTGAGAGGCATGTTCCACCACAAGAGGACTTATATGTTAAACACGCATTGCGGATGTTGGTAATGTGAAACAATGAGGGAAACAATTGTGAAGTTTTAGGACAATGCGAACCGAATATACATACATACTTACATACGAGTAGTATATAGAAATGAAGGCTTATTTTTTTTGTATTCACTTTTCACTTCTTATTTTGGAATTTGAATAACTTTAGATATTATGGTAGGTAATTCTTGTGGTCGTTTAGCATGTGAATGTGATTTGAAAGTTTTAAGATTTTATAGACTTTAAGATTTTCACACAATAGTTTTAGGAATTTTTATTTATGATATTTTGTTCCAAGAAAATTTTAAGTTAAGGTATAGAAGAAAATTGAAGAAGTTGTTTTCGAAAAAAATTAAATTTTCGATAAAGGTTGTTAAACAGTTCTATGGAAGGTACGGTTATTTTTGGTTACAGGTACGAATAATTTTTGTTAAAAATCTACTAAATGTAAAAAAAACCAAGAATAACATAAATCCAATAAATCTTTTTCGTAATATTGAGGTTTAAAAAAAAAATAATTTTTTTTTAAATTAATTTTTTATTTTCAAAATTATAAATTTGGTGGCACAATAGCTAGTCTAGAACCAGGCTTATAGTGACTTACAATTCTCAATAATTCCTGTGTGGGTTTTATTAGCAGAAATGGAGGGGACCTACAATTTTTTGCCGAATACGAACTGCTAAGGTTATACTTTTCGATGACAAGAGAATTAGTTAATTTCTCGCAAGAGCATCAGTATCCCGTGAAAAACTTTTTTTTTTTTTTACTGAAATTCAAGACATGGATTTGGACGAACTTCTGGTTCATGTAGAATGGCGCTTCATGCCACACAGCGCATGCACCATCGATCTTTTGCGTACCAAATTCTCAAATTTTGTTATTAGCCGTCTTGGCGATGTCAATTGACGATTTGACCTCTTTGGACTTTTTTTTTGTGGGGAACCGTGAAGGACCAATGTTATGCCAACAATTCGGAAACGATTCAAGCACTTAAGGCCAATATCATCCAAGTAATCCGTGAGCTACAGCCCGAAACCATCAACAAGGTCTTGGAAAATTGGAGTAACAGAATGCGCTACTGCGTAACCAGCAAAGGCAGCCACTTGAACGACGACGTTGTATTCCATAATTAATGGGAATTTTTACTCTTATAAGGCCATAATACACGTTTAATTTTGTTCATTTTATTGCATTTTTAAAAATGTTTTTGAAATCAGCTTGTATTTTGCCCAGCCTGTATATTAGATCGTAAAATTTCACTCCATCGATTACCTGAATAAAAAAAGTTTTTTTTTTTCCATTACAAAAATGTAACCTTGAAATAACCCTGAAAGTAATCATGATCAAACAGTGACTTTTTCAAGATGCATTGGATCTCATGTGGATTGCTATCATCCCAAATTCGACAATTTTGTTTGTTGTCTAGAAATCGGCCTCATCGGTGAAGATGTTCCAGAGCCCATTCAGCGAATACACTTCGTTGTCTATGGTCGTTTACTTCCAGGCCCTAGGTCAGTTCACTTTTGTACAGATGCAGGCCCAAGTCACGGCGCGGGGCAAAATTCGCCAAGTTGTAGTCTGCGAAAAGCCGAATTCTTGTGAGCGACGCAAAATCGACTTCCTCGGCGAATTCTCCTGCACACTCTCCAGGACAGTGGCAATTTTTTCGGGACATCGTATTTTTTGTCGACGTACGGATATTGATTGATCGTTAACTGAACCAGTGGACTCAAATTTTGCCACCATTCTGCAAATAGTCCTCTCGGTAGGACGATTATAAAATAAAAATAAATAAAATAAATTGGTCGGCGCGACAGCTCGTGTAGAACCAGGTCCTAGTCTCAACCATTCCTTTGTGCGTGTTATTGGCAGGAATAGAGGGTACCTACAATTTTCTGCTGAATTCGAATGGCTAGGGTGAAAAGCACTTTTTCATGACAAGAGATGATGCTCTTGAGAGATTTGTCAATTCCTCGCAAGAGGCAGTAACCCGTGAAAAACATTTCTGTTTTTTAGGTGGCATAATAGTCTGGGAATCGAACCCAAGACCTTCGGCGTAACAGTCCAACGCACTAACCATTACGCCACGGGATACTACATACAATTATGGCGACCATAAAATGGGCGAAGCGCGTGGAACGTTGCCAAAACAGGACACCCATTTTAATAAAACAATTTTATCATTTCCACGTGTTGTTGAACGTTATATCCGTCCAGCTAATTTGACAGATGATGAACCTTAACAATATGGCCGCTATAAACTGTCGAACCCCATTACAAGAACAACCTTTATGTTTTCAGAAAAATATCTTACCTGAGGGAATATTCAGTTAACTTGTTACTTTTGTGACACACTTTATATTTATAAGTATACTATACCTGGTATATGTATAAGTGTACCTAATTAAATTGAAAAATCCTGAAATTTTGATGAATTCTTCTATATTTTTCAAATTAATTATATTCCACTGATGATCGATTATAATTGTTGAATCCAGGGATTCGGACTGACAATGATTGAAAAATCTTTTGTAAACTTGAACAATACTCTCTGATCATTAACATTTATTCCAATTATTAAATTTCATTTGCAGAATTTCCTAAATTCTCAAATGTGTGCAGCTCAACAAGTTTCCCGATATCATCGCAAATTGACCCCCATTCCAACTTCCATTATACCTAACCAATGTTAATTTCCCATAAGCATCTAATTAAGATGACCTACATTATTTTATTTGTGATTTAAATGATTAGAGAACAGGTTTAAGCTGATTTCAAAAACAAAAAATGTTATATTTGTATTAAATTGTTGAATTAATATTTACATAAATGATTGAATTTGTAAGCCTTTATCCGACATGATAAACTGCAAAACTAAAAAATCATAAATTACCCCCTTAAAACAAATAAAAATCCCCTTGCATGTTTTACCCCCACTTATACATCGAATATTGAAAAATAAACTAAATTTAAATTTATTATTCAAAAATTTGTATCAATTTAAAATCTACAAGTAGCTAATCAATTTTATCAGGCATCAATGATGGTCAAAAGGACTTAGCACTATATGTGTATATTTATATGGGCAATTGAAAAGGTTAAACCCCGCATTCTGCATAAAATCAATAAAACATCATAAAATATTAGGAGTAGTAGATATATGTAGGTAATAGAATCAGTCTGGGAATATAATATTTATGCTGATTTTGTTGAAAAACCCCTTTCTCTCAACACATGCAGTCAACACTTCTGGTAATAAATTTTCAAAAAATTTAGAAACACATTCATAAAATTCGAAAATCACTGCGGGAATCACAGTGAAAAATTTCATTGATATATATTTTATAGAAAAACGATATAAATATTCTATACCGAGGGATTATGTAAATTGGTAAGCATTTTCGATTAGTGGCCGCATTTTTATTTGAAGCTTAGATTTTTTTTTTTTTTTTTTTGTAGAGTCGTAAAATGTTTTTATGTGCGCCAGATACTAATCGATGTTTGAAAGGAGAATCAGTGACGAGAAAGAGATGTGGTGCGGTGGCGGGTGGGAGGAGTGAAATAAAATAACAAACCACATAAACATCGTGCAAATAAATTTAACATGTGAAATTGGAATTTCTCGTTACCACCCCATCAGAGTTATATTTAGCCTAGAAAATAAAACTGGCACATTTAAGCGCTGTAATAATATGCAATAATATTTGAATAGAAACATCATTTGAAAAAAGGGTACTATAGACGGTTTTTTTTAACTAGGGAATAAGTGAAAAAAAAAACAGTGTTAGATTATGGAATTTGAGGGTTTAAAATGGTTCGTAAAAAAAATGAGGCATACATTCATAGATTTTCTTTAAAAGCCTTGAGTCAATTTTCATAAAATCATAGACACTTGTGGAAATATCGTTATCTATAGTTCTGACAGTTTAAATGTTAAAATTAAGAATTTAATGTTGGAAAAAAAATAAATAAATTTGGTGGCGCGACAGCTTGTGTGGAACTGCGTGCGTGTTATTGGCGGGAATGGAGGGGACCTACAATTTTCTGCCGAATCCAAATGGCCATAGAAATAAACGCCTATAATGATGATGAGAATCTCCAGCCAAACCTGCGACGGGATAAAATTTATATGTATTTTTTTATTTCTTAATACAACAAATTGACCAAAAAAGCCCGAATAAATTATTTCATAACTTGAATTTTGTATGCAAAAATCTGAAATGCAGTTTTTTCTAAATTACTTTGGTCATTACGGATTCGCATTTTAATTAAAATCCTTAGAGCCGTTTTTGAGAAAATTTGAAATCGTTTTATTGAAGCTAAAACAAAAATTCGAATTTCCCCTCAAATTGTACTTCGGTCCATCCGTGTGCTCAAATTAAGTACAATTATGGACGAACAAACGCATAGACGCATAATTTAACTGAAGGTATAACAAAACCCACTTTTTGTGATATCTCCATCATCGTAGTGTAAATTTTGATGAAAAATTTGAATTTTTTTTCTGCACGACTTTCTAACCAATTTTTTTAAAGATTTTCGAAAAAAAGAATCATGTCAAAAATATAGCATATGTCTGTTGATTTGGCCCCAAAATCTGTCCAATTTGTTTTATTAAAAAAAATCAATTTTTTTCAAGTTTGATAAATCCCCTCGATTGTTTTCTTTTTGAATATTACTGACCACCCTTTAACTTTTTCTGTAAAGAAAATATTTTTACATTTATACATATATGTAAGTATAAAAATTTTGAACTTTTTGGGGCCCAGTTAACTCAACTCAAAGAAATTATTTTTTGAACAATGTTCCCACTGTCTATAAATTTAGTTTATCAGTCGATTCTCAAAAATGAAAAACTCTTTAAATAAAATTCTTAAAATTTGAAATTGAATAAAATTTTCAAAATAAGGCACAGACATAAATTAAAAAAAAAAAAACTTGGAAATAAAATTTTGACTTTTTTGCTTTTTTTTGGAATATTGTACAGACTCCCAAAAATTTTAAATATAATCTTTCGAATAGATTCCACTTTTGATGAGTTTATGTTTTTTCGTATAAAACGTTAGAAATGACAGTATATAATTACAATAAAATGATTTTGTGTGATTCAAAGCCTTATTCGACTTCGTATATTGATTTCTTCAGTGCGAAAAATAAATCTCTATCTAAAAACCGACAACCTAAAATCACATCAGGACAGAATACAGACATTTATGTACATATAATACCATCTGCCTTAAAATTACCATAATCGTAGTTTCTTTTTAAATCCTTTTTCAACATCGCCTTTCGTGAGGAGTCCATATTATGCCGACCGGTTGAAAGCAACCAAAAATGATGGATTTTCCTTTTGCGTTTGAGAAAAAAAGAAGAAGATAGTACCTTGACTGGAAAGTACAGGCAACTACGGTTATTTGAACTATGTACCAACATCTGAAACATTCAATATTTTTTTTTATCAAGACCAAGTAGTTATTTAATCAGAATTACCTCGCTAAATGACATCAGTGCAAAGATTAAACGACAACGACATGAAGCTTGCCAATCGGCATTTGGAGCCTAATATTTTGTAAGAATCGCGATCGTAAATGTGTAAAGAGTAAAATTTTACTCCCACTGCCCGATTCCAATAATCGAATTTCTTCAGTCTAAGAAGGAGACATTTAAATATAGTATAAGTCCTCCTAAAAGAGAAATTTAACTTCCTTTCAGTTAAGCGGTATTGATTGTTGAATTAAAAAAAAAAAAAAAAACAACAAAACAAAACCTCACCTACACGAAAAGAAGGCTAAAAGAGACAGATGGAGATTTTTAGCACGATTTCGATGTAAATTACCTTCGTAAAAATGCATAGTGATTCAAAGTGAAACAAAAAAAAAAAAAAAAAACAAGCTTTATCGTCAGGTGGTTATGGTTGTCTGATGATTGAATATGAATGAGATTTTTGTTATTTTTTGGTGGCTGATGGTTTTTTTTTTTGTTTGAATATTTGTTGTAATCCTGGACAAGAAAAAATGGAAGCAGCTTAACAAAGGTACTTAGTTTTTCATAGTTTTTTTTTATGGAAAAGAAAATATTTTTTCGACATTTTCTAAAAATTTTAGAGGATTTCATTCCCTTTCTTATAAAATTTTTAACTACTCTGGAACTATTGAATTTTAAGTATATTTCATGGTAAAAATGATTCAAAAAAAAAAAATGGAAAATTTCTCATATCCAAAGAAAACACAAATATATATCACTTGATGTTTTTAAAAAGCTACACGCATTAAAAAAAAACTACAACAACAGGATCTTTAGATAATTTGAAATTTAAGTGAAAATCTCCTTCGCGATAAATTTTACCAACTTAAATCACACAGAAACTACCTATGAAACTATCGATTTATTTAAAACACACACACAAAGTGTTATAGTACCTAACCTAATCCCTCTCTTACACAAAGTAATTATCTTTTGTTTTTTTAAGCTTCATTCATTCATTAATGTGAAATTGAAGTTCTAATTTAGGTCATAAGATTTTCCTGGCTCTCTCATATTGCTGCACATCAAAAATAAAAGGCTTAGAATGAAATACAAATTGAATTATAATTAAACTGACTGACGGTATAGCGTCAGTTGCGTGGTATAATGTTGGTATATGTACCAAACTGACTCACTGACTATGTGCATGTTTACATATTGTACTATGTCTGATGGTATTTATATATGAAATCCTTTAGTCATGTGGACTATATCTATAGTCCATCAAATGTATATAAAGCAGGAATCACTATAATATAAAAATTTATGTTTGAAGCATGGAAAAAATACTATTCCTTCGCCTACCTTACCTAATGCTGGGTTTGGGTATAAACAACATTTTCAATCAAGAAAATTTAACGTGCACTTTTTATTAAAATCTTTGCATACATTTTTTTTGTTATGCTGTTGAATAAACGTGGCAATTTCAACAGGCACTGTGAGAAAAGTTAAATTTAAAATATATTTAAAAAATTAACACCATCTACTCCTGAAAGTATGCAATTTCTGATTTTCAAGATATTTTTCCTTTTCCGGATGTGTTTCCCTAGTTCAATTCGAATTCAACAAAGAAAAATCTCAATACGTTCAGCCGGGTTATGCGCCTAAACATTTTAAATTAAAAACAAAAAGAATTTTGAACAAAAAATCATCTACAAGTTTTTAAAATATTTAATTTTCAAAAAAAAAATAATTTTCAATATTTTTTGTTTAAATCCAAAATTTATTATTTTTCGAAAATTTTGATATTTGAACTTATTAGAAGCTGCTATATGAACAAATAAATTTAAATCGTTTAAAAGAATAAAGGCCCCGACCCATAGAATCCGTTGCGTCCGTCGTGGTGACGCATTAAAAAAACAGCAATACAATACATGATTTCTTATGGGAATTGGCCCATAAGTGACGCATGCTTCCGCCGGCCGCATCGGATAAAGTAGTTCCAACTAGACCGTACTAATATTAGTACACAGAAAATTTTTAATCTAAATCGCAAGAGTCATTTTTGAAAACAATAAGATTTTCTTTCACGGTTTTTAAACAATGCACCGTTGATTTTGTTCATAAAAATAATATTTCTTTGAAATAATACTAGATTAGGTCGCAAAAAAACTTCCAATTGAATTTCATTCATTATAGTCCACTAAATACAAAAACAATATTTTCTATTGTTTTGGTTTTTCTTCTTCGTAAATACTAGATAACGTTAAAATAACGTTTGGTCACAAGTTTAACAAAAATCGACAAAGTCGTTTTCAAAATACATATTAATTTTTTGAAATAAAATATGAAATTTTTTTTTTAATTCAAAAAACATTTTTTGAAAATTTTAGTTCAAAATACTTTTAAAATTTTTCAAAAAAAATAATCAAAATCAGTTTAACCATTTTTGAGAAAAGTAAAAATCAAAAACATTGGTATCATGGGAGGTGCCACTAATAAGCACTTTTTTACCATTTTTGAAAAAAATAATTCTTATTTAAATGCAAAAAAAAAATATATTACCGTTATTTTAGGTCTTAAAAAAATGTTTCGGTCATCAAATGTACTTTAAGAGTCAACTAGCTTCATAAATTTGGTTTGTCATTCAAAATGTTTTACGAATTTAATTTTTTATTTTTCAATGTCATTTGATCTGTATAAACTTATACCAATCTAATGAACTTGATAGAAATTTCAAAAATTCATTAAAACAGTCTTAACTGACCGTTTTTGTTCAACTAGTGACCTTTTATTCTCTTTTTTTCGAATATCCCCATATCCCATATATGAGGGTTATTCGAAAAAAAGAGGTCGGAAAGTCTATGAAGAGGGTAGGTTTTGATCTCAGACCTTCAGTGAGACAGTCCAACGGAAGGACTACTACAGGAAATAATAACATAAAGCAAACTAATTAATTAAAAGAAAATAGCTATAATGGTCCTGATACCTCTTTGATAGATGCTGACTATATTTTTACACGACGCACCTTAGAACATATTTTTTGATCCCTCGTTTAAAAAGTACCTTCTTTTGTATTTAAGTTTTTTTCAGTGTACTTACCTACACCATGTACATACCTGCCAAAAAAATATATATAAGAAATATTGACATGGAGCTTTGATGGAGATTTACTATTGCCCAAATTTCATTTCGTTATTTTTCACTTCATAGTATTAGTTTTGACAACAAAAATACAAAAAAAAAAGGATTATATTAGATAGATACTATGCTCACAATTTCTATTTTTCTTTTTTTACATGAGCTTATAGTTGGAATAGAAAAATGCAGGTGTGTATAAAATATTTTGTTATGACTATAGATGGAAGTAAGATTTTTTTCAACATTTTATATTTTTTCTACACGCTATACAACATAAAACCCTCTTATGTAGATTTGAATAAAATTCATGGTTTTAAGTTTATTAAAACCACTGAAACGTGAGTTAAACATGAGTTTTTATGTACCTACAGTACCTTACCTACATATCTATAGAAAATGATGCAATCCATTTGAAAACATGCTCCACATTGAAAAACAAAAAACACCATCACGTATAAGCAATTAAATATACATAAATATAAAATTAAAATTAAACATATCTATACATAAATTTATTGCAAAAAAAAAAAAAAAATATGAACGATACTTTAAGATGAAAAGAAACGAGATATGTGAAAACACAGTGACTTTACTGTAAAAATGAATTTTATTTTATATTCTAAGGAAAACTTTTATCGTAAAAATAAAAATAATTATTACACGCTCTTTTCGTTTTTAAAGAGAACCAAAAAAAAGCATTTAAATGCTGTCAACGCTCTTCACATTTAATGTGTAATTATGAAAAATCGTGACATGCAGTAGAAGTTCCTGTTTAATTTTTTTTTTCACTCAGATACCTTCCATGAATCCTTTGATAAAAACGTAATAATTCACCAGTGGGTCTCACGTATTAGCAATAACACAAAATTATTAAGAGTTGCGATAACATTCTTGATCTAAATGTAAAATTATAAATTTGATAAGAAAATAAAATTTTATCAAGAACTTCACAACCACATTTTGATGAAAAAAAAAAAAATAATAATAATATGCATCCAAAAAATAAACAAACACTTTTTTAATTTTAATTAAGAAGTTAAATTTCTTTTTAAAAAAATCCTAATATATAAAAATGAAATGGGTTTTTGTTCGTACGCTCATAGTCATAACCCGGCTAAAAATCATCTGAATTTTCTGTATGGAAGGAGAAAATATTGATTCTAAGAAATGACAAACACTACGGATACTACTGAAAATCAGCTCATTTTGTTTCTCAAGAAAATGGGATCTCCAACAGATGCGTTACACTCTCAGACTTTTACATTTGTGTAAAAATAAATTATTGTAGCATGCCAAAAAATTCATTGTAAAGGGTTGTTTGAAGCCTCTTATAGGCTTGGGCTTGGGGCTGGGGTCTAGGAACGATTAATCTGACAATTCGTGTAGCTGAATTTGAGTCCTAGTATCGGGTAGCCTGGTTTTCCTTCCTGTTTAATGTAGGTTTTGAAACAGGATGTATGTATAGGTCATTGTGGCACTATTCAGCAAGTTTAGAACTTATAGGAACTCAACACAAAAAGCCTCTATTTGCAATTGGTATAGGTATTTAGGATTTAGCTTTGAACTAAGGCCCTTTACCACTGGTGGAGGAACTTTTCGTAAGAAATTCCTTGATAATCTCACCCAACTTTATTTCCTCTAACCTCTAATGGGGCGAATCTTTAAAAAAGTAAATAAGCTATAACTGATCTTATCAAACTAGACTCGCTAAATTCAATTAATTTAATGTCATAGAACTTTGAATATGAACAGAAGAATGATTTTGGTTTATACCTACCGGGGTCTTCTTGTGATATTTTTAGTTAAGAGCGAATGTTAAAAATTTTAGGATCATCAAAATTTAATAATTAAGTATAACAGCCAGGTTCTACATTTCACTTTCGCTCGAAATATCAATCTGTCAATCTAATTTCTATTGATTTCAATTCTATTTCGAATAAAAGTGAAATGAAGAACCTGGCTGTTAATTTTATTTAATTCAATTTTGAAATTTTCTTCAAGAAATTTTCCTTGGCTGTATCTTTTAAAAAAATATAAAATTGGTTTCTCTGGCTTAAAATTAAGTAAGTAAAGAATCGATTCATTTTATCACCTTTTTATTTAAAAAAAAAGGGTTTTCTTTACATTTACCCTTGTATAGGGTAATTCAGCATTTTTATTGTGTATTAATTGGCTTTTAGCCTTCACAAAGAACTCTATTGCATCATTCTTCATCATTCATACTTAAAAGTTTATTTAAATACATCCCAGAGTTTACAGAGTTTAGATATTCAAATTCAATGCAAAAAAAATTACTTTAGACTTCATTCGAAAACATTATAATTTTTTCTTTGAAAATGTACACCTGCCTATACCCTTTATAGTTTCGTTACCAATAATTTGCTTTCAGTTTTGATTAAAACTTTTACAAGCCAAATTATAAGAAACAAAAAATTCTTTCAAAAAATCAAAAATTCCGAGAGTTCTATTTATTTTTTTCTTCAGAATTTAGATTATTTTCATTTCTATTTGTGAAAATTCAGATATAATAACAATGTCCTGATGAAATTATTATTCCAATTCATCATCATAACCCATTGAATAATGTTCAATTCACAAAAAGGGTAATAAAGCATTCAAATTATATTTTGTAACTTTTTGTGTTTCTTATTAACAACACACTTTCATGAATATTTAAAACAAAAAAAAAATCATCATAAATATTTCTTGTTTCCCACGGATAATTCACTCTACCTACCTACCCCACACCATTCACCTTAAAAACCATTATACTAATAATAAATTCTTCTCATTCAAAAACTTTTTTGCCTTCCTTAAAGCATTCAATTTGAATATAGGTACGCACATACATATATAGCTCACATTGAATAAGACAGGCAGTCAGAGTTGGTCGTTAAAATTCTTCCTTAAATCATCATCCCCAACAAAATAACAACAACAACAACATCAACCAAAAAAAAAAAAAAATACGAAACTTTTTAATAACTTTATGAAGATGTAAAATTATCATATAAAATATCAACGTAAGATTTTCCTTATCTTTTGGATCATTAACTGCAGGTTTGACCATTCTTAACGTTTTTGAAGTTAACTAAATATATATGTATGTTGAGAGAGAGAGAGAAAGAGAGAAAGGGAAAAGGGAAAAATATTGCCATGGAAGCTCTCGCTCAAGACTCAAATCGTCATTATTGTGAAAGTTTATTTTATATATAAGGAAATGCTTTTGAATTTTTTTTTTATTTTTAAGCCAAAGGCAAGACGAAGAACTTTTGTGTTAAGTAATTCAAAAAATTTGCTTCCCAAATTTTGTGCCGTTAATGCGCTTTTTCAAAGTAATAAAAAGAAGATGGGGTTTTTGTTTTTAGTGCTTTTTTTTTTTTTTTTTTTTTGCTTTAAAAGGTAAAGGCAGAAATTTTATTTGTGAAAATTTGGCAAAAGTTATATAGACGGAGTTTTTAAACAATGGCCTTTATTTTGGTCTTTTATAGGGATTATTAAAATAAAGATTCGTTAAGGTTCTAATTCGATGATATCTATATATTAAATTGCACTTAATGTACATTTTAAGAAGTTTTTAAATTTTTATATTTAAATTAACCTTTAAATTTAATTTTAAAATTAATCTTTAAAAAATTTGACATTTTCTTTTGAGTTTGATTATTTTTTATTAGATATTTAAATAAACCAGGAAATACTAATCAGGGTATAAGAAGGTTAAAATAAAAGTACAATTTTAGACGTAGATTTTGGGGCTGAAATATTTGTCAAAATTTACCTATTTTAAGGTTGCAAACGACAGGATATTTATGTGTTTTTAAATAACAGTCAATAAAGTCAAAAAAATGCTCAAAACCTTATAAGAGGTAAAATAAAACCAACTTAAATTTTTCTTTGCATTTTGTCGTCAAAAATTATCAAAGTAACGGCTCTCAATTTTGACATTGACATGATTTTTAAAGTACACATTGGTTTATTGCAAAAAAACTTTCGAGTTTGTGATTAAAATTAACACTACAGTCCGAAAAGGTAGGATTTGTCATACCGTTCATCGTCGTCGTTGGTCTGTGCTTCTGTGCTTCCGTGGGCCTACTCCCCACCGTAATTTGAGCTATAGCCTAAAATAGTAGACCGATTTGCTTCCAATTTGGTACAGAACATTTTTATATGATTTCCTAGTTGATAAATTACAAATTTTGCCTTTGGTCATCTAAAAAGTGATTCAGTGCTTTTTTTTTAATTATCTCAAAAACGATTTTAATAATTTTGATTAAACTTCATATCACCAAACCAAACCAAATATAAGAAAATAGGGGTCCAGGTTTTTACAAGAAAAAATGTAACTGGAGCTGGAGATGCAACAGCTGTGAAAAAGTGTCGTACGTGCTATTTTTTTGTTCCCACAATGCAGCTGTACAGCTTTTTGTATAGGTATTTTACAGACAAAAAAAATAATCACGGCCTTATATTCACTTTTTTTATTTCCGATAATTTTCTTTTAATTAATAATATTATTCGAGAAACAAATAACCACAAAAAGCTTCAATATTTTTAACGGCTCCTTTTTTCTTCATACAAATTGAAACTTCAAAAGTGCTGCATGTGAAAAGTTAAAAGTTGGTGAACTCATGCAGCACCGACTGTAGTTGCGTTGTTTTGTGTTCGTAACATTGAAATTGTGTGTATTGAATATTTTGACAGCTATTCTAGGTGCAGCTCCAGTAACAGCTCCGTATCCATTGTGTTCAGCCAGTAAAAGCAACGATATTCAGGAACGGTCATGGAAAATGTCAAAAAGAGTACATGTGTCAGAAAAACCGCGCGAGTAATGACTTCGTAGGAAGCAAAGCAATAATTTAAAATATTTTAAATTTTCGGTGATTGACTTTCAACAAAAGTCTCTTACATCGATAAATAAAGGACACTTGCAATAAAAGTCATGGTCATGTCATGATGCTATTACAAGTTCCCACGATCAAAAATTATTTATTACTTAAATCAAAACTTTCCTCAAAAAACCTTCTTTTTTTCAAAAAAAAAAAAAAATGCAAAGTAAATCCCATCACTCTTTTAACACGAACACCCATCACATCATAGTGGTATAGGCCCGGTGATGATATGATGCATCAGTGATGGAAAATTTAAAGCTTACCAGCAATTTGTGCGTAATGAGGGATAACAAATTCCTGAAATGATTATGGGTTGCTTTTTGGTTGTATATAAAGTTTGTGTGTTTTTCTTCCTTTATTTTTTGTTTTCCTCTTTTTTGTTTTTTTTTGCACATTGTTCATGATGATGGCCGCTACCATTGTTGCAAGAATATAATAAAAGACAAAGTATGGTCTTTATGGCCAAATTTTCTCTGAACTGAAGAAAATGGTTGGTTACGGTGAGATAAGAAAAATAAAAAATTTTTAACCACAAAATGCCTTCAATCATATTGCTTGCTTTGCCCAGCACCAAGATTCAGCAATAATGGAAAGCACCCGTGACTAATATTATGAAATAAAGAAAATCTCTGCAATAATATTTTCCAGTAATGATGGTTTAACCAACTCTGACGAGGATGATGCCGCCAACCAACCAACGACGACGACGATGATGATGGTGATGGTTTTGTTGAATTGGTGGTGAAAAAGGGGATTTCATCGAAAATAAAAAGGGGAGAAAATATCTTTGTTGGAAGTTTGTTTGTTTTTTTTTTTTTTTTTTTTTTTAAGTGGAAACATTTTCTTGGTTAATGATTGATGGGAAAAAAGGATGTTTGCCTGCAGACGCGAGAAATAAAATATGGATAAGAAAATCCTACGAAATGGGTATATTTTGTGTTTTGTATAAATCAGCGGTTTCAAAACAAGAGATGTGAAAAATTGTACGTGGTTAGGGTTTTTTTTTTTGGATCAACTCCTTTCCTAGATTAAGAATCGTTATTTTTTTAAAAAAACCTAAATTAAATGCATTTATTTTGGTTATTAATTTATTTTGTAAGAAAATAAAATTAAGACTGCCATTGAAGGTCTATGATATAGCATTAAAAAAAATACTACGGTGAGTACATCTTGTTCAAAGAATAAGCACCATATTCACCAAAGAAGAGGAGATATGCATTTCATTTCATTTTATTTATTAAAAAAAAGTTATTTACTATTTTACATCAAGATTTTTATCTTTTATATGTAAATACAGTTTAAGTTACAGACTCAAGTTAAATAACATTATTTGTAAATTTTCAAAAATGTATTCAAAGAAAAAAAACAAAAAACAAAAATTTTATTTATCTATATTTTTAATTTTAATTTGTGAAATGTAAGAATAATTTTCTCCTGAAGATGGCTGGTGATGAAATCCTCTGCAATTCGTGTGAAAGATTATTCCATAAACGAACCGCAGCAACAAAAAAGAAGACATTCTTTTCCATCTGATACCCCTAGACATTTTTAGTAAGCAAACGGCTATTCGTCTTAAAGCCTCTTCACAGTGGATCAATCTTAAAGCCTCTTCACAGTGGATCAATTTAGCCACTCGGTAATTCTGAATTCATTCAGATCATTTTCAAGTAACATCGACAACACTATACGTATACCTCAAGCGCAATTCAACAAAAACTTTCAAGTTACCATCCCATCCAGATCAACTTGGGAGAATGATCATTGTAGCGTGTTCCAGGGGGAACTTTTAGAGATCAAAGAAGCTTTATCTTGGCTTAAAGAAAACGTGATATCAACTACTGATATCCGCATCTTCTTAGACAGCCAAGCTGCCATCAAATCTCTGGACTCTGCTTCTACAATTTCTATAATAGCAACTGTCGATCATCTCTCATAGAGACGGCGGAGCAGTTCAACATTCACCTTTGTTGGGTGCCGGGCCATAGGGACATTCCAGGAAATTGTAAAGCTGACGAACTCGCTAAAAGTGGAACAACTGTACACCTAACCTAACCTGGTACTCACGCAGTGGTAGGTATGCGATTTTTTTAAATTGAAATGAAGTTTTCTTACAATTACTTTGGTAATTACAGGAACGAAGTTTAATTAAAATCGTTAGAGATGGTTTTGAGAAAATTTGAAAAAAACCGAAATAGTTGTATGGCAACTACCCGTTTTAAATATATAATTTTCTGTACCAAATCGGTTCCTCCGTTAGGCTCTCTACCTCAAATTACAGTGGACACACATATGGCGGATAAAGCAGACATTTTTTTGTTGGAATTTTGGATTACAGGGTAGGTACTCTTTAGAAAACAGTGAATATAACGTCATCGTTAAAATGTCTGCAGGGACTTTTGTTGATAAAACACATATTCGAGAGGTTCAATTTTCCATGATTTTGCTCGAATGTAAAGTTTTTTATGATATCTTTTCAAATAATATGAAAAAATTTGTCATGAATATATAAACTATGTACTTATTTTCATTAAAATTTAAAAAAATACAATAGCTCTGTTTAGACTTATTGAATTTATAACTTAATAATTGAAGTGTGAATTTTGAACAAAATATTCTCTTAATTTTTAAACAATAATAATACATATATAAAACTAAATCAAAATTTTAACTCAAACAAATAACCATCATAACGCTCAATTGAATTGTCATTGTTTTTGTCATCAGAGAACAACACTATAGAAATACATTTTCTATAAAATTTTATAAAACAAGAACGAGAATGTTAGCCTATATTCATTCATATTGTTAGTTATTTATTTGATTTTGATATTTTATATGTACATACATAAATACATATGTATACAATGTACATTTTTCAAATATTGACATTGGGTGAATTTGATTTATGTTTTTTTTTTTTTTTTTTGTTATTTAATTTTAAATACAAACAAAGAGTGGTTTAGTAAATTTTATTATTTAGAGATGATATTTATTCAACCGAGTATAATCAATATGATGACGATAATAATGAGTATTTTGTTCTCTTTATTTTAAAGGCGTTGAAGTGGAAATTATTAAATGTCAACGAGAGCCTGACAATCATCGAATATTTTATAATTGAGTTATGGATAAATTATATGGTTAATTTAATGATTTAGAAAAATTTAAGAATAATCAACAAAAGATATACTAAATTTAAAGGGAATAACAAAAAAAAATCAAAAATTGTATATTAGGGTAAAATAGAACATAAAGGGTGTTCCAAAATTCATACAAGAAGTAATTTTGAAAGAAAACATGGATTCATAATTAAAAATTTAATTTTTTTAGTGATTTATAAAATCTACAAAATAGAGTATACACATGTATGTATGGAATAAAATATCGGGTTATTGGCCTCCTTGCGGCAGATGTAGGTACTCTTTTGTTGATATTTTCCATGACGGACGTTCTGTCCGAATGTGACTGAATATCGTTGATACAGCTTTCAATTTTCTCCTTTCACACCAAACAGTGATACGCTGTGGATGCATTTATTCTCAAAAATCACTCATGTATTTTTTGAACCTTAAATGCTAAAATTTTAAATATTATCGAAGCCATCCAGATGAAAAATATCCTCATCGTCATCGCTGAAAATAATTTTATTTGAAAAATTTCCGTCAAAACTTAATTTTTGTGGTTGCATTTAATGTATAAATTCTTTAGTACCAACTTCTTTATTTTTATCCAATTTCCTTCGGGCTTAAAAAACACACCTAATATCTGTACTGAGAATGTTTTAATATAAATATTAAGTATCATGCCGGAAAACTATCAGGTGAGAAAAATGCATCATGCCAGAAAATTATCATGCGAGAAATGTGCCATGCGAGGAAAGTTTCATTCGGAAAAAGCATCATGTTTAAAAAATATCAAACGAGAAAAATTATATTCAAAAAAGTATCATGCGAGAAAAGTATCATGCTGGAAAAGTATCATGACGGAAAAATATCATGTGAGAAAAATATCGTACAAAAAAAGTATCATGCGAGAAAAGTATGTAGGTATCATGCTAAAAAAGTGTAGTACTAGAAAAGTATTATGCGAGAAAAGTATTATTCGAGAAAAGTATCATGTAAGAAAAGTATCATACGAGAAAAGTATCATGCTATAAAAGTGTCGAGCGAGAAATATTTCATGCGATAAAAGTATCATGAGAGAAAATTATCATTCGAGAAATGTATTATTCGATAAAAATATCATGCGAGATAAATGTCATGTGGGAAATATATCATTGAAGGTGTGGTGGCCCTATATCTTAATATCAAAAGCTGGTTCCACCGCATATTTGACTGGTCAGTGTAGGAGTACCTTCGTACTGAAAATGGTGAAACTGGTTACTTCAAATTACCCAATTCTACATCCAATTTTTATTTTTTTTTAAGGACGCATGTAGAAAGTCTCCACGATTTATATTTTCGGAATTAAATTTCAATCTCAAATTTTGGAAATTACAAATTGAAAATCTAAAAAATAACGACCCATAAACATTACTTAAAACTCTTTTTATTAGATTTTTTGCATTATGTGTTTGTAGGTGTGGTCTGGCCTATATAGCTTGTACGTTCAGCTAGGTCCTCCACAATTTTCAAGGGAAATGAATTATAGTTCCCAATCAGAATGAAAAAAAGTTCTAAAAAAGTAATTAACTGAAACTTAAGTCCTTATCACATAGAATTATGAATTTCTTTTGTTGTGGACGCAACTGAATGAATATATGGACCTCTTTAAATAAGCTTTATCAAAAATTTGATTTTTCCTTTTCGAGAACAACCTATACCTACCCACATAAAAATTAACTGTAAGAATATTATTTATGACAATGAATACATACATATACCTATGTATTTTCCATTTAGGCTCTAACTCTATCCACAAGGTCTAGACATCCACAGGGCTAAGGCCAGAGATTATGAATTATAAAGATAGGAATCTTTCGTACGTTCCACCCTCCAAAACCCATATTTTTACATTGTTTTTTTTGTAATTTCATCTCGTGTCGATCAATAGATGTGAATTGCAACAACAATTAATGCGGTGGTGAATTCATATTTTTGCACTAGTGCGCGTTAAAACATGGACACTAGTGCAAAAATATGAACTCACCACCGTCCGCCAGCTTGTAGGCAAACCAGAATGACAGCCGAGCTTTTAAATCTTTATAATTCATAATCTCTGGCTAAGATTAACCTTCACAATGGAGTGGCATGCCTGCATATATAAATATCTATGTGTATTGTATATTTATTATAGGTTTAATTTAATCTCCAATATATTCTTTTGAACGAAAAAAATTACTACCAAAAAAAAAAAAAATCAGAATTTTGTGACTTCGAAAATACGTTTCGAATATGATTTGTAGGTTAAAGTATATTTTTTAGTCATCTTATAATGGTTCTTAAGTGCATGTGTCTACAATATTTATGACAGATAATAAAACCCTTAAATTCAGGATAAAACACAAATATTTAAATAAATTCTTTAAAAGGTTTAAAACAAACGAAATTAATTCAATACAAAAAAATGTTCCTTTAGGAGAAACAATAAAAATCCTTTTTTCAACAGGATAATGGACATTGGGTAAATACCTTACTTTTTTCTATACTTTAGTTTTTTTTTTTTTCTTTTGTCATAATCATCATCGTCCTTATCATAAATAAATCTATTAAAAAAATATTATAAAAATTGACCAAAGCTGCATAATATAATTATTACACCTAATGGATTTTGCCTATACATATACATATAGTGCGAGGTGCACTATAGTACAATGACATAAAAAAGGTGCTTTGTAAGGTTACTTTCCAGGAAACTGGAAACCAATAGAAATGAATATAATCCAAAATCCCATTATGAATATTTAAATTTTTTTCTCTTTTTGAATTGCATATTTAAAACATTTGTTCCTTATATATTCTTCTCTTTTCAACCATGGTCAATTCATTACCCTTGATGTGTAGAAAAAAAAAATCGAAAAAGAAAAACCAAAGGGAGACATACATATGTTCGGGGGGATGAGGTGTGTTGATAGTGACTGTTAGTGGTGACTGGATGAATCCTCTGCGAAGCTCAACAACAACAAAAACGGAGACAAATCCAATTTCATTTCATGCGAGAGATTTTTCCACATTTTATAATTTCTACACTTTGTTCTCTCATTTTAGGTTCTGTTTTTTTTTTTTTTTGTATTTTTTTGCACATATTTGTGTCCTTTGATGAGGAATTTCATATATAATTTCCCTCAGATTGGAATGTTAACATCGTTCCCTGCGATGGTCCTGTGTAAGCTTGTGTCCTTGTTAAAATATTATTTTTTTTTTATTCGTAATTTTTAAAACCCACTCAATGAGCGTTTTTGTGTGAAAAATGAGGAATTTTTTTTGTTCACAATGTGAAGTATGTTTTGTTTTTTTATACCTAGTAGTTTAAATAAAAGAAAGAAAAGGACTTTGAACGTAGGATGATATAATCACCTAGGGTATAGAATATTTTATTATAAAAATCTCAAAAAAAGTTAAGGATTTATTCTTAAATGCTTAACAACATATTGAAAAAATAAATTAAAGTAGATACTTAGAAATAAAAAATGAAAAAAGGACTTTTTAAATAATATCCTTTTATATCAAAATGAATTTAAGTACACAATATAAAAAAAAAGTCCTTAAAAAAGTCCTATAAATCAAAAGTTCACCATAATGTAGGTAGATCCTACGTCCATACTCAAGTACTTTTCCCAAAACAACTAAATATATAAAGCCCAGTGCAAGGACCTGAAAAAGGATTCGACCTCAATAAAAAAAAACTTTCAACCAAAAAAATAAAACAAAAACAATATTGTATATGTATGTACGTACTACGTACATAGGTATTTCCCGCTTTTTTTTATTTCTTGTTGTTTTTATTTCGTTTGTTTTGTTTTATTACTTATGACGGGTGAACCAACTTTTTCTACTTTGCAAACTATATTAAAACAAAAAAAAAAACAAAAAGAACAAAAGTCACTTTGCCAAGAATAATAGCTTCACCAAAAGTCTTAATTCACACTCCAAATTATCATCCTATTCCTTGCCATAAAAATAAAAATGAACTAAAATAAAAAAGAACATATTCTGCGAATGGAAAAATTCACGGCGAAAAGGATTTCACACTTTTTTTTTTAAGCTTGAAGGAGGATTAAGAAAACCGTGTGCTTTTTTTTCATTTTTTTTTTATAGTTTCTGAAGTTTTATTTATTGTTTATGGTATACTTGGAAAGATAAAATTTTCTTTATTTTTTGTTTTTTCTTCTAAAAGAATGAGTTGAAGCTTTAGTTATGAAATCAAAAAAATACACCTACTTCGAAATGAAAAAAAATATTTTGGATATGTTTTTGACTGAAGCTTTATTCTTAAATAAAAATATATTTTTTTTGTGGCTTTTTTTGCAATAGCTTAGATATTTTAAATAAAACAAAATTAAAGATAGCAGTAAAAAAATTGATATACCTATAAAGGATGGCTCTTAGATAGCGTCATGGGTTTTTTCTGATTTTAATAATTTTTTTACATTAAAAAAATATATGCACGACTAGATCGCGCGAAGTTAACTCTTGTATAGGTAACACCTTTTATGTCAACTACGTGTCAACGAAGAAATGTAAAAAAAAAGTCTAAAGTACTGTGAAATGGATTACATATTTGTTTAGTATTATTTTTGTTTAAAAAAATAATTTTTAAATTTTTAAATGCAATTTTGTTGAGAAGCACTAGATTACAAAATTAGAACTAAATTTGATAAGTTATTATATTCGTGAATAAGTAGTAAAAAATAAGGCAATACGATCAAATAGTTGTCAAAATCCTATTTCCGTAATATCTACGATTTTTTTGGCAAAGTTTTGAAATGCAGTTTTTCTACAATTTTTTTGGTCATAACAAATACGAACTTTAAACAAAATTTTGTATTTTCGAGAAAATTAAAAAAAAAAGAACAAAATCGTTGTTTGGCAGCAGCAGCTACCCGTCTAAGATGTGCTAAAACAAAAAATTTAATTTCACCTCTAGGAAATGTTTCAAGTAAATAGGTCCACCCATCTAGGCTCTAGCTCAAAGTACAGTAGACGCGTGGACGCTTAAATCCATAGACGCAAAGACCGATGGACGGTATGACGAAACAAACTTTTTGGAACTGCTGGTATTGTTAATTTTGATTACAACTCAATTTCTTTTTTGTACACGGAACCAATACCTGCCCCATCATAGAGTAAGTAAATAAGTTAAATGTGTAAAATATGTAAAAATAAATCAAATATGGCGACATCTGGTGTAGAACTAGGGACCTAGTCGCTTACAACCAGCAGCGCAGCGTTAAAACCTTACTCCAATCGAAGTTACTTCAATTTTAAGAAAGAAAATAAATCTACTCCACTTTTTTGAAATCTACATATTCCTTTTTTCTAGACGCATAATTTCAAAAATGCTTTAGGCAAGTCATAGGAAATTAAATGACACCACTTTGTCTGACTCTGAGACCGGTATACACTAAGCACTCGTAACTTATGAGTATCATACCTAAACCTATTCACCAAGCAATAATAAGTGGATATTAATGAGCGCTCATAAAAGTTATGAGTGGTTCCGACAACTCATAAGTCATAACTTATGAGCGCTTTCTTCGAAAAAATTCTACATTTTCGAAACTACTTCCACAACTGTCAAATCTGCCACTGTCATTGTTTTTTTTCTTGCTTTCTTTCAATTGCGATTTGTCATTCGGGCAGCTGCTTAGTTATTTAATTCACCCGTATAATTCTTCGGATCGAAGCAAAAATTGAGTGAATATTATGAACACTATGAACAATTGAAAATATTAATGTTATATTTTCCATTTAATTATAAAATACCGACCAGCGACCAACAAAAGTATCTATCGATTTGCGTTTGACAAACACCTGATTAATCCGCTGTCAATCGTTTTCGAAAAAAGTTCGATTTTAAAGTTTGCGAGTGCCTGGTTGACAGAGAGTGGCTCTCTTTTTCGAATTTCGAAATATATTTATGAGTGGTCGGTAAATACCCCAAAGTTAAGACAATCATAAAGTTATGAGGCTCATATGAGCGCTCGGTGAATACAAGCCTGAATGTCTTATTTAAAATCTGCTCCAAAATTTTATTACGTATATATGTTCTAATGTAACCCTGCTTATCAACCAAGTTAGTGGCTTGGTGAGAAGCTAGGTATGGACACACGATATACCTATATGTTTTCGTGATGTCAGTGTATTAAACCCCTAAAAATACGAAAATGACATGTAATCCATGCCAAAAGTTAAAAGGGTTGGGGGCTGAAAAAAAAACAAGAAAAACTCAGTATTATCAGTTATCACAAAGACTTATAATCTAATTAACTCTAGACAGAGCACTCAGACAAAGAAAATTAAAATAAATGAACCCCAAAGGTCATCATGCTTCATGAAAAGAAATCACTTTTCTCAAAAATTAAGTTTCGTTGTTCATGATGGTTGAGTATAGGATATTCTTTGGTGTGGTAACTCTTTTTATAGTGTTCAAGTGTTTCTTATCAGTTGTCATTAAAACAACAATTATACATTTCTGCTGTTCAATGTATATGACGTATTTTTAGTAACATCACTGAGTTCAAATTAAAACAAAAGACAATTGGTTGAAATAATGAGAGGTTAAAAAAGACATAAAATTTTTGTGTCTGAGACAGTGGTTCACAAAAAGGACAATAAAACTATATAAATCAGTGTACCTAGTTGTTGAAGGAGAAGAAACAAAGACTACTGACAGAACCCATCCCAAATTTAACATTAATTTAATAACAATACTCCGACAACACTTGTAATGAATGCACATATACACACAACTCAAACTCCCAAACACCATAAAAGAAAAGCTCTTTCTTTCAGCATCTTTCTTACTTGTCCGTCTGTGTTTTTGCCATAATTTTGATCACAGGCGATTTATTGTCAAGAACAAAAGTCTCATTGATAGAAGAGATTTATGGTTATTCATTTGACACAAACCGCTATCACCATCAAACCCTGCCCTTGTTTTTTTTTGTTTTTTTTTTGAAAGTGTGATAGAAAAAGAACAATCTGTGGGTTGTTTTTGACTAAAATTGATTTAGTTTATGAATACATACGTTTATAAGGTGACGGTGAAAGGTCAGGGGAGTTGACAAACTTTTAAGGGAATTTGTCTTTATCTAAATAAAAACAATATATTTATGGCTGGACGGCAATCTCTTCTTTAGATGGCAATATTAACGAAATCAAGACTCGTAATTGGTTGAAAATTTCAAAATTATTAGTTCTTCAAGATCTTTCTAAAACTGGAAACCAAAAAATTCTACGAACTCTGGTTTTCGAAATATTTTCATCCAAAGCGATATTACCTTATTTCGCACAAATTCAATTAAAATTGTTCTTGTGGTTATAACAACTAAAGGGTGTCAAGAAGTAATTTTGATCGAAAACTTGGTATTATAATTAAAAAATTAAATCTTACGTGAATTTTGAGACACCCTTTAAAATTTCGTTACTTTGACAAAATACTGAGCTAACATCGTATGCTTACCTATAGTTCCAAAAATATTAAGCTATATACGTAAGATATCTTCGTCTAATTTCCCGTAATATTTAAGATCTGTAAGTTTCGTGTGAGGTTCTGATGAACACGACTTCTTAAAATTTTCCAATTTTTAAGTATCTATCGTTCTTGTCTTTATTCTTCGTGTGTGGGTGTGTAAGTGTAGAACTTTCAATGGCTTTAACTTTTTAATTGCTTGAACTTCTTCATAGCTTCTGCGATGCACATATATATTTTTTTTAAATCAAGGACGCATGTATCCTTCAAAAAAAAGTTCTTGGGCACATAGTGTTATAAAGAAGTTGAAGGTAGTTTATCATGTTTATACCTACATAGGTTAGATATATTTTCCTAGAACTTCCGTCATGATTCATGAAAAAAAAAAAAAGCACTGCATTCATCTTTTTTTTATTATTTATAGTTCAAGCATGAGACCTTGTGTGTTGGCATAATGAATATCAAAAATGAACTTGGGGCTTTTATCAGCTTGATTTTTCTAGAGCACAAGGACGTCTTGTGTAAAAAAAAAAAACTAAGAAAAAGCAATCGCAAAATGAAATCGATTTCTTGCATTTATAGAAGTCGTATACCTAAGTCGTAAACCTCTTTTGTGTTAAAAGTATGTATATCAACAAAAATAATAATAATAATTTCTATAGGTACAAAGAGTTCTTTGTTTTTATATTTTTTATTTTGTTTAATAACCAGGCCTTCAAGGAGAAAGAATATACCAAAGGGTATTGTACTAAGCCTTCTGTTTTATTAATCAAAGAGTTCGAGGTTTAAACACCTGTCGGCAATCTCAATACTTCATGCATAATCATAAAACAGGAATTTAAAAACTGCAACTTAGGTAGTTGTTATCTGATGTTATAGCTTTTGACATACCTAATACTAAAAAAAAAACAAAACATTTTATTTCAAGTTATAAGAAAACTGTATGCCCAAATTTTTATCAATTTTAAGTATTAAGGTTCATTTGCTAAAACGACACTTAAATATTTTAGTAAATTATTGAAGCATAAAAAAAATGCAATCAAAACTTATAGGTTACCTACCTATAATTATTCCAGTATTTACCCACGGAAGTTCACCCGACCTACGTACCTACTTATCAAACACGCAAATGGTGTTATATGCTTAAACAAAAAATTATACGTATACCCTAGCGAGAAAACACATGTGTAACATTACTTTGGGCTTAGGGCAATTAAAGGTGTGATTTTGTTAAATTCACTTTATCAAATTTGACGTCTAAACGTTGAATTAAAAATTGCAATAAAAAAATCAAATAAAATAAGTCTTTTGGACAATTAGCCTTAATCGGCTTAATTCATTGTTAAAAAAAAATTTAAAAAAATATGTAACTTTATGTATTTTATTTGTATTTTAAGGAATTTTGCCATAAACTTACAAATGTCAAAGGATAGATTTGAAAATCAATTGGGTATGCAAATTATAATGAGAATAACTACCTATAAGCATAAGTTCCTGCCTATATATTGTTTGATTTGCATTCTAGAATTTTCCTTATGCATATTTTTAACAAACCGAAGTTTTCTGGAAAATTGTTTGAACAAAAGCGTTCATTTAATCGTTATTTCTAAATCAAACTATAGCATGTTTAAGACAAAACTTTGACTAAGAATCCAACGCAAAACTTGCAAAACTTTATGCTAAGCAAAGAGTTCCAAAATAAACATTTCTGCAAAGCAGATTGGTCCCAAAACGTCAGTAAAGAAGATGTTTCGTCAGATTCTACCAGCCACGATTTAACATCAAGTCCATCCCATCATCATCACTGAATTTGAAATAACTAAGCTTTCGATATCTTGTGAAGAAAATCGAATCATCTTCTGGGCCGCAATCCTTTCGTTCTGTGCAATAAACTGATTAGAAAAATTATTCCGTGCATACGCATTACCTAGTTCTGATAATCCACTTCCTTTTGCTCTATTTTCCGGCTGTAAGTTTTTAGATTCCTGCTTTTTTTCTTCTACCAGTCTCGCCCTTAATAAAGCTTAAGGTCGAATGTATTTCCAGTAATTTAATGTAATTCCAGCTTCGACAGCTCTGCTGGTTGAAACAATGAAAAAAATTGGGGAAATTAGTAAAATTGATTGAAGTAATTTTTTTTTTTTTTTTAGTTTGTTCCAGCAATAGTAAACAATTTAAGCAAGTTCAAAAACCGCATCGAAGTTAAAAAATATCAGTGTTTCTTGTTCGACATCCATGCTTTTTAAATTCCTACCTACCTATCTCTCATCACTATGAGCAGGTTTGACAAAGTGGATCTTTGAAAACAAACAAATATTTGTAAATTCCAGAGTGAGGAAATAAAATAATATAATCCAGTCACATGAAACTTATTTCAACTTAATTCTAGTTTACAAGCTATTGAAACGTCTAAGTTCGATTCTGCAGAAAAAGAATTACCTAAATGTTTTTATCTTTTTAATCGAAAATATTCTGTTAATTTCGTTAGGTTTTCTTCTCCCTTTTCCGATCAGACTGCAAAGAGAAAGACAAAATGAGAATTGTGTTTTTAAAGCAAAAATGATTTTTCTTATTTCCGAATTTCTCTGTTATAGCGTTAACTTTGAATTTTCCCATACCGGAAATTAAGATGTTTTAGTTTACACATCAAGGAATATTGAGCTTGAAATTCTGAATTCTTTTTTCAACTCAAACTCTTTTAATCTATACCAAGGTATACCTTAACCTATCGAGGGGTTTCAAAATATTCACCTCGAATACTCTACTCCTTCTGAGTGAATTTTCCGTCCAATGGAAAAAATAAAAAAGAAGTTATAGGCAGTTACAAGAAAGAAGATACAAAAACAGACCACAGCTGCAAAAAATAAAATCCGATATGCATTTGATCGGAGCCAGTAGCCAGACAGTGATTTGGTGATATGCACCACACACAAACACGCTGTGCTACATTGTTGATTTCTTCTGTTTTATTTATGTACCTAGTTCGTTTATCTTTACCGTTCGCTACAGTTGACGCTGTGAACGAGTGGAAACATTATTAATGGAAAAGAAGATATTATAAAAAAAGTATTGCTAAAAATAAATAAGGGTTGAAATTTACAAATTACAAAAAGTTTTCGTCCGCCTAATGCCCGATATCATAGAAGTCTTTTAATCATTTTAAAGCCAATTTGGATTTTTAGTTTCACAAAGTAGGTAGGTATACCTACTTTTAAATTTAAAATGCTTTTAAAATGTAAAGGTAGGAAGGTACCTACCAACCTTATACCTATAATAAATAATTTAAAAGCATGGATGTTCTAAACACTTTTTTTAAGAATTTGAAGACAGAATTATTGAGGAATTGGTTGCTGCTAGTATTACAGACTTAAAAATAGATCCTACCTAAGTACCTACAAAATCAAAAAAAAAATGAATAAATTGGGCGGTGCGACAGCTCGTGTAGAACCAGGGCCTAGAGACTTACAACTCTCAACCACTCCTGTGTTAGTGTTATTGGCAGGAATGAAGGGTACCTACAATTTTCTGCCGAATCCCAACGGCTAGGGTGAGAAGCAATTTTTCATAACAACAGATACTCTTGGAGGATTTGTCAATTCCTCGCAATAGGCAGTAAGTCACCCGTGAAAAACATTTGTTTTTTAGGTGGCACAGGCTGGGAATCGAACCCAAGACCTTCGGCGTAACAGTCCAACGCACTTACCATTACGCCAAGGGCTACTACCTACATAAGTGCCTGCATACATATGTACCTACAAAATTATTTTCAATGTTAAAAGAGGAACAACACCTTTATAAGAACGGGTGGGTACCTACCAACTTTTTATGAATACCTACATTTTACGAACAAATATTTTATAAATGTACCTACATTACATATCTACATAAAAAGTTTTAAATATACATAGGGAATAGGTATAGGTAGTAAAATAAAAAAAAAATATTAATATTATGTATGCATAGAAGTGGAAGCAGAATGTAAAAACTACCTATTCCATATGTAGGAGTACCTTTAAATTTTATACTCCTTCAAATCTTATGTTTTTTGTTTTTATTTTTATTATAACATGCCCTTACCTATATATAAATTTAAATGTAAATCTATCTTAAATAAATGTGAAATGCAAAAGCATCATAGTTACCTACCTATGTATGTATGTACATAGGTATATGAAAAAAAAAAAAGATTCATAAACTTATAGGTATATGTATGTAGGTGCTGGTTGATAGTGTAGGTTAACCATGAACTTTATATTGTTTATATTTTTTACCAATTAAATTTACAGGAACTGCGGGGAACTTGTATTGTAAACCTTTCCTTTTTTACATTTAAAATTTTATTATTTACTTTATGGCTAGGTAGGTAAATCAAAACCAGCAATTAGCTAACGAAGTTTATTAATTTAATTTTTAATTAGACTACAGCTTATTTTGGAAGTAAGTGGAATTAAGAATACAGCTACAATTACACAAAAGTATTCGATGGTTTTTTAAAGTTTTTTGGGGTTTATTGGGAGTAGGTACATACAAATTTGTTAAAATAACTTAATAAAATTAAAATTTGAAAAATAAATTGTTAAAATAACAAAAAAATGGTTAAAATTAACTCTGTGTTTATGTCAAATATTCCTATTTAGGTAGGTACATACCTACAAGATTTGCAATTTGTAATAACTTTAACAAGATAGGTAGGTACATAATTATTTGTTAAATTTTTCAATATAGCTTTTCTCTCAGTGGTAAAAGTTGTACTCAAAACACACCAAGATAGAAATCAGGCTGTGTGTGAATTAGACTAAAATGTCGAATAATTTTTATCCTAGACTATATTTTGACATTTCCACGAATAAATTCACCTTATTAATGTAAAAAAAATTAAACTTAGGATACCTACCTTACCTACCTATAACTTCACGAACTTTATTCCAATATGTTTTCTAGATTAGATTATTAGATAACCATGACTTATGTTTGAGCATTAATTTCTTAGGGTACGATTAAAGTGGTTGCGTAATCTGACAAACAAAATGTCCTGATTTATCCTTCAGAATGTTTCGTGAGAAGCCTCAGGTATATACATCCTACCTACCTACTTGTTGAGCTTTGGTTTTCTTTAAAAAAAAATCCAAAATATAATTGATCTTCTTGAATCTTCTCACACTCAATTTACATGAAATAGTTAGGTACCGTTAAAACAAAGACGTCATAAAGAATTTTTTATTTCAGCAAATAAATCAACAAAAAGGAACAGGAAAAATGGTAACGAAAAAAGAAACATCGAAACCAACTAATAGACCACACACAAATGCAAGGGCATAACACAACTTTGCCTCATCTTTATTTTTCTTAAAAAGAAACCATCCACTAGTAATTCTTAACCACATCCATATAATAAACAAAACCTCCCCATTTTCCGTGTAGGTACATTACCTACCGTGATTCATACATAGAGCCTTTTTCATTCATTCGCTTCGCTTTATATGAGTTCCTTACCAATAGAAATAAATAACTCTCTTTTCTCACAGATGATGGCAAGCAGCAAACTTGTAGGAACGTTATGTTATAACCTTATAACGGTACACTTAATGACCACATCAAAACGTGGTGCTATCGCGTGTTATGTGATTTCCTTATCGTGGGTCATCATAACCAACAGGATTTTCACTTTTCATTTTTCATGCGATTCAAATATACGTGACGTGTTGGGTTGGAAAATGTGCAATACGTAACGTATGAAGACGTGCAGTGTAACTATTTATTTTTGTGGTGCAAATTTAGCATTTATATTGGCACATAAGTAGGTATTATGCTCATGGAAAAATGGTATTTTAATATAATAGGTATTTTAAAATCATTTTAGAAGTTATAGGGAAAACTGAGGGGAATTTAGAAATACAAAACAAGACACCAACCTATACCTTCACATTATAGCTAAGTAAGTAGGTAGCTGCCTTAATTAAACTTTCGTAAACAAAGCAGACATTTATTGCTACGTTTTTGAATTGCAAAATGACATGAGCTGTCAAAATAAATTTAAAAAATTGTAGGTGAAAAAACGTTTTCTGTTATTCGTTAAACGTAGTGTATTAAGACTCCTCTCTCAAACAACGCAAAACATTCGGTGCTTAAATTAACAGTTAAATTCGCGATTCTACCAACACCAAAGTGACAGTTTGATTCGTCACCTTGTCAATAATTTTTAGGTGTGTTCTTATACTTTAAAACTCTGTAATTTTCTGTCCAAAACTACACATTTTATTTATTTTTATAGGTATGAACTTTGACAGCCTTCTGTGTAGAAAATCAAAGAGTTTCAAAGTGAAGGAAAGCACATCGTATTTTTGTCTTGTATTTTTAAACTTTAAGTGAGTAGGCATAGATAAATCATATACCTACATACCTTACCTAACCTACCAACCTATAAATTCGAATAACTTTTTACGGGTTCTTCGCAAAACTACCGAATTCCGGAATTTTAGTCCAACGTTCTGTCGAAGTTTATTTTTCAAAAAAAATAAAATTGGATTGGCAGTTTTGAGAAATAGACGAACAGACATTATTATCTCGTTGACCAACGACGATAAAAACGCTGTCAACAGCAAAATATTTGCTGCACAAGGGACTTCTTTATGTCTCTGCCTCGAATTTACAAGTTTTCCTGGTAGGTAGGTATGTATAGATTTTGTCCTAATGAGAATTTTCCAGGGCCTTGACTAAACATTACCAAATGTAAATACATATATTGTTGGTACCCATGTCTATCACACTTGTGCGTCATATTAATTGGGCGAAATTTTCCTTATTTGTATGTAAATGTATTATCAGCTTTTAAAAAAAATACACCTTCAAGACATCTCAACTTTTATCTTTAATTTTTACTGCATCCCACATTCATAGGTAGGTATATAGAAAACCATCTGCTCTAAGAACAAAAACCAACCACTGTAAATAAAGCCAAGTGGTACCTATTTTCTTTCTTTCATTTTTTTTTTGTGGGTTTGTTTGTTCCCAACACATCGCACTTTTTCACAAGAAGATTCCATCCAAACTTTTTTCATTCTTTTCAAATAATACTTTCTCTTCATCATTCCATTGCAACGTCATTACCCAACTTAAATAAATGATTATCCTCTGTGAGCGTCTATGCTATCGCCATCAGCACTCTCATTCACGTAGAGAGTCATCAATTGTGCATTTAAAGGATATATAGAACCAGTGTTGCCGGGAAGGAATATTTCAAGGTAGTACTGAAGCCAAAAAAGAGGAGTATTTTGAAAAAAATAGTAGTACAGACATTTTTTAGTCTTCAAACTTTATTAAAAAAAAAATCAGTTACAAAAAAAAAACATAAATAAATAAATTATTAATTCTAAGAACAAAAATAAGTAAATATCTTTTCTATCACACAAAATCTGTCTTGTGGCAGATAGCGTAATGCATAGTTATATTTGTCTTTTTTTGCCTTTACCTGCTCCAAGGAATCCAATTTCACTAAATATCTATACAATAAAAGTTTAAGTACTTTGAATTTTTCTAACAGGAATTACAATATTTCAAACATTAATTAACAAACCTTTTCATTTTATTGAACTATACATACAAATTTACGGAACTCAAAAAAAAAAAAAAACAACCACCAAACCAAAATTTCAGGTAACAGGTAACCATAAAATAAATACCGAACTGACAGATGTAAATTGAACGTAGACGTCCACACCAACGAAAAACAAAAACAAACAAGAAAGACGCTGATTACACGAGTCTTTTTTTCGTTCGTTTCGTCTTTCGTGCTTTTGACAGCTTGGGTGAGGGGCGTAGAAATGTAGGGGGAATGAAGTAACGAAAGCAGGAATGAAAATTTGAAGATTTTTTCTGGTTGAACATTGACGT
This sequence comes from Epistrophe eligans, assembly GCA_951394125.1. Classification (NCBI taxonomy): domain Eukaryota; kingdom Metazoa; phylum Arthropoda; class Insecta; order Diptera; family Syrphidae; genus Epistrophe; species Epistrophe eligans. Next base: position 107,042,965 of record OX596028.1, read on the forward strand.
TTATGGTTTGACAACAGGGTAGAGATGAGCGATAGGCAGATGTCAGCAAAAATCGTAGTTGAGAGAAAAATCATCGATTTCAGATATCGATTTTAAGATTAAATTTATCGACTACAGAATATTACAAAAATGCAAATAAAATGGTATATGTAACTAAAATGCAAAGAAAGCAACTTCAAATATGTGTGCTTTCTAAAAAAAACATCCTTCTTATAAATATTAAATCATTCTTATAAATATTGCGCTTTTTCGCTAGAAGGATTTTGGAAATCGATTATTTCATGGGAAAGAAACATGAATACTTTTCATACTACATGGGGTTTGATTTTATCGATGCGAGAATTACAGAACGTAGGCACCATGTTAATATCTACTTTCGTTTCTCATTTCTGCTGTACTCATTTTATAAAAAGTAACAGTCGTATTTATTAGATTTTTGTCTAATTAGACACTGTCTTACCATTTTCAAATTGGTGGAAATATGCTTTTTTTAATAAAAATAAATATCACATTATTCACGGTTAAGACAATCTACTCTTGTGTCTAAGTTTGGCAGCTATAAGACAACAATAAACAAGGTTTTTGAACAGATTTTCCAAAGTTGGACAGTTGTCTAAAGTTAGACAACGTTTATAAATAAGACCATAATTCTCTTTGTGTATAATTTTCGTTTTTAAAATTAAGAATTCATGTGGTCATTTAAGATTTAATCTCGATAAAATGTTCACACCACGTAAATTTAAAAATGTACTTGATAAAACAATATGTAGGATGGAAATTTTTGTTTCTTTTTACATTTTCTATAGGGCAAGTATTGGTTTCGTGTAAACATGATTGATTTTTACGCGTGGATTTCTACGCTCTTTGCACTATACGAGGTCAATTGAGACAGAGGTTAAACAGGTGGACCGATTTGCTCCAAATATCGTACAGAGAAACGTTGAAAAATAAATTAAAACTCATAATGTGTTTTAATTTCCATCATTTCTCGACTAATTTTATCGATGTGAGTTACAGAACGTTAGCCACAGATCATTTTAATGGAATTTCTTAGAGGAGAAAATCGATTAAATGAATCCTTAATCTGAAATTTTAATCATCAGAACCAGAGTCGGAACCTTTATTACAGATTTAACCTACTATGAACAAACGGCCCTAAATCAAAAACACGTTTTGGTGTAAATTTACATATTATAACGTATTTGGCTATCAAAATAGAAAAAAAGGAAATACATCGATTTTGAAAAACATCGATGTTTCAGGTTCGATAAATTTTCCCACCGATTTTAAAATCGAAAAATTTAATCGCCCATCCCTCAAATCAAAGCATTGTGCGAAGAACTTATAAACTTTTAATTTCGAGCTGTAAAACAATTTTTCACACTTATATAAGCTGTAGATATGAATAAGAAGTGATTAAAAAACATTTTTAATTATTACTTCTGTATATTTTCCAATAAATCCACCGCAAAGTTTCTGAACGTCAAAATAACGAAAGAGTCTTCACGAATGTAAAAAAGAACCATGTAATCACGAGGATACGTGCTTGTCAAAAAGACGAAAGACGAAACGAACGAAAAAACGAATCGTGTAATCAGCGTCTTTTTGACGACAGTTTGGAAGATTAAAGTGCTGCCAAATTTGATTTAAATTTGAAGTGAATTAAATTTATTAAGGTTAACATTACACTTTGCTGCAAGTGTAAGATATTTTAGGTCTTTAAAAAAAATAGGAGTACGAATGTAAAAGGAGGAGTACAGGAGTACGGAGGTGTTGAAAGGAGTACAATACTCCTATGGGAGTACTTTCGGCAACACTGTATAGAACAGAAGAGTAGAGAGTAAGAAGAAGAAAAAAAAATATACCCACAGATCCTCCCAACTCCTTTTTCCCTGAGTAAATAATTTGAAGAAAAAAAAAAAAAACTCAACTCTATTCTGTTTGTGGATTCTCAGCCATCCCCCTCCCCCCACCAATCAAACTGTGTGAGTTTGTAGTGTGTGTGTGTGTGTTGGTACTTCAATTCTTTCAAACACAAACCGGATGTCACTTTTGTTGACATTTCATTTATTTTGGTCCCCATTTTGTTTTCAAAAGTTGACTTTACTCTTTTGTGTCTGTGTCTGGGTTTGTTAAGAGTACTCCTTATAGTCGTTCCACTTATCATTTTCTTTCCTCTAAACTCTAAAGCGGATCTTAAAGTTCATATATATACAAATTTGTTGTTGTTTTGAATTCTCGCCTCCAACTCCAAGGGAAAATGACATTAATTTGTTTTAATTTCCGGAATTGATTACCTATACGGTACCTACCAGGATGGAACGCAGTGCGGCAATAGTGCACTGGTTTTATAATGGAATGAAACTAAAATGAATTGAATCAGAACAGTTTTTTTTTACTAAGCTAATGAGGAGCAAATTCAACTAGCCCGCATGGTCTCCTCAATTGACCACGTGCTATTTTGTTCATATGAAACTATAGGTACCTGGATCCCATTGTTTATATATTTTTCCCACGATCCTGGGAGCCCTAAAAGTTGGAGTCCGGATTCAAATCTCTCAATTTTCGGTAAAACTGCTAGAAAGAGTACGCAAAAACCTCCAAAAAAGACTGTACCCATTAAATCCAGTGGTGCTTGTTGACCTAACCTAACCATGAAAACCAAAAAGTGAATCTAATCCCAGCCTCTGCTGCCACTTACAATATGTTACAACAAAATATATTTTCCTCAGCAATTTCTCGCAGAGTAGGTATTTTTTCTCATGAACAAGTGCCTCTCACCATATCCGTTCGAATTTAAAAGAACATTTTAGGTCCCCTCCATTCCTGCTGAAAACACTTTATCTGCTATTTTGGCAATAAGTGCACTTCGGTTTTAATAAAAACGTAGGCAAAACTTGTTGTTAAATATGATATTTCAAAACATACCTATTAAACTTAATTAAAAAGAAAAAAGGACATAAATACCTACCTACCTACCTATTTGCATTAAGTAAACTTCTTCACTCCTAACATCTTTCCACAAAATAACATATGCATACCTACCTACCCTCCTTCCTCAATAAGTAGCTCATTTAATATAAAAAAAAATAAAAAAAAAAAAAAAAAACAAATTATAGCTATAAGCACTCTTTGAATCTTTTAATTAGGCACTAAGAAATGCATCAAAAAGAATAATTAGCAAAGGCAAACTCATCTTGTTTTGAAAAATTTATATTCTTACTCTTATACCCATCCAAACAACAACGCAACCTCCCTCCATATAATCCCATAATTTTGAGCCAACAAAAATACAAACACTCTTTTTTCATTAAAACTTTTAGCCAAAGATAAGTGATGAAACACATTGTGTTCCATTTAAAAAGATCCTGCATATGATTAAGGACTTAATCCAAATAATAAACGCAAACATTCGTTGTTTTTTTTTTTTTTTTTTTGAAAATTTATAAAATTTCCATGAATGAAGAAATTTAGTTGTTATAGATAAGTTTTGCATAAAATTATTTGCTGCATTTGCTCATAATCAACTAACAGAGACCCGAACTTACGTTGTTTGGCTTCATTTTCTTTAAATAAAAAGAGAGAGGTAGTACCTATTTATGATTAAAAAAATAGTTAGGCACAATTTAAATAGCCAATAACCTTTGCATCATAATCGAGAATATTATAAGGTGTAGATTAAAATTACCTGGGGACATAAGTTTTAATTCTTCCTTAATCATCCAAGTCACACAAAAATTAATTTTATTTTTTTTTCATCCTATTTAACTACCTTTTCAAAAATGTTAAGCTTTGTAATGAACAGAAACAGAAAAAAATACTTTTCCAATTTCTCTTCAAACTAAAATTAAAAAAAAAAAAAAAAACAAACAAACAAAATCATGATTGTTTGAGCTTTTAAACTCCTGCTGAACCATTAAAATCGTAAACTGCTCTGCTCTCCATTTCTGTTCAAGTTCTGTAGTTACCTACCTACCTACTTTATTTTTGTTTTTGTTCTTAAGTTGTGTTCAAAGGATTATTTTTTGCGTGAGTTCAGCATACTTTTTGTCCAGCTATCAGATATACAACACCATCAACACAAAATACAAAACAAAACAGGACTTCTCTTTCTATTTATCCTTTTATTTTGTTTTCTTTCCTACCTATATCCGCCAAATTATATCTATAGATACACAAACACAAGCTTTTTGTGGTCATCATGGTCTCCTTTCCCTTGTTTTTTTTTTTTTTTTTTTGATAGTTTTTCTGGCTGCCAGAACAAATTTTCAACCATTTTGTGCTAAATTGAATAATTCTTTTCTATCTGCTTTCGAGTAAGGTATACGTTTTTTTTTTGGGAGTGTACCAGTGTTGCCGCTGAAAAAATTTAAAGTGTCCCAAAAAGGGTACGGCGACAAAAAAAGGGTCCCATATAGAAATATGCCACAATGAATAAAATAAAATAGATTAAAGACATTTTATAAACATTTATTCAAAATCTCAATTAAAAATTATTTTCTTCTGATTATACATAAAAATTCAAAAACTATTCGAATAAAAGAAAACGTTGTAGTGTCTTCTGTCAGTTTGCTTCTGTTGAATGCAAAAATGGGTGCATGTCAAGATAAAATGAAATCGTTCAGTACAAAATTTTGTAGAATTTAATTTTTTTATGAGAAATGCAAATTTTCAGAAGTTTTCGAATGTAAATCTTATTGAATTAATAAAAAGGGGCCAATTTGGTCATTTTCACGGGTCCCGAACGCAAAATAGTGGCCTAGTACATATACCTACCAATTATTCCGTTTTTCGTTAAAAGCACATTTTCGAGTGCAAGCGAACAAAACAATCGAGAAAAGGGTAAAAGGTGAAAAGTTGAATATTTATGTGAGTTATAACAAAGGAAAATGAAGGGCTAGGATAGCTTTTTTCTTACAAAATAAACAATAAAATAAAATCTCTTTGTTATTGTTCAAATGAAAAACATAATGAAAAAGTGATAAAATGAGCAAGAGTAGTAGACCAAGGGCAGAGCTTTATACCCGAAAAATTAACACGTGCGCACAAAAAAAAAAAAAAAAACTATAGTGACCATGAAAAACTATCATCGTTACCAACACCGAGCCAAACAATCGTATACAGATCTCAGTCCAAATAGCGGTAACTGGGAACGGACCGAGATCTACAAACAAAATGTGCACGTGCGCACAAAAACAAAAAACTTAAGCGACGAAGAAAAACCATCATCGTCTCGTCAACATCAACGATCTAAAGCAGCCCATAGACACTACACTTGTGTCTGCACCGGTCTAGGTACTGACACCGGGTGTGGAATTCCGCTACACACGCCACACCGATCGAGACACCGACACCAAAAATCAAAAACTTTTGATTTTACTCGCTCCATGTCTGACACCGAAAATCGGTGTGCGCACCAGACCACAAACAACATACATTTCTATACACCGACACCGGTGCAGACACAAGTGTAGTGTCTATGGGCTGTAAACCCTCGTTCAGATCACGGTGCAAGTAGCGGTGACTGGGAGCGGACCGGAATCTACAAAACAAATCAACAACCAGCTGCAATTGGGACAGTTCAGAGTTATTATCATCGTTAATGTGCTTCACCATCTCGGTCCGAAAAATACAAAACTTCTCAAACACAGGCTGCATGCAACTCAGAGAACATAAAAATACATAAGAGCTTCATCATTCTCGGTCCCAAATAGCGGTTATTGTCTTATTGACTTGCAGTAGCGCTAGCAAAGAAGTTATCAACCACCACACCAGCTGCATTTCGAACACAGCCGATCGAGAGCAACAGGAACATCAACAAAAACAACCCTTTACTGAGGTTGTTCAGGGACATTTCACATTGCATTTTGCATCTTTATTCGTCTACGGAAAAGTATAAGAATATTCAATTACAGTTCACTTTTTAAAATGTATTTTGAGTTATACATAATAAAAAATATTAAAATAATCGTTTCTAACAGTAATTCATATCGAACAATTTTTATTGGATAAGCAATTGTTAAAAAAAATTCAAAAGAGAATTATTGTCAAATAAGGTAATTTTTAGATATCCAATTTGGTGTTCCTCAGGGTTCAGTAGTTGGTCCTGTTTTATTTATTGCTTAACATTTTGCAAACACAAACGTCAAATTCTCAAACATCTCAGTCGAAAGTTATCTAGTGAACGAGTCAAGCAATTTTAGTTGCCGGCCATGGTTAATTTGCCTAGTTGGCGCCCGAATTAAAAAATATTGTTTTTTTGCTTTTAAATGTTTGATTAAATTGAATTGAATTGTACTGAACTGAATTGAATTAAACGGGATTGAATAAGCCTTAATACCTTATATTTTAAAATCTTAAAATGTAGGTAGTATGAGTTACAAATCTATTAAATCTTCCGCCTGAGAATAAACTAATCATGATTTAAGTTTTTAAATTTAATTTTTTAAATTAAAACCATTAAAGGAGGTGTGACCCCAGTAAAATATATTTATTTAACCCGAGCCAATGAAAAAGTTGGTAGAACACTCTTGTTTTTTCATTTATACTTTTCAATTGACATTTAAAAAATCATTATTTCACTTTATGGTGAGAGTAGGTAGTAACTATCTACTTTTTCTAGGCAAACCACTTTGATAATTATTATCTATAGATATCTTTTTTTTTTTTTTCTAACAATGCAAAATTTATTCAATGCACCTACTTACAAAGTCTCGAAAGCTTAAAAACCAACCATAAAACACTCGACAATGTACAATAAACTAACACCTTTCACAGGCTCTCATGAAAATTGCAACATAAAAGTATAAACTATGACAATGCAAAAAAAACCTTATGCAAAAGCTATTATCCTGATTATTTTCACTGAGGTGAATTTTACAACAAAACAAGGATATACCTATGTAGGTTTAGATATTGAAAAGCATCATTTTCTATTGGTGATTGAGATGGATATATAAAGATCAAATGCGCGTTGGTGTTAAAGTTAATGTGTAAAAACCATTGAGAACGATTTATCTCGTACAAAAAAATAATATGTAAAATAGAAAAATACAAAACATAAAATCAACAGATAACCTAGGTACACTTTATCTAAATAAAAAAAAGTAAAGGTAGGTAGGTACCTGCATATCCTTGAAGTGAGTAATGAATACAAATTTGCTTCTGTTTATTGTTTGCACATAAGGATATGCAGTTAAATTGAAAAAAAGTATGTTTAGTTACACAGATATATGAAGGTATGTGCAATGTTTTACAAAAGCAATGTAAAAAAATGTATGCCATTATGTATACATATATATACATATGTATGTACCCAAGTAGTTCTATCCTTTGAAATATTTTTGTTTTCCTTTTCAAAGAAGAACTTCATGTTAACTAGGTTACCTAAACCTACCTATTCTTTCTACTCTTTTATATTGTTTACACATCATAAATGCATTGTTTGTTTGTAAAGAAGAAAGGTAAATTAGTAGAAATAGTAGTAACAATATTTGCAAAAAAAAATTGTATTCTTAATTATTAAAGATAAAGCTTAAATACCTGCACTATACCTACATCTTGTTAGCCTTAATTGGTTAAAATATAAAATGAATGCAATACAAAATAGGTATTTGAATAAAAACAACATTCAAATAAAAGTACATAAGTATGGTCTACATAAAAAGTCTCAAATAGTATTTCTTTATAAACTCAAACTCTTAAGGACAAGTTTTCTTCTAATTTGGCGTAGTTACCCTAGTAGATAGGTATCTGGATACTGTTAGTGTCCGGACAATATGTCGTTTATTTGAAGAAAATAAGCATTACACAAAAAATAGTCTCAAATAAAAATAAAAATACAATCCTTTATGTATCACAAAAATATATGCAAAGTAAAGTAAATCCACATTATACCTAGATACTGTAAAAGTTATGGGTGCTTTCAGTTTCTGATATCTAAGAGAACGATAAAAATGACGATTTGAGTACAAAAAAAAAAAAAAAACAAATTAGTGTGAGCATTTTGAAAATCGAAATATTTTACGCAGTACCTATTTATTAATTTATTGATAAAGAAAGTGACTGGTTTTCTTTTAAATATAATAAAGTTTAACAATTAAACCATAGTCATTTTTTCCAAAATATTTGGTGTCCGGATACTGGAAATTAAATTTTGTATTATCAGGACATGGCGTCCGGATACTTAAAATAATATAAAAATGTTAAATCTTATTTAAACGTCCTTAAATGATAGCTACGTGTATTCCACATGATTTAGAGGAAGAGAATTTTATTTTTCTCACATATTGTCTGTCAATATTCGGACAGGGTTTTATGAGAGAAAAACGCCTGTCCGGATACTAAAAACAAACTGGTTAGGTTATCCGGACAAGAAGGTTTTTAATACAATTTACGGACTTAAAACTTTTAAACTTTAAATATCTTTTAAGGAAATGATACTTACATAAAAGGTACTTACGTAATTTAAGGTCCTTGAGCATATTAAATATAAAAATTTCTAAAAAAAAAACTTAAATTAGGCAAAACGCAACAAATTCAGTCCCTTCGAGAACCAAAATCTAAGATTTATAAGCCAGTTTGGGGCTCAGAAATCAGGGGCCTAATTCCGTAAAACGAAAAAGATCGAACGATATCGTTTCGACAATACCCATCTCTATCAGATCGAAAGAGAAAGATCCCTATCTATTGCCAAAACGATATCGTTCGAGCGTTTTCGTTTTACGGAATCAAGCCCCAGGGTACCTAGATACCTTTACCAAAACTACACTGTTTGCGTGATTTCATAATAATTTAACAAAAAGTCAATTTACATTATTATATTTTAGAACATCGTTATAACAAGTAACGATTTTTCGTTTATCCAAGTCAAAAAAAAAACTTCATACAAAATTAGTTCGTCCGGATATTAAAATAGATGTGTCCGGGCACTAAATTTTGTTGTCCGGGAACTAGCGAAAATCGAACTTTTCTGCAAAAAAAAATTATATAAATTATGCGATTATAAAATTAATAAGATATTTAAATCTTAATATTATCAACAAATATCAAAATCTTCATGTTACGAAAATAACAAGACCAAAGTGAATGTGTTAAGTGCCCGGAATCCGAATACAAGTGCCTTTACCGAACGTGACGAAATTTAACAAATATTTTATATTCATTGTAGGTAGATTTAAATTTTATCATAAATTGGTTTTCTTAAATTAAGAGCATAACTGGTCCCTGCTTCATGATTTAAATTTCATAAAAAGAGTAAAGGTGGGACTTTTGAAATAATAAAAAAAAATCTCTTGGCATTAGACAAAACATAAAGATGCTCCTATGCCTATTTGTTTAAACTTTATTATTTCACGGGAAGATGACCATAATTTAATTCTGAAATGGACTAAGAACTTAACCTAATATGTAGTGAAGGTAGGTACTAACATAGTTCCAGAAAAAAGGAAATGGGCATACAAAATGGCTAGGTTGAATTTAGGAACTTAGTGTTCCAACAGTTTCACATTAATGGTCAGCTATAGCCAGAATATGACATTATTTTGACGTGTTAAGCATTTTTGCGTAGTTTTATTTAAGGTTTGTTTGTTTACATCCTAAACTGTCAATTTATATCAATTTTTGTCCCATTTATTTATTCCTTAATTGCAACAGTTTTTTTAGAATTGTAATTCCCGAGATCGGCTTTTCAAAATTATTTTGTTGTTTGTGTAAATAACCATGTAAACTGTACTAAATCGAACCGATCTGTCTAAATCAATTAAAAAAAAAAAAACATTCAAGACTGGAATTTTCTACAATTCATATTTGTATAAACTTTCATTATATTTCAACACAGTAGGTATATGTAGGTAACTACAACTAGTTCAGCTCTTCTAATTTTCAACATGTCTTATTTCAGCGTTTTCTGTAAATTTTTGTTGTCTTCTTAAATAGAAGATTCAGAAGAGAACCTTAGGCCAGGAGTTCAAAACAAAAAATAACTGCGTAAACTGTCATTTCACTCAAGTCAGTTTGTGCAAAATACGATACAAGTGAACCGCACAGTTCTCAGTTTTAAAAAGTTTTCATTCAGTAAACGCTCCGGAACCGGACTTTTCGCTGCATTTAACTTTTTTAAGTTTTTTTCGGTAATTTGTCCGGACACTAGATATTAATTTTTTTAACAACAGTGTCCCGGTCGGCTTCTGGGATTTTTTATTTCAGTTTTTGAACCAAGAGCTTTTAAGCTTTGTTTTTCATAATTCAGTTATATATTCTGGGCTTTTTCCATAGAGCAGGCTGTTCTTTATAAAGTTCGAGGAACTCGCTCCAGAACTTTTGTTCATCACTGCGTTAATAAAATTTTTCAACTGAGCGATTGCACAGTTTTTTACATTCACGACACAAATAACTGCACAAATTTGAAGGCTTGAGCAAAATATCAAAATTGTTTTGATTTTTACACAGTTAACTGCACAACTAGCACAATCAACCCCATTCACAACACAACTAAACTGCGCAAACCCCTACTATTCCTATTCATCACAATACACAGCTATTTCAGTTCCTCTATAATTTTCCTCATGACCGATTTCGTCAACTTGGTAATCGGCATTTCCTATTTTTATCTTAAGTGGGAATTTTTTTCCGAGATAATTTTGTTGTCTTCATAAAATAAAGAGAAGCTTCAGAAGAGAAGCTGAGCGTTCACGCAGATTATTGTGCAAATTTCAGTCTCAGTCAGTCAGTTCACAGCTCTAATTTCTCAATTCAAGTGGTCCGCGATCGATTTGCGAAAAAAAAAACCATTATTTAAAATATTACTCTAAGATTTTCAGCATTAAAAGTAAAAATAATTAAATGAATACCTAGGTATCTAGTGATAAATTCCAAAATGTTTTTTTGTTAAATAAATTTGTATTTTAATATTTTTGTTGTTCGGTTTAATTTTCAAAAATGTCATAACAGTAATTCTACCTAATAGATCATACATAATATTAAATACCTACATAAATTATTACCATCGTTGTTGCTAATTTAATTGTCCTCCTTACTAAACTGATTCATTTGTTTTGTTACTACAAATAAAATACAATTAAAATTAATCCCTTGAGTCTTGCTCCAAAACCACGGAATTTTCTACAATCCACAACTCAATTTAATATTTCACATTTCGTCCCACACAACACAGGCACAGCCCACACTCCACTCCACAGCAAACACAATTCGGATTCTCCATTTCTTTCTTCTCTATTCTCAGCATTTTCTATATTTTATCTCGACTCGACGGCGACGACGCGACATACACGGGGAGAATTCGTTTTCTCAGAGAATGTTTTTAACTCATATAGAGAAAGAGGAGAAAAGCTCAATCCACAAACTGAGCCGTGCAGGTGGATTATAATTATTTCATGTTTAAACATGTTCAGTGAGCAGTCCAGTCCAGTTTCATTTTCATTTCAAGTGCGTTCTTTTTTTGTTTGTAAGTTTCGCGATCGGTTTTGCAAAATAAAAACAATTTTAAAATATTGTTTTAAATGTGCGGCATTAAAATAATAATAAAAGTGTTCATGAAACAATAAAATTAAATTTTATAAAAATAAAAAGAAAAAAAAAAATCGGTCTCTATCTAAACATGTTTTATTGGCAAAAAAATAAATTAATTTCAGTTCAATTTCATTTAAAGTGCTTTCTTTTGTTTTTAGCTCCGCTATCGGTTTTGGAAAATACAAAATATTTAAAATATTACCTAAGTATTTAATTTATAATGTGGGATATAAACAGACTAATAAAAGTGTTTTCCGAACGATAAAGACGTTTTTATAAAAAAAGAAATTCGATCTATGAAAGATGTTCGATTGGCAAAAAAGAATCAATTTAATTTTATTTTTCAAGTGCGTTCTTTTGTTTTTTAGTTTCGCGATCGGTTTTGCAAAATAAAAAAATATTACTTTTTCAAATGTGCCGTAGGTACATAGGTATTAATTAATTAATTATTAAAAGTCTGCATCAACCGATAAAGTTCTGTAAAAATACAATTAAAAAAATCAATCTCTAAAAAATGTTCTATTGGCAAAAAAATAAATAAATTTCAGATCAGTTTCATTTCAAGTGCGTTATTTTGTTTTTAAAGTTTCGCCGTCGGTTTTGCAAAATAAAAAAAATATTTAAAATATTGTTTTTTTTGTTCAAATCTGCGGTATTTAAATTATAATAAAAGCGTTCATCAAACGATTTTTTAAAAGGAAATCAATCTATTCGATCTCGAAAAAATGTTTTATTGGGAAAAAATAATAAATTTCAGTTCGGTTTCATTTCAAGTTCAGTTCAAGTGTTAGTTTCGCGCTCAATTTCTAAAAAAATATGTTTTATTGGAAAAAAAAAATAAATATTTTTTCAGTTCAGCTTTCTCTTGTTGTTGTTTTCGCGATCGGTTTGGCAAAAAAAATATTTAAAGTATTATTTAATTACAAATGTTCGGTACAAGAAGTCTTATAAAAGTGTTTATTTAGCGATTAAGTTTATTTTTATTAAAAAAGAATTTCGATCTCCGAAGATGTTCGATTGGTAAAAAAAATCTGTTAAATTTTATTTTTCAAGTGCGTTCTTTTGTTTTTAAGGTTCGCGATCGGATTTTCAAAATATATAAAATATTTTATTTTATTTTAAATGCGCCGTACCAAACTAAAGTTTTAAAAAAAATTGTTTATTAAGCGATAGTGTTTTTTTATAAAAAGAAATCCATCGATTCGATCTATAAAAGATGTTTTATTTAAAAAAAAAATTCAATTCGGGTATCTACGGTCTTTTGTTTGTTAGTTCCGAGATCGGTTTTGCTAAATAAAATATTAAAAATTGTGTCTATTCTTTAATGTGCAATATTAGAAGTGTTTACTAGGCAGGATATAGAATTTGTTTTTATAAAAAGAAATCATTGTTGTTTTATTGACAAATTAAATTTGTATTTAAATAAAAATAGTGCAAACCAAATCAGATTGAATTCTCACCATTCATTTTTGGCGGTAATATTTGAAAAAAAAAAAATAAATAAAAAGTAAATTTGAAATTAAAAAGGGCGAGTAATTAAATTAAATTTTTGACGCCACACGTCAAAGGTTTTGGGTATGATTCTCAGCCTTTGCCACCTAAAAACAAAAATGGTTTTCACGGGTACTGTTATTGTCTCTTGCGAGGAATTTAAAGAAATTTAAAAATTTCAAGAAGTGCCTTTCACCTTAGCCGTTCGAATTCGGCAAAAAATTGTTAATGCCCTCCATTCCTTCAAGTAACACGCACTTAGAAATGGTTGGGAATTGTAAGTTACTAGGCCCAGGTTCTACACGAGCTGTGTTTTATTTTTAAGTAGTTAAATTAAAGTACTTATACCTACACTTACTTTTCGCTTCTTAATTTCAATATTACAAGCTTTTCTTCTAAATATTTACATCCCCTTGTATTCTTGTTTAATGCATGTTATATTTAAATTGTTTTTCTTTTTTTATTTCAGGTAAGTTTTGTGATGATAATTTACTACATATGTATTTATAACGCTAAATATCTACCTTTCTAATACCTAATTTGGTGAGTAATTTCTACTTTTAAATAAAAAACCTTAGGTTTAAAATTTAACGAATGTAAATCGTTATTAGTGGCAACTATTGTTTTTAAATTATTTTTTTTTTTTTTTTGAGTAGGTACTCGATCGACAGATATCTGGACATATTTTCAAAATATTTTCGTGTGAACTCAATTTTCGACTTCGAGGTTTTTAATTTTACATTTCACTTTCAATAATTATTATATGTATGTAGGAATTTGATTTTTACTTGCGTATAGTTACTAAGTTGCTAATTTGGTACCAACATATTTGGCAAGTTTTGGATAAATCGAACTTGAGATTTTGATCAAACTATGATAATAGGGGAGACGAAAATAGCAGGTCTCGCATTTCCGTTTTGTTTGTCTGTTCGACTACCTATATCCTAAACCGATAGGTCTGAACCCTTGGTATCTACCTTGCGTTTTTTGGGTAGGTACACGTTTTTCTGCATTTTTTTTAGAACAAAAAAGTCGATAATTGCGATTGTTTGTTTTTAGCATTTTTTAACAATCTTATTTTTCTTAAAATGGTTCCACTGATTTTTCTAAAAAAAAATCATTTATTTTAAATAGTTTTCGCTTTTCTCGAAAACTTCTGATCAATTTTTTTATAGAGAATGTTTTGAAGAATATAAATAGTACCTACCTATTATTTAGATTTTTCAAAAAACCTACTATATAGGATGGGTCACATAATTGAAAAAACCCAAAAATCGACCTTTAAAGCTTGGCAACCCTATGCCTTGACCATATTTCGCCAGGCAACCCTTGCGCAAAATGTAAGTTAAAACACTACCCAAAAAACTGCATACCATTTATCCGGTAACTCGATGAGGGTAGGTCGTCCTATTGCGGGATCTTAGACTATATGTAAGGGGTCAGTTATAGATTTCATTGAAAACCATCATTAGAATTTTTGTCATTAAGTTTTGAGGCACTTAAAAAGCAAAATTAGTGATTATTTTGATGTTAATAACGGGTGATTTTTAAGCTGGTTTGGTTTTGGCAACACTGGTTTTGACAGCTGACGTGTGTTTAGTACCTTGTTTCACTGTCAAACAGCTTCAGTTTGGTTTGCAATTTAACCATGGATCGTCTTACAAATGAACAACGCTTGCAAATTATTGAATTTTACTATCAAAATTCGTGCTCGGTTCGAAATGTTGTTTATCGAAAAATTGTGTTCAGCGATGAGGCTCATTTTTGGTTGAATGGGTACGTAAATAAGCAAAATTGCCGCATTTGGAGTGAAGATCAGCCAGAAGCATTGCAACAGCTACCAATGCATCCCGAAAAAGCCACTGTTTGGTGCGGTTTATGGGCCGGCGGCATTATTGGGCCATATTTCTTCAAAGATGATGCGAATCGCAGCGTTACTGTCAATGGTGAACGCTACCGAGCGATGATAACAAACTTTTTTTTGCCCGAAATGGAAGTTCTTGACTTGCATGATATGTGGTTTCAACAAGACGGTGCCACATGCCACACAGCACGCGAAACAATGGCGCAATTGCGAGGCGAGTTTGGTGAACAGTTAATTTCACGTTTCGGGCCGGTCAATTGGCCGCCTAGATCGTGCGATTTGACACCATTAGATTATTTTTTGTGGGGGTATGTCAAGGCTAATGTTTATAGGGACAAGCCCGCTTCGATTGACGCACTGGAAGCCAACATCCATGCATTCATTCGTGAGATACCGGCCGATATGTGTGAAAGAGTATGCCAAAATTGGACTCAGCGGATGGGCTACCTGAGACGCAGCCGCGGTCAACATTTGCATGAAATTATCTTTAAACATTAAATTGCAAGGTTCAAACTATCGATTCAAATAAATATTTCATTCATTTTTTCGAATTTTTTGTGTTTTTTTTTTTTTTTAAAGTTCTAAACCTCTTAAAAAATCACCCATTATAAAGCTGATGACTCAAATATTAATTTTTGCCAAAACTTTTTTTTTTCATTTTAGCCCAACCTTTGACATGAAAAAAATTTTATTATTTCAATGGTTGAATTACCATACCATTGATAATTGAAAACTTATAAGTCTTTTTTACGTAGAAGGTTGGGCCCAAATGAAATATTTTTTTGGCTATAAATAATAAATGAGTCATCAGCTCTATTCTAACATAAAAAAATCTGTGATTTGCCTTTAAAGTGTTTCAAAATAAGAAATTAAAATTTTCAATGATGAGTTTCAATAAAAGCTATGTAACTGACCCCTAAATCCATTTTTTTTAAACTCTAACACCAAGGGCTTTTTTATACTAATCCAATATATTTTGAACAAAACTTATTTTTATAGCTAAAATTAACGGTATCCTCCATACAACTATTAAAAAAAAGAGTAAAAAAAATCTTATTTTTCTCGAAAACGGCTCCTATGATTTTGATTTAAATTTCTATGAGTGCTAATATTAGTAGTACCGATTTACAATTTTACAAAAATTACATTGGTCATTATTAACGAACCATTTTTTTGATTTACTGCTATCTCATTATTTATTAAACCGATCTGAATAAATTTTTTCATGATAGAGGCATATCTAAAGCTTAAAATTTTCGAAAAAAAAATTTAATTTTTTTTGGAAAATTCGGTGTTTCAAAAATTGGTAGATTTTTTTCGGAATTAACTTTTTAGGTTTGCATATGAATAAACTTAAAAATGACTAACCAGTTATTTTTTTAAAATTTTATATAAACAATTTATTTTCAAAAAAACGCTTCAACGATTTTTTTAATAATGCGAAAATCGTGAATTTTGCATTTTTGTTAAAAGACTGTTTTTAAATATCAATTTCTAGGCCAATTTGAGTTAAGACTACATTAAAAATTGAATTGGCAAACGAAATAATTGCATAGGTACTTAGTTTTACGAAATTGAAAAAGTTTATACCTAATACCTATCCCCTTTTGGTTTTGAAAAGTTACTCTGCAATAATTATTATTAAATAAATACTAGAAAATATTTTGTATAATATATATGTATGTATGTATGTCCCATGTATGTACGTACAAGTTCTCTCTAAAAACTCATAAAAGATACTTGGTGAAAATTTTTTGCACAATAATAAGATTTTGTGAATGATGTCCAATACAAAATCTAACTTTCTAAACTTTTTAAGTGCACAGATCAGTCACGAGCTCCACGGATATAAAAAGTAAAACAAAGGCATTTCATTGAAAAATCGCAAGTTTTTAATTAAAAAATCCATAAAGTAGGTATTCTATCAAATTCGCGACTACATAACTTTTTTTAATACACAATTTTTTTACTCTGTTTTTAATTTGTTTATACCTATCTTTTTTTAAATTATATAGCCAATCAAGGAAACAAAATTTTGAATAGTACTTTTCCCCAATAAATTTTATATAAAATTTTGTTACATTTAGAAATGTTGCATGTTTTAATGACATTGACTGAGCTTAGTCTAAAGATCTGTCAAGTACTTTTCAAGTTACCGTTTGCCTTATAAATGTAACGGGTTTGATCCGCCATCGTAGATTATAGTAGATGAGGGTTTATGCAATTGAATATACAACAAAACAAAACAAAACAACTCCAACGATTTTAATAAAAAAACATCAATGCATGGTTTACAGTTTAGTAAAATTTTGAATTAATTTTATTTAAAAAAACAATTTTTAAATATGCACCTCTTGCTTTTTAAAAGTTGAAAATGGTGTGATATTTTAATCAGCTGCTTAAACTAACGGTTTTCATATATGTTTATTTTGCTCGAAATTTCGAAAAAATGTTATATTTTTTTTTCTTCAATTTTATTACTGTCGCCGTCGTTATTTAAAAATCTAAATATTTAAATCCTTTTGAGGAATTTCAAAAATAGATCGCCATAAGTACAATTAAAAATAAGAATATTTTCGCTTCTTCACTCGTGTATTTGTTAAATGCCTCTAATTATAATTTTTATAGTGGAATCATACGAAAGCAAGGTTATTATTTTTATTACCAAAAAATTTTTTCCGATTCACGTAATGTTAAGTGTGTTAAACTGTTACTTCGTAGATTGGCCTGTTTATTGAATTTTTAGACCATATCTGATAGAAATTTTATAATTTTAATGGTTAAACGATGACAAGCAAATTTTAGTTCAATTATTTAAAAAAAATAATAATATAAAATAATAGTTTTAAAATTTTTATTATTTTTCAGTATCACTTGTCATGAAAGAGTGCCTCAAATTTCATTCGTTCAGATTCGCCTGAAAATTTTAGGTCCCCTCCATTAATGTGAAATTACAACACTTTGAGAATTTATTGTAGGTCACTATGGCCTTAGTTCTCCACGAACTGTCGCACCACCAATTTATTTTATTTGTTAAAATTTTCAGGAAGATTTTTGTATGAAAAAGCTAACAATTTTAAGACTATCATTTAAAAAAAAAATTGAAATAAAAAATTATAAATTTATTTGCACTTATTAAAAACAAAAATATGACAAGGACTTGACACGATATTTGACCATGACAATCCCTTGCATTAAACTATAAAATATTTATACAATATTATCAACATTTCACTTCAAATCCCTTTCAAATGATAAGGCCACTTGTAAAGTTCCCTGTGTTTAAAGTGTTGCAGGACATTCGCCCACTGTGCTCATAGTCCCTGTCCTTCGTACGAAGCATTCCCATACTCCCTGTGTTCAGCGCTTTTGATCCCAACGCTCCCTAAACTCAAAGCTATCTGTTTTCGCACTGATTTCATCATTTCTTATATATTAAAGACGCTTTTCCAATTTGTCTTGCTATTTAGTTATTTTTTTTTTTTTTAAGAATAATTGATGAAATAATAAAACGAACTTACCTACTAACTGTGACGATTTGATGATAAACTGTCACATTTACTTGAAACTTGGTGAAAATATCAAATAAGAATACAACTCGTTATTATGGCCTTCGTTAAGTTCAAAATATCGTCGATTTGAAAACGACGACAATTAATAAATAAAACTCGTTAGAGAGAGAGAGTCTTAAAGATTTGTAATCCCCATTAGTGAAGTTATACCGAAAACTTAACACGTAAACTCGTTCAGAGTTTCGATAGAATTCGTTAAATATTTCGCAAAAACGATAACGAAGCTGATGACGTGATACAATTTGTGCGAAATTCGTTAAGAATTTTCAAGCAACGTGCGGGAGAGGAATATTCTTAAAAGCAAACTCGTTCAGAGTTTCGATAGAATTCGTTAAATATTCCTCAAAAAAAATATGGAACTGATGACGTGATACAATTTGTGCGAAAATTCGTTAAGAATTTTCAAGCAACGTGCGGGAGATGAATATCCTTAAAAGCAAACTCGTCCACAGAATTCGTTAAATATTCCGCAAAAACGATAACGAAGCTGATGACGTGACATAATTTGTGCGAAAATTCGTTAAGAATTTTCAAGCAACGTGCGGGAGAAGAATATCCTTAAAAGCAAACTCGTTCAGAGTTTCCACAGAATTCGTTAAATATTCCGCAAAAACTATAACGAAGCTGATGACGTGATACAATTTGTGCGGAAATTCGTTAAGAATTTTCAAGCAACGTGCAAGAGAGGAATATTCTTAAAAGCAAACTCGTTCAGAGTTTCGATAGAATTCGTTAAATATTCCGCAAAAACGATAATGAAGCTGATGACGTGATACAATTTGTGCGGAAATTCGTTAAGAATTTTCAAGCAACGTGCGGGAGAGGAATATTTTTAAAAGCAAACTCGTTCAGAGTTTCAATAGAATTCGTGAAACAATTTGTGCGGAAATTCGTTAAGAATTTTCAAGCAACGTGCGGGAGAGGAATATCCTTAAAAGCAAACTCGTTCAGAGTTTCGACAGAATTAGTTAAATATTCCGCAAAAACGATAACGAAGCTGATGACGTGACACAATTTGTGCGAAAATTCGTTAAGAATTTTCAAGCAACGTGCGGGAGAGGAATATCCTTAAAAGCAAACTCGTTCACAGTTTCCACAGAATTCGTTAAATATTCCGCAAAAACAATAACGAAGCTGATGACGTGAAACAATTTGTGCGGAAATTCGTTAAGAATTTTCAAGCAACGTGCGGGAGAGGAATATCCTTAAAAGCAAACTCGTTCAGAGTTTCCACAGAATTCGTTAAATATTCCGCAAAAACTATAACGAAGCATATGACGTGATAAAATTTGTGCGAAAATTCGTTAAGAATTTTCAAGCAACGTGCGGGAGAGGAATATCCTTAAAAGCAAACTCGTTCAGAGTTTCGACAGAATTAGTTAAATATTCCGCAAAAACGATAACGAAGCTGATGACGTGACACAATTTGTGCGAAAATTCGTTAAGAATTTTTAAGCAACGTGCGGGAGATGAATATCCTTAAAAGCAAACTCGTTCAGAGTTTCCACAGAATTCGTTAAATATTCCGCAAAAACTATAACGAAGCTGATGACGTGAAACAATTTGTGCGGAAATTCGTTAAGAATTTTCAAGCAACGTGCGGGAGAGGAATATCCTTAAAAGCAAACTCGTTCAGAGTTTCCACAAAATTCGTTATGACGTGATAAAATTTGTGCGAAAATTCGTTAAGAATTTTCAAGCAACGTGCGGGAGAGGAATATTCTTAAAAGCAAACTCGTTCAGAGTTTCGGAAGAATTCGGTTGAAATTCCGGTAAAGAAAGTTACTTTAACACAGATAAAAAACACGCGGTTTCTACACTTAAATGTAAAATACTTTTTTGAGAGTATTTGTGACAGTGCATCATTCCAATAAACCCACCTCCTTTGAAGGCCATCTTTTTAATAAATTAAACTAATACAGTTAGTATAGCCTGCGCCCAGTGTGTTCATAATCGTGTTTCGACATTTATTTGGAAAAAATCCACACCTCCATGTTTTCGTGGCGTCAGACTACATTGCTAACTGAACTTTATAGGTATCTGCTTTCCTCAGTGAATACAAAAGAATTATTTTAAATCTGAAGACTCATCCAATTTGTCTTACATTTATTTCTATAAGAAAAACTTAAAATTAAATTGACTTACCGAGACTTTCTATTACGACTAAATTTGTTTCAATTTGTGCTTGATTTGCTTAATTTGTTATAAATAAAATAAAATATAATGTTAATTTGTAATAAAGTGTCCTTTTGAATTTTGTCTAGATTTTAAATTCGTTAAAATTCTACAAAATGTTTCATGGTTGATTTTATTAAAAATAAATTGGTGAATTTCGACATTTTGTGAAAAACTAGTGCCTACAGTGACTTAGAATTCTAAACCATTTATTTTGTATTAGTCAGCAGGAATGAAAGGGACCTACAATTTTTGCTAAATCTTAATATTTAAGATGAAAGGAAGTTTTTCACGACATGAAATACTCTTGGAGGATATGTTACTTCCTATATCAAGAATATGTACCAGCGAAAGAATATTGTTTTTTTGTTTTAATGTAGTTAAGGCTAGAATTCGATTCGCAGACACCCGGCCAACGTGACAGTTAAACTAATTAAGAATTACACCATGGGAAAGTGGACTGATTGAAGACGTGAAACAATTTGTAAGAAAATTACTTTAAGAATTTTTAAGGAACTTACGCGAAAGTTATGTTTTTATAGAAAAAAAAATTATTTAAAAATTTTGACGTTAGGCTTTCGGCTTCGTATTTATGAAGTTACAGCAATAGCTAAAAAAAAACACGTATTCGTGAAAAAAAACGTCGGTTTTATATTTAGGTGGGAAAGCCTGGGAATCGACCACAAGACCAGTGTAATAGTTCTTCACACTTAACATTACGTTACGAGTAATATACTCCATTGCCAAGAGTTAGGTCTTAAAATAAAGCTACAAAGCTAGCAATTAAATTTAATTTAAAAATTGTATCTTTAAAAAAGGTAAAATTTTTTATCTTAAAAGTCTTAAAATTTTGTGGTAAATAACATTAATAAGTTCCATTTAAGTGAATAATTCTAAATTGATAATCTATAATTAAAAAAAATCTTGACGGATCTTTAAGACTAGGTTCTGAAAATACTCATTTAAACTGGCTTACTATTTTTATAAAAAAAACTATGATTAACAACTTTAGAAATAAAAAAGGTGTACAAAATTAAAAATAAAGAAAACTTTTATAAACAAATTGGGGCAAAGTTTCTAATTTATAGCTTTTTACTAAAATTTACCTTGTTTAAAAATTCTATGAACTTCAAATTTACTCTCTACGTTGAGTTAAATGTACCTCCCAATAAATCAATAAAAACAAATAATTAACTTCATTTCAATTATTTAATTATAATAATAAAATAATAAATTTCAAAATAAATAGCAAAAAAGAACAAAATCCAATCAATTTAAAATCTAAATAAAAACTCACAAACAGAACAAAAGAACAAGAATATTTATTCATGATTTCAAAATTTAGTTTGAATATTTAGTTAAATAATGTTCAAACTGTTTTAAAATTTACCAAACCACTTAATCCCTACCTTTAATATAAATTTATGTTTTTATTTTATTTTTTACTGTTTTTGTTTTGTAATCAAAAAATACTCATGGGGTTAAATTAGCTCTAATATTTTTCAACATAAATTGATTGTTTCAAATTTATTTTAAGTATATGTATTCTAATTAAATTTTATTTGAATTTTGATATTATATTCATACGACGCGATTTGCCGCCGCTGCTGATGGTTTTTTTTTGTCCTCATCAATGGAATTAAGTTCTCATTTTAAATAATGTGGTTTAGTTTTAAATAATTATAAATAGGTACACGTACATATTTATTTCTATAGATTTTGTACTAAATGAAAATATTGCGAAAATATAAATATAAATCAACTATAGCGTTAAAGGCTTTAATTAGTTATAATATAAAATATTTTACAAAGTTTTGTTTTTAGTATTTTTAATTAGCAAGCTAAATATTGCTTGTAATTATAATTAGAAAATTTAAATCATTGTGAGTTTTTTTTTTATTTTTTATATCCGATTGGACAAAGACCTGCTTAATCGAAGGGGCCCTGTTGAGATACGTGACAATTTGAGGCTTCTTTTACTAAAAAACTTTCGGGGTTACTCTTGGGGTTACTCTCGGGTTCTATATTGGGGTGAATCTAAGGGTTTTTCTCAAGGTTACTCTCGGGGTTACTCTTGGGTTGTTTTCCGGTTAATCTAAGATTACTCTCGGGTTACTCTCAGGTTACTCTCGGGTTAGATTCTCTAGGATAGTTGTACTTTTCTCCGAAAGCTAATATAACACATGATTGTATGTACATACATACATATGTCCCCTTTCGAGTTTTTCATTCGAGTTGCTTGCAGTTTTTTACTCTCAGACGGACATCCCCTAATCTGATTTCTTAAAGGATCATAAAACAGTCTCCTATTTTCCAAACAGTTTTTTTTTCATGAACAAATAAAATCACATTAGAAGTTATGTACATATTTAGTAGTTCTGAGTTTTGACTTTGTTCACAATTTTCCATTAACAATTAAAATGTACATATGTATGTATTGCATTAAACCTTTAGTTAGTTTATGCCTACAATGGCTATTAAGGTTATAACCTTCTTAAGTCACGTGGTCCAGTTTGTGGGATCCAGTTTTTCATTTTTTTTTTTTTTTTTAAATAGCACACAAATACATTTAATTCAGTCATCTTAAACAAAAAATGCAATTCGAATTTTATTTCTAACATTAATTATTTTACTCTCATACCATCTATGGCAAAAAAAAATCCAACAAAATAACACCTGCTTCAATTAAATTCCTCACAAAAAAAAAACTACACATTTTTGCCATTTTGTCTTGTCTTGGAAAAGACAACTCAAATCCCATCATTGCTTTGCTTTTCACTAAAATATCCACAACATGATGGGAATTTGTCATTTAGGATTTTCCAAAGAAGAACCTATTAGGTCACCTTAGGCTATAGCCAAATCCATTCTAACTAACATAACAACACGAAAACCATTAAAATTAATTCCTCGTTGTGTGATGGTGTTGTTCTGAATTCAAATGAATCTAATGGAAATATAGAATCCATTCTTTTTTGGCAATTGAAGCATGATGGATAAAAGATAGGAACAAGAAAAAAAAAAAAAAACACTTCTGATTTAGTAGGAGTTGTTTGAGTGACGTTTGCTTGAGGATATAGCTTGGGTAGGTTTCCTAAGAATGTACCTACATGCTTTCTTGTGACAATTTAAGTTGTTTGGCATATTCTATTTAATTGGGGATAACCGGGATTTTAATACAATAGGAATAAAGATCTAGATACCATCACAATTGAGATATCCCTAGCTCAGGTCTTACCCGAATAGAAAATTGTCATTATTTCTTCCATTTTCTTTAAACGTTAAAAATAGTAGGGATCCTTTAAATTGGTAACAAACTGTCAATACGCTCTACTCCACCTGATCCAGCCCTCTCAGCTCGTGTATTTTCAGCTTTTTAATTTGTTCAACAAACGTCGCTGAACGACCCCTACCTCGTTTTCGCATCTTTGACTCCACATTCCATCGATAGATACTGTAAAGAATATCACCCGAAAAATCTTCCACCCATAGCAGCCATTTCTTTCTTCTACAGACTTCAGACCCATAAAGCAGAACCTGGATGATCAAGTGCTTGTAAAGATCAAAGCCTTAAATGCCTTCTTTGAACCAAGAAACAGTGATTAATGGAAAGCGAGATTTTTCACAGATCTTATTTTGCGAACGGAGCCCAAATAGACAAGGCTTTGACTACTTCGAAGTTATATTCATCCATATCGTGACATTTTATCTGAGCCTACAATGTTGAGATTCCTTCCTCGATGTTATCAACCTTGTCTTGGTTATGAACCAAACCCATTTTTGCCTCACCCGCTCTAATACTTGCATATACGTCACTAACAAGTCGTTTCGTTCTTCCGATAATGTCAATTTCAGCATAAGCGAGTTGCGTACATTCGTTCCAAGAACTATGTTAAAGAGAAGGAGGTTTGAATTATTTAAGGCATTATTCAACGTTTCTCGATATCAAAAGCTAGCTTTGGTCATCCGCACACGATAAGCCTTGTAGAGCTTCAGTTTGGATATTGCCATACACATTTCTTGTCGGTCGAATTGATTCGAATTTTATCCATCATCATCCAAATTGAATAGAGTATTCTACCTAATAGTGGAACCTTAACTGACTTCAACGTTTAGCACTTGAAAAGTGTTCTTTCCAGATCCTCAGTATCAACTGTCTCACTCTCTTCTCAACATGCTTCTTTTCGGACCTTTCAGCTTTGGGTAGATCTTTTCACCCATTAGTAGAAATTTCCCCTCCCATAACAACCCCCAATAGGGGTATCGACGATTTCTCAAACCCCGACTTTTTTTTTCTGAGAAGGTATTGTAATGTACAACATTCTTCTTTGCCCAAAGTGTTCCGGACTGCTCTCTCAGCAGCTCTGATCCTGGTTTACAGAATTGACTGGTAAACCTCTTGTGTTCCAAGAGTGACAGTAGAATCTCATTTCTTAATTACTTGAATTTATTGGACCCTTCTTAATCTAAATGAACTTAACTATAAGGATATATACAATTTAGAATTATTGGTTTTCTTAATTTTGTTTGCACAGTTTTGTGACAAAAAGTTTAACCAGTCGTGTAAATCTGCAATAACTGATGGTTTGAGTTGGAAAAGTTCGACGAAATTAAGAACTTTAAATGCTTCCTATTAAAATGAAATACTTATAGCCCCAAACCGTTATACAATAATTACTACAAATGAGCACCAGTATAGTCCTTAGAGTTACAACGACCTCATATCAAACCAAACAATGAACATGAACATGAACACAACTCAAGTCTTCTTCATCCATTTAACACAAAACACACTCATAAACCTTCCCCCGCAATCTACCTAACCTAAACAATACTGTACTGTACATACAGACATATATATATATAAAGTTCACCCCTTCATCATTTGTATTATGATCCCTTAGAGAAGTCTGTATTTAAGAATAATTACTTGCCACTTAAGTCCCTGTTTCTTATGAGAATGTTTAACAGTATCTTGCTATCATAAGAATATACATGAGTACTGATACACAGACCTTTACACAAGGAAAATATCATTTTATATATCACAGAGATTCTTACACATTTTCTAGACTCTAGGACGAACGATGAAGAATAAAGAAAAAAAAAATAAAATATAATTTATAAAACCCAACATAATACTACTTTATAGCAACAGAACCACCAACAGATGTAGTGCCATTATCCTGGGAAGCCACTTTCAAGAGTTTTCTAAGCACATCCTGTAAAAAAGGACAAACAAAAAAAAAAGTAAATATAAGAAGTAAAAACATCAACAGCACCAATGGAATCTTAGAAACAAAAATGAGATTTTGGCCGAAGAAATGTGAGTCCTTTCACGTGTATTTGTTTTTTTTTGTTTGGTGTTGTGTTTTCATTTCATATAAAAAGGATTCGAAATTTAATATCCGACAAAACTTTATCAAAAAGACTAGACAAAGTTTGCGAAAGTTTTTGCGAACCGATTGTTTCAATGGTTTTTATCGTGTTATATATTGAAGAAAAATTCTAACGTAGGTATGGTGATATGGAATTTAGGGTGGGATAATGGTATGGTGTTATAGGTTGTACCTACCAGTTCAACAAACAACAACTGTGACACACACAAATCGGCAGTTAAAATGTCCTTTTTATGACCATAAATGAGTTTTCTAAAATGGGATAGGTGTGGTTTTTATAGGGACGACATCTTACAAAATGACCCCTAACCAAAGTGCTAGTTTAAAATTGGCAAACAAATACCAGAACCAGAAGTCTCCTTGTTATACGAGTAGGAGGTATACCTACTCGTCCTGTAAGGCTCTTAATTTCTGTAATTATATGACTAAGACGACTGACTTTCTTTCTTGCCATATTTTGCTAGTGTTTCGTTTCCGTTCTTTAAGAAAATTCAAGAATTATTTATTTTCTTAAACTGTCTCTAAATGTATACACCTACCTACACATCTATACATCATGCTGGGGGTTTGTAGAAGAAGTGTCAACTATAAGTTTGCTATACACGTTCGGAATGTTGATGTTAGATCAATATTTAATACTTTCTCGTACTCTTGAGTACATGAGTAGTTGTATAGTAGTAGCATATATTAACCTTGTCGATGTGTAATAGTTTTGAAGACAGTTGAGAAGTTTCTTAGCGCAGCACTACTAGACATCTCAAGGGAACGATTGACGCAGAACAATTTGTTGCTGAAAATTTAATATTTGAAAAAGTATGTCATGTCAGGGCATTGTTAGTGCAAGTATATTCTTTTTTTTTTTGTTGGTTTTAGTTTGTTTCGAAACTCTGTTAGAAGTTGAAGAGAGACATTTTGGTTAACGAAATTGAATTTAAGCTAACTGAAGAGGGATTGTGATGTAAGAAATTAATTTAAAGAAGATATGTGGCAGCAGTTAGGAGGCAAATGCGTTGGTGAATTGCGAGAAACTCAATCCCCAGACCTCCCCCAGCCCAGTTATCAACATAAATGTTTTAATTCGAATAATAATAATTTTGCCAATTTTCATTTGACCTTTAAAATAGTTAGTTAATGGATTAATAAATTCGAAATAATGTTAAAAATTATAATAATTAGTAATAAACCGATTAAACAATTTTTGAAAATTTTTTGCCACCACATAAAATTTCCAACATCTGAATTTTTATAACAAATCTTAATTTATGAGAAAAAAAATTCAAAATCGTTGGCGGATTTAAAAAAAAAATTATAGTTATCTAACATTTTAAATTCATTAACATTAAAAAATAAATTTTTAACAAAAACTATTCCCCCAATTTTTGATATATCGCATTTTCAACAAAAATTATATTTTAAAATATTTTTAAAAACCCAAAATTTGTTTTCGGGTTAAATAAATTTGCATATAAATATTTTTTGTTTGGAATTTTATTTAAGCTTATTAGAAGCTCTTGCATACATAATTGAATTAAAATCGGTTGAACAGATAATGAAAAATCGAAAATAAAAAAAAAATGTTCTTTAAATTTACCTATTACCTATTATTTTTAGATATTGGGCCACTTTATATTTTCACCTCTTTAGGTTGGAGGAACAAATGAAAAAAAAAGTAATAAAATAGAAAATGAGTATAAAAACACAACGGCAACACTTACATTGTTATGTTATAGCCTTTTCAAAGCCAGTAGTTTATTCTTTAATTGTCTTTTTAAATGAAGTTTTTTTAGTGCTTAATTTTTGAATAAATCATTTTCAAATTCAAAGTTTTGAAAATAAAATTCGAAAAAAAAAAATAATTTGAAAATTATTTATTCAAAAACTAAGCACTAAAATAACTTGATTTAAAAACACAACTAAAAAATGAACTACTGGCTTTGAAAAAACTATAACATAATATTGTAAGTGTTGCCGTTGTGTTTTTATTTTACTTTTCGATTTTATGATTTTTTTTTTTTTTAATTTGCCCCTCCCAACCAAATTGTCGGACATATAGAGAAGGCCAATATCTTAAAATCATGTTCATATAATGAATAAACAATTAAAAAATTTATGCTTTAATCGCAAAATGCACAATTTTTATTCTAAGCCGCCCCACTATATATAGAAATGTAAAATCCTTAGCTCCTCCGATTGGTTTATTTCGAAAACGGTTGTTTTTATGAAAAAAGTATGTTAATGTTTTTTGTAGGAAATTTTCTAAGCTACAAATTATTCCTTGACGTTTTTTTATTCAACTAACCAGTTAGTTATTCCTGAAAATCCATTTTGAGGGGCCTTTAAACCCCCATTTTTACAATATGGTGGCGCGAGCGGCAAAGATACGAAGTGGCAAAGTTAAAATCCTGAAAGATCATATCGAAATCTATAAAATTGCCAATTTTCAAAACTCCCGGAAAATTTTACTCGTAAAATTACCAAATGACTACTACTAATAGTTTGATGGAAAACGTTTTTTTTTTAATGGTATATCGTACTAATATATGTTCAAATAGAAATTTTAATCAAAATCATAGGAGTCGTTTTCAATAAAAATAAGATTTTCTTAAACGGTTGCTAAATAATTTAAACAGTTGTTTGGAAGGTACCGTTAATTTTTAGTATAAGAATCGTTATTGTCAAAATTATCATAGATGATGTTAAAAAACCGCTTGGTTCTAAGTTTGATAAAAATCGACCTAATCGTTTTCGAATACATATGTACATATGTATGTATGTATTGAGTTTTCAAAAAAAAAAAAAAGTTGAATTTTTCTTTTTTATATCCATACAAATATTTGATCGAAAATTTTGGTAAACAATAATATACCATCAAGATTTTTCGAACCCTTTTCACAAAAAAAAATTGATCAAAATAAGTTGAATAGTTTTCGAGAAAATCTAAATTAAAAAAAAATTGGTCCATGGGAGGTTACATTAACAACCATTTTTTAGAAAACAAAATTACCAAAAGTTAGCCTTTGGCAATTTAAATTAACTGATCAACATTTTAGAAAAATATGTGGAATCATTTCTAACAAATAAAAGATTATTCCAAAATGCTTAAAAAAATATATGGCAATATCAACTATTATTTTTGGTCTTAAAAAAATTAAAGAAACGTGTAGGGGAAATGTCCAAAAGAGCTAAGTACCAATCGACCTATCCGTTTTGGCTGTAGTCGAACAGACAGACAGACATATAGACATGCAGGCATACAGCCAAACAGACATACAGATATACAGACACATAGAAATACAGACATACAGCATTTTTTGGGGTTTTTGTCTCCAAGTTGTGTTATATCGTAATATAAATAATTATAATAAAATTAAAAAATTAAAAAATTAGAATGATTTATTTTTTATTTTTTTTTTTTTTTTTTTTTTTTTTTTATTTTTATTTATTATTTTAATTTTAATCAAACTTATTATCACAACTTTTTTATTTTATTTTTAAACTAATGATTTGCGACGCGTTTCGGAGTGTGTCTACTCCATCATCGGGCGATATAAATACTTGATGTTTAGGTTGGTTTTCGTTATTTTTAGTTTAATGTTTCTGTAGTGATAGACAATTTTTGCTTGTTCGGCTGTTAGATGCATTTTTTGGGGTTTTTGTCTCCAAGTTGTGTTATATCGTAATATAAATAATTATAATAAAATTAAAAAGTTTGATTAAAATTAAAATAATAAATAAAAATAAAAAATAAATCATTCTAATTTTTTTAATTTTATTATAATTATTTATATTACGATACAGCTATACATACATCCATACACACATACAGACACACAGCAATTCAGACATACGGCTATACATACAGACATACATAAACCATACATACAGACAGACGGACAGAATTGCGATATATACACTTTTTCCGTCATCCCAAAATTTCAAAAATTTCAAAATTTCGAGTTCGATTATTTTTACAAATCCAAAACTTCTCATATAGTATTTCTGATAATTGAGAGGCGTGGGAGAGTTAAATTTAATTTAATTTAATTTTTTTAAAGTTCAAATCTTCTCAGGCAGTGAAAACCTCCCAATACAGACTAGTATGAATTTGACCAAAAAGTTGATGAAAAAAATATTGAATTATTAGATAACTCACTTTTAATATAAATTTTAAACGTTCAGGAGCCGGATCCCAGGCTATACCCCTCTTTCAGATCAAATCTAATAAAGTTATTTTATGAATTTCGTCACTTCTTTAAATAAAATCATTTTATAAAATAAGTCAATTTTATTTTCAAAAATAAAGGAAAATAAAGCTTTTCTTTGAATCTGAATTTCTCAAGGTTAGAAATTCCATTTATGATGTCCTTAAATAAAAATGAAATAAAACTTCATCAGCATTTCATTGTTTTACCCACAAAGTCCATTAAAAATTCTCATCACAAAGAATTTACGACACCCAAAGGAACAATGAAAAATTTTTGTCCCTTTGTATATTTTTAATTTGTCTTATACCAAATCCCGGAAGGTTTATATTTTATTCAAGAACAAAACGAACAAAAAAAAATAATAATAAAAAAGTGATTTATTGAAGGAGGTTTGAAAATGACAAAAAAAAAAAATAAATAAAAATAAAGCAATCGGGGATTTTAGACTTTTCATTCCAGAATATTTTTTGTTAAATTCTTTAACATTTCAATTTTTTTTTTAACAAAAGTTATAATGTTGTAGAAATATTTTTAAAAAATCTTAAGGATCTACGGAAATTTTTGTCTTGAAGAAAGTTTGTAAAAAAGTGTTTTGCATCGAATATTTTTTTTATTGAACTTAAATGTTAAAAGAATCAAAAAAATGTATATAATATTCTGGATATAGTTTTGAGTATCATAAAAATTATAGTATTTTCGTGTCATCTTACCATATCTTCAAAACTGTCTAACCTTTTTAAGGCAATTAAACCTTCCTATCACGTTTTGAACATAAATTCTTTTGACCAAAACACCTTAACCGCTATTGTGTTATTCAACGTGCGACACCGACACGTGCAAACATCATTGCTGTACAACATCCTGAAACATTCCCATTTTCTATTTTAATAATAAAAAATGGTAGAGGAAGAACAACAACAACAACTAAATAAATAAATAAATTCAATAGCTTCCTTCCGTATATATCTTAAGGAATGTTGGTCTAGTTCTTTGTTTGGTTTTTATTTTGTACCAATTGTCTTAACTCTATTTGGGTATAAGAAAAAGAGGTTTAACGAAATACTTTTCAACTTTTACAAGGAACACAACAACAAAAACAAGGTAGATGTATCCAAGGGAAATCCAATCCCCACCCCCATTAACAAAACCAAAAGCAAGGGCAACTTCTTCTTGTTCTTCTTCTTTTTTCATCCAAAGGGATATCATAAATTTTATTGGATAATTATTTTATTTCTTTTTTTTGCTCTAAGGAAGCCTTTGGGATACTAAATTAAAGCTTATTTTTCTTAAAGGAGTTAACGGAATTCTTTGGAGCTTCTGGGAAGTTAGAATTTTATTGCATTTTAGGAAGAAATAAGAGCTAGGGAACGTGTATTCACATAGAATTGTTATAAAAGTGGATTCGGATTCGTTTAAAAAAAAAAAAAAAGCAAAGCAATTCGAAGAATCTCTAATTGGTTTACAACAACTGAATGTTGTTCGTGTTTATTTCATAAACTATGCCCTTTCTCAAGTTTATCTTAACACTCTGGAAGTAGGAGGAGGATGTGAATTTAATGAAATCAGGAATTTTAAGAGTTTTAGCAGGCTTTGAATTACAAAAAAGCTTGACAGTGAAAGTTATGAAACCGTCCCTAATCTTTTCGATAAGAATATTGCCAAAAGTCGAAAATTCTTTAATTATTAATATTTTAAATCTTTTGATATTTTAATCATGAACTTATTTGAAAAAAATATCAGGCTGTATATTTTGTATAGAAGATTTATATGTGATTAAAAATGTATATGCAAAGTTTTTCTACATCAAAAGAAAAGTCTGTTCATCTTCATTTTTAATGTATTTATATTTGCAAACCAGAGGCATATTCTGTGGAGGCTTGATTGTAAAAATATTTAAGTTTTACGAACTTTTTACACCCAACTTCAATAAATTATATAAACAAAAATATAATAGATACTTTTCGAAAATGATTTCACCCCTGAATAGAACCTTAAGACGCCTTTTTAAACATTAGAAACCTTCAGCCTCAGTTAGCCATCTTCTTAGAATCTTCTCATAACGAAGACGGCTTCCGAACACAATGAGAAAACTAGGTCGGGTTTTTTTTTGATTTTAGGACTTTGGGTTTTCGGGAGTCTGACTCCAACCAAAGTAAGACTCATTTTTGGGCTAACCCCTATACTCGCCAATAAATCTTACTTTTTCAAAATTCAAGCAGATTTTATAATAGGAATAGACAGTTATTGATTTATTGTTAAAAATTTTTCAAATAATGAGTTTTTCGAATTTTTGGGATTTTGGGTTCTCGTGATTCTGGTTTTTCGGGATTTTAGGTTTTCTCGATTATTAGTTTTCAGGATTTTGGGTTTCCTTTATTTTGGGTTTTCTGGATCTGAGGTTTTCCGGATTTTTGTTTTTGGGATTTTTAATCCAACCTTCATAAAGTGAGGCTCATTTTCTAGCTAAGACCTATACCGATAGCTAACAAATAAATTTAAGATTTGAACATTTTTCGAAATACAATTGATGATGAAAATGAACAGTTATTGAGTTGTTCCTTTTAAGTGTAAAATTATTCGAATGATGAATTTTCGAAATTTTGGACTTTTAGGATTTTGGGTTTATAGGATTTTGGGGTTTTAGGATTTTGGGTTTTTAGGATTTTGGGTTTTTAGGATTTTGGGTTTTTAGGATTTTGGGTTTTTAGGATTTTGGGTTTTTAGGATTTTGGGTATTTAGGATTTTGGGTTTTTAGGATTTTGGGTTTTTAGGATTTTGGGTTTTTAGGATTTTGGGTTTTTAGGATTTCGGGTTTTTAGGATTTTGGGTTTTTAGGATTTTGGGTTTTTAGGATTTTTGGTTTTTGGGATTTTGGGTTTTTAGGATTTTGGGTTTTTAGTTTTTAGGATTTTGGGTTTTTAGGATTTTAGGTTTTTAAGATTTTAGATTTTTAGGATTTTGGGTTTTTAGGATTTTGGTTTTTTAGGATTTTGGGTTTTTAGGATTTTGAGTTTTTAAGATTTTAGGTTTTTAGAATTTGATTTTTTTTGTGATTTTGGGTTCTTGGAAATTTATTTTTATTTATTTATTTATTTATTTATTTATTTGTCCTTTATGATCTATGAAATTTTTCATCGGATTTACTTCAAATACAATTTACAATGTTTATTATTCTAACGAAAATGTGTTTGGGTATTTTATGTTTTTTTTTTCAATAACTAATCTGATCAAAATTTTCGCATTAATGTTGAGTTAAAAACAGTTGAGCTAAGCAAAGTAACGACGGGTCTTCTTGAATTTCAAAATATTCGAATATTTGCACAACAAAAATTTAATAACTACATATAAGACAAAAACACAAAATTATTTATCTCAATGTTATTCTTCAAAGTAAATTAATCGATATTAAAAAAAAATTAGACTTTAGTCAATAGATTGGTAATTTGATTTTGTTATTTTAAGTGGAAGATTAGCCGAAGCAATGGCCATGAATTAAATTTTCATCAATCTAAAACTTGTTTCTTATATTTTGTCCTTAATACAACAACTTTTTTGTTTCTCCACATCTCTCTCTCTTTGAATAAAGCTTCACAAACTTAATATCACATTATCCTGAGTATAAGCAAGAAAAGGATTAGCATAAGATAAAGTTAGGCATTCGTGTGTATTGAAGTGCGTATGGTAGTGGATAGAGGATGTATTGCTGCTCATTGAAATTTTTTGTATTGATATTTTCAATTTCAATGCATTGGGGATTTCGGGAAAAAGGATTTTCTCCATTTTTTTTTTTGCTTTCTTTTCCTTTTGCTTGATGTTGATTGGAAAAAAATATATATGTATATATTTGAATTTTGCGAAAATTAGGCTCAAAGGATGAACTGATGGAACTCAAGCAGAAATTGAATCAGATAAATTTAGCTTATTTGAATGGAATTACTGCTGCACACTCAGTTGTAACTCTCTTTGTTAGTGTAAGTGTGTTTGTGTGCGTGTGTGTGTTTGGAATTCTTAATGGATGAAAGATTTTCAATTAAATACGAATTTAGGTATAGGTATAATGGCGTCCGGATAACGATGATGTAAATTGGGTTTGATTATTTTCCTTCTTTTTTTGTGGGAAAATTGATGGAGCATATTTTATATCAATTATTCCTTTTTTTTCTTTGTTAAGTTTAGGAAAGTCTCATTCTATTGGTTTTGGTTTAGATCATAAAAAAAAAAGAAATTTAAATAAAAATTACAGTAAATGAGTGAATGGCCTTAGATAAGTCCTAATTTTGAACTCTCTGAGGTGCAAGATACAGAAATATCATTAAATTTTAATACTTAAATTAGTTTGTAATCAATCCACCAACTTACTTCCTATTGAAGCCTTTTGAAATAAAGGTAACAATAACTTCCTTTTCGGAATCAAAATGACAGAGACTATAATAAAGCTACAACTCATCATATACCCACCCTTAAAATGAAATTTTATCAATGTATCAACCCTTCGTCAATATTATTTAACAAAAAAAAGCGTATTAAGCTTTTGAGAATGATTAATATCATTTTAATGACTTTATCATCAGCAACAGATATCTATCTGAGTTACATTTTGAGTATGATGAAATAGTGCCTCATTGGTAACTGAGCAGTGAGCAAACATCTTTTTAACCTCAAGAAATTTATACAACAAAAATTGAATAATTGACAGCATCTGTCAAGTATAATTTCATTAGGTGCGTCAGATGTCACTTGATGCTTCTATATCATCTCTTTATTATTTGAGAATTTTTTATTATTTTCGATACCTACATAAATATGTATGTTTTCAATGTTAGTTGAAATTTGATTAATGGTGTAAGGTGTTTTCAAAGAAATATAAAAAGAAATGTCAAAATAAGGAAAGCGGAAAAAGGTGAAAAAACAAAGAACAACTTTTATCCTTTTTGATAGAAATAGATTTTCCAAAAATGTTACTTTATTTTCCTCACTTACAAAAAAATTCTTCCCTAAAAAAAACTTAGAAGCCTCTGATTTTCAAATTAGAATAGATTATGAGATTATTTTTCAGTGTAATTTTAA
This sequence comes from Epistrophe eligans, assembly GCA_951394125.1. Taxonomy (NCBI): domain Eukaryota; kingdom Metazoa; phylum Arthropoda; class Insecta; order Diptera; family Syrphidae; genus Epistrophe; species Epistrophe eligans. Next base: position 107,078,268 of record OX596028.1, read on the forward strand.
GTACAAAACAACACTACGAGGTGCTACTACGAATTTCATTTTAGAATTAAATTCACGTTTTCGAAATACTTGCTTTAAAAGTGTTAACTAGCTTAACCCAAGATTTGGATATATTTATTTTAACAATCAAGATACGCAGAATTAATGGTGAAGAAAGATAAATACATACAACATTTTCTTTATATACAACTTGATAGAGGTTTCTATTTTTTTTTTGAAAAATGTCATATTTTGTAAACAACGTTTAATTTATCATAAGATTCATAAGCATCGAAATTGGTTTGGTTTATTATTTAAGATCATTATCATAAATGTGATCGATATCCTCAATTTTATCAATATAAAAAAATATCACCAATATTATAAATATCACCAGTATCACCAATAACCTTAATTTGACCATCATAATCATATATCACCAAAATCAATTATTCCATTATTCTAAAATTCACCAACATCGTTAATATCATAAATATCTCCAATTTCAACGGTATCACCAAGATCATCAATATATCAAAATATTACCAATATTATCAAAATCACTAATACCATCATTATTCGCCAATTCGCAATATCCTCAATATTTCTTATATCATCAATATCACCAATATCATTAATATCTCCAATTTCAACAATATCACCAATCAATATTATCAATATTTTTTTTTCAAAAATCATCACCAATATCATCAATATCATAAAAATCGTCAATGTAACCAATGTTAATAATATCACTAAATCATCAATATTATTTAATTGTTTAACAAAAATCATCAATTTTATCAATATCCTCAATTTCACCAACATCCTTAATTTCAACAACATCATTAATACCACCAATACATAAATATAACCAAAATCATTAGCATCCTTTTTATCATCTTTATCAATATCATAAATAAATATAATCACCCCCAAATACAGGAATATTCTCAATTCGAACAATATCACCAAAATCATCAATACCAAAAAATACCAATACATATTATCAAAATCACCAATATCATCAATATCTTCAATTTCACCAATATCATCAAAATCTCCAATATTATCAATAAGACCAATATCATCAATATCATATCTGCAATTTCAACAATATCACTAAAAACATTAATCTCATCAATTTAACCAACATTATCAATGTAACTTAAATCATCAATTATCAATATGTTTTACAACAATCATCAATACCTCAATTTCAGCAATATCATCAATATCACCAATATCGTACATATAAACAAAAACATCAACATCATCTGCATAATTTTAATGGTGTTTTTATTCAATTTAAATTAATTCCAACATAACCTATGTTATCTATAAATATTATAAATATCATCAATACCCTCAAATTCATCAATTCGACCAGTATCATCAGTATCACCAAAATGATCAATATCAAAAATATTACTAATAATATCAAAATCACCAATATCTTCAATATCTTCAATTTCACCAATATCACCAAAGTCTCCAATATTATCAATAACACCAATATCATATCTCCAATTTCAACAATATCACCAAAAACATCAATTTCATCAATTTAACCAACATTATCAATATTACTTAAATCATCAATTATCAATATGTTTTACAAAAATCATCAATACCTCAATTTCACCAACATCCTTAATTTCAACAATATCACCAATATCGTTTATAAAACCAAAATCATCAACATAATTTTAATGATGTTTTTATTTAATTTAAATTAATTTCACCATCACCAATATTATCAATAAATATTATAAATACCATCAATATCCTCAAATTCATCAATTCGACCAGCATCATCAATATCACCAAAATGATCAATATCAAAAATATTACTAATAATATCAAAATCACCAATATCTTCAATATTCGCACATTCAGCATTATCTCTTTTATTATCAATATCACCAATGTCATCAATATCTTCAATTTCACCAATATCATTAACATCTTCAAAATATCCAATATTATCGATAACACCAATATCATCAAAATCATATCTGCAATTTCAACAATATCACCAAAAACATTAATCTCATCAATTTAACCAACATTATCAATGTAACTTAAATCATCAATTATAAATATGTTTTACAACAATCATCAATACTTCAATTTCAACAATATCATCAATATCACCAATATCGTACATATAACCAAAATCATAAACATCATCCACATATTTTTAATGGTGTTTTTATTCAATTTAAATTAATTCCAACATCACCTATATTATCTATAAATATTATAAATATCATCAATACCCTCAAATGATCAATATCAAAAATATTACTAATAATATCAAAATCGCCAATATCTTCAATATTCGCACATTCAGCATTATCTCTTTTATTATCAATATAACCAATGTCATTAATATATCGAATTTCAGCAATATTATCAATATCATCTGTCATCATCATATCCTCAATTTCATAAATGTCACCGATATCACTAATATCATCAATATCACCAACATCATTATCAATGTTCTCACTCAGTATTACATTGTGATTTTTTTTTTCCGGTCAGGAAATGAGTAGACTTTCAGATGAATCTGATTAAAACTTTTCCATGCAAAGCAACAATCACCATTAGTAAGCAAAGTTCATTCCAGGGATCGCGTCATATCTTTAACATTCCATGTGAATGTATTTATTTCATATTCCATTTTAAAAAATCACATCAAATTCCTTACATTTCACTCGTCCTTTAAATTACATTTGTCATTAATTTTAATACCTATATTTTGACTTTATTTTAAATCACTTAGGAAATCTAAAAACAACCTAAGGATATCATCGATAAGAGGCATTGAAAGTCTTCATTATTATATCCGTGTCATGAAATCTGAGTTAAATAACCATTCGTGTTCGAAGCAAATTCCATATCAAGTGGTCGTCGACTATATACATATATATGGAATTTTAAGAGAACACGCTATACTTTTGCAACACAGGTTTTGAATTGTAAAATGAATTAAATTAAACTTGAAGCACCATAAACATACCACTTTACCTATATACAATATACGTACCTATAGCACAAGAGAATTTAAGTCCTTTAACTGTCGACTAAAAGTCTAGTTGGATCAGGTTTGAGAATATTGTTCGTGTTCTCTTTAAATGAAACAACAACTTGAGTATAATTCATTCGACTTGATGGGTTTTAAAGACTTCAAAATTTATTTAAAAACATGGTTGCATGTTTATATTTCCAAATGTTAATTTTGTATTCAATTGCTTATATTTTATCTTTGCCAAGAAAAAACTGCTTCTTCTTTAAGGCATGACTGTGAAGGAAAACACGGAAGGTTGTCAACTTTAAAGTTCTCTTAATTTTTGATAATATTATTACATTATTCATGTTTATAATGGAGTGAGTCCTATACCATCCCATCTCTGTCTTCTTCTCTCGAAAACGCTTTGTACAATTAATTTTATTCAATAAGAAAAAAAGAAAACGAAAAGAGAAGAAAATCTTATGAATTTACAAAACAAGTCATCCAAGGTTGTTAATCTTGTGCATATCAATTTTTCTCTGTCAAATTTTGTAACAAAACACAAACGTCAACTTGTCTACATATTCTCATAATGCCACATGAAATATCATTCTTTGCTTTGAGTCTTTGAATCCTTTTAAGCCTTCCCTGATAAGCCAATCAGTTATACAACAACCGGGAATGTAAAACAGATGATGCTTTCATGTCTACCGGAAACCATTTTGCCATACATCCTAGTTGGTATACATATATGGAGGATATATGTATATGTTGATATGTGTATAAATGTGTGTAGGTGTAAGTGTGTTTGTGTCGTTTAAATTGCGTTATAACACTTTAAAATATTTTTTGAAGTTAATAAATGATTGTCACACAACACAACCCGACACTTTCATGTTGGAACATTATGCACATACATGTTTAACATAGCGCAGCTTAGTTCAGCTCATCTCAGCTCAACTCAACTCACTGTGATAGATATGTGCATATACGCGTGTGTCATCAAAATATATATATAGCACAAAATACACAGATTTGCAAGCTTGCGACATTTTTTTTTTCATGAGTGACATGAGAGTGGAAAATAATAAATATAAGTATAACATCACTCACGCTCAGTTGTACTGTTGTACATAGGTACATGTATAAATATATACTCAGCAATTACTCTGTGAGTTGTGCAGTGTTAAAGGTGCGAATCTGGTTAAATAATGAGAGAAAATAAATCCAATTTAAACATTTAGGTGAGCTTTTTGTTTAATGAAGTTGATGTTAATAAATTAAATTTTTTTGTTGTTGCAGCATTTAAATAAGGCAGCTCGTTGGTACATATATGTTAGATAGTCGAGTTTGTAGGAGGATAAAAAAAAAAAAACAGCACATTCAGAGGGAAAAGAGGGTGTATCAAAAGAGAAGGGGAAACATCCCTAAAATATTAAACAACAAATATAACCTGGAAATATTTCCTACCTTTCCTAGAGTGTAGATATCTAGACCTTGTTGTCTAGAATGTAGACGGTCTTCATAGTCTCTAGGAGGTCTAGATACTCTAGATGGTCTAGAAGGTCTAGATACTCTAGATGGTCTAGATACTCTAGATGGTCTAGATACTCTAGATAGTCTAAATACTCTAGATGGTCTAGATACTCTAGATGGTCTAAATACTCTAGATGGTCTAGATACTCTAGATGGTCTAGACACTCTAGATGGTCTAGACAGTCTCGATGGTCTAGACAGTCTCGATGGTCTAGACAGTCTCGATGGTTTAGATAATCTAGATAGTCTGAATGGCCTAGACAGTCTAGATCTGGCCTGGACATTCTTGATGGTGTGGATTATGGTCTAGATAGTCTTGATAGTGTAAAATTGAAAGTCCTTTCCATTCCTGTGCCCCATTATTACGTCGCAATATAATATCAGTACAAAGCTCAAATATTCCCGCATTTTTTCGATCTCTTTCAAACATTCAAAGAGTCCATATACCTTGATAATCCTGTTGCATAGGACAGAACAAAGGATCTATTGAAGACTTGATGAAAATTCGATTGGTTATTTTGCAAGGAGTCGGGGAAGATTCAACGACAGACTTAACTGGCTATGAAGCGATATCAATACTTGGTCAAAAAGTTAACCAGCGTCTAACTTGAGTCAGTTACTTATGGATAGTAACATCTTAACATAACTAAGTATTTTTATGGGAACAGGCTTTAAAATAAAAAGGATTTTGGTTGAATTGTATAACACAATTCAAGTTCCTGGCAAAATATTTATCTTTCAAAATTGAAAATCAGCTTTTTTTTTTAAATCCTGCGAAAAAAAATGTTGGGTTCCAAATAATATTCAAAATATTATCCTTACGTATAAATCCAGTAGGTACTTATCCGCAAAAAAAATGCGAAAGCCAATTTCAAGAGAACCCCTTTCAATCGGCACAAATCAACCGCTTGCCTTCGTGATGGATTCTTAACTAAATTCTTTCAACAGAGTTCCTGATGTTTAAAGAAATGGAAACAAACGTCAAAGATATATCAATTTGATTCCTTTTTTTTTGTATTATTATTTTGCCTCTAGGACATTGGAGTTTGGGTAAATACTAAAGAGTATCCTTGGGCAATGTTGATATATTGAAATTGTAATTCAAATGATTTGAATGTGGTTAGAAAATCAATTTTTCAACCCAAAAAACTTTATGAGATTTATGGCTGGTAATATTTTTTTTCTCATCAATTTTTTTTGTTGTATGTATTGTTTTTAAGGAACAGAACAATTTTGGGTCCTTAAGGAGATATGTTTACCAACAAAAAAAATATTTGACCTTTTTTCATTGTTGAGTGACTTTTTCTCTCAATCAAAATGAAGGACACGTGTAGGGCTCTGATTCTGATGACGACGACCTTGGAAGTTTTTTTTTTTTTTCTTTTTTTTTCATGATTCAAGTTAATATTTTGTATTTTATTTAATTTAATTTTTTTTTATTTTAGTCGAATTGGTTTGTTTTTTTTTTCGTATAAGAACAATATTTTTGTTTCACTTTCATTTATCAAATTTATTACATGTATATTTATGCTTTCGTCAGCATGAAATAACTTCTGTTTTTTTTTTTTTATAGGAATGAAAAAATAAAGCTTTTATATTTTGGCTGATGGAATGTTTTGTGGTTTTTGTTAAAAATTCTGTTGAAAGGTTTGATTTTTTTTTTTTGGTTTATGAATGATGAAGATTATATTTTCAGCTTCAATCAACTTATTTGTTGAAATTGCATTAAAAATTCAAGATATGTTTTGTTCTGTTGAATAAAAATACGAATGTTATTAGAAAACATGATGTTAAGACATCTCATGATTTTTAACAGTAATACCAACCTAATAGCCGGCAGAAAGATATTAGAACCGACTACTGTGGAGGCCAAAACATTTTCATTTACTTAAACTTAATGTTACCTTTATTGGGCCCAATCTTGAACTTTCTTCAGATTTTGAGAGGTAGATTCAAATTTATTCTATTGGACTAGAATGCATAGGAAATTGAGTAACTCAACCAACCTCTTTCGTCCGTTCGTTCGTCGTGCGTTGGTCCTGCGATCGTCCGTACGTTTGTAGGTACATTCGTCAGTGCGTTCGTCAGTGCGTTCGTCGGTACATTTGTTAGTGCGTTCGTCCGTGCGTTCGTTCGTCCGTGAGTTCGTCCGTGCGTTCATCCGTGCGTTCGTCCGTGCGTTCAACCGTGCGTTCGTCCGTGCGTTCGTCCGTGCGTTTGTCCGTGCGTTTGTCCGTGCGTTCGTCCGCGCGTTTGTCCATGTCTTTGTCGGTGCATTTATCTGTGCGTTTGGCCATGCGTTGGTTCGTGCAGTTGTGCGTGCGTTCGTCCGTGGATTTGTCGATGCCTCTATGCTTCTTCATAAACTCATTTGAAAAAATACTGCTTTAACTGTCAAACACATTATTTTTTACACGACTCGACTTTGTTCAATTGTTTAAATGATAAGTAAAAAAAATATCACTTATTTCAATTTTCTGTTTTCTTACTTTAAAAAAGAACACAATTTCTTAAACCTAACAATTCAATATGTAGGTATACAAAGTCAGGTTATTCATATTGTATAAGACTTCAATGCAATTGAAATTTACTTCCTTCCTCCTGAAACGTGAACTTTTCATCTGAGAAAGGCTGAGAAAGAAAATAAAAACCAATAGGTATATAGAGGCATAGGTACCACCATGAAACATTTTATTATAGTCTTTCATAAGTTCACTATCGTTCTGAAGTTGAGGTAGCTAACCTATCGATGATGATCGATAGAAAACAAAAAAAATATATATATCAAGGTATACCTATAACCTCCTACAAAGGCTATATGTTAGCTTACAAAAAGTTTCACTAACATAGTTTTTTTGTTTTTCTTTTTTTTTCAAAAGAAAGAAAGGAAGAAGTTAAATGAAAAGAAATATTAACAAAAAAAAGGGAAGAACCAAAAAAACTCAATACAAGTGTTTTTCACTTTACTTTTAAACTTTTGCAATAATGCAGCATTTGCATGACTTGGTATTTTTTTTAATTTTTTTTTTAAGGTTGTTGTTTTGTAATAGTTTATTGCTTGGAACGGTAGCCATTTGAAGTATGCAACAGGAAATAAAAAATTTGCAAAAATGAAAGAAGAAAAAATAATCAAAAGAAAAAATGCTAAAGGTGGAAAAAAGGACTAAAGTTTTTTTCTGTTTTAAAATTTGTTGTTCAATTAATTTAACACGAAAATGGTTGATTTATGTAGATATTTTTAATTAATTTTTGAAATTTAATTTTAAATCCATCGATGCATTTAAAATATTTTGAATAATTCATGCAGAAGAAGATTTGTTATTCGAGAAATTGTTTACACCATCAATTAGTGAAGAAGTAGTATTACTTTTGGCCGCGTCGAATGGGTATCGATGAAGAGACTAGCGTTGAAGTCAAGGACGAAGTAAAATTTTGTAAAAATTCAATTTTTGATCAATTTTTAATTTTTAAAATTTGTTTCTTCGAATGCCATTAAATTTATTTCAAGACTGTTTAAACTTTTTGCTTGTTTCCTCTTATAGATATAACTTGTCTTACACTTCTCTTCTCTTACCCTCCTCTTTTCTTACCTTTCTCTTCTCTTACCCTTCTCTTCTCTTACCCTTCTCTTTTCTTCTCTTACATCTTCTCTTCTCTTAGCCTTCAAAATAGGTACTAAGTTTACAAATTTTTTATGTCCGTCAAAGTTAGGATTACCATTTCAAAACTCCAATTATTGGATTAACTGTCGTGAATTTTTAGTAAATTTGTAGTAAATTTTTAGTAAATTTCTAATGAAAGAAAAATAATATTTCTCGTTTTTTTAAATAACCCCTGGCAATGCCTACTAACTTGACAGTTACCATTAAAACCCCCCAAATGGGGGAACTAAAAGTGGTAATGCTTACTTGACGGGCATACATTTTTTTATGAAACTATTTGTTTAAACCTACACAATTTACTTTCTGTCTCTTTTGTTTATTTTTTATTTCATTAACTTACATTTCCAGATTTGTATTGTTTAACATGCTAATTTCTGCGTTAGGATTTATTAACTCGCATTAATATCGTGTAAGAACCATAGTTAACTGGAGTGCGTGCGTATGAAGAAAATTAGATATATTATACTCACATTTTGGATGGTGTTTATTGATAAACTAAAAGTAAGCTAATGTTAAGTGGACAATTTTTATATGGAGCCAACATGCAACACTGAGTAGTAGGTATGATGATGACAAACAGATATAGATATTAATATTAAATTTTTGTTCCCTTTTGATAAAAAAACACAAATAATATAAAACTTTCAGTCGAAGAAATATGATTTTTGTTAGAAAAACTCAGAAGTTCGAAGGGAAAAAAGATAAATATTACAAGTGTATACACAAGCTTTTATACTTATTATTTACTAGCTGAACTCTGCTTCTTTTCACAGAGGCACCTATTGTCAAAATAAGGAAAGTGGGAGTGGCAGTCGGTGGAATTTAAAAATTTATAAATGTCATAATTTGGGTGCAAATTAAATTTTTTTTAACTTTCTACAGATGTTAAGTAAAGAGGTATCTTCGATATATGAAAAAGGGGCGTGGTAGTAGGCGGATTTCCAAAATAAAATTCCCCATATAATGGTTTTGAATCAAGAGAGATTTATTATACTTCTTAGGAAATTAGAATTAAATGAATGCAAAGAATGCATGAATTCCTAAAAAATTGCATTCAACTGATTTTTATAAAATGATTGGGAAAAAATGATTCTTTTTGCCTCTATCAACCAGTCCTCAATACCTCCAGGTCCTTAGAATTATTTTTTAAATCGGTTTTTGTCGCTCCTGGATAGTTTTTTATCCTCGACTTATGATGTTTTGACAGAAAGGTCCTATTGTCGCTTTTTCTTGTCGTTAAACTCACTACTAACGTAAGTTTTACACAAGTATGTTACTAAAATACATTTATGTTAAACACGGCATATATCAAATATCAGTTCTATCACTATCCTTGACCTGACATTAATCAAAACCCTGTAATATTCACTTGTTCATTCACTCGTCCTTTATAGACCTTTCGCATATAATCAAAATCACAACACCACCTGCTATCAACGCAAATAGCATACGAATTCCTCAAAATTTATTCCTTTCAAATTCTCTATGCTATATGTAATGTTATGGTTTTGTTCAATGTGCGGTCAATATTGTATCTTCATTTAAAATTCGGTTAGTAGTAGGTATATATTTTTGTGGTCTCGTAAGAATTTCAATTTTGGTTTTTGAGGTAATGTTAAATTCATACATAATAAAAATTAATTTATTCATAATTATACAGACATATGTTGTTTAGCAAAAATATTATAACCTAACTTATACCTTTTACAGCTAGATACAATATTTATAAAAGCATTAAAATTTAAATGAAGACAGAATCTAAGAGAAATGAATAATTAAGAATCCTTGAATTGGATGATGCGAGTTTTAAAAATATTTATTGCTTGAAATAAAATTAAAAAAAAAAATCAGAAAAAAACATAAAGCTTACCTCCGCTATAAAACCTCGTTGAAAAAAAACAACTCATTCCAAAAAAGTCATTAAAAGATCTTCATTAGATGTCATAAACTATAAACATTTGATATATCGCACAACAAAACGTTTTATGTTGCAATTTTAGTACTCGTATAATATGGCATCCGTTGGAAGTATCTGTATGTATGGAAGGCACTTTAAGTTCATGTTTCATTTATGAGGAGAAACCTTTATTCCCATTGCACGTTACAGCCGTAAAAGTCCAGAAGGAGAAAGGAACTAAAACATGCATTCAAAGTGACTCTTATACTCTCCGCATATCCTTCAGTTTATAGTTATCAAGAGTTCCTTTATTCCCGACCATCTAAAAGTCTCTCCGTCAAACCACACACACACATATACATATACTCTAACCTATAAGATACAATCAGAAAATGCCCAAGAGGAGTTTTATCAGGTGGTTCACCTCCATTTTAACGCATAGCTGGATGATATCCTTTATTATTCAGGAAGTCCCTTTTCTGTATCTTTGTACTTGAGGAACTGGAACTTTTGTCTAATTAGATGCGTAAAATTTATATAATGTTAGCTTGTCGTAAAATGAGACCTTTTTTAATATGTTTCTAATTAAGAATCATAGATAAACGTACACCTTTTTAAATCCAAGCAACAAATCCTTAATCTTATAAAATATATGAAGTCAATGTCTGAATGGAGGCAAACAAATTGCCAAGAAATTAGTTTAGATGCGGAAGAGGAAATTAAAATTTGTATTTTCGAAGAGTTATCCCAAGTGGTTCAAAATATGCCATATGGTGCCATGAAGCAGGTGAAAACCTTAATGTGAATGCTTATAATAGGCACCATAATAATAAATTTCTTTCTGCAATTGATGCATGCAACTTTTATTGCATTAAACTTTTCTCACATGCAATTTTTCTCGCCTGAATTTTCCTCGCACGCAACTTTTGTTGCATTCAACTTTTGTTGCATTCAACTTTTGCTGCATTCAACTTTTGTTGCATTCAACTTTTGTTGCATTCAACTTTTGTTGCATTCAACTTTTGTTGCATTCAACATTTATTGCATGCAACTGTTGCTGTAATCAACTTTTATTGTATAGTACTTTTGTTGCATACTACTTTTGTTGCATTCAACTTTTGTTGCATACAACTTTTACTGTATTAAACTTTTATTGCATGCAATTTTTCCCACATGCAACTATTGTTGCATACAAATGTTGTTGGAACTTTTATTGCATGCAATTTTTCTCGCATAAAACTTTTTGTTGCATACAACTTTTGTGGCATGGAATTTTAACTTTTGTTGCGTACTTCTTTTAATGTTTCATAAAACTTTTGCAACTTGCATTGCTTGCATTGCTTGCATTGCTTGCATTGCTTGCATTGCTTGCATTGCTTGCATTGCTTGCATTGCTTGCATTGCTTGCATTGCTTGCATTGCTTGCATTGCTTGCATTGCTTGCATTGCTTGCATTGCTTGCATTGCTTGCATTGCTTGCATTGCTTGCATTGCTTGCATTGCTTGCATTGCTTGCATTGCTTGCATTGCTTGCATTGCTTGCATTGCTTGCATTGCTTGCATTGCTTGCATTGCTTGCATTGCTTGCATTGCTTGCATTGCTTGCATTGCTTGCATTGCTTGCATTGCTTGCATTGCTTGCATTGCTTGCATTGCTTGCATTGCTTGCATTGCTTGCATTGCTTGCATTGCTTGCATTGCTTGCATTGCTTGCATTGCTTGCATTGCTTGCATTGCTTGCATTGCTTGCATTGCTTGCATTGCTTGCATTGCTTGCATTGCTTGCATTGCTTGCATTGCTTGCATTGCTTGCATTGCTTGCATTGCTTGCATTGCTTGCATTGCTTGCATTGCTTGCATTGCTTGCATTGCTTGCATTGCTTGCATTGCTTGCATTGCTTGCATTGCTTGCATTGCTTGCATTGCTTGCATTGCTTGCATTGCTTGCATTGCTTGCATTGCTTGCATTGCTTGCATTGCTTGCATTACTTGCATTGCTTGCATTGCTTGCATTGCTTGCATTACTTGCATTGCTTGCATTGCTTGCATTGCTTGCATTGCTTGCATTGCTTGCATTGCTTGCATTGCTTGCATTGCTTGCATTGCTTGCATTGCTTGCATTGCTTGCATTGCTTGCATTGCTTGCATTGCTTGCATTGCTTGCATTGCTTGCATTGCTTGCATTGCTTGCATTGCTTGCATTGCTTGCATTGCTTGCATTGCTTGCATTGCTTGCATTGCTTGCATTGCTTGCATTGCTTGCATTGCTTGCATTGCTTGCATTGCTTGCATTGCTTGCATTGCTTGCATTGCTTGCATTGCTTGCATTGCTTGCATTGCTTGCATTGCTTGCATTGCTTGCATTGCTTGCATTGCTTGCATTGCTTGCATTGCTTGCATTGCTTGCATTGCTTGCATTGCTTGCATTGCTTGCATTGCTTGCATTGCTTGCATTGCTTGCATTGCTTGCATTGCTTGCATTGCTTGCATTGCTTGCATTGCTTGCATTGCTTACATTGCTTACATTGCTTGCATTGCAACTTTTCTTGCATGTAACTTTTGTGTCATAAAACTCTTTGCATGCAACTTTTATTTTATGCAAATTTTGTGGCATGCAACTTTTACTGGATGCAACTTTTATTGCGTATAACTTTTCTTCCATGTAATTTTTGTTGCAACAATGCAACAATTTTAGTTTATTTTGTAAATTTCTCCAAAGCTGTAATTTTTATTTGAAGAAATGTCAAGACAAAAATGACTGCTTATAAAATTTTACACAAAAAAAGACTTCTACGCTTTTTTTCGTAAAACATTGATATATGTCAAATTTGTCAAATGTCGAATCTTCGATTCTTAAAGCTTTAATTTATTTAATTTCATATCTCCTTTCATTGTCCTACATTTAAATAGAGAAAATAAAATAAACAAACTCTCAATAAGCTACGCACTAATTAAAATGTAATCCTCTTGAACAAGAAAACTGAGTATACATACAGCCATTGACAGCTAATTAGAAACGATTCTATAATGCTGTATTTGCTCATATATTGATGAATGTCTCTCACCTAACGGTGCATATTTTGATTTTATTATGGTCTCTCTTTCTTCCTCTTTTAAACAATACACATATCATCTTAATATTGCAAACCGTTACAATTTTATTTTAAAAATGTGATTCTGTGGTTGGCAACTAATTAGAAACAAGTGAATTTAAGTTTAAAATTATTAAAAATTTTGGCATTTTTTATAATAAAAGGTGAATATTTTATTGATTTTCATATAATATGACTATTTTTGACAAAAAACTGTTAGGTAGGCGGTTTTCACAATGGGCAGAGGCAAGAGTTGTACGCCAGCAACGCGAAACGCTATTGTTGAGCTTAATAAGGCTGGATTATCGTATCAACATATTGCAACCCAGCTAAAATGTTCCAAAAAGATGGTTTTCGGTGCAATTGCACATTTCTGTAAATATAAAATTACAGAAAATGTTCAGCGCCGAAAGAGACCACGGAAAACCTCAGTGTATACTGACAGAAAAATTGTCCGGCTATCGAAAGCAGACCCCAGAAAAAGTGCAGCAGTCATTCAGCGCGAAATAATGGATGGATCTAATATCCATATATCGAAAAGAACTGTTGCACGTCGTTTAGTTGAAGCTGGACTTCATGGACGGATTTCACGTAAGAAACCATTGGTCACCATTGTGCAAAGACAACGGCGCATCCAGTTTGCCAAAACACATGCGGATTGGACGGTGAATCGATGGAAGTTTGTTTTGTGGAGCGATGAGACGAAGATCAATCGTATTGGTCCCGATGGAAGAAAGTACGTCAGACGCCCAAAATGTACAGAACTTGACCCAAAGTACATTTCACCGATAGTCAAACATGGTGGTGGATCAATTTGCGTTTGGGGATGTTTTTCTTGGAACGGTGTGGGACCCATTCATCGTATTGACGGAATTCTCAACAAAGAGAAATACGTTGAGATACTAGAGAACATAATGCTTCCGTGGGCCGAAGAAAATATGCCGGTTATTTGGTCTTTTCAACAAGATAATGACCCGAAGCATACTGCGAAAATTACAAAACTATTTTTTGATCAAAATTCTATGCGAGTACTTGACTGGCCATCGTCAAGTCCGGACTTAAATCCCATTGAACATTTATGGGATGACGTCAAAAATGCCGTAAGCACACAAAACATTACAAATTTGGATGCTTTATTCGAAAGAGTGAAGGTAGCCTGGTATGCGATTCCAGTGCAAAGATGCCAAGACCTAATCGAGTCTATGCAAAGACGATGTGCAGCAGTATTGAAGCAGCGAGGGTTTCCGACAAAATATTAACTACTTTTCATCACAAAACCCAACTGAAAAAACTTTTTTCTTACTTTTTATTTGCAATTTTTCCAAGTTTCTAATTAGTTGACTCAGCCAAATCAGAAGTTTAAATTTAAAAATTAATTAAAACAGTAGGACCTTTAAAAATTTGAAAGAAATTGTAATATTTTCAAAAAAAAATAGTTCAAATTTTATAAACATAACAAATAAAAATTAATATTTTAAGAATTGAATAAGAAGCAATGTTTTTTTTATTTTACAAAGAATCGTTTCTAATTAGCTGTCAATGGCTGTATGTATATGCTTACTGAATTTATTTGAAACCTCAATCTAAATCCTCATTAGTTTCGAAAAAGAGGTTCTTATTCAAATAAATACATTTTTATATATAGAGATAACCTAATACACTTTGCATTTGTACGTGTATCTTTGAATAGGTATCTATCTAAATACATATGTATATTGTATATCATCTGCAGTGTAGAAAATCCATTGGAAACTATTAAACTCTGTCTCTCTTTTATAAAGTGCACTTAGGAATCTGTTACAAAATGCAAACTCATCCCGGAAGTCCTCTTTTTTCAATATAAATAAATGTGTATCTATATGTATTAGTGTTTGTGTAGTAAACCTAAACTCATTTGGTCCTATACCTAGCTAGATACTATAAGAGGAGTAGGTATGTAGAGAAATAAATTTGTATTTATTTTATATTATCCAGGTTACGCATTTATGGTGTCTGTTATAGCAAATGGTTTACCACTTTTCACTTATGGGGTTTTTTGCATTCACATTAGCAGAGATGAAATGGAAATCCTGATGCCAGTTGAAAATGCATTTCCAATTCAAGCATATTTTATTCAATTTGCAAGTGTTTTTTTTTTTTTTTTTTTTTTTACATTCAACCTCTTCAAATATGTTTTAACTGAATATAATATAAAAGATACAAAACTAAATAGATTGGTTATTTTGTAAATATTAAACTGCATACTTTAAAATTAGAATACATGGGGTTAGAGACATAGATTATGTGAATTGATGGGTCTTGGATTTTGAGAGTTTATAAATTAAAATTCTTCGTATTCTGATACTTCAATCCGCGCTCTATGGCATCCAACACTAAAATTTTACCTTGTCCTTTCTATGATGTCAATATCTGTTGGTGAATGCTGCTGTTATATGAATTTTGTAAGATATTGCATCTAAAAATAATTAAAAGCTTTTTTTTTTAAGAAGCTTACGCCAACTAGTAATTAAGCTTTTATTAGTAACTAAAGCCATATACAGTTCTAGCCTAAACTTTGTCTTACCTATGTGAATAAAAATGTTTACGCTTAACGGCATTTGTTATAAAATTTAGCTTGAGCTTGATGTTGTTAGCTTTCCTTTGTTTATTCACATGTTTCGCCTTATGTAGATTTAATTAAAATTGTTCCATACATTTGGCCTTTTCTGTTTCGTTTTTTCTTGACTTGACAAAAATAAAATAAAAAATTGTTACTTTTTTCCAGTTTTGCACCTACATTATAAAGCGATCAAGAAGCTATCGCACATTTTGAGAATCAAAACAAACTATGGCTTAACCCATAAATCTGTTATTTCGTGTCTAAAGTTACTTAAATCAATTTTGTATTCTTAGATCTTTCAAAAAAGTTTAAAAATATAATTAATTAAAAAAAATATAAAAAATTTAAAAATATAATTAATTAAATAGGAGTTTAACTTATGAGAAAATCCGACAGAGCAGAATTTCGGTATAGAGCTTTATTTATTAATTATCTCCTTAAAAGTATTACCCTAAATTTCAAGAACCGCTTTTGTTGTGTCCAGTTAAAGAGGAAAATTTTTTTTTATAATTTTTTCTAAAGCTTTGTTTTTTTTTCGAAAAAAGTAGGTATTATGAAAAATAAATAAAATTAGAAATAAATTGATTTATAGCTTTTAAAATTATTTTGGCCAATCTTAATTTATGAGACAACATTTTTTATAAATATACAAAATTAATTTTTTGAAAAACTACTTTTTCACTTTTTTCGTGTTTGAAATTTTGAAATGAATTTTTCACTTTTTTCACGTTTTTCGCTTGTTGGCTTATTTCTTTTTTTTCAATCCATTGGCATTGTTTTCATTGAAGGTTTGAGTGAAACAACAACACTTGGGTGAGCTAACACCAAGATTTTTATAGTATAGAGTTAAAGCTACTTCACGACTGCCAGGCCGATCATCAGACTCCTTTTTCAGTTGTGTTTGATCATTGTTCAATTTTAATTGAAAAACCCAGCTGGGACTCGAACTTGAACCGAGCTCCCTTTGAGCCAATGCACATTGTTTTAACTCTTTTTTTCTTTCAATATTTTTTGCGGGTTTTCAAAAAAATATTTTTTTATATGTACATTATATAGAATTTTGTTAACAATTTTAAGAAAAAAAAAGCGTTATCTACATATGTAATTTTTATTATTATTATTGTTAAAATTTTTATTAAAATTAGTATACTAAATGAAATTTAAAAAATAATTTTATACAAAAATGCTAAAATTTGTTATGTAGAATCTGGTACCTACCGTTATTTTTGGTCCTAAAAAAAAATTAAAAAAACGTTTTTTTCTTATCATTGTTGTTATCTCAATTTCCTTCAAAATCTCGGGGTTCGATTTTTTGCGAAACCAAAATTTGCCATAATGTTGAATTTATATACATACATACATATATCCAAAGCTGATTTGGTTGGTATCTTTCCGAATATTTTATATTGATTTGTGCAGAGCTTTTAAAAGAATATTTTTTTTTCTATTTTTAACCTATTATTTTCGTATGTTTTAAAATTTTAATTAATACATAAAATTCACCATAATTAACTAAAGGTGAGGTTCATACATTAAAAAATAAATTTCCTTTCATATCTGTAACAATACTTAATTTAACAAAAAAAATGATTTAATTTATTATTCGCCCACGGGTACAAATACCACCAAACAAAAAATTCCAATTAATTCAATTCGATTAAATTCAGCAAAAAAAAAGAATAAATAGAATCCAAAGTTATGAAAAGGATATAAATTAATATTATAATTTATGGCATGTGAAATGGCAATATTAATTTCCCATCTATTCCAATAAGGATCTCTATAATATTCGTTTGAGTGTTTCCTGTTGGAGAACAAAGAAAAAAAAAATAAAAATATTACCTATGTGAGATTTTTCTATGCCATCATAGTCATGTTGTAGAACTTCTTTGGAATTATTGTGTTATAGGGAATATCCTTGACTACGGAGTCTCTTGTGTTTTTCATTTTGCGAATGCTACACAGACAGAGAAAAGTTCTACGATGACTTATAATTAGATTTAAATTGGCATTTCTTTCACAAAAAAAAAACTCTTATACAAAAACAAAACTCTTAGAACCTTTGAACATTCCAAGTAATAAATTAAAATCACTTGACAAAAAAGAAAAAAAAAAAAAAACAATTTTAAGAAAATTCTACTGTACGATAGTTGAATTCATATTTGCTAACATATTATGCTCTTCTTTTGGTCAAAAAATTTAAGCTTAGGTGAGAGAAAAATCGAATTTTTAGACAATAATTAATGTAAAAGTAAGAAGATAATATTGGCCGAAAATTTTAAACAGATGCTACTTAACAATTTATTAATTTTTAAGCTCTTTACTAAAATGTTCTTAGTTTTAAATATTTTTAAACTAGTTTCATACTAAACCTATTTTTTTAATAAACTTCACCTGAACACACCTAAAAAGTGAAAGTTCATACAGATAAGTTAGTTCAAATTTTTAATTGTCAATGTGAGATTTGGAATAAGTAAAGGGTCTTTCATTAAGCGCTTCATATTTTTAAATTTAAATAAAACAAGATTTGTGTGAGATATCGATATTCGTTTGGAAGATCTATCGATGCCTTTATGTATGAAATATAAAATTATTCAAATGTCCGCTGCGGCTTCTCTGGATGGAGTCCAATTTTCCTTGACTCTGACGTATAAATCAGGCTGAAATTGACCAATGGCATGGGTTATGTTGGCACAAGAAAAAGCCTATAACGGGTCAAATCGCACGATCTCGGTGGCCAATTCACATTACCTTCACGTGAGATGACCATGCACTCCAATTGTTCGTACAGAATTTCCAATGTGGCGTGAGCTATGTGGCACGTAGCGCCCCCGTCTTGTTGAAACCACATATCGTTGCTGTGCATATCATCCAGTTTAGGCCAAAAATGTTGGAAACCATCGACCTGTAGCACTCGCCGTTGACTGTGATGGCCTGGCCAACGTCGTTCTCAAAGAAATACGGATTGATGGCTCGCAAGCCCAAAACCCACTCCAAACAGTGACTTTTTCAAGATGCATTGGGCGCTCTTGGATGTTATGTGGATTGGTATCGTCCCAAATTCGACAATTTTGTTTTTTGACTTACCCATTCATCCAGAAATGGGCCTCTCATCGCTTATTATGATTTTTAGATGAAAATTAGGGTCAGTTTCCAACTGCTTCAAATCCCATTCTCAGCTAACAAACTTCGTTGGCTATGGTCGTTTACCTTCTGCTCCTGGGTCAGTTGAGCTTAGATATCCATTTTAGGGCCGTCACCAAATAGAACAGAGCGAATACCCTCTCTTAAAATACTCCAAATACTGAAGTTCCTCAAAGAGGAAGAACTGTAAATGAGCACTCTCATCTAGCAATTAATACCTTAACCTATTGGTTGATCGTTTAATGAACCAGTTTAATGAACCAGTGGACTTAATTTTATCTACCACACTGCGAACCGTTCTCTCAAAAGTCAAAGTTCAGAAGTTCATATTGGAAAACCCTTTATATGATAATAAAAATAGGTATTTGGTGATTTTAACTTTAGTAAAATTAAAAATGCTCTAAAATATTAATCGATTTAATCGTCAAAAATATAACCATAATCGTAATATAGAATTGATAACACCTGAAAAATCTTTTCTGGGCGAAAACAATACCTACTTACCTTAAAAACTATAGGACATACTAAATTTTCCATTTTTCTAAAATTTTCTAGATTTTTTTTTTTAATTTTCCAAGTTTTCTAAAATTTTCCAATTTTTTTAAAATTTAGCAATTTTTGTAAAGTTTTCCAATTTTTGTAAGATTTTCCAATTTTTCTAAAATTTTCCAATTTTTCTAAAATTTTCCAATTTTCTAAAATTCTCCAATTTTTCTAAAATTCTTCAATTTTTCTAAAATTCTCCAATTTTTCTAAAATTCTCCAATTTTTCTAAAATTCTCCAATTTTTCTAAAATTCTCCAATTTTTCTAAAATTCTCCAATTTTTCTAAAATTCTCCAATTTTTCTAAAATTCTCCAATTTTTCTAAAATTCTCCAATTTTTCTAAAATTCTCCAATTTTTCTAAAATCCTCCATTTTTTCTAAAATTCTTTAATTTTTCTAAAATTTTCCAATGCAGCACATGAATTTGAATCAGTAACTTATGTGAAGGATGGGAAGAACAGAGTGTTGCTTTAACGAAGTTCCCGAATTTAAATAATTTTCTATTCATAATTTTTAAAAAAATAAGTTCGCTTTTCAAATATTTTTATTTAGCACATTTTTTTTTTTTTGAAATTTAAAATTCGAGTTAAGTTTTGTTCGAAAATAATCTTACACTTTCCGCTTTTATTAAATAAACGAACAAACTTAATTCTGAGAACTATACTTCATATTGCCATACCGTACTATAGGCCTTTATAAGGACAACACTTAGCACACAAAATAAGTATATATATAAAGACATTACAATCCATTTTCGGGTAGGTTAGTTCGACAGGACTGATTAACAGTTTTCACGAATTAACAATTTTATATTCGTCATTATATTATTAAAGAAGTCATTTATTAGTCGTATAGAATTTTTAAATGTCTCCATATCATGCTTCTAGATCTGAACTTGCGTGACTTTAGTCCAAGAATTAAAGATTGTGTCATTATAGTCCTATTATAATGTTAGATAAGTTGGATTACTCATTCATTTAAAGAATAGGTAATGGTTTTTTTCGTGTTAAATTATAATCAAATAATTATTATCTATAGGGAATTTATACCTAGTCGTAGGTATACGATACAATGGTTTGGTCATTCGTCAATAATATTGTTCATTTTCTAATCTTACTTATAAACCAACCTGTCATAATAGCATTATTCTCACAATATCACACAAAAAGGTGTCAATTTGTGTCCTTTAAATTGCATAATTTAATGTGGTTGAATAATTGAGCTCCATTTTGAACACGCATTATATTATTATGCGGTCGGCTCAACGGATTAGGTTATGGCTTAGTCCTTGGTGCATATACTGTATATACAAACCAATTACCCTATAATTTTGAAATTTAATTAATTTTAATTCAATTCAAATTGTAGGTGTATTTTTGTTGTATATATGTATATAAATAAATGTCAGAATGGTGTTGAAGTAATAAAACTAATAATAAAAAAATAGTAACAAATCTGCAATATCAGAGATGAAATGAAGGCTTCATTCGTAGATTTTTGATATTTCACATAAACCGTTCAAAGGCATCGTGATTTAATTAATTTTTATAATATTTTCAATTTTAACAGCATCGCATCTAGAAACATACATACCCATAGTTTCTTAACAATGGGCTCAGATTTAAAAAGCTTCACACACTCGATGTATGGATGATGAGGATAATGATGATGATTCAAATCGGATTGACAATGACCAATTAATTTTAAGCAGCTTTGATCTTAATTAAAATTTTACCCTCTGGGAACCAAACATGACATAAATTATTTGGTCTTAAATTAAATTATATACAGATATGTAGATGGGAAAGTAAGGTATTGAAGACTGTCCAGGGGATGTGATATACAAATTTTCTCTATTATCACAACAAAGGAGGGTATTGTACGTAATAGAAGTTCTTCGTTTTATGTTAAACTTATGTATTAATTGTGGAGCAATATATAAATATGTGCTTTATAATGCAGTCGTTTCTCCAGGGGATTATATGGTGTTTAAGCGCTGAAACTGCCCTAAGACAGTAGGGATTGTGCAAATGCCCCTCTTGTGAGGATATCAGGAAAATTTGTAGATCAAGCGATTTAATTCAATTTAATTCGATTTATTTCAATGTAATTCGATTTATTTCAATTTAATTCGATTTATTTCAATGTAATTCAATTTAATTCAATTTAATTCATTTTTTTTAAATTTAATTCAATTCAATTCAATTCAATTCAATTCAAATCAAATCAAATCAAATCAAATCAATTCTTTAAATCATCGATCATCACTACCATACAACACTTGAAGGTTTATTTATTGCTATGTAAATATGATACAAAGGTTATCGATCTATATGTAGGTTCCCAGTCCACAAAATGGACTTATTAGTTGTTATTGGACACAGAAGTTCTCATATCTGAAATTTGTATTCCTATTAATCTTGATTTTAAAACTTTTAATTTAAAATTTCTGCCTCTCTTGCATGAAATGTTGAAAGTTTTTCAAATCTTTACTTTATCTAATTTCCAATAATTTTCTAAAATCCATGAAATATAAATCATTTTCCAAACGACATAGGTTAAGCTTCATTAACTTTCATACAATATTTAGAAATCTGTCCCTTTGTACATATACATACATATAATGTATTCCAAAAATCTACTACTTACACGAATTCGAATTGAATTTCATTTAAACAGAACTTTTTCTCATGTAAAATATTTTGTAAAAAAAAAAAAAAAAAAAAAAATACCCATGGGAACCCTTACAAAAAATTATTACAATCCAAATCTACCTTCAACCTTCTCCAATACTAGAATTCCAATGGTTCCAATTTCCAACTCTCAGGCCAATTGCAATTGAAAACCCACATGAGTAACTACTCTCTTCTAAGTTCTATCTCCTTTAGTTAATTAAAATTTTAGCTTTCCTGACATTTGATTACCTTTTTAAAAGGGAAAAAGTTCTTTTCAAAGTTGCGCTGCCGAAGGACCTTCAGAACATTTATAAAACAAGTTTGAAACTATTATATTTGTTACTTTTTCACATGTCTTTGTGTGTGAGGATATACCCTCTAAATATATCTCCCTTTTTCTCCAGTGGGTATTTTACTTAAAACTCATTCTAGCCTTTCTGCGTATATAAATGGGATTAGAAATGAACTACCAACCAGGCAACTAACCGACAACCTTCAATAAAACTTTTCACACAAAAACCAATTCTACATCTTTACTGATGCCCCATTGTCCTTATACTCGTATTACATTTGATGACGATTCCAAAACTACGACAACGACAAAAAGGACGACGATGACGACAAAGATGAGAACTACAAACGCTCGAAAGAGTTTTGTCCACACCACTGTTGAGTGTGGTTTTATTTTCTAGTTCAATTACACAGTAACCCAAGGACATTATGTTATTACAAGCTTTAAGGATCTCGTAATTGCAAAAGTTTTACTCCAATCACACTATACTACTGCTACTCTTCTACTACACTCGCCATCATCATAGGAGACATTCCAGAAAGAAAGAATGAAATAGATAACAAGTAGGACAAAGAGGGAGATATGGTTTTTGTTTTTGTTGGATGAAACTATATAAAAAAGGGAACTCTCTCTATCTCTCTCTCTTTCTAAAAAGGAAAAAGTCATTTAAAAGTGTAGTTTTCTGTTTAATTAATGATCAGAGGATGAGGGTTCATTTTATCATTCATTTGGGAAAATGCGTTGCGAATTCTGTAATTGTTTGGCTTTTTGAGTTAGTTTTTGTGTTTGTGTTTTTTTATTTTATTTGCCCTAAAGTCAAACATCAAAAGAGTTATTTTGAAGTTAAAATGAAACTTCGAAACTGAGCGATGAAATTTGAGTAATTTGTTTTTCTTTTTTTTTTTTTTTTGTCTAATTGAAGAAGATTTAAACATTACTCTAATTTGTTGATAGCGGTTAATGGTTTTCAAAAAAGTTACATACTTTCTTTGGGGTAACTGCTAAACACAGAAAAAGTTAAAAAAAACACAGAAAACACTTGCAGAATGAAAATAATTTGATAGCTCTGATAAGCCATATAAAAATAATGATTGTCTGAATCCCATTAAATCTCACAACGAACTTCAGAAAATATTCAATAGTGTAACTGAGAAAACTCAGTAGAACCGTTTAAATGGTATTCAAGAATTTTCATTATCGTAATTCACATTTCGAGCTTTCTTGCAGTCAGCTTTAATATTCTGACTGCAGTTAATAAAAGCAGTCAATTGAGTAAAAGTTAATTCACTGCAGTACTTTTTATGTCGTTTTCTTCAGTCTTCAGTAGTAATTCGCTGGTTTTGATTTTAGTCAATATTCAATAAGTCTTTTAACTGCAGTTAATTTTACTGTGTCTTTTAATTTTTTTTTAATTAAAATTCTTAATAATTCTACTAATTAAAGATATAACATAGTACCTAGGAAACCTAGGTATCCACTTAAGAGAAATTTCACTAATCAAAAGATTTAAAATAAGTGAAAAGACTTAAAGTTAATTAAGTGCAGTAAAAAGAATTACTGGCTAAAACCAAAACCGAGACCGAGGCCGACTTTCAACTGTGTTAAAGACTAAAACCAATTAAAATGTACTGCAGTCAATAAGCTTAAAGTCAATTAACTTAAAGTCAATTTACTGCTTTTGTTAACTGCAGACTTACAATTAACTACAGTTAAAAGACTTATTGACTAAAATCAAAATCAGGGCAATACTAAAGACTTTCAACTGATTTAAAGACTAAAACCAATACAAAAAAGTAATGCAGTCAATGAACTTTAATTCAATTGACTGCTTTTGTTAACTGCAGTCAGAATATTAGTTTTGACTGCGAATTCTGGAATATAGTTAAAGCCTATTTTTGAGTTAAATTTGGGGGAATTTGTCTTTTTATTCAACCTACTACAATTTCAAAAAGACTGCAGTCGTTACAACGTTCGAGTATCGAGATCACTTAGGGCAGGAAGAACATAATAACTGACTTCTTAGATGGATAAAAAGTGGGAGAAAAACCAAGTCAATCTATTGTGGGATGCTACTTTATGGATAATATTTATTTTTAAGATTGAACCTTAAAATCTCGTTTTTCAGCTTTTAACAGGAGGTCACTAGGGCACTTTATTACAATTTTCACAAAAAGAAATCGATTGTAATCTTTTTCGGAGTTTATTTATAAATTGAGTTTAAATAATCGGATTTTCACAAAAAAAAAAAAACGTATATAAAATGTTGACGAAGGTGTAGGTCCGCTTTTGGTACCCAGCTCCTCATTTCTAATGCCGGTCGTATAGAGTGCGAGGCACACTCGCATGTATTTTTGCATTAGTTTATAAAAATAGTTTTTTCCTTTGTATTCGGCTAGTTTATCTCCATCTATGTTTTATTTTTTGATTATTTTCAGCTCAAAATCTACATAAATATTAAGGATTTCATTTTATTTATTTTTACATTTTGGTTAGTGTTAGTGTGCTGAAATTTTGCTTTGATAATAAAAATACACAAAAAATAGAGCGAAAATGTATGTACCTAGCTCAAATGAAAAAAAAAAACATTTTTTATATAAGGGTTTTTTATCCAAATAGTAAAATATTTGCTTTGAGTAAATATTATATGTTCGTGTGTGTTATTATTTTACTTTTACAGTTAGACGTGTCGTCGTCATCTTTGTGGCCACAAGCACATAGAAATATTTTTATATTTGTTGCACATTTCGGGTTGTTGTTTTGAATTTGGAAAATACATGTTAACAATGATGATGCTTTATATAATTTGATTAAATTAAAAAGAAGAATGAAAGTTAATTTAATTAAATTTAATTTATTATCAAAAGTCAATATTTCAAAAATATTCAGATGTAATGACTTTTCGAAAAAGCGTAATATTGCCTTTCAAAATGAAACAAGTTTTTTTTTAGCATCTTACGATAAATTGACAACTTTTGCACCACCAATATATATATACAATATATATGTATGTACTTACAAACAATGTGTGCATTCTTCTGAAACATTTAAATTTTTTTTTTTTTTTTAGAACCAAAAAGTGACGGTACCTGTCGTACAATTTTTTTAAGCAATTAATTTCTTATTTTTCTTAAAAACGTGACAACCATTTTTATCAAAAAAAAAATCAATAATTTCTTTTTACAAGTCTACCATTTTGTAAAAAGAAAATTTCTAAAAAATTGTTATAAATGCTATACATCCCATAAAACATTGCTGTTTCTTGGATTTTCTCAAAACCAGTTCAACTGATTTTGATAAATTTTTGAATATTTAAAAAAAATTTTTGTACCTAATAAAAATCATATTTTTCTCAAAAACGTGCCACTACATTTATACAAAAAAAAAATTAATAATTTCTTTTTAGTTTTAAAAGTTTTGTGTACCAAAATTTGTGTTTTAGGATTTATTTAAATTTAGTAATTCGAAAACAACTACGTTTTACACGTGGCAGGTGGCTAATATAAAGGCTCCCATAACTAATTTATTTCTTTAAAAATCAGATATGAACATTTTGTAAAACCACAGTGTGATCGTGCATAAGATCAAGTTCGTACGACCCCTTTTATTTTATTTATTTTTTTTGTTCACAAATTAAATGAGCATTTTGACCACCCCAACCAGTTAGCTACCAAATAACTGAATTTTGAAAACTAGGAGGCCAAAAGAACGCTAACCCATAAAAATAATTTTTCTTGGGTTTAAAAAAAAAATATTTCTTAAATTTTGTTCGCCCCTTTTTTTAAATTTCAAAATTTGATTAATGATTATTGTAAAAAACTCAAATATATAAAATTACCAACCCTTACTCCCCAGAAAATATTTTTTTTTTTTGGAAAAATTTTGAAAAGTTTAGAAACTTGAATTTTAAAAATAAAATAAAAAAATCGTTTTTTTTAATTTGTTCTCTCCATTAACGATTGGTATTATTTTTTTTTTCTCTGAAAGTTTTCTCGAAAACGGCTGCTATGTCCAAAGTGATGTTAAAAAAATTCATCCCAGGTTTTGTTTTCCAAAAAATTAACATAACTAACGGAAATAAGGTTTTGACTTTTTTTGAGAAAGTTGTCTTATTTTTGGGCAAATTCTTGTATTTTTCTTTATATTTGATCAACTTTGACACTAGTTTTTTCCGAGAAGTACAAAAAATATTCTTTTACAAAAATTTACAATTTTTTTACAAATTTATTTTGCCTTTTTTTACTTTCTATTTCTTCAATGTTAGCCTTGAAATAAAAGACGAAGTCTATTCATTCACTCCAGTTGTGCATTTTTATATTTTTTGATTTAAATAAATTCATTGGTTCGACATTTTAAAGTTGGTAGTAACCCGTAGCGTAATGGTCAGTGCGTTGGACTGTTACGCCGAAGGTCTTGGGTTCGATTCCCAGCCTATGCCACCTAAAAAAAAAAAACAGAAATATTTTTCACGGGTTACTGCCTCTTGCGAGTAATTGACAAATCCTCCACAAGAGTATCTCTTGTCATGAAAAAGTGCTTCTCACCCTATCCGTTTGGATTCGGCAGAAAACTTTAGGTCCCCTCTATTTCTGCTAACATGCACACAGGAATGGTTGGGATTTGTAAGTCACTAGGCACTAGTTCTACACGAGCTGTCGCAGAGACAAGTTTATTTTATTTTTTTATTTTCGGTATCGCTTTCCTTAGGTTACTCCGAAACTTTCCTTCGCCTTCCTTAGGTTACTCCGAAATTTTATCACACTTTTTCGTTATCATCGTTGTTGTTTCAGTTTTCCTCTCTTATAAATATATCGTAATCCCAAAAACATATATATTTACATCAAAAGCAACATTTTGAATAAAAATACAAATCTATATGTCATTTCTTAATAATCTTTATCATGTTTTACCACACCACCTCCGACCTTGTCTCCATGAATTTAATATTGGACATGAAACAAATTTTGTGGGCGTTATTTTGACCTTTATTATACGAATTCGAAAATCCCTTTGAAAAAAACCTCTCAGCAAAATAATAATGCTAATGAAAGTCATCTTGGTAAGCTTGTAAGCTTAGCATAAATTGAGTCCCATTTTTGCAGAAGGAGTGAGTGGAATTTGAGTATTATTATATTCTTGCTTATTTTTTAGGCTTAATTTTACTCGCCAAAACAAGCAATTTAAGAACAATGAAGGATAAACGTGAATTTGTTTCTTATAATATAAATTTTCAGTTGATCCGCGGCAACAAGGTGCGAGGCTTTACGAAAATGTGAAATAAATATTAAAAGAAAATTAGTAATCTTAAAGTTGTTTAAAAATATATGTAGATATGGCATTTTTTTTTTGCTTGCTGTTTCATTACTTAAATTTTGTTAAATAACTTTCTTAAGTTATTTTGTCAATTTTGCTAGACCTGAAGGATCTTAATTATTCTTGAAAGCTATTTAAAGAATTAATCAAAGTAAAATGTTGCCTTTTTTTATGAAAACCAATATTTCGCCGAATTGAACTTCTCTTAATTGCTTTAAAAAAAAATCCAAGAGATATTATTTTGCTTGTTTCATCTATAGGAATAGGAACCTTTTTTTATTTATTTATTTTCTATCTAATTATTTGTCTCTCCCTTGATATACAAGATTTTCCACTTGAATGACAGATAGAAATAAATTTTCCCTCCAAACAGGCATCAACAGGGACTGAATGACCAACATCCTCGGTGTAGGTGTAGGTTAGGTGTTGATTTATAACGAAGTATGGGTAAATTATTATGGATATATATTTAGATAACGGACGACGACGACGACACGAAAAGAAAAAAAAAAAAAAGGGACGAAGAAAGAAACTTTTTCTTATTATAACTTTTATTTTTATTTATGTATATAGAAATGAAAGAAAATGGGGGATGATAAAGTATATCCTGTCCTGTGGTCTAATATCAATTCTGAAGGTCAACCTTTATAAAGAGACAGATTAAGAATAGATTATAGTACCTGCCTTCGCATGAGTAGACGATTATGCAATTAACCTCTGAAGAGGAGTTTTGTGGGAGAAAAAAAAAAAAAAAAACTTTTTCAAAAACTTTCTTTTCTATAAACAAACCATATACGACAATTTCTACACAAAATATGTATTTAAGATGAATACAATTTTTTTTTTTGATGTGAGAAATAAAAATGGGTGTGGGTATTTGAAAGCTTGTATATACATCAGGAAGTTTATGTTTTATTCTATAAATAGACTTTTCCTGTTCTCGAGCCTATATCTATTATGTATGTATTGTTGTTAATTTGTTTCCGCTTTTATACATTATTGTGATTTAGTTGGATAATTTATTATAACTTGATGGAAGTCATGTCCGTATCAAGAAATTTATTTAACCTAAATTTTGTATCAAACCTTATCTTATATTTTCTCAAGGTCTTGTGGAAAGTATGTACATATATCTATTTTTAAACTAGCCTTACCCTCAATGTCGTTAAACGTTAACATCGAATTTTCAAAATTTTGTTAGGTTATAAGAATTATTTATTTTTCCACAGGATAGCCTAGATCATTCTTTGAAGTCCACTAAATTTCAATTAAATTGTGTGAAAATCAGGTAAGTGGTTTCGAAGCATAGCCCGAAGAAGGCATTGGAATAGCTTACAGTAAACACAATTTTATTTTAAGGTACACTAGCTGACCTTTGCTACGCTTCGTGGTGACACCTATTGAACATTTATTAAACCAAAAAATTAACTTTTAAAGAATTCTTTATAAATACCTACATAAATATATTTAAAAAAAAATTC
Organism: Epistrophe eligans; assembly: GCA_951394125.1. NCBI lineage: Eukaryota > Metazoa > Arthropoda > Insecta > Diptera > Syrphidae > Epistrophe > Epistrophe eligans. Next base: position 107,107,500 of record OX596028.1, read on the forward strand.
AAATATAAGAAAAGTGGGTGTGGCAGTAGGTGGGCCTTTTAAAGAAAATTAAAAATTGCATGCGTTTGGTTTAAAAGATTTTAATAAAAAAAAAATAAAATTTCTATGGAAGTAAAGTTAGGAGAAATTTCAAATATAAGAAAAGTGGGCGTGGTAGTGGGTGTGATAGTGGGTGTAATAGTGGGTTTACTAGTGGAAGGGACAAATAACAATGTCATGATTTAGCTTGAATGGAGATTAATAAAAAAAAATTAACATTCTATGAAAGTTCAATAAGGAAAAAAACTAAAATATGATAAAAGTGGGCGTGTCAGTGAACCGATTTTAATCAAGCCACTTTTTATACCATATAATCAATTTTTTTAAATTTCAGCGAAAATTATTTAACAGTTTTCGAGTCTATAGGCCCCCAAACAGAAAAATATTTATTTTTATATATTATGTAAACCTACATACATAGGTAATACATACATAATTAAGAGTATAAGAAAAAAAAAACATTATTGGACTTATTTATAAACTGTGTCTAACTTTAGACAACTGCCCAACTTTGGAAAATGTGTTCAAAAACCTTGTTTATTGTTGCCTTATAGCTGCCTAACTTAGACACAAGAGTATATTGTCTTAACTGTGAATAATTTGATATTTACTTTTATTAAATAAAACATATTTCCACCATTTTAAAAATAGTTAGACAGTGTATAAGTAGACAAAAATCTAATAAATACGACTGTAAAAGTTTAAAGAATATAATTTGCATTTTGGAATCAATGCAAAATTATTAAAAAAATTAAACTATTTTCTAACAGAATGGGTTAAGATATTGGATAAGTACTAGCGGACCTGTGCTCGCGTTGCTTTGAAGAGTCTATGAACTAAGTGACTACAGGCTGTTAAAAGCTATTTTGATTCAATAACGTCAATATTGTGAGGTCTCTGACTTTAAGAATTACGTTTTTTTGGGGGGGCAAATCGAGATCATCAGAAGGCACTAGAATTTTCTTAATTTTCATATGAACCTGCTTTTGAACGCCATGTTATTTTATCTAGCAGATTTTCAATCATTTAGTCAGGAAATTTTTTTCCATATCGATTCTTCTAGCGATATCTGGGGAAAGCATTTGTGAAATGATAAAATAATTTAAATAAAAATTGCATAGGATTGTATAAAAATGAATTAATTAACTATTGATATGGTTTTAAATTCAGGTTTTCATGACTTATATTTTAAGTTGACAAAGATTTTGTATATTGGCAAAGTCTTAAGATTTTTGGGAAGAAGTTTGTTTTAAAATATTTCATTACTACTGATAATATTATAACCAATAATATATACAATCTTTAAGTCTGTCAAGTTAGCATTACATCTTCAAAATTTATAGATTCTAATAATTGGATTAATTGTCGTGAATTTGTCATGAAAAAAATTCGTCGGTTTTTTTTTTAACAATCCCTGGTCAAATTAGCATTATCACCCTTCAAAAAGGAGCATGTCAATTAATATCGTAAATTTTACATAAAATAAAATATAATTTAAAAAAAAAAAAACGTTAAAATTACATTTCATCAATGAATATTTATCATTTGCACAGCTGTGATTGGTCATATTTTTTCCTACAGGATTTTATTTTGTGGAATTTGTTTAAACAATAGTCGCTCGACGTCCTTAAATTCGTTATGTTAAATTAAGTAATTTTTGACATTTCCCAATCCATATTATTAATTCTTAATCAAGTTTTAAATAATTAATCTTAGCTACATTGACACACACAAGAATATTTTAATAAATTAAACGATTTAATCTCTTTTTATTTCAAATATATTCATTTAAAACTCTTAATTGGATTTAAAAAATAAAAAACAAATTAAAGAATTTAATGGGATCACGAAAGCAATTGACAAACCAATTAATTGTCTGCATCGCATCATGACAACAACAATAACTGTCATGCCAACTTAATTAGATACCGATTAAGCCGTACAAATGCTTTTTCCATCAGTCATAATAAAACACATATAATGTAGGGTGGGTATCGGATCGGAATTAGAAGGATGTGGCATTTAGTCAAAAATGACATCTGATTCATTTTCTTTAAATAACAATAATTACAAATAAAAGCTATAAAATTAACTTCAATATGAGTATCAATTATTGATTGATTTTTATTTGATAAAAAAAAAAATTTCTAAAAATCGATTTATTTTTTGGATTACGTAAAACCATTGAAAAAAAAAACAGTGAAATCAAAAATATTCAACCATTTTTGCGTAAAAAAAAAAAAAACACCTAAGACTCAACACTTTGACCGATGTGTTACAACTGATACTAATGTTTTGATTCTTGGGACTTTTCCATTTCGTATATAATATTTTATTTTTTTGAGAATTAAGTTGGCAGCAGCGAAAAGGGAAATTTATTTCACGCATGTCCTTAAGCCAAAATGAGAAAAATCCTTTTGAGAAAAAATACCCGATTAGCAGTCAGGCATCTCTCTAAGCCTAGGTCATGAATAGTTCTGGGAATTTCTCATTTTTCTATCATGATATATTTTTAGAAATTCGAAATGTCTAAATTCTCTTTGCAAATTCGACTAATAAAAGAGAAACAAATGAATGGGAAATTTTTAAATGGTTTGCATCTTGGGAATAAAAGAAACATACTGAAGAATGGGAACTCACAATTTGTCTTGTTCGGATAAATAATATAGCTAGGTAGATACCTATTAATCTTCTTTCTAGGCTTTTTTCTAATTTAAAGGGCTTCACTGGGGAAAACTTGAGATGAGTTTCTGAGAAATGAGCGAGTGCCAAAAAAGTATAAATTTAAAATTTTCCTACATGGTTTTTTCTGTTAAAAAATTCACGGACAGTTCTCTTGCGTACTAATTTTAATTTTTACTTGATCTAAAGGGCAAGATTGGTTTCGTGTAAAAAAAATGAGATTCCAATAAAAATTAGAACTTCTATGATGGAAAAGACCGAAGAAGAAGTTTTTGAATTATTTCATTGATTCAGTTGAGGTCACTTGAGCTTTAAAATTCGATTAAAGTGACCTCAACACCAAAATGCGTTTCACCCAAGCAACACAGTTGAGCTCATCATTAATATAATGTCGTACCCATTAAGCCGCAAATTATAGTCGATATCTACCTACCTACTTAAACATATTGTGAATTTTTATAAGAGTCAACTACAATTTAAAAAGAAAGTATTTGGCTTACCATAAACACTTTATTGGACAATAGACAAAGTGAGTATTGTAAAGGGAAGCTGAATTGCAAATTGAATCAATTTTTTTTTTAATTTATTAAATTATTTCATTGGCTAAACAAATAAGTTTGCTTGATTCAACGAAATAATTTACTGGCACAACAAATTAAATTAATCAATTCAATAAACTATTTCATTGTCCTAACAAATTCATTACAAAAAAGTACATTTCCACATCAAATCAATTTTGTAAAATGTAAATAAATTAATAAACAGGACTAATAAACTTTTCTTGTATCAATAAACCTTTATTGGACCGGTTTTTACTGGCCTAATAAAAAAGTTTATAAAACGAAAATTGATAAAAAAATTTACCATCCCAATAAAATTGTTTACTGTATCTACGAATTTTTGTTGGTTCAGTGTAGGTGGGCCCAGTGTTGTTCGAATTTTTTACATTACGTTTTTTTACGTTAGTTTTTTACCTGCTCTATTTTTACTATGCTTATGTAAAAAACGTAAAAAAGTAAAAAAAAAAAAAAAAAAAAAAACGTGGAACGGTTCTGTCGATGTCAATAATTGAATTTGATCTCAAAGTATTCGTTCAATCATGTAATAACGCAATAAAACACATAATAACACAATTCAACACATGGCACTTGAACGACCGAAAAGTTTTTTTATTTATTTAAATTTTGACAGATAATGACAATGTCTCTCATTTTCTCTCTTTTTTCTCAATTATTTACTCAGTATTTACCTTTTTTACGATCTTTTTACGATCTTTTTACGGGTTTTTACGTTGTTTACACTTACTTACGCATTTTTTTTACCTACTTTAACGTAGAAAGGGTAAAAAATAGTTTTTTACATGGATTTGAACATCACTGGGTGGGCCAACTGGTTTCGCACGAAATCTTACATTTACAAAGTGAAAATAAAATTTATATAAAAAACAAACTTATTTCCTAAGAGGAACAGGTTTTTGAAAAAAAAAAAAAAAAAAAAAACAACGCAAACAATACACAAACATCAGTTTTTCTTTAATAAATACTTTTTTCCAATGCATCTTTGTGCAAGTTACTGCGATACGTTTTGGTATATGTTTTCCTAAAAATCTTCTGCTCTCACAAAAAAAAGTGTTCTAATAATTTTCTTGTAGAATTTTTTAACCCCACAAAATCAAAGCTTCGGGCCAAATTTAAGGTATTCCTTAGGAAATTAATGCTCTACACAAAAATTTCATCTTTTCTTATTCATCTAAATAGTATTTTCCATTTAAAGAAAACATTTTAATATAAAATCATTTTTAGCAACATAATTTTAAGAAACATTCTTGTATAAAATCTTCTTCTACTTTATGAACGCACCCTTATGAACGCACCCTTAACTTAAAATGAAATTCTTGGTTCAAATAAAAAAGAAAGAAGAAAAACAATTTATGCGCTATACAATCTTTCTATACTCTATATGTAATAAGAAACCAAAACAAAAATATTTTCATTATAAAATTCAAGTCCAATATCCTTGTGCTATATCCTGTTGACTTTTGCCATCATCCACACACGTCACGTCATTTGTTATTTGTTTGTTTTGAAAATGTTTTCCCCTTAACATCAGCCATCCATCACACACATGTCATGTTTTTTTTTTTTTTTTTTGTATTTTATTTTCTATTCAAGCGCCAAGCCCACAACCATTTTGTTGTTTGTGTCAAAAAAAAAAATAATAAAAAAAGGAAAAAATGAAAACAACATCCTGTTTGTGATATAAACAAAAATAGAATAGATAATTAGACGTGCTTTTTTTTCTCATCTTAAAAAAAATATTGAAGTTTGAAATTTTAAAGTTTTCGGAAATGTTGTTTTAAATTGTCTTATCAGTTTAAACCGCTTTCTTGGAAAATAAATAAATAAAAAATATTGAAAATTAAAGTGTCGTGAGAGGCAGATGTTTTTGTTCTAAAGTGAACCAGCTGACATAATTTTTTACTTAAAGTTAATGTAAAATTAAAAAAAAAAAAAAAAAACATTGAAGGTCAAATAAAAAAAAAAAAAAAAAAAACATTGAAGGTCAATTTTTTAAAAAGAAACATCAAAGGTCAAATTTTTTACAAAAATATTAAAGATCAGATTTTTTTTTTTAAATATTGAAGATAATTTTTTTTTAAATATTGAAGGTCAAATTTTTTGTCTAAAGGTTTCGATAGATCATTTGATTAAATAAAAGCCACTCCTTCTTTTTGAGAAAATTGAAAAATCTAACTTTGTATATCACTCTGATGATATAAAAAAAAAATCACCTTCAAAAATGTATTCTTGGAACATGAATTTTAACTATACCTCACTTCACCCAGATTTTCGGTATCCCTAACCATTATGCACTTTTGAGAGGAAGGACACAAAATCAAAAAAATAAAACATTCACTCAAAAAGTTGTGACAGAATTTTTTTTTCTCTCTGATGTGAAAGTGCAAAAGTTTTTGAAGATTGGAGAAAAGTCCTTCAACGGTATATAATTCCTATCTGCTTTAAATCACAGGATATCCTCAGCCAGTACCTACTACGAATGTTATATCTACATAAAATCTCTCTCTCTCACACTGTGTCTCTATCCCAGAATAAAATAAAAGATCCTTTCTAAACATAGGAACACTCCTGTTGAAAGCGATTTCATGTACGAAAAACTCTGACACCGTATCGTTCGCCAAAAGGGATGTATGTGTATGTATACCTATGATGCGACGATGACGACGCGCCGAGAGTAAAATAAGTACAGGAATAGGTGTATATATGTAGATACATATATAGACTTAAAGGTAGAGTTATAGGTATATAAAGTATAGAGGAGGTATAGGTATTCATCATATTGGATCTCTATGTCAAGTTAATTAACCGAACATGAAAAAGAATTTGTATTGAAACGAACTTCTTGTTGAGGTGGTTATTTTTAAGGAATCAAGAGTGTACACAGTGTACACTGTACAGGTAGGTAGCGCTATAAAGATAGATTGAAAATATGTTCGTAAAAAAAATTAAATAAATTATAGACATTCGTTAGCAGGAACTGTTTGTTTTCATCAAATTTTTTGTTTTTAAGGTCAAATGCCAGAACTTTTGTAAACGTGAACGTTATTTCTTACATTCTTAAATCCTACTTAACCTTTCGGTTCAACTGCCAAGTTCATTTTCTTGTATTTAAAAATTTAGGGCAAGTTTTGGATTCGTAAAAAAATCGGACTTTAAATTTGAATCAGTAGGGTAGTGTGGGGTTGGTTAGATAGGGTAGCATAGGCCCTATTTGGCATTATTGTAGATAGTGACTTTAAATTTCCTTATTTCATATTTTTTTTTTTTTTACTTTTTTACAAGCTTAATGATTTATCAATGATATTTAAAAACAACTTTGACGTGTGGTTAAAATTTGTGTGAAAATATTTTACATTGAATCTTCAAGAGGAATTTGACAACGGGAATTGAGGAAAGGTTTCAGATGGTCCAATAGTGCAAAGTGCGAAATGTGAAGTGCGTATTGCGTATTGAGTATTGAGTATTGAGTATTGAGTATTGAGTATTGAGTATTGAGTATTGAGTATTGAGTATTGAGTATTGAGTATTGAGTATTGAGTATTGAGTATTGAGTATTGAGTATTGAGTATTGAGTATTGAGTATTGAGTATTGAGTATTGAGTATTGAGTATTGAGTATTGAGTATTGAGTACTGAGTATTGAGTATTGAGTATTGAGTATTGAGTATTGAGTATTGAGTGTTGAGTATTGAGTATTGAGTATTGAGTATTGAGTATTGAGTATTGAGTATTGAGTATTGAGTATTGAGTATTGAGTATTGAGTATTGAGTATTGAGTATTGAGTATTGAGTATTGAGTATTGAGTATTGAGTATTGCGTATTGAGTATTGAATATTGAATATTGAATATTGAGTATTTGAGAATTTGAGTATTTGAGTATTGAGTATTGAGTATTTAGTATTAAATATTGAGTATTGAGTATGGAGTATAACAAATTGCGTTTTACGTATTGTGTATTACGAACTCTGTATTGACAGTTGCGTATTGCGTATAGGCGTTTTAGGTAGTGCGTACCTTAGAGAAATAATTAAAAAATAAAGAAATATCGATTAATTTCTCCAGTTTTATGGCATTTTGAAAGTCTGGACTTAAATCTCTCTAATGAACTTTCTCTCACATTAAGTAAAACTTCCCTACAGAGAGTTTGCACGAGACCAGACAAATATGTATATATTTTTTTTTTTGTACATTTTTTTCTTCTTTTAATAAATTTAGGCCCAAATTTTCAGTGGAAGATTAAAGTTAAACTCGAGTTAACTAATCAAGTTTTTTTTTGGTTTTATTCTGGATTTACTTAGTACATGCTTTTGATGTTTTATTCTCCGAGGTTATTAGTTAGTTCGAATGCATCATTTACAAAAAACTGCTTGTTGAGTTAACTAATTATAAATAAATTTATGTCCACTGTTAACTTAATCTGGATTAAATAACTTTGTTTATCTTTCATTTTTGAAATATAAATTAAAAAAAAATATAAATAAATTTATGTGCAGCGTTAACTTAATCTGGATTAAATAACTTCTCATTTTTAAAAAATCCTTTGTTTATCTTTATTAATTATAATCATTAGTTTTTTGTTTCTGTTATAAGGAAAAAAAGTGAACGAAAAAGCTGTGTATTTGAAACTTACATTCGTTAAAAGGAGAGCTTCGTTGAATAGAAATTCCTTAAAGGGAAGTTCGACTGTATTAAGAAATCAGCTCTTTAATATTCCCTTCCATAAAATAAGTCTTTCTTTCCTATACTTATATTAAAATCGGAATTATTCTAATTCTCAGAGATTAATTTTCCCATGAAAACATATCACAAGACAAAAATGGCTTAATTTATTTAAAAAAAATTAAATCCCTTTTCATCGAAATTAATCTAAAACTGAAGAACTTTCAACAAAATGTTAATATTATTATAATATTTCATAAATTTTACTTTCCAATGAAATTTTATTTACATATGTAGCTATATATTCAAAACCAAAACGATTTGCATGATGTCCCACCAAATGCAAAGGGTTATAAAGTTTTATTGGTGTTTTGCCCCAAAAGGTCGAATAATAATCAATTGCAATGAATAATTATTTTTGAGCCTTCAATATTTGTTCTGAATGTCGTTTTTGCTTTAATGCACCTGATGATGATGATTTCCCTCCTCTCTGATAGTGTTAACTGTGTTCAGTGTTCAATGTGGTATAATTGGGGGTAATGAAACCCTGATGTGTGTGTTACGCGTATTTTGAATATATATTCATGTTGTAGGGGAACGAGAAAAAGGACCTTTTTGAACCACGTTCAAAAACCCCAAATATTCCCTGCCAAACATTTATTCACTCAAAATAATCCTCTTGGTAGGTATAGAGCCTAAATTTGTTCAACAAAACATGGATATACATAGTGAGTAAGGAAATATAGAAATGGTGGCATTCAAGCCCAGTTTATGGATTTATGTATACTCTTTATATCCATGATATGTGGGTGTTTGTTTATTATATCTATACCTGGTGTAGGTTTGTGTTACTTTGTGTATGGTATGTATATATGCCAGGTCTACCTCGCGTTGCTGGTGCTATAAAATGTATCTACATTATTCAGGATTTGTAGGATTTTGTTTTAAACGAAGCCGCCGCCGCCGCTGCTGTGATGGTGGCCTGTCGAGGTATAAGGAGGGAATTTTTAATATCCTTTTGCCCTTTTCGCCTCACTGTTTGATATGGATGCTGGTCACGGTATTTATAACTTTTTAATTCATCGGTAGCTTTACGGTGGTTTTTGCTGACAGGTGCTGGAAATTTATACTCCTCACGCCGCCGCGCCGTCCCCGTGTCACCGCTGATTCCCCATAGTGTTTATATGAATAAATATTTTTGAAACAAAATGCAAAGAATGTGTTTGGGATAAATCTATATTATAGAACTGTGTAACTATATGGGTATTGGGTATAAATTGTGGGAGAGTATTTTTTTTTATTTTGTCTTGTTTGCCTTGTTATTGGCGATGATAATTGAGCACTGTTTATAGAATTCTGCTGATTTGTTTTGTGGGAAAAATGTTTCGTTCGATTTTTTTTTTTTAAATAGGGTAGGTGTTATGATGTAGCACTAGGTATTCGAAACATGAAGTTAGTTTAATTTATTTTATCCTTGGTCTATAAAGGTAGTAGTATTTCCCTTTTAAAATTGAGATTATGGACAGTGATTGATTTTTGTTAAATGACATTTTTTGTTTTGTCAAAATATTTAAAAATGTTTTCAAAAATAACATTTATACATATGTGGTATGTGTGTCGACAATATTTAAATGTTTTTAAAGTCCCCTTTAGGGCCAGTTAATTAAATGTGGATGAAATATTTGCACTCACTGATTTCATCAAAATAAATGGGGTTTTATTGATAGTTTAAGGTTCAAGTAAAAAAAAATATGTGTAGCACGTTCCTGTGATTTACGTGTAGCATTTTACGTGTGATTTACGTCTAGTGCGTTACGTATGATTAAATTCTAGCACGTTATGTTCTCTTTACTTGTTGCACGTTAAGTGCTCTTTATGTGTGTGATTTATGTGCAGCACGTTATGTTTCCTTTACGTGTGATTATGTGTAACACGTTAAGTTTATTTTACGTGTAGCACGTTAAGTGTGCTTTACGTGTAGTATGTTATGTGTGCTTTACGTTTAGCACATTACGTGTATTTTACGTGTAGTACGTTGAGAGGGCATTACGTGTAGCACATTAAGTGTGCTTTACGTAATATGTAGTACGTTAAATGTACTTTACGTTTAGAATGTTTCGTGTGGTTTGGTTTACGTGTCGCACGCTAATTTGTAACATCCAGCATGTTACGTATAATACGTTAAGTGTAACTCTTACACGTTAGGGACGACTATTAATCATATTTTTTTTATTATGGTTTGAAAATGTAAAATTTAGTAGTATATGTGGATATTAAATTAAAAAAATCCAATATTTTTTTAGTTTGCGGTCATTCATCCTAAACTACTTCCCGTTTATACAAGATTTTTTTATGATCTCAAGTCTTTCTTCTTTTCACATAAAAATGAATTTTTAAAAGTCTTTCCATTAACACTTTTTGGTATTTTGCAATCATTATTATTTGCTGTTTTGTCTCAAAATATCAACCCACTCATTAAACTGTCATAAAATGACAATGACTTAATTTTGTCTCTACAAAAAATACCCCTTTTAGCGACCATCATAACCCAACCATGACATTCGGGAATTATTTCTCTTTTCTCTGTTGTTTTTTTTTTTTTTGTATATTTTATAATACTGCCATTGACAGAACGGTGGCAGCGGTTGCGGCAGTAGCGATCGCATTGGAGGCGGCAAATGAAACGCCATAAATCTCATATCAAACAAGACTTTTGTGCTCTGGACTATAAATTGCATGTGACTGGAATTATTATGGCGTAAAAGACGAAACAGAACGAAGAATTTGGTGGTAGTGTAAGCAGATTTAAAATTGAAATATTTTCCTTTTTTTTTTAAAGAAAAATATACTTTTTATTTTTTTTTTTTTTTTTAATTAATCGTCAAAAACATTTTTTTTAGTTAATTTAATAAAAATACTTTTCTTGCGATATATTTAGAATTCTAGGTATCATAATTATTTCAAGTAATAAAAATAAAAGAAAGTTGACTTACCTACAACTCTTAAGCATTCATATGGCATTCTTGTTGTTAGGTTAAATTTCAATTTTCAATCTAACAACACTAGTCGAAGGGATGTGTAAAGAGAGGACAAGAGATTGGGACTGCAAAAATGTCAGCATTGAATATTTTCGCAATCCTTGCACAGATTTATTGTTTATAATGTTGTCCCTATACACAGGAACAGGACATACCAGCAACAAAAATCCTCTGCACAGTTTTATGATTTTTTGTTTTCCTTTTTTATGTTGTTTTTTTTTTTCACAGGGCGTATAAGGCTGGTTGATTTCCCTTTTGGCTCTTCATTCGCAAGTTGCTGTTGTTTTTATTTTATATTCTTTTGAGTCCTCTTATAACATCGTCGCCCCCTTTTCTCTTTCTCCGTTCCCACTATGACCATAGGTCGGGTTATTATTATGACCATAGAGATAAGGAGTCCACATAATAAACCGTAACCACCACGCCAAGGATATTCTTATTAGCGTTGTAAACGAACATTTAAAATGGAATTTAAAGAGACGTTAGGTCGACATTATTGGGTGGTAAGGCTAGGTGGTTTTTTTTTTATAAAGATATACATACATACTCTATACCTATCTATACTTAGGTACGTTAGGGTCCTTTTCATTCCATCTACATATACATTTCGAGGAGTCCTTTCTACTCTTTGGTTATTTTCATCGACGACGAACGAAGTCCTTTTCTGTCTCTCAGAGATTCCTATACGTACATATTTTTTTTTTTATTTAATGTTTTTTTGTTTTATTATTTATCGTCGGTTTGTAAAATATGCTTTGTTATTTGGGCAAAGATTTATTACTGTGTGGGGAGCTTCAAGGAGCGACATGATGACGTTCGGGTGAGAAGATAGCAAGGATTATGTTGGCTCGTTTATTTTATTCATGGATCTGTATAATATGCATTGTAATTGTTTTATTTCTTTTTTTTTTCTTTGTGTTCTTTTTTATTTTGCTTTTGTTTTATTATTATTTTTTTTTGTTTATTGCGTGTGAATTTTAATGAATAAAGAAGAGACATTGGGATTTCTGATATTTTCTTGGTGAAAGTGGGATTTTGATGATGATAGATCATATTTAAGTGTGCTGTTGATGTGGGTGCAGGTAGGTCTTTAGAGTTTTATAAAACTGTTTTTTTTTTTTATTTATTAGGGGTTTTTAATTTTTATTTTTGAAAGAATGTTTTGTATGATAATGATTCGTGCAGTGTTGTAGGCTGCAAAACAACAGGAAATGACAGCTGTTTCATAAAGATCAAACCGAACATCAGAATTCTTAAGTGGGAGTTAAGTTTTTGACGTTTTTTTCTCAAGACCAAGGTTATGCTGAAGCAAGTAAAACTATGGTCAAGAATAAAGAAACTCGCCGTTTAACAAATTAATGTATCAATTTTTATTTGGTGAACAAAAGGGAGGCTTGAAAATTTCTTTGAATTTTTTTTTCAAATTAAAATTTTTTTAAAGGAACCTTATTATCAAAATTTATCGCCCTTATGAAAAAGTCAAAACTTGTGTTCTTTAAATGGATCAATTTTCGAGCTTCCGCACAACGACAATATATCAATCTTTAGAGAAGTTAGTTCTTAACTGTCAGAATTCTTATTCTGACGTCAGAATCAAATATACCATAAAAAAAAAATGATCAACATTTTTAAAACAAGTATTTTAAATTATTTAAAGTTTTTTTTTAAGTGGATGACCTTAAATTAGGTTGCCAACTTGTAACTGTCAAAATTGTCAAGTTTCTATAAAAATTGATCAAATTTGGTATAAAAATCATTTTTTATAGCCAAGTAGGTACGACAAACATTTGTTTTAATCCTTTCGGAACATTGCACAACATTTTGGACTTGCTTTTCTAAATTTGGTACCAACATTATATTTAAAACTATTAGTTTCGAATATTTCAAAGTATTTGAGTAGATGATTCAAAATTTGATTATAAAATTTAAAATGTCCAAATTGTCAACTTTGATCAAATTCTATCAATTATTTAAAATTTAATAAAATTTGTATTAAAATCAAGATTGTCAAATTTGTATCAAGATTGTCAAATTTGTATCAAGATTGTCAAATTTGTATCAAGATTGTCAAATTTGTATCAAGATTGTCAATTGTATCAAGATTGTCAAATTTGTTTCAAATTTGTACCAAGATTGTCAAATTTGTATCAAGATTGTCAAATTTGTATCAAGATTGTCAAATTTGTATCAAGATTGTCAAATTTGCATCTAAATTGTCAAATTTGTATCAAGATTGTCAAATTTGCATCTAAATTGTCAAATTTGTATCAAAATTGTCAAATTTGTATCAAAACTGCCAAAATTGTCACATTTGTATCAAAATTGTCAAATTTGATCAAATTTTTAACAAAATTGTCAAATTTGATCAGATTTTGTCTAAAAATCATTGTTAATAAAAAAAATACCACAAAAATTTAGTTATAAATCCATTTAAAAAATTGCGTGAAATTTGGACTTACGTTTTCTAAATTTCATACCTACGTTATACAATTTTATAACTTTTATTTTTTTAGAATATTTCAAGTGGATGGCCTAAAATTTATTTATAAAATTTTAGTTGTCAAATTTGATCAAATTGCTATTAAAATTGTGAAATTGAACAAATTTGTCAAATTTGATCAAATTTTTTCTAAAATATTGTAATACTTAGTCTAAAACCCTTTTTCAAAACAAAAATATCACAAAAATTAGTTATAATCTCTTGGTAACATTTTCAAAACTTTTGAACTAGCTTTTTTTTAAATTTGGTACATACATACATTATATGAATTTAAATCACGTATATGTTATGTACATTGAAGCTCATATTTTAAAACATTTCAAACAGAAATTTGGTACACTTCCTGACTGTGACATTGCTTTTGTATGAATTTTGAATGTTTGTACTAAATTTTGATCTAAATTTTGAAGTTCAATATCCAATATAAAAAATAAGCAAAACCAATAAACTCAGCATTCTCAACACATTTGGTGACTGAATTTCATTAATTTTGGTCCCAGAATTGTGATACTAAATTATTTTCATCATCGCTCCCCTGCCCCCCTTCCTTCCATTTAATGCTAATGAGTACCTACTTATTAATCACTTGATTTTTAACTTAAATATTAAAGTTATACATATGTAAACGAATATACGATTTAACTTAAATATTTTAGGTTCGTTTCAACAAAAAGGCCTAAATATTTTAAGGATCTACGTACATCCTACAGAAAACCTTGACAGTATCTATCTAAATCATCCTTATTGTATTAAAAATAACTTGATTAGTAAAAAAAAAAAATAAACCAATAAGAACTATTGAAATATAAGAAAACCAGCCAATCCCCTTATGCTGGTGTGCCAAATGAAAAAAAAATATATGTATATACCCAACAAAAAAAGTTCTTATTCTTAGTGACAGGTTAATTCCATTTTTTCTCACACCCACACGACGAGAAGACTTATTTTCGTACATCAACAGTTGCACATCCTTTAGATTTGTGGTTTATTTTTTTTTTCTTTGATTCCGATCTCTCTACTTCTGGCTTCTTCTTCAAGATACCACACTAACAGTTAAAGAAAATAAGGACACTAACACAAAAAAATGTCAATAAAACTTACAGTGCACGAATGATTTCTAGTACGAGGTTGGAGAAACATTATCATTACTCTTCCAAGAAATGATACTCGCTTCTCTTGTGTTATCAAATCGATTCAATGCCTTCGTGCATCAGCACCGTCCTTACCATCATCATCATCATCATCACCACCACCGCCAGCTAAAAACCACGTGCTTTTAGCAGCTATACAGCCAGCAAGCTACATGTACATATGTAGGTATAAGGGAAAGGGTATATAGCGAGAGGTACATCAATATGCCGAAGTCGAAGCTGATAGAATTTCGCTAACCTACTTACATTAATGGCATCCTGTCGTCGTTCTCGTATAGTAGTATAGTCCTTTCATAGTCGTTGTCGTCTTTCTTTAGTTGGGTTGGGTTAAGTTAGGTAGGATGTCGTTGGCGTTGTCCTTTCGATCTGGTTTTTTTTTCTTCTTTCTCAGCAACCGCACATGGGAATGGGATATGAAAGAAATGAACTGATATTAAACTACATTAAGAGCAAATCAACCGTAAGAAAAATAAATTAGAACTCGAGATTGCATGGCACAGCAAGAGAAAGAGTAGCGGTATATAAAGCGGTGGCGGTTGATACATCGGCATCAGTATTACCACATTGCAAACTTAGATTGTCTGCCTTTGATTTGAGGTCTCATCCTTTATTTTTTTTTTTCTTCTCTCTTTCATAGTAAGGATTCCAATTTAAATTCTTTTACCGCCATCCACCACCCTGGATAGGTTATAAGTCGATATTTAGAGATGGGGTGGAGGGGGGGGGGGGGGTGTGGAGGGGTATAGTCGGGATGATGTCGTTGGAAAATCAGATAGCTACACTATAATGGAACTACCTCTATCTTCACCGTGTGGATCTGCCGAGTGCAAAAGCAATGAAATGACGAAGTTGCAAGTTAAATCGAGAAACTGACAGGTTTAGCGTCGTCGTCGTTGTCGTGGGAGTAACTTTGATTGGTATTAACACCAAGACGACATCATGTTTATGATGATGGTAATATAATTGCAAAAGAAGAAAGAGATTTTCATAAGTTTAGTTTAGTTTTTTTTTTTTTTAATATAAGAAGACTGTGGGATGAAAAGAATTTTATTTGATAGGAAAAATATTGTTTTTTTTTTATAAAAGTTGAAAAAGCTGTTTCCGTCAATGTTTATAAAAAAGAGAAAAATGAATATTGCTTCGAAGAAGTTCTACATCAGTTTTTTTTTAACTCTGAAAATTCAAAATTCAGTTTTTCCATAATTCTGTAAATCCATAATTCTGTATTTCAAAATTCTGTATTTCAAAATTCTGAAAATTCAAAATTGTGTAAATCCTTATTTTTGTATTTAAAAATTTTGTTAATTAGGTAAAACAAATCGGATTATGGTCATAATTCTGCATGTGCGAAAATTCTGTTTTAAAAATTCCTAAAATCATTTTGTTTTACAAAATTCTTAAAATCATTTTGGTTTTCAAAATTCTTAAAATCATTTTGTTTTTCAAAATTGTGTTAGTTAATAATTCTGTATCTCAAAATCCTGTTAATTATAAAATTAGAATTGGGTTATAATTGCGTATGTGTCAAAATTCAATTTTAAAAAATTATGTATTTCGAAATTCCGTAAATTTTAAATTCTGTATTTCAAAATTCTGTTTTTCAAATTTCTTTGTATCCATTATAAAATAAATATTGGTGTTTGGTCTATTGATGGAAATATTGGGGTTATGGTCATAATTCTGTATGTGTCCAAATTCTGTTTCAAAAATTCTCTAATCCAAAATATTCAATATTTTGAAATTCTAATTTTCTCTATTTTAAAATTCTAAAAAATTCAAAATTCTGTATTTCAAAATTATGCAAATCTAAATTTCTGTATTCCGAAATTCTGAAAACTTTAAATTCTATTTTTCCAAATTCTGTAAACTGTAAAAAATAATTGAGGCTGCGGTCATAATTCTGTGTGTAAGAAAATTTGATTTCCGAAATTCTGTATCTCAAAACTCTAAAAATCTATAATTCTGTAGGTTTTTAAAATGTTTGAACATTCAAAATTTTGTATTCCGAAATTCTGAAATTCTGAAAATCTGAAATTTAGCTTTTCAAAAATTCTGTTATTCAGAATTCTGTACATTTTAAAAGAAAAAATTGGGTTGGTGTCATAATTCTGTAGGTATGCATGCGCCAAAATACAATTTCTAAAATTTCTGTCTAAAATTCTGTATTCTGATATTTCAAAATTTTGTTTTTCAAACATTGTGTTTATTTATAATTCTATATGTAGGTACCTATTTCAAAATTTTGAAAATCCAAAATGCTGTTTTCCAACATCCTCTAAATCCATAATTCTACATTTCAAAATTCTGAATATTCAAAATTCTGACAATTCAAAATTCTTTCGTAAATTTATGATTCTTTTTTTTTCGAAATTTTATAAATTCTTAATTCTGTGTTTTAAAATTCTGTATTCCAAAATTTTGAGCATCCAAAATTCTGTTTTTCTAAAATTTTGTTTTTCCAAAATTCCGTTTTTCCTAAATTTTGTTTTTCCAAAATTCTGTAAATATTCAAAGTAAAATTGGGGCTGGGATCATAATCCTGTTTATGCCAAAATTGCTTCATCCAAAATTCTGTATTTAAAATTTAAAATTCTGCAAAATCTAAAAATCTGGAAACTCTGAAAATCAAATATTCTGTTTTCTAAATTTCTGAAATAACATAATTCCGTATTTCAAAACTCTGTATTTCCAAGTTATGTTAATCTAAAATTCTGTATAGCAAAATTCTAAAAATTCAGAATTCAAAATTCTGTGAACTCAAAATTTCATATTCATTCGACTGAGTACCTAGCTTATTTATAAATTTAAATTTTCTTCGTCATTTTAATTTAGGATGAGTAGTTAGGTACGTAACCTTGCAGTGGATTTTTCATATTTATGTGAACTAAAATGAAGGACATTTTCTATTTTGTGAAATGTCAACTTTGGGGCATTATGCCGTCAAAAGAAGAACTAAAGGGCAATTTTGATGTCTAGATCCCTCGAGTTTTGTTGGAAAGTGAAAAATTTATAACTCGTATGTGCTGTGCATACAAACAATCATAAACCACTGTTTTGAAACTCCAGTCAGCTCTCCAATTACAAGTATAAATCTACCAGAAAGTACTTTCTCTACAGCTAAAGAGCAGCAATTTCCATCAGAACAGAGCTATGTTACAATACACACGCGAATCCCATAAGCAATTGTCATCTAAAAAGCTCTCATCTCTAACTCTTCCTCTGTATCTCTAAGCAAACAGTGAAGTTTAACTGGCTGAACAACAAAATGGTGTAGCTGTAGCTGTCTACTCCACCATCATACATATCTTGCTACCAACTACAGCTACAGTTAAACCATCATTGTGTTCAGCCAGTTAAGTACGAGTGGAGTACCTATAGGTATATGGCCAAGAATAGGAATTGTATTTTGTAGTACAACAATGTACATTGAACGTCATAACAGAATGTCCTTCACATTTCCTTCCACATGTATGGATGTGGAGTTTGTGGATACCACAGCATATAACACGAGTTTGATATAAATATAAATACAGATTCATAATCACATACATATGCATATATAGAGGTACCGGTACCGTATTCTCGTATACAAATCTCTGTTATTCGTGAAGTATAAAACTGGTATATGGTGGTGGATATGCACCAGAAGTGCATGATGTGATCCTTTTGAATCCCATGCATACATGAGGCTTTTCCCAAGGATATCCCGTGCTGTTTATACTTCTGAGTCGTTGCTGCTCGGCGTCGTCGCCATCATATAGAGAGTGGAGTATATTTTCCATCGGAATGCAAATAACCAAGAGGAAGGCACGGTCTCCCTTGTCTATTTTTTTTTTTAGTATATAAATATACTCGTACCTACGAGGCTATACGACACGAGTCCTGAGTTTTGTGTTTGCTTGTTAAAATGAATGTGTCCCAAGCTGAAGCTATGTTTCATGCTTCAGAGACAATATTCATAGATTCACCATTGAAAATGGACACAAGGGTAAATAGAAACGCGGATTTCTGTGCGTTCTGTACAGTACATTGCCTATAAGACTATAACCCCCCTTCCCCCCACCGCTATGTGTCACATACCGTTTGTCCTTTCATATTCCTACCATAGCTGTCCATGGGATATAGAATGGTGGTAAAAGTTTGTCTTTCTCTGGGTGTGATGGTTTTGGTGCGGCGGACCGCACTCTGGTGGCTTGCTTTATACCCGCTGCTACACACACACAAAAGACAATAGAAATCCAGGTTTATATACATATCGGTATTTAGAACAGTGAATTGTCTCCGGGAATAACATTTTCTCAGTGGGATGTCCTGGGACTTCCTTTTCCTCTGCCTTTATCAGACAACGACCGTGCCTCGTCGTAGTCGTCGACGACAACGATGACGCTGCCAATGCATGCAAGTTCAAAATAATTGGAATGTGATGGGCAAATAATGCATTTCTAAACCTTTTTTGAAAACAGAAATCGTTATATTGGTACAAGGCTATATATTGCGGTCAGAGATGCCTTAGGAACAGAGTCGCTGTGGTGGCAAAGGCCGACGCACGGCGCGGCGGCACTGGGCAGCGGCTTCGGCAACCATTGTTGATGAGATAAAGGATAAAGTGTAAATAACTACTTCTGCAATTTGAATTCTCGTATAATTGATTTTTATTTAAGCGTGTTTGGTTGTCGTTGCCATTGGGTCCTTGATGTAACAATTGGCATTTGCAATATCAGATAAATCAGACAGACAATTCCTATGATTGCTGAATTATTGTTACGACACTTGTGTGAAAAGTTGGTTGGATCAAGCAAGGCTTATTGATATTTAAAGCAAGTAAACAAAATATCTTTGTCACTTATACTCTCTTAAATATTGTTTTTGGATTTTAGGAAATAAAAATGTAAAACTAATCTATTTTTTGGGAATTATGCCAAATAGTGCTGGATTTGATGAATTTCTTCCAAATAGCAAAGTTTTCTATTACTGTTTCAGACATTTCACTTGGCGGAATAAACTCTATGGCAATTTCCACCGTTTGTCCATGTCAGATCAAAAATTTAAAAAAAAATTACCACCCCTTTTTCAAAAGTTTTTTTTTAACATTTCTTTTTTATAGCAACACCCTCAAAACTAAAAAGTGGCCTCCCACCCACCGTTGACTAAAACGTTTTCGAAGAAAAATGGTCGAATGATGCCACCACTCCACAACCCGTACCAAACTGTCACTCTCTGTGGATGCATTGGCTTCTCGATAATAACGTGCGGGTTTTTCGATCCTCAGATGCGGCAATTTTGTTTGTTATAGTAGCGAAAATGCGCCTCTTTTCAAAAAAGCACTGTTTGGGCTACATAACACTCACTTTAGAAATAAAAAAAAATTAAATAAATTGGTTGGAGCAACAGTTCGTGTGGAACCAGGGTCTAGTGACTTACCCTCAACCATTCCTGTGTGCGTGTTATTGGCAGGAATAGAGGGGACCTACGATTTTCTGCCGAATCCGAACGGCTAGGTCGAGAAGCCTTTTTTCATGACAAGAGATACTCTATATAACCTATGATTTTAACCTATGATTTAAAAATAAATCACTAGATGGCCCACCCGTTATATATACATATATATTTTTTTTTTTTTCATTTTTAAAAATTATTTCAAAACCTTTTTTTTGTTACTATCCACTTACAATGATAACAATTCAATTATTCCAATATCCGTTACGGTTTTTTGTTAAACTCAATTAAGCCACACAAACAGCTTTTCTATCATAGATGTATGCCATAGCAATGCATATAAAATGAACACTATATAAAATAAATTCCCTCAAAAATTGTTACATATAAAATGTTGTGATTATTTGAATTCCGCACTACCAAAATACTTTATATTACGGGTTATTCATTTCATGGTTTCAAGTTGGTAGTGCTGGCATTTGACAACTGTCAAACTCAGCTGTCATTTAAAGTGTCATAATTTAATAGTTGAATGTTTACCATTTACGCGATAACGAAACGCTTATTTATCAAACAACGCTTAAAAATTATTAAAACTTACTAAAAAAGTGGTGATTCAAACGTAGCCACTTTTCGAGCATAACGCGATGATATTATGGTGGGTCATAATCGACCGACTAAACAGGCAATCGGTAAAATTGTGAAAAAATTTTAAGAGAGTGGAAGCGTGACTAATGTCGTAAGGCCTGTGCATCATCGTAATGCACGCTCAGTCGAAAAAATTGCTGCTTCATGTGCAAGTGTTGCTGATGTTCCGAATTTATCGATTTCCCGGCGTGCGATATGTGGTTCCAACAAGACGGGGCAACAAGCCACAGAACACGCCCAATTATGATGGCTTTATTGCGTGAGAAATTTCCTGGTTGTATAATTTCACGTTTTGGCGACGTCAATTTGCCACCAAGATCATGCGATTTAACACCGTTAGATTTTTTTCTGTAGGGCTACGCAAAAGTCCGTGCTTACGCGAATAATCCCCGAATTCTAGGCGCATTAAAAAATAATATTAAGTCAAGTTATGGCCGAGATACCACCCGAAATGTGCGAACAAGTGGTTAAAAATTACCTCAAAGGAATCGCATATTTCGAATCTTCCCGAGGCGGCCATTTGAATGTTATTGTTTTTCACACTTAATGCCAAAGTCCAAACTTTATAATGAAATAAAATTTTCATCAAAAATATATCGCTGTGTGTGTTTTATTTAGCTTTACTTTCAAAACCGAAAAATGAATGACCCTTTACCTCCGGAAACAATTAAGGAAATTAGTATTTTATTACAACAACCAATAATACTTAGCATGAATAGTGTGTAATTGCACTGGGTATATCGGTTACCAGGGATACATTCAAAAAATTTATACCACTAATCGCTAGGTACTTACTAGTTTCAATTTTGTGCAAAATATTTTCGTGGAATTCATTTTTGTTGTTTGTATAATATTCAACTAAATCAATTAAAAAAATTGATAAATATTATGAAAATATTCTCCAATAAAATTGACATTGATATTAGATATGTTTTTGTGATGGGAATGAGGAAATAATAACAAAAGGTGTAATTTTTTCAACCCAATATCTATAACTAATTTAAAAATTCTAAACACGAGTAGGTACATGCATTAGGTATAATATATAATGTCCAGTGGAAGGAAATAATTAAATTTCAAAATTATTAATGAAAACGTTTGCTCTCACTCTCTCTATTTTCCATTGCCATTCGAATATTTATATTTAGAATATTATTTATAGTTCTTGTTTGCAATTTATGTCAAAACATACCACAAACCTTCCGACTACGATGACCATCCGTGGCTGGATTTTTTGGTTATATCGATTTTCTAAAATAAATTTAATTGTTCTTAATCTGGTTTTTGTTTAGTATTGTTGAAGTTAAATCAAGTAAAATTTTTTGTTTTTATCGAAATCATGATTTTTGATTTCTCTTCGTCTAGTCCCTAGCTAATAGGTGCCTTCGTATAGTTTCGTACTCCAAGGAGCATTTTGTTCGCTGCATTTGACGTCAAAATTCGAATACTTGTATAGCTGTGGAAATGGTAGATAACAAGTATTACTTTTTTTTAATACTAATTTATCCGGCTTCCGATCCATTGAGGATCTCTGCTTGAGATATTGCGGCTTTCATCGGTTACGGTCCCTCGCAAGGTCCCTCCAGTCGTCAAGACCAAGCGCCTTGCGACTTTGACCGCTGGCCCCTGTAAGGGAGGTTCGGTCTTCCTGGTCGCCTCGAACCTGGTGGCTGGGATTTGAAGATTTTCTTAACTGAAGCGTTGTTGTCCATTTACTCGATGTGGCCGAGCTAGTGTAGTCGACGTGTTTTGGCTCTTTGGATGTCGTTCGCATAACTAAGCAGTTGCCAAGACCTGTTAAAGACAGTGCCTTTCAGGTTAACACCACTCTTGCACACTATCTGCTCCTTGTTTGATACTCTTCTGGAATAGCTCGGATGAGCTGTTACCCATTTGTACGTTGCACCGCGTATTTTGTAACGTCATGCTGCATAGCTGGATGGGTTTTTTCGGGATCCTGAGTTCCCACATCGCCAATAGAAGCTCTTGGCAACTTATGCTATCATATGGTTTTTGAAGTCGATAAAAAGATGATAGGTCCCGACTTAAAATTCGTTAGTCTTTTTCAAGATTTGCCTCAATGTGAAGATTTGGTCTTTCGTTAATCTGCCATGGCCTTAAGCCATATTGGTACGTACCGATCATAGTGTTGCAGAAAGGTTTTAGACGCTCACATAGTACGTTGGATAGGATCGTGTAGGCAACATTAAGCAGGGATATTCCTCTATAGTTTTTGCAGCACATAGAATCGCCTTTTTTGTAGACTGGGCATATGGAGCTATTTGACCAGTCGTCGTAATTGTATTGCACGAGACAGCTCGTTTAGAATCTAGTGAATTACAACTCTCAACCAATCCTTTATGCGTATGTTATTGGTAGGAATGGAGTTTTTTTGAAAAGTGCTGAGAGTGAATTTCCTTAGAGTTCTTTAATAACCGTGTCCACGTATGCCATTTAGAAGTAGACAAAGTGATATTTAGGGACCTACAATTTTCTGTCGAATCCGATTGGCTAAGCCTGATTTCACTTTTTTATGACATAAGAATCTCTTGGAGGAATTTCAATTCCTCCAAGAGGCATTAACTCATGAAAAAGATCATTTCTGTTCTCCTGAAAAATAAATAACTGAACCATGCGATATCCCACTTCATCCATCCATCTATCCATCCATTACTTTTTCTACTTCTTCCAATTGAATACCTATATCAACTTTTTCTTTGTAACTTCAAAAATATACCTAATCCCAAGTGCTGATTTACGACTATTATAGCTTAGGGTCATTAAGTGGAGTTTTAAATAAAAAAAAAGGTTTTCTATTTAAATTTTTCTTCTCCTCCAAAGATGGACTGAGAAAGTAAAAAAGTAAAAAACGAATAAAGTTTACTGTCTGAACTCTTACTGATATCATTCGTTACTTTTTTAACCTTTGCATTTCGTTATTCACTATGCTGTTCAGCCGATAAGAACGACTGACGAAGAGGATGAGAACGACGCTGATGATGATGGTGACACTAATGATAGCTGCTTATAACTGACAATTTTTTCTTCAACAAAACCTGGATTGTCACCTCTGCCGCCGCCGTTGCAATCGTCATCGTCAAAAGGTCGCTGGTGGTAAATTTTGTTTATAGTTTAAGAAAGAAGTGTTGCAAGAAATAAATTTTATACTTATTTTTCTTATCATAAGTTAAATACTCGAGTAAGAATTGGAATTTCACACATCTTGGATTGAGTCTTTTTAAAAAGCTTGTCTTAAAATCTAAATATGAAAAAAAATTAAATTTCTACTGGAAAAGTGTAAAAGTCGTAAAAACCCGAAATTGCATACTTTCAAGGGTGAATGGTGGTGATAACTTTAAATCCCATTTTGTATATAAGGAATGGAGAAAATATTGATTCTAAGAAGTGACAAAAAATAGAGAATTAACAATCGGCTAATTTTGCCGTTCACGAAAGTGACATCGCCAACAGATGGCGTTACGCTCTCAGACTGTTACATTTGTGGATACAAATTATTGGAGGAGTCAAAAAATTCATTGTAAAGGTTTGTTTGAAGACCTTTTAAAATTTATTTTCACTTTCCAAAATGCCTAAATTAATCAGAAATTCCTACGAAGCCGGTTGGACCAGCTAGTTCTTTATTAAAAAATGTGAAATCAAACTTTAGAAAATTTCTTATGTTCACAATTATTATTCGAAAAATTAAAAACGATTCAAAATTAGCTGCCAAAAATCTATGGAAATTAAGGAACGGTACTATCATAACCCTTTATCACTATCGAATTGGATGTGTGACACTACGGGAATTGTTTTTTTTTCAAACTGCCGTGTTCTTCGATTTCAATAGATGTTAGACAATCTTAATGCAGCATTTATCAAAACAAAATTTGTTCAGATAAATCAAAATTTTTGGAGTTAACTCTAAACATAATTTTACAGAAAAAAATATTTTGGGAGTGAAACTTGGGTTTGACCCCTAAACTATTAACAATCGTTGCAGATTTACATTTAAAATCACTTTCCAAATTTCGTAACCCTCACTCACAAACTATTACTTAAAGAGGGGAAAGACTACTTTCTCTCTCTCGCACATATACATATATCTATAGTAAAAATAGGTTTGTTGAAAAATGTTATTCATCATCTGACGAATTTCTGCAAAAATAAAAAAAACAAAACAGAACCAGTAGCAAAATAGAGTAATGCGAAGCGATGAAAATGAAAAATGGCCTTAAATTATGATTCCATGTCAGCAGCCATCACTGACACTGTCTTTTTGATGTGCAGTAAATTAACGTGGGAAGGCATATACGGACTTCAAGAGTCTCCTTCTCCTTGTCGATGCGGGAGGCTTTCTTATTAAAAAAAAAAAGTTTTTTTTTTTGGTATATGAGTAACTTTATTCTGGGATGGGATTTTGCAAGATTGGGTTGGAGAGCAGAATATTGATTGATAAGATTTATGATTGTGGACATATTGAATTGAATAAGAGACTGATTTTTTTTTTCATTTTATTGTACAGTTTTACTGAGAGATAAATGAACATTTATTTTTGTGAAGAAAATGTAAAAGAATTACTTTTTTTAAATTTGAGCAGAGAAAACAATAAAATGGTTGATTAAAGTTTAAACTTACTACTTAAGTTTTAACTTTACTACTTAAACTGTAATTGACAATGTTTTAATATTTTGTAATTCACTAGTTGGACCACTTTTCACTTAAAGTCTCATAATTATCAAACTATTCATAGTAAAACTATGGAATTTTTATCAAAAGAAAGAATGAACAAGAATTGAAAATATGTAACCGAGGAAGAATAATGCGGGGCAAGTTGGACCAGTGCGTTGGGTAAACCCCTTAAAACTGGAAAAACAAGTTCCATAAAGGACAACAAAAAAAATATTAAAACACTCAAAACTGTTCAATTAAACGCACAAAATATGAAAAAACACTATATTCGCTTATAAAAAAAAACTTAACCTCAGTCCTCTGGTAGGTACTGTTTTTTTTCACTATTAAAATAAAAAAAAATTATCTTATCCGTATTTTTTACTTTTGCCCCCAAAAAAGATAAAACTGTGTGCAGTTTCCCTTATGTGTACACAATGCAACTGAAACCACTATGACACGTGCTGGTAACAGAGAACGCTTTGTTCGTGTTTGATGATGTTCTTGTAATATTTTCGGTTTCTGAGCCTAACTAACCCTGCTCTACCCTACCTGCCATAAAAACTTGTTTAGCAATTAATGAAAATCTTATTTTTCTGAAAAACGTGCCAACTTAAAAAAAAAATCAGTAATTTTTTTTACAAAAAGGTAACCATTTGAAAAATGAGAAAAATGGTTATAATTTTTTTTTTATTTTGGATTTTCTCAAAATCGGTTCAAATTTTTTTTTTTTAAATAAGTAAAAGTATTCGCGGTTAATAAATAAAAGTATATTCGCGGTTTTCAGAAAACAGTATTTATCAAATAAACAGTAGCTTATTAATTGTCTGAGCTAAATTTTTAACTTGCTGGCGCTGTAAAAGTTTTTCTTTCAATTTACGACACGTAAGCATTTTGAAATACAAATTACATATAATTTTCAAAAACTACTATTTGAGCCAACACTATACAAGAAAAAGTACTTAGATACTACTTGCAACATAATTTTAAACACAATATTCATGCTTATATTTTTTTCTCTCTTTATCTCTTTTTTTCTCACTCACTCAGTTACCTGTACACGTTTTATATGGCGCAGGGAAATAAGTCCACAAGCCAAAAGTCCATATAATGGATTTTTGACCCACTTAAGTGTCACCCATTTAAAATTAAAAGTCCACAAATCTATTGTGAATTTTTAAATCCACATTGGTGGGCTGGAAATCCACAGAAAATTATTGTTCTCTTCTTGACTTCTGACTCATCGATTCTGGATTTCTGACTCACTTCGGTGGTTTTATTCATTTTATTATAATAAAAAATAATTTATTTTGCTTTTTTTAAGCAAGATGCGTCTCAAGATTTCAAAAGGAAGTAATATTTGTTTACTAAAATCCTAGAAAATCGCTCAATTTTGATATGCCCGACGTATTTTCTTGGGAAACCAGTATATTTTTGGTACGCCACTCCGTTGCTCCGCTTAGGGTATGTCCAGTCGCCAGGCAGGCGCCAATATCGACAGTTTTCTTGTACAAAAGCACCTGGCTTCGTGGGTTCCAAGGATTTTAACTCTCTTTTCGCGGGGCTCTGTGCCGCTCACGCAACTCCTCCGTTGCTCCACTTAGAAGAGCATGTCTAGTTTTCAGGAAGGCGTAACTGTCAACAGTGTTCTTAATTAACAGTACCTATCTTGAGTATGATTTTAAAAATTTGTGGAGTTATGATTATGACCAATTTCCTTTTTAAAATTATGGAATATTGACCCATTTTTTTGTGGACTTCTGGCTCATAAGGGTGGGTTACTAAATTAATTTACTAAATTAATTTACCTATCGGGGCTTAAGCCAGAACAATCCGCCATGATGTGGTTAGTTTATTTTATGCATAGTACTGCAACTGCACCTGCAAAATTAGTTTTATACCCAGCAACAAACTAAAATAACGAAATTCTTCCTAAACAAATAAAGGTAATATAGGAAAACTTTTACTTGGTCTTTCCCTTCGTCTTCCCCTTTCAACAAAGCTTTTTTAACTGTGAATTTGAATCGACAGAAGATATATATCGCACAATTTGTACAATTGTTAAACTTTTCAATATTCGTGAATATCATCATGAGAAGAGTCATGGATCGGCAGAATACAAGAACCAAAATTTACAGAGCAGAAAAAAGCATGTTGCAGATTGGATAGGAAGAACTTGAAATAGTCCATTGAATGACCTCCCCCAAAACTATGGTTTTGCTTTATTGTGTAAGCTAAATAAATTCAATTCTCAGTGAAAAGAGATAGCTGCTATTATTAAAAGATTCTCCGACCATGAGAATTTAATGACTTCAAAAATTTTTGTTTTTTTTTTACTTAAGTGTTTAACAAAAATCTTCCTTCAAATATTATTTAAATTGAATTTTTATTTTCATTGTTAAAATAATTTTCTTTTGGGTGTAACCAGTCATTTTATGTGTCAACTTTTTTTTTCGAAATTCATATTTTGCCCCATTTTGTTAAAAAAAATAAATTCTACACAAATTGATTTGGCATAAGTTCATCAAATAAAGGGTCTTCCAATATAGCGACTTCCGAACTTTGACAGTTGATAGAGGCCATATATATTGTTAAAGCTGCATCTGTCCAAATGGACAGTGATTTATTTAGTCTATTTTTTCAAATCATCTTGGATGGATATAGCGTTCAACAACACATGTTCTATTCGGGAAACGTTCCTCGCGCTTTGCACATTTTACGATCGCCTACCGAGAGGACTATTCGCAGTGTGGTGGATAAATTTGAGTCCACTCCACTGGTTCATTAAACAATCAACCAACAATCGTACGTTGACGAAATGAAAGATGTGCCGAAAACATCGCCGCTGTCCATGAGAGTGTGCAGAAGAATCCGAGGCAGTTGATTTCGCGTCGCTAACGAGACTTGGCCATTGATCTTTTGCAGACTAAAACTTGGCGAATTTTGCCTTGTGACTTAGGCCTGCACCTGTACAAAATTTAACTGACCCAGGAGCTGAAAGTAGACGACCATAGACAACGACGTGTGTTCGTTGCTCTGGAGCAGTTCTCTGGAGTAATGCCCTAATTTTCATCAAAAAATCATCTTCCGCGATGAGGCCCATTTCGGGATGAATGGGTACATCAACAAACAAAATTTTGCACTTAGAGATGATACCAATCCACATGAGATCCAAGAGCGTCTAATGCATCCCGACAAATTCCATATTTCTTTGAGAACGACGTTGTTGGTCTGGCAATCACAGTCAACCCCGAGCGCTATAAGTCGATTATTACCAATTTCTCTTGGCCTTAATTGGATGATATGGACACCAACGACGGCTCTAACTGCCACCCAGCTCAAGCCACATTGCAAATTCTGCATGAGCGATTCAAGGGCATCTCACGTGGAAGTGATGTGAACTGGCCGATTTGACCCCGCTAGAATTTTTCTTGTGGAGTTTTCAGACATTGCAGATCTATGCGAATAAGTTCCTCTTCCCAAATAAACACCATCAACTAGCTCAAAATATCACACTCCTAAAACAAAAAACAGGTCATCACCATATCGATCGGATATTGCCAAAAAAACCCTTCAAGCTTAGAGGGACAAAATTCAATTATTATAAATGGCATAGCCACACATCACTCAGGCAGGAGTCAGGACCAGGTGGATATATTTTATGATTTTATATTTGGTAAGGTTATATAGAATAGAATTACCAGCCCCATCAAAGAGTGAGTGTCCATGTCCATCACACGTATAGGTTATATCCATTTAGAAGAACCACACAAAACGATCGATGGATTTCATTAATGCGTTTTCAATCAATAAAATTTAACCAAATATGATTGTAAGTTTATATCACGTCCGTCGTCGTCGTCGTCGTTGCTGCCATCATCATGATGGGTACAGCTCATGGCATCATCGTCATTTGATGAAAGTGGTTTTCACTTTTCATCAAAATAATTCAATTTTAGATAAAGGTATTGCCACCGTTCTCTGTCGCACTGACCGCTCCCGGGCGCCATTCAACAGGATACGAATATAAAATAGACTAACACCACCAATTTTGCTTAGAATTTTATTTTGTTTTTTTTTTGTCTTTTTTTTTTCGTTTGTGATGAAAAAAAGGACATTTTGAGATCCTGAAAATAGAATACTTGACATTTTTTTTGTTTTTCATGAATTTTTAAACAACTCTAAAATAAAATTAAATAATTATTATTCCTTCTAAACTTAACACGTTTTTTTTAATTTGATTATAAGTGTCTTGGCAGCAAAATGGATTTTTTTTTTTAAAAACATCATCATCATTTTCTTAAGACAAACAAAATGTGTAAGATAAAAATTTATAAAATTTTTTTTTTTCTTCAGATTAATATGTATACGTGAAAGTATAAATCGCGTCGCTTATCATAACATTGCACTTGGGGCATAAAACGTGACATGCAATACAAATTACAATTTAATTTAACAAACACACACACACACACACGTTCTGCCTGACAAAAGGCATTAAAATCTCTTGACTTTTTTTTTGTTCTTTCTTTTGTTTGAATCGTTAATGTCTTTTGATAAGTTGAGATTTTGTGTGAAGGATATATGAATTATCCTGCTACGAATGAAGTCGCCTTCATGTGAAGGATGAGTAAGCAAACTTGAAGATATAATGATTTTTCTGCAAAAAAAAAAAAATTATGTTTCAATGAGAACAAGAAAACGTGACTTGAAAGTAATTAAATGTATAAACATTTTGGGGATTTAATATGGGTAACCAAATTTTTAGCTTTCATATAGTTTGAGAATATAAAGCTTTTTTAAAATATAAAATTATATTCATTAAATTTAATATTTTATTTATTTAAATAATAATGAACTCGAACTCTCTTTTAAATTTGTAAATGAATCTCCTAGTTAATCCTAAAGAAATTGCAGAGTTGCTGTGTTCCTTTTTTAATGGAAATCATTTTATTTAATCACATGGTTTTTGGTATTGTCAATTTTTATAACTTTTTGATATTGGTAAGACGTAAAACAAAACAAACACCTAATTTATAAAATGCGGTAGACTCGCGAAAACTTCCAATAAAAGTCTATCTCTTTTCAATGCCTTCGCAAAGACGACAATCTTAGCTTGACAATATTATTATATCACTGTCACACTGCCATGTAAAAATTTTACTTTTTTACCCTGTCACACCAACTAACAATATTTTCAAATTTTCGGTTCAATTTTTGAATTTCTTTTGAAAGTTCCAGCTTTCATAAGACTTATATTAAATTTCTTCATCGAAGTTGTAAATTTTCGAAGCTTAACTTTCGTTTACAGCTTCTTTAAGACCTAGTTAAGATGAAATTAAAAATTACGTCTTAAGTTTATAGTTTCGTTAATATTTCCAAAAAACTTCCTGGTACTTTGTTTATAGAAGAACATGAAATTAAAGAAAATATAAAACTATCGTTAAGAAAATAAGTCAAGGATTTTGTTAAACATCTGCTTGCAAAAGCCTGAAATAAGTTATTATTTTTTTTTGGAATCCACTGTTATAATCTGCAGATTGGAAAAGCTTTCGGTAGGAAAGTCTTAAGCAAGCAAAATTGTTCAAGAGCCGACAGCTAATGTTGGGAGTTGGATGTATTAAGAAAATATGAGTAAAGTTAATGAGTTTATTAAGATAGATTTATTCAGCGTGCATGTTTGTTGTTGTTGTTTTTTCAGCCATTTGCGGGGATTTATTAATAGCGTTTTTCCACGTGGCACAACGCGCAAGGTGACAGTTGCGAAAGTAGAGCCGGCAAGCAGTTCTGGTCTTTCAATGGAGGGCCGCTTTGTAAGACTTTTTTTTAACCTGCATTTTCTTGCCGGAACTGTATGTAAGACTAGGGGTCTTTCAGTCGTGTAAGCCTCCCCCCCTCCCCTTAGCACGTAAGAGGCAACAACTCTGATGGGTTGAGGTTTTTGGCAGTGTTTTCTCTGCTTCTCAATACCTACTTGGTGGAAGGCTTATGACTGCTCAACATAATGTTATTTAGTGATTCCATCGGATCTAGCGATTTGTTGAGCTTGCAGTAGGTCGATGTTGAACCATATAGGAGCCTGGAGTGTCTAGTGTCGATCGCAATTTGGTCAATTTTTGCAATATTGATCGATTTTTGCACTTTTACCGATCGAAAGCTTGAACTTAACCAGAAATTCAGAAGTTGATTTCAAATTCAGGGCATCAATCTTCGGAAAATTATAGTTTGTTTTTGTTGCAAAAAGCTGATTGCCCCGCTAACTTTATTCTCAACTATCTGAAACCTGACACGACTTGCAGCGCCACCTATTGAATATTTGTCAAACTATAAAATTTCAATTTTCAATAAAAAATGTATATCCATATAATATAATAAGGGAAAAAACTTAAATATAAGGAAAATAGGCGTGGCAGTGGGTGGAAGTAAAAAAAAATTGAATATGTCATGTTCTAGAGGTTCAAGAAATTTTAATTACAAAATTTTATCATTCTAGAGATATAAAGTAGAGAGGAGCCTTAAATATAATAAAAGTGGGCGTGGTAGTAGGTACATAGATATAAAAAAAAAATATATATGGTTTTAGCTTAAAAGAGTT
This sequence comes from Epistrophe eligans, assembly GCA_951394125.1. Classification (NCBI taxonomy): domain Eukaryota; kingdom Metazoa; phylum Arthropoda; class Insecta; order Diptera; family Syrphidae; genus Epistrophe; species Epistrophe eligans. Next base: position 107,139,494 of record OX596028.1, read on the forward strand.
TTATTATAATTTTTCAGCCTTCTTAGGAAAATATATTATGATAAAATTGTAATATAAGAAAATTGGGCGTGGAAGTGGGCGAAACAAATAAAAAAATGCAATGCCTAAGTTTGAAGAAAGCTTAAATACAAAATTTTAATGTTCTAGGGATGATGAAAAATATAAGGAGGAAACAGAAATGTGATAAAATAGGGCGTGACAGTGGGCGGATTTAATTCAAATAACTTTCTGAACCATTTAACTGGGTTCAGTAGTTTTCGAGTTAAAAAGCCTCATACAGAAAAAAAAATTCATTGTTATATATCGACGGACGGTTAAAGTGCAAGACCTCGTAAGTCGAAAGATTCAACAAAAATATTATTAGAGCAAAAATTCAGAAACATCAATGACACCTTTTGTAAATTTCATTGTAACAATGTTGTTCTGAATATTTTATAGAAAAAGACAAAATTCAGAACCTCTATAGATCGCCTACAAAAAATTGTCAGTTTTTTTTTTATTTCTGAACATTCTCGATTATAAACTTTAACCATCGATATGTATTGTTTTGTATTTTTATCCAACATCCCCGACATCAGGAAATGAAACATACATTTCAACATTTTTCAAGATGTCTGCAGAATCATACAATTTTGACAATCTTAAGACCAAAGTCTCTTAAGTTAAGTTTATTCATTCGTTCTGTTCTAAGGGCTTTGTTTATATCATTTCATGCTTTTTTAATAAAAATGCATTCAATTGCTCTTTATTTTTTTCCATTTTTTATTGAAAGAAAAAAAAATAAAATCAAAAAGCAAAAACATGTGATTACAAAAATTTAATTAAAACTTTATTCACTTCACATGGTCTCTCACAGCAATTATATAAAAAATTTTGACTCAAAAGAAAAGAAAAAACAAATTAAACAAAATGAAAATAAATAAGACAACACATCTCTTAAATTTTGTATATATATATTTTTTTTGTCTCTTTTTTATTTTTTCAAAGAAAAAAAAAATAAAAAGAAGAAAAATAAGTAGAATCCATTAAAATGCAATAAAAGATACTCATTACCATCAAGAAGTTAAGTTAGGAAAAAAATATTTCTTTCACCTTTTTTTTCTTTTCTGTCTTTTTTTTTTACCTCTATGTCCTTCGTAGTACACTTTTCATTTTAAGGTATATCCTTTGATATGCTTCTTTTTTTGTTTTTTACTTCTTTTACTTGAAATTCTTTTCCATTAGGTATTTTTGTAATTTTATTTTATTTTAGTTTTTTTTTCCTTATTTTAAGGAAAATATAAAAAAAGACAAGAGTGAGACTTTTAGCTTTTTATTTACGTCTTAAGCATCCTTGACTGTCCATTTGCACTTTGAAAATAAAAAAAAATATTATTTTCACTGAACAATACAAAAATATCAGAGGTGTGAGTTTGGAAAGGATTTTTGTTTAACATTCAACTTAAAAAAAAAAAAAATACCTTTAGCGACAATTCAAAGCAAAAAGAATAAAGCCTGTTGTTGTCATTCACAATGCGGGGAAAAACTCCTTACACATATGATTCCAATAAGCGAACACACATTTTCTAATCCAAATGTCCTTAAGCGTCGTTGTCATACAGTGACTTTGTTACCATAGTTTCAGAAAGGAAAATAGTCCCAAAAAAAATAAAAAAAATCAAGCAGCAGATGCAACGTACAGGAGGGACTATTGCGAGCCAAAAGTCACACAGTTTTTATGGTTAAAATAAAAAAAAAAACAAAGGCTAACAAAAATATCAGCATCAAGCCGGAAGGAAAGACAGACGAGCTGAAATTTGGGTTACACAAAATGTCCTTCCCAGGGCAAACTAGACAATGGGTTTATATCCGAAAATGCAAAAACAAACACACACACACACACAGAAACAATGAAAAAAATCTAACAATGCTTTTCAAAATTGCCTCGGTTCAGTGAGTCAAGGACTAAAACACAAATTGCCGACTGACTAAACTTGAGTGGGTGGTGCTGTGCTGTGGGTGCATGATGATGATGATGATGATGATGGTTGTCATGGTAATGGTGGTTTGTTTTCCAGGCATTGAGCGTTATTTTTACGGAAAACTCAGTCATACCTGACAATAGCTAGCGGCTATCTTTTTAAGCCTTAAATGATTGCACTAGACATAGACTAATGGAGTGTAGCAAGGGATCTGAAGTATTTTTTTTTTTTATTCTCCTCTGTTCATTTTTAGTGTCGTATTCGTATGTGGGTATATAAAAATATGTAGCTTTTAATAAAAATAGAAAACGATGAAATTTATATTTTTTTCGTATAAAATATGTTAGGGATAGATTGGATTGTTTTATAATGATGAATTTATACCTTTAAAAATATGGAAAACAATTTTAAAATGCTAGCCTCTTTAAGCGATAGAACCTTATTATGAGACTTTTAAAAATTTCAAGTTGGAGAAGATTGGTGAGGGTAAGGAAAATCTACTAATTTATTTCTAGAACATTCATCAGAAATGGAAACTCTTCTTGTCTTTAAAAGTATTAATTTTGTTAACATCGAATTTATAAGATATTATTTGACGAAATCTAAACGAATTTAGACAAAAACAAAAATCATTTTATTTATATCACCCCTATTAGTAAAATAGTGCTGAATTACCATCTGTGGAAAATCAAGAAATCGTTTTTTATTTTGTTATCTCTCATCAATTTTTATTTTAATATTTTATTATTCATCCAGGGTTCAAACTTTGTGTGAAAAACATAGTTTCATATCATAAACTTTTATTATTGTTTTTACAAATATTTTTGCAAAAAAATCAAACACGATATTTTGATCAAACTTAACATTACGATGAAAGTGAAGTCGAAAAAATTGGGTCTCGCAATTCTATCCATCTGTATGTCTGTCTGTGCTGTCCGTTCGTCTGCAGACTAAACACTAAACGGGTGGGTCGATTTTCTTTAAATTTAATACCTAGCGGTTCTTAGGCATTCCCCCGACACATTATTTTCATTTTTTTCTTAGACCAAAAATAACGGTAGTTTAGGCTGTATCAGATTCACCATAATGTACAGTTATGTGTACCATTTATCCGTTTACTAAAAAAGAGTTAAAATACTCAATGCCATCCTTCCTTTCCTTCTCCTAAAATACTTAATGCTTCACGTACGAATACTTAAATTATAATTTATTTCTTCCTTGAGAATAAAAAAAAAAGAGTATAAAAATACTCTTAAGGGATTGAAATTTACTGTCTTTCTCAACAAATACACATTCTCAAATTCATATCCCAAAGTACCCATTTTGACCAATTGTTTTATAAGTACTATACCTTTTGCATATGGATGGCATTTTTAATATCCTTTTAAACATGGTGTGTTCCTAAAATGACTCAACAGGTTCTTGATAAAGTACATTGTTCTTATTGGAGATGGTATAGTATAGATATAGGTAGGTTAGGTATTATAATTATGACTACTAAGGGAATCGTAAATCTTGTTAAAAACAATTGCTTTTATTCTATAGGACTCTTTATCCTTTTGACTTCAATAAAAACCTCGACGTATACTTAATCATCATTAAAAATGCAATATAAAAAGAGGAGAAACAAAAATTAGCTTAGAAAGAGATTTAAATTAATAATAAAACATAAAAAGAATTTCCAAGAATTTGAAGGCGTTTTTTTGTATCAAGAGAGAACATAAGTTTGAACTGAAAAGATTTTTTTTTTTTCAGTTTTACTATTCACTGGAACCCAATTTTTGACCAGCCCACTCAACTCAAATTATAATATTTTTTTTTTTTTTTCAATTTCGATAAATTAATTCAACGCTTGTGTCGATCACGACAATAATATGTACGTATGTATACAAAACCAGAAAAAGAATGATTAAATTGCTTTTAAAGAACAGCAAACACGAAAGGAAGACCGGAAGACCTGAACAAAATTTATATAAAATACACAATGACTTCCGGCGAATGAAAATAAAGAAGAATTTCATGATTGGAATTTTAACTTTATACCTATACAAACATACTTGAAAAATTATATTGCAGGATATTATTATATTTTTTTTTTATTTGCTTTATTTATAAGCTCCCCCAAACACCATGACATCCATTGATTGGAATTTTTTTTTTTGAATTTCGAGGTTGGAGATTCTGGGGAGGTTTATTAAAAATTGTAAATATAAATTGTGAAATCTGGGTTAAAGGTGGACAGAGAAGAGAAAATTAATTATCTATTAAAAAAACAACATATTTTTCAATTGACAATATCTAATAATTATTTTGGTTAAGGTATTTTTTTTTGTTTTTTTAATGAAATCCGATTTTTATTTAACCCTTAAACCCTTCCCTGAGGTCCAGGGCCATCGAGAACATATGTATATTTATTTGAATATTTTTAAAACTAAGTAATCAATGCCTGAATATAGCTGCTCTGTGTGTCAAATGTGCACAGACTCAGAATCAGAACTATAATACATTTTTGTAACTTTTGTATGATCTCAATCTCAATATTTTAAATAGGGCCAAAAACTGTTTGGGGTTTCCAAGACTCCAGTGGAGTAACAGTGTTTCTCCCGGGATGTTTAGGGTTTAAGGGTTGAAATTCGGCTTTTTTGATGACTTACTCCTTAAGGAATTTCGTTACTCCAAGATGATTTTCACATTGACCTCAATCCGCTCCAACTCTTTTTAACTAATTAGTACTTTATCTCGCTCCCGCAATTCATGTCAAAAAAGAACCAACAATCAGACAGGGTTTTTAAGATCAAACAAACAATACTAAGGGACTAAAGCTTATGGATGGAATCGATGGAAAAGTGAGAACAATTATTATATGAACATCGTTTAATAAACAGCTAAAGTCGGCGTTGCCAATTTGGCACGATCGTGCTTTTTTATTCGACATTTTCCTTGTGGTATAGTGATGGTAGGCACATTAAATTCAATATGGCAGTTTTTTTTTTCATTTGCATTATTATTTACTTAAAAAAAAGTTCGTAAAAATTTGACATTTTTTTTTTTTTTTAAATCCCAAAATACATTTTTCGAAAATTTTGGTACAGATTACCTACTTTAAAAACTTTCTATTAAAAAAAAAACTTTATCAAAATCTGTGAAACTGTTTTTGAAAAAAAATTGAAAATCAAACAAAATGGTTTTAAGGAAGGTGACATTAAAACCCATTTTATGGAATTCGGGCTACCTTTCAAAAAATGGTTAGTAATGTCACCTTCTTATTTAAATTAAAAGAAGTTTTTTTTTGGAAAAATCTATGGAACCATATTTGAGAAAAATAAGATTATTTAAAAATGCCAAATATTATATAAAAATAGCAGGTACCACCGTTATTTTTGGTTCTTAAAAAAAATACAAATATTGTGTCGGGGGGATTGCACAAAAACGCTAGATATCTACCAAGATTCAAGAAAATCAACCTATCTGCTTGGGGTGTAGTCAAACAGACAGACAGAATTGAAAGACCCAGTTTTTACGTCTGCCTGTCAAGTTTGATCAAAATATCGAATTAAATGTTTTTACGAATCCGAAAACTACATATTTCGCAAGTAAAAATAATTTTAACTGCGCCGGCCGCATAGAGTGGTGGTCCCTTTGTAGAGTTTTGGGAGATACAAATTATTTCCCATTCAGCAATTCTTGACGAAAAGTAATGAACTTTGCTACTCAGTGTCTATGTTCTTTAACTCTCGCAAATCGGTCGAGAAACTTTGAAAAATGGAATAAAACTCATATCATTTGTTTCAATTTTCATCTCTTCACGACAAATTTCCAATGCGAGAATTACAGAACGTAAGCACAGAAGAGAATCGTATTTATTAGACACTGTCTAATCTATCTACTTAGACACTGTTTAACTATTTTCAAATTGGTGGAAATATGCTTTATTTAAAAAAAATAAATATCACATTATTCACGATTAGGACAATCTACTCTTGTGTCTAAGTTAGGCAGCTATAAGACAACAATAAACAAGGTTTTTGAACACATTTTTTAAAGTTGAACAGTTGTCTAAAGTTAAAAATTAGACAACGTTTATAAATAAGACCAACAGTGTCTATTTTATACTCTTGAAAATTCAGCTTTAAAATTTATGTCGAAATTAATGTGGACGAAATGAATTGCTAAGATAAACTTCGACCGCTAGGAAGTGGATGATGATTTTTCGACATAGGCTCAGTAGATTTTAATATTCGCACATGTAACCGAACGACCCCCCTGAGGAACTAAATCATACACGTCTCTGACCATGAAAGGAATTTACCTTTCTCGGCAAATTTTGGTTAGTGGAGTAAAATGATGCTTCTACTTGGGGGCGCTTTATCCACAAATTTCTCTTATGAATTCATTTTCCATCTAAAGATCAAACGAGTTTTGATATCGAAATGGCAATTGGGTCACGTATGTAAGTGCTTGTGACCGCCATTTCTACCTACCTACTTACCTACGTCGATGTAATCATCAAATAATAGTCAATTTTTTTACGAAGATATATCTTTCGTAAAAATATCGTCGATCTTCTTGTTTATGCAAAAAATTTGTTGGATCAATGTAAATTTTTTGGGCTAACACATTTGAGGTTTACGAATTTGCGCTTTTTGGCTTTTCAGTTATTTTTGTTGTCAATTCAATATTTTTAAAAGCAGAGTTGCACCGAAAATGATATTTTCAATTAGCAAGCTACGTTATCAAAAATATTGCTTTTTTCAAAAAATTTCAATTTGGAATTTCATTCACTTGTCTTTTGTATTATGCTTCTTAGAACATCTTGCAATTGAATTTTTGACGCAAATGACGTTTTCCAAAATGGCATTAGATAAAATTCTAAAATTCTCTGACACGACGATTTGAGTCTGCGGAGTGTGAAGTCCAATTGATTAGTTTCAGATTTTTAATTTTTTGAACACTCAATATTTCGAAAACGACTTTGTCGATTTTTATTAAAATTCCCACTAAACGGTTTCTTAACATAATCTATAATATGTTTAAACAAAAATATTCTTATAGTCAAAAGTAGTGTATTTCGGATTTTTTTACTATACACATTAGCGTTCCGAAGGTGTAGTACCTGCTGTAAATTTTTGTTTAAGATTGTAAGTCGAATTTTCCTGCAATTTCTGTTCTACATTCCTTCTTCACTCGACATCACAAAAATTCTTTAAATGTGCCATTAAATTTACTCTATTTTATACAAAAAGACATCAAAACCAAACAACACCAATACCAAAACAAAATCACCATCGAGAACAATTTTCCTTTATTTTAAAATTTATCAATTTTCAATCTACAAGTAGCTAATCAATTTTTCCCTCGCTTTGTTTTTCGGTCAAAGGACGAAAAAGGACATCCATCGCTGCTTATTTCTTTACGTCCGCGTCGTCGTCGCCCCTCGTCTCTTTTCGAACCCAAAAATAATATCCTTCCTTACGATATAAAATAAGCGCGAAATACAAACAAACTGTATCCAATTATTTTGTAAATGGAATTTGATTGTGCGCCATTGAAAGTAAATTTTGCATTTTGGTGATAAATTTCCAAATTTAAGGAATAATTGACAGAAAACATCGTTCCGTTCAAAAGCCACCACCACAGCATCATCATTGCGTCAAAGTGTGTGGCAGCGGCGGCGGCGGCCGTGTAAGGAAAAGGGAAAATAAAATAAGGAAGTATCTCACTTAATTTCTGAGCCCGACTTATACAATTACTTCTGCAGTTTTGATGGTTGGGTACCTACATACTTTCTGTTTTGTTCTGTTCATCATTTTATAATAAAATGATAAATTGCTTCAAAGGAATTATGTAAATTTGCCAAAGCTGTCGAATTTAGTTCAGTTTTTTTTTTTTTAGTTGTTTGTTGGTATTTTATATTTTTTGGGATTGGTTTTATGGGTTTATTTTGGTAAATAACTGTTATATGAAAAATATTGCTCCCTAACCAGCATCAGCATCATCACCATCATAAAGTTTAATATCAATTTTAAATTGTTTTAAAATCATGAATCGTCGAGTGAATATTGAGTAGTTTCCCTTGAGAGAGAGGCAGAATTTATGTGTACATATTTTTTGTAGGTTCTTTTTTTTAGAGAGGCAATAATTCTTGTTGTGTTTTTGTTTTTTTTTTTTTTGTTAGATTAACTGAAGTCTATATAAATAAAAGCTAAAGCGATAATCCTTAAATGGAAAAATTGTTATTATCAGGATGTTGGCTACTTTGCTAGATTTAACATGGGAAAGATGTTTTTTTTTTAGCTCTTCCCATTTTATTTGATTTTTTTTATTTATTTTATTTTTTTGTTTGAAGAGGATTTAAGGATTTATTTAAATTTTTATTTAAGCTTTGGGTATGAAGTGAAAGATGGATTTTGTTTTGTATTTGTATCATCGCAGGAAGTTAAGATATAAACTCGTGTATTTTTTTTATGAGGCATAACGAAAAAAAAGAAGATATTTCAATTGGAACTGCGACATAAAAAGGTTTATTTATTGTCTCTTAGAACTTGTTCAAATTTAACAAAATAATGTCATATACTTATGAAGTCAAGGTTATTCTAGAAGAAAAGTGGATCTTTGGTTTGACTGTCAGAAAATATAGCTTGTTTATTACGTTTATTCTTTTGTTAATCGACTCATATTGATCGATTGTCGATTGTCAATTGTCGCGTCCTTTTTTCTCAGGCTATTTTGTCAGGTGCAATGCAATAACCCCCATGGAAATAAAGCTCGTGGGTCTTATTTCCCAAAATAAAAAAGAAATAAAACCAGGGGGCTTCCTTTCCCTTTTTGAAATGGAAACCAAAATCTGTGGGCTTTAATTCCTTTTTCTTATAGGTTTCAATTCGAAGAATTAATTAATTCACTAAAGAACAAAAATATATTTTGGGCTTTGTCAACAGGTTTTTTTTTGATAATCGTACCTTCGGTTCACTCTTCACGAGTTCCAAGGATTTTAACTCCCTTTTTGGGTCCTCTGTCCCGCTCACGAAACTCCGTTGCTCCGCTTCGGCAGATATTAACAGTTTTCTTAGCCAACAGTATAAAGTTAAGTATAGTTATGAATTATCGAATCACACTTTAAGTCTGGGTCTGGGTCAATTCAGAAAGGCAATAACTCTCGTGGGTTTTAATGCTTTTTTTGTGGTGGGTTTTATTTCTATTCAAAAAAAAAAGGAAAAAAGCCTGCACGTTTGGAAACAGAAACCACGGGCTTTATTTCCGTGGGGCTTATTGCACTGCACCTTAAAGGGTTTTTCAGAAAAAAACATGACACAATTTTTTTTTTTTTGACACAAATCATTATTATTTAAAGACGCAGAGTGACCATTGTTTAAAATAATTCCATATAAAAACAGTTCCTAAATTAATAAATAAATTGGATGGCGCAACAGCTCGCCTAGTAACCTACAACTCTTTTATAGTAGGAATGTAGGGGACCTACAATTTTATGCAGAATCCAAATGGTGATAGAAGTTCTATTACACAGTAAGATATACTCTCGGGGATGTGTCAATTCTTAACAAGAAAAGCAGTAACCCGTAAAAAACATTTCTGTTTTTTTTTTTTAGGTGGCAAAGGCTGGGAATCAAACCCACGAATTAACCAATACTACTGTGAAATTCTTGATTTAATGCAATCTTAAAAAAAAATTGTGACAACTTTGTTTTCTTTTACGATAATTTTACAACAAATTAACGACAGTTATTTATACATTCCTTTTTCGGATTTGAGTTTATTTTACACCTTTTTGGGTGGTGGTAATGTTATGTTAAGCTAGCATTGTCAGGAGTTATTAAAAAAAAAAAAAAACAAAAAAAAGCGTGGCAATTTTTCTCTTTCACGACAAATTATTTTGTATTTTTGTCTGCCAATTTCAAAAATACTTTCTCTTCTGTGTCGTGTCTCGGCTGCTTTAAAAGAAGTAGAGTCCCTTGTTTTATTCGTTGCTTTTCTGAATTTATATTTCAGTTTTTCATTTTTTAAATTAATATCAACAAAAATATTTTTAATGTCAAATCATATTCAAATCGGAATTAGACAAAATTCAAACGCCTATTAAATACTGATAATACCGCTTTGAATTTAATTACGGTAGATACTAATTATGTGAATAAATGCTCAGGTACTAACACTTATCGTATAGAACCGAATACCAGGGCTAGTACCTATGTATGTATGTATATCTGATCATGCTAGACGGGGTAAAAACCTGACTTTGTTGTCAAGAAATCGGACGCACATATACTAGATTTCTTTAATTTTCATCAAAAATTTTTATGGGAAGTGATTGAAATTCAACATGGTGACCACAATTTGAAAAATAAACTATTAGATGTAATGTACACCTACACGCCAAAATTTTTGTGGACTAAAGGCCGTTAAAAGCTATTTTGAATCAATGATTCAACAAGTCCAATTAAAATAGTGCTAAGTCTTCTACTTGGCTGATGTATTTCAGTAGCATGTAGAATTTGTATTATTGAAAAAAAAACCTTCATACATATACACTTTCTTATAGTTTATAAACCATTTTATTTATCAGGACTTTTTTTTTTTTAATATTCATCTTCAAGTTATGAATAGCTGAATTTTATTACATTATAATACCTCAAGTAACTTGTTAAACTTTTAGTTATTCCTCAGTTCTGTTAAGATTAACCTCATAATTGTAAACATAGGTTGATAATCTCATACTTTATTTAACAAGAAACTTTGTCGAGCATATCCCCCTTTTTCTAGTCCTTAAACCAATTTTGTAAGCAAAAGCAACAAATTGAATTGATAATAAATACTTGCCCCACATAACCATAACTCACACAATCGTCTCTCTATCTTTTTTTTATAAAGCCGCCCATCTCTAGTCTTGTTTAGTAAGTAACCTTTCTATACAAAACTTGAATACAATCAAATATCCTATGATAAAAATAAAAGTAAATTAAATGTTCAATAAATATTGACCCGCGCATAAAAGAAAAAAAAATTCTGTGTGCGGCAACAATCGAAACGAAATCACAAGAGATACGAGTATTATTATAGAAACCACACCCCAACAATTTATGTAAACATTTGTGACATTTTTCATTTCATTTCTTTTCGCTTATTTTTTTTTTTTATTCAAAGAAAATTCTGTTTACACAAAAGAGTGGCGATGGGTGGATTTGGTCTTGCAAGACGTTGAAAAATATTTGTTTTCAAAAGAAGACATTGGGGGCGTCTGGCAATATATAGGAGTGGTCCCTGTTCACCTATAGACACATTATATTATGTATCTACTTGCACATACAACCACTGTCATTGTCAATAAAAATAGATGTTTTTTTTTTTTTTTTTTGTGTGTGGGGGGGGGGGGGGGTCTGTTCATACAAGTGGCTAACAAATTGTGTTTACATACACAATTTCATTGTAAAAAAATGACCAATTAAATGCATGAGCAGTCAATATTTGTTAGAAAAATACAATAAACTAAAATATTATAGTAAGAAAAAAAGATTATGACATCTTGAAAACAAAATAAATGTTTCAAAATAACTACCCCTCGAATTATAAAAAATCACTGCATTCTATCACAAAAAAAATATATTAGACATTTTTTTTTAAGAAAATTTGTCAATTGCGTATTTTTAGTATTCAAAATAATTTCAGAATTTTATTTGGAAAAAAATTTATTTTGAAGTATAAAAATTTTAAATTAATTTTTTTTAATTACATAATTTTTTTTTAATTAATTTTTTTTAATTACATAATTTTTTTTTTTAATTAATTTTTTTTAATTACATAATTTTTTTTTTAATTAATTTTTTTGAAAATTTTGGTATTAAATATTATTAAAGAATAAAATATAATTTTGAACAGAAAATGAGATTTTCAAAAATTAAAAAAAAAAAATGGTTTTATGAGAGGTACCGTACCATTAGTTGTAATTGCTTAATGTAAAAAAAAGTTAAAATCGTATTGGTTTTCGAGAAAAGTATTTCTTTTCGGGTTTTTAACTTTTTTTATGGTAGGTACCGCTATTTTTTGTTTGAAAATGATAGATAATGTTAAAAGAAATTCTTGGTTCCAAGATTGATAAAAATCAATCAAATCGTTTTCAAAAAAAAAATTCTAGAAATATTTTCGAGATTTTGATCTACAAAGCTGCATAGAAAATTGATCAAAATCAGATGAACCGAAAAATTTATTGAAATCAGTTAAAGAGTTTTGAGACAATCGAAAATCAAAATAATAGTTTTATGGGAGGTGCCATTTATAAACAGTTTTTTGAATGTGAATGAATGACATGTCGGCTGAATTCCCAAAATAACGCTTACTACCTACACACTACACAGGTTTAAAAAAAATGACTTACCCGTTTAAAATGCAGCCGAACGGAAAGACAGATAGAAAAACAAACAAACGAAAAGCTCCCGATTTTGAATAGATTTCTTTTTTGTAACCGGCTTATGTTGGCCTATTTATAGAAAATAATTCAGTTTGAAATTGTCCAAGACTACAAAAATATTTTAAATTCAAAGTCAGCTCCAAATTTTGAAGTCATGAATTCTTTTCCGAATTTTGCCATTCTCTCGTGAGCATATTATATTCTCTCGTTTGTATTCAATGCCTGCATAGTTCCAGGTTTCAGTTTTCTTTTGTTTTTTTACTCCGTGAGCATATTTTAACATGAAGCTGTTATTTTAAAAACATTTTTGGGATTTTGAAGATTCTTGTTCAAAAAAAAAAATCAAGCTTATGGTTAAAGGTCAACATTTTGGTCCTTCAAGCCGAATTAAGACTGTATATATTTGTCATTTATAGCACTAAAAGTCTATAATACCTTATCATTTCCTTATCAAAAGGATTCCTCAGGACTGCCGTTCACCACCTTGGTGAAAAAGAATACATAATTTTGAATATCACAAAAATTACAACAACAAAAACACGTCAATTTAAATATTTTTTTTTTTTCAAAATTAAACTTTCTCAAATACAGTTGTTTGTATCCAAAATTCAAACTTTTAAAATTTTCTAAAAATTGCTAAAAAAAAAAGCTTTTTTTTTAAATTCATTTTTTGCAAAATTTCTTTCAAAAAAAAAAAAAAAAACAAACAACCCAAAATTTGAAGATTATATTATAATCTTCCTTTTATAAACATACATAATTTCGGGACCAAATTTTTTCCATCTTCCCTAATCCTCGTTTCGATCACAATAATAATTTTCTTTGAGTTGAAATTTTCTAATGCATAACTTATCCCTATATATACAATACATTACCCTCATCCAGCATTACTGAAAAACTGATGATGAAAGCCATTGAAATGAGATTTTCTTTGCAATTTAATTTTCAATTCAATTTTATTTTTATTTAATTTTATATGTCTGTGATTCCTAATCGGATAACAAGAGAGAAATAATATAGACTCCCACTACCAACTTCATGTACATACATATGTATATCTACCCACCTATACTACTATATTATTGTAATATCGGACAAGCCATTGTTTCGCATTGACTCGCAATCAGATTACTTGCTGCGCATTGAAATGGATCCCCTTTTGTTTCGCTAAACGTGTTCTGTTCGCAGCTTATTGTCACTATCACAATGGTTATCTCGCCTAATCTTTGACTTTATAGTAGTTTATATATATGTATTTATGTAGGTAATAAGTAATGTTATACGACGAATGTATTTTCTCAATTCAAGGCAAAAGCAAATCTGATATCGAATATCTCTGTAATGTGGATTTTGAAATTTCAGTTATGTTATGGCAATACATATATGGATGTCATATGCATACTTTGTTGTCACCAAGACACCATCAAGGATATGATGGGGGTTAACTGTGTTTTTCATGAATCCTTTTGATATGGAAATTTATTGAATGAGATAAGGTGATAAGATATTTGGAGGTTAAAGTGCTTTAAATGACACTTATAGGGGTTTTATCCGGCTCGAAGGACCAAAATGTGGTAATTTGATAAAAAATCAATTTTCCCTTGCAGTAAATACAACAAATTTCAAAAAATGTTCCCTAAATATAAGCTTCATATTGTAATCAATTGAAAGAGTTAAAAATAAAATAACTAATTGGACACAAAAAAGACAACGAAGTTATGTATACGCTACAGTACCCATCTATTCCTATCGCATTCAATCATAGATGAACTTTTTTTTTTCATGTAATTGCTTTCCTAGTTATAAATTATTCTCAAAAAGTCAAGGACATTTACATTACAGCATACAACTTGTCGAAATAAATAAAGAAAGAAAGAAAATCTAAAATATCAAAAATATCCATATATTCTAGACTCATTGCACCTGTCGAGTTTTTTTTTTTTTTTTTGGTTGCTATGTAATGAGAGCCAAATGTATATTTTTATCTAACATTCATCACAAGGTTGGCAGAATAGTGCACACGCTTTATTTATAGCTCATGCATGAGGAGGTAAAATGTTTCAAAATGTAAAAGAAAAAGTCCTTATAGTGGCATCGTCGTCGTCTTCGTCGGCGCGTCCGCCCGCCGCCGCCGCGCTGCCGACTACGTGCTGGTAAAGCAACTCTACCACTCAACAGCTTTAGACCCCTCTAGACGTCTTTTGCAATAAAACCATCAGCATCCTATATGTAAGATGAAAGACGTACTTTGTATTCATGAAAACCATATTTGAGTGCCAAGGAGCATAAAAAAATAGGTACATACAAAAAAGAAAAAGAAAAAAAGCAAGATTCGAAGGATCTTTTGGATATTACATGCACAGCACTTCATGCATCGATTTTTGTACTAATTTGGTATTTCGAAAGAGAGAACTTTCGAGTGCAATGTTCTGTAGCAGCAAAAGTGGCAGGATTTAAAATAGTTGAGCATGAAAATTCTTACATGATATGGATGTGGGAAGAAATATGGAAATCGATGATTTTATTATTTTAAAATGATTTATGAGAAGTTCAGAAGAAAAGAATTGCTTTGATTCATTTTGAGAATATTTTTTTTTTTTAAACAATATTTTTTCTTATATATTTAATTTTTTTTTTGTTTAATCCATTCTAATAGAAAAGAACATGATTCAAATCTTTTTTAAATGTTAAATATGCTACAAATGCGCTATTAATACCAAAACGCAGACATGAATGGTTGGGAGGTGTAACTAAACCCTGTTTCTACACCAGCTCTTATGCCACCACATTAAATTATTTAATTTTTAAAGAAGCTGTATTTTTGCAGTTTAGTTTTACTTAATTTGCAGCCCAACTCAGAGCCGTATTGAATTAAAAATAGCAAGGAACATCCACCTAAAACGAACATGTATCGAACCTAAAAACTATAGATTCCTTTTTGCCCTCAAAATTCAACTATTCTAAAATAAAAAGGTCACGAAAAAGGAATAATAAATAATTCTTTTTTGCTTGACATAAATTTCTTCGCAATCAGACAAGAATCCCAAAATTCAGAAAGTTCAATATCCAAAAAAACCAATATCCAGGAATTCGAAGATCCATTTAATTCAAAATCCCAAAACAAAATATCCCACAGAGGAAAAATCCCGTGATTGAAACTGAAAAAAAAATATTCAGATTCTTAAAATATATAAATAAAAAAAATCATGTTTTCTTTGATAATAATAATTTTTCGAAATTTAGATTTCCAGAAAAAAAATTTCGGGACAATAGATTTTAGGGAATTTGAAATTTCTGTACTGTGAATTTTCAAAATCATATTTTTTTTTTTTTAAATATCGGGATTTTGAGTTTTGGCAATTTTTGGTTTTCGGGATTTTGGCTTCCTCAATAACAAAATCCCATAAACTTAAATAAAACATATAATTCTTAGGGATTTAGTTTTCCGGAAAAAATTTTCGGTGATAAGAGATTTTCGGGAATTAGGTTTTTTGAATTTTCTGGATTGTGAGTTTTTGAAATTATAAGTTTTTTGAATTCTCGGGATTTTGAGTTTTCGAAATTTTTGGTTCTCGGGATTTTGGGTTTTTGGCACTCAGAATTTGGATTATTTTTACAAAACCGAAATCTAGAAAAGTTGTATAATATAAAATAATTAAATTCAAAATATATAATTTTCTGGGATTTTTGGATTTCCGAAAATAAATTTTCGTGACATAAGTTTACGAAATTTTGGGATTTTTGGGATATTGGATTTTTTTAATTTTGGATTTTTTGGGATTTAGGGTTTTCTGGATTTTTTGTTTTTGGGATTTTAGTTTTTTATGATTTTTGGTTTTCTGTATTTTTAGTTTTCTTATGAGTTTTCGGGATTTTGGGTATTGATAGTTTTTTCAAAATCAAAATCCCAAAGACTTATATAAAACAAATAATTATTTAGGGATTTAGATTTCCGGAAAAGTTTTCGTAATAAAAAGTTTCCGGAAATTTGGGCTATTGAATTTTCTGCATTGTGAAATTTCGGGATTATTGATTTTTCGGATACTTATTGGGTTTTCTTAATTTTAGATTTTTTGGGATTTAGGATTTTCTAAATTTTTTGTTTTCGAAATTTTAGTTTTTTTTTGGGAATTTAGGGTTTTTGTGATTTTGGATTTCGAGATTCTTTCTCCAACCTTAATTTCGCGCATAATAGTCTCGCATCACAGAGATTAAAGTAGTCGTGATTTTGGAAATACCACCTTTGCAAGGTACAAAAATACAACTAAAAAAAAAAATAATACAATCTTGATCCGTAAAGGATCGTGTAAATTTGCTGCAAACGTGACCTCAGCTTTCTCGATTGTCGACTGACCATAAATCCCTAGTGAAATTAAAATCCCATATAGTAGAATTCACAATTTATTATTTAATTATTTATTCAGAACTAAAAACCAAATTCCCAGACGTTTTGTCGACCCAAATACCTTGAATTAATCTTTTTGAACCGAATCATATCAAATCAAAAGAAAATGGATAATATCACAACCAAACTCTACAATCCAACACAAAACAGGACTTATATAAATTCACCACAGCTCCTTAAAACGTAGCACACTCAATCCTTATTAATATCTATGATTTGAGTAGTTATACATATATACTCGTCTGTAGATGTATTCCTTAGAACAATGACAAAAATAACAAACAGACACATTCTCCCATCTCATCCTTTTATGTAGAATCCTTGTTCTTGGTCATATTTAATGATGTGGTTTGTCTAAAGAAAAAACAAAGACAAAAAAATAAACAAATTCATTTAACTTATTACATAATTAAGTTCCCATTCTCCTCGTATATATGTACCTACCTATACAACCTACTATTATGACTTCTTTTTTTGTTTAACAATAAATAATAAAACAAAACATGTATCTAACCTTCTTTTTGTTGTTGTTGTTGTTTTTGGGATATTCATTCTTTTTAAGGACATTACAACACATTAGCAACTGGTTAGGTTTTTTTTTTTTTTTTGTCTTCGTCTTCGTCTTGATGGTAATTATGGTTTTACTTAAGTGGACACGTGTCTTGAACAACCAAAAACTTCCCTTTCATAGTATATGTACCTACTCTGGGATATGATGAGGTATGTAGAAGAAAAAGTTGTTGATGGAATGTTTTTAGAGATAAAACATTTTTTCTTTTGCGACGACTCTGACCTTGGACAAATAATTTTCTACACAAATATAATAATGGAGAGTTGCGGTTGCGGTTAGATGAAAATGAAAGAACTTTGGTTGCGTAATAAATAAATAAAGAGGACAAACATGTCCTTGAGTTGGAATTATTAATTAATAGAAATATACTTATGTATACATGTATGTATGTCAGCAAGAAAATGAGTAAGAAAGTTTTTACTTAATGGTATGATTGTGGTGGTCATAATAATAGAGAAAAGAAATAACATTTTGTTCAATTTGACTTCATAAGTTCTACCACAACAGTTAAATCTCTCTGTAGTACCTAATCGTATGGGGTGGGGTGAATTTGTTATATTATTTACTATGTGGTCGTTTAAATTTAAGAGCTCAAAGAGAATTGCATTCGTAGAGACCTGAAAGTCGCTAAATGATAGCAGATGTGATAAACAATTATATACCTACTCTCCGTGGAAAAACAGCCAAAACGACGATTATTCTTACATTTGCCATGACTTAAGTATCTATAAGGAAAAAATTAATTGATAAGGTTTTCTGGCCTAGTTCCCCAGTGAAAATAGATTTAATTCGAAAAAATTCCTAAGAAGCTGGATTTTGTTTTTAAGATTTTTTTTCGGTGCAGTGCAATAAACCCCACGGAAATAAAGCCCGCGGGTCCTATTTCCCAAAATAAAGAGAAATAACACCCACGGGCCTCTTTTCCTTTTTGAAATGTAAACAAAAGCTATGTGCTTTAATTAACATCCCCTACTTTGGGTGGCACTTTTTGGCAGAATCAAAAAAAGTTTAGTATCTGAATTTGTAGGAAATTAAATGCTAATTTCTTGCACAAACCAAAAATTTGTAGCTCGCATAGGTTTTTAGTTATTAAATTTTCTGCTAAAATAAGTCTGAAGTTAGCGGACGAATAGGCATACGAAAACAACAATTCTCTTGGTGTCAAAAATTTTAGCTTTTTAAATATTATAAATAATATTCTTACTAATTTTGTGGCGTTAAAAGTGAAAATTACGAAATGAATACCTATCTCGTGATATATGTAGGTATTTCTAAAGTGTAGGTATTTTTAATTTTTGAAAGTGTTGCCCGTCGCGTCAGTATTTTTACCTAATATCATACAATTTTAAATACCAACATAAATTACCATCATGATGTGTGCTAATTAAATTGTACACTATACTAAACTGATCCATTCGTTCCTACAAATAGATACAATATTAAAACTAATCTCTTTATTTAATAAAACCACGGAATGTTCTACAATCCACAATTGAATATTTAACAATTCGCCCTACACAATACATTAACACACAATTCGAATTCTCCAATTCTTTCATCTCTATTCTCGGCATAAACAATATTTTATGTTATCGTCATCGACGACGAACGCGACGGCGACATACCCAGGGAGGAAGAAGACGTTTTCTCAGAGAATATTTTGAAGTCATCCAGAGAAAGAGGAGAAAAACTCAATATACAAATTGCAAAGCCGTGCAGTGCAGGTGGATTATAAATATTTCATGTTTAAACATGGTTCAGTCAGTAGTTTAGTTAAATTTCATTTCAAGTGCGTTCTATTTTCAGTTTCGCTAGTTTCGCGATCGTTTTTGCAAAAAAAATATTTAAATTTTTTTTTCAAATGTGCGGTATTAAATATATGTGTATAATAAAATCGTTTATAAAATGATAAAGTTTATTTTTTTAAAAAGAAATCAATCATTTCGATCTCGAAAAAAATGTTTTATTAAAAAAAAAAAAATAATAATAAATTTCAGTTCGGTTTCATTTCAAATGCGTTCCTTATTTTTTCGTAGTTCCGCGATCGGTTTTGCCAAATAAAATAATATATTATTTGGCAAATATCTATTTTATTCAATTTCAAGGCGATAAAGTTTTGTTTTTATGAAAAGAAATCGAATCAATCCGAGTTCAAGTGCGTTCTTTTGTTATTATTATTTTATTTTTGTTATTTTCGCGATCGGTTTGCAACAAATATATTTAAAATATTAATTATTTTCAATTGTGTGGTATTAAAAGTTGATATAAAAATTCGATCCTTAAATTTTTTTTTTTTGGAAAAATATAATTTTATTTAAATACAAAAAATAGTGCAAAAACAAATCAAATGGAATTCTCAGCATTTATTATTTGGCAATATCTAATACATACACGTACGTCAGTACATATATACATATATACATATTTGAAATAATTTTTTTTTTAAATTGGAAAAGGTATGTAAAATAAATTTTCGTACCTACACGTAATTTACTCGCTTTTTTATTTCATTTACAATTGTCTACATATAGGTACATAGGTAGTAAAGATATTTTAAATTTTGTTTTCTTTAAATTTCAGGTAAATTTTGTGATGATAATTAACTACATACATATGTAATTATAACTTAATTTAATTTCGTGAGTAATTTTTGGTTTTTTACTTGTTCGCTTTAAACTAATAGATTTTTAAATTCCGCTAGGTAGGTATAAAAAATAATTATTAAAATAATAATTAAAATCGACTCCAAGATTTTGATCAAAATTGATATTACGAAGATAGGGAAGACGAAAAAAGTGGTTTTGAAATTTTTACCCTCTGTCTGTCTGTTCGACTACAGCCTTAACGGATAGGTCGGTTTTTTTTAAACATAAAACTAATATTTATTTTTTTTTTTGAATTCCCCACGACACTTTTTTCAGTTTTTTTAGAACTAAAAATGCCATACCTAACTATATTTTTTTTACAAAAAATAATAAGTTTGAATGCATCTGGCAAGCGTTTGGACCATTTAAATTTTTCGCATTCTATAATTTTTTTTTTATCAAAAACAGAGTCAGAATATTGAAAAGTCGACAATTGTTTGCTACCAAAAAGGTACAAAAATAAATGTTGTAGCTTTAAATGCATCTGACAAGTGTTTAAATTTATTAAAATCTTTTTGATCTCCTAACTTTTGTTAACATAAACTTTCAAGTTAAAAAAAAAAAATGTTGAATAATGAAAACAACTTATCATTTTTCTTTAAAATTTTAAAGTTGTTCTCTTGGTGTAAGATTTCTCTAGGGGCTTTCAAAATTAAAATTTTTTTCTTTCCTTTATACATTATAATAACAGTTCTCATAAAGGCTTAAAAAAAAAACTTCCACAAAACTATTTGCTTCATTTAATATTTTTCGTTTATATGAATTTGTTTTTTATTTTCCTCTTAATTCCAATTCAGTGTTGTGGACTCTTCAAAAATATTTGTGTTGTTCTTGTCATCTCTTTCAACGAGTGTCCTATCGTCAAAAAAAAAACCCACCTTACATAACCTTACACAAAATGCGGATAACCATATAAAAGGATTCTACCCCCTCTTCTACATAGTTTTATTTTTGTTTCATCTTATAATCCTTAAAAAGAAAAAAAAACACAAAATTATAATAAAAAGAAAAAAAAATAGAAAAACAAATATACATAAATCCCTACCATGGATGGATATCCTTTGACGAAAGAACAGTTAAGCTATAGAGACCATCAAATAAAACTGATGGACAAAGAGGACAATCCTCCTTTGGGTCAGGTGTGATTATTGTATTCTTAAATTGGAGAAAGTGTGTTTTTTTTTATTTTATTGTTGTTACGCTTGCTTTGGCACAAGGATATTGCAAATTTATGTATTTTCTTCCAAATAAAAAAAAAAGAAAAGGATCAAGGATAGAAGTATATACACACATACATAAGATACCTTAAGCAAAAAAAAACATAAAAGAGAAAATTTATGGAGACTTAAAGCAAGTATGCAACAATAAACTTTGAATACTTAGGTTTTTTTTCTTATAGGAGCTTCAGAACAGTGTTTTGAGAAGAGAGATTTTATTTTGAGCTTCTTGGTAGTTTATTTAAATGAATCACAGAAGTTTTTGTCCCCCAGGGAGTGGTTGGATTGAATTTGATTAATTTATCTTTGTTTAACTTCTTAAATATTTTTTTTTAAATTCTTTCTGCTTTATAATCAATTCATTTGTTGATTCACTAAATTTTGTTAAAAATCAAAAAAAAATAAAACTTTCAATATTTTAACACAACTTCTTGAAACTAAATCGGAAAAAAAAGCAAATTGTCCCCAATGAACTATTTGCCAAAGTGCGCCCGTTAAGACATAAACTTTGAGACTTTCCTTCATCGTTTCCTCAAAAACCTTTTCTTCTTTTTTTTATTTTTATTTTTTGAAAATTCACTCAACTACCATGTCAATAGCCAAAAGTCAAACAAGTGTCCAACTTGTGTTTATCATCGAAATTAATGGTAGAATTCTCTATTTTACACGAAAAACAAACACACCAGCAATGTTGAAGACGAGTAAAATGTCCTTTCGCTGACAGAAGCCATGTTTCCAAACTGTGGTGGCGGCTGTGATGGCGGCGAACAAAGAAGAAGAGATCCAGAGACAACGTGAAACTTTAAGTGCATTTTACCAAAGTCATGTTTATTGGGTAATGGCTTCTTGGTTGAACTTCTAATTTTTGTGGAATGGTCTTGTGGACCGTTTTCGAGAATTGACTGACTGAGGTGAAAAAGTACGTTTTCTTCTTGCCATATATACATTAGTTCAGTTTCTTACTGTTATCGACAGACACGTCAGACAGTGAAGTGAGCGGTGAACAGAAAATGAAAAAAACAAAAAAAGCAAGAAATGTGTCAGTGGGGAATGATTCATTGGTTTTCAGTTAGTTTTGGCGGAAAATCGGGATCGAGATGCTGATTGTAAAGATTGAAGATTTCCTTGAGGAATTGAATTTAGAAAGTTGTTATTGTTTTTTTTTTTTTCTTTTATTTTCATCGATTCCTATTAACTGAATGATGGAGTTTTTATTTTTGTTTGCACGCAAAACAAAAGTTTAATGAAGTAAGTGACAATAAAATAATGAAAAGTTGAAAGAGATATTTTAACTTCCAAAGTGGATTAGAAAATACATGAATGTGCATAATTTTCGTTTAACACATTTTTAGAAGGAAACATCATTAGATTATTAATTGGCTTAATTCTATTTCAGAACTAGGTATGTTTCATATTTTAAAAAGGTTACAAACAAGTAAATAGTAGTAGTAAAGAATCGGGAATCGGTTTTTGGGGATTTTGGACTTTTCGGAAGTTTAAGTTTTTTCGGGATTTTGGGTTTTCTGGATTTTGTTTTTTTTTTTCGGTATTTTTAATTTTTCGGGATTTCAGTTTTTTCGGAATTTCTTTTTTTTTCGCGATTTTTGTTTTTTGGGTTTTTCGGGACTTTGTGTTTTTCGGAAATTGGTTTTTAGGGACTTTGTTCTTTTTTTTTTGAAATTTTGGGTTTTTCAGCATTTAAGGTTTTCGATATTTTGACTGCTAAAATATTATTCTATAGCTTTTTTTTTTTAAAGCAAAAAATATATTTTTTTATTTTATTTTCTTTAGATTTCTTTCGGGAATCGGTTTTTTGGGATTTTGAGTTTTTCGTGAGTTCGGGTTTTTCGGGGTTTTAGGTTTTTCGAGATTTTGTTTTTTTTTTTCTCGGGACTTTGGAATATTGGGTTTTTTCGCGATTTTTGTTTTTGGGTTTTTCGGCACTTAGGGTTTTTTGGGACTTTGGGTTTTTTGGGACTTTGGGTTTTTTGGAATTTTGTGTTTTTCAGCATTTAGGATTTTCGATATTTTGACTCCTAAAATATTATTCTATAGCTTTTAAGAAAGCAAAAAAAAAAAAAATTATTTTATTTTCTTTATAAATTGTAATTTGTAAATTTGATATCGTTTTTTTCGGTATTTGGGTTTTCAAGGATTTTCCTTAAATAATATTATTCTTTGCCATTAAAAAAAAAAAGAAATCTTTTATTTTATTTTTTTTAGTTTGGCTTTCGGGATTTAATGTTCCTGAGAGTTTAGTTTTCAGCAGTCTGACGTCAATTCTTAAAATATTATTCTACAGCTTTATTCAAAGCCAGAAATGTATTATTTTGTTTTATTCAATAGGTATATAATTTTTGTTAATGTTTCATTTGGTAGGTATTGGTTTTTAGGATTTTTGTTTTTTTTTTTTGGATTTTTGATTTTTAGGTTTTATTTGCTTGGGATTTTGACACTACCCCTTAAATTTTATTCTTTAAATTATTATTAAGTCAAAAATCTATTGCACATTGTATTTTATTTTATTTAATATACAATTTTAATTTTTTGGTTTTCGGGATTTCGGGGCTTTGAAGGTTATTTGGTTCAGCTGAAAATCGCAGAATCAAATCAAATCAAATTGCTTTTTTCATATTGTCTTGTCGAAGGCTTTTGTCTTTATTTTTTTTTTTTTGTGAAAATATGTTTTAAATTTCATGAAAAATAACTGAAACCTCTTACGAGGCTTTGCTGGGGGAAATATCGCCAACCAAACACACAATTAATTTTAACTAAATAAATTGCAAATAAAATAATTGCACTTTTGATGGAAATATTTCAAGAAAAAGACCTTCTCTCCGAATTGCTTCAAATTTTGTACAGAGCAGTTTTATTTATTTCCCTAGAGAAAAAAAACAACAATTTTCTTTTCTTTTTTTTTTCAATTTTTCACATAAAAGCGTATAACTTGAACTTCTTTCATGTATACAAATGTCTACAGCATCAAAGTTTTTGCAAAAAAAAAAAATACTTAACGGAAACGGAATTTTATCGAATTTTGTGACTGACAAAAGGTCCAAGTGTCATAGGCTATAATAGAATTTTGGTTCCATTTCTTATATTTTTTTAAAATTTAATTTAAATAAAAAAAACACTGTTAAGCTTAACATTTAATAACTTAAACATACAATCAAGTTAAATGAGTGAATTACAGACGCCAAATGTGGTTAAATGAAAAAAAAAAAATTATAATATTATCCAGCTTAACACATTTGCTCTTAATATTAAAAATAAAAGAATCGACTAATAATTAATTATTATATTTCAACCAAATAGAAATTAAATAATACCAACATTTATTTCAATTAATTTAAATATATTTAGTAAGCATTATTTTGTTATAGGTCATATACTCGTAAATCATTGAACTTGCAACAAACTTAAATTAATTAATTTTTTTTTATCATCATATACAATGTTTAGTGTAGTGTAACTTAATTGCTTTGCATAGTTTTATATATGCACGCCAATTTGTTTCTGCTTAATAATAATGGTATGATTTTTTTTGCACTAAACAAAAATCACATTGAGTTGGTAGGAGTTGGTAATTATTTTGTTAGAAGCTAACGAGGCGGATTGGAAATGTTTAACAAATTGAACATAAATCCCTTTTTATGTTAATTTAATACTTACATATAAATGAACTTATACTATAGCCAAAATAGCAGGCAATTAAAAGTTGTATATAATAAGCCTTTAAGTATTTTTTTATAATTTGAAATTGAAATTAAATTTTTGTGGTTGGGTGCTGTAGGAACCCGAATAGTATGTCTATACTTATGCATGTACATATGTCCAGTAGTACTGTAAGTTTAATTCAGTTTTTGGCCAAATAGATAGTTGGTCAAGCATAAGGAAACTATATATACGTATGTTTATTAATTAATTAAAGCTTTTCAAGATTTTAAGTGATGAAAATAGGTATATCTCTTTTTTTTTCCAGCCTTGAGTGCTTCTTATCATCTATCTATTAAGATTTCATAAATCTTGTCTATAACCTTAGAGCATATCTTGAACATACATACATATATATAAACAACACAAACGATATATTCATCAATTCAGGTCACTAACATTAATTTTCCTCAATGGCACTCATCACATAAACAAACCATGACCAACAACCATTTCCACATCCTTAGAATCTACATATATTTTAACAGTCTACATAACACATATGTATGGTATATATGTATATGTATATATATCGCCATATTCTGACCAAAAACCATAGATAACGTCTGCAATTTTAGCCTCAATCCATATACATATATGTTATGTATATAAGATAAAATCATCTTTTGCATAAATATAAACATAGACATGTATCTATCTATCTTTCTTATGATTATATAATAGCCGACCAAAGTGAGTATGTTTTGATGTGTCCTGTCTCTTATATAAGATACATATAAATGTAGATACTTTCATTCTAGCCTCCTCCGTTGAATAATAAATTGATTGCTTAAGAAAACGAAGATTTGATGCTACAAAAACGTTTTCTCTCAATTGTCAAGTCTAGTAGAATGTCCAAAACATCACATGTAGGTATGTATCAAAATTATGGTTAGAGAAGATCAACACAACAACTGGGAAAATATTTGTGCTTGCTAGAGCAATTTTTGATTAAAATATAAAATACAAAAAAAAAAATAACAAAAATATTTGCACATATCTAAAGTTTGTTTGGTGCAATCCTTCAGATAGCATAACAAAAAAAAAAAACAAACAAATAAAAATATATGTACATTGTACATGTATAGGTATCTGTTTTTTTTTTATTTGTACTTACTTACTAAAACTGTTTAAGTTTTGTACAGAAATTCATGTTTTTGGGAAAGTTTTATAAGAATAATCCTTTAAGAGGGTTAAAGGAATATTTTCATCGTCCCATCATCATCATCCATGTGAATATTTTATACCTAGGTACTAGTTAAGATTTTTATGCTTAACTGACATTAATAATTGATATATTCTTACTTTATAGGATAAATGATTTTAAGCTTTACTTAAATATGTTGTTAGTAAACTTTTTCAATTGAAAAAAAAAAAAAAATATTTAAATCGGGGTTTTTCAAAACAGAGTTTATTTAATCCAGAATCGTTAGGGTGGCATGAGCATGATGTATGATGATCAAAGGGTAGACGCTTGAATTTATCATTAGCACACCAGCGTCTATAGACTTTTTTTTTCCAACATACCTACACCTTTGTTTATCTGATCCTACTCTCACCTCCCTGTGGCGGTTAACATAATCAGCCTTTGCCTTGAGTTTCACCCGAAAAACATTCCACACGGAAAATTTGACATTTAAATTTCCGCATATTGTGAGATTCATTCCAAAAATGTTCCTCTTATTATGAACATTCATTTCGGGCAGAATTTAATGCCATTAACAGTCTAAATTTTCACTTATTTTTAGTAGGCGAAATTTGATTCAGGTGAAACTCACAATAAGGCAAATATGTACCAAACCAGTACCTCAACCGAATATTGAATTTAAATCGGTGTGAAATGTTGTTGGGGGAACAAAAAAAGTGTGAGTGGCCGGGATACGCCACGGTAAACATGTGTAAACATCAAATGAAATATTCAACTGCTGGTTTTAAATCACAAAACGTGGTGAGTTCGAATTGCCAACCAAATTTCAACCCAAATTCAACTCGACCTTTTGATTTAGTTTGAGCTAAGAAGGAACGTATACCCAATATTGAACGCATCCAATATATATGTATATCAATGTAGTGTAACGTGTAACAACACAACGTAATGTACTACAGAAATTTCCACGTTTTTAGTTAACCCTACAGCCACCGCCGCCGCCGCATAGATAGATGTTTATACATATGTAAAAAAAAACAGTTTTTTGCTCGATAAAACAAAACCATGTTCATATGACTTAAAATGTTTCCCATATTCTAGCATTAAAACTTCACTTCACGCGCACGCATACACGGCCTGACGGAAGCATGACCTGACGGACATACCACTACCTGATGGATGCACGATCGTGCGTCGATCTGACGGATGCACGATCTGAAGGATGCACGACCTGACGGATGCACGACCTGACGGATGCACGACCTGACGGATGCATGACCTGACGGATGCATGACCTGACGGATGCACGACCTGACGAATGCATGACCTGACGGATGCACGACCTGACGGATGCATGACCTGACGGATGCACGACCTGACGGATACACGACCTGACGGATGCACAACCTGATGGATGGACGATCGTCGATCTGACGGATGCACGATCTGAAGGATGCATGACCTGACCGATGCATGACCTGACCGATGCACGATCTGCCGGATGCACGACCTGACGCACGCACGCTCTGACGTATTCACGCTGGCATGCCATTTTTTTTGTTCATTTTAACCAACCAAAAATTTGATGGTTCTGCCCCTATACACTAGTTCATTTTTCATTTTTTGAATTTTCCCAAACCAGCCCTATAAAAATGTGTTAAAAAAATCTCACGGAATTTTTTTGTTTTTATTCTGGAAATACTGTTAGATCTGTCAAAATACAGAATATAGTATTAGAGTTTTTCAATAAAATAGTATAAGAGTTTTTAGATAGAATAGTATTAGAGTTGTTTTAACATTGTTTTTTTTTCTAAATTAGTGTGCTGAAAATTTTGTCTGTATAAAATGCCAAACAAAAGTCATATTCATACCAAGGAGTTAGAGTTATGACGATGGTCAATAATATTCAGAACTCAGGTCTATACCTATACGGAGCATAGTTTATCCAGCTCCCTATTCTTGGTGTTATATTAAGACTCTAGTCCTTCAGGTTAAGAGATGTGGATACGTGCGTTGCTATTCCAAGAATCTTAGCCTGAGATTTTTCTAAAAATATTTTTCGGTCTATTTTTTCGTTGAATCAGAAATCAGAAAACATCTAATGCTTGCCAGAAATTAGGTCACATTTTAAATTGCGCCGAAGTAAAGTGGGTTGAAAATTCCGCTGCAAAGCTATTATTCAATTAAATTAAAAAAAAAAACACAAAATATTGCCCTTCTTTTATAACTTCAGCCTTATTTGGCCAAGGTTTCATTTAATTAATTTTCCTACTTAGTACATAAAAAAAAGAAAAGAAAAAAATATATCAGTTCAGCAGACAGTTTTCAATATTATGCAGGTAACCTAGCTATATACCTACCTATACCGACTACGTATATTTGTTTATATGACCTCATAGAAAATTTAATTGGAAAACAGAGACATACGCCTACTGTGCGATATGGTGGTGTAGTACATACATCCAATTCAACAATGGTAGCAGACGACATACATTTTGGCATTGTGTATGCCTCTACCTTAAAACCATCCAGTCCTAGTCTCAAGCGTATTCAATATAAAAAAATATAAAAGGATAAGAAACCAAAGAAGTGGAGCACCCATTGAAAACAAAACTCCTTCCTTTTGAATAAGTGTATGGATATGTAGGTACGTAAAAATGTATAGGTAGTGTTTGTATTGAATTTGTCTGTATGAATGCTTTGCAGAAATAATGCAAATTAAAATCGATTCACAGGAGCAATACAATGTCTTCGACAAATTAAGATCCAACTCTAACTCAAGCCCCCCAAACCAAAACAATAAAGGACACTATAATAAAGATACTACACATACAATCACATTCATTTTTTGCACATAATACACACACACACACAATATGAATTGAATGAAAGTGCAATATGAGAAGACACTCTCTTTTTAAGATGAACACTCCTACAAATTGTATAACAATTGAAAATAACACAAGTCACAATAGCTAAGCTATTATCCTGATTATCCTTAAGGTTTTCAAAAAAAAAAAGAAACAAACAATAATAACACGAGCAGATAGAGTGATATGAAAGGTTTTTTTTTTTTTTTTTTTTTTTTTTCAGCACAGGAAACAATCTCACTGGTGATGACAATAGTGTGATAATGTGGCTTTAGAAAAAATTTATTTCAAACACACTGGTTTTGGTGAATAGAGAAAACAAACAGCGGCACGCATTTTGAAATTATTTATCCTTGGGAAATCTAAAGAATTCAAATGGATTCAGGTGTTTGTTTCGTGTTTTTTATTTATTTTCAGTCTTTTATTATTGTGTTGTTAAAAAAGCACGCGCGTGCTACTAAAGTGCAAAAAACTAACACCATATCGAGAATAGAATGTAGAACAATCTTTCTGTCAGATAAAAAAAATGGATATAATGCACATACCATTATGGTTGTATCCTTTCAATTTTTTTTTGAAACATTTTGCAAAGGAGATTCTTTTCGCATTAACTCGGTCATTCTTTTGTTTGCAAGGCGAGATTCAAACAGAAAAAAAAGAAGACGAAAATTATAAAGGATTTTCATTGTTTGTGCATCATGAGGGAACTAGGACGAAAAAATAAAAAGAAAAAAAATATAGTAACATGTTATTTGATTTTACCCTTTTATTCCATACTCGTATGCTTAATGATGGAGAAAATGGACTGTGTCCGTTCAAAGCATCTGAAACTAATTGGCGTTAAGTAAACGAGTGTGCAATTTACAAAAACAAAAATAATAATTATAAGATTGTAGAGTCAGAAAGAGAGAGAGTGAAAGAGATTATAATAAAATATGCAACTGGGATCCAAAATCTGGGCTAAAGGTAGCTTATAAATTAAATTATATATAGGGTGATTCGCATAAGATACCATAAAAAACTAGAAGGTTTAGGTTGGGTCGTGACAAAACAAAGCATTGTACCTAGATATAGTAGAGTGGGTAGGCATTCTGTTTAGGTATGGGGGGCCTATATTTTTTTTAAATTTCTAAAACTAAAAAAAAATTTTATTTTATTTTATTTTATGCGCATGAGTTGCGGTGGCTCCACATAAAACTTCATTAGAGTAAAGCTAGGTTGAAGCTTAAAGAACCATACACATATCAAGCTGCGACCTGCGAATAGAAATAAATCTGTTAGAAAATCATTTTAATTTTAAATATTTTTATTAAAAATTTAATTCAAATAGGTATACATTTTCTTGAAGTGACTGTAGACCAGTCACATAGAATAAAAGAATCCTTACGAAGTTATATTCCTTCAGTAAAGGGGTTGCTTGCTCATGTTCTTGTTGTTGCTCTCGATCGGTCGGTCCGAAATGCAGCTGGTGGTTGGTAACTTTTGTTTTGCTCGCGCCACTGCCAGTTACCGCTATTTGGGACCGAGAATGGTAAAGTTCTTATGCATGTGATGTTGACGATGATGTTCATCATCGTCGCGTCGCTCCCAATATTTTCTTGTGCTCCTGTATGAATGAAATCTGTTTTGTAGTGTAGCTTGTTTTTCCCGGTCCGATTTTCGGGACCAATGGTGAAGCACATTAACGATGAT
Source organism: Epistrophe eligans (assembly GCA_951394125.1). NCBI lineage: Eukaryota > Metazoa > Arthropoda > Insecta > Diptera > Syrphidae > Epistrophe > Epistrophe eligans. The sequence continues at coordinate 107,170,136 of OX596028.1, forward strand.
GGTAGCTCGGTCGCACAGATGCAGATGCAGTTGGTCGTTGGTTTAGTTCGTTGATCTGGGTCCTCTGCCAGTTACCGCTATTTGGGACCGAGAATGGTGAAGCTTGTATGTGATGTTGACGATGATGTTGATCATCGTGGCTCCCAATATTTTCTTGTGCTCCGTGTAGTTTGTATTTCGTCGGCCGAGAGTTGTTTTGTTGTATACGCCAATTTTACGATTTTGGGAAATCGCATTTTAAGGTTTGCGTTAATATAAAAAAAAATCTGATCGATAAAGTTTTGTTAATATTTTAATATAATATTGTGTGGAATATCTTCTTTTGATTAATGTATTCAAAACTGTCCTACCCATTTTAGTTTTCAAACTATAAATGTTTTTACCCAAAATGAGTTTGTCGTATACGCCACCAAAATGAGCATTTGTTTCCATCGCATACACGTACGACAAAGTGATCGCACGTACGACATTCCAATATTCAAGCACCACTACGAATTGGTATGAGAACGAAGTAAAATAATCAATTTTCAAAGTTAACAGTGTTTTTTTGTATTTAATAAACATTAAAATACAGGCTACAATCTTTTTATATTAAGGCAGTATTGTCTTACAAAAAATTAATTATAAAAACATAAAAAGTCAAGTCATTTATGACTATAAAGTTTGCAAGTAAATATGAGATCAAAATAACATTTTTTTATAAACAATAACAAAAAAATTATCCTATGAATATCAAAAGTAAATGTATAAATCTATGATTAAATAACATTTTGTTTAATACATACAAAGTCATTCTATGACCTTCAACCTAAATAACTAAATATAATTATTGGAATACTGCATGTAAAAGCAATAAACAATAAGGCTTCATAATAGACCTGGTCTGCCTTAGGCATACAAATAAAGAGACTTTTAAGGTCGCTAATTTTCTCTTTGATATAGGCTTAAGGACTATTCACATGAGAGCGACCAACGACCGACGAATAAAAAAACAAATGGGACTTAAAACAATCAATAAGTCTAAATCCTTCACAAAAACTAGACAAAATGGTAGAAAACTTTTTAAAATTAATGTTAAGATACTAAAATTTGGGTTTTAATTGCTAAAATAAGGGAAATTTGAGAAAATGAATTGGTAGTCACGAATTGAAGTCTTGAAGGCATAGTCTGAACAAATTTTTTGGAGTTTGCAGAATAGTTTTGCTTGATTTCTTAAATATTGTGGCCCTTCGAAATTCCATTTCTCTACCGCTCGTTTTGTAAAATAATGTAAAGAGTTTTATTATATTTCAGAAATTCAGGCCTTACTGAACGAGATTTTGCAGACGCCATTTGAAATCTGTATACACATACGACAAACCAAACCGGTGTCCGTAATATTTTTTTTCCATTTGTGTTGTATGTGTATATGATCAGTCTTACATTCTCTGTGAGCTTCATGCACGTACGAGAAAACAATTTTAAAATTTTATTATTAATTTTCGGTCGTATGTGTTAAGCTTATGGACATACGACAAAACAATACTAAAGAAAAAATTGCGGCAAAATAGATGGAATTTTTGTCGTATATGCCAAAAACTGGCGCTTACGACAACCCAAAACTAAGGATATGCTTATTTTATGGATATACGACAAAATGCATACTAATTATCTCAGCAACGGTAAATGATAGGTCAATTCTGATTGCAGAAATAGAAAGGGGACCTTCGAAAACATAGTACTGCGTACCCACTTTAAAAAAGTGCATTTTGGCGTTTACAACAAAACAATTCTCGGGCGACGATTTGTATTTCTATTTCCCAGTCCGATTTTCGGGAAAGAAGCACATTTTAGGATGATGGTAGCTCGGTCGCAGCTACAGCTGGTTGTTGATTTAGTTTGTTGAATTCGGTCCGCTGCCAGTTACCGCTTTTTAGACCGGAATCTGCAGGATATGGTTTAGCTCCTTGATGGAGACGATGAGTCGCTCTGGTTTTTGTTTTCTTGTGAGCACGTGCACATTTGTTTTGTAGATTTCGGTCCGCTTTTATTTACCAATATTTGAACCGAGATCTGCACTGTGGTTTGGGCGTTTGGCATTTGGCTCGTTGATGGTGACGAATGACGGTGATATTCTTTTTTGTTTTAAATTTTCCGTGAAGTATTGTAGGTACCTATAATTAAAAATAATCAACAAATTTTAAATATAAAAAGAAATCCGTAAAATCAATTTAAATTGGAAAATTTTATAATTTACTATTTTCTGTGCAACAACTTATTTTCTGCTGTCTAACTGTCAAAAGTAAATTCACTAAGAGGCACTCAAACGACTATTAAGGGAGAGTGGGACACATTTGAACACTTTTTGGTTTAGAGTCTCCAAAAACCCGATAAAATTATTGGCCTGTAAGTTATTGAAACTTCGAGATAGGTATGTATTTAAAGTTTAATTTAAACCCATTAGGTATTGATTAAATTTATCAAAGATTAATATTTTTTTTTATTAAAATACAAAATAGGTTCTTACGTTCTTCAAAGGTACCCCACATGTGGGGCAGGTTTGAATTTACCTGGGGCACTTTCGAACGGAAGTATTTATAATTATTTTCAACAGTAAATAATGTGAATAGGTATAAGAGCTTATCTTTTGAAGGAAAGGATAATCTATATGAATAAATTAGCTATGTAGAAGTTGTATATACAAAAAACTTTAATAGGATATAAAATATTTTTAAGGGTGTAAATCACTAGTTAAAAAGTAGACTTTTGGAAATAAAAAGATTAAAACAATTTTTTTAAAGCAAAAAGTCTCATTTAAGCTTTAATTTTAATGCCTATAACATTCCATCGGTCCTACGAAGAAAAAAATAATTTTTTTTTAATAATTAGTTTTAAACCCGTTCAAAGGTGCCCCAACATATTAAACAACATAAAACTCGGCCGTAGTTATTATAACTAACATATTTATCAAAAACTTTACTTTTATGTTAATCAAAATGAAGGTGTGAATTTAATAATAATTCTTCAAAAACGAAAACCTTTGCAAAAAAATTTTTAACTCTTACAAACAAAATATTACAAAAATAAAAAAAATTAAAATTTACGCATAAAAACTGCATACCTAGCTTAGCTACTGTCAGATGAACATAAGAGAGGTTCCGCAAAATCGTTGACGTGTAAAGATATCGGTATTGCCATGTTTAAAATTTAGTTTACGCTTTGAAAAATTTATTTGTTAAGATTTTACTAGCCATGTTTAAAGGTACCCCGCGTTCAAAAGTGCCCCACTCTCCAATACATTTTTTTTTTTAACTAAAAACTAATTAGGTAATCTTTGCTCTATAATAAATGTTTTGTTAATTTTAACTTTTAATCTCAGAATATTTTTTCACAACTTTTTTCTCATTATAAAAGTTAGGAATCTCCTTAAAAAAATGAGAAAAAGTCAATCGTTTGTGTGTGTGCTTGTGTATCAAATATTGATGTTCTGGTCATGCAAAAGACTCACGCACAAATTTATTTATCTATACCACCATCATCATCACACGCATTCATTAAGGTAGTAAACACACTAAAGAAAACAAAAAAAAAACTCATTACACGCAACTCTATGAAACAACTTAATCGTCATTAAATAAATCCACTTAAATGCTTTCAAGAGAATATACAAATAAAAAGAAAACAATTTCCGGTTGTTTTTTTTTTTTTTTTTTTTTTTGCTTTTCCTTTGAAATAGTTAAGACATAATCAAAATGGGGGAAAACTTGACTTTTATTGAAACGAATGAAACAATTCTAATAAATTGACCTCCGACTAGGGATACATCAGGAAAGGATATCATTAATTACTTTTGAGAATAAAAGGAATCAATATAATTTTTTTTTTTTTTTTTTTAGACAGGTATTTTTTCGTGAGAAAAATTCTGTGGATTTTATCCGCAAAGTTAGTCAAATTAAGTGTTACGAGTCTTAAATGTTCATTAAGCTCATTAAGCTGTTACAGCTGTTTACAGCAAACGAAACAAGGACAATCAATTTTAGACCTGTTCCTACCTATACGGTCCACTATCCATTACAGTTTGCAACGATCCTGACTATACATTATCTGGGATGGGTACCTAGCTAAATTAGGTAAAAGCTAAAAATGTATCAACAAGTTCATTCACATAATAGGTACTTTGTTCCAGTTCATCCAGGAATACTTTTAACCATGAAGGAAAATAGTTAAATGAATTCTTAACCTAATTTCTTTTGTTAATTAAGCCTAAAATTAAATCATCGCTGTTTATCAACAGCTGTGGTGTTGCATTCAAATTATAAGATAATTCATTTTCCCTTAATTACAAAAAAAAAATAATAAAACAATAAACAATGTTAAGATAAGGTCAGCCATGATGAGCGCAGTATGACGATTCCCTATACCATCATCCACTGTTTTGTACTTATACACAAGCTTGCAATAATTATAGTGAAGCAAATAGCTCTATCTACGCTTCTCTACATCTATCCAAGGATCAAAAACATGAAGTAAAAATGCAATTATCTTTCTGTTGGTGCACAATTAAGCAGTTTCTCCCGCAGTTTTACTTATAGTTCAGTTGTAGTGCAGTAGATATGCTCCTGCTGGTGCTTTTTTTTTCTCCATGAAATAGTAAAGAGAGTCAAGCATTTTTTTTTTGTTCTTCTGCATTCGGACAATTTTTGCTAATTTTAGTTCTTCTGCAACATAAACTGCGGGGGTGCTTTGCTATTTGTATTGCATCATTTTAACAAAACAGACATTATTTTACTTGTGTTAGATATAATTGTGTTAGTGTGTTGTTATTAAAGGAAAATGTTTTTCTTTTTCCATGATATAGAATTCTACCGCACTATCAGAATCAGATTTTAAATGAAAACAAAAACTACAGGGAGGAATTCATAATTAAATAGAGAGCTTTTTTGAAAGTTGAGCTTTGTATATAGACATTAACGTGTTGTGCAGTGTCTAAGTTAAAACTTAACAGACAAACTTAAACTTAAATGAGACTGACAAATTGTGACAATTTGTTTTATTTTCAAATTATTTATTATCAAGTGAAACAGACGATGTCAATACTATGCGCTTACCAAAGTAAATGACTCAGGATGCTCTGTATGCTCCCTCTCCTTTGCACTGGATGGCTGTATTAATATCAGTTTTAAGCCCTTGTGGTCTATTAAAGGTTTGAATTTGAAGATCTACGTGTACTTCCAAATAAGTAGGTATATCATGTTGAAAAGGTGGACATTTCTTATAACTAAAACTAAAACTTTGCCGAATTACATAATTATGTATGTAATTTTTTCGGGAATTCGTTTTTTTGGGATATCATGTTTTCAGTATTTTGGGTTTATGGAGTTTGGGGATTTTTGGTTTTATTGATTTGAAGATTTTGAGATATTGTGTTCTCAAGATTAAGAGGGTTTTTGAATTTTTGTCGTTTTCGGGATTTTAGAATTTCTAGATTTTTTTATTTTGTATTTTTTTTTAGAGTTTTGAGGTCTACACATTTTCAGTATTTTGTTTTTTTTTTTTAAGGTTACTACGGTACTACAAATTGTATGTCAAACACAGTTAAGAGATAAAAGACTGCAAAGCCTTTAATAAATCACATACATATGTAAGCCTCAGATTCATATCTGTGTGCTTAGATACTGTGTATATGCTTTGTCAAAAAAAACTTGTGCTAGTAAATTTTTGATGCAGCTCAACGTTAGTCGATTTAAATAAGTAAATCAAAAATCATACCTAGTTTTTAAATTTGGAGTTGGTACAAAATATTTTAAAACGTACAATCTATTTCAACTTTGAGACTCTAGATATAACAACCTTATGAGAATATATAAAATTAATTTTATATCAAAGTTGTTTCGAAGCCAGATTTCAGAATCCACGAAAGTAGGTGGTGGTCTATTCGTATACGATAAGGGAAATAAGATCAAGATTCCACCTACACAATTTACCTTAAATTAACATCAATTGATATGATTTTTAATTTTCTTCTTCTTCAATTTTCCTGGGTAATTTCTTTTTTTATATATTCAATGATAAACAAAATCTAACTAAGTACACTCTTAAATTAACCAATACTCCAATTTTTAAATGCAACCTTATTTATTTAAGAAGGTCCTTTCAAAAAAAAAAAAAAAAAAAAAAACAAAACAAAACAACCCGTACCAAATAAACGTATACCTAATATAACGAAGCGCACAGAAAGATCTGTAGCCTGTAGCGTAAGTAAAATATCATAAATTTCATAGTGTAATTATTTTTGCTTCTCTCCTGCTAAACGATTTTATTTTCAAACTACTTACACTAAATTGAAGTCTTATCCCCCCCTATTTTAGACAGTATAAAATATATAGGGGGCTGCAATAATTTAAATTGAACAAACAACAACACTCTTTATATCTTTTTGCAATTCAAGAAGTTGTTAGAGAAGGAGAAGTACAGGTTACACGCCGCAGTAGTTGATATGTAGGTAGACACACCAAACCTAACAAAATGTGCTGGGAATCTTTAATTGGTTTTTAACCGTAGCGATTTGTTGTTATGCAGCAAAAGATAAAGAGAGAGAGAGAGAGAGTCATTTCTTGATTTGTATCTATGCTTTCGAAGACTGTTTTTTTTTTTCTTAAATTTCATTTAAAATTTATAGAAAAATGTGAAAAATTGTAATTTATTCAGTGGGCAAAAAAATAATCATGACGATTATGGAATTCAGAGACTGTTCGCACTGCATATAAATATTACATTTTCTGCACCAACATTTTGGTACGAAAGTGCCTAGAAAATAAATGTGCCAAAACACACTGGGAGTAAAATGTTGTTTAAATTTACTCCCGGGATTTTTCGCACATTTATTTTCTAAACACTTGTGTATCAAAATATGGCAAGTATTTTTTTTAATTCACCGCACTTTTGGTGCAGAAAATAGGATATTTGTATGCAGAGCGGATTGCCTTTGGATTCAAATATTTAGTAGGAGTCATGAAAGTGTAAAGAGTAAGTCTGACTCCCACTGCCTTGTCCAGTACCTAATCGGGGTTAACAGCAAAGTAATATACTGAGTTGAACCAAGGTCAAATAAAAATGTTAGTTTCTCTGTCAAAATCCTTTAAAGATTCCTTAAAACAATAAATACAATTTTTGTGAAACTCAAAAAATTTGAATAAACCCCATTCATATCTACACTTAGTTCTATAATCATTAATCATACTTTCTGTAATTTGATTAATATGGTTAGCTATCATATATTGTCATAATAAATTCATTCAACACAACTCCAAGTCATAATTTTATATATGTACATAACAATAAAAGATAGTATCATCACACGGTGTTAACTAAATGAAAACCCCTTGACAATTACCTCATATCATTATTCCTTAAAATATTCGATAAATCATTTTCCATAATGATTAATTTTCATAACTAAAAATGCTTTGACATTAAAAAGATTTTTTGTTTCTACCTTATATAGTTGACATGCAAATTGTAGTTTAATTAATGATGTTCTTTGTTGAATAAATAAATAAATAAATAAATTTGTGACGCAACAGCTTCTGGAGAACTGTAGGGTCTATCTTCAACAATCTTTTAGTTAAAAATAATAATTGAGCCGTTAGCTTTAAATTGACCTGAAATAAATCACTGATTTAGCTTTTTAAAACCAAATAAATTTGGTATTGAACCATGGCCTAGTGACTTACAACTCTCAAACATTTCTGTGTGCGTGTTATTGGCAAGAATAGAGGGGATGGGACTTACAGTCCCCTCGCAATTAATGCACAATGCTCTTATCAATTTTTAATCAAACACTAAAAAATAAAATTCTTAAATGTCATTCACTTTTTGAATTTATTATTTTCGATTTTCTTAAAAACTAGAAGAAATTTAAGCATCTAAGTTTTAGTTTTTTTTTTTTTTAAATTGATAAAAAAATTATAAAAAAATGCTACTTAAACTAAAATTAAAAAAAAAATAATAATAAATAAAATGATTTGAACAAATTTTTTGAGTTTGAAAATACATTTTTCTAAAAGTAAATTTAAACAATTTGGTTTAAAACAGAATTAAAAAAAAAAAAAATTCCTTGCTTAGATGTAACGCGATTTTTAAAGATTTTTTCTATTTTAGATTTTTTATAAAGTTTCCCCTCCCGCCTAAACAGAGGGAAAGAGCCCCCCCTTATTTTACTATTATTTTCATGTCTTAACCAAAACTACACGCCCTATAGCCTTTTGTCGCATCTTATGCTAAACACCCTGTATATATGTATGTACATACATTCTCCACCCCAATGCTTCACATCTAAATTTAATTAAAAATTTACAAACGAAATGTAGCAATTAAATTAAATTTATTTATTGAAACTATTATTATGAAAGGGTGTTTTTTTTTTTTTTTGAAACGAAGAACTTTAAATTGGTAACACTGTATTATGTGACAGTTGATTTGATAGTTCTCGGTTGTTTTGAGTTTGGCAAATTTATGATGCCACCGAAACAAGGCTTGCAAATGTGCAAATTTATTTAAAAAAAAAAACATGGTCCAATTCATTTAATTTGTCAATAAATAGAATTGCTGCATTTTTCACCACAAGTTACCGTGCGCTTTATAAACCGGTAAAATCATTAGTTCATAGACCCTAGGTCTTACTGGCATATATAGGTATGTTTGTTTGTTTATGTCTTCAAAAAATTATTATGGCCAGAACGTTACAGACAACGATGAGTAGTATACGGAGATTTCGTCCTGCCTCAATTGGAAGGCATTAATGTTGAAGACCTGTGATTTTAGCGAACGGCTGGTGCCGCATTTGAAACAATTGACAAACGATTAATTTCACAAAATGGACCTTTTTAACTGGCCACCCCGTTCGTTCGATTTGACGTCATTATAGATTATTTTTTACTCTTGGGATATGTAAAGTAAAGTCACAATGTCTAGTCTACGCCGCTAAACGAGAAACAATTGAGTAGCATTAAAACCAAAATTGTTAGACGCTTTTATGTCGAAATACACGCTGATTTTCTGTAAAAGATGAACTTCCAGAACTCTGAAATTCTTTCTTCGACTTGAAAGTCATTTAATCAGTACACATACATAATATATAGTCTGTTTGAGCTTCACTTAAAAAAAATCTTCATAATTTTCACTTAAAAAAAAAATATTATTAAACATTTTTATTCGCAAACTTGTCAATTTACTGCCAAAACTTGAACTAAACTAAATTTCTTCTCACAATTATCAACTTAATACTGATAAATATGTAAATTATTAATTTTTGTTTGTAGCACAAAAAAACTGTCAGTAGGTACAAATTAAGAATTTATGACAATTTTCTGACAATATTTTTAAAATTCATTGATAATTTTTTTATGATCCGAAAACTTGACAATTTACTGTCGATTATTTTACGACCATTCAACAAAATTGTCCAGTTATTCAGAAATTTGAAAAATGCTATCGTGTCACCTAACAAATTGTCACATGTCACACTTGTCTATTTTCGTGACATTATAGGGCCCTCATTTATTGCAAAGAGTTTTTGATAAAATTAGACCTCCAGAATCTGTCAAATAAAGTCAATTTCATGAATATTCATTTTTCTGTGTTTTATATCAATTTAATGGCTTCACCTCAAAAAAAAAGACACCCTTTATTATTAAGGTCATAGGTTAGGTATTTACATAATTAATTCTTGAAATTTAATTTTATTACTTTCACAATATTGTGCATGTCATATAGATTACCTATGACCTTTATACTAGCTTAAGAGTTTTAATTAAAATATTTTCTGTCTCAAAAATCTTCAATATGACCTCAGACAAAATCCAATATTTATTCTGTTTCTATGTAAATTCACATATTGTCATGGTATTTTTATTTGCAAGCTATCTCTCTGTATGAAGAACACATCAAAATTTTCATTAAAGTACCTATCTTGTTTTTTTTTGTCATCGCAGACAAATAAAATAATTTAATTTTGCACAATTGTTTTCCATTTCATTTAGTTTTTTTTTTGTGTGTTGTGTACATTTAAATCTCAGAAATATGAGAAAATGTCAAGTTCAATATTTGAATTTTTAGATCATATTAAATTTTAAAAAGGAATTTTGTTCTTTAATTAAAAAAAAAAAAAGATTTATAAATCTCCTTATTTATTTGAAATAAACACAGAGTGTAAGCGTTAAGGAAATTGAAGGAGAATGAAGGAAAAGGTTTAAAATGTCTGAATATCGAAATGGAATGACAAAATTTAGCTAACAGGGAAATCAACATTCGTGACGTTTGGCTAGTAAAAAAAAAACAATCTCTGTTGAAAAAGTTGCGTCTGAAATTAGTCTTAAAACGATAATTTCGAAAAAAGTAAATTCCTGAATTTTAAGTAAAAAAAAAGGAATGTTTTTTACTTTTCGATTTTATTCAAAATGTTTGTTCGCATAAAATGCATTCAGTGTTAATATCAGTACCAGTTTTATTCTTTTCTTTTTATTTTGTTTTGTCACCATTACGCACACGTGCAGTCGAGATAGAATCCTTTGTCATATCAATAAATACAAAAACAACAACAATAATAAAAACTACAAGTCATTGGCGTTGGGATAATAAATTTCCCTCTCATATAACGATAGACGCATAGTCGATACACAATAAGTATTTGCTGTTAAAGGAAAACAATAAAAAATCATAAAAAAAGGACTCTTTTCCTCATAAAAACTGATTTACATCCTTAGGATGGAGTGAAAAAAAGCTATGAATGTGGGATGTCCTATACAAAAATTGATACAAAACAAAAAGAAATTCACTAAAATGTTTTTTTTTTTTTCATTTCAAATTCTGCATACATTGGTAGATACATAGATATGTACATATATCAATTCTCGGATTGGAAATTATAATAAAAAATTATTACCTTGCTACAAATAAACCAATAAATGGGTGCAATCATAAATGGGGCTTATAATTTTATTGAAGTAGACTGGACAGTCTAAAAGTCTTTTTGTAAATCATTGTCAATAACGGAAATTGTAATATTGTGACTGTAAAGATATTTTTGTATTCGACTATTTTGGACTATCAAGCTGGTAAATTCTCGAGAGTGTCTGTCCATTTGAGATTAAATTTTTCGATATTTCAATATCGCAAGTTCATTTGCAAAGTTTCGATACCTAGTTAATTTCCTGAGAGTGCTTTCATAATCGTGTCCCCTTGATAAATTTTCCCTGCTAGTTGGAAGTAGTAGCGTTTATTCTGTTAAATGTTAAAAGCACCAAAATTTTAGAATCTTGTTTAGCAATGTTCTAAAATAAATATGTAAATAAGTTTAAAATTGATGGTTTGATATTCGAAGCAAAGTTACTCAAGTTATGATATTTTCGTTCAAGTTTAATTTTAGAGCTTAAGATATGTTATCATACATTTTTTTTAACATTAAAATTTTTGGTTCGAATAGCTAAATGATTGATCAGTGGTATCAGCAAGTAACTTGATACAATCGAGGATTGTTGATCGTGTGTCGTCGGTCAACTCGAAACAAATTATTTTTGGCAGCACGTAATTTGAGACGAGTTTCATTGTGACTTACATTTCAATATGTGATTGTGAAACGTCAAATTTGTTATCTTTAAAATAAAGTTCGTTTATAAAACTTCAAATTGCATTGAAAATGACATTATTTTTTAGTTTGTGTGATTCTGTCTGAGCTGTTTTGTTTTTGATTTTATCGTCACCGTTGTTTTTTTTTTTTTTTTTTTTTTTTCTTTTTTTTTTTTTATTTTATCGTCACCGTTGGTATTATTATTGTCAGGAAAATATTGTTTCCGACTCGAAAGGATTTTACTGTAAGGACTCTATCAATTGTTGTTCCAAACCCGACGGTGGCAGCGGTGGCGTACTCCATAATTTTTCCCTCCAAGTCGTCGATTGTTTTTTGTATGTATGGACCTCGGCCCGTCTCTTTAAAAGAGAATTTTATTCCTTTTTAGCTTATTTTTATAAATTATAACCTTTAATTTTTTATTTATTGAAATATTATTTTGTTTTTTTGATGCCTTTTCTTGTTTGTGTTTGTGTTTGTGTGCTACGTAATTCAACAATAGAATCGAGAATACTCGATTGACCCAAAATAGGTGCTTCCAATGCTCGATTGTATAAAAAAAAAAATAACCCGATTGAATCACCCACGATGTTTTCCAAAAAAATTTAATAGTTTCTTATTTTTAAACATGTTTTAAAAATTCAAATACACAAATATTTGATAAGTATTAAATAAAAATAAAAAAAAAGAATAGTTTTTTTTTTTTTAATTAATTTTCAGAGTCGAAATTTTGAAAATTTGTTCAAAATTTTATGTAATTAAAAACAACTTTATTTAACATAAAATTAAATAATTAATTTATGGCTTTTCAAAATGCTTTGACTCTGTAGGTATTTTTTAATAATTTTTTTTTCTGTTTTAAGTGATTTTTTTTGTTTTGTTTTGAAAACTGCCCCTCCCGCCTATTCGGGGAAAATAGACCCCCCATACGATTTTTTTTTCTTGAATAAGTCCAACCTACACGCCCTAGCTTTTTGTAAAACCTTATGCAAATCACCGTGTATATCAGGAAAAACGTAGTAGATTGCAATATACCGCAGTAGATCTTCCAATATACAAAAACAAAAATTCAGTTCATTTAAAATACATTTTATTTATCTACGAATAAAAACAGGAGAATCTGGAAAATTAACAATTACTTCTGAAACGAAACCCACATAAAAAAAGCAAAAAAAAACAAATTTCTTAAACTAAATTAACAAACACTTTATTTCCGCAAGCAAGCTTCGTAAGTGGTTGCGGTTACGACTTCTGAATTGACAACAAGCAAACCTTTCCACGGATGTAGGTACACCATTTTACAAATCTCGTCAAAAAATGCTAAGTGAATTTTTGAAAAAAGATTAAAAATGTAGGTAGGTAAGGTACACCAATTACGAGGCTTGGTTACGAAAATTTTGATTATAAATTGGGCGAGGAGCTTTTAACCTCGAAAAATAGGGTTATAATATCTTATTTTTTTTTTTTTACAAAATGCAACATTTGGCCAAAAATTTATATCTTTTCAATTGACTGTCAACTACATAAACTTGTTGATGTTTTAATTTTTGTAAATAAGTTACAAATAAAATCCAAAGGATTAACCTATCTTCTGACCAATTAAATGATAATTTATGACACAGATTTTTTTTTAAATTGCATGCTTGTGTGGCAAATTTTTCTCTAAAGTTTATTTATATCAATTTTCCGTTTTCATTCCATATACATCTACATATGTAGTATGTTGTACAATGTACATACATACATACATATATTTATAAAATTTTATACTTCACATTTCTATGAATAATTTAAACCTTTCGTATGACTTTAAATGCAATTGTGGGGAAAGACATATGTGTGTTGCTTGCAAGTGTCCTGCAAAATGAAATGAATTTTAATAATACACCACAGTACATCTACTACCGTTTTATGTAAAACTTGTTGATGCTTATCAAGTTAAATGTTGTCCGTGTGACGGTAAAATTATTATGAATTAATATTGCGCTTTTAGTTGAACTTCTTTATCAACGTTTATGTTTTTATTTACAAACAATAAAAGGACTTAAAAGATAAAGGAAGGATTTTAAAGGGTTGAATATTAGATTTTTTTTAATATTGTTTTCCCCTGCCAAAATTAGTTAATTCAATCAAAATTTAATAAAATAATAGTGTGACAGATCGAGGAGAGTTAGGGCTTAGTTATCAGTATCACTTACACTCTCAACACTATTTTTATCATCGGTGTTCCCAGATTGTTTTTTTTTTCCAAACAAATTGGTGGAAAAAAAAATCATGGTGGGTGGTGTAATGGTGGGAAAATATTACAAACGTATTTTTATGGTCAGAAAATATTATTTTGACCATGACCGCAAGCTAATACCTATATACCTACGTGCCTGCCTACTACCCATTTTCTTCCAATTTTCTTTTCACAAATAACTTACCTACCTTTTTTGTCTTTAAATTCTGAATCTAAGGCAACCGGTTCACATGCAAATTCATGTTTAAAAATAGAACTTGTAAAATTTTGTTATCGCTGCGATTTTTTGAATCTCATATTAGTACATTTGGTTGAAAAAATAGAGATTATTGGAAAGTTTTCCGGGAGTTTTGAAAATTGGCAATTTTATAGATTTCGATGTGCTCTGTCAACTTTGCCACCTCGAATTTTTGCCGTTCGCGCCACCATCCAAAATGGTTTTTCAAGAATAACTCCCGAATGGTTAGTTGTAGAAAAAAAATGTTGAAAACTAATTTGTAGCTTAGAAAATTTACTACAAAAAATATTAACATAATTTTTTTCATAAATACAATCGGAAGAGTTAAGGGTTTTACATTTCTTTGTAGTTTGACGGTTTAATTCAAAAATTGTGCATTTTGTTGTGATAAAAGCATATTTTTTTTTTTTAATTAATGATTCATTATATCTATGAACATGATTTTAAGATATTGGCCTACTCTATTTGTCCGCCTCTTTGGGTAGGAGGGAAAAATTAAAAAAAAATCATAAAATAGAAAAAGAAAATAATTACACAACGGCAACACTTACAATATTATGTTATAACTTTTTCAAAGCCAGTAGTTCATTCTTTAATTGTGTTTTTAAATGAAGTAATTTCAGTGCTTAAAACCATATGTCTCATTGCTTTTGGCGAACAATCCGTGCGATTGAAAAACACAAGTGCGTGCATGTTTATTTCTTGTTGCGACTACGATTTTTTTGATCGTCAAAATTGCGTATGTTTGCATTTCATTCATTTTGACTTGCGACATTTGCGTCCCCAGAAAAATCAGTCTTTTAAGCGTCGCGATTTTTGGTATCATTCATTCACTCACATATATCATTTTTCGCGAATGAATAATCATACGATCGAAATCTTAAGTGTGTTCCTAAACTCATTCACATTTCACACTTATCATTAAAGCCTTCTGTTTAATATTTAAATAATAGTTATGGCAGAAAAAATATGGTGTTTTTATTTTTCCTTCCAGTACAAAAATAGTGGAATTTTTTTTCGAATCCGGCGGGATTTTAAAAATCTCATCTACCATCACTGCCTATCATTGTTTTAATCGGCAGGTATAAAGGTTCTTTTAACCATTTTTTTAAAAGAATTTTTTTTATAAATAGGTTTGGTGTTTTTATTTTTCCTTCCAGTACAAAAATAGTGGGATTTTTTTTCGAATTCGGTGAGATTTTAAAAATCTTATCTCGCATCACTGCCTATCATTTTTTAATCGGCAGGAATAAAGGTTTATCTAACCAAACTTTTTTTTTTGTTTTTATTTAATTTTTTTTTAAGAAATAAAACTTATTTCATCTAAATCGATAGAAAGAACGTTATTTCCACTTTCTATTGGTTAAAATATTCCTTAAATTAAAGATACATTTTTAAAATTACTTTTTCTCTTTCAAAACATTTTAAAAATGGTGAAAATTTGAAAACACTATTCCCGAAATAATAAATTCTCTCATCCTGCCAAAAAAAAAGGAAAACAAAACAAAAGCTTATTCAAAAATCACATCCTCATAGTAATAAAACTTAATGGTTGCCTGGATATCAACTACTATACCTTATATGGCCTCAATATTCAATTTCAAAATACATCTACGATGTGCTGAAAAAAAAAATATGAAAGTTCATTCGATTTGACAAAAAAATAAAATAAAAATCATTTTCACAACAAAATTCTGATGATGATTTCAATTTCGATTGCCACTTTATATAGGAAACTTATTCCAAATGTTTAACGATTTTTAGATAAAATGGCACCCAACGTTAGGGGTTAATCTAAATATTTATTTAAATTCAAATTGCTTTAGAATTTATGGAATATCAAACTCTCAATATATTCTGATGAGTCATTTTCTATGCAAATAACTGTAATACCTAGAAGATGCAAAATGTATGTTTTAACATTTAACACCCAATATGATGGAAGGAAAACAAAACGCGTTTTGTAAAAATTATTTTTTACGGGAATGATATTTATCTTATTTTTATTTGATAGCAGATTTGTTTTAAAATCTTTTACGATTCAATATATTCCCGTTTGTATGGGCGTATTAATTGTTTTCTCATATCTTAGTGAGTTTGGGCATCTTGATGGCTTGAATCAGGTGCTTTGAACTTTTTAACTTACAATTTAAACAAATTTTCATTGAGACACTGATTAAGGTCATATAACCGGATAATCGGATTTTTTTTTTTAAATAACACAGAAGGAACACTCCTTACACGTAAAGCCCTCCATCCGCTACGAATATCCACCAACCGTGCACTACTGCTCCTTAGCGTTCGTTTGAAAAGGCTATCGATGCCAATATTAATTTGTGGAATATAACATCGTTCAAATATTCTCCGCGGCTTCTCTGGGTGGCGAGCATCCGAAATTTCCAATGACTCTGGCGCTTATGTTGGCGGGGATGGCCAGGCCACCGTCGTTCTCAAAGAATTATAGACCGATGTCGCCGGCAGCCAAAAATCCACTTCAAACAGTCACTTTTTCGGGATGGAATAGACGCTCTTGGATTTCATATGCATTGGTATCGTCCCAAATTCAACAATTTTTTTGTTGACGTACCCCTTCATCCAGAAATGGGCCTCATCGCTGATGATAATTTTTCGATGAAAATTTGGATCAGTTGCCAACTGCTCCAGAGCCCATTCAGCCAACACAAGTCGTTGGCTATGGGTCAGTTGAATTTTGTACGGGAGCAGCCCCAAGTCACGACGCAAAACTCGCCAAGTTGTGGTCTGCGAAAGTTCTTGTGAGCGACGCGAAATCGACTGCCTCAAATTCTCCTGCACACTCTCACGGATAGCGGCGATGTTTTTTGATGGATCTTGCGTTTCTTCGACGTACGGGTGTTGGCTGATCGTTTACTGAACCAGTTGACTCAAATTAATCCACCACACTGTAAATAGTCCTCTCGTTAGGACCATTATGGCGACTGTACAATGGGCGAAGCGCGTGGAACGTTGCTCGAACAGAACACCCATTTTGATAAAAAAGTTTTATCATTTCCACGTGTTATTGAACGCTGCATCCGTCCATGGTGATTTGGCAGACAGACTGAATAAATGACAACCAATTTGACAGATGCATGCAGCTTCAACTATATGGCCGCTATCAACTGTCAAATTTTGGAAGTCCCTATCGGAAAACCCTTTATTTTTAGATTCCTGGTACTTTTTGAACCAACCTGTCCATCATCATCTTACAGAACGATTTAAATGATTCAATCATGTTTTCACTCAAAATACATTTATTTCATTCACTTCCCTTTTAATTCACACTATGTTTTGGCAAAAAAAACTTATTAAGTTCCATAGCAACTATACTGAAATTTATCATAGACCAAGCTGATTCAGAACAAAATGCACTTCGCTTCAAACTAAAAAAGCCCCATAATCGACTTCATCTCAAATTTAAAAAAAATCCAAAAATTATTCATAAAACATGTGTGAATCCTTTAAAACTACAACAAAAAAAAAATGTTAAAACAAATTCCAAGAATTATTTGCGTTACTTTAACTTTTCGATAACCAATTGTGTTAGCACAAAGCCAAATTTAATGGGATGAACCAGGGTGTGCTTTAGCCATCAACCATAGTTACCACAAATTGTTGGCCAAAGAGCTCTCAATTGCAACTACATACTTTCATATACCTACAGTATAAATCTACTCTGCTGCTAGTTGGTATAGTTCACCACATGATAGTTACTCGCTATCATATACCGCCACCCCATCACAGTGCCAGTATAGACCTTCGCATCAGTCCATTAAGATGTTTCATACAGTTTCGTTTGATTGGGCTTCACAAACTTCTTTATGTGTGTGTGTATGTTTGTATGTGCCGGGATCCACAATCAACAACAATTAATCTTTCAATATTTCATTTGTCGAAAATGGCGTAAAGTAATTGCACATACAACAAGAGCTGGGCCTCTTCATCAAGTAGTGCCTCCGCACCTCCACACTCTGAACATCAACAGTCACTATACCACCCACACTTTAGCAGTTTTATATCTTCTCTTAACGTTATTGTTGTTGGTTCAGTTTTGTTGTTGTTGTTGTTAAAATAACGTTTACTCTGTTGCTGTCGTATATAGGTCCTTCTCGTCCAGCTGATACTATACTCAGTTTTCCCCTAATGGTGGTTATTTATGTGAGACAATAATTAATGAAACACGTCAAGCAAACAGGAGTAACTACACCATTACCACCTCCACTTTCATCCTTTTACCCGCCTCGCTCCTTCACACATTCCCTTTAACGTCGTCGGTCGTCGTCACCGCCACATCCATCAGCAATCACTCTCCTGAACAAAAAAATAACAATAAAAAAATATATACCAGCTCCGCCGACGACGACGCTTGAGGGCGCCAGTGTTCGCTGGAATGTAGTCATTGTTTTATATTTTGTAGGCGTGTAACAGACGTGTTCGCCCGCAACCAAAACCGCGAATGTTCGTGGCTGAACTGCCACACCATGGCACGTGAATGAATGAATCCAAAACAACTATACTCCAATATGGGTGAAAACTCGAGTCCTTTCTATAGCAGTAGAATCCTTTTTTGACACATACTCACACACCCACAATCCTCCCCCCCCTTTACCCCCACTCACACAAACCTCCCCCCCACCCTTTACCCCAACTCACACAAACCTCCCCTCCCTTTACCCCAACTCACACAAACCGACAGACAGAACGATTTCGAAACACTTGAAACATTTTCATGCAAATATCATTTTTCATTCTATTATAGGTATACGTGTGGCAGGCCTGGTTATGGCTGCCACGAGCTTTGTTGGGCCACAGCGGAGAGAGTTAGAAGTTTGTTTGTTACTTGGTTTTAATTCTAAAGCAGCACAACACAGTTGTTAATGTTGTAAGAGTAGATTAAAAGAATTCAGAAAATATATATCTAATGTATGTAAATTGTATATGTGTATATGTAAATAAAAGGAGAAATAAGTAAGTGTGAAAATAGGTAAACAGGAAACGGATATTCGGCATGTTTCAACTGTGAAATCACATTAAATTTTTTTTATTTTTTTATTTAATTGGGCTAGGAAATTTGATAAGCCCTATGGAATGTAGAAATTTTAATTTTCGGAAACGAAATTAATTTTTTGATTATGTTTCCTTTATGATTTAAGGAAAGAATAGAGATTGAGACCCGTCGAAATTTTGTATGCTTACTGATCAATATCGAAATTAATATTTAGAAAAAAAAGCGAAAATCTCCAGTAAAAAAATTTATTAGGAGAGTTATAAATACCCCCCTCCCCACAGGGCTGTATTCAAGTGATTTTCTTCTGCCGAATTTCATACAGATTCATGCGAAAATTACCTTAACCATTGTTTTTATTTGTTTGTTATTTTTTACAAACGAAAATCGAATCGACAAGACAAAAAGCGGGAAAGTGAAAAATCTACAATTTGCCAAAGTAACAAATCTGCAATGGGCCAAAATGAAAAATCGTGAGAGCGACAAAGTGGCAAAGCGACAAAGTGGTTAAGCGACAAATGGCAGAGCGTTAAAGAGGCGAAGCGATAAAGCGAAAAACCGTCAAAGCTAAAAAGCGACAAAGTGGCAAAGTAAAAAATAGAAAAAGTGACTGAAAGGTTAAGCGATATATCAACAAAGCAACAAAATTGAGAAAGTCACAAATCAAAAAGGCGGCAAAGCAACAAATCTGAAAAGCCAAAGTAACAAATTATAAAAGCTACAAAGTGGTAAAGTAAATGGTCAAAGTAGCAATTGGCTTATTGCGATAAAGTTACAAAGTGGCAGAATGGCATGGATGCAAAACGATAAATCGACAAAGTAACTAAATCGGGAAAGCTCGAAATCGAGTAAGCGGCAAAGCAACAGGTCTAAGAAGTGGCAAAGTGACTAATTGGAAAAGCGACAAAGTGGAAAGTGACAAATTTGGCAAAGCGACAAAGTGGAAAAAGAGGTAGCAATAAAACAAAGCGATAATGTGACAAAGTGGCAAAAATGGCATCAAAATCGAGAAAGCGGCAAAGCAACAAATCTGGAAAGCGGCAAAGTGACTAATTGGAAAAGCGACAAATTCATAAAGTGACAAAGTGGAAGAGTAGCATTCTGGAAAAGCGATAGATCAACACAGAAACAAAATCGATAAAGCTCCAAACCGAGAAAGCGGCAAAGCAATAGATCTAAAAAGTGGCAAAGTGACCAATTGGAAAAGCGACAAAGTGGAAAGTGACAAAGTGATAAAGTAGGTAACAATAAGCGATAATGTGACAAAGTGTCAAAATTGCAACAAAATCGAGAAAGCAACAAAGCAAAAAAGCGGCAAAGTGACTTATTAGAAATGCGACAAATTGACAAAGTGGTAAAGTAGCAATTAGGCAAAGCGATAACGTAATGTTATAAAGAGGCAAAACGATAAATCGACAAATCGCCAAAACTAATAGCCGACAAAGTGTCAAAACAAAAAAGTCACAAAGCGGCAAAGTGAGAAAATGGCATGGAGATAAAGCGATAAATCGACAGAGCAACAAAATTCAGAAAGACGCAAAAATCTGGAAAGCGGCATCAATGTGATAAATTGGAAAATCAACAAAGTGATAAACCGACAAAGTGGCAAAGCGACAAAGTGGTAAGGTGACAATGTGACAAAACGACAAATCTCCAAATTAGCAATAAGAGAAAGCGATAAAATGATAAATAAATTGGCAAAGCAGCAAAGTGAAAAACATGATCTCGTCGTCGTCGTCGTCGTCGTCGTCGTCGTCGTCGTCGAAAGCTACGAACTTCACACCGCTTAAACTTACTTTAACTTAGATCTACTTAACAACGAGAAGCCGAAGAAAGTTGAACCCTACGCGATTTATGTTTAAGCTCTTTTATCCCATTTCTGCATTTAAAAGTCTTATTTCAAGTATAGATTACATCAAGGGCTACTTTAACATACTTTTTCGTATCCTGCAACAGCGGATAGTCTGATATCTAAAACTATCATCAGACTTGTATTAAAAAAAAAATAAATGAAATTTTTCATGTCAACACCTAGTTCGAAGAATTAAAACAAAAAAAAAACATTTTTAATATCATCAAAAAAAAAAAAAAATACAAAAACCAGCTAAAAACACAAAGAAAGGAATTTAGTTTTTTAATATTAAAAAAACAAATTAAAAAATCAATAGGTACTTTTTATTTAAAATTTCATTTTTTAAAATAAAACTTTTTTTTGTTTGTGATCATAAAATTGAAGTGCACACATTTCAATTTTATATAGTCCCTCAGCTCATGCTGTTTTGCTTTGATGTCAATCAAAACACATAAAGTTTAATGCAAACACTGCACATCACATACATTTTCTGTTTTAAGCGCGCTTGTTACAAACCATTGAGGTGAATGCGCGAGGTTATCATATTCATTAATTAATTAATAAATTATATAGAAATAAAATAAAAATTTATATATTTTTTTTACAAAAACTTCTATAAAGAGAGAAATCCTGTTATTTTGATTGAAACACATGCACTGCACACCCAGTTGTGTAAAGCCATACATTATTTTCGAGTGGTAATTACATAGTAGAATAACCACAGATTTTTTGTTTATAAATTTCTACGTACTTTCGGAGCTTTTTTCAATTCATATTTTTTTTTGTTCATTCAGTTAGTTAACTATTTATGTGCAGTTATTATATACCCTTCCTTTTATATAAAAACAGTCCTTGAAATTCATAAAAAATCAAAATTACGGTCTGTTTTGTTTTGTTTTAAGCTTCCATAAAATTTCTATACAAAATCCACTGGAAGTTCTTACTGAGCATAATTAATTCTAGGTATGTGTTTTTATTCGTTTGTAATTAAAATGGGACCTAAGTACTTAGCTGTTTCCAATAATAATCAGTTTATCAATTCATTAAATTATAAAAAAGCTGCTATTTGTTGCTAATAGTTTTATTATAAAAAATTATTATCTGCAGCACAAACTATACAACAATAGCTTACCATTTTTATTTAAGGAAAAGCTTAAAATAATCTTAAAAACAAAGCACTTTTACCAACAAAATATGAAAAATATTTGTCAACTTTAATAAATCTCATAAACATCCAAAAATAATCTTAAGGAAGCTCTTTACAGGTTCCGTTTGGAAGCATTATCGAAACTTAAAAATTTACAAAAATACGCAGGGTTTAATTTTTAGAATCTCAAAATTATAGTTTCCCTGAAGCCAATTTAATCGAGGAATCCAATATCAGGCAGTGATGTCAGAGTTTGATTTCAATATTTGGACAATAGTTTAAAAAAAAGTGGACTTATAATTCTATAAAAGCAGATTGAATGATTTAAAACAATAATATAATATTTAATTGAAAAGAAGGGACCCTAAATGGCTACCCTGAGGAACTTCAGCAAAAATCCATGTTGCTTTGAGGAGGTTTATATTTATATTTTAAAATGCCTTAAAATCGCCATATGTTTCTGGTTATTTCGCTTAAAACAATGAACACTATTCTATTATAGATACTGCCACACTATGTATGCCCGTGCCCATAATATCAAAGCCTTTCTAAACAATCTCTTTATTATAATGACCTTCCTTTTCACGATTCAATTAACTTAAGCTATTTTAATTTTTTTTATCATGTATTCATTTTATTCAATGCTTAATGCTCTCTTAAAAAAATATTTTACATTATACTCGTACCTATACCTACTCATATAAATATAACACTGACCTTTTTTCTGTTTGCGTTTCAAGAAAAGTAAAAAAAAAAAAAAAAGAATCACTTCATCACTATCCTCGTCAAAAAAAAAACACCTGACGAAGTCTACTCTTTCAAACCTACTATGCATTTTAACGAAGGTAATTTACATGGAAATCGTGCCACGTCTTCATCTGTCTTTTTAAGCCTCCTTCTGTGTGCACCCACAATTTATCTCTACACTTTGTCCCTCTCCATAAGTACGCGATGTATATCTTACACCGTTATTCTTTTTTTTTTATTTTCTTAACTCACATCCGTCAGCAGTGTCTAACGAATATTTCACATAAAACGAAAAAATAAAATAGGAACATCCAACTGTATGAAAAAAATAAGAAGTGAATCCATTTTCTTTTGGTTTGACGAAGAAAGTTACCCCGTTAACGTTACTCTCAAACGCACACATAAGTATTAGGGTTACCATTTTTGTTTTTAAATAATTTGGGGCCCGTCGAACACAAGAACCTTTTTTTTTCAGAAATTGTAGAGCTAAAATCAAAAATAAATATTATGACAAAGTTTGCAAACAATTTAACCACAATTTTCTGGTAAATAGTAGTTAATTTAATTAAATGCGTTCTTAATTTATAAACTTTTAAAAAATTACTACACAACGTATTCTTCTTTAAAAAAAAAAAAAACAAATAAATTATATTTACATTTTATTTATTTACAATTATAAAATTTTTAAAAATATTTAGTCAAATTTTTTTGCCAAATGCCATTAGGTAACCCTTTTGAGAATAAAGAATAAAAAGCAAGGATTGTATAACGATGATTTAAAAACTACGATTATGGTAATTTAATGCCATATCCTTGCAATGTTTGTCATCAATTTCTATTCTTTCTTCTTCTCTTCTTTTGCTGATGTTCTCACCTTTTGCATTGGATTTTTTCTATTTTTTTCTATTTTTTTTTCGTTGAATCTGCATTACTTTTTAAGGTTAGAAACGAAAGTGTGTGTTGGTGTGGGAGGCTTAGAGGATAAATGAATTCAAACACATACCTACCTACATACCTCTTTTTTTTTGGGAGTCATTTTAAATCTGCTGTTGAGTGCAAGTTCCTAGATTTCAGTTTGAATACAAAAAAATAAGACCTCTTTCTGCCTAGGTAAGGTATACCTACCTACCTACCTACAAAACGCCACCTGGTATTCTGTCATTGCATTTGGCAGCAGCATTAATCGGATTTGAAAAATACCAAAAAAACCGTGGAATCCATGACCCGGTAGGTCGGTGGTGTTGTTTGTGTAAATGGCACAAAAAAATGGTTCATTCGAATTGCAAGGTTTTTTATCGAATGCATGACGAGACTTTTGTTATTTTTTTTTTGTGTTTATATAAATAATAAATAAAAAAGTGAAATAGAATTATTTACCCACGGTACTGAAAGTGATGATTTTTTTCTAATAAATACATATACGGCATCAAATTGTGTTGGAGTTTTTTTTTTTATTTTTTTTTTGTTTGGACTAAAATAGTTGAGGTTTTAGAAAGAAATATTTTTGAAATCCTTGTCGTTTTTTTTTTGTTTATTTTTACAAGTAGAAAATTCTCGGTATGTGTATTAAATTTATTTTACAAATGCTTCAAAAAAAAAAAATAAAACAAATATTTAACCGACCATAAATTGAGAAGGAATGTCTTTTGAAATTCGATAGAAATTCTTGCATACGCTGATGATATTGAAAGTCCAAGGAAAAATTTCACTGATTATTTAAGCAGTTTTCAAGCGAAGAGAGAAATAATGAGCACTGGTAGTAAATGAAGTCTTTATTACCAAAGAGTTCTTTCTATTTTATATTAAAATCTACACACAAAATGTTTTATAATGGGTAACTGAACCTTCAAGTTAGTTAAAGGAATGTCTCTATCTAATCGCTGCTCAGACGAACAAAACCTACAATAGCTTTGAAATTAAACGAAAAATAACTCCGTACAATTGATGCCTCTTTGGGCTAAGAATTAAAGTTTGAGTAAAAAAAATCGCTTTCTTGAAGAATTGAAATACCGTATTAATTCTTGAACTTAATGGCACAAAGACATAAAATTTACAAAATGATACGAGGAGGAAGTTGTTTGCTTTAAAAAAAGATCATTATATCTTTTGTGTGTGGACGGTTTTTGGAAGAAAAAATTTGATGTAGATTTTTTTTTTAATTTGTTTGGATTTTTTTGTTTTTTTTTTTATTTTTTTTGATTTATTTAGTTTGTTTTATTTTATTTTATTTTATTTTATTTTATTTTATTTTATTTCATTTCATTTCATATCATTTTATTTTATTTTATTTTATTTTATTTTATTTTATTTCATTTCATATCATTTTATTTTATTTTATTTTATTTTATTTTATTTTATTTTATTTTATTTTATTTTATTTTATTTTATTTTATTTTATTTTATTTTAATTTATTTTATTTTATTTTATTTTATTTTATTTTATTTTACTGAATAGTCTGGAAATCGAAAAGAAGTTTTGTGAATTTTGAAAGGGTCTCCAAAAGTCTCCAAAGGCACCCATTTTAAATCCCCTACATAAATGATATTTTTTATACATCACTTCTTAGATCTTTGTTTTTATCCTGCAGCAGTAAAACCGTATAAAATAAATTTATTCTCTATTGGTACAAATATGAGGTCATGTTAAAGAAAAAAAAATCATCAATTGTAAATGCGAAGAACTATTCAAACATTCAAAAAAAAAAAAAAAAACTTAAAAATAAGCACCGACCTCAATATAAAGCTTCGCATATTTTTATCTGTTTGTAGAGAAATCCTCTCAAGAGCATTTTGTTTGTTGGTACACTCTTTTTAAGTTTTTTCTTCCAAACAAACAGAATAAAAATAATAATAATGAAAACAACAACAACAACGACTAACTATAAAACCGGATGTCATTTTTGTTGATATATCATTTAGTTTGGTTTCCATTTCTATGGTTGACTTGGCTCTTTTGTAGCCGACCAACCAACGATGAGAGTTTGTTAAGCACTTATTGTCGTTCTACATTTTGTCATCAACATTATATATGTATAATATAAATATATACATATATGTATACTTTTTTTTTTTAGTTTGAACATTTATAACAAAAAAAAATATATATAAGTAAAAACCTTTGGCAATCATTTGTTTTAATTTCCGGAAATGATTCTTCGAACGATTGTTGACAAAAGCCTTCAAGTGTTCAATCAATATAAATACATACTTATGAATGAACACAAACTCACACACAAACACACATCCATGTAGACACAATGAACATCACATATATTTAGGTAGAACTGTGTATTTTCATGCGAAAAGGACCAATTTGCAGATATTTTCAATTTCCTGAGGCCAGTTCTTCAATTCTGGGCACGAAGGTCAATATCCGGTCTTTGTGTGATATAAAAATTTATTTCCGGCTTCAAGAGAAAACAAACAAAAAAAATATATATATATGTATATAAAAACCAGTCAACGGATGCTTGAACAAATGCCAGAGTTTTATGAACGGAAGTCCAATTCTATACTAGATATACAGTCGCTCTAGTGTTTGTATTAATAATATTATAAAAAAAGTATATATGTACTATGTAGGTTATAGGTGTTATCAAAAAAGATATTTAAGGGGTGATGGTTTGGAAAATTCTTTAAAAAAAAGAAAACGTTTTGAAAAAAAAAACTTAGTATTGAAAGATTAAGCAGATAACCTTTGAGACCAGAGACAAGATTGCAAAGATGTTGTGAAACATATGAAGCTTAGACCACTGTCATACGAGGAGATATTAGTTTCCGGCAATTTTTGTTTTTAGGAGAGAAGGGCACGAAGGAAGATGATTTTGACGATGAATTTTTCGAATTTTTGTCAACGAAAGAACCACAGTACAGTATTTACAGGTATATATGTGGGCTGGGGAATCTTAGCACTTCATGTATGGGATATTCGCAAAAAAAGTCCCATCTAAAAAGCCAGTAATTGATCATAAAAGGTCAGGTACTTTCAGTAATTGGTCAGCCATAGATTTGGTTCTAGTAATTTTTAAAGTTTTTTTTAAAGTCATACCGATTTTTTAGAACCTCATTTGTGGGATATTCGAAAAAAGTAATATACCATCTGAAAAGTTACTCAATCCTTATAAAAGGTCAGCCATTGGAATCAGAAATTGGTCAGCTATAAATTGTTTGTTATAAATTTTTAAATATTTTTCAACCTCATGCAAGGTCATGTATACCTAAAGCATCTCGTTTATGGGATATTCGAAAAAATATATATGAATATGAAAGGTAACTCAGATGTCAAAAAAAAGCCAGGCAATTTCAGAAATTGGTCAGCTATAGAATTTTTTAATAATTTTTTTAAATATTTTTTAAGGTCATGTGGACCGTCATGTAGAACACATACATGGCTGTGGGATATTAGTACCTCATTTATGGGATATTCGAAAAAATATATATTAATATAAAAGGTAACTCAATCGTCTTAAAAAGGTCAGGTAGTTTCAGTAATTGAATTGGTCGCCTTTCAAATGAAATACTTTTTTTTGCGAATATCCCATAAATGAGGTGCTAATATCCCACAGCCATGCATGTATTCTACATAATATTTCCCAATTTATTCATAAAAGAAAATGAGAAAAAAAATTCTATCAATCTCCATAAAATTATCCAATACAAAAATTACCTCCAACTTCCTTTGAAAAACATAACGCTTAATCTTCAAGTCAATAAATTGCTACCATCAATTATCAAGAACTCCCAGTAGTTACACAATAAGCCACATAATGAAAGCTAGGGACTATATAATATATATACTTGCTTTTTAAATTGTGCACAAATAATGCTAATTAAGTGCACTCCTCTCAACTGTTACAAATCGAAAAATAAAGAAAAAAAGAAAAAAACCGAAAATGCCTGCAAAATTCAAAGCCACTTCTTTCGCCTCCACACTTCTCTCTATACATAAAATACTCGTACTCGTACACTCCTTTATATCCTTCTGTGATCATTTTCTCTTCGAAAATTACGAACTCCATTAACTCAATTGCAATTAATTATTCAAATCCACTTTAAATGCTAAATATCCCTCGATTCAATTATTTTTGATGCCGAATACAAACCGTTTGGGATTTTTTTTTCTCCTCCTGCCTTTTTTTTTATATTTTACATCAATTAAATGAGTAAAAGTTTAACGTTATTAATCCCAATCGTACTCATTGGTAAATAACGAAATTAAAATAACAAATGAAGTTCCGTAATTTAAACGACATCGTTGGATGGATGGAATGATAATTAAAAAAAAAAAAAAAACAAAAAACAAAAAAAAAGTTAAAAAATTATGCCTTTGAAGATTTATTAAAAGGACTAATGAGTTAAAGTTGGGTAGTTTGAAAAATGAGGTTTTGTATTAAAAAACAAACGAATTATCTATCCAAAAAAATCAAGGTGGATTAATTATAAAACAAGCGCAGGGACAAAACTCTATCATAAGTCCATAAAAGACGAATGTCCCACTTCGAAAGGATATGAGTCCAATATCATACTATGGACTAATGTGCCTACCAAGTGGACCAGAATTGCATCTTTAATTTTTTGAAGATGAGTACCATGTCATTATTTCCGAAAAATGCTTGATTAGAAGTTTCTCGTGTTAAAAAAAGGATGTCTTAAAGTTACGCAGTAGGTACCAGTCAAAAACATAATTTTTAAACTTTTTTCAAAAGAGATTTTAGAAAATTAGATTATTTAACTAACCGTTTTTTTCCAAATAAAAAATATGGAGTTTTACGGTTAGATAGAATGATTTTTACATTCCCGTGGTAACATATGTAATGCCAAACATTTTGAATAAGCTTTTATTTAATTTAGTTGGAACATAAGTCCAAAATTAGACTGGTGGATTTATGTCCTTTAGAAATAAGAAATAATTTCTTTGTTAAATAATTTCCTGTGGATTTATGTCCCTGCATCTGCCTGGCTATGAAATTTTGAGGTCAGAATACCGAAAATCAAAATCCCAAAAACCTAACCCCCCGGAAAACCCAAAATCAAGAACATCCAAAATCCAGAAGATCTAAAATCCCGAAAACCCGCAATACAGAAAAGCCAAAATTCAGAAAACTCAAAATTCCGAAATTCAAAACTACGAAATTCAAAATTCCGAAGTTTTTTTTCAGAAATCCCAAAAATTTAAACACGGATTTAAAAAATAAATTAATTTTGAAATAATGTCCTGTGGATTTCTGTCCCTAAACCTGCCTGGCTATGAAATTTCAGGGTCAGATTACCGAAAACCAAAATCTCAAAAACCTAAAACCCAGAATATCCAAAATCTAGAAAAATGCAAAATCCAAAAAATCTAAAATCCAGAAAACCCAAAATCCAGAAAATCCGGAAAACCCACAATACAGAAAAGCCAAACTTCTTAAAATCCAGAAAACTCAAAATTCCTAAATCCCAAAATTCCGATTATTTTCTCTGAATTCCCAAAAATTCAAATACAGATTTAGAAAATAAATTCATTGTGAAATAACGTCCTGTTGACTTATGTCCCTGCACCTGGCCCAAAATCCAGAAAACTGAAAATCCAGAAAAAAAAATCTCGAAAACCTAAAATACAGAAAACCGAAATTCCCGAAAATCCAGAAAACTCAAAATTCCGAAAGCCAGTTAAGTTCGCCTTTTTAACAGAAAACCTAAAAAAATCAACAAGGGATTTTTTTTTTATATATTTATTTCGTTAAAAAAAAATTACAGTGTGTTATCGCACAATTTACATATTTTGGATTTTTTGTTACTCATACTTTTTGAATTCTAAATTTTCTGAATTGTTGGTTTTGTTTTCAGGATAATGGGTTTTTGGGATATTGGGTTTTTGGGATTTGGGGAGTAGAGAGCTTAAACAAATTATCAAATGGTTTTTATCAAAGAAATTTCTTGAAGATTTTGAGAAATCCCTGATTTGCGTCGATTTATCATATAAATTACGAATTTTAAGAGCGACAGGTTTATGCAAGCCAATGTTACCTCGTAAATTGACAATTTATGCTAAATGTACTAGAATATTTTTTATTTTTCTACAAAACGTTCAACAAATCAAAAATGATGGTTTTTCGGTTGAATGAAGTAATTCATCGACCTATTGACTTAAATTGCTTCCTTATCTTTACCAATCTAATTCCTTAAAACAATACATTATATCTCAACATAAATTCGTTTCAACAAAAAAAAAAAAAAAAA
Organism: Epistrophe eligans; assembly: GCA_951394125.1. NCBI lineage: Eukaryota > Metazoa > Arthropoda > Insecta > Diptera > Syrphidae > Epistrophe > Epistrophe eligans. The sequence goes on from OX596028.1 coordinate 107,200,211, forward strand.
AAAAAAGAAAAAACTGAAAACTGAAAACACTCAACACGAACAACTTTCATTAGTCAAATTGATAGCTGATGATGGCAACCGAAACGAAAGGTAGAAATTTAAAACGATTACCAAATGAAATGCTGTTGAGTTTTTTTTTTGTTTATTTTGCTGTCGACCTCACCAGATATCATTATTAATTCTACAAATTGCCACAAAATTTTACACAAATGGTCTACGAGCTTGTTTTTTTTTTTTTTGAAATAACTTCTGAGTTTTTGACATTACTTGCATACCTGTGTAAAGCTATAGGATTATTTTTATCGTTTTTATTGTTTGTATTTTTGAGCAATAAAATGTTCATAATCAACCTGCAGACTTTCAGTCTACATTTATAGATGAGGGTTTGGGATTTAATTTTTATATTTTTATTTTTTCATTTTTTTATTTTTACTATCGTTGCCCACAGACCCCATCACCGTCATTGCGACCTCAAGTTGGTTGCATGCCATTTTCTGAGTATAATTTCATTTATTTTATTATTACTCTGAAAGCTATACGAGTTGAGTTGAATACCTCCTGGATGACAGGAGCAACATTTGTAACTATATAGCGAGAATATACACATATTCATATAAAAATTTCTCGGGCTGTCAGTCAGCCACTTGATGGCAAATTTGGATGAAACACGAATGGTTATTTTTTTCCAATTACATCATGAAATTGGTATGGGTACAAGATGATGATGAAGCCTTTAATTTTTTTTTTTGTTGATAGGTTTATCCTCATTTACTTAACTATGAGAGAAGTTAGGGGGATGGAGTGGGGGGGGGGAGGTGGTGAGTTTTATTGAAATTGATTGCAACTTTGTTTTTTTTTTTTTTCTCTGCAGAAACAGACGCGTGCCAAGAAGTCACAATCTTATGGCATTTCAACGCCAGTCACGCAAAATAATTCTAGACCACCACCGTGAAAAATAATAAAAATAAAAACAAAAAAAATCTTTGAAACCGTGTCGTGACTTTTGTATTAGTGTGGATTACAATTTGTGGTAGTAAATTAAATAGCTGATGGAGTTAAAAGATAATATGTTTGGAATGTTATTTCATTAAGATTGATTTCTTGTTTGATATAAAAAAATTCAATTATGAAATATTTTTTTTTTTAAAGAAGAATTAAGAATATTCATAGAATTGTGTGATTTTTCTTAAGGTCTAGACTACTTTGAAGTTCCATCTATCCATATCGTCACGTTTTGCCTTTCATCTTCTCTCATTAACAGCCAAATGCATTTTCACACTTCCGATTCAATGTACTTGTATAAATGTGAAAGTGACATCACGCTTTGTGTTTCCGGATTGAGTCAAAATCAACCAAATATCAAAAGAATTAATTGCCTTCGTTCTATCTTCAAATTATTTCAAAATTGATTGCTCCCAGAAATAGAAGTTCCATTTTTTTATTTTGTAGAAATATTCTTCAACTGCGATATTAAAGGGTTTTTTTTCTAATAATAAATTATAAGCAACCAAATTAATAATTCCCAAGATACTCTTAGGCCGTGGCCATAATTAATAATAAGTTAAAAAAAAAAACCTATTCTAAAAATATACTTTTATGATTAAAAAAAATATAGCTATATTTCTACCACAAAATCAAAAGTAATAAAAACATGATAATGGTGGCAGCAGAAATGGCGCCCAACGGGAGGTGGTTTAAATAATTTCCTAAAGCCCTTCCCTATAATATTCATGATAATAAATATATTTCTTCTACTTCCTTAGAATGAAAATGTAGAATAATAATAATTGTGTGTTTTTTTGTTGTTGTTGTTGTTGTTGATGTATACCTTAACTTGATTAATGGCTTTTTCAATTTCATAAAATTTTATACATAATGTATTATTATGTTTATTGTTTTTATTTTTGGATGGAAATTGTGCTTCTTTTTTTTTGTTTGTGATTAATTACCATCTGGTCTTAAGTAAACACCTTTTTATGTAGATATACTTTTGGAAATCTCACAAATAAAAAAAAAAACAGGCAGAAGATTTAAGGCAATAAAAAAATCTATTAAAATGTTCATTTCGGACATACCTACTTATTTAATATTTGTATTAAAATGATTTAGATTTATTCTTGTTTTAATTTAAGGAAGAATTATTTAGGATAGAAATGATGTATTTTTTTTTTATTTTTTGTCCATATTTAATTTAAGATTTTTTGTTAATATTATTTATTTTTCCTTTCATTTATTTCATCGAATAAAATTAACATAAATATCTGCGCCTTAGGAAATTTATTTAGCCAAAGATTTTCCTAATTTTTGAACTTAGTATAGAATTTATAAGGAATATTATAAAGAAAAACAAGAAATAACCATTTGATGGAGAGTTAAAAAAAAATCTTAATTTTACTCATAAATTTAGTAAAAGACGAAAATTCGCAGACAAAACCAGGTTTTGTTTACTAACTGTAAAAAATTGCTTATCCATTTAAAATTTTCTTAGGATCATGAACAGTTTTTATTGAAAACAAAATCAATTTTATAAAATAACACTTTTACCGCCCACAATCACGCCCACTTTTCATAAATTAGAATTTTATCCTTTTTCTTAGGAAAATTAACAGTTTTTATTGAAAAAAATCAGTTTCATAAAATAACACTTTTACCGCCCACAATCACGCCCACTTTTCTTAAATTAGAATTTTATCCTTATATAACATCTTTTGAAAGCTGAAAATTTGTAATAGAGAGATTTTCTTGATACAAAACCGTGACACGTGGAAATCTTCCTACTACCACGCCCACTTTTATTATATCTGAGATTCCTTCTAATTTTATATCCCTTGATATGATATATATAACTAAAATATCATGAATTTAAAAAGCATGACATTTGTTTTTTATTTTTTGTAAGGTCCCGCCTATTGCCACACCCACTTTTCTTATATTTAAGTTTTTTTTTTACATACATAATATTAAGTTTTCGTTAAGAGTTCAAATTTCGTGTAGTTTGATAAATATCCAATAGATGGCGCTACGAAGCTTAACAGGGTTCAGTTATTTCAAAATTAAATATTTTTACGAAATAACCAAATATCAAAAACTCGCATGATCCTTTTAAAAAAAAATTCTATTTCCTTGTATGGTTTGACTTTGTTTTTTTTTTTTTAAATAACCTCAATTATTTAACGTCGCTAAACAACAAACAAATACAAAACATAGAGATCCCTAAAGTATCAAATTAATTCAAAACAACCATAAACACATCCTTTTACTCTTTTATTTTTTATACTTATTAATTATTATTATTATTTCGTTAACCATCTAACAACGAGTAGTTAAGAGAACTATTTTGAAAACCCAATTAAAAGTTTTAAGTGTGCTCATAATTAACATAAAAAACAAAAACAAAAATAGAAAAAAACATATAAATATTATCGACACAAAACGTTAAGTAAAATCATTTATAATGAGATTGTACTGCTTTTAGAATGTAAAACGAGTTAAATATACAAAAATTAAAGAAGAAAAAAATATTAAATGAAAGTTTATCCTTTAATGTACGCCTTCTTTCTGTAGAATGTTAACTTTTCAATCGATAAATTTTTGGTTAAGTTTTGTTTTGGTTTGATATAAAAAAAAAAAAACTTTATATGCACCAACCTGCATTAAAGTTTGATGTAGAAGTTTAAGATATAGTTTGGTGAAGTAAAAATATACTACTCTCAAAACTCAAAACTTAAAATAATGATATACGATAAACTACTTTTTGGAAAAGGAATATTTTTTAAAGGAAGGAATAAAACACGTGTAGACTCCATACAGCAAATAGCAGTTAAATTAAGAAAATCGGAAAAGGTGGAATTGCTGAGCAAACATTATGCGTTCAATAATAATTTTTGAGAGAAAGTTTTAAAAAAGTACTCGATCAGTCGAGTCGCGATTATTCGATTCTCGATTATTTGATTCTTGATTATTCGATTCTCGATCATTCGGTTCTTGAACATGCGATTCTCGATCATTCGATGTCTCGATTATTGGAGTCTCGATCATTCGATTCGCGATCAGTCGAGTCGTGATCATTCGAGTCGCAATTATTCGATTCTCGATTATTGGAGTCTCGATCGCGACTCGACGATTATTCGATTCTCGATGATTTGATTCTTGATTATTCGATTCTCGATCATTCGATGTCCCGATTATTCGATTCCCGATCATTCAAGTCGCGATTATTCTATTCCCCATCATTCGAGTCGCGATTATTCAATTATTTATTTTTTTAAAAGTATTAATTCTTTCAACTTATTTATATTTAAATCTTACAAATGAAAAAAACACACAATAGTTACATAAAATTATACAAGATTCCATTTTAATTTTCCTGCTTACCCATAGGTACATAAATATAATTAATTCCATCCTTAATCGAGAGCTTATTGCCATATTATGAACTATAAACATGCATCACAAAAAGCGGAAAATAAAATAAAACCACTATTTATTTATTTTTTATATACGAATAATAATTGTACAACGCACCTTTTAACATTCATACACAAATTGCAGAACACTTAAATAATATATAGTATAGGTATACAAAATTGCACACAAAACCTTATCCTTATTATCCACACAGGATGGCAGCTTGGTTGTATATTGCCCGACAACTATGATTCAACAGAAAGGATAAGGGAATCATAGCACGCGATAGCAATCTAAAAAAAAACGAAACACCACGTTATATGGAGTTGGTCTATATGACGTGGTGTGGTCATTTAGTGTAGAAACATTCTTTATAAATAAATATATGTATGTGAGTCTTTGCTAAAATAGTTCCTGGAAAGCGAATGAATGAAAACAGAGTTGTTTTTTTCTGTTGAATTCTTTGCATAGGTACGGAACGTGTGTACAACATTCTAGCACAGCATATAGCAGAGAAGTTAGATAACCCAAAGGGGTTAGAGATGGATGGATAATGACGGTGACGGAACCATGTGGTTTGTTTGTATTTTCACTGACTGATTGCCATTATTTACTTTTCTTATACGTTTTCGTTTTCCCATTCGGTCGGTCCATGTTTGTCCTGACAAATTAACGACTTACCTTGTGCTGTTTGCTTCTAGAATTTGCTGATGATTTTATTTTTTTGTTTTTTGGTTTCCTGATATTTTTGGAATAAACTTTTAAATTTGATTTAAATAAACTGCCTTCGCACAGTGGAATATTTTTTTTTTTTTAATAAAAAAAATTGAAAAAAAGGAGAAAAAAGAAAACAACAAGGATATATTCTTCAACAACAAGACCACAACATATCTTCCAGCAACAAATTAATTAATTCCATAGCTGACAGCCGGACAGCTTTGATTTATTGACTGCGGCGGAAGTAGTTCCTTTTGGCAGTTGCTTTAATCGCTTTTTAAGTGCTGACCTGTAGGGAAGTTGTAGGCTTTTAGGTGAATCCTTTGCTTGCAAGTTGGTTTAATTAACCTGTCAGGATGTGGCTCGTTGAAAATAGGGAGAACTTTTTATATATACATATATGCAGCTATGTATATGACGATTGACTATAAACAAATGCCGACAGCTGACACGTTAAGTCGTTAACCTTTTTTTCTTAACTTTCCTGTTGTTGTTTCATTCAAAACTTCAATATTAATATGATGCGAGTATGTTATCACACCCTTCCTTCCCCTGTTTTTGTTAGCTTTATCCGTCATAATACAGAAGTCTTGTAGAATTGATTATTGGAAGTTTTAAGGTGATTCTGGTGTGAGAGTCATATTTACTCCCGCTGAAGCACTTATTTTATTAATACTCTTTCTACAAATTTATATTCTTTATTTGTCACCTTAGCCTAATGTCTTAAATTAAAGTAAGATATCTATTGGTTTTAAGTCAAGTAGATCTGGGTATAGGTCGATAGAATGACGTAATCATCAAACAGCGTACATAGCGAATTAATGCAAATTTTAGGATTTTTTCAATCACTTCCTATTACCATGCAAATATGAAACATCATGTTAGAAATTTAAATTCAAACAATTTTTATATAAAAATGATAAAATTTTTAATTTATTCTCTATAATTATTATACATGTTAACAAATTAGACTCATATACATTTTTGGTCCGAAAAACCAACTACCAATCTCAAAACACTAAACAATATTTTATAATAAAATGTCAAAGCTCTCATTATATTGCTTCAATGGTTTCGTATTTATTTTTGAATTTGCATGAGAGCAATTCAAACAAAATAAATAGTTTAGCCGCAACCTCTCACTGTGCTTGCTCTCTCTACATAATATGTATAAACGGAAATGCGTGTACCCAAATAAAACAATCATCCACGTCCTTGTGTGTTTATACGAAACAAAGTTGCACATGGGCAAACATCCACATTCCTATACTTTATGTCCATACTTATATTATGAGGGGTTTATAATGCGGCTAAAAAGGACATCACACGAAATTACCGCACAAATATTTTGTTTTATTTATGAATTGATTTATGCGAATGATGGTTTTATCATTGGGCGTTGTTGTTCGTGGTGTTGGCAGTTGATTGTGCAGCAGCAGCATAACGAGTCCTCTGCGAATATTAGTTTAGAAATTACTGTCTATATAAGCACCACCACCCCGTTTTACAGATGGCCCAACAATTATTATTATTGCAAATTTACGAACAAAATATTTTATGACAAAATATGGAATCTGTCATTTTTTGAATGGCTATGTGTCTATGCCTCGTGTGTGCCATAATGTGAATGTTGAGTCATGTTATTATTGAGAGAAGCAAGAGATTTAGTTTTCAAATTATAATTGAGAAATATTTTGACGCTTAATATATGAAAAGCTCAAAACACCGTGGTTTTTAATCAAATTTATGGATTAATTGATTTAATTTTAATTTTAATTGATACCCTCATGTCAGCATTATACAAGTTATCTAATATTATTACATATTTATAAAGCAGGGACGTAGGCATAATTATATTGACTTAATTCTTCGGTTTTCAAAATTTCGAAGCTTTCCAAACTGGTTGGGGGTTCTTAATTCAAACAAATGAAAAAAAATGATTTTTTCGAAAATGTTCGAATATTTTCGAACAGAATTATGGCATTACTTTTCATTCACCACTCAAAACCACAACCTCTTATGATGCAAGCTTGGTTGTGAAAATGTCGCCATCCAGAAATTTTTAAAGGAAGTTGAGTCCGAAATTCGAAAATCATTGAAATTGCCTTGGATCGAAATGTTTGGAGAATAAATAGTTGCAGTAGACTTTGGAAAACAGCTATAATATCTCCATAGATTTTCGAAACATTTTTGAAAAAAATATATTTTTTTCGAATTAAAAAAAAAAAAAAATATTTTTTTTTTCGAAAATCTTTAAAAAAATGTTTTTTTTGAAAATCTTTGAAAAAATGAATTTTTTCGAAAATCTTAAAAGAAAATACTGTCAGCATTTTATATGTACATAAATGGCTAAAGCAAGGATTGAGTCTGTTCACCAATCGAGGCTTGGGTTCGAAATTCGAAAATCAGTGAAATCACGTTGGATCGAAATATTTGAAGAATAAAAAGTTCTAGAAGACTTTGGCAAACAGCTATACAATCTTAATAGATTTTCGAGACATTAAAAAAAAACGATAAAATTTTTTCGAAATTAAAAAATTTTTTTTTCGAAATTACGAAAATAAAATATTTTTTTTTTCGAATATCTAAAAAATCATATTTTTTAAAAAAATCTATAAGAAAATATTTTTTTTCGAAATTATTTGAAAAAGAGTTTTTTTTAGAAAATCTTTGAAAAAAATTGTCTGTATTAATAATGGTTGAAATAAGGATTAGTCTGTTCATTCTATATTCAGCACTGAAAACTGTTCTATTTTACCAGGCTTAATTGTTGAGATATCCCCCAGCTCGGAACCAATCACCGAGGTTGAAATGAAATTTAAAATTGTACCTTCTGAAAATAAAAATAAAGGGTTGCCACTTTTAAAATGTTCGCATACCGAATTTTGTTATTACTTTTTTGTTTTGGTTAAGTTTGAGAGGGTTTTAGAAACCAAAATAAAGCTGATAATCTGTTAAAAATTTATAAAATACACCTCCGCCACCCCTGATTTAATTCAATGACACACCAAAAACACTACTTTTTGAGTTAAAGTGTATAAAATTTCATCAGATTCAAACTTAAAGAAAACCTAGAACTTAGAGTTGCCTTGAAAAAAAAAATATATTATGTAGGTCGCCTATAGTAATACAGAAGTATGAGCCATGACGTGAATTTGAAGCTTCAAGTGATATGTCGTCATATTAAATGATTCAAGATGAAAATCTCAACTCAAATGTGAGTAACTTGAATATCCAATTGATAATGAAATGACCAATAAATTCAAAGCATCCTTGATCAAGTTTTAATTGTACCTTTTGGCATTATAATGTATATACAGATCCCAAGGATATACATACATATGTATGTATGCAATACAAATTATTTTCTCCTAAGGAAGCTCCAAAATTTCTAATCTTATATTATATAGCTTCTCTTAAGGTATAAGCCTGTATTAGATGATGCCTTCAAGTGGTCAATTCATATATATACTAAATGACGACAATAATGATGATGATGATGATGGCTAAAGATATAATATTATGTAATTTCAAGAATTGACTCCCTAATCAAGACATTTTCTAATCGAATAGAGATCGGAGTGCAGAAACTGACTGCAGAGGCAAAGGCATGGGAAGAGAGACAGAGACAGAGATAGAGAGAGACAGAGAAGATTTTGTATATTAAATTGAATGTTTGTCCTCATCGTCAAAATCAATGATTTTCATTTCCTTCAAGCATATACTACGAGCATATACACATATTATAAGGAACACCAATTGAATCGATGCATTCATTAAAATAATCATATATTATGTTGAATGATGCAGGCATAATTAAACAATTCGTGTATATGCTTTCAAAATATATGTATGTACGTACGTCGTACGTATGTACATATATTCCAATTTATGTATTTTAGTTATTCCTTAGGATATTGTATTTAGATTTGTTGTTCATGTTAGAAGATCCAGATGGAGAGAGTGTTTTAGGGACACTTTGTCTGGAAATACATAATTTTGAGATTTTGAAAATTTTTTTTTTATATGAATTTGTAGAGTTATATTTGATTCACAGTTATCCATCATTGATAATAATATTCTGTGTTATGTGCTATGTTCCTTACTTCAGAATCTAGCTCATACAACACCATGTATTACTTATTATTACATTACACCTGAATAATTTAATCAAAACTTAAATTTACACGTTTTGTGAGAAGAACTTGTCTTAAAAGATGATCCTAAATAGTCTATCATTTCTATTATTGTCTGTTTATTGATAAGATATTTTGAAAATCATGGAACTAGTTATTAAATTACGTTTACCTATTGATTTTAAGTTACATATAATTTTCATATAAGCTACAGGATCTCTGATATCTGAAGGTGTGGAGTTAAACTCTTAACAGTGAACCAGTTAGTTTGACTCGATGTTGTTTTCGAATTGTTTGTAGCAATTTCTAAGGGTTAAATAGCAATTAATTTATGATTTATATATTTTATATTTCTAAAGAAACATCTTTAAATAGTTCGTCGAGATTAGTTAATTTTGCATTTTTAACATAAGCACATCAACTGGTTCACTGTGCACCAGAGGATTGAAAAAGTGAATCAACGGGTGCTATATAGTAAACCAATAGTGTTTATTTACTATTTTATGGATAAACAAATATAAAAATTAAATAACAATAAACAGTTTGACTTACACAGAATTTTTTTTTAACTTTCACCAAATTGTAACGAAGCGTTACAACCTCTACAGTAAGTTATCATATGATATATAGTACCATATTAATATAAATAATAATTCTCCTAAAATAATTATTCGTAAGTTCGAGCGAAATCGTGAGACACCTATACGCACCCTTTTTATTACATCGTATATTATATATTGTGCACGACCACGGCACAACCATTTATAGACATTTAGTCAATAGAATCCAAATATTTAAAAATCCCATATGATTTTACACTTCCTATTTTTGCAGTTCACACTGTCTTTTATCCCTAAACTTAACAAGTTGAAGTTAAGGAAATGGCTAATTTTCTTTTATTCTCGTCTAATGGTGGATACAATCAAGAGTATAGAAAATTCCAGATCGACGTAAATCCTACTCAGGTGTCTCGGTTCGGTGGCAGATAAGCATTATTTAACGGAGTTCACTCTGCTTAAAAAATCTAATCTAATTTTTATTATAAAAATTGTTAGAAACATTAGTTAGAGTAGGGCGAACGGTTTTAGTTGTTGTTGTTTTAGTCATTGTTAGTATTAGTTACAGGGGTTTCCAATAAGAATTCTCGCCCGTTTCTTTCCTCTGAGCTTCTCTTCAAGTAGCTTCTCCTCCGAGGGTTCCGACTGTTTATTTCCCTAGGTTGCTTGCTAGGAACAAGAGTTTCCTTCGAGATTCTCGACCGTTTAGTTCCTTTGGTCTCCTCTTCAAGAATTCCACTGGACAAGGTTCTCCGCCGGGAGTGTTCGACCGTTTTGTTCCCTAAGGGTGTATGCTGACGACATTTTATATGAAATACCGTGTTAGTTATTTAAGTTACCGAAGATAATGACCCTTTGCCAATAGCTATGTGTCGCGTAACTAATCACAACTTTACTCAAGACATTGTGAAACAGACCCTAAATTTAACAAATCCCACTTAGCACCTTACTTTTTTAACTAGAAAGAAAAAAGAAAATTACAATTTCTAATTTAATAATAGTAAATTTAAAATATTTCCCCTATGCACAAGAATCAAAGAGCGTATAACTTTAAATTTTAATTGAATTCGAAAAGAATTGACAAGCGGTTGGTTTTCTATTTTTTCAACTTGTTTTTCTTGTACACAGGAAATGTGAAAATTGAACTGATTTACTGTGGGACGATGACAAAAAACTTTCTTGAATTTTTAAAAAGTATTTATTATTTTCAGAACTAAAGCGTGTTTTTTTTAGAGGTATAAAACACAATTAAATAAAACACAGATAAATTGTATTATTTGCTATAAAATTGACTATAATTGAAAAATAATTCTTTGTCATTTTTATTTGAATATGATTTCCGCCGTCTGGCCACCGCGGCTGGCTCGGATTTAGTCCAATCTTGAGGTCCAATCTTCGATCACTCTTTGCAGCATTTGGGTTCGTATATCGGCAATAACGAGGCGAATGTCATTTTCCAAGTCGTGAATCGGTGGAGACTAGTGACTTCACATAACCCCAAAGAAAATAGTCTAGCAGTGTTAAATCCCATGATCTTAGAGAGGCTGTGTGACATGTTGCGCCGTCTTGTTGAAACCACAGCTCTTCCCACATCAAGGCAATTCAATTCAGGAACGAAGAAATCATTAATCATGGCTCTATAACGGTCTCCATTGACTGTAAACCTCTGGCCGGCATCGTTTTTAAAAAAGTAAAGACCAATGATTCCACCAGCCCATAAAACACAACAAACTGTCAGTTTTTATGCATATAACGGCGGCGGCGCGGCGTCTCAACAATGGGTTGAGGGTTATCTACGCTCCAAATGCGGCAATGTTGCTTATTGACGTAGCCATTCAACCAAAAATGAGCTTCATCGCTGAACCAAATTTTTTTGAAAAAGCTCTCCACCAAAATTCAGTTTCGTTGGATTTTTTCGAAGTTGAATTCTAAATCTCCTAGGCTAGAAGGGGAGGATTAATTATTCAAAAATATATTACATTTAAGGTTCAGAAGACCTTATTTCTATTTTTAACTTCCAAAGCATACAAATCCCCGAGTGCGAGTGTTAGAAGTAGAAATAGTACCTGATACAAGCCATTTTCAAAAAAAAAAATTCTTTCACACATCAAGTTGATTTGTTCGTTAAACCAATATTTGGATATGGATAAAGTATACCTACAACAAAATAAAATAAATTTGGTGGCGGAACACACCGTGGAGAACCAAGGTTCAGTGATTTATACAACTCTCAACCATTCCGATTAGGAATAGAGGGACCTACAATTTCCTTTGTATAGGTGTTAGAATAGCTTGGAATTCGATCCCAAAATCTTTATCGTGACAGTCTTACGACAAAATATTTCGCAACGGGGTATTATTATTTGATGTAGTACATAACAGTCAAAAAAACACGTTGACTGCATTGGCTTGGCCACCTCGAGGCAACAAACCGAATATTTGATGTAAATACTAATACTACTATGTAATACTAATACTACTGAATTTCTGGAAGCAACTTTTTCAGGATCATAGGTGATGATGGAAAGCTGGCAGGCAAAAACTCTTCACGAGTTGGGTGCCTTTTAAGTCGGTTAGTTAATTATGGTTTAGGAAAAAACAACTGTACACTGCCTGGCAGTTTATTTAATGTCTTCAAAAGTGTCTCAAAGATTTATTTTTATTTTCACAGAAGCTCGATTCAAGTATGCAAACATTCTAAAATTTTGAACGTTTAACCCTAAACCGAAATTCCACATTCCTATCGATCCAAATTAATATTTTATACCATGTCAATTGAGACTCACTTGATCTTCTTCATACCACGTATTAAAATTGATGAAAAACAATTAAACTTAATTTACAATTATTAAATTAAATCTAAAACAATTTTTTAAATAAAAAAAAAAAAAATTGCAGACACAAACTCAATGGATTCATTAAAATAAAACCCGCAGTTCAAAAAAAGGAAAAGAAAAAAATAAATAACAAAAAATAAAATAAAAATTAAAACAATTATGTACTAATGATAACCCAATTTATTTCAATCCCGCCCTTCTTTATGGTCAATGAGTAACATTTAGGCATAGGTATGTGTGTGTGCGACATCAGGAAATTGATAAAATCTATTCCTCTTCTAATTACGGAAATTTGCGTTTACTAGTTATTCTCGTTTGCATACAAAATTCTCTATATACATATTTTGAACATCGAATAACACTATGACGCCCTGCTCTACGCCCCCCTCCTTTAACTTTTATATATTTACAACAAAATGCACAAATTATGTCCTTCAACTATTAGGTAGGTGTATGTTGTTTATGTGATGAGTCCGGTGGTATAATAGTTCGGCTAAAGGCATTACCGCACCATTTTGGTGGGTTGTGACCTCGAAAAACGGTACAGAAGCTGTAATTGCTTTGGCGAAGTCAAAACCTAACTGCCGATAATAAAACTAAAATGAGGCTTTATCCAGAAGTATGTAGAGTTTATCCAGAGGTTTTGGACAATGGGGTCTATCGCTGGGGATCGAAGTCCAGTTTGTTTCACCTAAAATCAAAGAAAATATTTTTTGTTTGCCGCACTACACGAATGTGAAATTCTTTTCCTAACTACACTTCCTTCCCTACAGTAGTGTTGAGAAATTCAAAGATAGCATCGATATTTTCTATGAAATCCTTTTCTATATTCCTTATTGTTCGCACTACGCTCATGTGTTAATCATTCCAAGGGTGATTACCCCAAAAATGAGTAGATATATGTATTTAAACAAATTTTTTTCAAGGTTATTTCCACTTGCGAGGAAGCGACAAATCATCCAAGAGTGTCTCTTGTCATGAAGAAGTGTCTCACATCTCAGTTGTTCGGATATGCTAGAAAATTGAAGGTCCCCATTCTATTCCATTTCATTTCATTCTATTCCATTTCATTCTATTCCATTTCATTCTATTCCATTCCATTTCATGTTATTCCATTCCATTTCATTTCATTATATTCCATTCCATTTCATGTTATTCCATTCCATTTCATGTTATTCAATTCCATTTCATGTTATTCCATTCCATTTCATGTTATTCCATTCCATTTCATTATATTCCATTCCATTTCATTCTATTCCATTTCATTCTATTCCACTTCATTCTATTCCATTTCATTCTATTTTCCATTTTCGTCAATTTTTATTGAAGTTTAGGACTTTAAATGGTTAATTGACAATTTAAATTTAAATTGTTTCCCTTTGAGACCCCACTGTTATTTTAAAACACCCAAACAGACATAAGGTTAAATTTTGCAAAATGTGCGTAAATTTCAATAACAACCACCGTAGTGGCACAAACGGATATATCACAACCACTCCCACTTCTCCCCCCATCATCAGACTCCCGCCCACCTCAAAACCCCCATCCGCGCGTCTCCATCATTCGCATCACAGATGGTGTGAGTAATTGAATAAAATTAAACTCCGCAGCATAAAAAGCAGTCAAAGTGCATTTGCATGCGTTAGCATAACTGTATGGCATCAACTATTCAGAGGCTTTTATGCGCCATATAGAAACAACAGCATCACATTATCCTTTGTGTCTTTCTCTGTGGGAACTCCACATATATATAAAGTTGGCTGTTATAACTACTGCAAAGCTAGAACACACGCAGTCTATACAAGAGATATACCACCTACTGCTATACACCACTCCTGGGTGCAGCGTGCGGGTATAAACGTTTTTGTGATAAACTTTCACTATAGTATTATGTAGGTATAGTCTCCACTATAATATTCAAGTCCCATCATAAACCCCGCATCCTTCGTTTCGTTTTTGCATGTCGCAGTTTAATAAGGTTAAATACCAGGGTTGAGTATCTCTCTAGCTGATCGGGAAAATCGTTTCTACTATGCAGAATGCATCATATATACCTCGCCACACCATACTATTCCATGCCGCCATGCCGATAAGCATTATTAAATTATTTCGTCTAATTATACAAGTTGATCTAATTGAAATGGTTTATTCATAGAGTATATGGATGGTCGTTAATAATAGTGAAACAATATTGTTACGACGAGTAGCTGCTACTTCTTGTTGTTGATGTTGTGTCGAAGGGGTGAAGTGGATAGGGGGGCGTGTCTGTATTTGAATGTTGTTGTGGTTTAATAATATAGACAGTTTACCTATCTGCATCAGAAGTTAATAAGCTCACTCTTTGGAAATAAACTGTAGTTGCATAGTTTTACTTTTAATATCTGCAATTCACCTAAGACTTTAACGGTATTAATGATTCATTAGAAAAAGAACTACCAAATTGTTTTCTGATAAAGGTAGTAGTGCAAGACGAGATGTGGCACAACTATGATAGATCCCTATGAAATATGCAGAATTTTTTGTAAGGTTGATTCATGATTTACGAAATGTGTTTTTTTTTTTAATTCACAAAAAACAAATCTTGATTCATAGCTTTTATCTCAATTCAAGCATATTTTATATCCAGGAAAAAATCTTTTCCTGTTTTAGTTACGTATGTTACAGAATATGGTTTCTGGTTAAATTTATATCCGGGAGTAAACACGACTCCCACCTTTTTTCATGCTGTTATATAGAAAGCAGCTTCTGGAAAACTTCCTCTTAAACATTGGAATCTTTTCCATTTGATTTGAGATGGGTCAACGTTCAATCACACCGGGAATCCATTGGCTATCAACGGGCAGTTAAAATAAATGCAGAAAATCACTTTCTCCCTTTTGTCAAGCCAGCTGCTATAAAACAACTGTTTTATCAGGACAAGCTTAATCTTGGTTCGAGCAGCATTTATATTGATATGTCTGTCGAAATATAAATAATAATCCAACCAGATGCCAAGGTACTTTATTTTACTGGTTTGGGGATGTCCGTATTCGATCAGGTAAGGTTTTTCTCATATCACTTGAGTTTCTTTACACAACGGAGTCCCTTACCAAAAATAGATTTTCCTAGACGATTCTACTTTCAAAGCTTCATTAGAGGGTAGAAAATGATCAAACGGTCACGGTGGTGACTTCAGCACGTTACCTTACCATTATCCATGATTTTTCTTTGCCTGCATTGGAAGAAATGCTAAAAGTGGAGTATGTATAGTTCCACAAAAATGATGCCAGTACCCACAGCTGTGTGGATTTTTTTGACCCAAAGATTTCCCAGTCGTCTGATCCTGCTAAATGGCGGGAGTTCAACTTACCCACAAGCGCTCTCTTGCTTTGACCCTGATTTATGTGTGAGGCTATCTAAAATATCATCGTATCAAAACCTTGGAGAGCATAAACGATAACATCCGGATAAAAACTGAACGAATTCCGGTCGAAAAATTGCACGAAACTTCGAAAAAAGTTTATACCATTCACAAAAATCCATTTTGTATCTGAAAAAAAAAAAAAAATTGACAATTTATATCTTAAATGGCAATAAAAATATGCGCATAAAAAGACAAAGGCGCAAAATTTTAAACGATTTAGTAATGTTAAAGCCATTTTACTAAGTTACTAAGGTAAAAAGAAGGTTTTGTTAATTTTAAACGATTTTAGCAACTTACTATCTCTTAACATTTTACTAAAGTTAAAATCACAAAATGACTACTTTAACTTTTAGTAACTTGCTAAATTCATTATGAAATCTGTCATTGTCCTCGAAAAAAAAATTTGGCAAAGAGTTAAATTGTGTTTTTTTATGATTCGTGTGCGATTTGTTTTTTAAAGTAAATAAAAAAAATAAAATGTTTTCGGAGGACGAAGATTTCGATATGTTCGAAGAGTCAGCTATGTGCAGAAAAGTGCGATGTTTTAAGTCCCGAGCAAATCCTTTTGAAGAGCTGGACGATGGAGAATTTTACTCCAGGTATAGGTTTGATAAGACTACAGTTCGGTTCTTGGTTGAAAACCTAAACATCCAAGACCGAATAACAAACCGTGGCTTCTGATTTCACCAAAATAAAATAACAAAATAGTTCTCACAATAAACAAATAACAAAATAAATTATAGGTGGTCACTTTGACTTCTGACATTTCAAATTATTAGGTCCGTTCCCTAGGATTAGGTTTGTTTGCTTTGTTTTTCTTTCACGTTTGGACGTGTTCAGATGCACTGTTTTTAATAAAAGGGGATTAGTATTTTACTAGTTAGTAAAACGAAAAAAAAGGATTAAAATTTCCGGAGAGATAGTAAATTACTAAATGTTTAGCAAATTGCTAACTAGTAATATGCTAAGCCCTTAACAATAGGTTGTTTAAAATTTTGCGCCAAAATCTTCAAAGCTGAAAAGTCTTTTGTTGCCTGAGTACCTACACATATATACATTTCTAGATCTTCCTTTTTCCATAAGAAAAAATTTAAAAAAATATCCAAAACTCAAAATTCAATGACAAATAAAATAAAATTCAATTGCACTCGTTATAGATTATAAGGACTCGTATCAAGAACACCATCATCGTACCTCTGGAAAAAAAAAAATCGAAACGAAACGAAACGAACATCCCCTTTAGCTTCTTTACGTAAGGCAGCGCGCATTGTGTGCTTAAATTCTAAGAATAATCTTCTAACATAAAGTCCTTGTAATTCACTGCAATTTTCAAAATTGTTGTACCTATCTCCGTTGGGTACCTACCAATAAAGAGCCTTGTTATTCTGAATGTGTTTTGAGCTGGATTTGTCATAATATACGCATTCTGCAGTATATGTCTATGTAGTGTGGAGTCAAGCCTTAACGGAAATAAACAACATGGATACGAGAAACCAAGTTCTTGTATACCTTCAAGCTACAGCATGTGTGTGATGCATTTTCGAAAATACTACAACTCTTCTCTTCGCGAATATTCCCTAGAATATAGGTCGTTTACAATTTTCATAGCATGCAGAGGAATAAATACAATATTACGCTTTGTTCCCAGCAAAGGACTAAAGTTGATTCAATGTCGGCAGTGCTGGCAATAATAAAGTAGACAGTGAGTGTTTTTATTTGTCCTATCTTTCTCTCTGTGCTGCTGTGTTGCTTTTAGGAATTTTGCGTGGTAAATATTTAGCTAGCTGTCAACTATAATTACTCTGAAGAACTGATCTTTCTTCCATGTAAATAGGACAGGAATTGAAAACAATTTTGATTCGAGGGAATTTCAATTTAAACCAGAAAATAATTGTTTTTTTTTCTTTCGTTAAGAACTATAATGGTTACACAACGTCAGCTCTTTAACAAGCAAAAATATCAATTTGAATTCAGTTCTATATATTATTACTATTTGGACAATTTGATTTGAAATTAAAACTATATTTGCATACAAGGTCATGAAATAAGTATACTTAACCAAGGGTTAGGAAATAGCAATACTTTTGTTTTTTTATTGAAATTTAATTTAGAAATAAAAAAAAATAAGCACAAAAAAATAGAGCAACATTTTAACAAAATATTAAAAAAATTAAAATACTGAAAAAATCAGTTTGTTTGATTTTTTTTTGTTTAAAAATTTTTAAATGCAATATTTTTTAAATTATTCAGAAGCACCGAGTTAATATAATAATAAAATTGGTCAAATAATTAAAAATCTTAATATATATCTTTCATAAATAGTTGTGTCAAAAACTAAGATTTTTAAATATAAAATAATCAAAAATCGAAAATTAAAATAATTTTATCTTTTCATCATGTTACTTGTTACTTGTTACTTGTTACTTGTTACTTGTTACTTGTTACTTGTTACTTGTTACTTGTTACTTGTTACTTGTTACTTGTTACTTGTTACTTGTTACTTGTTACTTGTTACTTGTTACTTGTTACTTGTTACTTGTTACTTGTTACTTGTTACTTGTTACTTGTTACTTGTTACTTGTTACTTGTTACTTGTTACTTGTTACTTGTTACTTGTTACTTGTTACTTGTTACTTGTTACTTGTTACTTGTTACTTGTTACTTGTTACTTGTTACTTGTTACTTGTTACTTGTTACTTGTTACTTGTTACTTGTTACTTGTTACTTGTTACTTCTTACTTCTTACTTGTTACTTGTTAATTGTTAATTGTTAATTGTTACTTGTTATGTATGTCAGCTACCCGGATTCTTAAATCCCTTATACCTCTTCTTACTGCTCGAACTATGTTTTAACATTATAAGGGAGCCAAAATTCCTTGAGTGCGTGCTAATTATAAAAAAAGGTTAAAGAAAAATTGGAATTTTGCCTTTAGGGAATCATACACTTGTTTAGTCTGTAGCTCAAAATTACAGTAGAACGCACAGATCCACGGACTCATAAACTCATGGGCGCAAAAACGCACAGACGCACGGACCCACCCACTTTTTCAGACTTCTTCATTTTAGTGAATTAAAGAATTTTTACAAAAATTAGTGCATGCAGATTGGAAAGGGAATTAAAACACTTAAACCGATATTATTTTTGGGCAATTAATGTTAATGATTTTTTTTTTATTTACTAAAAATATATTTATACATTTTATTATTTTAATCTGAAAAAACCACAGATGCCATATATATTGAAAATAATATCAGTTGATTTACCGCCATCACATAGATACAAATATCCCACACACATCCGGTGGCTTTCAATTTATATGTCACTAAATAGATATACATACATTCATATATAAAAAAAAAATAAAATAAAATATATCTACCCACAATACAATAGAAATTGGTGTGTAATATAATCTTGTTTTCAAATAAAATAAATTTACTACCCAAACGTGAATTTAAGCTTAAAAAACCTTTTCAATCACCTCAAACCATGACGAATACAAAAGAAAAAAATATATATTTACAACCATACTCTTCACTCACAGATCTCTATTTTATAAAATGAGGGTTGACATTACAATCCTGATGGTGTTGAAGTCATTTTAATATCTATAGAAGAAAAAAAAAAACATCGAATAATAAATCGATCCCTCTTAAAATTGGATTTTATTTTTTGTTCATAAAAAAAAAAATAAATAAAATCTCACACAAACATGACGTATAATGTTAGATAGATTGTATGAGTGTGGATGTTTTTTTTTTGGGTTTCTATAAAAGTTTGTCGTGAAAATACATAAATTCATTTTATCAAAAAAATTAAAAAAGAGTACATAGTAAAAATTTTAAGTTTATTATTCGACATTTAATACGCCTAATTGGTATAAATATAAAATCACCGATTATTCTTTAGGCAAAAGTGATTAAGTATTTTATTTTTGGTTAATGAAAGTGGCTTATAAACATATTCTCATAGCTTATCAAATACTCGAATTAATGCCTATAACAAGGCTGCCATCGTCAGGATGCGATTTTTCCAAAAACTGTTTAGAAATTTGAATAGATATGTTGAATATTTTTTATATCATTATATTTGTCCAGACAAATAAGACAGACCTTTACTTAAAATGTTAATTATACTTCCTAAAAAAATAAAGTAAAAGTTGAACCACGTCCCACAGTGAACCAATACAATTTTCACATTTCCTGTGTATAAAAAAACATTGAAAAATAGAGATCTAATGCTTTTTGATCCTCTTCAAATTAAACCAAAAGTTAAAGCTGTGCACTTTTTGATTCCTGTGCGCATGAAGAACATTTGTAACTATTTGGTCTGCTTCGAACTGAATTCTTGATTAATTTATGCATTTTAAGACGTGAAAATAAAATTTATATAGGAGCTTCAACAACCCTTCACAATACATTTTTTGCACGCTCTAATAATTTGTATACACATATGTAGCAGTGTGAGACCGTAACGACATCTGTTGACGATCCCTTTTTCACGAGGAACAAAATTAGCTAAAATGCTAAAATTTGTACATTTGCGGAAAAATAATTCGGCACTGACAACTGTAACCACGTCTCGATTTCAGAGATATCACCATCCAAACAATTTTAATTGATTTGAGTCGGAATAAGGTAATATCATTTTGGATGAAAATATTTCAAGATCCAGAGCCGGTAGAGTTTTTTTGTTTTCAGTTTTAGAAAGATCTTAAAAAAACTAATATACACAATTTTTATATTTTAAACCACTTACGAGTCTCGGATGAAGAAATATCGCCCTCCAAATAAGTTCTTTTTGGTTGGTTTTTGAAAGTGGATCGAAATATATCATCAACCTCTGAGAGTATGGAATTTTACGATTTTCCGACTTTTCTGATCAAGATTTTCAATTTTAAGCTCCGCAGTGTCTTTACGTGCACATTGCATGATGTTCAGAAAAATAATGCGCGTGCGAACAAAAAACCAGTTAATTTTGATACAGGGTGTCCCGAAATCCCCGCCACAGAAAAAAAACATGAGTTATTTTTAAAACATTAACCAAAAGTTAATAAATTAATTAAATAAAATTAACCCAAGTAGGTAGATGAACGAGTAGTTAAATTAAAAAAAAAATCTAAAATATTTTTGCCAACTACTTTAGATCACAAAAAAAAAAAACACTAGTCACATATCAACGGGTAATGTGCAGAACCTTGTAAGTCGATGGTTTTCAGAAATAAAAAAAAAATGTTGCCATAAGTACGAGATTTTTTCTGTAAAATTTTCAGAACAACCTTCGCGGAAACTGCCAAAAGGTGAATCTGATTCTGATGATGTTTTTGCATTTCATTTATTTGCTGGTTTTACATCACAGAACGCGGCGAGTTTGAACTGTCAACCAAATTTCAACCCAAACTCAACTCGACCTTTCGATTTAGTTTAAAGTACGAACGAATGTATCCAATTTATATCAACGTATCGTAATGTGTAAGCTCACAACGTAATGTGTCACAGAAATGTCCACGTATTTTTATTGTGACAGTTGAGTTCTACTTGCCGGGAACTAACAGTTAATTGTTTATAAACAAATAATTTAATTTATGAATGAAGTAAGTTTTGATCAACATTTCAGTTAATTTGTGAATTAGAAGATAACTAAACAATTTTATTAATAGGCTTTTAGAAGTTTTAACTAACATTGTTTTAAAATTGAGTAAAAAATATTGGATAGTTGTTCAACAAATTACCATAACTGAATTTGATGTCAGATTTCTTCTTTCTATTTGCATCGCAGACAAACTGTCAAATATTATGTGCTACGCACCATCGCACTCGCTTTTACCTTACCTCTTATTTTAAAACCAAATTGATTTCCTTATCTTTTTCTTGAAAATAAAATTAACTTTATCGATACAAAAAAATTCACGGAAACATAAATTCAAATATACACATTCACATTTATTCAAATTTAAAATCACAGAGATTTTTTTCTTCACAAAGTCAAAAATTCAATAAAGCAAAATTTTCTATAAAAGTAAATCCATCGAGAAAAAAAAATGCATAATTTAATTTTATTACTTCCGGTAATATATTTTTTTTTTTTTATAACATTTTTGTTTGTTTGTCATAAAAGTATAAATTTCTCTTTTAATATTTATCCACCCACGTACCGTTAAAACTCTGCATATCTATAATATAACCTATACTCACACTCTGATGGATATCCTTATATTCTATTATATAAAATAACACACAATATCCTAATTCTCTTTTCTATGGAGGTAGGTATATAAAAGAAGATACAATAAACGAATAAAAAAAAATCACATGCCCCAAACACAAAACAATTTGTTAAAGTGGCTAAATGAAATTAGATTTGCGTTTGGGGAGAGATGAATGACACTCTTCATAAAAAAAAAAAAAATAGGTATGCAGGAGGAAGACTAATATTGTGTCCTTTGGTTTTGATAGGCCAGGAAAATACAATAGCAAAGTTTTTTTTTTTTTTTGTTTTGTTTGCTTTATGTCTTTTTGATTTTACGTGTTTCTTAGAAATTTTGAGATTTAATAGAATATATAATGTACCTACCAAACCAACAAAATTTAATGTCCTGGAAATAAATTTAAGCTTAAGTAAATCTTAAACAGAGTATGGTACATAAAATCAGTTGCCTAATTTACTCGTAGCTTAGTTATTTCTCATATACATATGTACATATATATTTTTAGTGGTTCTCACTTATATATTTTAATGAAGCATTCGCAATTAACTAAATAAATGGATTTCAGCCAAACGCAAATCAATTTAGGTAACCAAAGATCAAATACATTTTAATTTTTATTTTAGTTAATTGTTTGAATTAATTTTAAGTAATTGTGTTTTGCTAAAAAATTAAATATTTTTGCATTTGGGTAACCTATTTGCTATATTTTTAGATAGTTATAAAAAAAAATAATGTTCCCCTCTCACATCGCATAAAATCAAAAGCAGTTTGGGATCCTTTTTATAAAAGGCTTTAAGGTGCATTGGAGTTGATTCCTTGGAAATCTGCTCTACATGGGAATTTATTTCACTTTAGGTGGTGGACATCTGTTACAAATATTGAAAATGGATTTAATTCCCACCGAGAAAGAGGTTTAATAAATGATCTCCCTCTTGGTGGGAATTAACTCCACTTTGAAAAGTGAAACAAATTCCCAACTAAAAGTGCAATTATTTCTCATGTGAAGAGAAACTAAAAGTGCAATTAATTATCATGTAAATTACCTAATATTTGGAAAAAATAAGGTAAATAAATTCTCACACTATGAGGGACACAACTCCACTATTTAATTTGAAATTTTTTCTCACTAAAAAGTCATTTTGAAAATTTTACCAGATTTCCTATATTTAGCAGATTTCAAATTTCTTCACTAATTAATTTTTACCAAATTCTTATTAAAAGTGTAGTCGTTTCCCATCATGTGGAGGAGATATCTTTACCATTAAAAAATTACGAAAAAATAGTGAAATTAATTCTCACACTGTGCTGGACACAGCTCCACTTTTTCTATTAAAATTCTCTATCAGTAAAAAGTCATTTTAAAAATTTTAACTGATTTTCACTAAGAGTGGAATAATTTCCCCTATGGAGCAGATTCCTTCACCATTAAAAACTTGCGAAAAATGAGTTAAATTACTAATTCTCACACTATGAGGGACACAACTCCATTTTTAATATTGAAATTCTTTCTCATGAATAAGTCAATTTAAATAAAAATTTACTAAAAGTGGAATAATTTCCCATGTGTAGCAGATTCCTTCAAAAGAAAGAAAGAAATGCGAAAAACGAGTGAAATTAATTCTCACACTGTGAGAGACATAACTTCAAACAAAAAAAATGTTCATACTTTTTAGTGAGTATAATAAAACTCACTCAGTGTGAACATTTTTTTCATTCGTTTGGAATTAACTTCATTTTGAAAATTTTAACAGATTCTATACTAAAAGCTTAATAAATTCCCCCATGTGGAGCAGATTCCCGTGATGAAATAAATTCCCTGTTTTCAGGCTTAAGACGTCAAAACAACACCTCACACCAAAATCAAGAAAAATCGAAAATTTTTTCGAAATCTAAGTCCTAATTTCACGACCACGTTAGATGACCACGTGCAGAATGTTCAGCACACATACTTGCGATTATTGAGATCTAAATATAATATTAAAATATGTAGCTCCATAAGAAGCTCTAGGTTCTTTAACAAATGTGTGCCGCTTCGAATCTCATCGGTAGATAGATTTACCAGAAATATTTAAATATTTAAACAGTAGTGCTTTAGGTATTCTGAATGCTGCACTGAATTAGAACTCAAAGCTTATTTTTAAAATTTACATTTTTGGATTTTTCATTAAATATTCCAGCACCACCTTGCACACACTTCCATGTCATTTCCATCATCATCATTTTAGAGCATATCTCCATACATTTATATGAAGAATCAAAGTCCCTACAATTTTGAGTTCATTATTTATACAAACTGTGTACCTTCATTTATTTTGCACCTCATCTATATACACAATACAGATTTTGTAGTAAAGGTACATATATTCCCTTAAAACATATAATCTCTCCCTACAGCTTATATAAATTCTCTCATTCTAAAAATGCAAATCAACGTGATGCAATCTGGAACATTTCACACAAGCATACAAATAGCACTTTGTTTTGCCCTAAAAACATCAAATAATCACGGGAATATGTGAAACTTTACAGCTCTGCGTTTGGTGGCCAAAAAGGATATTTCTCTTTCTGTGAGTTTCGAGGTCGAAAAAGGAAACAAACACAAAAAAAAAAAAAGAAAAAAGAAACCACAGCCAAGCATCATCATGGACCGTTTTACAGTTTAAAACTCGACACGTAAGGGCCAGAGTCCAACGACGACGCCATTGCCTATATATGAAGGTACCCCTCACTATATCTACAGAGAAAGATGCAAATAAACAAAAGCTTTGCCGAAAAATTCAAATATATACGAAGAGATCTTTTTGAAAAATCCGTGCTTTTGCTATGTGCATTAGTTTTGTCCCCAGGTACCAACTATCCGCTATCCCCTGGTTGAAGTGAGGGATATTTTTATCTTTGTAGGTTTGTATGTATATACAGTTGGAGGGAAGAGAGATTTGAAGTGTATATGATGTGCCGTGCGTTGGTTTTGGTTTTGTGTTGCTACACTAAATCATCAGCGTTTATTTTGCAAAGTGAGTCAAAATATATACAAAAAAAAAGAAAAAACAGAAAATAGACAAAAAATAAAGCCGAAGCGAGTGTTGGAGCACAAGTAAAAACTCATACGGGATTTCTCTAAATGCAAATAGAAAAATATTTGCTTTTGGTAAATATTGTGTAGTTTTTTTTTTTTTTCTTTTTATTATTTTATTTTATCTTCATCAAAACACACTATACCACCACATACATAACATATCCCTTCTATAACCATTCACAGCCATAGAAATGCAGTTTTTGTGGCTTTTGTTTTTTGTTTTTTGTTTTTTTTTTTGGTTGGGCATCCTTGCGAATGATGGTAGAATAGTGTTTTGCATTTTGATATTCAATCCTCTGATGCAATTTAATTTGATTAGAGAATGAAGGGTGAATTGTGTGAAAATGTTGGTGTTAGTAAAATAAATGATGTTTTGTTTATAATGTTCATTATATGTGTGTATATAAATTAGAATGAATAACTTAATGGTTTTAAGTTTAAAGTTTTGAAAATTGTAGAAACTTTTATTTGAAGAATGACATTGAGAATAAAATTTAATAATACTTTTTATAATTTTACCAAAAACAAACAGGGATAAAAATATGAACCCAAGTTCCTACATGCAGAGTGTTACAAGTAATTGTAAAATGTAATGAGATTTAAAATCAGGCCAAGTTGTAAGTTTATGAAGTTAGTAACAAATTATGAGAGAAATTTGTTAGGTATTTAATGATAATTCGCTAAGATTTGGTCTCCTTTTAAATTGTGACTATTTGAATAACAAAAAGAAAACTTTTATTTGTATTTATTTATTTTTATTTATTTATTTTTATTTAAAACAAAAGTGCAACCTAGGACCTGTACAGATCATCAAAGAGGCCACTAAGTAAAAATATAAAAAGCTTGTTTTAAATATAAAAGAATTACAATACTTAACTTAAACTATTTTTTTTTATTTATTTATTTTTTGTTTGTTTGCTTTTCCACCCACTGAATGGAAAATCTAGACAGTATAATTGAAATTAACAGTTTACCGTAGATGATATCTACTGCCTAGCTATTTTTAAAGATTTTCTTAGCTAGTTTGTCTTTGGCGCATGGACAGGGTATTAGGTATTTGTTCTTCAAAAATGTGTGTTATTTTCTTAAAATATATTTTTTTTAAAGATGAGTTTTAAGTCCGTAATTTTGGATACGTAGTTTTAGTTATAAAATAACAGATTTCTCCATTTTTATAATTTTTAAAAATTAAGCTTTTCTAAAAACATTTTAAAAATTTTATTAATCAGAAAATTTAATGATTTTCATATTTAGCTTTTCAAAAAAACTGATGATGTATGACTGGATCACATGAACTTGTTATTGTGGATAACCAAATATACTTAATGGCATTCCATTTTAATGAAATTTTTTTTTTAAAGTCTAAAGTTTAGACGGAGGTTCGGTCTTACTGGTCGTCTCGCACCTGGGGGCTGGGATTCGAAGATTTTTTGGCTGGAGCGTTGTTCTCCATTCGGTCGATGTAGCCGAGCCAGTGTAGTCGACGTGCTTTGGCTCTTTGGACTACATCCACTTTTTGGTATAGCTCGTACAATTCATGATTGAATCTTCTCCTCCATTCGCCCTTTTCGCATATTCGCCGAAGAATTTTTCTCTCGAAAGTGCCCAGTAGCAATTCCCTGTTTTTACTTATCGTCCAGCATTCGGCGATTTGTATAGCGTGCTCTTTCTCTTTCGAGAAAGGAGTTTTGAACCCATTTTGACCAAACCGAAGTAACAGCGGTTTGCTAGGGTTATTCTTCGTTGGATTTCCAATAAGGTGTCATTCGTGGAATTGATGTTTGTTCCGAGGTAGGTGAATTCCTTGACTACCTCGAAATTACTGCTACCAAACATTGACGTTTTGCCCTAGGCGATGGACAGATAGGGCTTTGATTGTTAATAAGACATACTTTGTTTTATCTACATGCGCTTTAAGACCAACGCGTTTCGCCTGTTCATCAATAGCTGTGAATGTTTCTATTATAGCTCGCTTGGAGCGGCCAATGATGTCGATGTCGATGTCGATGTCGTCTGCATAGCCAAGCAGTTTAGAAGACCTTTTGAAGATAGTGCCTTCCGGATTAAAAACACTCTTGCGCACTATCTGCTCCAGGATTAAATTGAAGAAATCACATGATAGCGCATCTCCTTATCTGAAACCTGTACACGTCTGGAATAGCTCGGATGAGCTGTTACCCATTTGCACGTTGCACTGCGTATTTTGTAACGTCATGCAGCATAACTGGATCAGTTTTTTTCTGATCCCGAGTTCCGATATCGCGGTTTTAAAGTCGATGAAAAGATGTTGGGTCTCGACTTGAAATTCGAAATTCTTTGATTTGCCTGGCCTGAAGCCACACTGGTACGTGCCGATCATAGTGTTGCAGAAAGGTTTTAGACGCTCACATAATACATTGGATAGGATCTTGTAGGCAACATTAAGCAGGGATATGCCTCTATAGTTTTTGTAGGACATAGGATCGCCTTTTTTCTAGATTGGGCATATGCAATCGTTGGGCATACTTTGCTCCTCCCACACTTGGTTGATGAGCTGGTGCATGCACTCTACCAGGACATCTCCTCCATACTTGAAGAGTTACGCACGTAGGCCATCCCAGCCGGCGGCGGATTTGTTGTTCTTAAGCTTGTAGATGGCTTAAATAGTGATTTTACCAAAACCTAATTCATTGACTTTCCATTAGTTGAATAGCTCAATTTTTTTCTCTCAATATTTCAAAACATTTTAATCATGGACCTCGTAAACACACATTTAGCTGTGCATTTTTATATATTTTTTTTTCCTTTTTATAAATCACCTAAACATCCTCTATATCTATATTTTTCAACATGAAACCTCTTTAAATCATATCCACCATCAACACAAAACCAAACAAAAAAAAAAATCATTAAATTAAGTTGTTATTACTTTGAAAATGTATTTATATTTTACACAATGCAATCTCAAAATCTGCAGACTAAATGATTTAAGGGCCTAACCGTGTCTCATGGGAACACTGCTAAAATTATTTTTATATATGATGTTATACCCTATATTCCTACCCGGCAAGCTTCCGATGCTTTACGCTGTCCAAACAAAAATTGCTTTAATACACAGCGAGGATATAAATAAACTTTTCTAAAATAAAATGTAAGCGAAAAATTCCATAAAAAAAAAAATAATAACCATGAACATGAACATGAAACCCAACATTTATAAAGCAAAACACAATAAGGAAACCACTTTTATAAATCATCGGGAATGGCCTTCCATAACACTGACTTATATGCCCTCGTAAATATAGTGAGTTTCATTTTTTGTTTTTGTTTTATACACTTCATAGTAATGTTATATGATGAACAATGGCAATATACGCAAACGCATTCCCAAGCAGTTAACAATGTTTGTTTCCAGGACCAGGACCAGGAACAAAACACTATTTATGAAGTGAATGTCAAAAATATGAGCAAGTGCTTTTTTTTTGTTTGGATTTTTTTTTTAAAGATGTTGTGTTCTTAAAGAGACCAAGACCAAGAGCAAGAGCTGACGTGCGTGCTTAGGTGCGAATAATAAAATAATATGTTTTTTTGATAAAACTAAAATAGCGGAAAAAACTAAATTTTTGTTTTGGCTTGTCCCAGGAAATAAGTCCCTAAAAGTTGAAATGAAATTATTCCCCAAAAATGGGGTAATTTTTCATAATAAAATTATGTCCCCTGCAATAAGGCACGGCACCAACGAAATGATAAAAAGCCCAAATATTAACGAAATAACACCTAAATTTTTTTTTATATTTATATATGTATGCAAATATTTTTTTATATACATATATGTAGTTTATTTTCGAAATTGAAATAATACCCCATAGCACAATAATTTAGTTTACAAAAAGAACACTACAAATATTCTCCTGTCCTTCAGCATTTTTTGATCCCGCTTAAATTTTCATATTGAATTTAATAATCGCGGTTTTTGTCAGCTGTTCTGTTGCCTTGTAACTGCCTGAACATAATAGAGTGCTGCAACTGGAAGTGGAGGTGCAACAGCAGCTGTGAAAAAGTGTCGTACGTGCTAATTTTGATGTGCCCACAATGGATATGTACATCATTTTGTATATTTTAAAGAAAAACTACAATCACGGTCTCATTATTCACTTTTTTTATTTCCGATAATTTTCTTTTAATTAATAATATTTTTCGCGAAACAAATAACCACAAAAAGCTTCAATATTTTTTCCGGCTCTTTTTATTCATACAAATTGAAACGTCAAAAGTGCAGCAAGTGAAAAGTTAAAAGTTTGTGAACTCTTGCAGCACCGAACCGACTGCAGTTGCGTTGTGTTGTGTTGTGTTGTGTTGTGTTGTGTTGTGTTGTGTTGTGTTGTGTTGTGTTCGTAACATTGAATTTGTGTGTATTGATTATTTTAACAGCTATTCCAGGTGCAGCTGCAGCTGCAGCTCAGCGATGCCATAATGTGCCATTTGGCCCTCTGTTTTTATTTTAGGCCCTTGGCCCGGGGCAAATAAGAAATGGCCCGCATATCTTATTTTTTTGTATTCCTTAAACAAAATGTTCTATGAAACACACCCATCTTATTTTATCGCAAAAAGTTGCATTGTGTTTCCTCCATAAACATTTAAAATGAATTCGTCATTAATTTAAACAGATTGTAGACCATAGTTTTTGTTATTGAAAAGACATACAAAGATCTGAAATATAATTACATAGTTTCTAGAGAATACAACATTTTGAGCTGTGAATTGTTATTTTATTACCAATTTAAATATGTATGTATTATGAAAAATGTGTATTTTGTACATACCTATATGAATAAATATTTATGTTGCCCTATACCTTTCTTAATATTTTTTTTTAATTTTCTCTGAAGTGTAGTGGCCCGCACTTTTTGGAAATGGCCCTCAAAAAGGCCCTCAATTTATTTTTCTTCGCGGCATCGCTGCTGCAGCTCCGTATCCATTATGTTCAGCTAGTAAGCATTGTGAGTCTTAAATAAACGATATTGCAAGCTCTCAGTCCTCAATTAACGGATTTTCATAATATTTTTTTGAGAAAGATAATGATGTTTTTTTAGCAAAATGAAATAAGGCCCCAAAAGATTCTTCAAAATTAAACAAAATTAAGTCTAAAAAAAAATGTTGAGGTAATATTTCTTTGGGGCTTTATTTTACAATAAAATAAGGCACCCACCAAAAACAAAAATAAATAAGGCCCCACAAAATTAAATAACAGACAGTATTTTCGATGTTATTGTTTCGCATGCAAAGGTTTGGGGCCCTATTTCATTTTTTTTAGGCCTTATTTCATGAGCCATATAAAATTGACTCATTTTTTTTATTATTAACGTATACCTTTTCAAGGAATCGACTCGACTTAGAATTTCGTAATCTGGTACTTCTAAATATTGTTCAAGAATTTTTTTATTTAAAAATTTTAAAAATATATTTTAAAATTTTTAAATAAATAAAAATATATTTTAAAATTTTTAAATAAAAAATTGTTTCAACAATATTTAAATAATAAAAAAAAAATAATTAAAAAAAATATATATATATTTTTAAGCTCAGTAGTAGCCCGTGGCTGAATGATTTGTGTGTTGGACTTTTACGCCGAAGGTCTTGGGTTCGAATCCCAGCCTATGCCACCTTAAAGACAGAAATGTTTTTCCCGGGTAACTGCCTCTTGCGAGGAATTGACAAATTGTTATAAAAAAAGCTTCTCACCCTAGCCGTTCGGATTCGGAAAAAATTGTAGATCCCCTTTATTGCTTCCAATAACACGCACACAAGAATGGTTGGGAGCTGTAAGTCACTAGGCCCTGGTTCTACTTGAGCTGTCCCGCCGATCAATTTATTTTTAAGCGAATAATATTTTTTTTTAGCACTTTTTGACTTTCTTAACATTACACATAAAGATAGAATATTTAGCTACATTTAAGTTGTTAATCTCAAAAGCAAGTTCGGGCATTTTTTTTTCTCTACTAATTATTATTATAAAATCAAACCACTTGTGTACCTTCCTGAAAATAATCAAATAGTATTGGCAAAAACTTTCTAACGTATATTCTGTATCTTTAGTATTTACTGGGCACTAAGCCAATAGAACTAGCAACAAAAAAATAACTAGAACAGTAGTCGGTACAAATTCCGATGTATGATAACTTTTTTTTTGCTTTATTGAAAGGACCCACATATTTTTACACCAAGCACTCAACTTTATCATACAAATCACATCTGCAGTCAAAAATTAAAAAAAAAAAAAACTGTAAATACAAAAATATTGCAAAAATACTATGTTATGTATGTTGTTGAATGTTATTTTCTGTTCAATATTGATTTAAATTCCGAACACCCATATTTGCTTAACAAAAAAAAAAAAAAATACTCCTCCAAGGATCTAAAATGTGTTTATCGAAAAACCTTTATTTGTTCGCATTTATCGTAACCCCGAGAGAAAAAAAGAGAGTGGGATAGTTCAACCAGCCTCGGTCTCGCCTCCTCTTGGTCTCGGTATCGGTAACGGTATTAACACCGGATGCACGTAAATCAATGTCAGGTGTCTATAACGTTAACTACCGCGCGTATACACCACGTTTAAAGCTTCAAACTCGCAAGCTAACCATGAACAAAATGCAAAAACAACCAACTTGGCACCATTATATCCAACTCCACTCCACACCAACATCGCTGCCGCCGCCGCGCCGGCCGTAGGCGTTTTCTTTCGCAATGAACGTTATACTAAGCGCCTATATACCCTTTTTGAACCTCAATTTTTTTTTTCTGTAGGTATATGGAAACTACATTACATTGCGCTTATGGTTATAGCAACTCAGTGGTATTGCTAGCGAGTATGGGTATTTGGCCATCACGAATTGCAACACAAATTGAATTGTTTTTGAACGATTTTTCACATTCCGGGTCATGTCGGAAATTGGGTGGAATTTAAAGCGAATAAAAAAATGTTATATAGTTACAGCTTTTTTTTTTTTGTACAATAATTTGTTGAAAGTAGGTGGGTATGAGAATTTAATTCATAGGTACTGCAGAAAACTTGCGTAAGACAGCTGTTTGCAAAAACAAGAATATAAAAAAAAAAATTGAATTTTTGCAAAGTTAAATAAGTTCATTGTTAGAAAAAACATAAATGCATATCAAATATTTATTTCCATCCATTTCTTGTAATAATCAAGTTACAACAGATTTTCGCAATTAAGAGAACGAACAACGAGCGTCGCAAGGCTTTAAACAATCTCGAAATTTTAAGACATGCATTTTTAATGGAAACCAAAAAATTAAAAACCAAATAATAAAAAAGCAAAAGAACAAAATGCCAAATAAAAAAATTGCCAAACTTAAAAAAGACAATAGCGCAAAATTTTAAACGATTTAGTACGATGTTAAAGCCATTTTGTCATAGTAAAAATGCTTTAACATCGTACTAAATGGTTTTAAATTTTGCGCTAATCAAATTAAAAAAGAAGTACAAAATTTGCGAAACAATGATTTTTCATATAATTTAAAAAAAAAACACACACAAAATGTTATTTACAAAACATAGACTGCAAAATAACAATATGTATTTTCTAAATAAAATAAATGCGAAAGGAAAATCTGCGAAAAGTTACTTTGCATAACAATTCAAGTGAAACCTACCACACCCAGAAATAACTGATTCGTGTGCTTATAATGGGTGATTTTTTAAGAGGTTTAGAACTTTAAAAAAAAAAAAACACAAAAAATTCGAAAAAAATGGATGAAATATTTATTTGAATCGATAGTTTGAACCTTGCAATTTAATGTTTAAAGATAATTTCATGCAAATGTTGACCGCGGCTGCGTCTCAGGTAGCCCATCCGCTGAGTCCAATTTTGGGATACTCTTTCACACATATCGGCCGGTATCTCACGAATGAATGCATGGATGTTGGCTTCCAGTGCGTCAATCGAAGCGGGCTTGTCCCTATAGACATTAGCCTTGACATACCCTTACAAAAAATAATCTAATGGTGTCAAATCGCACGATCTAGGCGGCCAATTGACCGGCCCGAAACGTGAAATTAACTGTTCACCAAACTCGCCTCGCAATTGCGCCATTGTTTCGCGTGCTGTGTGGCATGTGGCACCGTCTTGTTGAAACCACATATCATGCAAGTCAAGAACTTCCATTTCGGGCAAAAAAAAGTTTGTTATCATCGCTCGGTAGCGTTCACCATTGACAGTAACGCTGCGATTCGCATCATCTTTGAAGAAATATGGCCCAATAATGCCGCCGGCCCATAAACCGCACCAAACAGTGGCTTTTTCGGGATGCATTGGTAATTAGCTGTTGCAATGCTTCTGGCTGATCTTCACTCCAAATGCGGCAATTTTGCTTATTTACGTACCCATTCAACCAAAAATGAGCCTCATCGCTGAACACAATTTTTCGATAAAAAAGCGGATCCTCGGCCAGCTTTTCAAGAGCCCATTCACCAAAAATTCGGCGTTGTGGTAGGTCGGCTGGCTTTAGTTCTTGCACCAGCTGTATCTTAAAAGGCTTTACGCCCAAATCCTTCCGCAAAATTTTCCACGTAGTGCTGTAACAAAGGCCTAACTGCTGGGAACGGCGCCGAATCGACATTTCGCGGTCTTCTGTCACACTAGCTGATACGGCCGCAATATTTTCTTCACTACGCACAGTACGTAAACGTGTTGGTGGTTTAATGTCCAACAAAGTAAATTTGGTGCGAAATTTGGTCACAATCTTCCGAATAGACTGCTCAGAAGGTCGAGAATGCCGACCATAAAATGGAAGCAGCGCGCGATGAACATTTCGAACCGAGCACGAATTTTGATAGTAAAATTCAATAATTTGCAAGCGTTGTTCATTTGTAAGACGATCCATGGTTAAATTGCAAACCAAACTGAAGCTGTTTGACAGTGACACAAGGTACTAAACACACGTCAGCTGTCAAAACCAGTGTTGCCAAAACCAAACCAGCTAAAAAATCACCCGTTATAAATATGTCCACGTTTGAAGATTATGTAACTGAGCTTCGTTTTTATGTATAATGTATGTATAAATGTAACCAAGAATTTGGTTAATAAAAGAATGTGTTCAGCTCTATATACTGTTAAACCATTTTCACTTTTCATATTCTGGAATTTTAGTTTTGCGCCCCATATTCCCCGATTCGCACACTTCTCGCTTCGCCCTTCGTACTCCGTACCTGTCACTCCGTATTTTACACTCAGGATATCACATTTCTCACTTCGCAATCCACATTTAGCACTCAACACTATGTACTTGGAACTTTTCACCCCAAACTCCGCAATTCACACTCCACACATTCCGTATTTTCACACTCCGCACTTCACACTTTCCAGTCCGCACTTCGCAATCCATACTTCCAACATCATAATCCGCACTTCATTTTACACTTTCACATTTCGCACACCACACTTTACATTGCGCATTCATCATTCCACACTTCTCATTTCGCACTTCAAACTCTGCACTCCACATTTTAACTCCGAAATTTCGAACTCTGTGGAATTTGATTTCAAAAACAGTTTTAATCATTCTGCTCTCCGCACTTCGCAATGCGCATTTTGAACACCGCACTTTGCAATCCATACTTCCAACTCGACACTCCCTAGTTCGTACTTTTCATTTTACACTTCGCACTCTTAATTTCGCACTTCGCACTCCACATTTCGCACTTCGCACTCCAAATTTCGCACCTCGCATTCTACATTTCGCACTTTGCGCACCACACTTTACATTGCGCATTCATCATTCCACACTTCTCATTTCGCACTTAACACTCTGCACTCCACATTTCATTCCGAAATTCCATCTTCGCACTCTGTGGAATTTGATTTCAAAAATATTTTTAACCCGAGGGCAAAATATGTACATAAGTTGTTTGGAAAAAATCGATATAGGTATGTCGAAATTTTCGCAACCCAGATTTTTTTTTTAGATTTGAACTTAGTCACAAAATATAATTATTGTTTTTCCTTATTTTCATGCAATTTTAATATGTATTTAATTTTAACTCAAGAAAATAACCTTCAAGTAGCATATATTTGTCAATGTTTTAATGTGTTTTTCCATCTTGAATTCAACAAGATTCATAATTTATTACATTTTATTTCTCCAAGGAGAAATCTTTTACAAAGTATACCTTAGGTACGTACCTTAACATAAATAAAAAAAATTGTATCACATTCCATCGTATATACATTTTTGAATAATATATTGCAACCCCCCGCACTTTTAAATAAAAATTCATAAATTTGACTACACATACCTGCTAGTAAAGTCTGCTACCAACTATCGCATCGCATTGCATCGTCTTCAACATCGCAACGCAATACGCTCGCTCTCTCTCTCTCTCTCTCTCTCTCTCTCTCTCTCTCTCTCTCTGTTATACTCGTGCTAATGTATTTCGTGAGTTGCATTTTCAAAATAATATTTTATGACTGTTTTGCCTGCTGGCAAATTATTAAATCGACATAAACACAAGGACGAGAGGGTGTAGGTTGGAGGTGCAATATAATATGGAACCCTATACTAATGCATTTCTATATAGCTGCTCCTTTGGGGGCAAACGCAAAAAAGGGTGCCGTTCCACAAGCTATAAAACAAAGTGGAATATATGTATGCGATACCTACTATACATTTTGAAAATTATTACAAAACTAATATGCAATGCCATGCATTGCACTTTCTTCTTACCTTCTTAAAGGTATAAATATTGTATAGGACATGCACATTGCACATATCAAGACAGCTTCTTGTTTTCGCATTTATATTAAAAAATTACAATTTTAAGTACATGTGAAGGCAAAACATAAATAGTGTCGTGGGTTTCGTGGTTCATTTTTGTCTTATATGGAAAATTTTATGTTTTTAGGGTTTGAAGCGAAACTTATTAAGGATTCTTGTGTTTTATATCAAAATTCGAAGTAATAATAACGTCGCACCACTAAAAGTGGCATTAAATCAACTATCAAATTTATGGACTTGAAATTGTGTACGATTTATTCTAGCATGGTAGTTGGCACATTTAAAGAAAAAAAATGAGGACACACCTACTATGAACGCCCACTTTAAAAAAAAAATCGAAAAAACACTGCAAACGCTTTAACATGAATCTTACTCCAAATTTCTTCACAGAAGTACTAAACCCACCTATTACCCAGTCTAGATACACCCGGTACTAGCTCTGATATTCGGTCGCAACGAAAAGTTAGTACCTGAGCATTTCTCCACATCACTATAGTACCGGGCCTACATTCACAAAGCGGTACTAGAAACTTAATACGTCTAAAACTGGTAAAATTCAGATTTTGACTCGATTTTGACATTTTTAAATATTATTTTGATATTAATTGAAAATATATAGTGTGGTATTTTTAAATAAAATGTCGTTTCTAGAATACTCTTCAGCATAATTTGCTCTCTGTAATCTAATTACATCACTTTCTTTATTGTGTTCCATTGAAACTCATTCTCAATGAAGTATTAACGCCATAAGAAATTACCATCGGCAAGTTGAGTTGCGAATTGTCTATTTAAATACTTTTCCATGCCCAAACAACATTAGGTGGACGAGAAGCGCAAGTTGATGGCAGAATTTCGAGACCCTCGTATGCAGTTCTATCAAGACGATTGTACTGGTCGTTTGGAGAAAATAAAACAAGAAAAAAGCATTCCAGTCTTCCTTTGCATCAAAAGCAATTGAAGCGAATTCTAAATTAAAAATAAAAATCAACAAAAAATGTATTTATTACCTATTTCTAAACAAATGACAACCAATAAATTATTAAACGAATAAAATTATTAGGTCTGATTTGAGTATCAACGTGCCGATTCTGAGGTACTAGCTAATACCAAGACCTAACTAGTACTCGGTACAGGTTTAGGACTTAGAACTTGTGTGAAGAAATGAGTTGATACTAATTTGAGTATTATCTTCAGGACTGGTACCGGTACTAGCGTTGAACTCTGTGAAGAAATTGGTTGTTAGTTTTAAAAACAAAGTTGAATAAAATATTTACGATTATAAAAATTTTATTATATTAACAATTAGGAACATGTTATGTTATGTTATGTATGTATATAAAGGGTTTTCCAATAAGGGTGTGCTGTGTGGCTTGTGGCACATGTCGTCCAAGTCCATATCTTCCAATTCGGGTAAAAAATATCGGTAATCATGGCGCGATAACGCTGACCATTCACAGTAACGTGACGATCGTTATCGTCGATGAAAAAATATGGCCCAATAACGTCGCCGCGCCGGCATGCAAACCGCACCAAACAGTTATTTTTTGTGGATGAAGTGGTGATTCAAGAAGCAAATGTGGATTTTCACACGACCAATAACGCATATTTTGCTTATTGTCAAACCCATTGAGCCAAAAATGAGCTTCGTCACTGAAGATGATTTTGCGATGAAATTCATCATCTTGGCGCATCTTCAGAGTCCAATTAGAGAACGTACGTGGCTTCAAATGTTCCATGATGAAAATGTTGAGTTTACTGAATAAATTGACAATGACAGTTCGATGCTTACTGAAAGGGTGTGTTCACAAATAAAATTCAAAGTTGTCAAGTCCCTATTCGAAAACCCGATATTTTGTATTTACTAACATTAACAAAAACAAGATAAATAATCACCAATAAAAATGTATTCTTCTTTACTCTCATTTATAACATCAATGCCACTTTTATTTGATATTGGTGTGTTTGGGGATTTGAGCAAACTGATTGCTTAATGGGGCAGATGTTGAATTTTATTTTTGGAATTCTTTGCAGACTTGTTAAAAACTTGATAAAAGGAACAAATTAAAAATGTCTGCATTTTTATTTTTCCGGCTATTTTTACGGGAGTGGAGTTTCTATAATTCTGGAAAAATTTTATGCGTGCTTCTTAAGCTTTTTCACTTAGCTGCCCTATAGGCAATTAAGCTTTTGAAATAATTTCATTTCCATAAATTCTTGTGGACTGTAGGAGGCATATAGTACCAAAGGATACTTATAGCAACGAAATAGTTATTTTACAATTTCATGGGCGATTTCTCGAAATTTTTCGCAATCGACTTCATGACCACAAGCCACCACTGTCATGATAATATTCATATTTTTATCAATTCGAAATCTACTTTATTATTATCAGTTGAAGTTTCTGCGCATTTTCGAAAAATCTCCTGGCTGTATTTCCGTCATTAGGATTTCCGAAGCTCGGCTTTGGCTTATCAACGATCAAACCCAAACGTTTTTGTATTTTTTTTTTCGTTTTAGCAACGCGTCGTTAAAAAATTAGGTACATAGTTATGAGTCACATCTAAGACTATTTTATTGATCAGATAAGCCTCCTCTGGGTTGATAAAAAGTTAAAAGAAAAAACACTCCAAAGGACATCCTGATATCAATATCGAAAAGTCTATTATTATACTTCAATTCTTCAAAAATATGAAACTTTAATTTTGCTGAGCTCAATCAAACCTTCAATCTTTTTAATTAATTTCAACTATCATTTTCATTCCTGAAGAAGAAACCACTCAAAAACAGATTATAAAGAAATTTCAAACTAAATCTAAAACAAAATCCTACCTCTCGAAACTATTCCAATCGAATGATTAATATCCTCACTCACTATCTCCAACCAGATTTATATATTTTATCTCTCCCTAAATAAACGAAGCAAAGAAAAAGCAGGTTAGTAATACTAAAAGCAGAAGAAGAAGAATACAACAAAAAAGAAGATAAAAATTAATTAAAAGATTTAAATGATTAAACTATTCGAACGTGAACGTTTCCTTCACTGGTTATTTTCTTCTTGTATTAGCCATTCCCAACAAACTATACAAAAATATCCTTCAATCTCTACAAAAAAAAAAAAAAAAAAAAAAAAACAAATAATAAAAGTAGAGTAAGAAACCTAAGGATTGACAACACTATATACTCTTGAGATTTTTATGCAAAAAATATATATATTGATAGAATTCCTTAATCCTTTCACATCTTCATCGAATCGTGATTGAGCTTAATTCAGAAAAAGGTAATCTCTGGTATCAAACTTTGTAAGTATATGTAGATAAGTATGTTTAAATAAATTCCTTCGTAGGTATGTTTAATTATTCTCTTCCGTTCCCTTAAGGTGATATGATTGAGTCGGAAGTTTAACTTAAAAGGATTATCTCTCTATATATATATGTACATATATGCGTACAACTTGTATACCTACTCTACTTCATTTGCTTCGATGTGATAACGAAACAAGAGGTTAATCCTTGTTATAGGTACTTACGTTTTTGTCGATTGATTAAATTTTCCTTGTTTTGTTATATGGATTTTGTAACTAAATTGGGATTATTGTGTTAATGTGCCGAATGAGAATGATTTATTTAACGTGTAACATTTAGAGCTGTTGTAATTTCTATATTTTTAAAGAAAAGAGACAAATATTTAAATTATAAAAAAATTATTTTTGATTTGGGTGATTAATTTTGTGAGTGAACTCTCGGGCGTGTATAGGTACGTAACTTTTATAATTCAGTTCTTTTTTTTGTATGTATTTATTTTTTTTTTTTTATTTTTCCTGCAAAAATTAAATTATGCAATCGTGTGTCTACGTAAGTGCTGTCAACTCTGACCTACAGCATGAAAATTTGCAATTTCAGAATTCCAACTCGCTGCTCGCGCCGCCATATTAAAAAAATGGCGCCTAAAAGCAGTTTTTTGATAAAAACACATTTTACAGTAAATCTTTAAACACTAGACTTACGAAAAGTCTCCAATCCTTTTTCCTTCACTTCAATAACTTCACCTACCTACAATATATTATCACAAATAAAACAGTTTACTGTTTACTTCATTAGCAGACATGGCTCTATAAATGCAAACGACACTTTTAAATGATTCAAATGTAGTTACTGGTGACTCAGACTAAAAATTTCTATTGAGCTTTGCTGACGGTAGATGTTTCGTAGAAGGTAGAGAAGGGGCAAAAGGGGTCCGACACAAGGAAATAAAATTGCCAATTTTCAAAACTTCCGGAAAACTTTCCACTTAAAATTACCAAATGACTACAATTTTTTTTTCCCCTCCCACCAAAAGGGGTGGTGATATACAGTGGCCCAATATCTTAAAATCCTGTTCATATAATGTATAAACAATTAAAAAAAAAAATATGATTTAATCACAAAATGCATAATTTTTGAATTAAACCGCCCCGGGTAAAACCCTTAACTCTTCCGATTGGTTTATTTCGAAAACGGTTGTGTTTATGAAAAAAAGTATGTTAATGTTTTTTGTAGGAAATTTTCTAAGCTACAAATTACTCCTCGACATTTTTTTTCTACAACTAACCATTCGGGAGTTATTCCTGAAAAACAATTTTGGGGGGGAATTTAACCTCCCAGAGTGTGTGAGATATCATCGAAATGTTTTATTCGTTTGAAAGGCCTCACGATGCCATTATATAACATTATATAACATCGTTCAAATGTCCGCCACGGCTTCTCCGGGTGGCACGCATCCGAAATGTGCAATTTTCCATGACTCTGGCGCATACATCAGACTGAATTCTACCGTTGAAAGCATGAGTTATGTTGGCTCTGAAGTTTGTGACTTATTAGCATAGATTTGTGACGTCTAAAAACAAGAAAAAGTCTAAAGGGGACAAATCGCAAGATCTCGGTGGACAGTTCACATCACCTCCACGTGAGATGATGCATGTCCTCGAATCGCTCGCGCAGAATTTTCCATGTGGGGTGAGCTGTGTGGTACGTAGCGCCGCCGCCGTTGTGTTGAAATCACATATCGATGGTGTCCATATCATTCAATTCAGGCCAAAATAAGTAAATAATCACAGACCTATAGCACTTTAGTTGACTGTAATGGCCTGGTCAACGTCGTTCTCAAAGAAATATGGACCGATGACGCCGCGCCGCCGCCGCCAGCTCAAAATCCACACCAAGCAGTGATTTGTTCGGCATGAATTTTGGACGCTCTTGGATCTCATGTGGATTGATATCGTCACAAGTTCGACAATTTTATAATATTCATCCAGAAATGGGCCTCATCGCTGAAGATGATTTTTCGATAAAAATTAGCATCACTTTCCAAGTGCTTTAGAGGCCATTCAGCGAACACATGTCGTTGTTTATGGTTGCTTACCATCAGTTCCTGGGTCAATTAAATTTTGTACGATAGCAGATTCTAGTCACGACTAAAAATTCGCCAAGTTGTGGTCTGTGAAGGACGAGTTTTTGTGAGCGACGTGAAATCGACTACCTCGGCGGATTCTCCGGTACACTCTCACGCACAGGGGTTATGTTTTCGGCAGATCTTGCATTTTGTCGACGTACGGGTGTTGATTGATCGTTTACCAGTGGACTTAAATTTAACCACCACACTGCGAATAGTCCTATCGGTAGAACGATTATGGCAACCGTAAAATCAGCGAAGGGCATGGAACGTTCCGCGAACAGAACACCCATTGCAGGTGTTCTTGAACGCTATATGTCCTTCCATGGTAATTTGGGAAAACAAGCTGAATAAATGACTGCTAATTTGACAAATATAGCTTTAACAATATGACCGCTATCAACTGTCAATGTTTGGAAGTCTTTATTGGAAGACCTTTCGTATGTAAATTGACATTTCTGAAAGCTGAAATGCCTAAATTTTTGTAACCGCATAACAAAATCTCAAATTTTTAACATTTTGACTTGTCAAAAAGTCAACTGTCTTGAACAAAAGTCGAAAAAATGATTGACTTGTCGCTAGTTTGTTGCCTAAAATATTTATAATAAAGCAGCAATTTTATATTCTCTAGCGGTCTTATTTCGTTTCACTCATAGTTTCAAAAAAACCTTTGACAGTGGCACGTCATGTCTGACGATTAAATTTATACCTACTCTGAGCACAGCGACAGAGTTGCGTGAGCGGATCAGTGGGCCCAAATATACCCAAATACAACAACAGCTATAAGCCCGTATTGAATGCCTTGATCTGAATATCCATAAAAACGAAATATCCTTTAAAAATCAGTCTACAAAACAAAACAAAAAACTATAATTCTACTGTTGTTTTTTTTTTTTTTTTTTATTTGATAGGTACAATAAATAAATAAAGTATAATAATGATAATAAATATCCTTTTATCATTTCTACTAAAACTCTGTTAAGAAGATCAATTCTTCATTTTCAATGCCTTTTTGCTGAACAAATAAGATGCTTACTTTTCAAAATGACAACCATTTAAAATTGAAGCCCATCCAATTAGGAATACCTTCAGTAGAGAGTTTTTGTGAAGCTCTCTTTCCCATAGGAGCCTTTATTGAGCCACTTAATCTCCTTGTGTCACCGAATCCTATTTATACCAACTTTAACAACAATAAGAAGACCTGAACCTTTAAAAATGAACATCATCACAAGAAGGTAACGATGACAGACAGAATAGTAAAAAAGACACAGAGTGAAGGAGAGAGAGAGAGAGAGACAGGTGTAATAATATCAACAACCCCAAAAAGTCCTAGGTATTCAATTGTCAAAGCCATAATTGTGGCAAACACTATGGCTTGCCATAACTTGAACAATGGACAACAAAATCTGAATGCCACAGGGTTCTTAACTTCTAGATATCTCTTCAACCTACCTTCCTTACCTACTCATCCTCTCAACCCCATATCAGTTGGCAGTAGTGTTGTGCTGTTGCTGTTGCTGTTATTGTTGTTGTTTTTGTTTTGTTGTTGCCATCGAAATCACAAAAGGATACAAATGGATCCGATTCCCATTGGACTTGTTTGAATTTGAATGCAAGAGACACCACAATGAGAATTAATTTTAATGGTCTTCATGTTGCCATACACAAAAGTCATACAAAATGGAGATGCCGGTATGGGTATATCGTAGAATAAGAAGATGAAGAAGATGGAAATATACATTGTTATTGTTGTATTTGTTGTTGCTGTTATATCTCGCTGCGATGCTTGGCTGAACTCTTGGCTAGAATAACACAACCCTCAGAAGAACTGAGAAGAAGGAGTACCTAACTATTCCTGAGGAGATGACACGTGAAAGACAATCTGACTGAATGACAAAAGGATCAGATTTCTGGTAGCTATATACTACATGTCAAAATGGTAAAGGAAATTCCAGGCATTGTGAGAGGAAAGAAGTAGGAGGTGATTAAAGGTGAGTGGTAATTATTTTGTTTTGTGGACAAAAATATTATTTAGATTTCGAAAATGTTTTGTATTATTATTTGGGGAAGACGAGTTATACATAGTTGGTGGTAGATATTCTTTTGAAGTCTCTCATTAAAAGAGAGAAATGATAAATTATGTATTTATACTGAAATTTTAGTTAGTTGCGTTACAATAAAACTCTTAAGCTGCTTGGTGATAAATTTTCATCAGGTTTTGAATTTCATTAGTCAAATACAGTTAAGACAATTTTGTTAAAATGGATTTGATATTATAGACCCTAGACGCCATCTTGTTTTGTTTTTTTTTTTGTCAACAAGATTTAGCTCTCTGCAGATCTTTGTAAATGTCATCGATTTGTCTTAAACGCCTCTACCTCAAAAGTCTTTAAGGAGCCGCCTGGTATTTTTTTCTTTTCTTGATGGTATGCGAATCTTCAAAATGATTATTGTTTTCCAGTTTTTATTAAATAAATAAATTATTGGCACGATAGCTAATGGTTTACTAGGCCATATAGAGACTTACAACTCTCAACCAATTCTGTGGCGTGTTTGTTGGTGGGAGAACTACAATGTTGTGCAAAATCCGAATGGTGATAAGATGAGAGGCAAATTTTTATGACAAGAGATATTTTTTGTGGATCTGTCATCACTTCCTCGTAAAAGGTAGTAGCCGTGTGAAGTTGAGGGACGCTGGAAATCGAACCCATACCTTAGGCATAACAGTCCTATTCACAATTAAGTCACGGCATCTACAACTTCTATACGAACTTAACTAATTGGATGTTTGAAGGTTACGTTTTTGTACTTTCCGATACCTCGATGTAAAGGTTTTCAACATTTTCCTGATCAAAATTGTTTAATTTTTATGACGCATAGTAGAAAATCAGTTTTGAATAGGTAAACAAATTATATTTTTTTAGGAAAATCGTACAAACCGGCAGTTTAGGCAAAAACATTTTCGCAAATATTGCCTCGCAATTGTTAAAATAAATTTTGGTCCACTCGCAACAGTTGTTTTTGAAATTTTTGTTGGGTCCTTGAATTAAACCGCAAACCAATCATTTCGCAAGAGTTCCTTTACAATTTCTTATTTCGCATTCTACAAGGTGGCAATTTGTTGCTTTATTTAGCTAAGTCCCCATTTTGTTGTTACATGTTTACATTATTGAACCGTTTCGTTGTTTCTTTGTTTTTCACATTTCCTTGTGTGAAATTGTACAAACTGGCCGTTTGGACGAAAATCTTTATTCGCAATTATCAAATAAATTTTTGATCAACTTAATATTTGTGATACAAGATTTCCTTTTACTCTTTAAATTAAACCGCATACCAATCATTCCGCAAAAGTTATCTT
The DNA here is from genome assembly GCA_951394125.1 of Epistrophe eligans. Lineage (NCBI taxonomy): Eukaryota > Metazoa > Arthropoda > Insecta > Diptera > Syrphidae > Epistrophe > Epistrophe eligans. The sequence continues at coordinate 107,245,108 of OX596028.1, forward strand.
GCAATTTCCTTATTTCGCATTCTACTAAGTGGCAGTCGCAATTTGTTTTTTATTTTGCAAGTCCTCATTTTTTATTATACATTTCGATTACTGAGCCGTTTTATTATTTCGACGTTTCAAAGAAATGTGAAATAATAATTAGCAAAGTAATAAATTGCAAAAATTATTAGGTATAATGCAAAATATTGAAATGCGAGACAGTAAGTTTCAATGTATAATCTATAATTCTGCGAAAAAAAAATAAAATAGGTGGCCCCGGCGCAATGGAAGTAGTGCTTGACTGCTAACTTGGAGGTGTGGGTTCGATCCCCAGTCTAGGCAGCATTCTTTTCTACCTATATATTCCCTCAACTGAACGCCACCCCTGGGATTTAATGAGAAAAATCAAAACCAATCCACTATGCCAACAAAAATCTATCCTATCCATCTATTCCTTCTAAAACTGCCTAATCTATAAGACCCTAAGTCTTACTGGCAAATATATGTTTGTGTTTGTTAAAAAAAAAAAAAACAAAAATAAAAAATGTACAATAAAAATTTTCAAATAATTTGAAAAATGATTATAAACTAAAAGACAAGAATTTAAACAAGAAATAGCTATTTAATCATTGCAAAATGAAAAACAACGAAACGAAATCCGCTAGCCTATGTTCAAGGTGGTAGTTTCCACAGATCAGGAATATTCTATTTTTAGGTCACTTAGGCCGTAAATGGAATTAAAAGATTTCTTGAAATAATAATAACCAAAAAAATTAAATTGCGAAATAGTAAATGTGATATAATAAATAAGCCGTATAAAAAATCTACGATAGGATGATTTTGTAAAATGATAAAATAGCGAAATAAAAACTTTGCAAACAAAAATATCTAAACAATAATAAATATGAAATTATTAAATTGCAAGATATGAAATTCCTGATTGCTGATCATTGCAAAAGGAAAAACAGCGAAGCCAATAATGCGGGGAGGATCGTTTTCCAATAGTGTTCCAGTTCACTCACGAATATACTACATATGTAGTCGCAATGCTCTTTGTGGCGTTAATAGATTAATAATTAACGTACAAAATAAATTGCGAAATAATGAAAAGCGATATGATAAATAAGCGAGTAATATAATTCGAAGTAGTGAAATATGAGATAAAAAATTGTTTTGTAAAATCTACGAAAAAATTATTTTGCGAAATTGCGAAACGAAAACATAGTGAAATAAAAACTTGGGAAACAAAAATCTTCCATACATAATAAAATGCGAAATTATTAAATTTCAGAATAAGAAATTGCGAAATTATTAGTGAGAAATAAAAAACAGCGAAACAAAAATTGCCAGATGACCCCTAAGCCCTATAGGCTCTAACCCATATTCAAGAATTACCAACAGATCACCAATATATATTTTTTTTTTGAAGAAGAAGAAGCTAGGGCTTTTAGTCAAATTGAATTATCAGATTTCTAGCCAGTGATAGGTATAATTATAAATAAATTGGTCGGCGCGACAGCTGGTGTAGAACCAGGGCCTAGTGACCTTCAACTCTCAAACATTCCTGTGTTCGTGTTATTGGCAGGATTATTTGATTTTTCATGACAAGAGATACTCTTGGAGGATTTGTCAATTCCTTGCAAGAGCCAGTAACCCGTGAAATAACATTTCTGTTTTTATAGGTGAATGCGAAATTATAAAATTGCAAGACAAGAAATTCCTTGGTTCTTGGTTCAAAACGTTTATTTAAAATTCATCAGACTTTTTTAAATTTAAAATAAAAAAAAAACGCGCTTACAATTTTTAAAGAATTGTTCAATAGATCAGATGTCATTCTTTTTTAACTAAAACTATTAACTATTATTAAAACTATTTTAACTTAAAACAGTTTCTCTCATAACATAACAGATTTTAGTAATTAAAAGTATTTTTACCTTTAAAATTAAATTTAACACAAATTTTCCGAAAAAAATTCTGTATAAAAAAATAAAACGCTTAACTAATGAATGAACAAATACATTAAAAAAATAAAATAGATAATAAGCACTTGTAGGAATTAATTAAATCAAAAATGTTTTTATTCATTTTTTAAATAAATAAAAAAAAAACCTTTTAAATTTAAATTATTCAAAAGCAGACATACAGACAAAAAATTCTATTATTTTAATTATGAATTAAATCCGTTTAAAATATTCGTACTCACATTGTGTAAATTAATACAATAAAAAAATAATAATAAAATCTTTTTGAAATAGATATTAATTGGAGCATAAAATTTGAAAACATGAGATGATGATATAATTAGGCAAATATAATTCTCTTGTAAATAATAGTCTATTTTTTACCCATGCATTTGGGTGATTAAACAAAATCTGAGAATTTGAATCACAGTTTTGTTTTATTTTCATATACAAAAAAAAAACAAATAAAAAAAAAAACTAATAATACAAACCTGAATTAAAATAATAAAAATTAACTCTCAATTATAATCACTGAAACAATGAGTTTTTTTTATAGATTTTGTTTTTGATCATATACCTACCTAAATAAATCCCCATTGAGTGTACTTACCTTTGTGAGTTTAATTTAAATGTAGGATTTTTTTTTAATTCTTAATTTAAAAATAAATAAGTATTTAAAATAATTTACAGTAATTATTATAAAAAAAAACTCGATTGTATTTCTAGTATAGTTCGAAATTCGTTCGTTTACCTATATTATCTCCCTCTCCCTCTAAGAATATTAAATTAATTAATTTATTTAATTATATCCTTTATTTTACTGAAGAAAAAAAAAAAGACAACATGTTTGAATGATTTAAATTCATTTCCTGATTTTATACTGATTGATTTTGGATGAGAGGAAGCTGCATCGTATCAATCGTGTCGTAGTAATCATTGAATTTTATAATTGTAAGTGGTTGGTGTTTCGTCATCGTGGCGGGGGATTGATGGTGTTATAGCGCTCCCAAGCGATTAAACTCATAAGTATGTGAAGCAAAAATGCTGCCACAAAAGAAACGAACGATGAGGATGTGATGTGCTTAACCGGAAATCGGAAGCTCATTTTGGTTAATTGCATGATCATTCGCAGGAAAGTCATCGTATTTTGCTTGCATTTTAATCGAATTTTAAAATTTATTCAGCAAGGCGTGCAAGCGTGAGGTGACACACAAACACACTTATGTACATACGCCATCATATATACCACACACACGCCTCGCTATGCCACGCTACACCATCAAGTAATTATACTTCCCATTGAATTTAATTTACATGTTCTCGCAATTTCTCATATTTATGCTAATTGGAAGTGAAATTGCTATGTAAATGTGTCAGAAATTAAGGGTCGTTTGTACAATGAACGAACCAACACCCTCTTGGTATTTATAGTCTTGGTGAGAATAAAATTAAAATTAAAAAAAAAAAAAAAAAAAAAAACAAAAATATGTAATGAATATTTTGAACTAGAGTAGATATAATAGAAAGGAAGTGGATGCAATTCAGTGATCAGGAGTGTTTTTTTCACAAAAATTTTTAATAAGTTTGATTTAAATTAATTTTTGTTTTGATTTGATTCATTTATTTTAAATTGGAAAGCTGTTTTTATTTTGAAAGGTAAACACATTGAATCATTTTTCATAAATTTGAGCCTTGCATACAATCCAAATCATTTGATTGAGGTCAATTTCGCATAATATTTAAATTAGGTGCATTTTTGAACAATATATACATTTTTTCATCAATTTTTGTTGGACATTAATTTTTTTATTTTTACTCTCATTGGTATTTTCATTTAAATTAACATCAAATTTAAGAGAATTTTATTACATTTTTACATACAAAAAAAAACCGGGACAAATACCCTTTCTGCGCCTTTTACACCTTCACAAAAAAACTTATTCGTATAAAATATAGAATACTTTTCAAGGCATTTTTTCAGGATATCAAAATAAAGGTTTCCACAAAGGTTTCTGCTTTCTCGAATTTATTTTTCTAATTTTAATGTGTTAATAATAAAATATCCTTAAACATTGTGCAGGTGCGTTAGGTAGCGTATTAGGTCGCACGTTAGGTCTTGCAAGCGTGCGTGCGTGAAATAAGATGGTAACACTGTTTAGCAAAAAGCGATAGAATGCTTGGACTCTCCCAGTCGTTTTATATCGCCTAGAAGCTGTCATAAATGGCCCAAAACGCTCTTCTGATTTTGACCCCATACGTGAAGTCTTCTGGTAAATTAAATATCACCACTACTTTAAGACGAAGTAAAATATGTCATTTAAGCAACATGGCATATTTTTGAATTTATTTTTATATATGTACATATAGGAAAATGACTAGGTAAGTCAAGGACCGCGTTAAAAGCTTTTTAAAATCACTTCACTTTTTATTTTAATTTATGCATGTTGAAAAATAATTTAAAAAAAAAACCAACAGCTTATTTTTCAACTTAATATTTCACCCTTATTCATTTAATTGTATAACCTTAACATTTCAACTTTTCAACGCAATGCGTGTGATGTATACGTAAAACGTCAGGCATAAACATTTTTGTCGCTCTCCTTGGTGAAAAGTTAAAAAAAAACGTTCATTGGTATTCCGAGTTTTAAGTGCTTGACAAATAAATTAAAAAAAAAAAAAAAAAAAACTTTAACTTCTTGCGGAAGGGTTTTCATGGATGGGGAGCAAATATCACATTTTTTCGCATCATTGTTATTATTGTTCTGTGCATGGTGTATGAACGTTTCACAAGCTCTCTACTACAGTTCTTCTTCGTCTGGAAAATTATACTGACCTCCTTCATGGGACAATAATTGTAATTAACTTCTTGAAGTTTTTTTTTTTATTTTTTTATTTTTTTTTGCTGCATAGTTTGTTGAATTGTTGATATTCAGAATTCCTGAGGCTAAAAATTATACCTGCAGAATGAAAAGTTAACGATGAAGGAATGTTAAATGTTTTTTTTTTTAATAATTATTTACTGAGTGGTTGATTTTTTTTAAATTTAATTTTTTTAATATATTTTTCGGAATACCTTTTTTTAAATCTCAAAAATTCTGAAAAAAAATATTTTAAAATCTCGTCTATTAAAATACTATTAAATTTTATTTAGTCCTGTCTTCTAAAATCCCGTTTATTTACAAGCCCAATGTAATACTATCCCGTTTTTCAAAGTTTCGTCAAATTCTGTAAAACTCATTTCTTAATATTGCGTGATTTTTTTAAAATAAAAGAACTATTTTTTATTTCAACAAACAAGATTTAAGAATTTATAAAAATAGGGATTTAAGAAATGGGATCTTAAAAAAAAAACGGCTCTATAAAAATTGGGATATTGAATCCAACCCCAAAGAAGAACAACTTACAGAACTCAGATAAATAAAATGTTAGAATTTCGAAAACCAAAATCCCGAAATCCTGAAATCCCGAATACCAACAATTTATAAAATCCAAAATATTGAATCAAGATTTTTGGTTTTCTGGGATTTCTGGATTTTGAGGATATTGACTTACCGGATTTTGGATTTTCGGCTTTGGGGATTTTGGGTTTTAGAGATTTTTTCCGAATTTAAAGTGATTTTGTTTTCTATTTTAAGTCTATTTTTTGAAAATTGACCCTCCTGCCTTATTAGAGGGAGAGAGAAACTTGATTTTTTTTCTTGCCCTTGCAATATCTCACATCTTATGCAAAAAAAACGTGTATAGGTATAAAGTGACAAATTGAACATTAAATGAGTTCATTAAAATTCGTGTACACAAAACAATATTTATATAATATTTTTTGATAAATTAAAGAAATTTATAAATCATTCTAAATAACACCCCCCACCATTAAATTAAACTCAGCCGAAAACAAGCACAGAAATCAGAAATTTATACCAAATAGAGTTGTCGTCCATTTCCTGTCCATGTCTGTGAAGAAATTTGAATAGATTTTGTCCAACTGCTTGCCTTCAATTTGACCCCAGCTAGACAGAAATAAATTGATCACGATTGGCATGCAAACGTTCCATTAATACGCCATCGCCGTCGTTAAAGCAATAAAGTCAGAAGGCACATGCTACAACTTTCAATAAGGGGTTGGAAGTTAAAGACTTTTTACATGGGGAATCCCTATATATTTAGTTCAACCTAAAACAAACCTAGTACCTACCTAAGTGATTGAAATTGAGAAGCAACCAAAAATGGTTTGTTGTAAATTATACTTGACAGCTTTAAATCCTTCACATAAGAAAAAAAAAAATAAAAAACAATTTCAAAATCCAATGTATAAAAATGCTTTGGGATCCACAGAGTATGAGTTTTTTTTGTCCAAACCCAGTCGACAAAGAAATGTCAGTCAGTGGAGTTACATATTTTTTTTTTTTCAATTTCATTATGCACAAACAGAGATTTTACCTTATTTACCTTGACTGACTGACGGTGGTGTATTGGATTTTTTGCTTATTTTTTTTTTGTTGAAAATTGACAAATTTATTCGTGACAGCTGTCATTTAGGTATAGGTATAGCAAAACGAGTAGTAGTTGTATTTGACAGTTAACACTTCGTAAAAGCATTTAAAAGATTTGCTATGTGAGTGCGTTTTAAAATTTTTATTAAAAAGGGACACAAAAAAAACAAAATTTCTAGAGTTTATGTATGTAAATGTCAATGTCATGTTGACAGCTGTCATTCTTATTGAGGGAAACAAAAACAAAAAAGACAGTCCATTTATAAGATGATGTAATTGAAAAGTTCTTTAATTTTTTATTTTCAAGTGTTTTGTTTACTCGTACGAGTTAAACTTTAAGCTTTTTCAATAATAAATTTTATATTTCGTGCTTGACATATTTAAGTGAAAATTAACATAAATAATACTGCAGCTTTTATATTTATCAGCTTATATTTTTATAAAAATAAATATTTGTCTATATGAGGATTATAGACTTAAATATATAATTGAACGAATTGCACTGAAATTTAACAAGTTTGTTCCTATTAGCGGTGAGATGGTTGGAGTAATATCCGCCCACTACCACGCCCACTTTTTTCGTACATTATTTTTTTCCATATTAAACGCCCTAAGATCGATAAAATTTTATAATCAAGCTCTCTTTAACATAAAGGATGACATGTTTTATTTGTGCCGCCCACCACCACTTAGAATTGTATCCCTATATAGTATATATTGACCTTATAAGGCTGAAAATTTATAATAAATCATACTTGAGCCAAAACCTGTGTGAGCCTTCTACCACGCCCACTTTAATTATATTGCCTTCCTTACTTTACATCCGTAGTAAATTAAATTATTAAATTTTGTAATTGAACCAAAAGCATGACATGTGTAAATTTTTTTTAAGTCCGCCTTCTGTCACACCCACCTTTTTTATGGGAGTTTTTTTTGTTCTTATTTTGTAGTTTGAAAAATTTTTAATAGATGGCGCTGCGAAGCTGTAAAGACTTTTATGGTCCTAATTCTAAAAGAGAGGTTCATCCAATGAAGTGTTAGCAGCACAGATGACAGATGTCGCACGAACTTGTTCTTATGCACCATCATACACTGTGGTTTAGAAGTCTAAAAATATTTTACACTTTTTCATCGCATTTTAAAAGAAATAAGTTATTTATGTGAAAACTTATATTTTATGCCACTAATCAAAAACAAAGTTTAGTTGAAGGTTTTGTATTAAAAACTCATTAAAAATCAAAAGTTTCATGAGAAATAGCTATATTAAACACTACTATAAAACTATGATGATTTAAAGTTGACTCAAAGAGTATATCCTTAGACTGAATGAAGATAATCCTTATCTATGTACAGAATGTACATATTTTCGTTCTTATTAATTTATTTTTTTTTTTTTTTTTAATTTTGAAAAACTCTATTCACAAAATGAAAACTTAAAACTTCCATTAGCCAAAACACAGATACACACACAAATTTAACCCCAAAGCAACAGGAATATAATTTAACATCTTTTTTTTTTCTTCCTCTCATATCGAAATATAGAGTAAGGCAGGAAGCAGAATAGTGGAAGAAGGGCACATCATCCAACAGACTTCAAAAGTTAAGATATGATGAATTAATCTCCATCATAGATATGGTAAATTGTAAGTGGATGCGAAAAACTAGCATAATATAGAAAACAGCTACAGCTAGATATTATACATATCTTAAAAAAAAAACATCAGAACGTCAGTCCTACGGATCATTCTTCAGAGCATCAACTCAATCACAGTCAAAAGTCCTTTGGTTGGTTCTGATGGTGCTGCTGAATGCAATGAGAGAAATGTGTTTTAGATTGTGTAAAAGGGATGTCATGTCTTTGTGGTCCTTTTAACATGGCATAAAGGGTGGAAAACAATTACACAAATGAATTGAAATGGTGACTTGGGAAATGTATACGAACGATAGGAGCGAGGAGCTAAAATTTTGTCATCTCATGCTTTTGACGATTGGATGTGCTTAAAAAATAAAATAAAAAACATCCCTATGTTTTTAACAAAATGTTAAAGAAATGCAAAGAACTAAAGCCATCAAGTTGGCTTCTAAGAATTTATGATAAGAGTATCAAGTTACAAAATAGAAGCATAACATTCTCCATAGAGAAATAAAAAGTTTTATTTTTCAAACGTTAAAGAAACATGGATATAAGGTGACTAACTAATGTTAAATGTGTGTCATCATTCTAAATTAGATTGACCAGATTTATAAGTTTCTTTGTTATGTTCCTTATATTTCTTATTATTGGCTATGACTTCTATAAACAAAATGTAGACCAGTTTATACCAATCAACAAACTGGTTTCTCATTAGAAAGGTTAATCAATAAATTGTATCAACGAAAAACAGTCTAGCTTGGGCAGTGTGAAAAATTATGCTTTAAAATGTTTTTGCTATTAGACCAATTTATACCAGTCATATTATAAATAACACTAGAGTCCTGGAAAAACCTGCAGGCTGTCTAGCTTGGGCAGTGTTGAAAATTATACTTTAAAATGGTTTTGCTATTAGACCAGTTTATACCAATCTTATTATAAATGACACTAGAGTCCTCGAAAATCCTGAATCTCAATCATCAAAATTCTCTATTCATCTCCATCTATATCTAACCACCTTCCTTTTGAAATTAATTATAGAGCAGTTTATACCAATCATCCATTTAAAAGACACATAGATGGTAATGCTTTATATAATAATGAATATGTGTAGTAAATTATTACTATGTAAGTATATGGTTTGATATGTGAAAACAATCAAAAAACATGATCTAAAAGTGATTTAAAAGGAAGCTGTCAATTTATTTTTAGTTTATACCAGTCAAGCAAACATGGTTCTCTAATTTTAAAAACACATTATTATTACTTATGCATATAAAAATTAAGTGTCTTCACCTACAAGTACCAAGTTGATTTTGAAATTAGACTAATTTATACCAATTAACAAAAAACAAATAAATTTTTAATTTTAAACTAGGTAGGTACTTGTCTTATGTTTTTGCAAATTGGCACTTCTGTGCACAGACAAAGATTTTACTGTTTTTATACCACTCGAATGATTATTGCCATTTATCTACTTTAAAAAAAAAACTTACTGGATTATATAGGTACATACATATGTATGGGCTAAATTTGTTTTGAAATTAGACTAGTTTATACCAATAAACAGCAAAACAAGCAAAAATATATTTTTAATTTTAGACCAGTTATCATAAATGTGTTAATTTTCAATAATTCGGTACTCGCTTGTGGCGTTGTCAGAGAATTTTACTCTTTTTTTATACCAGTCAGGTGAACTTCCCTTTGAAAGTTATGGTCTGATTTTTTAGTAATTGCTATAGATGGATAATAGAAAAAATTATTATTTTTAATGTTTTAATTCACAATTATGTATATAAACTGGTCTAAAAGATAAAAGCAGTAATTCAAGTAATTTAAATCAATACTTGGAAAGCATTTACTATTTTGCCATCAATTTAGTCATTTTTTCTTAAACAGTGTTTAACAAAATATTTTTTTGTCATTTCAGCCCGATTACCATAACCCAAACCCAGTCAGGCATCATCCAGTATTACATCATTTATGTCTACCATTACTCTGAAAACCACACGAAACAGCTAAAGGGCTTATATTATAAATCCATCCTGACTTATAAAATATATGTACCCTACCTTAATGAGAATTTTGTAACATTTTAAAGTTGCATGAATTTTAATATCTCTGCTCTGCCATCGAGTTTGTCACTTGAAAAGCATTAAGTGCACACATAATGACCATGGAAGCGAACTACTATGCTTACCTACCTTTATGGATGTGGTAAAGGTAAATAATGTTGAGTTGAGTTGGGTTGGCATTGGAATGGTGGAAATTTGGTGCGAAGTATATAAATAAATAAATACTATCACTTTGGGATGTATTTATATAAATATTTAATATTTCAATATTATTAAAGTAGAAGTTAAATGATTTTCAGGATTTACTTATGTAAGTAAGTTTTGGATTTCAAATTATTGTTTATTTCTAGAAAATTAAAAAAAAAAAAAACACCTTTGGATGGAAGCAAGTCACATATCTCGTTACCACAGTTCATTCAGTTATTCGGCCTTATAGAAAAGTATTATCATCCGATCTTCGTGGCGTGAACAAGGAGAAGATATTTCTAGTCACACCGATGCGAAGGTAAGAAAATGAACATTTATGTTTTTCAAAATTTGATTTTTAAATTTGTTTTTTTTTTTTAATTCAAAAATGTTAAAAACAAACAATTAAAAATTTGTTTTTTTTTTTTTGAAAATTTTGAAGTGTAATAAATGGATTGATTAGACGTTTGATTTTGAGTTTTATTTAAAATCGCAGGTTTATGTCAATATGCCGCTAACGACTGCTGCCCCCGCCATTACCCGGTAAATTGCTCAAATCTAGCTAAATCCATCGAAAATTGAACCTCTCGGATTCTTGTCAACCAGCGAAGCTTCACCTGACATCATGGCCTTTCTAATAAAACAAAGACCGATGATCGTTGATATCTAACAGACAACCTATTTCATTTTAATTTAATTTATTTTATTTTATTTTATTTTATTTTATTTTATTTTATTTTATTTTATTTTGTTTTGTTTTATTTTATTTTTACATTTACCCATTCCTGTTGGAAAACCCTCTTAATTTTATTATACAAAGTTAATAAGACTCCCTAGGTATCCCGAGACTTCTCAGTCATCCCTTTATATACCGAGATCAACCTTCATGTGTCTAAAACAAGACATGTGACAGAAGAAGATCCTTGAAAACTTTAAGAACTTATTTTAGTTCTGTGAAAAGGTATACACAAAGAAAATTATGATAATTTACATTCTCTGAAGCAACAACTATAAATGAGAGAATCTCCTAAGATGACAAAAAAAAAATCAATTTTGTGAACCTTGAAACTTATCCTTTAATCCTCCTCCAAAAGTATAACATCACCATTCTCACAGGTAACGTACCTACCATATCATAAAAATGTTATTTATGTTCAGTCACATCTATTCAAGCTCTCTCTCTCTTTAAAAAAAAAGATGACATGTTTATATGTGTTTAAAAAAAAGGCACATTTCTGTACACCTTCAGGTTCTTTCAAGGACATCCTATACCTATTCTACATCCCACGGTGCTGGTTTACCCTTAATAAAATTTAAATCCAAACGATTTACATGCGACAAGAGAATCATTATTTCCATACACGTTGCGTTGCGTTTATACTAACTTCGCATAAACTTAATAATTCCAAGCAGAGATAAGTATAAATTTTACAAAATAAAATAATACATCATATTTTGCTTAATTTATTCACTAAAAAAAAAATTATATCCTTCAAGAATCTTTATCATTCCAAAAAAAGGAGATTTTTTTTTGGTTCGTTTGGTCGTTTTTCCTTGAAACAGACACGTGCTCTGATTTACTAGGTATACCTTTTCTTACTGACCCTATGATAATAATAATAATAATAATATGAAAGAAAGAAGACAGGAAGGAAGTAAGGAAGGACCAACAGAAGAAGGAGATGGAGGTCTTTTAGCAGCTAGCTGATGGCAATGATGGAATTTGACGCTTGAGCGGTGTTGTGTTTACATTGCTTCACTTTCATTAATCAAATTTATGTAGGTATAGCCATAGCCCTTCCGCCTTCTTTTCGTCAGCATAGCCATAGCATAACCTATATATCTATACCATCTATAACTAATGCAAATATTTTCTTAGGACAAATTTATATGGACTGCGACCTGTATAAGGAGCTTGTTAAGAAGACAAATGGAAGCAAATAATTAACTTACTTTCTATGTTGGCTATAATAGTCATAATGTCAGAAAAGCATAAAATATTAATGTTTGTGCTGTTCGGTTTGATTTGGTTCGGTTAGAGTGTGGTGAAGGGGACAATTGGAAAGAGAAAATTGAATAAATATTCATAATTTCTTCCTCAACATTGCCGAAGCTGATGTTATGGTAAAGATAAAGATGACAAGTATTGACAGAGGGTCGGTCACATATAATGAATTATGAGGGCATTTGAAATGTTTTTTTTTTTTGGTTTTATTTAAACTACAAGGTAGGAAAAGGACAATTTAGATTTAGTTATGTAGTAGCCCTTGTTTAAGATAATTCATGGCAAAAGGTTGTGTCCCCATTTTATTTACTTATTCTCATAATACGTGCTTTATAAATGTTTAAGTTTCCTGTCGAGTTGAACTCAAATAAAAAGAACAATGTAGGGGGTTTCTAAGACAAGCTTTAGTTTTTCCATAGCGCGAAACCTACCTAGGACTCAGCCAGAAAAGTTAAAAGCCAACGACTAAGGTGGCGAGGTCATAGAGAGTGATAGAACAACAATACTGGGAATTAGCTATGGAAATATCTGAATCTTACACCAAGTGACGAAGCAGCAGAGGGAGACTGTGACTCAGAGACAGCTTACCAACGTGGCATGTGAAACATTAGACAGGTACATAGCTAGATACTAAGCTAACTTGAAGAAGCTCGGTCTATAGCGCCACTTTTAGTAAATAAATTTTTTTTTAAGAATTCATGGTGTTAAAATATTTATTTTTAAATAAAAAATATTTTTTTCAATTTAGGGTCAGTTTTTCAGTTCAAGAGTTAACTCTGAGTTAAACCAAAATAAGTTAATCCGGCAAATAAATTAAAACCGAGTTAACTCAGAAGTAATTTTTCAGAGTAAAATTAATTTTAACTTTCAGGGTTCTCAAAATTTTAAGAACTTATTCAATCTCTTCTCGAATGATCGAGACTCGAAAATTGAAAATCAAAATTCGAGACTCGAAAATTAAAAATTAAAATTCGAGACTCGAAAATTGAAATTCGATACTCGAAAATTAAAATTCGAGACTCGAAAATTGAAAATCAAAATTCGAGACTCGAAAATTAAAAATTGAAATTCGAGACTCGAAAATTGAAATTCGAGACTCGAAAATTAAAAATTGAAATTCGAGACTCGAAAATTAAAATTCGAGACTCGAAAATAAAAATTCGAGACTCGAAAATTAAAATTCGAGACTCGAAAATTGAAAATTAAAATTCGAGACTCGAAAATTAAAATTCGAGACTCGAAAATTGAAAATTAAAATTCGAGACTCGAAAATTAAAATTCGACACTCGAAAATTGAAATTCGAGACTCGAAAATTAAAATTCGAGACTCGAAAATTAAAATTCGAGACTCGAAAATTAAAATTCGAGACTCGAAAATTGAAAATCAAAATTCGAGACTCGAAAATTAAAAATATTCGAGACTCGAAAATTGAAATTCGAGACTCGAAAATAAAAATTCGAGACTCGAAAATTGAAAATTAAAATTCGAGACTCGAAAATTAAAATTCGAGACTCGAAAATTAAAATTCGACACTCGAAAATTGAAATTCGAGACTCGAAAATTAAAATTCGAGACTCGAAAATTAAAATTCGAGACTCGAAAATAAAAATTCGAGACTCGAAAATTGAAAATTAAAATTCGAGACTCGAAAATTAAAATTCGAGTCTCGAAAATTAAAATTCGAGACTCGAAAATTAAAATTCGAGACTCGAAAATTGAAAATTAAAATTCGAGTCTCGAATTTTAATTTTCGAGTCTCGAATTTTAATTTTCGAGACTCGAATTTTAATTTTCGAGTCTCGAATTTCAAATTTCGAGTCTCGAATTTTAATTTTCGAGTCTCGAATTTCAATTTTCGAGTCTCGAATTTTAATTTTCGAGTCTCGAATTTTAATTTTCAATTTTCGAGTCTCGAATTTTAATTTTCGAGTCTCGAATTTTAATTTTCGAGTCTCGAATTTTAATTTTCGAGTCTCGAATTTTAATTTTCGAGTCTCGAATTTAAATTTTCGAGTCTCGAATTTCAAATTTCGAGTCTCGAATTTTAATTTTCAATTTTCGAGTCTCGAATTTTAATTTTCGAGTCTCGAATTTTAATTTTCGAGTCTCGAATTTTAATTTTCGAGTCTCGAATTTTAATTTTCGAGTCTCGAATTTCAAATTTCGAGTCTCGAATTTTAATTTTCAATTTTCGAGTCTCGAATTTTAATTTTCGAGTCTCGAATTTCAATTTTTAATTTTTCAATTTTCGAGTCTCGAATTTCAATTTTCGAGACTGGATGATTTGAGTCTCGATCTTCTTTCGGTTCATCAAAGACTTGCGGTAGATGTTTAATTACATTATCTGTCTCGCCGCGCCGCCGGGTATAGAATTTCATCTCTGATACCGTATTCATGGAATGAAGTTCTATTAATACGATTTCTCTTTGCTTTAGTGTTAATGACTCACAGTGTTTTTTTTTTAAGTGAATTTCTTCATCTTCTTTTAACTTGGGAAGCCTTTTGCATGTTTGTTTTGTTTGATCAACAGCACTGGTTTCTCTGTCTAAAAGAAGTTGTGCCATCAGAAAGTTTTCGTTGTGTTTACGCGAGATCATTTTGCTAAGTAAATCTCTATATTTTTACAAAATGTTTAAATAATAAAATATGACTTAAAAGTATTAAAAGTTTCATACATTCATTATATGTACATATAAATTTGTATGCATTTTAAAATTAAGAATTTATTAGTACCTTAAAAAAATATAAAAAAAAGAAAATTAAAAAATGTAAATGTATATTATAAAAAATTAAAATATATTTAAAAATATAACTAAAAAATTTGTATGCGATTAAAATTAAATCAGTATTTTAATAAAATAAATTATTAATTAAAATTAAGATTGATTCTTTAACAAAGATAAAGAAGAATGTGCCATTTGTCATTTTAAAATAGAAAATTTTAGCAAAAAAAAATTATAAATCATAAAAATAAACTGCTTTAATAAAATAATACTCAACTCATTTTATTGACTTACTCTGGGTAAGTTCAAATTTCATTATATTCCGTTTTCTTGGTTATGCATATGTCAACTTCAGTTATATTACTCGTACATATATTCCCATTTGTGTACTTAATTTTCAAAAATTCAATAAAACACTTCTCCATTTAATCAGTTAAATGTTGCCCTTTCTTGACCGAAAGTCTCAAGTTTCTAAAAACTAAAATGATAAAATTTTCAGTCATAAAGTCAAGAGAGATTAATGAAGAACATTTAACTAGACATACATACATTATATGGTTGCCACTAAAACAAAAATTACTTTAAAATATTTCATTATATCTAAATTCATATTGTTGTCCCCAAATGAATTGTCTTTAACCCCTATTAAAACTATAAAATATAAACTCTCTAAACAATATAACATGAAAAAAGTATAATTTTTGTTTTTGAAACTCTTTAAAGGTTGTTATCTTAACTATAGTATAATGGTATATGTGTGTAATTTTGTTCTTTTTTAGTTCATAAAACCTAATGGTCTGGTTTTGTGGCTTTTTGAGGGTCAAATGGCTTTTACAATTGCAAACGTTAAGTAAACTTTTTGGCTCGCTGCAAATCTTTGATCTAATCCTCTTTCTCTTGCTGTATCTTTGTTGGCCTATATTAAGTCGGCATAGAGTTAATTCCCAATTCTCTCATAACCATCATCATCAACTTTTTTGTAAAGCCATCTTATCATCAAAATGTAGTAATACACATATATTCAAAATAAGAGGTTATGTTAAGGATTAAGAAAGATCTTCTTGTGTTTTATTTAAGGCTCTTGAGATGAATTGATTAAATTTAGAATGAGTTGAGGTTGATTGTTTTAGACAAATGAGTTCGATGAACTTGAAATGAACTAATGAACTTTATCAAAATTAATTTTAAAGAAAAACATATTTTTCTTTGGAAAACGTATAAAAAAGAAGATGTAGGAGGTGGGTGAAAATTTGGGGGAAATAATTTTAGCGGCCTTAGCTAAAAACTTAAAGGTACCTTTATTCTATTTTCCTTATACCTATTTCCAGTGATATAAGGCACATTTTAATTATATCCCTGAATGAACAAAATATTTTTCAACAAAGTCTATAACTGATGGTTATATCAGCAGCATCACTTTCGAATTCTAAGTAATTATAAATAATCAAAAACTTTGCCTTTACCTTTGAGATTTGCAATGAAAATAAATTCCAAATACTCATACGTAGGTATCTATGTAGATTCAAATTCAAAAATTATCCATAGACACAACCACATAATCCTGTGACATAGCTTCTGTGAAATCTTCCTCCTAGAAAGTAGTCATATCTCATGTAAAAGGATATGACTTTGAAATTAGGAAATAAGCAGACGCAATAATTGATCTGATCCACCCACACTTCTATAGATGACATAAATTATTATGTTAATTATTATTTCAATCCTGTGACATTGGGATTTTTCTGTAAGAGAAAAATAAATTCCCACGAATTTCTAGGTATCATTATACACACACATTAAGCCCTGGGTGTAATTTTAATCAAAAAGTAATAATTGGATTAGAATTACATAACTTTGTGGTTGTAAAAAAAAAAAAAACATCTTTTTGCATCGTTTGTGCGAGTGAAGAAGTGAAAATGACAAAATTACGAATGGCAAGTGAGGTTACAACATCAGAGCATACGAAAGATCTTAAAAGCCCCAAGGACTTTTATCTTAAGAAATGGCAGTACCTATCCATATATATATTTATATCTACTTAGTAATTATAATGGAAATGTTAAGATATTGCGTGTATGCGTATAAGAAGCACTCTTGACAGCTATAATCCGATTCATTTTGTTGTGAGACATTTCAAAGGATGTCCTGATTAGTGTCTTGTTCATCATTTTGGCTTGGCATATACACAATTTATATGATACAAAATATAAACATGTAGTCAGTAGGGATTAATTGATAAATAACATCAAATAATTAAATTTACGGTAAATGTGTATAAGCTCTACTTTTCGTATACATATGTATGATGATGGGTTGGATATATTGATGCATGTTTTTTATCTTAGATAAAATAAGTAAATCCTGGGGATTCAATTTTGTAGGGATGACCAATTTTGTTTTGATTTTTAATTAAAGGAGATTCCTTTATTTAGCTATTTTTTTTTAAAATGTGACTATGTGTTTGTTGTGTGTAATTAAATTAGTTCAAGAGAACCTAATTCTCATTCGAGATTCGTAGGTGCTTGAAAATATCAAAATTGTTGTTTCAAAAACTGAAAAATTAAAAACTCTCTACCGGCTCTGGTTCTCGAAATATATTCATCCAAATTGATATTACCTTATTTTCCACCTCCAATTTTTGTTTGTGTTTTTAAGTTCTTACATAATTCACCACTCCAATTTATTAGTAATCCTGTTTTTCTAATTCGCTTCAACTGATAAGCTCTATTTCCAGAACCCCTGTCAATTGCCCGAGTGATCCTGCCTCTTTAATCTTCCATCTTTGGTACCCCAATTAATCCTGGCATTATTCGACCTTATTTCACCACTCTATATTTACTGACCTTATTATCACTCAAACGAAAGTCATGTTATTCCCCGTTAAACTATTACATATAAGTCTTTTCCACATTCAAAGGATGTCACACCACCCATAACTTAACTTAATCTGGCTTAAAAACTTTCACATATAATAAGCTCATCTCTATAAAGAGGACGTATAATATAATAATGAAATGCATGCGCTTGCTATTTTATATGAGAACCAGGCGATGATAACACATTCTTGCCACCAAGCTGTCGTATTTGTGAAAATTAAAGGGCAACCCGCATTCAAAAAAATTACCCTCTAAAATGTGCACCCAAGCATATAACTCACTTTAACGCTTGCTCTCAAGATGTTTGCCACACAAGTCATTAATCTCAATAAAACACTTAGGGTTACACGTACCGTACATTTATAAATTCTCTATAGCTTCTCTAGAAAAGATACAACTGAATAATAAATGTTTTTTTGTTCAACTTCACACAATGACATTTATACGCCCCCAAATATTGTGGGTGCTTGAGAAACGAGGTATATGATGACATTATAACGTGGCAAAGGGTAGCCAGCAGAACACACATGTGATTAAAGTGGAAATTTGGGGTTTTGCGGAGATTTATAATGAGTTTTTGTGTAGAGATATAGCGGGGTAAGGATTTTTGTTAATACTAACAGTTTAAATGGAGGGAAAATGAATTTGGGATGCGAATGGTGTTAAAAAGTTACTTAACATACAAATTTTCCTTTCTTTTAAATTTATTATATTATTACAAAAATGAACTGATTTTTATTTTTTTCATACTTTTGCGAACATAAAATCTGAACGACCAAATGTCTGCATTTTTGTTAAATTTTCTCTTGAGGAAAATTTAACACGCTTTCTGAAGCTTCTGGTGACCGCACTCGCATGTTTTGTATACCAAAATGACCGTTGATTAGCCAAGATTATAACGAAGTACAAATGTTGAAAATCGGTTGGAAAATGTAGATGAAAATGCCAATTATGTCAAAAATGTACCTTTTTCGCTTTCCCAGCCTCTAAATCGTTTTTTTCATATGAGTACCTATGAAAATTTTGCATCAGGAAAATGCGCACGGGGTCAACCTATCCATGGACACCTCAACTTGGAAAATCAAACCACTATTTTCCGACTTATAGCGGATTTTGTGCGGTTCAATCGTCAATTTTTCAGTTTTTCACACTTTTTCTTCAATAAGGGACTTGGAATTTTTTTACTTTTTTATGACGTCACTCAAAATTACCGTCGCAGACAAAAACCATAGATTTCTTAGGTCATTTTAAGCCGAAAAACTTATGAAGTGTTTTTCTTGTTTTCGCTTACTTTTCGACTTATAACGGTTTTTATGACTTTTTGTCGCGTTTCTTTAACTGGCTCTAACTTTGCCAAATTGCAACCGATTAATGAATTTTATTTTTTAATTACTCAAGAGCTGTTCGAAGATTTTACACGCCCTAGAATTTTTTTCTACGCGGATAACGGTTTTCCCGCAATTAATTATCAAACCCATTTTTTGCCATTTTTTAGTTGTTTTTTTGACTTTGAATGCATTTTTTTCACAAAAATACGTTATTAAGTACTATTTTTAATTTTTTATTATTAAAGCCTAATTTGTTCTCTTAAAAATACTTATTACCTTTTACTAAAAAAAATACGCTTAAAATCATAAACTAAACAAAAACCAAAAAAAAGGGAAACCAAGAAAATTTGAATATTTGAATAAAAAAGCAATCTTAACGGTTTTAGGGGCTCGGAAAGATGTATTGTCTTTCATTTGTCATATTTAAGAAAGAGTTGCTTAAGTTTTGAGCCATTTCTGACAACTTTTTCATACTTTTCCGAACATAAAATCTGAACGACCAAATGTCTGCATTTTTGTTAAATTTTCTCTTGAGGAAAATTTAACACGCTTTTCTGAAGCTTGTGGTGACCGTACTCACATGTTTTGTATACCAAAATGACCTTTGGTTAGCCAAGATTATAACGAAGTACAAATTTTGAAAATCGGTCGGAAAATGTAAGTGAAAATGGCCATTTTGTCAAAAATGTGCCTTTTCGCTTTCCCAGCCCCTAAACCGTTTTTTTCATATGAGTACCTATGAAAATTTTGCATCAGGAAAATGCGCACGGGGTCAACCTATCCATGAACACCTCAACTTGGAAAATCAAAGCAGTATTTTCCGACTTATAGCGGGTTTTGTGTGGTTCAATCGTCAATTTTTCAGTTTTTCACATTTTTCCTTCAATAAGGACTTAGAATTTTTTTTATAAAATTTTGTATGACGTCACTCAAAATTACCGCCGCAGACAAAAACTATAGGTTTCTTAGGTCATTTTAAGCCGAAAAACTAATGAAGTGTTTTTCTCGTTTTCGCTTACTTTTCGACTTATAACGGTTTTTATGACTTTTTGTCGCGTGCCTTTAACTGGCTCTAACTTTGCCAAATTGCAACCGATTTTGGAATTTTTTTTTTTAGTTACACAAGAGCAGTTGGGAGATTTTACACGCTCTACAACTTTTTTCCACGCGGATAACGGTTTTTCCGCAATTAATTATGAAACCCATTTTTTGGCATTTTTTGGGTGTTTTTTTACTTCGAATGCATATTTTTCACAAAAATACGTTATTAAGTACTATTTTTAATTTTTTATTATTAAAGCCTAATTTGTTCTCTTAAAAATACTTATTACTTTTTACTAAAAAAAATACGCTTAAAATCATAAACTGAACAAAAACCAAAAAATAGGAAAACCAAGAAAATTTGAATATTTGAATTAAAAAGTAATCTTAACGGTTTTAGGGGCTCGGAAAGATGTATTGTCATTAATTTCTCATGTTTAAGAAAGAGTTGCTTAAGTTTTGAGCCATTTCTGACAACTTTTTTTATACTTTTCCGAACATAAAATCTGAACGACCAAATGTCTGCATTTTTGTTAAATTTTCTCTTGAGGAAAATTTAACACGCTTTTCTGAAGCTTATGGTGACCGTACTCGCATGTTTTGTACACCAAAATGACCGTTGGATAGCCAAGATTATAACGAAGTACAAATTTTGAAAATCGGTTGGAAAATGTAGATGAAAATGCCAATTATGTCAAAAATGTACCTTTTTCGCTTTCCCAGTCCCTAAATCGTTTTTTTCATATGAGTACCTATGAAAATTTTGCATCAGGAAAATGCGCACGGGGTCAACCTATCCATGGACACCTCAACTTGGAAAATCAAACCACTATTTTCCGACTTATAGCGGATTTTGTGCGGTTCAATCGTCAATTTTTCAGTTTTTCACACTTTTTCTTCAATAAGGGACTTAGAATTTTTTTATAAAATTTTGTATGACGTCACTCAAAATTACCGCCGCAGACAAAAACCATAGGTTTCTTAGGTCATTTTAAGCCGAAAAACTTATGAAGTGTTTTTTTCGTTTTCGCTTACTTTTCGACTTATAACGGTTTTTATGACTTTTTGTCGCGTTTCTTTAACTGGCTCTAACTTTGCCAAATTGTAACCGATTTTAGAATTTTATTTTTTAATTACTCAAGAGCTGTTCGAAGATTTTACAAGCTCTACAACTTTTTTCTACGCGAATAACGGTTTTTCCGCAATTAATTATCAAACCCATTTTTTGCCATTTTTGAGTTGTTTTTTTGACTCTGAATGCATTTTTTTCACAAAAATACGTTATTAGGTACTATTTCTAATTTTTTATTATTAAAGCCTAAGTCGTTCTCTTCAAAATACGTATTACTTTTTACTAAAAAAAATACGCTTAAAATCATAAACTAAACAAAAACCAAAAAAAAAGGGAAACCAAGAAAATTTGAATATTTGAATAAAAAAGTTATCTTAACGGTTTTAGGGGCTCGGAAAGATGTATTGTCATTCATTTCTCATGTTTAAGAAAAAGTTGCTTAAGTTTTGAGCCATTTCTGGCAACTTTTTCATACTTTTCCGAACATAAAATCTGAACGACCAAATGTCTGCATTTTTGTTAAATTTTCTCTTGAGGAAAATTTAACACGCTTTTCTGAAGCTTGTGGTGATCGTACTCACATGTTTTATATACCAAAATGACCGTTGGTTAGCCGAGATTATAACGAAGTACAAATTTTGAAAATCGGTCGGAAAATGTAAATGAAAATGCCTATTTTGTCAAAAATGTGCCTTTTTCGCTTTCCCAGCCCCTAAACCGTTTTTTTCATATGAGTACATATGAAAATTTTGCATCAGGAAAATGCGCACGGGGTCAACCTATCTATAGACACCTCAACTTGGAAAATCAAAGCAGTATTTTCTGACTTATAGCGGAATTTGTGCGGTTCAATCGTCAATTTTTCAGTTTTTCACATTTTTCTTTCAATAAGGGACTTAGAATTTTTTTATAAAATTTTGTATGACGTCACTCAAAATTACCGCCGCAGACAAAAACCATAGGTTTCTTAGGTTCTTTTAAGCCGAAAAACTTATGAAGTGTTTTTTTCGTTTTCGCTTACTTTTCGACTTATAACGGTTTTTATGACTTTTTGTCGCGTTTCTTTAACGGGCTCTAACTTTGCCAAATTACAACCGATTCTGGAATTTTATTTTTTAATTACTCAAGAGCTGTTCGAAGATCTTACAAGCCCTACAACTTTTTTCTACGCGGATAACGGTTTTTCCGCAATTAATTATCAAACCCATTTTTGGCATTTTTAGGGTGTTTTTTTTACTTCAAATGCATATTTTTCACAAAAATACGTTATTAAGTACTATTTTTAATTTTTTATTATTAAAGCCTAATTTGTTCTCTTAAAAGTACCTGAGATATTTTTTAACAAGAGAATACATTTATAATTATTAATTAACAAATAAAAAAAAAGGAATGAGAATTTTTTTGGTTTTCCTTTTTTTATTTTGTTTATGATTGAAATCGTGTTTTTTGCTTGTGTTTTGTAAATTTAATTTTGATACACATAATAGTTACATTTAAAACTTATGATTACCCATTTTAGCTCAAGAGTTCCATAGCGATCTCAACCTCTCATGAAAATAAAAAGAAAAGAAATTTCGTTCAATATTTTTTTATATATATATTTTATTCACCACATTTTCGTTCGATTTCAATTTTATTATTTTTTTTCTTCAATCTTCTAAAAATATATTTACATAACAAAATTAATAATATATTACCTAAATAATTTAATATAAATATGTTTTTTTTTTTTTTTAATTTTCATTTTTCACGAAGAAACAACTATTATAATGTTTTATTTCTTTTAATATCTAATAATTTATATTTTTTTATATAGATTTTTTTTAAAGATTATTTTCTTGTTTTTTTAAATTTAATTTTAAAACATTAGTTAGACACCAATCAAAAGTGGCAATTATTATCAGTTTTTTTTTAATTTATTTTTTACACGCAATCTCTCTATAATATATGTACTTTTATGCTTATGTAATTAAAATATGCAATATAAAAGATTGCAAACACCATAGATAACATGATGTTGTATATTATGATACAAGAAAATTGTATCACTAAACGTATGTATGTAAGTAGTTTTTTTTTTTTTTAATTTTTTGGTTTGATATGAATCCATTTCAATTCAATTTCATTCGACTAGGTTGTTTTTTTTTTTGTTTTTTCATTTTTAATAATTTTTTTTAATTAAATTGAATTCGTAAAACATGAGTTTTTTTTTTGTTTTTAATTATTTATATAATTTTAAATTAATTTTCGTTTGATATGATTTATTTACAATAAATAACAAAGTTTTCAATTTCATTATTATTTTTTTTGTTTTAAAATTATTTATAAATTTTACAATACAAAACTAATAATACGTACACATTACACAATTTATTTTTATTTTTTTTTTGTTGTTTTAGTTTACAATTTTTCTTAATAGAATTTAAATTTTTTATATTTTTTTATTTGAAATGTTCTATATTATTATGTATAGTTCTTTTTTGTTTGTTAAAGTCTTTTTCTTGTAGTAAAAATTTAATCTACTTTATTTTTATGATTTTTTTCTTATTATCAATAGATTTTTTTTTATTTATTTTCTTTTTTAATTAAGTTTTTGTTTTTTTTTAATAAATAAAAATTTTCATAAAGATGATTATGGTTTTTTTCGTAAAACTATGAATATATACAAAAATTGTTTTGCAGTTTTTAAATGTTCTTTTATGATTTTAGGCGCTTCCACGGCCTTGAAGAGAAGGTTTTTATTTATTTCTTTAATATTTTCCACTCAGGAAGTTTTTAAAGTAAGACGGTATATGAGTAGTGATTTGTAAGGTTTCCAATTAAGATAGAAAGATGGTCTTTTTGAAATTAATAATTGTTGAGTTTTTGAAAATATATGACCATAAATTGTAGATTTTATCGTTGATGAATTAAATTAACTTTAAATTAAAGTTCAAATTGTCTGAGAAAAAAGATAATAAGTCTGTGGAGGGTTGAAAGGGACAGTTTGGCGATTTTTGTCTAATTCGGTTCATTAGCTTATAAAGTTTTATAATAATTTAAATCATTTCTTTTTAATTTTGTTTCATGAAAAACTTTAAAATTATCAAGTTACGAAATATTCCATAATCACCTTTATGAAAACTTCCTTAATACAAATTACAATTATTTCATTATTAGTTTTCAATAAAAAATACAAAAATAAAAACGAACAATTTCGTAAAAAAATTAAAAATAATACAAACAAAACAAATCTATCTACATACTCTTGAGTCCATCAATCAAAACACAAACACAATAAAAAAACCAACTTTACCCTCCAGACGATGACAACTCTGATGATGTGTATCTTCTCTATAAACGATCAAAGGGAATTTAATAAAAAATCCTTTCAAAATCCACTACAAATCCCAAAAAGGACACACATTAAATATTAAACACAATCCACATAATATGCATATCACCCTTTAGAATGGCTTCACATAATCGTAGCTGTATAGTTGTAGTTGCAATTTTAGTTGATTTACAATAATGCCAAAAGCTACTCAGACACAACTCTCCGGAACTCGTTGTGTCATCAGACAATCCTTAATCGCATTTATATTGATGTTATCCTCCAGATCACTGGACGAACTGCATCCGCTCACAATTCCACTGCTGCTGCTGACTAGCCCTGCAGGCAGTGGTGGCATTGTCATCATCTTTGACGACAATTGTGGTGGTGGTAGCTGAGGCGGTGGAGCCCCCGTCAACGACGTCAACTGATGAAACTGTGGCTGTAGGTTACTATTACGTCCTAAACTATGATGATGATGATTATGGTGCTGTTGTTGTTGGTGCTGATGTTGTTGCTGTTGTTGATGGAGCATTGCTCGGCTAAGACTATTCGTATTCGAAAGGAAGCTACCGCCAATGCCACCACCACTGCCGGCTGATGTGGGGAGTGTGCCTCCAATTAAGGACGGCATCGTACTACCACCACCAGATCCGGCACCACCACTTCCCCCCACAGGACTACAAGTGGCTGCCAGGACATTTGGCATAACATTCGTTAAGCTCGTACTCGTCGCTGGCAAGGTGGCTGTTGATGCTGCGGAAGAAGTCGGTGATGCTATTATCATTCCAAGACCGTTGGGTGATACGCCTGTAAGCATACCCGGAACTGGGCTACTTGTCCCAATGCCAACACCCCCACCACCAACACCAACAATAGAAGTCGGTGATATCACTGATGAGGACATCAGATGCGAGCGTGAGTTTATTTGATTATACGTGACCGGAACACCTGGTGGCCCATTGGATATGGTAGATGTAGATGATGCTGTTGTCGTTCCCTGGTGTAAAAGTGTGTCATAGGGACGATGCTATAAAAAAATAAGGAAGAAATAAAAAATCATATTGAATTGATTATTTTCAACAAAAAAAAAAAAATAAAAAAGAATGGAGTTATTTTTTTATTTTTTTTTTTTTCTGTAAACAACGTAGGGTAGGTTAAAGTTCAGTTAAGTGAAGATTGAAATCAACAAAAGAGTTGCCAGATTTTTTTTCGATTTTTCGATGTTTATAAGAAAATAACTTTATTTAATTTAAAAATAACTAAAATACGCAAATTAAGGTAAAAAAGGAAGACAAATTCAATGATTTTCGAGAAATTCAAGAATGAAAAATAATGAAAAAAAAACATCAGACCCAAGGTGGTGGGTTTATTATTTCAGAATTTTTAAGTTGCTGGAAAATTATAGAAACATAAACATTTAATTAAGCAATGAAAAAAATTAAATTAAATTAAATCGTATTAATAAAAACAAAAATACGTATACGCAACGGTGATACAATTGATTAATATCTGTGAAGCACAATCTTCCAATCTTGAACTGTTGCAGGGTTTGTTTATGTTTGGATTATAGGAGCTGTAGAAGCCGGTCCACTCAAAAACGTCCGTCTCGCTCGACGGTTGTTCTACGACTGACTAGAATATTGTAATTCTTTAAGATCAATCAATAGGTCAGTACAGGTCACTACATTCGCCAATGTATTATCCGGTCCGCCCAGACACGTCCGTCTCGCTCGACGGTTGTTCTACGACTGACTAGAATATTGTAATTCTTTATAAGATCAATGAATAGGTCAGTACAGGTCACTACAGGAGCCATTAACGGTTATAAGAACAGTATAAGGTTCGTAGATTTCTGGAATGAATAATATTTTCTATTTTCTATCGTAAATGGAACTCGGATGACCAACAAGGAGATCCGTTGAAAATCTCTATGAAACTTGTGATTGTCCTTTTCAACTTAAGTGGCTAATTTTATTAAAGTCTAAAGAAAACTCAAATTTCTATTGAAAACTACCTACACGTTCTCACATTCACGCTGTTTGTTTACTTAACAAGACTGCCAATTTTCTTCCAGTTTGACTTTATTTTATTTCTTATAAAAACTTTGACAGAACTTTGGACTTAAATTATTAGAATTCGACAGTTTTGGGAGGTAAACGAACAGAGATAAATAATGGAAGTTTCTATTTAATTCAGAAAAAAATTAAGCTTAAAAAAAAAAAAACAAAAATATTTTTTTTCTTATAATTTTATATGGCAACCCTTTAAGTTTATCACCATCATGAAGAATTCACATAATCTGTGTTTGACTTTTTTTTTCTTTCTTTGTAAAACAGTCAAATGCTTATGTTTGCCAAAATAACAGTATTCCTGAAAATATGTATTTTTTTTTGTTGAATCGTTCTCGGGAATTAGTTTTTCACTTTGTAATTGGGTTTTCCTTTATTTCTTTTTTTTTTTTGCTTTCTTTTCTAACCATGAACCAGCCGTGTGGACCGTGTCACTTGACGTGGTGTATGTTTTTTTTTTTTTTAACTAGAAATTGAACAAATCAATTTTTAACATTTATTTTATCAGCACCCCAGCTGATCCTATTAAATGACTTTTAGAAAATTGAATTTGATGATGAAATTAACTTACAAGCTGTAATGGCAGCTCTAGCAGGGGTTGAAATATGGTTCGTTTGTGTTTGGGTAAAAAAAAAATTTCATGTTATCGGAAAGCGATTACAATGGATTTTTTTTTTTTGTATTATTATTATTCTTTTGACAAATAAGAGGGTGAGAATATGCTTATTTGATTTTAGACAAATTGGTTGAAGTTGAATTTGAAAACATGAATTGATATAATTTAGGGAGGGAGGGTGTGAAACGATTAAGTTTATTAGAATGTAACCAAATAATTTAAAAAGTATAAGTAACATTTAAAGGAAACAAATAAAATAATGAAATATGCGATATTGAGGTATTTGAGATAGATATCATTTTATTTTAAGACCATCAATTTCTGGATTATATGAACAGTTTTCCATAAATAAAATATTAAAAAATAAACAAAAAAATAAAATAAAGTGAATTAGTACTTACGTTGGCGTTTGGTGACCATTTCGACATTGGTGGTGTTGCAAAATGTAAATCTGTTAATCCATTTGATCCATTTCCTCCGCCACCGCTTCCAACTGTTGGTATTTAAAAGAAAAAACATTAATATTTTGAATTCGATCTTGTTCTAAGTTTTCAATAATCCCGTGAATGATTTGGTCAGAACTTTGTCAAGAAATGTGACATTATAGCCAGGGAACTTTGATTTTGTTATTTCATTTAGTCTGGCTTATTTTCTCAATTTTCTGTTATTAACTAAAAAATGGCTTCTGTGAAAATTACGTCAGAAATTATTTTTAGAAGAAAAAAAAACGCCAGAAAAGTAGTTTTTTTTTTTTTGGATCGCCAACAAATGACGTTACGAGCTTTCAGACTGCTACATTTTTGTGTATTTAAATTATTGGTGCCTGCCAAAAAATTCATTCCATAAATTTAATTTTTTTACTTTTTAAAACGCTAAAATTGATGAAAAATTTGTGCAAAGCTATACGGACCAGCTAGTTAGGGAATAGTTTTTGTTTGAAGCATAAATCTTATAAATACAACTACCTTTTCTATGTTGATGTGCCTGACGCGTTTTTTTTTTGACAACAGTACTTAAGAGGATTTTAATTTCCCCTTTTGGTATCCTCTGTGTACCAATCACGCAATTCTGTTGTTCCGTGAGTAGAAGAGAGATCCCGAGAAGGAAGTTCAAATTCTTTTAACCTGCGAAGCAGGCCACGCATTAACACAGTTTTCTGGCAGACGACAATGCCATCATATATTTAATTTTGTATAATTAATAATTGTTATTTATTAAAATGTTAAATAAAAATTATTTAACAAACTCTCCGGAAAAAAGACCAGACATTTTGTTCTGGCTTTTTTACAAACAATATTTTTCAGAGCCAGAAATTCTTAAAAGTTTGTCAGAAAAGTTTGATCTTTTTTCATACCTATTTTTTTTTTAAACAATTAATGATATAGGGAAGAAATTTTTCTCCACGGAAAATTTAGCACAATTTTTATTTGGGTTAAATTTATTCCGATAGATAGATATTCCTGATAGAAAAAAAAAATTGAGAGTGCCGGGACTCACGGTGTTAAGATTAAGATGTGTAAACCTCAAATTAAATATTAAAGTGCTGGTTTTACATCACAGAACGCGGCGAGTTCGAACTGTCAACCGAATTTCAACCCAAACCTAACTCGACCTCTCGATTTAGTGTGATCTACGAACGTACCCAATATTGAACGAAACCAATATACATCAACGTATCGTAACGTGTAACAGCACAACGTAATGTGCAAAGAAATTTCAACGTTTTTAGTTTACCCTACCGCCGGCATAGATGTTTACACATACAAAAAATAACAAAAATCAAAAGAAAATAAAATTCTTTTGAGATTGCCGATATTTGTTGTATTGGATAAAATTGTCTCAGGACCCTGAAACATAAATTTATTTACGGAATTTACAATCAAAATGCTCGAAACAGTGCATGAAAATTAAAAACAAAAAAGTGAAGATTGAAATCAACAAAAGAGTTTCCAGATTTGTTTTTTTTTTCGATGTTTATAAGAAAATAACTTTATTTAATTTAAAAATAATTAAAATATGCAAATTAATGTAAAAAAGGTAGAATAATTTTTGAGAAATTCAAGGATGACAAATAATGAAAAAGATCATTAGACCCAAGGTGGTGGGCTTATTATTTCAGAATTTCTTAGTTTCTAGAAAATAATAAAAACAGCAAGGAAAAAAATGTTAATAAAATTGTATTAATAAAAAAAATACGTATACGCAACAGTTATATAATTGATAAATATTTGTGAAGCACAATTTCCAATCTTAAACTACTGCAGGGTTTGTTTATATTTGGACTTTAGGAGCTGTAGTAGCCGGTCCACCCAGACACTTCCGTCTCGCTCGACGGTTGTTCGACGACTGACTAGAAAATTGGAATTCTTTAACGTCAATGAACAGGTTAGGACAGGTCACTACAGGAGCTATTAACATTGAGACGGTTATAAGAAGAGTATAAGGTTCATAGAACCGTAAATGGAACTCGGATGACCGACAAGGAGATCTGGTGAAAATCTCTACGAACCTTGTGATTTACCTTTTGCACTTAAATGGCTACTTTTATTAAGGTGAACTTGGGTCTTAAGAAAACTCAAATTTCTATTGAAAACTACCTACACGTTCAATGCATGAAAATTAAAAAAAAAAATAGTCTTCCCCAGTGTACGTGCGTTGGGCGCTATTTTGAATTAAACCACAAAAATTCGCAAAATTGTAAAATATGCGAAAAAATATATAAAATATATTTCCTCATTCCATCTGGTAGGTTCTGAATTTGATTCTAATTCCATATCAATGGGTTTGTTCTTATTAATTAAATAACAATGTCAGTTAAATTTAAAAAGGTATGGAAAAACTTTGAAAAAGGTAACCCCATTTAGTTCGGCTTAAGACCATCTGTTCACTCACTATAAATACGTTATAACTAACAAGATACCTGAGTGGACTTAAATCATCTTTATAATAAAAGCCCATAAAGTCTCTTCCAGGAAGTATTATTTTTTTTTCGATTATCATGATTAACCTTGATCCTTGAGTATGATGGTTTTCAGATAGAGCTTATAAGTTGTAGTCAATTCATTTCCTATAGGTATAATATTTTATTAATCCCTTTGGAAAACGACCTAACACCTCCTTATTGTCATTGAAAAGACAACATAAATCATTGATTCTCTTCTATATATTTACTTCTACCCATCATCATCAGATCTGAAAGTTTTAGCTATATAAATAGAAGATACTTACCAAACTGTGATGGAATAACATCCGGATCTCGTTCATCCTCAATCAAATCATCTGACGAGGATTTAGTTTTTATGTCCGTATGCTGCCAACGTGGTTTTTCCAAATTGCCACCCTTCTGAGAGAAAGCATAGATATGGAAAAAGGGGGAAAGAGAGAAAAAAATGGGAAAAGGAGAGAAATAATAATAAAAACGAAAACAGGATCAAAATGAAGAAAATTAATATAAAACGTTTTATCATATCAATACACAAACACACACACATACACGCATTCACACACACTACTCAAATATACACATGTATAGCAATAAAATTGATTGTCATGCAATTTACCTTATATCCATCACCGGATTGAACACCTCCGGATGTTGATCCTTTTGTTCCATGTTGTCGATTCCTTCGTAGATTATTCAAAAACGTCATCAGAAATATTCTCATAGCAATAGCCAGACTGATGACAATAAAGGTGAGTACACAACCAACAATTACCGGCGACATTGAAAAGGATATATCATCTTCTATTATGCAATACAAGGATTCAAATACATTCATGTTTCATGAAGGGTGGATTCATAAATCATGTAAATAGATCGTTGTCGTTGTCAACGTTGTTGATGGCGTGAGTTGGTGTAATCAAGAATGAAAGCAGAAAAAAAATACAAAAATATTAAAATAAAGTGATGTAAGAGTATACAGGTAAGGTACACTATCCTCCTCCTGTACTGTTTGAACAAGGGTATTTAATTTGAACACGAGATGAAAGAGTCATATCCTTCGGAAATATTTTCTCATCTCGGATATGTATATAAAGTATAAACACCACAAGGAAGGAAGATGAGATTTAATCAAATTACTTGTGTGTATATTTCCGTGAAAGGATATATGAAATTATGAAGCTCATCTCAACCTCTCTTCACCCTTCTTATTGCGTTTTATCAATGTTTAACTACCCTATACTCATAAACGTTTTGTAAAATATATAACTCACCTGACTTGTGTCCTGCTGAGCCAATTACAAAATCAGTAAGATAGAAAGCAGGACTTCGACCTTTTTGATTAAAGGAATATATTCGAATTTTCATTGAATTATTTTCTGTGGTCATCATTGTGGTAAGGGTATCCAGACTTTCCAATATGAATTGTGGTTCTTCAGGATTGGTGAGATTTAGTCTGAAAAAAAAATTTGTTTTTTAAAGTCATTGTTGAAGGCATTTTTGGAAATATTTAATTTTTTTTTTATTTTTTTTTCCATAAAAACAAAGTAAAATATTTATTAAAATCGGTCTATCCCTTAGTGAGAAAGTAGTTAGTAAAATCTATTTAAAAGGTAGCAAAAAATGCATCACCATATCGGAAGATTCTATAATTTTTGCAAATGGAGGCAAATGTCAATTCGAAACAATTATTCCGCTATCTTTAGGAGAACAGTAATTCATATGTCATGTTGACGTTTATATTGTATCTGTTAATTTAACAAATGTCAAAATATAAATGACATTTGCTGCCATTTGCAAAAATTATTGCATTTTCCGATGGGGTGATGACTTTTGCGACTCGTTTGAACTTGTTCATACAAATTATAATGTTTGTCTGTATGAAAACTACTGAACCAATTTCGCGGAAATTTTAAAAGTTTATTCCTATTAGCAGTGAGATCTTAGAGAAAGTTGTTTAAGTAAAATTCGGTCACGGCCACGCCCACTTTTAACTTCTTTTTTTTGGTTTTTCGTTAGTGTGCGTTTTTAGAACTTTAAAATTTTTCGGTTAAGATATCTTAAACATAAAGCATGACATGTGTTATTGACGTGTAGACATCTATGACGGCGGTGGCGGTAAGGTAAATTAAAAACGTGAACCTTACGTGTCATACGTTCCATGTCACACATTAGGTTGCAATTGGGTAAGTTCAATAACAAATCTCCAGCATTTGTACGAACATTCATGTTTACACATCTAAACCGTCAATCCCGATGCAAACAAATTTTTTGTATGCCGCCCACTACCACGCCCAATTTGTGTACAATACAATTTTTTTTACTTATATAACGTTCTTAGGAAACTGACAATTTTTAATAGATCAACATTGAACCAAAAGAATAACATGTTAAGTTTATATATTTTATTTAAAATCTTTAAACATGTGTGATTTTTTTAAATTCGACTTCTGCCACACCATTTTTTCTTATATTTGAATTTTTTCTTTATGCCTAAAAATTAATTATTTTTTAAGTTTAAATTTGATAAATATTCAATAGGTGGCTGCGCGAAACGTGCCAGGCTTCAGCTAGTAAATAAATAAAAACTTTCAATAAGAGATTGCATTATTTACGCTACGATTAGGCGGTCAGGAGTTGACGCCTTGACGTCAAAAAAAAAGTAAATTGGTTTTCGCAACTTATATAGACTGTTAAATTGGATTGAAAGATGACTACGTGCCAATGGGTTAAATAAAAAATTCTTTTAAAAATCAAAAATGTTTAAAATGAAGACGCAAGCTACGTTGACGTGAATAAAAATTTTGCAGTGTCAATTTTGGAATATAGTCATTCAACGACGCACACTCAAGAGCATCTAAAATTTCGGAAATGGTGGCTGCAAACTACGTCAGAAGGTCAAGATCATTTAAGCTTAGCGATAAAATTGATTATTAAATGGAATTTGGTTGATAAGAAAACTGGACCAAAAAGGCGATACTAAAAAGTGAATCTAATTCGTGGAATGCTGAGAAAAAGCTTAATTTAGACAGATATTTACGAAATAATTAAAAAAAAAAAATTTAAAAAAATCACTTTTTGCAAAGGGGTTAGCCCATTTTGTTTGTTAAAAAAGTTTAATTTTTCAAGATGCGCTTAAATGTTTACACATGCATTTCCAATTCAGCATTGAAAACCGCAACCACTTACGAGTCTCGATTGCGGAGATATTGCCATCCAAACAATTTTTTTTTGAATAATTTTACTTGAATTGAGTCGAAAAAAGGAAATATCATTTTGGATAAAAATTTGTTGGTTTTCAGTTTTTGAAAGATCTTAAAAACTAATACACAAGTTCGATTGCAGAAATATCGCCATCCAAACAAGTTTTTTTCGGTTGGTTTATAAAAAAATGGATAAAAAAATACAACTTTATGGAATTATTTTGAGAACCAGACCTCGTATACATTTTTGGCTTACAGCTGGGGAATCATTTTAAAAATGTATGAGATCGATGAGATTTTGGAACATTTATAAAATAATCAAGTTAATTCGTTTTCCCAAAAATCAATAAAATTTTTATTTGTCAAGATGTTCTAAAATTTACCTATCAATCCTAACAAAAATCTATCCTATCCTTCTATTCCTTCTAACATTGCCTAATTTATAAGACTCTAGGTCTTACTGACATATATAATAAGTTTGTGTTTGTTTTTTTTTTGTCAAAAGGTAAATGAATTTTAAGTTCAGCACTGAAAACCCCGCAACCAATTAAGAGTCTAAATATCGTCATCAAAAAACTGGAGATCTTAGTAAAATCAATTCGAGACTTAAATTTCTCAGAAGCTTTTGATTTGCAGAGTTTAAAAAGACTACTTGAATGCCGCGTTCATAACTTCAAAGCGAATGAAGACGTCAAGACTAAGATGAGCAAAACCTGCTATTTTTCTCTCAAACCTAAATAAAGTAAAGAATTCAGTTCCCTAAACTAAAAAACCTGTATAATTTATAAAGTTTATTTAAAAATTATAACCAACAAATTTCTAGTCTTCATCTCCACTTAAAGATTTCTTTGAATCCCAAATCCCTAAACAACAAAAAAAAAAAAACAAAAAACCATTTCCATTTCAGAATTCTAAATTTTCAAAAAAATCTCATCATTCCCAAAAAAAAACCACGATGAAACCTGCAAAAAGAAAAAAAAACCTCAAAACCGAATAATATCTTACTTCCATTTAAAAATGTCCTCCCAAAAGTCACAGAGTTTAAAATTATTGTCGTAAAATATGCAGATTTTATATTTTATTGTAATTCGATTTTTTTTTTTTGTCGTTCGATTCGCATTCTGATCAACCCTTTTCCTATACCTACACAACATCTAAAGCAATATCTGTCCCAACAACAAAATAGGTATCTGAAGTTGACAACAATGGTTGAAGAAAACATTTTCGATTTGCATAAAAATCTAACCTATAAGGAAGTTCCTTCTATAAAGGACGACGAATTTGTAGGCAAAACACACAAACACAACAAAATAAATATAATAAGAAGGAAAATCCAAAGAAAAAGCTCCATCAAGATGAAGAAAATAAAATATTCAATGAACTTTTCAATTGTTGGATCAAGAGGATTCAATTCATATTTTATTTATTTTTTTTTCTTCTTCTGAGTAAAATCTCAACAGCAAAAAAAAAAGGATATCGCAAATCACAAACATTTACTGTGTTTGCCTGATTGCATTGAAATGCATTGCTTCTTATAGAAAAACGTTAGAAGAAGGTGGGTGAATGTGTGGGGGTGTGTATTTTTTTGGGGGGGGGGAGACATATAAGATGAGAATACTCCTTAATCGTTTCGTTATATTTGCATTTTAATACGCCCAGAGAATTGAGGTAGATGATGTGCTGATGCCTTCCTGCTCATTCGAAGTCGAGCTGCTTTCCAGGACACTTGAAAACTTATTTTTTGATCTTTGGTCGAATAGCATAGAATACATGGGGCATTGTCGACCACTACCACACACTGACACTGACTGCTGGACCTACATTGATAACATTTTAGCAGCCACAACTGAATATATTGTATCTTCTTCTCGTTTTCGCTTCCCCTCGTTTGCACACAAGGACCTCATCTGTGCCTGGACATACATACATATATACATACATATCCTAGGAAACACAATGTCTTTTCTCCGTGTGACCAATTTTGTCTCGATTGTACTATATTTTCATAGGTTAAGTGCTGCACAGTGCACATGGCACATGTGGTTGGCAATCTAAATGCGGACACTGAGATCCTCTGCTGAGCCTCTGAGCCTGTGAACTATGAAAATCAGCATATTTACCTTGTGCCTCCTGTTCGAGTGGAGAACATTTCCAGGACAAATATTTGCGGTAGACCACCATCATAGCCAGGCAAGCATTGGATGTCCACACTGAGTTCGGTACGATTGTACACAGTACAATTGCTGACGGCACTTGGTAGACCTTTTGGCGTTTTATCCATAATGAATATATATGTAGAGAGAATGCAGCATGAAAAAAAAGTAACCATACACACAAAGCAATAAAACAGAATAATTAGCATTTATATTTGTGTGTGGGGGGGGGGGGGGATTTAGTCATATGAATTAAACTTACCCGCAAGGACGACCTGAAACAAACATGGCTGGTGCTGTGTACCAACTTCATTGGCTGCCCAACAGGAGAGGGTGCCATAGTCCTGTTTTATAATAATTGAGAGAGGAACACACAAAATATAGATAGAGTTGGTTGTTTGTTTGTTTTCAAGGAATACACATAGTGTATGTAGTGTATATTGATTAGGCCTTAGGCTTAAAATGTATAACATACCTGATCTGTAACTGGAGTGTATTTGAGGATGCTTCGACTACCATTGACACTGAAACGTTCACTTCCAACATCGAGTGTTTCACCTGAATTATTGAACTTCCAACGGAATGACCTGTAAGTATAGGAATTTAAATATATAAGAATGATATTGGAGTTGAGGTTTGTTTAAATTTAGCTTTAATTAAATTTTTGAGGCCAGGATCTTGATATATCCGGGGCAGAAGCATGGAACTTGTCAAGATTCTTCGGGTGATTTTGTGTCCAGTTTATATCCAGGAAGTGTGAACGAGATGATTCGAGTACAAGTTTTTAAGGCGACACGACGACGTTGAACTAGTTCAAAAGCTGAAAATACAGAGACTGAGAAGGCTGTGGACTTCTACGGACTATAGATAGCAATGCATCAGTCAGACGAGTCTTCCTTCGAAGGGAAGACCTCGCTTCAGGTGGAGCGCACAAATATAGTGAACCACCTCAACCAACTTTGTGTGCATTAATGGAAGCAGCAAGCTATAGGAATCGAGCTGGCTGAAAGGGCTTGTTGATTGAGGCTTGTTCATTGTGGACTATATAAGCACAATGTAATGTAAAGTTAGTAGGATCCATTCTAGCGAAAAACCAAATGTTAAAACTTTAGGAATGAATTTTGATCGACAAAGCAAAAATTTAAAATCATAGAAAGCGCCAAACAAAAATGCCAAATTGGCCTTATTTCGCTTTATAAAAGTGCAATAAGGCCAAATACCCACATTTTACCTTTTTTTAAATTTTATAAAACGAAATAATACCAACTACCCAAATAAGGCCTATTTCACGGCCTGGTACAATAAAAAAATTCATGAAACATGAATAAATTTATAGAATTTATTAAAAAAGAGAAAATTCCTTTCTTGATCACAAAAAAATTTAAAATTTTACAATAAAACACGAAATTTAACTGAAAAAAAAAAAAAAAAAAACTATTTTTATTTGTAAAATTTCAAAAAACCAATATAATTCGAGCAGACATGCATCATCAGCATCAAAATAACAAGAAATAAACCCAATTATCAAGACAAGATCTTTTCACTGTTTTTCTTTCTTAATGACGAATTTAAAACAATGAAATAATACATAATATAGCAATTTTCGTCGTTACGCCGCGTTTTTTTTTCAATTTTTCGAACTTTTGACGCGACCTGACGACGAGAAATGCTTTAATATGTATTATGTATTTTGATATTTTAAATTCGTGATGAAGAGAGAACATCTGCGAAGAGATTCCGTCACGTCGAAGCCTCGTTTTCTCGTCGCATTGTGAATCAGGTATGACGCAAAGACATGGGCAACAACTGATGATCGATTCAATTGCTTATGCTTGATGTCTGATTCACAATGCGGCAAGACAACGAGACGTGTACGTGACGAGGTCTTTTTGCAGTTGTTCTCCCTTAATGTCGAATTTAAAACAACGAAATAATACATATTAAAGCATTTCTCGTCGTCACGTCACGTCGAAAGTTCCAAAAATTGAAAAAAGACGCGACATTATGACGATAAATGCTTTGTTATGTATTATTTTATTGTTTAAAGTTCGTCATTTAGAGAGGAAAACACGGCGACGTCTCGCTTTCTCTTCGCATTGTGAATCAGGCACGATGCAGCTAATCTTGTTTTTATAATCCGCTTCGTTTGTCCTATATATTTTTTGTTGCGATCTCTACAGCTGATTTCATACATACCATTCTTCTCACTTGTTTGTGTGACATCTTTGGTTAAACCGAGAATGTTTTTCAGCTTGCCGCTTGCCGTTGTTGTTGTGGGCAATGTGTGTTGAATTTTCTCTTTTTTAAAACATTTTGTAAATTTCGCTTTAACATCGGTTAGCTACTTTTGATTATTACATTTGAAAGATTTAACGATGAATACGTTTTTTTTTTTTTTTGTAAAAAACTGTAGCCGTCTTTTTTTTTTTGAAAACTAGCTAGCTTAGCAAAATTTTTACAAGATAACCGTAAAAATGATCATAAATCTTTTGTTACTGTTTGCAAAAAAACAAAACAAATTATATATGTAAACATTTTGCTGAGTTGCTACACACATTCATAAAAACACGGCTTGTGTAACAATAACAAATCGAATAAAAGTGATTTTACTTTTAAAATTTGAAATAAAAAACAAACAATTTGTTCCCAAAATTTTTAAAGAATAGGCCACTTTCTTCGTTCAAAACAGATATCACGAAGTAGGACTAAAAATTAAGTGATTAATACATTTTTTTTTTTTGAAAAATGCTTGAAATATCTGTAAATGCAGTTCGAGAGATAATCGTTTGTACATTTCTTTCTTTTTTCTGGTTTTGCAAACAAACAAAAAATGTAAACAAATTTGAAAAGAATGCATTATGTTTGAAGATTTTCTATAGGGTTAATTTTTTGTATTTTGTTTTTATTTTTAAACATAATTTTGCATAAATTTGTATATTTTTTAAAATCTTGTCCTTGAAATAATAAAAAGAAATGTTTTCAATTTATTTACATACAAAAAATTGAAACGTGTACAAACAATTATTTCTGTGTGTCAAACACCATGCATTTGTTCCAAACATTTACCATAATTGATTAAAAATTTAAAAATTGAAATTTATACCAGAAAAGTCGGAAATTCGTGAAATCTGCCCCAAAATTACATAGCTTCTGGGGTGTATGGTGTCGATATCTGAAAATTCCGTTTTTTACCAAGTAGGCCAAACACCATTTTTTTTGTCTCAAATATTTAGCATAATTGATTAAAAATTGAAGCAAAACGAGATTTGAAATTTTGACCGGAAAAGTCGGAACATCGTAAAATACGACCCGAAATTGCATAGTTTTAGGTGTAGGTGTAGGTACATGGTGTCGACTGTCCATATCTGAAATTCCATTTTGTATGAAAAGGAGAAAATATTGATTCTATTAGGAATGACAAACACTACGGAAATGAAAATTGGCTAATTTTGTCCCAAAAAAAAAAATGTGATTGCTAACAGATGGCGTTACGTGCTCTCAGACTGCTACTGAGAGAAAAAGTTTTGGAACATGTTAAAATATTCATTGGGAAATGTTTTTTAAAGCCTAGCTCTGCTTTCGGTTTTTAAGTTTTGCTCTCATGTCCCAAATTCAAAAAGATATTCATATTCACGTCAACAATCTTCTTAAAACATTTTTAGGCTTTTCAAAAATCACTTCAATGCATACAAGGCCACAATATAATACAAAATATTTCAAAGAATTAAGCCTTAATTGTACTCCTAAATAAATTATTAACTATGCAATTCATACGTATTTCTTTGAATTCAAAGTGAATTTTAATGCTTCGATAGTTTTAAAAAGTAGCATTTGAATAGGTGTAATTCATACAATATGTAAATCTCCTTCCTAAATATATAGAAAGTAATAAAATTAAACCTAACCTCAAAACCGATATATAAAAGCATCATAACAAATCTTTGCTCTCTGTGGCTCTATATATGCATTCCCAAAAAACTCCCATTCAAATATAATTTTCTTCTCTGTCCTTTAAGTTTACACCTCCAAAGCCCAGAAAACACCTCGAAGACATTAATTCAACCACTCTATATTATATAAAAGACACAAATGGAACTATAAAGGACTTTAATCTAAATTAAATTTATACCCTGATTTAATGCACTTAAAAGGTCCTTTTCCTTTCCTTATACCTATAATATCCAACATCCAGTTAACCACCTTATATTACAAATGGAAAATGTTCTCAAAAGTCTAGGATATTCCAAAGTACCATTTGTCTCAATTACAGAGAAATATTGAAATAGAAAAAGACAGAGAGAGAAAGAGGGGGGAAGACAGAGATTTCATACACATATAAAGGGGTTTTAGAATATATGTGGCTATATACCTACCTACCTACCGACCAAAGAAGAGGAGACATAAGAATTTGCCAATTTCATTTAAGGTAAATTAATGCAAACTGTTTCCTTTAATTTAACAAAGTGCACTCCAAAATCTAAAGGCAAAGGTAGATAGGTACGCAAATAACATATCTACCTCTGAGTTCTATATGTCCTTATACCTAAAGCCTGAGTTTTGCTGTTGGGTCTTCTCTGAGTTTTGAAGAGCAGAACCTAATCGAAGTACATGATCTCAAGTGTTAATGCTGTTATAACAACCCTACACTACATGCATTGGTGGAATTTTGAAAAGGACCGTAGATACTGATTCGACAAGCTTTGCAATTCGATGGTAATTTATACAGAATTGAGTTGTTTTTGGTATATTTGATACCATTGATAGTGTTTGGAACTTATAGAGAAAAAGAGAGAGAGAGAGAAAGATACACAGAATGAGGAACAAGGTACGAGAGGTGCTAATGCTAAATGGTGTGCACTTCGATTTTTTGGCCATTCTAAATGGTTTTCATATAAAATATCCATTTTGAATGAAAATAGCGCCCAACACCGAACATCAGTTGGTACATTTAGTAAATTATTTGAAAATAAGCTTATTTCTTAAGCTTTTGACAAGAATCATAGACTTATGACTATGTGTATGCGAGACGGTACTTATTTCCATTTAAATATTTAATGATTTGGAATTTCGAGAGTGAATAGAAAGACACACACATCAGCTTCAGCTGTGTAGGTACGTATTTGGAAAATGTGAACAACATAATAATCTTCCACTCAGGTTGTTTCCAATTTAATGACATTCAAGTGCCTCTTTCTAGCGTTTGTATTTGCGAAGGTTATAGTTGTTTACAATCATTGTGCATTTGAAATGAAAATACTACGTCACGTCGTACCTGGAAAAGAAAATTTAGTCTGAATCTTCTTACCTGGGCGGTGGATCAGCTTGTATCTCACATATCACTTCAACTGTCTCGTCTTTTGAAGCACCAATTAGAGCGACACGATCTAAGTGCTTACAAATGGGAGTATCTGAAATGAAAAATTGTACATTATTAGTTGATGTTGTTGAAGGGAATATATTCAAAATTTATTAAGTGGAACTTTTTTGTAAGATTTTAAGAAAGAGAGAGGGTTATTTGCAGCATTACCAACTAAAGTCATTCTCTTAAAAAAAAAAAAGATTACACTAAATTTAGAATATATATTTTAAAATTTAAATTTTATTACATACATTTAACACGAAGTGGTAAATGATTGCTGACCGTTTCACCTTCATCATTAATAGCACTGCAAGCGTAATTTCCAGCATAATGCTTTGTAATTTTTTGCAATACAAGACTTTGATTTGAACGTATGACACGAGCTGATGTGTTGTGTTCTAAATGTACTCCCTGAAATTGAAAAAAAAAATATACATTGTTCTTTTCCTTATAAAATTCAAAATAAATAAAATACTACTTTAATGCTAAGAAAAGCAATTGCTCTATTTTTTTAATCGAGTACCTACATGCTCTGATTAAAACGGAGTTTCTCTTAATTCTTCAAAATTTGGTATAGATAAATTTCTTGAATAGCCACTAATATTTTCTTAGCATCTGTTCAAATTTTTTACTGAGCAAATGCTTAGAGTTTTTTATACTGAGCATATGCTCTGAGTAGAATGAGGTTCCTGATAATAATTCAACTTTTCAAAGAAGGTTCTACATTTGGTATAAATTAATTTCTTAAAAGGTACAAGCATTTTCGACTGCAACTGCTCAGCTTTAAGAACATGCTCTAAGTACATGCTCCGTTTTTATTCATATCACCCTATAGACATTTGTTGAACTTAACTTTAATAATATTTTAAAATAATTTAAGACTCTTAAACTCATTTGTTAAAAATCTGCCATACTAAAAATCCTTAAGTACCGCATTAAATCTACTAAAAATGTTTAAAATGTATTTTTAAAGCTCCAGTGATGCCAAATAAACTGATATAAATATTATTTTGTTTACTTTTAATTAAATCTGATGTTAAATTTTTCCATTAATTACCTACATCCTAAATAATCAAAGAGATACAAAAACAAAAAATCTAGAATCTAACAAACTTCTATCAAAAGAATTCAAACACACAATCCTATCGCATCTAATTATAAAAGTTATACAAATAAGAATTTATAGGTAGGTAGGTATAGAGGTACTAAAACTCCATATCTACACTCATGTAGTTTTTAGTGACAGAAACTGAGTGTTTGTATAAATATATAGATATATGAATATAGGAATAGGGTATAGGGACAACATGTGAATAAAAGTATATTTTTTCTGTTATGTCACAGTCACCATCAGGACGAGAAAAGCAGCATAATAAAATAAAATGAAGCTAAAGCTAAAGCTAAAGCTAAAGCCAACAACCCTTCGTCTACATACATACATATATCTATACCTATATCTATATAAGTTGAGTAGCGTTTTGTATGAAAATCTACTAGTTGTAGTTATGTTGATGTAGGTACATTTAGACTATGTGTATAGAAGGTAAGTTTATGTCGGAAGGATATACTAAAAGGAGAAAAATGTTGTCCCATAAAAATGTACATTTTATTCTTTGGGTATTTTTATGATTAACACTCGGCAATGCGGATGTGCTTTGAATGAATGT
The DNA here is from genome assembly GCA_951394125.1 of Epistrophe eligans. Classification (NCBI taxonomy): domain Eukaryota; kingdom Metazoa; phylum Arthropoda; class Insecta; order Diptera; family Syrphidae; genus Epistrophe; species Epistrophe eligans. The sequence continues at coordinate 107,287,799 of OX596028.1, forward strand.
AACATGAGCATAGCATGTTAACGCAACGGGAAACGGTTTTGCTATATACATATGTATGTAGCTTGACTATACATACAGGTTATTTACATAAAGAAGGTTCCCTACTACTTCTATACTCCTAACTATACCTTTAGCTAAGCTATATACACCTCTCTTCAACAATCATACCTATGTAGGTATTTATACTCCTTCGTCGTCCTTTACACAGGTTATGGTAATTTGAGGGAAGTTTATTAAGGAAACTCCTACTTATTCATTTTTGTGGAAAAGGAGTTTTTTTTTAGTCTTGGTCGCCTTTAATAGAAAAATAAAGAAAAAGTCGTGTAGAATATTTAAGAAAGGTGATAACAGAGTTGCAATAGGAATGGGTGCAATTTGCTAAAATAAATAGAAGCTTAAACTGCTTTTCGATTTGAATAATGATGTTTATTGGATATGTGCCAGGCAGACTGTTTTTGTTTTTGGAGAACCAATGGATTCTAAAGATTTAGCAAAGACCAACAAATTCTAAGCCGAGAATTAACCCCTTTAATAGACGTCAAGGCAACATATGGTAGCTATTCATCATCAGGAGCTCTATGTGATGTAGGTATCTGTGCGACGACGAAAACCCCAAAAAAAAGATTAAAATTAAACCAAAACTTTTTCCCCCAAGAAGCTTAACTAACTTTAATAACAATTTTTCCGATTTAATTTGTTCCCAAAACCCAGACCAAGAAGTTGGACAAAACACATGTAAAACCTAATCGCACATGTAATATTCATACGGACGATACATACAACGTCATAAATTAACATAAAATAACATTACTTACATTATGCAGCCACAGCAATTTCCGCCATTGCGGATTCGATTGAACGTGACACTCAAAATACACATCGTCTCCCTCTTTAATGTCATCTGGTGATAGTGTAGAGCCCAAGCGCAGCGTGACCAGTGGTGGATCTGTAAGAGAAAAACAAAAAACAAAAAAAATAAACTCTCTCGATTAAGTCATATATTTTGGTATACGAAAAATTTAGCTCTGCAAGGACGAATCAGAGAAACCCATTACACCGCGGCGCATCATACAAACGACGACGACAGCGGCCGTAAATAAAGTCTCATTAAAATTCTAAATGTTATTCGTGTATGTAACTTCCGGCGGCGGTGGCGGGAGCATGTCGGCCGCACAGTCTACAGATAGAAGATAGCTAGGGATATACATAGTTCTTTACATATTCTCGATGATGCCACAAGTCAAAGCACAAAAAGCGAAGTATCATGGACAGAACATAATATCAGCATCGTATAGGGATAGCGGCAACGTTTAGAGCATGGCCTAAAAGTATTATTCAATTGATGAACTGGCAGGCAGCTCGACTGCCAATGATTTTGTCATTAGAATCCGTCCGTACAAAAATTGAAACCCCAAGCATCATACCTACATATATGTACATAGAGAGCACCAACCCAAACAGAAGAGGTCAAGTTATCCGCTGGCATAATTGGCAATGGGGAAATATTGTTTGGACTATCATGAAACCTCAGGAAAGCCTGAAGTTTAACTACTAGGAATCAAATGCATGTCCAAAATTATAGCCCCGAACTTAATACCTTCAACGTAGCATACCTACATACATACATGTATAGCACAGTTGTAGGTATATACGTTTGGCTTATTTGATTTGATTTTGGAAGGCGATGGTTTCTATGACAATGACGATATGGCGGTATAGTGGTGGTGGTGGATGATACTTTATCTTCTGACAGTCATAGTTTTTGGAGGCAGCGATTATTCACAGCCACAGCAAGTTGATATCTCGTATAACCACATCCATGGTTGGTTGGTTGTTGCTGGTGAAAATATTTGCGACCGAATAGAGAGTATCATTTAGCACAAATATGTATTTGTTTCGAGAAGAAGAATTTCACCTCTACAATAATTGGTGGAAAATCAATAGTTTACAAATTCAGAAGTGGGATTATTATTTGGGTTACACAGCACTTAACTTTGGAAATAAGTTTTCAATATTTCCCAACGTTGTTCAAACGTAAAGCGACTCATTTCGTTCTGCTGAGAGGTATGATACTGACTTTCTGTTAAGATTTCGATCGGGAAACAGCTGTCAGTGTCAAAATAACCTATGATTAAAAAAAAAAAAAAAACAATAGATGCCCCATCCGTTCGAACTTTTCAATTTTGATTAAATTCGAACTTAAGGTAAATCTGGTATACAGTTTAAGAGGAAATTAATTAAAAATGTCAAAATTTCGCCATCCCACTTTTTTTTGCGGTGACACAAAAATGATAATTTAAAAAAAAATATATAGTCTGTTAAAGGTTGTGAACGTAAGTATTTATTTTACTATGATTTAAGTGGAGTGAGAACAAGTACCTACAGACTTTTAATTTTTTCGAGTTTTGACGTTTAAAATTTTAAATTTCAACTGATGTAGTATCAGCTTTAACATGGTTCATGTACCAACTGGTGAAATTCATCTACTTTGAGGACTCTGTGATGGGAGATGATACATATACTCGTTTCGCTAATGCTACATGAAGCGTGTATACTTTTGGATAAGATTGATGGTGACGGCCGACCGACAGTGCCAAAAGTAGGCAGTAGAAACAGACATACATACATATAGCTTAGTAGAGATTGACATTATTTTTGGCTTTTTCATCCTGACGCGACGTGACGTGGTCTTCATCTATTCGTGGAAGTGAAAGGATTTTATTTCACTTTATTTTGAAATTTTGTTCATGGCAATCTATGTCAATGTGAATTTAAAAAAAAAAAATAAATTGAGGAAACCTTTAAAGCTGGCTTTCAATTTAAAGTCGATTGACTAAACCACCGTGCCATCGCCATCATCACTATCGTCGCGGGTACTTTACTTCGTCATCACTGACTAATAGATTGATACCCTATCTACCTTTTATTTCATTATTATTAGATCCTTTCAAGAAATTTAATATCCTCTATCGTTAATATAATGAGGATGCTTGTGTATATAAGGGTGGATGGCGGTGGCGACGTGGCTAAGCTTAAATATGATGATGGCTTAGATTTTCAAAAATAGAATTTTCCTATACAGAACGTGATGGTAAGAGTGGTTTGCGGTAACAATTGTTGCTTAGCAACAACCTGTCGTTGATGGTTTTATGTGTAGAAATATTGAATTGAAGTATAGTACCTAAGGTATCCTTTTGCCAAAATTCAAAGTGGATTATATTTTCCTCAAAAGTGCGTTGCTAAGCTAACAATAAGAATGATGATTTATGATATCCTTGCAAGTAAATGATTTTACGTGTTCATCTGAGATGCTTGGCATTTATATCGGTTTTGAGTGAGTACCTATGAATATGAAGCATTTTCATTGCGTTTTTATTAAATCTTCTGTCAGGCATGATTTTGGTGGAGATTTGTATCAAAATACGTGACTTATCGGGATTTTTGTTCTTTTTTTTTTTGTATTTTATTAGACCTTTAAGAAAATTGAACTTGATTGATTCTTTTAACAAAAATAGATAAAGGTACTTAGGTAGGTATACCTACATATTTTTTTTGTGAGTTATAAATAAGACCAACCAGAATATTGGTACGAAAGAACAACAAAAATAATGTATTAATTTAAATACCTATGTATGTACAATAGTTTAGCTTTTTTCTTTTTATATTTTTATATTTTTCCATCATTGTGATATTCCTCAATTAATAAATTGAAATTAATTAAAAATATAATCTTTTTATAGAAAGAATGTAAGTACATAGTATACATCAATTATTTTTTTTCACAGAAATTGACATTAATTGATTAATACGTATTTTTATTCAATTTCATAAAAATAGTAAAAAAAAAAAAAGGAGGTTCCTATGTATGTATGTAGGTATACATTTCCCATCCCAAAAATGTACAGGTATGTAATTTCAATTAATTAATTTTTCTCACGTATGAAATATTAATTTCAACTTTATCAGAAGCGTAAATTATTTAATTTCAGTTTTTTCTGTTTTTTTTTTTGTTTTTTTTTTTTTTTTTGACAAAGATGAATTTGATAGCAATTTATTTGGGATATATGTACATATCTATGTAGGTACATTTAATTTATTGGAAAATGATTTATAAATATTTAAGTCAATTTTTAATTGAACGGTATTGATTTTTGAAGTAATTATAAAAGCATTTCAATTTTAAGTGAAATTTAATATAATTTATTTGAATAGTTCCTTTTTTGTCCTGATACCTATACTGCTGCAGAAAATTAAAAACTAGAAAAACTCATTGAAGTTTTCCCATAAATACATAGAAGTGCAATACTCATACAGATCAAATGAGTTAAATGGAATCGATTTGTTGGAAGTATTTGGCTTGTGGCTTTGTGGGGAACCAAGGCCTATAGTGACTATAGTGTGCAGTGCATGTGGTTGGCAGGAATGGAGGAAGCCTATAATTTTTTTTTGGCGAATCTGAAAGGTTTTTGTCAAAAGTAAATAAATTAGTCTCCACTGTAAAATAAGTTTAGACTATTTTCAATTCAACTCATAGTTGCATAAATTAATAGAAATCTTTCACTGAAACCTCAATGCACACTATTATGCATATGCTTAATAGTGTTCTGTAACTTAGGCGATAACTTTTCGCATCGTTAAAAAATGAAACGATCCATTCCGCATTTATCGCCTCTGGAAAAAAATGTGTTTCTGTAAGTCGATGCGATAACTTCAACTTCCACACTATTTTGACTGGAATTTCCATTGGAAGGCGATAAGTCTATTTATCAGTTTGACGTTTTAAAACAAAAAATTTAAATTTGAAATCAAATTTATTTGTATTCGCGATTTATTTATTTGAATTATTTGTTTGAAAGGTGAAAAATATAATATAATATATAATTGACAAGGTCCTCACTAGTCAACTGATGAGTCCAAGTGAGATCGCCGGGACGAAACGCCTAAATTTTTGTGGACTAAAGGCCGTAAAAAGCTATTTTGAATCAATAATTCAACAAGTCCAATTAAATAGTGCTAAGTTTTCTACTTGGCCGATGTATTTCAGTAGTATATAGAGTTTGTATTATTAAAAAAAACCTTTATATAAAATATAATAAACTAGCAAAACCCCCCCGCTTCGCAGGGTGTTAAAAAAAATTGTTTTTTTTTTATTTGTTTTCCAGCGAATGTGTTGAAAAAAATAGTAAATTATTAAAAATAAAAAAAAAAAAAGTTGCCGGTGACAGGAATCGAACCTGAGACCCCTCACGTCTAAAGGGGAGATCTTTTTTTTTTCATTTTAAATTCATTTTTTTTTTCATTTTACTCATAACTAACTTAAAGCTAGACAATAATTCATAAAAACTAGCGTACTTATCAATAACTTACATCTTTCCACTGCACCACGAACTCTATTTATTTAATTTGCGCAAATTACTAAATATTGTTCAAAGCAGTGACCCATGTGACCAATTGAAATTTCATTTTTCTTTTTTTAACAGATTTTTTTTATTTTTTATATTTTTTTTTGTCCTACACCTTCTACCCTTGTTCCTCTTTAATTAAAAAAAATTCACTAAATAATCAGTTTTGTTTACATTTTTGTTTTCAGCCATAGATAAATTTGTTTTTTTTTGTTGTTTTCTTTTTTGTACTTTCCTTTAACACGTTCAAAATTTGAATGAAACTATTATCGCTTGCTTCTGGGTCCGTGATAATATTTGACATTTAAAATGAAAAAGTTAACGATTTTCAAAGATACAGAAACGCATTTAATCGAATTTTTCCAGGATTTCTATACCGAGTGTAAAGTTATCGACTGTCAAAGTTATAGAAACCCGATAATGCGATAAAGTGTGTTTCGTTTCATTTTCCATCGTTTCTCGACAATTTTTATCGACGCGATAGTTACAGAACATGAATCCAGATTCCAGAATGTGTTTGTTAAGTCAAATTGTATGAAAGTTCAATTCAATTTTCCAACTGAAAGAGTTTTAACTCAATTATGAGATGATTACAATTATAGGGACATGACATTACGAATTTTGCTCTATACCAATTACTATCAACGGACACGGTAGTGCCCAGCCAAGTTCTTTTTCCAAGAACAAACTCAGGCGATTTTCTACCCTCTTTAACTTCAGTACCAATAAAGTAAGAAACTTAAAATTCAGAATATTTGCTAGGCTGCTAAGCTGCTAAGCACAGGCACCTCACCAAACTTTAACCCCGTAACATGAGTGGTTAATGAGATATAGGCCTTCAAAAAATTGATAAAAACGTAACTGACTCACTCACCTACCTACCTACTCATTGACAGATCATCAAAATTATGGAGCACTTCTCGACACCGCAAAATCTTGTAATTTCGTACAGTCGTAGGCCTATTGGCGCTTTCAAAGAACAAAATCGAAAATTTGAAATTTTCGATTCAGAGGCATATTATGCACTCACTTTCTCAAAATTGCAATTTAATATACCTACCACTTCCCATTGCTGTAGTAAGATAAAATTTGGTAAAGCGATAAGGCTTGAAGAGCATAGGTAGTAGGTACATACCAAGAAAAAAATAGAAAAATTGGCGTTTATCATTTAGTGGGCGTGGTATCCTCCCACTTTATCAGTATTGTGAATGATCAATTAAATTGAGCACTTCCGATTGTTGTAGAATGAGTTCAACACCTCTATAGCTTCACTAGTATCTTTCAAGATTTTGACCTGACAAAACAAAAGAAGTGAGATCAGACCAAAAACACAAATGTAAAAAGAGATCCAAAAAATATTTCCGGAAAAGCTAAAGATAGAAGTTAGGTACGTAGATATCCTGCAAAGAATGTTTGTACCAACTACTTATAGGTATGTATACCTATAAAGTTGCCTCATTTTAAGACCTGCTAAACTTTTTTCGGAATAGAAGAACATGAATTCAAAAGCACATATTTTCGACAGAGAAAAGGTATACCTACCTACCTATACGATAGGTACCTAGAAAAATGAAATTAAATCAGTTTTTTTTGAAAGTAGGTAGGTATAACTTTGCAATTCTGATGTTGTTCTTCTTCATCATCACATTTTTGTTGTTACGTACATAGATAGATTTCACAGAAGAATAATACCTAAAATTGATAATCAAATAAAAACTGTAGTATGTACCTACCTACCTACAGATATTGCTCCTAGAATAGCGACTTCTGTGAAATTATAACTACCTAGGTAACCATTGAATCAAATAAAGTATCAGGTAGGTATTCTACACTCCTACTCATGATAGGTAGGTACTTTTCCACTTCCAAAGAAACACGACTGTTAACTAATCGATTTCATCAGAATTTTACACGCGGCGGCGGCGTTCAGTTTACACTAGAAACATGAAATTTTGTATTTCTTTTATTGATGGATTAACAGGAAATACCTACCTATAAAAAAAAAAAAAACTATTGGAAAAGTTTCCATGTAGGTATAGGTCCTACCTAAGTACCTACATATAAACTTTCCCAGAAATTTCACATTCCATTATGGCAATATATTATAAGTACATACCTACTAAGTATGGAATTAGCTACAAAAAATTTTATTCGAATATTTTTATGAAAAATTAACAATTTCTTGAAAATCGATTCTTTTCAAAATTACATAATATGTATGTATGTACATAGGTACCTATTATGCATAGGAGCATAGGAGCATAGGTAGGTACTTACTGCGAATATGTACCTGCATGATGTGATAGTCGTTTGAGTGATGCCTTTTAGTGAATTTACTTTTGACAGTTAAACAGCAGAAAATAAGTTGTTTTTTTGCACAGAAAATGGTAAATTTCAAAATTTTCCAATTTAAATTGATTTTTATATTAAATTTGTTGATTGGTTTATTTTAATTCACCGAAAATTAAATCAAAATTTCTCTAGAAATTACTTTAAAACGATTTTGTTCAAAAACAGACCAAAAAAATGCGGCAATGAAAGAATACCATAGTTTCATAGTCACCACCACCAAGACAAACTAGTGCAGATCTCGGTACAAAATAGCGGTAACTGGCAGCGGACCGAGATCAACAACCAGCTAGCTGCAGCTGCGGCCGACCTAACCTACCGTCATCGTTAATGTGCTGCGCCTTTGGTCCCGAAAATCGGATCCAGAAATACAAATCCAAAAACAAACACAGAGCACAAGCAAATATTGGGAGCCACCAATGATCAACATCATCGTCAACTCACCATTCTCGTGCCCAAATAAATTACTGCTATTATTATTATAAATTACTGGCAGCGGACCCAGATCAACAAACTAAACCAACAACCAGCTGCATCTGCGACCGAGCTACCATCCATCTTGGTCCCGAAAATCGGACCGGTAAATACAAACTACACTAAAATAAAGATTATAGGAGCACAAGAAAATATTGGGAGCGACGAGATGATGATGAATGAACATCATCGTCAACATTACATTCATAAGAGCTTCACCATTCTCGGTCCCAAATAGCGGTAACTGGCAGTGGCGCGAGCAAAACAAAAGTTACCAACCAACCACCAGCTGCATTTCCGACCGACCGATCGAGAGCAACAACAACAAGAACATGAGCAAGCAACCCCTTTACTGAAGGAAGATAACTTCGTAAGGATTCTTTTATTCTATGTGACTGGTCTACAGTCACTACAAGAAAATGTATACCTATTTGAATTAAATTTTTAATAAAAATATTTAAAATCAAAATGCGTTTTTAACAGATTTATTTGCATTCGCAGGTCGCAGCTTGATATGCGTTTGTTACTTTAAACATTAACCTAGCTTTACTCTAATGAAATTTAATGTGGAGCTATCGCAACGTATGCCTATGCGCGACGAACGCAAAGGAGAAAGTAGCCAAACTTTTAACTTTTCGTCCCGGCCGGCCGACCTGTTGACAAAAGTTCCCAAAAAGGAATTTGAAGTTTTGGGTTTTTGCAAATTTCTTTCTAAGGTTTAGGGGAGAGGGGGGCACGTATGAAAGCGGGTTACCTTTGATTATGTTATGGCTAGTAAAATCTTAACAAAACAATTTTTTAAAGCGTAGGTAATCTTAATTTTAAATTATGTACGGTGACCATCCGTCCTCTTTTTTAGAGGACAGTCCTCTTTTTCGGTATCGTGTCCTTTTTTTTATTTTTCTTAAACGAGGACAGTAATTTGTCCTCTTTTTTCTTACCTAATTATCCTCTTAATGTCCTTTTTTTCTTTGAAACCTTTTTTCTATGATTTTTCTTTAGTACTAAAGTCATCTGGTTTTTGCTATTGTGAATGATGCCCCTACGGAAAGAGTGTTTTAGTGTTAGTGTTAGTTTTATTTGTTGTTTTTTGAAAAGAACTGAAATCATTGATGTATGTAATCTGAAGTACAAATATTTTGAATAAATATCGTTAGTTTCTAAACTTGTAAGTTAATTAAAAATTGTCCTCTTTTTTGCATCTAAAAAAATAATCACCGTAATTATGACAATACCGATATCTTTACACGTCAACGATTTACCGGTACATCTCTTATGTTCATCAGGCAGTAGCTAGATATGCAGTTTTTATGTGTAAATTGTATTTTTGTAATAGTGGTACCTACCTATCTATTTTGTTTGTAAGAGTTTAAATTCTTTTCGGTAAGGATTTCGTTTTTGAAAAATTATTATTAAATTCACACCTTCATGTTGATTAACATAAAGGTAAAGTTCTTGATAAATATGTTAGGTATAATAACTATGGCCGAGTTTTATGTTGTTTAAGATGTTGGGACAGTTTTGAACGAAACGGTAGAGGCAGGAGGCACCTTTGTAAAACTAGTTAGGTAGGTACTGAAAAAAAAATTTATTCTTTCTTCGGATTGAATGTTAAGGGCATATACCTATGTATATTTAAAGCTTCAAAGAGACTTTTTGCTTTAAAAATTTTGTTTTAATCTATTTATTTCCAAAAGTCTATTTTTTAACTAGAATTTTAATAAAAATAAAATACCAATCAATCTTTATTAAATTTAATCAAAAATGAGTTTAAATTTAACCTTAAATACATTCCTCTATAGTCGCAGTGCCGACAACTTACAGGCAAATAATTATCACACCAAAAATTGTTCAAAGGCGCCCCCTCTCCCCTAGTGTTGTTAATACAATTCAATAAATAAAATAAAATAAAATAAAATTAAAAAAATAAAATTAAATTAAATTAAAAAAATAAAATAAAATAAAATAAAATAGGTATAAGAAAGGTAAGTACATATATGTAGGTAGGTACCTATAAACATTCGTATACTTAGTTTTCTTCATTAAAATAATTGAAAAAAATTGCAAGGCATTGAGATAATTAGGACTATTTCCATTTGTTTAACAAATAAAGAAAAGCATTTGGAAGAGTTGGGAATTTCTTACAATAGGTAGGTACCTATCAGTGGCGAGGCGTGAATAATTTGAAATGGTAAGTCGATGTAAAAATTAATTACCTGCAAACGTAAATGAGTTCTAAAACATATTTATACGTAGCCAAAATTAAATAATACATTGCAGATCAGCTTTCCACAGCAAATTTAACCAGTCTTTTATAGCTACCAAAATCAAATCATTAATTTTTAAATTTACAAGGATCTTAATAAAAGAAACCGTTTCTGGCAAAATGTAGGTAATATTAAAATTAATGCTAAATATGACGATAAAATAAGGAACTTCAATGTGTTAGATAAATAACCCAAGAAATCAACAAATAAATTGAAAAGTTCAAAAACTTGTGTGTAAAAAAAATATTAATAAATCAATTTTTTCTATAAATAATTATGTATCTGAATTAAAATATAGAATTTTCATTATTCAAACGGTAGCAAATTTAAACAGCTCATTTAATACCTACAGACTGCTGTTGTTTAACAGCCTCTGCTGTTGTTAAACAGCAGCGCAACTATAAGAGATACACACAGAATTCACCAAATAAGTCGAAAAAAAGCGTGTTATTTGTTTGCATAAGCAAGGGGAACAGGGACGAGTCAAACTAATAAACTCATTAAGTAACTAAGAGAACTAACCTACTCAATTAATCCACCACAGCACAGCGCAGCGGTAGAAGATACTCACACAATTCACCAAATAAGTCGGAGAAAAGCGGGTTATTCTTTTGCATAAGAGCGCGTGTGTTAAACAGAGTCGAGTCAAAATCAGAAAATCATAAGGAAGAAAAGAGAAAGGAAATAAATTTGTTCTATCCAGCGATAGATTTTATAACCCGACATATTTCGGGTTGCTTTGCTTTGGCTTTGGCATGCACAGAGCACAGAGAGTGTGGATAGAATACACATACTTTTTTCGTGTGTGGCTTGAATTCAATTGAGTGTGGTGGAGTGTGCAGCTTGTGCAGGTTAATGAATAGATACAAATTAGTAGAGTAAACATTGTTGCATAGCAGAAAATGTAAAAGGTAACTCGGTAGGAATCGAGTTATATGGACGCCTCGCCACTGGTACCTATACCTACCTAGATAGGTACTAATTATAGAAGCTTCAAAAAATTAAGAATGAAATTTTTCTTCTGTGTTAACTGACCTGTAAATAACGTTCATCATAGTAAGAACAACAAAAGACCCCAACCCCATCTCCAAGTCAGAAATCTTTGGTTTTTTTATGGAAGCATTAATAACAATTCTTTTCTGAAAAATATATTCTTTAAAAGAAAGAGTTGAAATTATTAAAAATAACGAAATAAAAGTTAAGATTAATAGTTGCACAATTCAAACAAAAGACGCGATTTTCAGAGTAACTCAATCTTTTTCTCTATTATGTTCGAAAATCTCTAAGCATTTATTTTATATTTTTTTCAGAAGAACGATTTTTTTTTAAATTTCTAATTTGAACATTGCAGCTCCATTATTAATGTTCAGATAAATTATTAATTACCCATCTACCCAAATGACCATTTGAGAAAACCTTCATCTTTTTTATTCAAAAAGTCATTCTCAAAAATATGCAATAGCTTTTAGAAAATGTGCACAAGAATTCCAGTTAAGCAACAAAAACAACAATGAATGGTAGGTATATAGGTACAGCTCAGTGCTCAGACGACAACGTCAGAAGTCAGAAATTCGAACAAAAAATAAAACAAGCTTACTATGCAGGTAGGAAGGTATAGGGTTAGTTTGTAGGAATAGACAAAAGAATTCCAACTACTAGGTATACCGAGAGACTCCTTATGGGAGAGTGAAACTTAAATATTTCAGTTCTATTAAAAGCTGCTCAGATATACCTACTTCCTGGTGCATCTATATAGTTTCTCTTATATGCTTCACCCTTTTCCTAGTTTTTCTTTTCATCATACCGCTGATGAAATCCATTAAATTAACAGCCACAATGGAATACGCTAAGGGGCTTCCATATCCCTCAGTCTCTTTCTCTCTAGACAAAATCAAAGAGGCAGAGGAAGTAACAGCAGACGCAAAACTTACAGGCACCAAGGCTTGTAAGCTTGGTATCCTGCTGTCAGTAATGGTAAGCTTTGTTCCTCTCATTGCATATCGGTCTCAGGACTGGCCCTTGCAAAATGTAAGTAGAACAATGCGCTGGCTGCTCCTGTTCTTGCTTTTATGCACATAACTCTTCATCTCCATATAAAATCCTGGCTGGCGTTTGTCGGTTAACTGGTTGGTTTGGTTGGTAGCTTTGATGGCATGGAATCTGTCGCTTGTAATTCAAGATTTCCTTTTTTGCATTTTAAAGCAGATAGGTATAGGGATGTACAACTAGAGCCAGAGAGAAGGGGGAGGAAGGGATGTTTCAAATTGGAAAGGGAACCCTATAAATAATAAACATCCTCGACAGGCGAGTCCTTTGTTTTTGAAATGTTCCCTATACTCTCTGTTTCATTGTGATGTGCCTTATACTGAATATAAACATTTTGTAAGGGAATTTTTTGTTATATGTATGTAGGTATATGAACATAAATAAACACATACTAAATATGTATATAACTATGAAAAGCTCATGGATGATGTTAAAAAAGGACTCACTCCCTTTCTGTTGAAGCGTGAAATTGTGTATGACAAGGAAATTTAAAAAAAAATACGTTTTCTTTTTTTTTGTCAGATTTGTTTGAGTACAAAGTGAATCCAAAAGTGACAAATCGTTTGACACAATCGTTTTAATTTTTTTTTTTGATAAAAAATAGTTAGAAGGAAAAAATTCAATAGAAGCAAAAGCTCCTGTATTTGAAGTTCTTTAAGGGTTTCGTATTTTTTTTTACAGATTTTCGAACGCATTTTTTGTATTAATAAATAACACTTTTAAAATGTTCAAGAGTTATAATTTATCAGAAGAAAATTCAAACATTTTGAATAAAAAAAACTAGGTTTGCTCAGAGCACCTTTTCTATTTAAATCATTTTTATTTTATTCATACAAAAGCTTTGGCGTTAAAACTTATGCTTTTTTAAAGTTAAACTTTTAAAGAAGAAATGCTTTGTTTCACCTCATTAATAAACGTTAATTAAGATAAATTTTTGCTATATGTATGGTACCTCATTCACGAATTTAAGATAACTTGTCGCTAATTTGTGTTTATTAATATAGCTGCAAATGTATAAAACTTACCACAACTAACATTGGAACATTTTCTGCTTTCTCCGAAATATTAGAAATACCGCCTTTGTTCGTGCATACGTTCGTTCGGCTAAAGACCATCCGATTTGCATGGGGACATTTTTGTATTCGTATTGCATCAGGTTAGAGCACAACGGAGCCGAAAAATTGAAAAATGTCGAAATTTCATACTTTCAGGGAGAAATGATCGCGATATCTAAAAATTCCAACATGCGATTCACCAATGGAAAGGACCGGGAAGGAGAAATTTATAAATCATAAAGTATTAGACTCTATCTCCAGGCCCACAGTAAAGAAAGATTCTTGACATGGAATGTATAAGAGAGATTGTATAATTAAGGCCCCCTTTTTCAGTGCAAGATTGTTACAGTTTCGGAGTTAATTTCTGAGAAACTGTTACTTAGAAAAACTTTCAAACGAAGTTAAACTGCAAGAATATGTAGTCAGGTTAAGCAATGAATTCTCAGAGCAAATAACTTCAAGCGAATAAGTCTCTTAAGGAAGTGGGGCAGGAATTTTTGGGACTATAACCAAATTTTATTCAACCCTGGGAAATCTTAGTATCTATTTGATGTTCGCCTTTGACGTTAAAATTTGACAGAAAATTGTAGGTCCTCTCGATTCCTGCCAATAACACGAACACAGGAATGGTTAAGAGTTGTAAATTATTCGGACCTGTTTCTATACCAGATATCGCAAATTTTATAAAAGGTCCTATAAATGTGAGTAAATTTGACACACGAAAATTATTTTATTTAGGTAACGCATTGATTTTTTTTTTTTAATTTTTTGAAGTTGATTTAATTTTAAAGTTAGCCGTTTTTGAGCTTTTCCGTTAAAAAACTTAAATCTAAAACCGATAACTTTAACTTAAACCTCACAGAAGTAGGTTAGGTATAAATACTATACGTTTTGTTTCAAATCAAATCACATTTCCTGTTTATTGAATGTTAAAATGGGACTCATTTAAAACACACTCACGCAAAAAATACACGAAATCTCATCAGGAATTTCAATCACATGATAAACCAAATGTGAGCATCATATGACGTTGACAGGGCGACATGATTCCATGTTCCACATTATTTTGTAGCAGAAAATGTGTTCGTTCACCAAACATACTCACACACATTTAAATTCTGTTAATACCATCCATATTAAAAAAAAAATATAAACATATATAAACACCAAGAAGAAAGGACATTATTATTACAAGAGACAGAGAGAGAACCAAAGAGAAAGAGAGATAGAATAAGACAGGATGACAGGCACCAAACAGAAACACACGAGCAAAAAACCGTGGGTGCAGTATGAGCAGAGCATACCCGTTTTTTGCTTTTTTATTTTTTTAAATATTTAATCGAATTCAGAGGCAGATGACACGCATTCACATATCCGACATTTTCTGCGTTATTTATTTCATTTTTTTTTTTGTCTTTTCTCGGGCGCCATTCCTGCTGGTCGTATAGGTATATAGTTTTATAAAGCTCTGCGATGGTGAAAGGTAGGGTACTTGGATTGGAATTTCAAAAGAATAACGATCAAAATGCATTATGATGTCCTATTTGGCGTGTGTATGCCATCCGCATCCTCATCGTTCGTCGCGTCGTCGTGAGGACAATTCGAAATTGTCAATTTTAACATTCCCATAAGGAATATTTATAAATACATAAATGAGAGAGAATAAAAGATTATGGTTTGTTTGCAGGATGTTGATGGTAGAGGTCCTTTGTGCGTGATTATCTCTTTTGTCATTTATGTAGATATATGAATTTTTATATCTCAAAAAAAAAAGCCGATGAAATAAAAAAAAAATAAAAACAACAAAAACAAAAACATTCATAAATTAATTCATTAAAAGATTGGTTTGAATCACACTGCTGGATCCATCCCACCCACCGCAGTTAAATATTATTTTCGTTTGTATATACGAATAAATGTTTGTGACGTACCTACCTACATTTATGTGGGTATATTTTTAATTCCATTCCGAAAGAAAAAAAATATTATTATTTGATCCAAAAACTCAGATGAAACAAAAAATAATGAAGCTATTTCAATTATAATTGAAATTGAAAACTCCATTTAAGTCCTATCGTGAAATAACGGAGATAAATATAAATATGAAAATATTTTTATCTAAGACCGGAAGTCAAATTTAAGTGTAACTACTTTTGGAATGGATACCTTTGGATATATAACTTACATATATTCAATAACTTGTTTTTTTTTAAATTAATTTATATTTTTTGATTGAGTTTTTTTTTTGGAAATCGGTTTAATATAGCTCTTAGATGAAAGTAAGATACCTTTCTGCTTCTTATTTATAAATATAAAAAAATATAACTTACATACAACATTCAGCTTCCATAGAGTTTCCAAAAATAAGCCATTTACATTGGGATTCTCTGAACGACATGTTATAGACTTTCCATCATCATCTGTTGTTGGTACAAAACTCAATTCGGAATGTGTGGTGTTGTTAAGAATTTCATCCTGTGGGAAAAAATATTTATGGTAAAAATTAAAGTTAATCATAATTTTGAATTTTTGAAGAGTTTTTTAGATGTGTATCTATGCTGGCGGTAGGGTAAACTAAAAACGTGGGAATTTCTGTAGCACATTACGTTGTGCTGTTACACGTTACGATACGTTGACATTATGTATATTGGAAGAGTTCAATAATGGGTGCGTTCCTCAAACTTAATAAAAAGATCGAGTTGAGTTTGAGTTGGAATTTGGTGACAGTTCGAACTCGTCGCGTTCTGTGATGTAAAACCAGCACATAAATATTTAATTTGATTTACACATCTTAACCGTAAGTTCCGGAACTCACACTTTTTTTTTAATGAGAACTATCTGAATAAAAATAAAAAATAAGTATGTAAAAATGCTTATTCATTAAAA
This sequence comes from Epistrophe eligans, assembly GCA_951394125.1. Lineage (NCBI taxonomy): Eukaryota > Metazoa > Arthropoda > Insecta > Diptera > Syrphidae > Epistrophe > Epistrophe eligans. Next base: position 107,304,278 of record OX596028.1, read on the forward strand.
GAGAATTGAATAAGCTGATTACATGATGGCCCTTCAATATATGTACATAAGTATTTTTTTTTTTGAGACCTGAAATGTGGGAAACTGAGTTTGTAGCAACTTTCCGATTTTAGATGCACGAAGTAAGAGGAGTCTAAATTGAGGCTATTTCACAAAATAAAGAAAAAGTTGTTTTTATTTAAAACTTGTTTTCTGTTGTAGGTATTGAAATTTCAACACAAATGCTTTTTAAAGCTTTAAAAATGGATTGAAATTAGGTGTGTTCATAACCAATCTTATTAGGTGGGAATTTAAATGGAAAAATAATTTTTTGTGGGAGTTAAAATGTCCTCAAAAAAGAATTTACAGTTTTGTAACTAAAGTAATTTAAATACACCTATCAAAAAGATTATCTCAAGAGCCGCGGGGCACTTAGCCAGTTGCCTTTTTTGCCTTAGGATTAATCCGGCTCTGCGTACACCCATTATCAATTCTGCAATTTTCAAACATTGGTTTTTATATTTTAAAGATATTTCTAAAAGAGAAAAATATAAGGTCTGGTTCTCGAAATATTTCCATCCACAGTATAATTATAGTACAAACTCGATGCAAATAAAAAACAGGTAAATAAACACAAGAAGTTGTACAAATCGAGGAAGCATTTTTGAAAAGTTGCACTTATAGAGTCAAGACGTACTATATCTACAAATTTAGTGTTGGGAAAATCGAGGAGTTTCACGAATCGAGGGTTGCGTAATTCGAGTTCATACTGTATCCACTTTTTTTCGATCCATTTCAATTAAAATTGTTGGATACCGAAATTTTCGCAAACGAGACTCGTTAGTGGTTGTGGTTATTAGTGCTAAATTGGAAATTCATAGACCTCTTCGCCCAATTTCCAGCACATCTTAAACAACAGAATTTTTATTGAAGTTTTGTATGAAACAACAAACAATTGGGTGTTTGGCTGCCACCAAGTTTTTATAAGCAGCTGGATAGCTATTTCATGACTGCCACTCGACGATCATCAGACTTCTTATAGTGGTGCTTCGTCGTTTGATCCAATTTTATTTTTTTTTAATTTGTTGTCGTCGTTTATTTATAGAACGTAACAATTCATGTGCAGAATGTGGTTTGCTCTTCATATAAATATCTTAAATTTTGTTGTCCGAATTGCGTTGGAAGAAAAGTCGAATAGTAAAGTAGACAATCTATAGTTCACTTACTTCTTACACTATAGTAACGTTATGGAAGTTAGTAATTTTTCCATACCGAATCATAAAAAGTTTTCTATATTAACGGCTGATTTATAAAATTTCAAAAAACCTCTACTTTGAACCAGGGGTGGAATCGCGTAAAGTGATTTGCGATAAGTGAGAATCACAATCAACCAAATCCGTCTATGTAAGATGATATAACATTTGATAGCTAAAGAGTATCACAGCAAAAAATGTAATTGCCATTTTCCAACAAATTTGACGTTTCTACCGCAGCACGACTAGAGTTGGCACCAGCCTAAAAAAGTTGTGCAACTTCTACTGAGTAATTTTTTTTCTATTCATATAAACATAAATAAACATTCCTGTGAACCAAAAAAGTTTCCTACATTCCAGAAGATGAAGAAAATATAAGAATTTTATTGCAAACACATCATATTTGTTCCAAAATTTCGATAGTCTATTACAAATATTTGAAAAATCACTCTTGCAACCATGTTTTTGAAGAAAGTCATTGGAAAGTATTCAATTGAATTGAAATGAGTTGAATCACCTTACTCAGATGGAAAACTCAAGGACAATCAAATGTGACTATGATTGATTTGACAATCACTTATCACCTTAGCCGATTCCACCCCAGATTTTTGGTCAGTGGGTATTCAATTTTCTGCCAAATCCGAAAATTTAGATGAGAGGCAAACAAGAGAAACTCGAGGAGAAAGAGACAGTACCACTGAAAAAAAATTTCTTTTTAAGTGAAATATATCTGGGATTCAATTCCAGACCTCCGAATCCGAAGTAACCTTCCATCGCACATATCACGCCAAGGGATCAAACATTTTTTTTTTTATGTTGTTAATGTTTAATAAAAATAATAAAATACAAATTTTGAAAAAAGAATCCAATTTTGTGTATGCTCCTATACTCCTAAGAATTTCAACTTAAAAGATGTTAATTTCGATTTGTATAAAGCTTCTTTAAAGCCAAGAGTAAATTTAATCAAAAACTATAAATGTCAATGCCCCAATTATCATTTTAGGTACCTACCTACTTCAATACTTTGAAATTACATTATTTTACATAACTATAGGTATACCTTCGTACATTGAACCTATCACATTTAACTACAGTTTGTAAACTCCCAATAGGGTATACCTACTGATGTTGCGTGATGGATTAGCAAAATGTAACACCACGTGCTTTGTAAACCTTTTCAAAACCAAAAAAAAACTCTCACATTTTAAGCTCTTTTCTATAATTGATAGCCATAGTAGGTATATATAGTTCACAACTTAATAAACCAGGTATGGTACCTTACCTACAGCTATCAAAAGGTCATCTGTAACAATTTGTAGGGCCAAGACCATAATATCACACGCCATACTTAGGTATACTTAAGTATGTACCTAACAAATGTATTTTATTATGTTGTAACAAATATAAAGCACGAAAGTTGAAATTTATCGAATTACGGTATCATCGCGTGTTACATACATATTTTAATTGCCTGACCGAAAAATTGTTCTCATTTTTTTTTTCTGACAGCTTTATTTAACACCTTAAAGTAGGCAGGTTAAATAAAAACAAAAAAAAAAAAAAACAAAAAGAATGATCACAATCAGTGAGACTATAAATAAATTCCATTTTTCATGAAGAAAAAAACCCTTTCCTTAAAATTTCTTCAAAATTAAGTAATTTTAACTAAAAATAGAAAAAAAAACGTTACCTTTGTTCTTCTCAGTTGCCTTTTTCCTTTGTACCAAGTTATTATTGCATTCGGTCTTGAGCCTGAACTTTCACACATAACTTCATAACGTCTATCTGCCACCATTGAAACTGGAGGATCTACAATTTTTACCGTCAAGGGTTTCACTGTAAAAAAAAAAAAAAAAAAAAAATAAATTTAAAATAAAACAAAACAAATTTTCATTTTCAAAATCCCCTTACAATGCATATCGAGTAGAAAACTCTTCTCCTTAGGCTTATCCAATTGAGTATTTAAAGCCTGACATGTAAATACAGAATTTAAATCTGTCCTCTGAACCGATGGCCATAGAAGTCGGTTTTCTATTACATCACCAGAATTGTGTTCGTATTGATTGTCGACTAGCAAACCATTTACCAGCCACCGAACTTGGGGTTGAGGTCGACCTGTAAAATTTCAAAAAAGGGATATACAATATATACATATGCACAAAAGAATATTGTTATTATTATTTCTATAAGCAGATAAAGAAGAACAAGACTCTATACGTCTACATATAGGTATACGAGAGAGAGAAAGGATAAAATCAGTCAGTATCTCCTTGGTACGATATCTACGATACAATGTCTGTATAGAATGTAATATTTTCCAATAAAACCCAAAAGATATAAACGGATTAGCCTTGCGCTTTTCTTGCGTCTTCTTCGATTTGTTTTTGTTGGCCAAAAGCAATTGTGTGCTTAAGAACAGGGGCTTAAGGGGGGGCAGCTATTGTCTCTTCTCAAAGACCTCTATACAAACCAAACGACCTATAGAAAACAATACTATACTTGTGTGTCCTCATAATATCCTTGCGCAAACATTATCATAACCAAAGAAGGATAATTCCATAATAAATGTCACCCTAGCAGCAGCAAGCAACTATATAGGTAGTTATAAACCCCAGAAGTCGGAACAATACAATACTAAAGGATCCTTTTTGCAACCTCAAAAGAAATATAGAGAGAAGGAGTAAAGTTATAAATACGCAAACACAAAGTATAGCCTTTATATGGATCTTCTTCCGTGTATATCTTTCTTTTTGAAAATACACAAACATACACATACAGAAAAGATAAAAAGTAAAGAAAAAAAAACAAAGAATTTTACGTTTAGTATGTCTAAGGACATGCAGAAGGGATAAGAAGCTTCTTTAATATCCATCCCTAAGGAACACTGACAGACAATAAGGATGTGGCAGGCAAATTTTTATAAAGAACAAAGCTTATAATATGTTGTATACGTGTACGAACGAGTATATGGATGGATGTTGGAACACGAATCAATATATAGAGATGCGATATATACTTTTTTTTTTACATTATAATTTCTACATGATTTCATTTTTAATAATATGCATGAGAGGAAGTTTGGTGGACCTTTCTTTTATAGGATGATGATGTAAAAGAATATAATTTGTATGTTTTTTTTTTCCAAGGACAATGATGAGGATGAAAGAGGAGATCTTTATGGCTTTTTACGTTGTTTTTCTTTGTTTTTTTTTTTCTTTCGTAAAGTTTTTACCAGGTCAAGCATATTTTCTTTGTCAGAAATATCCTAAAACAATTAAATTCAAATACTGACTTTTGTAATCAAACTAAGGTTATTTAATCAACCAAGTAAATTCATATTAATTCTGTGATAGTAAAAAACAAAAAACGGATAAGATTTTTCCGAGGAACACTTTTTATAAATATTTATGTAATTTAAATAAAAATCAAATTTTTTGTCAACAAAATCATTATTCAAGAGACGAAATGATGATAATTTTACAAAACTCCAAATATAACTTTCAACTACATTTCGGGAAAATATCATGTTAAATTAAACAGAAATTTACCAGTTATCGTGTTGTACTTTTTTTTCTGTTATTTGATTTGAAAATACAAGAAGTAAGTGCCTTGTTTTTAAACAAAGAGTTGCAATAAAAATTAAGAAATTTTATTTACAATTTTATCATGTTGAAATAACATTGTAAATTGTTGAATGAACTATAAAAGTGTATTGTACTTGTTAGATGGATAAAAATAAATAAACAAATAAATTAAAATTAACAATGTAGTCGTGTCAGAAAAATATGTCAAATTTTTTATTCACAAGTGTATTATGTTGAAATATCATGGTTAATGAATGTATGTGTATTTAGCCTTATTGTGAGTTTCATCCGAAAAATATTTCACCTTAAAATTTTGTGTTCGCCTGTTCGTTTAAAAGCTATTGTGAGTTTCGCCAGAATGAAAATTTCGTTCGCCTTCTAAAAATAAGTGAACAATGAGATATGTTGTCAATGGCATTAAATTCCGCCCGAAATGAATGTTTACAATAAGGGGAATTTTTCGAACGTGAAATTTCGGGTGAAACTAAAAATAGGAGACAAGTGAAATGTCAAATTTTCCGGGCGAAATGTCGTTCGGGGGAAACTCATAATTAAGGCTGATTGTATTTGTAAGATGAATAAAAAAAATAAATAGGTAAATAAAAATCAACAATCGTTTTAAAAAGTTTGTCAATTTTTTTATTTACAAGATTATCACGTTGAAATAACATGATTACTTGTTAAATCGAATATATTGTTTTCATAGATGTTTTAAATATAATTTTATTAAAATTGTGTATGTTTATGACATTTCTACAACTTCAACAGAAAAAATGGTCGTTCACCAATTTTATTTATTGAGTAGTGAGTAAGCAATTTAGAAGTGACATTTATCGAAATATTCTCAAGAATCTTTGGAGACTAATAACTTCAATAAAAAGTATGTTAAGGGTGTCCCAAAAATATTTCTATAAAAGAAGCAATGGCTGAAAGAATGTCTTAAAAGGTAAAATTTGATTACAATGTTAAATATCAAGTCGTTAGAAAAAAAGTCTTTCCAAAAGGTGTATTAGTGGAGACTAAAAAAATATAAATAAAAACAAATACCAATTAAAGAGTGTCCCTAAAATTAACGAAAGATTGAATTTGCTGTCATTTAATAACTAAAGTTATGGCAACCCTAAAAAAAAATCAAAAAATTGACAGCTGACAGTTTAAAATTTCTAAAAATCGAGCATTAAACACGAGAGAACAACAAGTTTTTATTGTGAATCAATATTTAAAAAAATAATGAAAGTTTAGCGGCCAAATTTAGAAAATCTCGATGTTCGTGAACTTTCACCAATACTTCTCGATATTGACATTTGAACGGTTTGTTTTTGGCCATACCATCCATCAGTGTGTTTATCATCACCGCAATTAATCTAGTCTCATAAAATTGTTCAATTTATACTCTCTCCAAAGTGTTTTCTAACTTGTGGCCGCTAAAATTTCATTATTTTTTAAATATTGTTCAACAATGAATTTATTTTCTCCTGAAATGTTCCATTTTTAGTTTTTACTAACCCTAAACTGTTGCCAAAACTTTGATACAACAAATGGCACAAAATTTTCCCGTGCAGTTCTCAATTTTTACTAACCCTTAATGTCAGCTGTCAAACTAATTTTTTTAAGGGTTGCCAACACTTTAATACACATGCAAATTGCAATTTTCTCGGTAGGTATCATGCTCAATTTTTACTAACCTTAAACCCTACACAAATGGCGGCAAATTCAATTTTTTTCGTTTATTTCGGGACACTCTTTTGCTAGTAATTTCTTCTTCTTTTTTTTTTAAATTATGTTCTAAATATTTATTTTAACGGTTTAACCGAATTAAATTCTCAATTAATATACCTACACTCTGTAAAAACCTTTTTTTTTCTTAATGACTTGATATACTGTGTAAATATATAACAATGTAATCCAATTCTGCCTTTTTAGCCAACAACGATCGGCATCTTTTCAAAGACCTCTATATTTTATCGACTTGAAAGGAAGAAACAAAGAAAAACATTTCCTTCTATACTTAAAACATGAACTAACAAATAATTTAATTTAATTCTAACAACATAAAGCACCCTCATTACCTAACGTCGTCGTCATCATCGTCGTAAGGGAGTAAGTGAAGATATAGGAAAAAATTTAAATATATACGTGTATAAAATTAATCCCCCTAAGGACACAGCAGAAAATAAAAATAAATAATCAAAAAAAAAAAAACTAAGTATAAAACAAAACAAAGTAAACTCACCTCCAACAACACGGCAGGTTATAACAATATCGTCACCCTCTTGTTTAGGCCCAAGTTGAGTACCATTCAGCTGTCGACCCCATCGATCAAGGATTATTGGTTGCTCGGGAAGGACTAAAAGAAGAGATAAACATTATTTTTTTATCTAATTCTTCCATTACAGAAAATCTCATTAAAGCACTCTATCTAGATTTACACAGTCAATTTACTGAGGTTGCCAATGAGCTAAAAAAAAAAATAAAGAAAAGGATAAAATGGAAGAAGAATTTTTCTCAACTCGATGGAAAAAAAACGAAAAAAGAAAATGAATTTGTTTTTCACACACATGTATGCAAAATGGAATAAGACAAAAATGAAAAAAAACAGGAAAATTACATCAGTCTTGATGGTCTTGGGATTTAGGATTGTATAGAAGTAGAAGTATCCATAGCGACAGAAAGGAATTATTATTTTTTTTTTAAAGAATTTCAAGAATTTTCTAAGCTTATTACTCGGAGTTTTTAATATGGAACCAAGGATATATGAATAGGATTGATGTGTAGGTGGATGGTAGAATTAAATATCCTCTTTTCAGAGGACACACTTTAATGATGATTTGTAGCAATGAACCAAACACGAAATAATATTGCTTGACTGTCTATGTGTAGGTAGATAGGCAAGACATCCTTTTGTTGTGTCTTGCTGTTTTTTGAGACACAAAATTAAGAAAGAAAAAAAATAAAAGGAATTTAATTTGAAGCACATCTTATCAAAGATACTTACTTATAACGGATAAATTAAATCGGAAGCTCTGTGTTTGACTTGTGCGAAAATCAATACGACATCTGTAAATTCCTTGGTCGTGACGTTTGATGTCCTTTTATGTAATAAAAAAGAAAATAAACAAGAGAAAGAGAGATAAAAATTATTTTTTTTTGTTTGTATTTAAAAAAAAAAATCTATTACTCGTGTTCAAAATGTCATATTATAAGAAAATGAAAAGTGGAACGAGGTATTATCTCTGTGAGGTTTGGTATTTATTAACATTTTTGATTATAATTGGTTTTCGTATTGATAGCTATAGAAATTCACTTTGGAATTCAATAGAAATATTTTCAAATTTCTTATAAGAACCTATAAGACCTACCTACAATTGTTGCCCCGAGACTTTAGAGTGAATGTCTTTTATGCTAATTTTTAATGAATGCTTTTGACAAGAAAGTAAAAAATAAAAAAAAAAGAACAACTACAAAAGGAACTTCGTTTGAATTGAAAATTTTGTATTCTGGCGTAGGTATAATGAAAAACAACAAAGGATTTTTAATTTTTTGTTTAAATTTAAAATTAGAATACTTTATTATTATCAGGAAAATCTATTTGCAAAAAGAAAAATGAAATATTGGAACTCTTAGTGCTCGTTTCACGATCTCTGAGTAAATAAATCAGAACTTTATTTGATAGATTTTCCTACAATTTTATGTCAAAAAAGTTCTAATTAGCTTACTTAGAACTTCTTCACTCGTGCTCGTTTCACGATCTCTGAGTAAATAAATCAGAACTTTATTTGATAGATTTTCCTACAATTTTATGTCAAAAAAGTTCTAATTAGCTTACTTAGAACTTCTTCACTCAGAGATTGTGAAACAGACCCTTAGTCTAGTCTAGTCTTTTCAAATTTATTATTAAAAATGAATTTTAGAAATTTGATTAGAAAACCCGTCAATTAATGCAATTAATACATTAAAAGCGTCTATGCCTGCTCTATTGAGATCTAAGCTTCAGGTTTTTAGTGCTGTTTTCTGTTTACATCCCTAAAGAACCAAATTTTGTAAATTTAACTCCAAACCTATAGCCACTCACAAAAATAGCCCAAAAACTAAAGAATTCTGCATGGGCTTATTTGTTTTTATTTTTCTATATTTTCGTACCAATAGTCTACCGAAATTGATAAAAATTAGTTTCAAAGGAGAAATTCTCGCAACAAAGGCTTTTAACAGTTTTTTATTTTTATTTTCGATGTGGAATACCTATACAGGGTGGGCCAACTACAAGTTTCTTTTTAAAAATGCGATAAAATGAACAAAGTTAAATTTTGTTTTTGTTTGCTTTAGAGCAAATATTCCTATTAATTATGAAACACAATGTGTCATTCTAGTGGCTAGGCTGGCTTCGCAGTAGCTCACGCATTTTGTGACTTCAATTTTCCAAGACCTTGTTGATGGTTTCGGGCTGTAGCTCACGAATTGCCTGGATGATATTGGCTTTAAGTGCTTGAATCGTTTCCAGATTTTTGGTATAATATGGTTCACGGTTCGCCGCAAAAAAACGTCTAAAGGGGTCAAATCGCAGCTCCGATGCGGCCAATTGACATCACCAAGACGGTTGATAACACGATTTGGAAATTTGGTGCGTAAAAGATCGATTGTTGTATGGGCTGTGTGGTATGGCGCTCCATCCTGCATGAACCATAGGTCGTCCAAGCCCATGTCTTCAATTTCAGTAAAAAACAAAGTTGGTTAACATGGCTCTGTAACGCCCACCGTTGACCGAATTGTATTCGAAGAAAAATGGCCCAATGATGCAACCACTCTAATTTTGATCGATTTTGTTTATAAAGAATGTTTAAAAGTTATTGCCGGTATCTCTCGTCTATGGTTTCCGACTTGCTGTACCTATTGGGCAAGTAGGTATTGGTTTCGTGTGAAAAATTCGAGGTTGCAATCAAAATAAACACTACAACCATGAAGAAGTCCAAAGAAGTGGGTTTTGTCATACCTCGTCGGTCGGTCTGTGCGTCCAATCTAATTTGATCTAGATCCTAAAAAGTTATACAGTAAGAAATAAGTTCGACTAAATTCCTACTTTTTAAAAATTTTGTATTTAATTTTAAAATCTCACCATAATCTGACCTACATAAAATTTGAAGCAATGAAATCTATAAAGTGAAATTGGTTTTTTGTTTGTATGCGGATAACTCGGATGAACATCAGCCGATGTGCATGAGGATTTTTCGTTGGATTTGTGCTTAACTAGGTAAAGACACTACGGAGACAAAAATTTAAAATTTGACTGTAAAAGAAGGAAAATCATGAAAACCCAACAAATTGCATACTTTCAGGGGTTGAGAATGACGATATCTAAAAATTTAATTTTTTATGATGGGAAGGAGAAAATATTGATTCTATAAAGAATGACGAAACACTTCGAAATGACAATCCACCAATTTTGTCCCTCACGAAAATAGGATTACGCTCCCAGACTGCTATGTTTGTGTATACAAATTATTGAAGGATGCCAAATTAATTGTAAAGAATATTTTGAACCACCCATAAAAATATTCTTTTTTACTTTTTTTAAATACTAAAATTGAAGAAAGATCAAAATCAAGAAAATCAAAAATTCCACGTGATTAGCGAAGGTACCAAATTTCATTAATTTCTATCAGAAATTCTTGGGACAAATTATTTTTGTCGCCAAAATACATCAACAAACCACGGGCTTGTAAAAAAGACAAAACAAACCCTTTACCGAGGAATATTGGCATTAGGTATTGGAAATTAAATGAAGCGATTCTTTTTATTTACTCCCAATTTGTGTTGAGAGTTATTTTTTGCTTTTGTTATATTTTGCATTCTTGTTTAAAAATAGGACTTCTATATTATAATTATTCAAATGTGTTTGATGCAGCAAAATCATCAAATACAGTCTGGCACAATATTAATCACCGGGTGCAAAATTTGTCACCAGTTAAAAATGGCGGCAAATGTAAATTTTACTTTTAAATTTGTGAAGTAAATAAACACAAAATATTCGTCCACAAAAAACATGAATCACTATACTTCTAAAAAAAAACTAAATAATTGTTTCGAATTTGACATTTCCCGCGATTTGCAAAACTGAAAACTTTAGCACCCGGTGATTAATTTTGCGCCACCCTACAAAAATCCGAATTCGAAGTTGACCCATAGCCAAGCCAATAACTTATGACTTTTGAAGAAATTGAAATATTAAAATGGCAAAGAAAATAGCTTTATGATATTTGAATGGCAAATCTTGAAAACCGAACGTAGTAGAACAATTTTGATATTGGAAATGAATTCCCCGCAACGAAACTCTTCTGATATTTCCACCAAAAATTAGCTAAAATTTATTCAGCTTTTATTTTCCATCTTCTACTTACATTCACATTTTCAGATAAAAACGAATAGGCAAACAATAAATTTATTAACTAAGTGTGAAATGAAGATAGTAAAATGTGTTTGGTCCTATCGCCAAAAACCATTACACCCAAATTGAAAATGTCAAAGCAAAACCCATAGTTTTCCTTGAGTCATTTAAGATCTTATTACAAAAAAAATAGTTCGAAAACTTTCCATTGTTCTTTTTGTAAATATATCTTCTAACTTCATGTTTTATGTGTTTTTTATATTAATTTTTTATTGTTGTCTGTTTTAATATAAATGACATAATCCAATCATACTAAACAAGACACATCATCCCTTTTTTTCTAATTTTCTTGTTCGATTTTCACGACAAAACAAAATCCATTTAACAAAAAACAACAAACTTTTGCACTCAATTTAAATCCTTTCAAAGAATTTCTTCGTATATCGATTGTCGTTTTATATCAAAAAAAAAAAAAAGGAAGGTATAGGTAGATTATTATATCCTTTTTCTTGTATAAATGGGTATATACCTATACCTTCAACTTTTCGAAATTCAAACTTGTATCTTCTTCTTGGTTTTGTTTGGTTTGACGTAGAAAAATATATGTATATAGGTTAGGTTAGGTATATATGTATATGTGTATATAAAACCCAATAAAAAGAGATAAATTAAGTTTTCGAATAACAACTTCTTTTGAGGAAACGAAACGAGGTGCTGCAGACCTTTCAAACTTTAACCCTTGAATAAAAAAAAGAGCCTAAATAAACATTTGTATAGAGGAGTGTAGTATATCCTTATCCAATCCAACACACAGCTAAAGCAAATAACAAAAATATAAACAACGATCTTATCTTCATTTCTTTTTTAACTTCCCATAAACAGGGGTGGATTCGGTGCGAAGTTAAGAGTTTGCAAAAAGATGAGTCGGAAGGTAATATAGCTTTCCTCAAGTATGAAGGAGGGTAAAATGTTTGAAAAAGAAAGTTTGTACTAGTACTAGTACTGTACTAGTTTGCACTTTTGTACCGGATGGTGCTAACTCGGTCAGTGGGATAGGCTACTTGGGACCTTCTTTCTACGTAGCACTTTCATACCGCATATTTCGAAAAAGAAGTACCGAGATTTTTCCCCAAAAAGTCACTTAGATTTCAATTGTCTCTAAACCAATTTTTATTAAAGAAGTAATAGCGCAATAATAATAATAACACGAACACGAAGCAGACATTAGAAAACAGAAAGAGACAACAGGGCTTTCACAGCATATAACAAAAAGCGGACACACAGTGGATTTGCGAGATGTAACAATACTTGACAAAGAGAGCAAACTCAACACAAGACTAACTCTGGAAAGTCTTAGAATCCAACAACAAATAAAACGAACGATGAACACAAAAGAGGACACCGACAGTATAAAACAAAGTTATGCCGTAGCAATTTAAGTACCTGATGCCCATCTGTGATATAAGTGTTATATATTGTCAATTTTGAATTTGAAAGTTTGTTTTTCTTTTTTCTTGGTTTTTCTTTATTTATTATATATAATTGTTTTGTTTGTTCAATTTTGTGTCCAGTGCCGTCTCCGGGAAGGATGCAATAGGAGTGACGAAAAATAATTATGTAGTTATATTAAAAAAATCAAGTAAGAACATGTTAATGTTATAATTCATTTCATTAAAGAAACCTAAAATTATATTATATTAATAGATTGAATAAATATACCCCTGAGGAAGTAAGGAAAACTTACGAAACGTTGGGAGAAATAATGGAATAAAAATTGTTTTTATTCGCATTTTATTAAATAAGACCAAAACAGCCTAAAATACAATCGAAAAAATAATAATAATAGTTTAAACAAAATTTAAAAAATAGTGCGCATGGTTCGCACGAACTTGATCTTATGGTTCAACCCTGTGTTGGATGTTGGGATTTTTTTTAAATAAAAAACGTAAAATTCGCGTTTGGAAACCAAAAATCACGTTAATTACATCACCCAACATCCAACTGAGTCGCTGAGTGTAATCAAAATCGTTAAAGGCATTTTTGAGAAAATTTGAAAAAACCAAAATCGTTGTATATGGGAGCTTCAACAAAACAAAGTTTAGGCTCTTCATCAAGTTTCACTCGCAGACCGATTTTTTTCCAAAAATTGTATGAAAGTATAATATCAAAAATATTTCCCTAAATGGACCAAAATCCTTTATTTAGTTCTTGGGGATGAAGCACGATTGTCGATGAGAATGATTTTTTTTTCCTTAAGATGAGTCATGATTTTTGGTAATTTTTTTTTTTGTATTTTAAATTATTGTTTCGGAGATCCAAATTTCCTTCTTCATTTCGATATATAGGGTTTGAAATGGTTCAGATTTTTACCTCAAAATCTCACTAAGAAAGAAAAGGCCGACTGAAATGCTGGTTTATATTTCAAAATACCTTAGGTTAGGTTTTTATTAATTTTCTTTTATTAAAATATTAATTCTTAGAAGATTTGTTATAACGGCATTTTAGACCTTCCTCTTTAATTTAAAAAGGTGATTCTAGAAAAAGTGCAGATTTTAATCCTAAAAACATTGTGAAACCCACACATGAGGCAAATTTTTAGTTAAGTTCGAAAATTCAAAGTCTGGTTCATTTATTTTTACAAAATCGCTTCAAAAAATGTCTGAAAAAAAAAAAGAAAAACCCAAGTCCAAGGCCAATTACCATTTTTTTAATTTTTTTATCGAATTGTACAATGTGATTGTTTTTTTTCACATAAACACCATATTCCAATAAATTTTTCCACTACTCTAGATTATACCATCTTAGGTTAGAAAAATGATATTGAGGACAAGGACTTGAAAAATCTTCCTTTTTTCAACATTCAAGGCATTTAAGTGGGGAGGAAAAAATTAAGAATTTAAAGTTGCAATTTAAATCCGCTGAATTTTGCGGCAAAAAAAATAATTTTCCACGGTAATTCTTATCGAAAATGAATGTAAATAATTAAGTACACACACCTAACAATTTGGGAACGCAAAAATAAGCGGATTTGATTTTTTTTTTGCATTCGAAGCGATTTCTTTTATAAAGTGGAAATATGGTGGATGATATGGTGCGTACGAAATTTCAAAATTAAAAAAAAAAAACATTCAGAAATTTAGCCAAAAAGGCATTAAGACTTGAGCTTTAATGTGAACTTTTACATGAAAGCGCTAACAATGTATATTTGTACCAAATTTTGAAAAATAAGTACAAATTTTGGTCAAATGTTTCCAAGCGATTAGAAATAATTTTTGAGCAGAAGCACATTCTTTTATTGAAAAAAAAAAAAAATATTTTTACATCAAATGTGACAAGTTGCCAACCAAATTTTAGGCCAACATTACAACAACTTAAAAACTTGAAATAATTTAAAATATGTAATTCTTTTTCAAAATGATTTATTTTTTTTATAGCTGTATTAAAATTTTAAGTCAGACAAAAATTCTGACATTTTTTGGTCTAAAAATCATTTTTCAATTATTGTTGAAAATTAATGTAATCTGGTACATTTACTTATTTAATGACGTTAAATAAAGTCAAAATGTATTTTTGTTTCAAGTCGGAATAAATATGGTACGAAATTTCGAATTTAAACAAAAAAATCATTGACAAAGTCAGAAATTTAGCCAAATCCATGTCTGAAATTCCATGAAACTTTTAATTAAATGTGAATTTTCATATGAAAGTGGTTTTAATGCAAATATGTACATATATGTACCAAATTTATAAAAGCAAGTCCAAAATGTTGTGCAATATTTCCAAGGAAATTTTATGGTACAAAATTTCAAAATTAAAAGAAAAGCAGGAATTAATTCAAATTTATTTTTAAAATGCCTTAAAACTTGTTCTTAAAAATTAACTGAATGTATACTAAATTAAAAAAAAAAAATTCAAAATATTGTGCAATATTATGCAATGCAGGATAAAAACTAATTTTTGTGCTATAGATTTTATATTCTTTTATAGCAAATGATTTTTAGACTTCTGAGAGAAATTTGAATATTTTACAATTTAAAGTCCAAACTTTAGCCAAATTTTAGGTGAACGACATATTATGTTTTAGATAAGAGACTTTTAAAAATATCTATTATTTTTTGTAAGTATCTGCATTTAAATCTGAAGTCAGACAAAAATTTGGACATTTTATTTTTTTGTCTAAAAATAATTTTCAGTAAAAGAATTATCACAAAAATTAATTCTAATTTTTTTTTTTAAATATTGAAACACATTATGGACTTTTTTAAAAATTTGGTGCATTCTTAGTCTTGGGGAATTTCAAACTTAAATTTGACTTAATTCCTGCCTTTTACAATGATTTTCTTTTAATTTTGAAATTTCTTATCATATTAAAATTTTCCATTTTCAGTAAAAAATCAAAAATACCTTTAAACCTAAACTACCAAGTTCCCAAAATAAGGCTTCTTAAAAAATGGCAAACAGACTTTTAGATGATGTACCATGTATAAGGATTGAACGCAACTTTTTCCAACTGGAAAACATTCTGTGCAGTGGTGTTTCTTTGTGAAGCCAATGCCAATAGGATACCAAGTACAAATTGACAAACCGTTTTAAAACGAAAATTTGTGAATATTTGGCATCAGAACTAATTTTATATCAAAAGGCTCAAATAACTATTAAAATATGATTCTCTCGTCTAATTTTTCTATCCACTTTTTTTTTTTTTTTTAATTTGTACAAAGTTTTGCCTGAACGTAAAAATATGTTCATTGCATCTCCCTCTCCTCCCCCGAAAATCTTACAACGAACCTCAGTTTCAATTTGACCTAAATCTTTGAATTAACTTCGATTAAATTGATGTCACAAATAACCTCGATTAGATCCCAAAAATATACCCTTGTTTCCATCTCAAGGCACCTAGGTAAATTCTTTAAATATGTATGTACCTATATATGAATTAGATTAGGTCAAGGAATAAGCTTCATTCCCTATAGAATTGCATATATAAATAAACTATACAGATGTTGCGCCTAGGGAACACAATAAAACCTCAAGATCCCACCCTGTCGACCTCCCAACAACACTGAATATAAAAATACACAGTCTTGGTAGGTATACGTGCATTGCAGATTATGTACATATAGAAATAGAGAGTTGGGAAATTGAAAAAGGTCGATTCAATATCTCACAGGTGGTGGGTCAGATATTTTATTCCCTTAAAGTCGCCACTGTGTGTGGCAATGGCAACAATCCAAAAAGAAGAAGAAGAAGAAGGCTAAGCCCAAAACGAACAAAAACGTTTTTTTATAAGAAGGATATACCTATCTACGTTTCTATTCATGGTTTTCTTTCTGCCTGATACCTATATATAAAGGAGAAACAAGCTTACACAGCTCTTATACCGCATCGGGCTATACTACTCGTATAAATAGTTTTGAAATAATATATAATTCCAAATAAAGAAAGATATAGCCTTTGGGGAAATGCACACAGCATTGATATTCCACAACGCATACTAATGTCCTTCTTTGTTTTGGCACCCAATTGGAAATGTCCTTATACGTGAATGCTTATCTAATCAGAGTCAAGAAAAACAATGCTGCTATTAGATTATTCTCTTTGCCTTATTTTGATGAAAAAAAAAGAAAAGAAAAATGTCGTTCTCTCTCTCGTTCTTAAAGCCAATTAAGTTTGCATCAGTAAATTATAAACTTAATAAAGTTTTCGCGTGCCAAAGTGAAACTTTATCGAAGCTATCCCCTCGTTTATGAAAGGGTTTTTTTTTTTTTTATTGACAAAGGATTTTGATGCAGTAAAATTATCTTCAATTTCTTTTCTTTTTTTTCAATAATTGCTCTTAGTCATCGTTATCCATGTTTTAAGGGAGCAAACAAAAAAATAACGGTATATACCTTTTCTTATATAATTTGTCCTTATTTCACACATTTATACCAACCTTAATATTACAACAACAACACCAAAAAAAAAGGGATAGCGGAAATCACATTAAAAGAAATAAAAATAAAAATAAAAAGGACTTACCTTTATTTCCAACGATGCTGGCGAAGTATCAAAAAGGAATTTGGCACGAGATCCGAATACCTCAGGCGCTGACCAATGTCGTGGCTGTTCGGTGTTGAGTTTATCGCGAACATCAAAACTGTAAAAAATAAAATGGTGTAATTTGTTTTTTTTTGTTAAGCTTGTATTTTATTGCAAAGAAAATGAATCCCTAATAATGATAGTAGGTACGTACTAGGTACGTACATGGCAACAAAAGGGTGTTAAGAGAGGGTGAAATTTATTATGGAAGAACGGAACAAAATTGTGTTTTATCTATTTAACGCGTTGAGGTGAAAATGTAGGTAGGTACCTAGTAATTGTTTTTTTTTTTTAATTTTACCTTTTGTTGCCAAACAAAAAAAAATAAAATGGTTATTAATGGTCATTCAGAATGGAATGGTCATTTGCAAGTAACGACATCAAGATTAATTAAACAGAACCGAAAAGGGATTAATAAACTCAACAAAAAAAAGTAGAAAATTAATTTTATAATAAGAACCTAAAAGAAAGGATATTGCAAACAAATTTAATTTTTACGAGGTTATTTTTGCAAAGCCTTTATGTGCCTTTTTGGGTATTAAGAACATTCAAACCGTAATTTTTCATAAAAAAAAAAAATGATAATACTACAATGGGGTTTGAATGTGTTGTTCTAAAAAGTGTTTAACATAAAATACCAAATTATCGCATTCCTTCCTCCAGAGCTTTTTAAAATTTAGCTTATATTATTTAATCAAATAATTTACAAAATTAATTTATAAATTATTTAAAAAAGGCATCTGGGTACGACGAATTTATTTCGATTCTTATACTGGCGGACGATTCTGGATATTCTGGTTGTGTGAAAAAGTAAATCGAATAAATGGTTTTCACATTCGCTCGCATGCATTGTTTTCGCTTTTTCGATTCACTTGGTGCAAAAAAGCGATTCTGGTTCAGCGAATAAAACTCTCCGACAAACTATGTAGACTGCTTTTAAACGCTGCAATTTTTAAGCACGTAGGAGGGGGACGTATGCGGTGGCCGGAGTAAACAAAGTTGCAGAGTTTGAAATAATTGCAGAGTTACTGCTCTTTTTTCTATATTCTTTGTACTTTTTCTTATTGTTTGAGACATAAGCAGAGTAAAGAGTGTGAAGAGATGTTTCCTTCTCATTTAACAAAAATAGCAGCTATTAAAATTTTCAGCGTTTAAATGCAGCTTTGCATTGCAATCCGAAAGAATTTGAAAAGAGAAACGCCGAAAAAATTTGCAGGCGTCTAAAGGACCCGACCAATAGAATCCGTTGCGTCCTTCGTGGCGACGCCTTCAACTGACAACTTGATAAAATACACGATTTCTTATGAGAACCGGCCCATAAGTGACACATACATCCACCGACGGACAAAGTAGCCGAACTTTTAACTTTTCCCCTCCGTCGCCGCAACGGACGAAACGGATTCTATAGGTCGGGCAATCTATACAATCGATCCAAAACCACCTTATCATTTCCCCAGAAGCGCATGTGCCTTTGTCGACGCAATTCTCTCATTTAAAAAAAAAAAAATTTTAAGAGAAAAGAGAACGCATAAGACAGAAATATTTTTTTCTTCATAAATAGGACAGGGAAGGAGATGTGGTTGAATTGAGCATTGTTTGTTCGTATTCACTCTTTTTTTTAAGATTCACTTCCAAATGTCGGGGCGAAAGCAAAATATTCATGTGAATGTATTTGACGCTTGGTTTCACCTTTTCACAGAATGAGAATCGCACTTAAGATTGATGCCTGATTCACAATGCGACGAGAAAACGAGACGTCTCTGCGTGACACAGTTTTCCTCTCTTAATGACGAACTTAAAACAATGAAATATTATAATTAGGTAAGCATTTCTCGTCGTCACGTCGCGTCTTTTTTTCAATTTTTCGAACTTTTGATGCCGGATTCAAAATGCAACGACACAACGAGACTTCGACGCGATGAGATTTCTTCGCAGATGTTCTCTCTTAATCACAAATTCAAAACAACGAAATAATACATAATAAACCATTTCTCGTCGTCACGTCGCGTCTTTTTTTTTAATTTTTCGAACTTATAACGTGACGTTAATGACGAGAAATGCATACATATTATTGTATTATTTCGTTGTTTTAAATTCGTGATTAAGAGAAAATATTTGCAAAGAGATCTCCTCACGTCAACGTCTCGTTGTCTCGTCGCATTGTGACGCGACGGCGTGAAAGCAAAATATTTATGTGAATGTTTTTCAGGTTTGGTTTCATATTTTCACAGAACGAAAATCGCATTTAATATTGAAAGAGTGAAAATATATTTCCATTCACTTTTTCACAGAACCAGAATCGGCCCCGTGCATCCGTGTAGTTGACGCAAGATCTATTGAGTTGATCGAAATTGGTTATGGGCTTATTGCAATCGGCTGTACATCGTTTGTACAATTTTTAGAACAATTTGTGACAAACACGTTTCAAGCTCCCAAGAATCCAAATCCATCATTTTTAGAGAGATATCTTTATTTGTGTATGAACGTACGTTCATACGTTCCTACGTTCGTAAGTTCATACGTTCGTGATAAATTTTTTCCTTCACCGTATCTCGAGAACAACTAGAAGAGAAATATCGACTTCGAACAAATTTTATTTTATAGATAATAACATCATAAAGTGCAGAAAGGATTTTCAAAAAAATTCACCTATAAAAATTTGTAAAATGTCATTCGTCTCGAATATCTGGAGAACAAGAAAACAGTATCGCCTCTCCTTATGTAAGATCGCCATTGACAGATGTGATTAGAAAGAATTTTTTGGGATTTTTATCAATTTTTGTTTGCAGCTCCTCCTTGAATAAACGCCATTAAATATTCCTTTATAAATATAAGAAGATATTGCTTCACATAGGAAGTTATTGCTTCAGTTAACATGTTTCTACTTGACAAGCTAATTTTCAAAAATATTCCAATTACCTATTTATTTTTGGTTTTTATTGAAATATTTATGAAGCATTATGTAAACCTTCCTCTCGATAAATCCTTTATTTCCACATATATTAAAAATACTTGTAGGATAGATTCCTTTCCGTAAATTATCATTTCGAATTTAAATCTCTTAGTCTGTGTATAAATATATCCTGCAAATAAAGGATACCTACGCATTTCATTAAAATCTAAATGTAAATCCTTAAATCTGTTGAATGTCTTTCCATTCATGGAGTTTTTTTTTTTTTTTATTTTCGTATTCATATTGTAACTCCTTACAAACCAAGGATATTCTATCTAAGTAATCCAAATGCACTCAGTATCTGTGTTATATACATAATACATATACGACATTTTCCCGAGAATAGGAATGAATTAATGAAAAAAAAAAAAATCACAACACATAGACAAACGAACACACAAAAATTCTTACGCATAGTCATTAACCTAGTTTCAAAGTTACATTTATAACCAGGCAGAGGTAGCAGCTAAGGTAAGTATAGGCTCCTATAACTGTATGGCAGGTTATAAGTTATAAAGAGAGAGAGAGAGTCTAATGTAATCAGATTCACATAATGCAGCAACATTATGTCAAGAAGAATACAAACATGCATTAAAATACTTTTTTATTGTTTGTCATATACCTACATAGTACATACTTCTATACATATATGTATGTATGTATAAGCTTGACACACTTTGCATTGTTAATAATTGTTTTCTTAATTTTCATGTGAATTGTTTCTATTTTAATTGCAAATGTTTTGTTGTTGTTGTTCTTTTTTTTTAAATATTAAATAAAACAATTCTTAAGCATCATTAATTTGAGAAAGAAGGTTGGTGTTGAATTTTTGTGTTTGTAGTTTTTTTAACATTTTATTTGAAAGGTGATGTGAGAATTTAAATTCATCTGAAATCTTGATAAAATCAAATAATTATGTGTAATTCAATAAAGAGAGCTTTCAAAGAGGGTTTTCACTTTTTTTCTGTGGAATTCATTTTTGTTCTTAAATCAAAAAACTTGAGGATTTTAAATAAATTTTGTTTTAACTTTTTAACAGTATAATATTTTTTTCGATTATGAAATAAAGGGTTTTCCAATAGGGACGGGTTAATTTTGACAGCTCGTGGCGGCCATATTGTTTCTTTTACTTTCTGTCAAAATATCGTCTTTTAATCAGTTACTAAAGACAAATCATTATGGCGTCGAGCAACACGTGCAAATGATAAAACTTTGGATTTTGGAGCAGTTAGAAGTTGATCCCAATTTTGGTCGAAAAATCATCTTTAGCAATGAGGCCCATTTTTGGATGAATGGGTACGTGAATAAGCAAAATTGCCGGATTTGGGACGACACCAATCCAAGCGAGGTTCACGAGGTGCCAATTCATCCAAATAAAGTTACTGTTTGGTGTGGATTTTGGGCTGGAGGCGTCATCGGTCCGTACTTCTTCGAAAATGATGCTGGCAAGGCCATCACCGTCAGCGGCGATCGCTATAGGTCGATGATCACCAACTTCTTGGATGATATGGACACCGAAAAAATATGGTTTCAACAGGATGACGCTACGTGCCACTCAGCTCAAGACACAATCGATATTCTGCACGAGCGGTTTCATGGCATGGTTATCTCGCGCCGAGGAGACGTGATTTGGCCACCAAGATCATGTGATTTGACCCCTTTGAACTTTTTCTTGTGGGGCTTTCTTAAGTCGCAGGTCTTTGCGAATAAGCCGCAAACCACCGCGGAACTCAAAGACAACATAATCGATGCCATCGGTCAAATTAAGCCTGATTTATGCGCCAAAGTCATCGAAAACTGGAACTTTCGAATCCGCGCCAACCAGTGAAGTCGCGGGGGCCATTTGATTGATATTTCACACATAATGTCATTGCTAGGGCTCTCAAATAAAAATATCTCATATACAACTTGTTTTATTCAATTTTAAAATTGACCTGCTTTTAATGGCACACGTCATTATGTGTGGAATAAAATTAAGCTGAAGTTTATGGCATATCTTGTTCTCGAGATATCCGAGACGAATGACATTTTACAACTTTTTTTTTTTTTAATTTGCTGGTGCAAGAAAACCGCTAATTGATTTTTTTTGAAGGTCCTTTTTGAACTTTATAATGTTAATTATCTGTAAAATAAAATTTATTCGAAGTCGTTCTTTCTCGAGAAACGTCGAACAAAAGAATGTCTCACGAACGTACGAAAAAGTAGGAACTTACGCCATCCAAACAAGTTTTTTGTTTTAGTTTTGGAATTTGGGTGTAAAGATTTTAAGAACCAGACCACGTAGAAGATTCTATTGCAGGTGCAAATACAGGTTTTGAAGACCTTTATGTATCTATCGAAATAGATTTTGGAAACATTTAAAAAAAATCACTTTTTGGAGTAAAAAGCAGAAAAGGAGTACTTATTCTTTTTGTCAAAAAGTCAACAAAATTTTTTTGTCAGATTATATGCTTAAATTTTTAAATTGGCGGAAGGATCTATTAATATCCAATTCAGCTCTGAAATCCGCATCCACTTACGAGTCTCGATTGAGGAAATATCGCAATCCGAACAATTTGGTTGAACAATTTTAATTGAATTTGATCGAAATAAGGTAATCACTTTGAATGAAAATATCTCGAGAACCAGAGACGGTAGAATTTTTTTGGTTTTCAGTTTTTGAAAGGACTTAAAAAAAACTAACACACAATTTTGAAGTTTTCACCCACCTACGTTATGAGTCTCGATTACAGAAATATTCTTTCTTTTTTAAGTCAGTTCAGATAAATTATTAAAAAATAAATTGTAACAAAATTTGTGTTTCTCGGAAAATTCACGTTGCGTCTTCACAACATTGACAATTTTTTTTTTTGTTCCTGAAATGTGTGAATATTTTTTAAGACCAACTTTAAAATCTAGAAGTTCCATTAAGTGTCTTCAAAAATTCTTCTTAAATAATTTTTTGTTGAACTTAGGTATTTTTGAGTGCGAATTTTTAAGACATGAAATTTCACTTTAAAATAAAGAAGCAACAGAAAAACAAAACAAAAATAATTTCTCCAATAACCTTCTGTTCTTTTTTTTTTTTTTTGTTCAAGGTTACTCATGTGCACATAAAGAAAGATAAAGGGTGCATAAAAGATTACCTAAAGCAAAAAAAAAAAAAAAAAAAAAACTTGAAAACCTTTGATTGTAAAGGGTTTTGTTAATGATGGCAAAAGAAAAAAAAAGGAAGGAAGGAGAATTACCTTTACATAACATAAACAACATAACACACTCACTCACCTATATAATGGTATACCAGCATTGTCCCGGAACCACAAAACCATGTAAACATCCTGCAATGCTGCTTCAATTGGGCAAGGAAGCGTCACTGATTTACCTTCAACA
Organism: Epistrophe eligans; assembly: GCA_951394125.1. Lineage (NCBI taxonomy): Eukaryota > Metazoa > Arthropoda > Insecta > Diptera > Syrphidae > Epistrophe > Epistrophe eligans. Next base: position 107,327,876 of record OX596028.1, read on the forward strand.
GCTTCAATATCCTTTGTCTTCACTGTACGTTCGTATAGGATATGAATACAGATATATATATATATATTTTTGTTAATCCATTTTAATGATTGCAGCAAGGACATAACATGAAAAGAGATGAAAAAGAAAAGCATATAAAATCAATAATAAAATTCAAGAAGTAAAAGAATATGTAGGTATATACAAAAATCTGCACAATCGAAAACAAACACAATCGAAAAAAAAACCAACGATTAAGCTTACGTTAAAGTTTGTAATTAAGGACGATCACCAGTTGGGGGTCCTTGAAGACCATACTAATGAGATTTTTTTGTTCTTGTTGGTTGTTGTCTGGAAACATCAGCCAGCCATATAACAGGGAAGTGTGTTGGCTATTTAAGAATTTTTATTCTTCTAATGGAAATTTGATGTTAATTGTTGTTGTTTTTTTTTTTGGTACAATAACGATTATTTTGTTTGTTGATACGGGTAGGTACGTTTATATCGCTCTATATATTTATTCACATAGAAAAAATAATGCTGATATCCTTTTAGCCATAAAATAGGCTTAGGGGTATTACAATATTTGTGGGACTAATTAAGGGGGTATATATCTGTTTATGGCTTTGATGGTATATTGATCGTCTTTAAATCTATTTCGATTGTAGTAATGAGATTATTTATTATGATTGTAATATGGAAGCGGGGTGGTGAGGGAAAATCTGATGACATAATAATGTCTTGAAGATAGTCATAAAATTTAAAATGTAATAAACCTTATGGTCTTATTTGATGTTGGAAAATATTATGGGCTTTGTAGGTACATAGAAAATAAATGCAATAAAATTATATTTATTATAGATAGTAGGCGTAGAGTCATAAGTCCACAGGCCACAAGTCTATAATTGATTTTTTACCTTCTTCGGTGGGTTAAATAAAAGTCCACAAATCTATTGTAGATTCTTAAATCACCTTGGTGTGCCAGAAATCTATAGGAACTTCTTGAGGACTTCTGGCTTCTGACTTTTTCTCTTGTGAATTTATGACCCACTCTAGTGATTTAATGAAATGCGTTTAAACACAACTGCTTTATAGGTTGACGTGACTGACCAGCGTTAGATCCTAACTCCAATCGGAATAAATTTACTTTAATTTTAGAAAAAACAAATCTACTCCGTTTTTGAGATCTACTCCTTTTTTGTTTTTTTTCACAATGAAAAATTACAATTTTTTTTAATGAAATCACAAGAAAGGAAATGAAATCACTGGTGTTGTTCAATTTTCTAACCAAATCTGACTTTAAATGTTTGAATTTAAAATTCTATTCTGTTCTAAAACGAATTGAATTTCTGTGATTTATTAATTTTTTTTGCTAAAAAAAATTTGATTTTGTTAAAATAATTTTTTTTTGTTAAAAATACGACTATTCCGAACATTCTCGATTTACTCTCCTTTTTTTACTACTCTTTTTTACTACTGAGATTCTAACTCTGTGCCCACCCAAGACTCACGTGACTTTATTTACCCATTTTCGAAATATCGAATTTAAATTTTTTTTAACTCCAAAATTTGTTTTTTTTTGAAATTTTTCATAATTATGCAATATTTTTTAAACTAATTAGAAGCTCTTGTGTGAAAAATTTCATTAAACTTCGTTCAACCGATAATGAGATAAGTCAAAACCAAAAAAATGATTCTATGAGATATGTATGTAATTTTTAATGGATAGATATAATTTTTTTTTCCAATAACATGGAAGATCGTTAAACAAAAAATTTAATCAAAATCTTAGAAGTCGTTTTTGAGAAAAATGAGATTTTCCTTACCGGTTTTTAAACACACTTTAAAGGAGGTACCGATATTTTTGGTCATAGGAATAATTTTCATTTGAAATCTGCTAGATAATGTTAAAAAACTGCTAAATGCTGAGTTTAAAAAAATCGACCGAGACGTTCTCGAATTATTAAGTTCTAAAAAAAAAATGTTGAAACTACAGTAGTCCCTCGATAATTATGAACTAATTAAAACAAGGCGTTTTCGGATTTTAGAGGGATTCACATTATTGGAACTTTTTTCAATTCTCATTAAACTGATTAAGATAATCTTTATATCCTTTGAATACAACACAAAATATGTTTTTAAAGCACAGTTCCAACATTCATTGAATTCACCAAAAAATAAACAAAAAAAATTGCGAGTAATAAGAATCGGTTTGCTTTTTGCAGAGAAGATCTGTTGAAACTTTTTTTTTTCAGCCACTCGAACAATGCATTTTCCATTTTAGGCATTTCGGATTTCCTAAGCGTCTTTCTCTTCCCTGGTCCTGATTCATTTTTTTTTTTTTGCAATGTTCCAACAGCTTTTTGGACACACCATATTTTTCAGCTAATGCAAATCTTAGGTTTTACCAGCATTCACATCACGTAAAATTTGACTCTTATTTTTTATAGATAAAAACCAATGCGCTTTTTGTTTAGTTGCCATTGCCACATGAACTTACAATTTTATTTCACAAAAGGATCCAGAGCAAAAATAAACAAACACAGATTAAGTAAAACACAACTCAACGAAAAATGATAACCAGGAATTGATCAACAAAAAGCACAAAAAAATGTGAAATATATCCACATAACTCTCCAGCCTGCAGCTGCATCAACATTTCTTAAGATATGTACATATTATGTCTAGACAAATAACAGTTAGACGGTACCTATAAATTGCATGCACGAATAAGAAAAAGATAAAAACTTTTACAAAAGAAATTCACATTATATGAGGCTGTGAAAATTCGAAGTTAACATTATAGAGATGACAGTGTAAATTTTGGGCGATTCACATTTTAGAGAAATTCGCATTATCGATAATTCACATTATCGAGGGACTACTGTATTTTAAAAAATCCAATTAAAAAAATTGGTCAATATCAGTTGAGCCGCGTTTGAGAAAATTTAAAATAAAAAAAAAAATGGTAGGTACCATTTATAACCATTTCTGCAAAAAAAGAATTATAAAATGGTAAGTTGTTGGCACGTTTTTGAAAAAAAAGATTTTCATATCTTGGTAAAAAAAATTGTACGGTAGGTAACGTTATTTTTGGCCTTAAAAAAGAGGTCGGGGAAATGCCCAAAAAATGTCTAAAAAACCTCTATTTCTGTTATCTGAATTTAAAAAAAAATATTAAATAAAAAAAAAACTTTGGACCACTGGGAAAGAAGCTTATTCGAAATCGTTGTGTTTTCGAAAAAAAATTAAATTTTCAAAATCTTTTTATGAGAGCTACCCGTTCAAGAATCAATATGAACAAAAACATAAATATTAATTTCTCCTTCAAGGAATCACATACAAAATAATGTGTAGGTACTTAACTTTAAAACAAATTCTGAGCACCTGTTTAAGTTCTAGCTCGATCACAAATTTGATTTACATATGTATATCGTTGGTTTAAAAGTCTGAAGTCTTTAAGAATTAATAAGGACTACACAAGTGTTACAAACTTAATTTCAAATCAATCCAGAATTAAAAAAAAAAAATAAAAAACTAATTTATATGATGTTTGCCCAACTAACAAACTTTCCAGAGTTAAGCTCTCGAAATCTGACAAAAAAACAACTCCCATAAGACTCTTTTAAATCCCATTGCTATACTTAAAATTTTATTATCTTGTTATAAAACTCAAAAGGGTCTCATAACTTTTTTACTTTAAGAGTTGAAAACTTTTGCAGCTTCAAAATATTTAAATCTTATAACTAAATCAATTTTTGTTCTTGCAATAGGATTATATACAGTTATAGTCTTAAAAGAATCTTTTTGAGAAAATTCGGGTCTTAATATTGTTTCGTAATTTATTTAATTTCATAACAAAACATTTTTAAGAGTTTTAGCCATTTTATACTTCTATTAAAACCCTTATAGGATCTAAGTATATTACCTCCTATATCTAGAGTTCAAATACCAAGAGTTTTGCAATAGGATGCTAATAGGATCCTTAAAAGATCTAAAAATTATAAACAAAATAATTTAAATATTCATTGTTTTGAAAGCGTTTTGTTTTTTTTTTCGGAATAAAAGTTCAAATAAGTTGGTACATTTTTCCATGTGCAAAAAACTATAAATACATTGTATCGTTTTTATAACACATATTCTTAAAGATTACTTTAAGCTTCCTTACCTAAATTAGTCTAGTTGAGCTCTTGTAGCATCTTATGAGAACAAAAATGTTACTTGGGTGTAAATATACCGACTATCAACCACCAGAGTCCCGTTACTGGTCACTTTTCAAATTTTAAGTATACCTAACTTAGAATTTAATGGTCAAGTCCATTAACATCAAATTGATCTTAAATTACTCTTATAAATGATACCTACAATGCGTTCTCAGAAAGGTTAAGAATATACTGGTCATCGATTTTTTAAAGATTTTTTTCTCGTATTTTTTTTCATATTTTTCATATAAATTTATTTCATGTTTGTACATTTTAATGAATTAACATAATAAAGCTTACTCAACATAATGATAATCTCACTTAAAATAAATAAATAAAAAGCTTTTATATCAAGTTTAAAAACTTTACACTTTCTTTTTTTTGTATTTCCCATGGTATGAAGTTCGAGATTCATGGCCAGTCAGGTCAGTTGGCTATAATATCCTTTTGTACAATCCTTGTGCGGCCGATTGTGCCATTGATTTATATACTTGAGTCATTTAAGTGATTGATGAATTAAAGACATTAAATGTGAAACCAAAAAAAAATAAAAAAATAAAAATAAAAATAAAATCCAAGAAATTTATGACCCCACGATGTTATGGATTTTCACAAAATGTCCTTCAACTGTTTTTCGACGATAAAATTACTCTATAGGTAGATTTTATCACCCAAAATTATTGTATACTCACAAGCAATGCAAACTTTGAGACGAATTTAATTTTGCTTTTTTTTTTTTTTGTGTTTTTGTTTAATTTAACTTTTCAAAAAGGTGTTTGTTGACATTGCTTGTTGCCTTTAATGCTAATACATGAGTCGTACTCAATTCACTTTTCAGACAGGACATTTTGTCTTTTCTCCTTCTTAGTTCTTTGTCAATTACTTTGTCCTTATTTTGTTCTTGTTGTTTTTTCGTTGTTGTTGTTGTTGTTGTTGTTGTTGCTTTGTTTGCTTAACTCATTTATTCAGTCGTGCTTCCTTATATTTCGAAGATGACAATGATGAGTGTGTGCCAAGGGATGAACAAAAAAAAACTTATGACCTGAATACACAAGGAGAACTCAGGTGGTTCAAAAAAAGGTAATATATGGGATAGGAGCATTGAAAGCTTCCTTTTTTCAACGTGATGTCTGCTACAAATCATGTACCTACCTACACAAAAAGTGAGTGGTCGTAAAAGTAGGATATGATATAGGTAGGACTTATTTGTCCTTTTTTTTTTTGTTACAAAAAATGACTCTGACCATTGAAAGTTTTTTTTTGAAAAAAAAGTAAAAGATAAGTTCAAAAAGGTGCAGACAAATGAAGGATATTAAAGTCATCCCTTGTTCCCGAAGAGTTTTTCTTTTTTTTTGTGACGAGAAATTTGTCTCTTAAATAACTCAAAGCATATACTCGTTGTAACAGAAATACACTTAAGAGAAAGATAAAATGTTTTGTTGTGACACTTTATGATATTTAGGAAGTTTTTTTTTTTTTTTTGGAGAAAGAAACTTCATCTAAAAAATAAAACCAAATAAAAAACAAGCAAAATTACTATACTTTAAGAGTTTCTTAGGAAGACCAAGACAGTCCTTTGGGTAATTTTATTTTGATTGTTTTAGTTCTCTTTTTTTTTTTTATTTCCATCATCAGTTCTAACTCCTATATGAGTTTCATTGAATTTTCTGTCACAAGTTGAAAGAATTTCCCAAAGTCAAATCAGAAATACACAACTTGAATGTTGTGGATAATTTTACCAAACGAACTGTCAGAATGTGACTCTTAATTCCACACGTTCGTTCTTTTTCTTCTTTTATATCGAGTTCTCGAGTAAATGAAGCCAATAAAAAAGGACAATTCTCCATGAAGGAAGAAACACTTTGTTATTTTTCTGGCTCTGTTCATTTGGCACACAGTATAGTACTGGTCTGGTATAGTATCTAATTTAGTCGCTCTTGTTTTCATTTCATTTGTTACACACACTCTGTCACAAAGTACCTACCTATCTATACATTTTTGGTCCTGTGGTCATTGTCATCTTTTCAATATGTACATGAAGAGATACAACATGGACGAAGGACATTCCTGTGGCTATTACTTCGAATGGTCTCCATTCGAAGTGTGTTCGTCGTTTTATTTTGGCAGCCATATCGACTTTGGACAATGATCCTTTATACCTACTTTTGTTGTGGCATTTGGATGTCACTGAAGTTAACCGTCACTATATGTACATCAGTACATAAATATACAGTATGAAGGACACTATGACGAGGATGGTATATAATAGAAGAATTATGGATTCTCATTTTACTTTGTTACTTGTCTGTTCCTTCAAGGAGTATCATCTCTATATCTACTTGTGTTTTATAGATATAGCACTTTGTTGTGGTCAGGTGTAACAATTGAATTTCCTTGAAATAAAAAAAAAAAAACGAATAAAAGAACTCATTTTCATTGAATAAACTCTTGAGGATTTATTGCAGATTTTTCTTTGTTGTTGTTGTATCTTTATCCTTTTTTAGTGTTTGGTTTATTTTTATTTTTTTTTTTGATTAAAGAAAGATGAGAAGAAAAAAATTTAGCAATCACGATGAAAGCATCTTAAGAGAAGAATAACCATGAGAAAATGAAAATCGTATTGTTTTTTTTTTGTATAAGTTTTATTTTAGATTCCAAAGAGTTGGTGTAGCTATCACATTTTTGAAATGAAAAATTTTTCTTTTTGTTTGAACAACAGTTAGTATTTCATAGAATAGATTACTTTAGATTTATTTATAATTTTTTTTTTGTTTAATTTTAGTTTGACCATTTTTATGGAGAGTTGAATTTTTTTTTAGAAAAACAAGTTTCCAAGGGATTAGGAAAAAATGTGAGTGCTTTAATTTTGATACTCTTTTATATCAAAAAAGATATTCAGATTTAAAATATGTTGTCAGATTTTAGGTATATCTGACTTTAGGTATATCTGACTCAGATTTACTAAATACAGCTACCAGAAAAAATAATAAAATTTTTAAAAGTATTTTTTTAATTATTTCAAATTTTGACCTAAAACTTGGTAAAAAAATTGTCAAATTTCAAAATTTTTAAATTTCAAAATTGTCAAATTTCTATCAGATTCGATCAAATTGGTCTTTAAGTTATTTTGAATAAAGATTTATAAAAGCTATGTCCAAAAAATTAGGAATATTACACAACGTTTTGGACTAACTTATCTAAATTTGGTACATAATATGCATTTGAATGATTTTCAAAATTAATGCTTACATTAAAGCATAAGTTTTAAGGAATTTCAATCATGAATTTGGCTAAATTCTTGAGATGAATTTTTTTTTTTAATTTCGTACAACATTCTGACTTTAATAAAGAAGAATTTCGAATTAAAAAAAACTCCGTCCCCAAATTATGGTAGTAGGTACGTATACAAAATAAAATTAATTTTCGTCAAAAATTGGTTTGGGTAATGATTTTTGTCGCCAAAATTCAACAAACGCACCACTGTGTCCATTACCTACATATTGACCATATTTTTTTTTTTAAATAAGTCTAACCAACGGTCAATGTTATTTATGATTATCACTTTTTTGTTCTAGCTGGATGGCGCTATGTCTATGTGCCATGTACGTTTGCGTATATGTAAGCTTGAGCGGCTAATTTTAAATTAAGAACGCAAAGAAGTTGTTTTCGCCTGTAAATCCAGTGTACATCAGCCTAAGAGCCTAAACAGATAGACCAGGGGCCTTATTCCGTAAAACGAACACGATCCAACGATATTGTTTTGGCAATAGCTGTCCCTATCTTTTTCTTTAGATTTGATAGAGATGGGTATTGCCAAGATGATATCGCTCGATCGTTTTCGTTTAACGGAACCAGGTCCAAGTTCACCGAATTTTTGACATTTTGCACATTATTTTGAACTTACTGAGATATAAATATTAACTCGTATATTATGTGTGAAGAAAAAAAAACACCTTAATCCGGGTTATAAGATAGGTACCCGGGTACCTTCACGATTTGGTGCCAATTTACAAGGGAAAATTTGCTGGAAAAGAACACCATACAAATAAAAGGGGACACAATACAACAACTAGGGAGAAATGTTACAACTGACACTTTTTTACTTCACGCCCCTTGCTCATAAATTTATTGATTGGAATATGACGCTTGTTGGAACAGAACAAAAAACTAAGAACAAACAAAAAGGCACATGAAGAAAAGGTTTTTTCCAAAAAAAAAAAACAACTATCTACTCTCATGTTCCGAAAAAGAAGAAAAGTACCGGCGAAGTGAAAGTATACCCAAAAAGTACAAAAACCTGAGATTATAACTTATTGCAACAGTACACAGAGTGGTTTTGATAACGTTTTCTCTTTGGAATCGGCAGAAAATTGTAGATCCCGTTCATTCCTGCCAATAACATGGAGGCTGGAATAGTTGGAGAATTGTAAGTCATTTTCTGGGTGAAATACCAGAACTCACAAAAAAAAAAAAAGCAAGTGATCGCATTGCTGTTGTTGGAATTCCTTACTTTTTAGGAGCATAAAACAAAAGCAGTTTAAAACAAGAAAAACCTGCACTAATTGTTCCCCACCTATTTGTGATGAACTAACCGAAGCAACATGCAACTCCTGTTTCTAAAATTATGAATAAGAATTTCGTATTGCTATAATTAAGAAAATACGTTCCTTAGGGTAAATTTGGGTGAGACGGCATACCTTTTTTTTATTTTTTCAATTTTTTCTAGACTAAAAAACATACAATTTCTTAAACATAACATACATATTATTTATTGGAAAAAAAAAAACATCTCCCCCTTCTTGACATTTTCACTTAAAAATACAAAAAAAGTAAAAATTTTTTTAGCAAAAATTGAAAATCTTATTTTTCTCAAAAACGTGCCTACAACTTATAAAAAAAATTCCATTTATTTAACCAAAATGCTACCATTTAAAAAAAAAGGGGACCATTCTTTGATTTTCGATTTTCTAAAAATATGGTTCAACCGATTTCGATTAATTTTTTTATAGAGAATGTTTACAATAATTTTAAAAATATTGTGTACCAAAATTTTAAAAATTTTGTTTTTTAGATTTTTAAAAAAAGTTTCAAATTTTTTTTTTGAGAACTTAATAATTCGAAAACGACACTTAGTCGATTTTTATTAAACTTAGTACTTAGCAGTTTTTTGATATTATCTAGCAGATTTTAAATACAATTTTTTCTTATAACCAAACATAAATGTACCCCCAATAAAATTTTTTAAAACCGGTATTGAAAATCTCATTTTTCTCCAAAAACGGCTCCTACGATTTTGATTAAAATTTTTATGTGAACTAATTATCAGTACCATATTATTGCGAAAAAAAAATGTATCTATCGTTTGAAAATGGTACCTCTCACAGAACTATTTTTTTGGGTTTTCGACTATCATATTTCTGTAGAACCAATTTTAATAAAATTTTTTACGTAGAAGCCAATAAGTTTCAATGATATTGCATATCAAAATTTTCAAAAAAAATCAAATTTCGAATTTAAAAAAAAATTTTCTAAATTATTTTTTGCTAATTTTTTCTAGATAATCGAGAAGTTACGATTTTACAAAGAACCAACACAAAAACAATAGGGGTATTCATGCAACGCACGTCTCGTAGTCCTCGTTAACGTGGTAAACTGCGTAAACCTGTCAAATTTTTATACAAATTTGACAGGTTTATGCAGTTTACCCAGTTTACAACATTTACAATGACTTCACGCCAATGCTGGATACCCCTTATCCCTAATATTCATTATACAAATAATTTATTTACTTCTTATAATTAAGCAAAACTCTTTAAAAACTAAATAATTAAAATTTTATTTTTATTAAATATCCCTCCATCCGAGCATTTTTCTATTGGCCAAATAAAATCTTCTGAATATTCTTCAGCTTCAAAGGTTTTTTTTTTGTTTTTTAAAGACTATACAAGCTCAATTTATAAATCGTTCCCAATTAAATTGCAAATAGCACAAAAAAAAAAACAAACCTTGAAGAAAAAAAAAAAATACAGAAATCTCGGTTCTGCATCACTTCCACCTAAATGAATCCATTTTTCAACCGAGACACGTTTTTCCTCTTTCCTGAGATTTTAAACTCTGAAAATCGAAATTGGAGAGATAAACTTTTTACAGACATTTTTTTTTTAATTTCATTTTACTGTTTGTTTGTTGTATTTGTTTTCTATCAATTATTATTCTCTTCAAGGATATATTTCTTCTTCCTTATCCTTCTTTTATTTTTCTCTATCCATACATTTCGGTTCAATTAAATGAATGATCTGCTATTACATAAATCCCAACTCGTAATTACGAAGATAGAACATGACAAACACAAAAAAAAAACAAAGAAAATTATCCTTCTGCTTGGAGGAATTGTTATTTTTTTTTCGTTTGGTTTGGTTTGAAGTTCATTCCTAGTTAGAAATACGAGATAAATACTTGTATCTAAGAATCTTCTGTTGTTTGTTCTAAAATAAAAAGATAGATGGCGTTCAAAGGAGAAGATATCGATATCAATACCTAATTCTAAATATATATACATATATGTATTTTTTTGTATGAATTCTCTCAAGAGATATCGTTTTCTTTTGTCAATTTAAACAATAGAAGTGGAAAAGCATTTTATGTGGAAGTAATTTGAGGAAAGAAAGCAACCAGCCGGAAGGGAAGTAAAATCGATAAATTAAATTAAACACGATCTAATTAAGATAAACCAGAGAAAGACAATAAAATTGGAGAAAAAAAAATAAAAGTCTTTATATAAATGTGTCCTGGTTTATCTCAACTTAATTTGTCTAAAAAATTCGTGCAGGCATCAAAAATTGGAGAAATTAAAATTCTTCAGGGTTATTTATTTCTCTTTCCAAGGAATTTGTTTTTTTTTAATAATATTTATCTATTTGTATGTTGATAAATTTCCAAGGGTGTGCTTATACGACAGAATTGTTTTTTTTTTTATATTCGTATAAGCTAAATTCAGTCGTGTGTGAATTGTCATTCGCTGAGTTGGCTAAAACCACGTCATGTGTCCCAAGCAGTAGACACATAACCACAAGAATGTTATATCTTGGATATAAGCAAATATGTACATATGTATTCGGATTTTTTTTTTTAAGTAATCTCATGAAGGCTGAGGATGTCTAGGTTTAAACAGAAAGGCCTTCATAACGCATAAATGCTACATAGAAGAGATTAAATCGACCGACGGTAAACAGTTTTCTCATTAAATTTGTGTTTGTAACTGCGTCATTTTTTCATTATTTGATATCCTTTTAAGAATGCCTATATTATTTTTATCAAGATGAAGCATTAATATCTGTATTTTTTTTTTTATAAATTTACGTCTCTTTTTGAGATAAGTTTGTTTGTTTGTTTGACCATACTAATGAAAGCTTATAGCTTTTGACAAATCATAATTATTAATATGTTGCAAGGATTTAGAATAAGGATAATTTGCTCGTTGATCCTTTTGGATGAAAGTACGATATGTGTCAATTCCAATGTATTTATATAAAAATAAAAATAAAATATTTCGATAATTCAAATATTTTTTTATGAATATTTTATATATAGATACATATATCGAAAATTATTTTTTTCTTAAATGGTTCATATATCTACTATTATTTATCACTGTTTAAATTCTAAAAATTAAAAAAAAAATACTTGTGCATCCAAAATAATTTTTAAATAATGGTTTACTTTAATTCATCACCGTTTTTTTTTTTTTAAATCCATGTAATACAAAAATAAATCGATAAAACAACTTTTGAAACTGTTTTGACAACAACGCAATGTACACTATCCGATTTTTTGCACAAATATCAATTTATGAGAAAAAAATTTAAAAATTCGTTAGAGCGGTTTTTCTTAAAAATCAATTTTTTATGTATAAAATTTTAAAAACATTTTTAAGAAAAAAAATGTGTACTTAATTTTTAAGTATTTATTATTGCGGAGTTTAAAAATTTATTTTGAAAAAAAAAATCATTCACTCATTTTCGAAATATCGAATTTCAAAAAAAAAAATAAATGAATTTTTTTTTTAAATCCAATTTTTCTTTTTTTTTGGAAAATCTTGAAACGCAATATTCAAATTTATTAGAAGCTCTTGTGTAAAAAATTTCATTAAAATCGATTCAACAGATAATGAGATAGTCGAAAACAAAAATAAATGGTTCTATAAGAGATACCATTTTTTGATGATAGATAAAATTTTCTTTTCAATAATATGATAGATCTTACTGGTATTAGTTTACATACAAATTTTAATCAAAATCGTAGGAGTAATTTTTGAGAAAAAAATGAAATTTTCCATACCATTATTATAACATTTGTATGGAAGGTACCATTATTTTTAGCTATAAGAATAATTTGTATTTAAAATCTGTAGATAATGTCAAAAAACTTCTGAATTCCACGTTTAATAAGAATCGACCAAGTTGTTTTGGAATTATTAAGTTCTCAAAAAAAAATTTGAACTTTTTTTTATTAATCCAAAAAAAAACAACAATTTTTTTTAAATTTTAGTGTGCAATACTTTTTATACTCTTTAAAAAAATTGATCAAATTCAGCAGGACCATTTTTGAGAAAATCAAAAATCAAAAAAATGGTTCCGTGGGAAGTACCATTTATAACGGTTTTTCGGAATTTTTTTTTACAAAATGGTAGCCTTTTTGTAATGAAAATTACTGAATTTTCAAAAAAAGTTGTGGGCACGTTTTTGAGGAAAATAAGATTTTTATTTTTTTCAAAAAATATTGTACGGCAGGTACCTACCGTTTTTTTTGGTCTCAAAACAATGAAAAAAAAGTGTGGGGGAATTTCCAAAAAACGCTAAGTACCAAGTTTAAAGACAATCGATCCACCTGTTAAGGCTACAGCCGAAAGGACAGACAGGCATCGACTTCGCTATCATCGTAATGTCAACTTTGTCAAAATCTCGAGTTCGATTTTTTTTACGTATCCATAACTTGCCATATATTTTCATATATATCGTAAGTAAAAATAACCAGTATAAATATACAAGTTTAAGGGATGAATTATGGTTAATTACAACCAAGAAAGCCAATAATGAAATCAATATTGCCTTTTACATTTATTAAAAATATTTCAAGGTTTAAAATTTGAGTTAAATGGAAAAAAAAGGACTCTATTTATTGCTTAGGAATTGTTTTGGTTTATTTCTCAGTCTTTTCCATTTTTAGCACAAATTTAAAATTTTAAACTTAAAAACGGATCAAATGTCTGCTTTTTGTAAATTATATTTATATTTATTAAACTTTTTAAATTACCACTAAACGTTAATATAATATTCCTTTCTAATTAACTCATATCCTGTGCAGGACGTTTTTTTTTTTTTGTTTTTTTTTGCAGAGCAAAACAACATTTTGTTCATCTTAAATGCACTAAGACTTTTATCCTCAGCTAAGCGAACTTAAATAAGTGCACCAGATGTGAACGACACGTTATAGGGTGGGCTAAAGCACTCATCTTCAAGACCACCAAGCCCACTCCTCTTATGATTTCTTATTTTTTTTTTTTTTTTTTTGAAATTCCACGACTTGTAACGATGTACGATGATAGTGTAGGTATACACACAATGCAGCTGAAAATAATGTCTATGGCAGAAAATTTACCCAACCGTCTAACATAATTGTGTGCACCACACATATGTATGTACCTTTGCTTCCTCAAGCACGTGCTTAACATTTAAAACACCAGACTAGGTATACCTCGGTTTCCGCATTTAGTTGTGTCTGTATGTGTTTTTGTATTTTACTTCTAATCTTTCCTTCTTACATTTATATGTATACCTAACATAAGTGTTTGAAAAGATCATATGCTCTGCATCATGGAAGCTTATAATGGTATACAATAGTATATACGTCAGATGAAAGTGGTTTTAAACGTTTTTTTTTTTTTTTGAAAACTAAACTTCAACAAACTTCACCTGTAATAACAGGCAGAATGTTCCGTGACGTACAAAATTTTGTATTTTTGTTGGGTTTAACTTTGGATATTTTATGAATATATTTCAAAGAAATATTAAGCTAAACATAAAAATAGTTTAATTGCATTTTGCTTAATGGAAGTCAAATTTAATAATTCACTGTACAGCATGGCGTATACGTTTTTCTTTTGTATGTTTAATTTACATGGACTTCAACATTTCATATTTATTTTGCTTTTAAGACAAAAAAAAATGGTAAAAATGGAATTGAAAAATTATCTGCAAAATAATCCTCTTTTGGAGGAAAATAAAGTCATTACGTGTCAATTTAAAAACAAGTTATAGAAATACGTTTATTTTAGATCTAAAGGGACGATTTCCTATGAAAAAATTCTGAATCCACTGGAAAAAAAACAAGAAAAACTAGAAAAACAAAGAAACTTTAATTCAAGTTTTATCAAGAAGAGAAGTTCATCTTTGTCATTTGGAGAATATTTATTTAAAAAAAAAAAAAAAAAAAAAACCATTTCTAACTTATTTTTATGTACAAAGTGAGATTAATCTTAAGTCTTCCAATGAAAGTCTTTCCTTTTATATTAAACCAGAACCATCAAGAGTTAAATAAAATAAATTAAACTTCTGGTCAGCATTTCTTTGAAAAATCTCAAGGAGAAACAAATCTTTTTAAAGCAATTTAATTTATCTTTGACTAGGGATACTAAAAATAGCTTTCAAGAACAGAATTTGAGAGAAAAAAAAAATCCTTTGGCAGTAAATACTTTCTTGACCAGCACAAACTTAAATACAAAAAAAAAAAATATACAAAAAAACTACATTTAAAATTGACTTTCAATTCTCAAGTGCAATCGATGAAAACCAATAAATCATTCAATAAGACTGACATTTTCAAGTCTCTGAATTTAAGGAATAGAACAACAACAATAACAACAAAAACAAGAACTCAAGGACGAGAGAAACTAAATTTTCAAACTATATACATAAGAGGAGACTTTTGGTTGTGGAAAGAGCAGCAGAAAAAAGTTTAACTCAACTGTCATCGATGATAGACGAATGGACGACTGGCAGAAAATCGAAGGTACAGTTGATTTACCAGTTCGAGATGAAGATGATGCTGGTTCGGTGGTAGTGGTGGTGATGGTCAAAGATGTATGTATGTAAACTTTTTGGGTGAAAAGAGTTCGTCCTTGTTAGAGTCGTCGTTTAAACAATTTAAAGAAAAACAAAACTAAACAACCAATTTATTTTGAGCAAGAGCAATGAATACAAATTCGAATGAGAAAGAAAGAGATAGAAAATTTTCATTAATTTTAATGCCAATACTTGAAGTTAAACGAATGGATGCGATGGACATGAACAAAGTCTTGTTTAATTTTAATAGTTTTGTTGATGTTTGAAGTTATTTATTTATTTATTTATTTTTTTGAAGTTCAAAGTTTTTTTTTGTATTTTAAAGTTATAAGAAAGTTTATCGATATTAATGTTTAAAAGACTTCGCATGGAGTGCCATTGAAGTTGTTTAACCTTTAAGAAAGTTTTTGAACTTCATAGCTGTTATGAAGTACATTGAAATGGAAAGTTAAATCGATGTACTGAAAAAATGTGTGTAGTAGACTGTGGTGTAATGGTTAGTGCGTTGGATTGTTACGCCGAAGGTCTGGGGTTCGATTCCCAGCCTATACCACCTAAAAACATGATATGTTTTTCACAGGTTACTGTCTCTTGCGAGGAATTTACAAATCCTCCAAGGGTATCTCTTGTCATAAAAAAGTGCTTCTCACGCTAGCCGTACGAAGACGGCGGAAAATTGTAGGTTTTTTTAAAAACATCTTTAAAAAAAATTATTCAGATTGCAGATATTATTTAGTCTGACTTTGCATTTATGTAAGATGAGAATAAAATGGAATCGATAAAAATTAACATGATATGAAATAAAAATTTAATTGGGAATTGTAAATTCAAAATGACACACTGTTAATTCTTTCATTATTTTCATTTGCAATATACAGAATATTAATTAGCCTTATGATGCAACAAAAAGCTAGGACATGTAAGGTGGGTTGAAAGAAGAAATAAATGTTAAAGAAGGGGGGCGCAGGGAGTATTTAATTTATGCGGGTAAAATTACAATATTTACAATATCACGTTTTAATATTTGTTAAGACCAGAAATCTACTCTTTAAATTTATTTTTTAATCAAGTTGTTTCAGTGAATATATTTTGAAAAATTTGAGTTAATTTTGAATAGAAAAAAAAAAAAAAATGTTAAAACTGATTTTTAAAAATTTTAAAATATTAACTAGATACAAATTTTATTTTTAATATTCAATGCCTTTATCACTTTTAAGTCAAACATTAAAAACTAGATGCTTAAATGTCTTCAATTTTAGTGAAGTTTTTTTTATTTATTTAAATTTCTCGAAAACAGTCTTATAAACCTTGACGAACGTGCTATCTATGAGTAATTAAAATACACCAAAATTTACCAAAACTGACAAGCAAGTCTGTCGCATCCGACTTAACGAAAAAAATAAAATTTAATTTGAACATGACTTTAATTCAACTCGAGTCTTCATGTTATTTTTATGTAAAGATTTTGATTCATTAAGATTTGTCGTTTTATTTTAACGTGGTAATATTACTGTTTTTACATGATGTCATGTTATTTTGACATAATTATTATTTAAATTCAATATGAATTTTTATGTGATTTTAAAGTGAAAATATTTTTTATATGCAATAAGATTCTTAGTGCCATTTCCATATGAACATTGAGCATCAATATGATTTAAGAGGAATCGTGCCTCATTTTAAAATAAAAAAATTAACACAAATCATCCAAAATCGGCTGATTATTTCAACACAAGGAACTTTTCAATTTTTAAGTATTTCATTAATTTAAATACAAAATTAGATTTTAACTTTTAGAAAGTACCAAAACCTGGATTTTACTGGAGAACTTTATTTGCATGCGTACAGCTTAAATTTAGAACAAAGGTTTTCGTTTATTTGTAACGCTTGAAAAGTATTAGTTTTTCGAAAAAAAAACTTCAGAAAATACCAGATTTTGAGAATGATAAAAAAAACTGAATTTCGACGGTTTGGCCGGAACAAAATCAAAAGTCCTGATTTAAAATTAAAATATATGTACTCAAGAATTGAATTATATTTTATTGCTCTCCACTTAAATTCAGCTTTTTCGAAGGGAAATTCTAATTTTCCTTGGATATATATCACGAATTAAATTTTATATTCTATTTAAAGAAAGAATAATGTTTTATCTTAAAAGATTCACAACTAACCCTTGTTTTTTATTTTTGGTTCAGTAATCTCCAAAGGATTCCTTTCACTTAAATATTATTCTATTTTCGTTATTATGTTTTTTTTTATCCTTCGTGTTGTTTGTACATGAACATTATTGAAACGTCATAGTTCTAAAATAACTTTCAATATATATTTATTTATATAGAACTTACCAATAACTCCCACCTCTTCCCACCCCCCGCCCTTTCAGTCCTTCTAAACAGTAAAGAAAAAAAACATAACCTTTTTTACGATATACTCTCTTATTTTTTTGCTGTGGGGATTTGAGGACTATCGTAGGGTAAAAGCTATAAATTACTAAAAGAATGAACAATTCGAATGGGTAATAATCCTTGAGACAAAACCGACAACCTTCTTGCGCCAAAGTGTAAAGATTCAATTGGGAATCGATTATGGTGGTCGCTCCCCTTCACGAAAAAAATAAACTAAAGTAAAACAAACAAAAAGAACAAGAACAAAAAATTGATCCTAAAGAGGGAGAGATGGAGTTTTGTCGGGGGTGTGTCGATGTCAAATCTGTGGAGGGTGCAAAAGCCAGAAAGACAATCAATTGGATTTTTTTTAAGACCATATTCCCGTTGATAGCCACAACATAGAGCTTTAAACATACAGATACACCCGCAACAAAATGCGTCAGTCTTTTTTTTTCTGTTTTTTTTTTTTGCTCGACAAACCATGTCGGGAAATCTAAAAATGAATGAAACGAAATGTAATCTCGGTAATGGAGTATCGAGATAAATTGTGTAAAACAGATGTGACTCTCTGTCAATCGATTTGCTATGGTAACTTTATTGCCTCAAGGGGTGGTATGATGGGGGGAAGGGAAGGGGAGGATGGTTGCTTCTTGGCACCATTTACCATTGAAATCGCAATTTTATAAAGTTCCAATTTTGTGTGTGATTTGTAAGACCCAAGAGTGTTTGTGACTTTTGTTCTCTCTTTCTCTCTTCCGTTTGGTGAGGGTGTTCATAAATTAATTTTTTTTTTCTTTTTTTTGGATTGTTTCGATTTTGTTCAAAACACGAAAAAGTTTTCTTTTGCTTTGAGAAAGTAACGCGCCATTTATTACCAAACCGACACCAATCCACCACCAAATCTTTACTTGACGGCTGTTGGCAACGTGGCGGCGCGGCGGCAATGCTAGCAGGCGGTTCCTTAACCTATAAATTGCGTGCCAAAAATGTTTTTGACTTTAGTCTTCCGTTTTGGGCAGTTTATTTTTTGGGGGAAAGTTATTTATTTTCTCGTTGTTTTTGACGTTTTGGGCTTCCGGATACGGGTTGTAAATAAGATGTGTTTATTTTGTTTGTTTAGGATATAAATTATTAAGTACACAATACACATACATACATACATATGTACATATTAAAAGTTTGTTTAGATTTTTAAATCATTTCGATTTTTTATTGAGATGAAGTTTTGTATTTTTTGGGCTATGTAAATGTCCCTTTGTTTGGTTTTGTTTTCTTTAACTTTTTTGTTTGTTTGTATTTTTTTTTTCATTGAATCATCAGAAACTACATATTTAAGGAATAATGTAGAAGAAGTTAAACACAAGGGTTTTGTGAAACGGCCTTATTTCGATAAATCAGTATTGCTCAACCAATTTTGATCAAAGTTTAAGGTTATTATTCCTGAAACTTTGATCAAAACATTATGCCTAGATATAATAAAAAGTCATGCTTATTTTGAGATTAGCTTTCGGTCGAAAGTTAGTCAAATTTACAAAAAAATTAATTTTGAGATTCGATCGATTCGGAAGTTCACCGAATCAACCAAAGTTCATTTACAGTGGACTCTCACTAACTTGAACATACGATAACTTAAACAATCCAATAACTTGAACATGCTGTTTGCTGTTTTGTTTTTTATATGTTCTGTAGCTTGAACAGGGAATTTTTAAGACTCTTTACCTTGAACTTTTTTATTGCTGACTCTATAAGTTGAATAATTAAGACATTTGAAACTCTTTAACTTGAACAAATAAATTTTATATCAACAGAAGTTTGAATTTCATTGTAGCTTACTAGTTTGTAAACTGTTTTTATTCAAGGGAAATTCCTCAGAATTCACAGTTTTCCAAAACCTCAGAGAAAGTGCGCTGAAAAATGTTTTGCTATACATAGTTTTCAACAATGTAAATACCAATTTTTTTTTCCAAAGTTGATTTAAATTTAATTGTGTTTTGGTCATTTACATAAATTTATAATAATAAATTGAACACCTATAAAAAGAAGACTTTGTATTTTTTCCAGTAACTTGAACAATCCAATAACTTAAACAGGCTACGTTTCGTATGTGTTCAAGTTAGCGAGATTCCACTGTATTTTGAAAAACTAAGGAAACTGCGAATTTCGAAATAAAGTTAATTTAGGATCATTTCCTGTAGCAATGAACATTAATCATTCTAATCTCAAAATAAACAAAGTTCATTCGAATTAACGTTTCGTTCGAATATCAAAATAAGCGTCAGTGAGAGTTTTGCAAAATTCTAAGTTCTTAACCTTAATCTAGAAGTGACAGCCACGTGAACCTAACGTTAACTATCACTGGCATTTCATTTAATTTGCTCTCGATCACTTTTACTAGACAAATCGATTTTCAATAGAAATTGACTCATCTCACTCACTCGTTACGTTTGGTTTCGCAATATCTAAATCCCAGCAATAGTTTCAAGGGCTCAGTGGCAAGCAGCGCCATTTTATTGGAACCAAATGTCATCGAGATGAATTTAAGACAGCAAAAAGTCCTCAGCCTTAGCGTGATAATGAGCGCCAGTTATGTTGTGACAGGCCTCATTTTTAAGAATTATATGGACACCAGCCCACAAATCCCACCAAATTATTATTTTATCGGAATGTAAAGCTCTTGAATCTCTTTGGGTTGTTTTTCAAGCTCAAATATGAAAATTCCCCCGAAATGTTATTTTTCATTTTGTTTAAACCAAAATAACGGTACCTGGCAGACATTTTTTTTACCAAATTATGAAGCTCAAAAATGTGCCCAAAACTAAAAAAAAAAAAATATTCAGTTTTTTTTTTTTTACAACAAGGCTACCATTTTATAAAAAAAACTTCGGCAAAATGGTAACAAATGGTACCTACCCCTCATTTTACAATTTTCTAGATTTTCGATCTTCTCAAAAACGATTCAAGTGATGGGACCAATTTTTTTTTATTTATAGAAAATTTTTCAAAAAGTCTTAGAAGAATTGTTTACCAAAATTTTCAAAACTTTGTTTTTGCATTTTTTAAAAGAGTTTCAATTTTTTTTTTTTTGAGAATTTATATAATAATTCGAAAACGACTTAATCGATTTTTATTTAACTTGTCATTTAGCAGTTTTTTAACATTATCTAGAAGATTTTAAATAGAAAATTAATCTTATGACCAAAAATAACAGAACCTACCTTCCACACAAGTGTTTAAAAACCAGCAAGACAAATCTAATTTTTCTTAAAAATGGCTCGTACGATTTTGATTAAAATTTGTATGTCAGCTAATTTAAGTACGATCTATTATATTATAAGAAAAAAAAGATCTATCGATTAAAAATGGTATCTCTCATAGAAATTTTTTTTTTGTTTTCGACTATCTTATTATCAGCTTGAACCGATTTTAATGAATTTTTTTTACGAATGAGCGTCTGATAAGTTTGAATAATATTGCATATCAAAAAAAAAAAAAAAACAAATTTCGAGTTTAAAAAAAAAAAATGTCAATATTATTTTCAAAAATAAGAAATTAATTTTATTTTCAAAATTAATTTTTTAACTCCAAAAACAAAAACAAAATTGTATATACATTTATAAAAAGTATATATAAAAGTATTCGAAATTTGTGTAAGAAATCAGATGGTGTCCATCGCGTTGTTGTCAAAACAGAAGTTCAGAAGTTGTTTAGTAATTTATTTCTATATAATAATATTAATTTTTTAAACAATTTTTCAATCTAAAAACCCCAGTGTGATCGTACATAAGAGCAAGTTCGTGCGACCAAATTGTGCATTTTATTTCAATTCATGAATAGTGTCTTTTTTCTTTTTTTTTTTTTAATTATTTGTATGAACTTCCATTTTGATATTTTGGTTTAATGTTGAGACCACCTAATTAATAAAAAAATCTAATTGTGCTTAAAACCTCATCACTGGAAAATACTAATCCTAAAAAATATATCCATCAGAAATGCAAAAAAATACTCAATGTATAAAATTTGCCTTAACGTCTACTTTCTCTTTTACCTCTTTCTTTTTTATCTTCATCCATAAATAAAAAAAAAAAACATGATAACTAAACCAAAACTAGGAAGATTAAAAAAAATATCCTCATACATAATTTTTCGTTTACACAGATTTTTTTAAGACTGTCACATAACATTCTATTTACATTAAGAAAAAAACCGAAATATTCTAACCCAAACAATAAGGAGAATGCAAAAAAAAAAAAACAAAAAAATAAACGAGGTCAAAAAAGGACAACATATTAATATTAAGGAGGCAGTGTGTTATACAAAGGTGATAGATCCTTTTTTTCTTTTTGCTCTTGGTGTTTGTAAATTTCATTTGAGTATGCCCTCAATTCTTTTTCTTTTCAAAAAAATAAATATATAAATGAAAAAAAAAAAAAATGCCCTCCATCAACATCACTATACGGTGATGGTATTCTTTTAGTAGAGTTTGGGGAAAGATCCTTTTTTTATATGACAAATAATAATAATTCCAAAAAAAAACAGAACTCACATCCTTCGACCCATTTATTCCATAGTTTATTGGATGGATTTTTTTTTGTTGGTTCGTTGTTCGTTTGTTCGTCCTTTATTCATAAATGAGCATGTTTGTCGCATCGAACAGATAATAAAGTATCTACAACGAGTGCTGCTGGGCTGGGCTGGGCTGACTTTGCTGGGATGTTGAGGATGTCGATGCTATTGGCGGTTTCGGGTGTGGGGCAGGGGGTGGTATATAAAAATCCTTTAATAATGTCATGATGCATATGTTAAAGTTTTTCGAATTGACTGATACTGCTGATTTTGATGATAGAGCAGAATACCTACATAAAAAGAAAAAAAATACCCCAAAAACAAACACACACATAAAAATGAGTGAATGGTGTGTTTAACAACCGACCCCTGCTGCAGGGGTTAATATATGTACATTTTTATTTTTTTTTCTATGATGGCATCATATTTTTTATATTCTTTCTGCAGGAAAGCAATGGGCGGGTGGTTGGTGGTTTGGTGGTGATATTTTTCACTTTTTTTTTTTATTGTTCTCATAATAAAATCGAAATGATGTGCATGATGTTTTGATTGTGTCAGCGATATTTTGTCATTTGTTGTAAAGTTCCTTGTCTAGCCTGAAGGGATAAAATAGAGATAACATTTATTTTTGTTTTGATAGGTATGTATGTATCATTTATCGCCTTATATTCTTGACATCGATTTGAAAGTATACGAAATATGAAAGCTATCATCTGTCCTCAGGCAAAAATACATAAAAAAAAGAATAGAAATGTTGCTATAGCTTTAAAAATGCCCTTGAGGTTTGTTTTATATGAAGGCTTGATGGCATAGGTGTACCTATATTTATCGGTTTTGAGGTTGATTATTAGGTAATATTGAAACACCTAACCTTTCCTTTATTTATTGCTCATATTTTTTAAGACTGATGGTTTTAAGTTAAAAATTTGCCTAGGAAAACCCTTACAGGTACTAGTTCAACAACGAAAATTTTGCAACAAATTTTAAGATGGGTGCTGTCTAAACAATCTATATTTTTATAAAAATGAACCAATTTTACTTAAATTTTAAAAGTTACTTCCTATTAGCATAGAAATCAGTTTAAGTAAAGTCCGTCCACTACCATCCACTACCGTCCACTACCACGCCCACTTTTGACATATATATTTTTGTTTAATCTTATTAAGTACTCATTGACATAATTGGAAGAATGCAGCGTGATGTCAGTGGAGCGTTTGTGTGTTGTTGAGACAGAAGCGAAGAAGATGGGCTTAGCGATCAATGAGGGCAAGACTGTCATCACTCAACACCGACGACATCTTGGACAGAACCTCACCATAGACAGCTATAACTTTGAGGTACTTAAGGCAGACAAAGCTACCTAGGCGCCACTATTACAGACACAGACAACGACACCAGCGCTGAAATCAAACAGAGGATAACTCTTGTCAATCGCTGCTTCTTTGGACAATTGAGTAGCAAAGTCCTCCCTCGAGCAACTGAAGTGTCCTGAGTGAAGTGAGTGGAGGAGAAGATACAATCACGAACTGTACGGGCTGTACAGTGAGACTGACCTGGTCAAACGAGTCAAAGTCCAACGACTTAGATGGCTGGACCATGTAGAGCGAATGGACCTAGACGCTCCGACCCGTAAAGTCTTCAAATCCAATCCCGAGGGACGTCGTAGTAGAGGAAGACTGCGACTTAGGTGGGGCACGCAGGTGGGAGAGGACCTCAACCAAATTGGCGTGCAAACTGGAGGCAGCTAGCTAGGGACCGAGGTGGTTAAAGATTGGTTGAGGCCCTGGTCCATCCCGGACTGTAGCGCCACGTTAAGTATGTAAGTAAGTTATTAAGCACTTTTAAACCGTAAACATGACATGTTTTATTTGCACCGCCCACTTTTACGCCCACTTTTGTTATTTTATAATTATAATAACATGTTGAATATTGAAATTAATACATTAATAAATAAATAAATAAATAAATAAAAACTCATGAGTCAAAACAATGACTAGAAGTTTCTTTTTTGGAATCCGTCTAGATACGCCCACTTTTCTTATATCTGAGATCCCTCCCTACTTTCAGTAAAATCCGTCCACTACCACTCCCATTTTTAACATACATTTTATAGTTTATCCTTATTAAGCACCCATAAACCTTAAATATGACATATTTTATTTGCACCGCCCACTACCACGCCCACTTTTCTTATTTTCCAATTTTATCATTATAATAACGTGTTGTATATTTTTAAAAAATCACTCTTGAGTCAAAAAAATTACTGGAAGTTTCTTGTTTTGATATCCGTCTAGGTACTGCCACGCCCACTTTTCTTATACTAGAATTGTATCATTATAATAACGTCCTTGAAAGGCTAAAAATTAAAAAAACAATCAATCTTGAGTCAAAATAATGGCTTTTTTTTTAAATCCGTCTGGGAAATGCCACGCCCACTTTTCATATATCTGGGATTCTTCTCTGCTTTTACATCCATTGAAAGTTGAATTTTTTTATAATTAAAATTTCTAGAACCTAAAGCATAACATGTGTTATTTTGTTTTTAAATCCGCCTACAGACACGCCCACTTTTCCTATATTTCAGTTTTATTCCTTTTATGTAGGTAGGTAGGTTCTTACAAAATTTTCTTTAAAAGCTTAATTTTTATAGCTGGATAAGTGTTTAATAGGTGGCGCTGCGAAACGTGGCAGGATTCAGCAAGTAAGCTAATTATTTAAGGTATATAATGATGTGGTCATTTTAATTTGTTTAAAAAAAAATGACTGGAAATACTGTAGTTGTTTGTAAATAATACTTGAGGTAGATAGGAGCATTCCAAGCTATTATAACAACTTGAGTAAGAACATATCCGATTCCAAATTTTAGAATTAGTTTTTAATTAACTTTTTTAACTAATCTATAACCTCATAATATTTGCTCCAACAAAAATTGTTCACAAAAATCTGGGATTTTCAGAAGCATATTTGATTTTCGCAAAAATAAACCAAACCACCCTAATGTACCTACCTATAGGTAAACCTTGATTTAAGTTAGCCTTGTTTTTGTGAAAAAGAACGTTCTTTTCTGAAGTAAAGATTCTAAAAATAATACATTTTAAATTGCTTCGAATAAAATATTCGACAATCACCAAATAAACAGATGAGAATGTTTTATTTCACTCAAAAAATAGAAGCAACTTGGCATTTCAGTCTTGATTGCCTCTTAACCTTAAATAAAATCCAATTCAATCTTCTTTTCTATGTCCAATTGAAATTACTTCATTTCTTATTAACGAGTAGAATTTAAAAAATAGCACAAAAAAAAACAACAACAAAAAAAAATCGAAAGGATTTTGTATCTTCAATATTGTGATTGGTAAATTACAAATTAATGAAGATCTACAATTACCATTAAACTTTACATTACAAAAGAAAATTACAGCGAAAAAATAAAGAACAAAATGAACATGAATGAAAAAAAAAATCAATTCTATGTAAATCACACTTAAAACCTAGTTTGTCCGCCGCCGCCGTCGCCGTCTCGCCATCCGGGGTTACAAAAAAGGCATAATAATGGTTCTGCTAAAACTTTCTTTTCCACTAATATAAGCCAAATTGCATGAACTGCAAAGCGAAACAGAAAAAAAAAATAACTTGACTTCTTCAAACTTTAATGAGATAAGGCAGAATGAAAGAAAAAAGAACAAAAGAAAGGAAGCAAAAGTAGACTGGTGGAAAATTGAATAACAAGAAGTGCGGAATGCCATGTCCTTTCTTTGTTCGATTTACAGTTTTTTTTTCATGGGAATTGAAGAAGTAAAAGTAGACAACAAAAAAACCAGAGAGAGAGAGAGATAGAGACAGAGACAGAAAATGAAAGAATTCCTTCTTTAACTTCTGTTTTAGTTTCTGTAATTTGCCTATAGTAGGAAACCTTTAATAGGAATGACTTTTTATTGCTCCAAGGACTATTTGCCGGGCTTTCTTATTTAATTTTCTCCTCAAGTTACAAAAATGACTTTTATTACATTCGGCTGGCTTGCTATGGTGTTCTTGAGGTGGATTCTTTTCGCAGTTTTTTATTCTTATTTTTTCTCTCTCTTGCAATTTCATTGTGCAATTGGCTTGTGTACTATAGTACAGTTACTTTAGGGGGGCTGAGACTGGGAATTCCAACTGAACGAACCAAAAGGTTGATGCAATAGGTAGGTAGGTAGGTAGGTATATGCAAGCCAGCACCGCGGTTAGACGACACTAATTGCTTTAAGGACTTTTTATCCATTGGATAGGTTTCTTGGGTGAAGTTTAATTCACTCTGCCTTGAACAAAAAATAAAAAAAAAAAAAAATAAACGAAAATTGAACCGGGACAAAAGAAAACGTAAAAGACTTGAAAGTTTATTTTTATTGTTGGAACTAAAAAAAAAAAACTGGAAGCAGCAGATGGTGGGACAGATTTAATTTTATAAAGCTATTACCCGCATTTATATACCAAGAGGTACCCAATCTAAAGAGAAATTAACTTAAGTCTTATAAAAAAAAAATAAATAAAAATTGGAGATGTTTTGGATGGAAAATATTTTTAAGCAATAACAGAAAAAGTCATTAGTGGATTAAGGCCAAACAGAAAACTCGTTAGTACCTACCTACAGATAGTCTAGTTTTAGTTTTACTTAATTTGAATTTTAAAAAAAGGACTTTGAATATTTTTTTTAATTTTAGGCTTCTATTACAACACTGGACACTTTGACAATGAATATATTGAATATGTATAGGTAGTCTAAAAATGAATATTTTCCGCGTGACTGCTTCTTCCAGATTGCTCTATACGGGTGCTTAGGTTTTGGGATGTTTCCAATTTTAAAGGTTTCTGATTTACTTTTTGAAACAGATTTTTCTGTTACCAGCCTTTACATCAAATTATATATTAGAAATAACAGTACAATTATAATCATTAGACCAAAATTGTAGTGACGCCTTTTGACGCCGTGCTTACCTCAAGGGAGAAGAGCGCACAAAGCGACAGAAATAAAAGATTTGTTTTTATTTAGTAACTTAAATTCCCGCTGTCTATGGCTGGGCTACGACCAAGTAATTTTTTTTTATTTTTAGTTATTCGGCTGTCTTCTAATTTTATTCTAAAGAATCATTTTGAATATTATCATAAAAAAAAATAGAGATGATTGAGGGAAGGCTACCTTCAAGCCCTGAACCACACCCTATTTATCATTCCAACTGACTGCAGGCTTAAGAAACAGATTGTATAAATACCCGTCAACTATGTAGGGTAGGTACTATAAATTAGGGTGTGATTAAGATGGAGCTTCGATAAACAATCGGAGCACCGATCCTTACATAGAAAAACATCGGAAGTATTTGCAAGGCTTCGAGGATATATTTTGAATAGATGTTGTAAAGTATGGATTTCCAAAAAAAAAAAAAAAGCTTCTGATAAAAATGTGATATTTTCCAACAATATCAAAAAAGAGGAAATATACTCTGACGCATTCGACTTTATGGCAAAGAACCAGAGAGCAGGAAATCTTGACATCAGAGAGAAAAAAAGAAAGAAAACTGTCGTTTAAATCAAAAGTCCTGCAAACAAGTAAAAACAAAATGCACGACTGGGTTGCACGAGCTTGCTCTTATGTGCGATCACACTTGGGTTTTAAAATAGGTATACATGGTGCTTACACTTTAGACTGAAAAATTGTTTTAAAAATCTATATATTTATAAAACAAATTGATTTAACAACTTCTGAAATTCAAAATAGCTTTTTACGGCCTTTAGTCCACAAAAATTTAGGCGTTTCGTCCCGGCGATCTCATTTGGACTCATCAGTTGACTAGTGAGGACCTTGTCAATACGCAATTTTTGTTAAGTTCAGTCCATCTAACATAGATTTCATGACGAATATCTAGTGTGAACTATATCCAACAAGACTAGAATTCCTAGTCATTAAATTGGAAGTTTTTGTTTTTGTTTTTTGCACAGGGCCTGGCATTGTTTATATGAAGGTTTTTTTTAATAATACAAACTCTATATACTACTGACACACATCAGCCAAGTAGAAGACTTAGCACTATTTAATTGGAGTTGTTGAATTATTGATTCAAAATAGCTTTTTACGGCCTTTAGTCCCGTAAATTCTGAAATTGTTTTGACAGCAACGAAATTTTCTTCCTCCGATTTCTTATACAAATCTCAATTTATAAAAAAAAAATTAAAATCGTTGGACCGGTTTTTTAAAAAAAATATTTTTTTATAAAATTTTGAAAGCATTTTTAACAAAAAAAAAAATTGGTACGCCATTTTTAATACTCTTTTAATGCGGAGTTTAAAAATTAATTTCGAAAAAAATCATCATCCCGTTTTCAAAATAGGTATGGAATTTTCAAAAAAAAATTTGAAATGTTTTTTTTTTAAGATTTTGATATGCAATATTATTCAAACTTATTAGGAGCTCTTGAGTAAAAAATTTGATTAACATCGATTCCACAGGTAATAAGATAGTCGAAAACCCAAAAAATGGTTCTATGAGAGGTACCATTTTCAAACGATAGATAAATTTTTTTCCCAATAATAATACCGATTTTATAACATTTGTATGGGGGGTACCGTTATTTTTTGATATACGAATAACTTATAATTAAAATCTGCTAGATAATGTCAAAAACTGCTGGATACCAAGTTTGATAAAAATTGACCAAGTCGTTTTCGAATTATTAAGTTCTGAAAATTTTTTGAAACTTTTTTTAAAAATCCAAAAAACAACATTTTTTAAAATTTTTGTAGGCAATACATTTTAAACTTTTTGAAAAAAATCTATATAAAAATATTGATCAAATTCAGTTAAACCATTTTTGAGAAAGTCGAAAGTAAAAAAATGGTTCTTTGGGAGGTACCACTTATAACCATTTTTCCGATTTTTTTTATAAAATGGTAGCCTTTTTGTAAAAAAAAATTGGTATTGAATTCAAAAAAAAAACAAAAATGTGGGCACGTTTTTGAGAAAAATAAGATTATTATTTTTTGCTAAAAAAAATTATACGGCCAGGTACCGTTATTTTTGGTCTTAAGAAAAAAAGGGAAAAACCTAAAGGGGGAATGCCCAAAAAACGCTAGGTGCCAAGCTTTAAGACAATCGACCCACACGTTTAGGCTACAGCCGAAAGGACAGACAGATTGACAGATAAACAGAATTGCGAGAACCACTTTTTTCGACTTCTCTATCATCGTAATGTCAACTTTGATCAAAATCTCGAGTTCGATTTTTTTTATGAATTCATAACTTGCCATATAAGTAGTACTTGCATATGTATGTATTGTATATGTACCTATGTATATATATCGCAGGTAAAAATTAGTACCCTGACAAATTTTGGTGCAAAAGTTGATAAAAAAATTAAAAATTAAAATTTGCAATTACTTTCCATTCCCATATTAAAAAGTTTTAATTTTTGTATATAAGATTGCACTCACAAGATCAAATTCACATGACCCAGTTGTATTACTTATTAAAACAACTTTATCATGACTTATTCTATCACCTCTTAAAATGAATTCAAAATAAATTTCAAATCACCCCAAATACATTATACGAGTATAAAAACCTCAACTTTTAATAAAAGTTATTCCATAAGGTTTGTTTTTTTTTTTTTTTGCAAATTTTTCTTAAAAGCATTATTTGCATAAGCATAATGCGACTTTAAAAACTCATCGACAATGCAATAACCCGCAGTGAAAAAAAAAATTTACAAAAAAAAAAAAAACATCACAAAAAAATCTTCCCAAATAATATGACTCTGCACCTTTCATTTCAACCACAAAAAGACAACGCTCTGGCAAAACTGAATAAACAGCTTAAAAAGTAAAGAAACGTAAAAAAATTGAAAAAAATAAAATCCCTCTTAACATCGAGAACTTTTTCAATTTAATAATAAAAAAAAAAATATTCAGAGTTTATTAATTCTTTCGATCGGAAACATACAGCCTGGTTATTTCAAAGAGGGTAACGATAAGGATTCTATTATTTACTCAAGTAATAGCGGAACAAACAGCAAACAGAATACAAAAAAAAAAATCAATTTCCAAAAAGTTCTCAAACTTTTCCTGCTTATAAAATCCATTGCCAACGTATAGCTGTTGACACCCTAAATTCTTTCACCCCCCCCACCCCCTCCAATATCCTCATCACTCCACACCCTCACCACACCCCCGCAGCAAACGATTAAGGTTTTACAAAAGAAAGGTAAACAAAACAAAAAAAAGGAAAAAAAAAATAATATAAAATCAATTCGTTCTTTTCTAATCTGCCGGATAGGCAATTTATCATAAAATACATAATGAAGCCTTAATAACGTTGGATTATCCTTTGACCTAATGACTTTCTCCTCTCCTATCCTTTTTCTTTGTTCTTGTAAAATGTAGATGTATTCAAAAGAGCGAAAGCGAAAGGCATTTAAATCGCTGCTATGATGGGAGAGGGTGGGAGGGATTGCGTGGGGGGGGGGTGGTAGAACGGAGGTGCTATTAAAAAATGACGAACAAAACCGTAATAAAGGCTTACCAATACACAATCGAAAAGAAGTTTTTTTTTTTAATATTATTTTCAATAGAGATACCTACACTGGTATATAATTTTTTTTTTTTTTTTGTGATGGAAAAATGAGCGCTGCAGGCAATTATTATCCTTCAGTTCTTTTGATCCTGACCTGAATATTCCGCACCATTATTAGACTTTTAAAAAGAAAAAGAGATAGTATATTAGTTTTTTGTAGAGGTGGAGATAAAAGAAAATGCTAACAATGGGCTTTATAAAATACCTACATACATATATAAGAGGTGTAGGCAGAGCTCTATACCTACATTGAGATTGTTGTTGAGAGATATATTGCGAAAATGTGAAGGTACATTGAAAAGGACTTAAAAGGTCCTTTTCCTAATCTTGCAATGTTCATTTTCTTCTTATTTTTTTTTTTTTGAAATCCTTCTCTATAAGCAGCAGTCAAGGGAAATTTGTTTTTAGTAGTATCTTCTATCCTGATTAAAAGTTACAACAAAAAAAAAAAAGGATTGACAAGGATGCTGCTTTTTAATGAAATCAGAGTTAATTTTCTAATTTTGAAAAGGGTGTTTCACATTAATTGCTTGGCTCTGGGTGTAAAGGTGTTTTTCCTTCTTTTATATTATTTTTTTTCTGTTTTTTTTTTTTTGTTATCTTAGTTTAACAATTTACACATTAATGAAATGACACTTTCAGCTTGGATGCTTGTTATGAAGTTCAAAGGTTTTTGGAAATTGAAGGAAAATAGTTGATAAAAGAGCAAATTAAGTTACTTTGTAAAATGAGGTGCTGATAACAAAAATTAGAACTTCTTATTTGATGATTGAGATAATATAGGAAACACATTATTTTAAATTTTGTTTTCTTATTCCTTCCAGCAGGTAATGAAGGTGAGAGTCAGTTCGCTCCAAAATGTCTTAATACAATGATGACATATTTAAACAAAAATGAAATTGATTAGTTAAGTGGTCGAATATGGATCGAATTAAAATATAAAATTGGGAAATACAAAAATGGCAAGTCCTTTGTGGAAGAAATTTTTTGATTTGTACAAAATTTAAAAAAAAAGATTGACTGAAAAACCGCCATCAGATCCGGGTGCTCAAAGTCCCGCCAGTTGTTAAAGAAAACGAATTAAATGTAATGATTTAGGGAATCCAAATTTAGCGGTACTTCCTATTTTTTTTAAAATTCGAAATTGGGCTTTACAGTTAAGGTCAAAATTTGGTACAAAATTTAAAATTCATCGAAAAACATTGTCAAGGTTAAGGAATTAAATCAAATTTATATTTTATATGGCTTAAAATACATATGTTCTTATTTAATGTGTAGTTGTATGCAGATTGAATGTACCAAATTTAGAAAAGCATAGTCCAAAATGTTGCACAATGTTCCAAATGAATTTTAACAAATTGTGATGATATATTTTTAATATTATTATAATGAAAATGAATTTTAGACCAAATCTGATCAAAATTGATACAAATTTAACAATTTGTAAGTTAAAAGCTGAAAACACAATTTTAAAATAAAATCTTAGATATTGAAATGTTTTTTTTTTTAGTCCAATTTTGATACAATTTTATAGAAATTTAACACTTTTGGCAAACATTTTAAGGTCAGAATTTAAGTATTGAAATGATTTTTGTTTAAAACTTTCATCAAATAGAAATTTTAAAATTTTAACATTTAAAATTTGAGAATAAAATTTTAAGGTCAAATTTTATGTATTGAAATGTTTTTTAGACCAAATGTGGTCAAATTTGAAAGAAATTTCAAAATTTTCATCAGAAACCAAAGTTTTTAAGGCCAAATTTTAAATATCAAAATGATTTTTAGTCAAAATCTGATCAAATTTGATAGAAAATTTAACAATTTAAAGTTTTAAGGTCGAAATTTATGTAATGAAATTTATTTTAGACCAAATCTGGTAAAAATTAATAAAAATATTAAAATTTAAAAATTTAAAAAATCATTGGAAGTCAAATTTTAAAGTCAAATTTTTTAATACCGAAATGATTTTTTGTAAAAATCTTATCAAATTTGATACAAATTTTACAATTAAAAGTTAACCAAATTTTAAGGGCGACATTTTTTGTACTGAAATTAATTTTAAACAAAATCTGGTAAAATTTTATAAAAAAATCTTAAAATTTTGACATTTAAAAGTTATTGGAAGCCAAATTTTAGGTCAAATTTTTAAATACCGAAATGATTTTTAGTCAAAACCTGATGAAATCTAATAGAAATTTGACAAATAAAAGTCTACAACAAAAGTTTATGTCCTGAAATTATTTTTAGAGCATATCTGGTCAAATTTGATAGACGTTTGACAATTTTCATCAGTAAACATATACAAATAAATTTTAGGCCATCTAATCAAAAACTCTAACTAATACTAAATACATACTATTTTTTTTTAAGGTTTGAATGAAACAAAAACACTTGGGTGAGATACTACCAAGATTTTAATAGGCTGGAGTTGTATGGAGATGATCGGCCTGGCAGTCGTGAAATAGCTATAAGTCCATTCTATAAAATTCTTGGTGGTAGCTAACCCGAGTGTTGTGGTTTCTTTCAAACCTTCAATATTAATATGATGGTGCGAAAGCTTGGCAGTCTGACTGCAAGTGTGTTAGCACACAAAAACCTCTTATAACTATTTTTTTATTTTTTTTGTTGATTGTGTATTGAAATCTGATCTCAAAAAAGATTCGGATAGTTGTAAAACGACCTTTAAAATATAACTATTAAGTTAACAAATTAAAGTCACTATGACCTTAAATTTTGTACTAAATAAAAATATTTAATGGATACACACAAATATTCATAATTTCGATATTTTGGTTTTAAATACTGATGCACTTCGCTGTTCTTAAAATATTTGCTTGAATTCATAAAATAAATAAAGTAAAATTGTATTCAAGCTTTTTATTAATCCACTTATATATTTTTCTGCCCGCCTTTACGAAGTAGATAGGTACTTACATACATATATTATCTACATAACTCTGAAAGGATTCTATATTTTCAATTAATTTTTTTTTTCTTTTTGTTGACTTTTTGTTCAAAAAAAAATTTTATTTCAGTTAATAATTTCAGTAAATTTCATACACACGCAATTTGTGTTTGTGACGAACAAAATTGGAAATGTTTTTATTCATACAAAAAAAATAAAATAAAAATATTAATTGACTTCAAAGACCTTTATTCACCTGGTTGATGTTTTTTTTTTTTTTGCACAAATAAAGCTGTTTAAATTAACCAATAGTAAAGTAAAAAAAAATAAAATATATACTCACAAAATGAACAAACACAAATATCATGCCAAACTGCACTTCAAATATTGAACAGAATCCAGATATAAAAAATGATATCCTCATTTATAGGTGCAAACGAGTCCATTCAAATGTACGCAGGGTTATAAAAAGAAATCATAAAACAAAAAAAATATTTTAAAAATGATTCAAAGTTATGCAAAATAACAATCCTATAATACCATTTTTACTCTTTTATTAATAGTCCTGCAATATTTAAATAATATGTACCTACATAGTACATACCTAAATTTATATAACGTCGACAAAATATATAAATAGATTTCGCAGTTGATTGGATAACAGGTGTGCTTCTTAGGATGGGGAGGGGTTTTGAAATCAGTTTTTGACTTTTATCTAAACGACATTCAATTAACAAGGTAGGAATACAGATTTGGACGGAAAGGTCAACTTTATTGTTTTGATATCATTTTGGTAATTATTATAAAAAAAAAGGTATGCAAGCCACGTTTCCATTTACTAAAAAACTTTGTTTTTAATTAATTCACATTTTATTATAAATTAATGAACTAAACATGCCTCTTGGTGACAAGAAACCTAGCACACTTTACTACGAGGTGTTCCAGGTTGCAAAAAAAAACTCTAGGCAAAGAAGTAACTCATCGTTTTGTGGACTTCACGCCTCCCTCCATTTGTAAAGACCGTACGCATTATGGTTGAAGGTTCAGTTGGCGAAAAAACTCAAGTCGGTGATTCCGTCATAGAGAGTATTGGATTAGAACAACTATATGCCCTTTATTTTAAAGATCCCGCAATAGTGAAGAGCGATCATCAAAACTATCAAAATTATTCCTTATCGTCCTTATCCGAAGTTGGACCTTAATCCGCAATTTTCTTATTTACTATATAGCCAAACGAAATCAACCACCTCCATTCCAAAAATCGCACACCATCACCTTCATTTCAGATTTTTACTTGCGATGTAAAGGTAGGTGTACTATATGGCAAGTTATGGATTGGTAAAAAATATCGAACTCGAGATTTTGATCAAAGTTGACATTACGATGATAGCGAAGTCGAAAAAAGTAGGTCTTTCAATTTTGCCTGCCTGTCTGTCTGTCCTTTTGGACTGTAGCCTAAACGGGTGGATCGATTTTCTTTAAACTTGGTACCAAGAGTTTTTTGGGCATTGCCCCCAGACGTTTTTTTTTCATTTATTTTAAGACCAACAATAACAGTACCTGCCGTACAATTT
Source organism: Epistrophe eligans (assembly GCA_951394125.1). Classification (NCBI taxonomy): domain Eukaryota; kingdom Metazoa; phylum Arthropoda; class Insecta; order Diptera; family Syrphidae; genus Epistrophe; species Epistrophe eligans. The sequence goes on from OX596028.1 coordinate 107,363,205, forward strand.
TTGTACCAAATTATGAAAACCTTATTTTTCAAAAAAAGTGCCCACAACTTAAAAAAAAAACATTTTTTTTACAAAAAGCCTATAAAAAAAAAAACATTTTAGGAAAAATGGTTACAAGTGGTAACTCTCATAGAACCATTTTTTTGGTTTTCGATTTTCTCAAAAACCGATTAACTGATGTTGACCAATTTTTTTATGGAAAATTTTTCAAGAAGTTTTAAAAGTTATTTATACCAAAATTTTGATTTTTGTTTTGATTTAAAAAAAAAATTTAATATTTTTTTTTTTTTTTGAGAACTTAATAATTCGAAAATGACTTGGTCGATTGTTATCAAACTTGGCAACCAGCAGTTTTTTAACATTTTCTATCAGATTTCAAATAAAAATTATTCTTATGACCAAAAATAACGGTACTTCCCATACAAGTGTTTAGAAATCAGTCTAAAAATCTAATTTTTCTCAAAAACGGCTTCTAAGATTTTAATTCAAATTTTTGTGTGAAAAAAAAATTATCTATCGTTTAAAGAACCACCGTTGATAGAACCATTTTTTGTTTGCTTTTCGATTATCTCATTATCTGTTGAACCGATTTTAATGAAATTTTTTGCAACAAGAGCTTCTAATAAGTAGGTATAAATAATATTGCATATTAAAATTAAAAAGAAAAAAAAAAACTTTTATCAGTATTTTTGACTTGAAGTTGTAAGCCACAAGAACAAATTCGTGGGATCAAGTCGGCAATATGTTTCTTCAAATTTTAAGCTATTTTACACTGATGATCATTTTTCAAGATTAAAAATCTGTTGCTTTAAAAATAAATTATAATTTAAAGAGAAATCTACAAGAGACACATAATACAAATTTTCTTTGATTACCAAAGCTCAGTTTTGCTGTTTTTTTACCTCATATGCCAATTTCTAATTAGTACGTAAAAAAAATGAAGGAAACACAAATTAATTCTTTCTTAATCCAACCTCTTTTGATATTGGATGGGAAAACTGGAAAGCCAAAGTAATTTCATAAAATGAAAATCTGCTTCACTTTGGAAACCTCATCACTGGATATACATAAGTATATTCTCTGATGATGGTCCTTGCACTAAAATGTAATGAGTTTTCTAGCAAACAACACTCTGAAGCTAAAATCGAGCCTTTTGAATCCCTAAAATGACATTGCTCTTCACGTTTTTGAAATGTATGTATATTTATATCATGAAAGTCAAATATAGAGAGTACTTCCTCTCCCGATATAGTAGTCCATATAAACACAACACGCATATGACACAGGACATAGGTACTCTATACTCTCAGTGCATTCAACTGAAAATATCCTCTGTGATGCATTGAAATCGAAACACCATGCGGTGGTGGACATTATAATTGTGCTTTAGAAAATCTCTATATATAAACACAGAAAGGTGTACCGTGTCCACGCCCCGCGTTCATCTCGATCGAATCAACGAGTTTTGCATTACGAAAATTGGTATTCGCGTGTATGTATGTGGGAGAGGTGGGGGGAACACAAAATCAAAGGACATAAACGTTTGAAATAGGATGTTGAGCTGAGAACTAGTTTTCGTTTAATTAATCAGGAATGAAAGTTGTGTCGTTTTCTCCTTTCAATTCCAATCGATCCGTATAGCTAGATATTCCTTAATTATGTATACTGTATATGTATGTATAGGTAAACTTGGCTTTTGTAATTTTGCTTCTCTATTAGAATTTTGTGAAAATTGAATACTCTGTGATTGACAGACCCATTCATCGTTCTGAGTTCATATAAAGTGAATTTATGGACAGCAAATTGAAACCGTTTCTAGGTTTAAGTTATTTTTGTAATTTAAATCACAAAATTTAATATCAAATGACTTTAGAATTCTTTTTAAGTTTAAAAAATTCATATACCTAATGAAAAGTGGTAACCAACAAAACAAAAAATCATCCCAACTTCGCACTGAACGTTTCATCAATTTAAATAGTTTCAACAATTTAAATAGTAAAAACTAAAATTTAAAGGGTCTTCAACCAACCCATTTATTTTTTATACACAAATTGCAGTCTGAGAGTGTAGCGCCATCTGCTGGCGGTCCCATTTTCGTGAGGGAAAAACTAGGCCAATTGACAATTCCGTAGTGTTTGTCATTCCTTAGAATCAATATGTTCTCCTTCTCAAATAAAAAAAAAAGGAATTTTCATATATCGCCACTAGCAACACCTGAAAGTATGCAATTTTATTATTTTTACGATTTACTGACTTTTCTGAACAAAATTTCCAAATTTCGGCTCCATAGTGCCTTTACCAGGATCAATACGAATCCAACAAAACAATTGCCATGGAAATCGGATGATTTTCAGCCGAGTTATTTGAGTAAAAACAAAAAAACGATTCACTTTTAAATATTTACTAGCTGCCCCTTCCGGCATTGTATGGAATTTTTCATTAATTTACATAAGTAAATTAAAAATGAAATGTATAGGGAATTTAAACAACTCATTATAATGAATTTTTTGCAGTGCTCCAATAATTTTTTTGACAGAAAATAATGTAACAATCTGTGAGCATAGCGCCATCTGTTGGCGATCTTAATTTCATGTGGCCCAAAATTGGCTGATTCTACAGTGTTTGTCATTTCTTAGAATCTACATTTTCTCCTTTCCATACACAAAATGGAATTTTCGGATATCGCCTCCATCAACGCCTAAAAGTATGCAATATTAGGTTTTCACGATTTTTCCAGCTTTTCGGTCGAAATTTAATTATTTTTAATTCGAAGTGCCTTTACATGGTTTAATAAAAATCCAACAAAAAAATTCCCACGCAAATCAGATGACGGAATTTTTTGATATTATCACCACCATCCACCCCTGAAAGTATGCAATTTTTGGGTTTTCACGATTTGCGACGTTTTCGGTCGAAATTTCTAATTTTTTTAATGCGTAGTGTTTCATCCTTGTTTAATACAAATCCAACAAAAAAATCCCCACGCAAATCGGATGATGGAATTTTCAGATATCACTACCTAAAAGTATGCAATTTTCGGTTTTCGCAATTTTTGCGTCTTTTTCAGTCGAAATATTTAATTTTCGAATTCGTAGCCTTCTCATGCAAATCGGATAATGTTCAGCCGAGTTCTTCGAGTGCAAGCAAAAAATCAATTCAATTTTACCCTAGAGTTATACATTTTATTTATTTATTTCATCAAAAGGAGAATATTTTTCTAATTTTAAAAACCAAAGCCATCTTAAAGTGCCACGTCATAATTTATATCAAGCTTCAATTCTTCTTTAATACCAAAAAAAACCGCATAAACATACATTATTACAATCCAATGTTCTCACTTTTCATTTTTTTTTAATTTTATTTTTTTTCGGCATAGATTTATTGAATTTTTCACACAACCAAAATCTGGGTCATCGCATTTTTTTTTTTTTTTTTTTGCAACACTAGAATCGCATCAGCACTCGACATATCCCTTTAACCTCTTTATCGAGTCCTGTCACATTCTATCTAAAGTTTGAAGAACTTTCAACTTATGTAGTAGGTAGGTACACATCACATCAAATCGAATAGAAAAATTTCCTTTATCAAAAAAAAAAAAAAAAGAAATGAAAAACTTCGTACAGTATCTGTAGTCTGCATATATAGAGATCCTTCTTCCTTTTTTACAATCTTTTCACATTTTGTTCAGAGTATCTTTTATGTATTTTTTTTTTATTGGGATACAAATTTTGATCGTTTTGTATCAAATTTACTGTCACATGCAGTTTGTGTTTTTTTTTCAATTTCACGCGTTTACCCATATACCCATCCCTCTCGGCGGCACAGCGGCAGCGTCTTTACCAACCAACCTTACTATATCTATCAGAATCAAGTGGGTGGTGAAAAAAAGCTTAAACAGGATATTACACAATTTTTATCTTCGATTTGTCTTTTCCTCACTCTAAGTGTGTGTCTTATAGTCTTTTGCAGGAATTATGTATTTTTTTTTTCAGTCAGCTTTTTGCTTACCCCAGCAAATCAGTTTTTGGAATTTTTTTCTTTTCATTGTTTTATTTATATCTACGCAATTCCTGTGTGTACGTGTGGAGAAAAACAAAAGAAGATGAGGAAAATCCTTCAATCACTTTTTTGTTTTAATTTTCAAAGCACGTCCTCTTTTTCAGTTTTCCTAAGGGAAAAGGACAAGATACGACGACGACGATGCGTGCGTGGGCTGTTGGTAGATACCTATATATATATTTAGTTTTGACGGATGAATGAAAGACTTTATATCCTGATGGAAATAAAGTTTCCCAACACAGTAGAAATGTATTTATTAAGTAATGATGTTCAACTCACATAGGGACGACTTGATAAAAGGATATGGTGAAACAAAAAAAAAAAAAAAATAAAATAAAATATTTTGTGGTGTAACACAAAATAAGTCTTAGAAAACAAAAACACTCAATCTTTCCACTAAAAATGATACTTTTGTCAAATGGAAAAAAAAACACAACAAATTGTAAATGAATTACTTACGTTTTGGTGGTCAAAAAAAAAAACAGAAGAAGGACACACACATGATGAAGTGTTAGTTCCTTAAGAAATATATACATCTCTCTACACAACATATAGATATAGATACATTTGATATCCCGAAGGGAAGAAAATTGCTTTTAAGTTAAATGACTGTCGCACGTGTGTGCTTGCTAAAGGACACTGTTGAGAGGAAAAAAAAGATCTCAATCGTTATATCCTGTATATATGGGTTAAGTTGAAACATGCATTTGACTTAAGTGAGTGAAATTGTATGAAGATTAAATTTAGACTCACTATTGGGGGCAATAAGTTTAGAACGTGAAGAAATCAATTTTCCACAAAGTTTCGGGTGATTTTTTTTTTCTGAACTAATGAGACAAGTGAAACCACTTTTTGATTAAGAAAGAATAATGTTGGCAATACTTTTTTTTTATATTAAGGGGGGAAAAAAGAGATTTTTTTAATAAATTACTCGTGAGGATGCAGGTCAGAATGTTTTTTGGGTTTTCACAATTTGTCCGTCTTTTTTCGGTCGAAATTTTTAATTTTCGAATTCGTAGTGTCCCCTTGCAATTTGGATGATTTTCAGTCGATTTATTTGAGTACAAACAAAAAATCATTTATTTTTATATGTTTACTAGCTGAACCGCCTGGCATCGGTCGGAATTTTTCTTCAAAATTTACCTTTTTAAAATGTGAAAATTAAATTTATTAGGGATTCAAACAACCTTTTTCCAGTGCATTTCTTGACACGCTGCAGTAATTATTGTACAGAAAATAATGTAGCAGTCTGAGAGCATAAGGCCACCTGTGGGCGATTTTAATTTCATGTAGGCCAAAATTAGCCGATTGTCAATTCTGCAAGTGTCTGTCATTCCTTAGAATCTACATTTTCTGCTTCCCATTCACAAAATGGAATTTTCGTATGTCATCACCATCAGCCTCTAAAAGTATGCAATAGGTATAAAATATGTTTAGAATACTAGTTAAACCCCTCCACGCTTCGCAGCGCCATGAACATTTGTTAAACTACAAAATTTTCAACTTTCAAAGAAGTGTCTCTGTATACGAAAAAAAACTCAAATATAAAAAAGTAGGTGTGGCAGTAGGCGAATTTAACAAAAAAAATATATAAATTTCATGCTTTGTGTTAATGTCATTCTAATAAAAAAGATTTCCACGGATTTTAAGTAACGAGGGATCTCAAATATATAAAAAAAATTCGGCGTGGTAGGTAGTAGGCCGATTTTCAAAAAAAAAATATAAACATAGTGTTTTTGGTTCAAGAAAGATTTCTTATAAATTTTCAACTTTCTAACAAATTTTAATAAAGATAAAATTTTAATAAAATATAATAATAAAATAATGATACATTTCATGCTAAATGATAAAAAGACCCTAAACACAAAATTTCAACGTCCTAAGGACCTTTAATAAGGAAAAAAAATTGAAATATGATAAAAGCGACCAAGGAAGTAGGTGAATATATCAAACCACTTTCTAAAACATCTCGCTTTTAATAGAAAGAAACATTTAAAATTTCAGCGAAACTTTGGAATACAATTTGACGTCAGGCATATGGCGATCACCATCGCAGAATGCTGTCAATGCGTTGACGGCAGTGGCTTGTTGACTTATACCATGATTCTACATGGACTTTATGCAACATCTTAACAAAATTTAAGGACCTGCAATATACCTATATACGTTTGTCAAATCCATGTATCAGGTTTTCCAATAGGGACTTGACAACTTTTAATTTAATTTGTGAACGCATCCTTACACTAATCATCGAACTGTCATGGTCAATTTATTCAGTAAACTCAACATTTTCATCATGGTAAAGTATACGAAGGAGCAACGTCTGCAAATTATAAAAAAATTTTTACGAAAATTCGGAGTCGGTGACCGCAACTTTAAGAGCGTTAACTACAATTTTCTGTCGTAAATGACGAAGCTCATTTTTGACTCAATGGGTTCGTCAATAAGCAAAATATGCGTTATTGGTCGGGTGAAAATCCACATTTGCTTCATGAATCACCACTTCATCAACAAAAAATAACTGTTTGGTGCGGTTTGCATGCCGGCGGCGTTATTGGGCCATATTTTTTCGTCGACGTCACGTTGCTGTGAATGGCCCGAATTTGAAAATATGGCCACACAGCACACCTTACAATCGATTTATTGAAGAGTAAGTTTGATGAGCGTGTTATTTCAAGAAATGGGCCAGTCGATTGGCCGCCTCGTTCGTGCGATTTAACGTCTCTAGACTATTTTCTTTGGGGCTACGTTAATTCATTGGTTTATCCCAACAAGCCGACGACGTTGTAAGAGCTTAGACCCAACATTGGACGTAAAATAGTGGTCGTTTCGGCCGAAATGTGTGGCCGAGTCATCGAAAATTGGGTCCAACAAATCGACCGCTGCAAACGTGCCCGCGGTGGCTATATGAATGAAGTCGAGTTCCATTCATAGATGTTTTGATTGTACTTCAAGCCGATAATAAAGTTTTTGAAATAACTCAAATGGTTTGCGTTTTATTTAAAAAAAAAGTTGTCAAGTCCTTATTGGAAAACTTACAACTTAAAGGGAGACATTTTTTGATGAATAAGTTGAAACTGTCAAAATATCCCTCAGAACTAACTCGAAAAATGCTAAGGTGTCACTGGAAATAGGCACCTTGCACCATATATCTCTCCAATGGCTTTAAAAGTAGATATGTTATATTATTATGTTATAAAATTTTTATAAAATGTTATAAAAAATGAAAAATACATTTTTGTCATTTTTTTAAATGAAAACAAATAGATATTCTCTGGTTTCACGTTGGGCGCCATTTAAATTATCTTCTAAACCTGTCAAATATGGATATTTCTGGCTAGTTAATAAAACTGCTTTCAGTGAGAGGTATTCTTAAATTGAAAAAAAAAAACGTAAAATAGACGATACTAACTAAATACTACCTAAGTACTTTCTTGATTTGTACAAAATCATATGTCATATCATAGTGCAAAACACTATTTTAAGTTTTTGATTCATTATGTATTAAAAGACTCTGAAAATGTTATTGAGTTGAAACATGAAACAAAGTCAATCTATTAAAGAGTGTTGAAAATCATTAATTCTATTCAAAGCTTTTTTAATAAGATCGACTGACGTTCACAAAAATCGACACTTTCAAAGAATAAAATCAATATAACTGAAGTTTTATATTAAAATATTCCTTCAACGTATACCCAACCCAAAATCCATGTGTAAACACTATCCATTAAGCAAAACACGCACATTATCTGAATTATAAAAGTGGCATTTCTTATGTTGACATTAGGCATATACAAAACATCTACAATCCTAACATCCATTGGTAAAACATTCAACATATAATAATAATAGTCAAGAAAATGAAACGCTTATAATCCTTTTTAATATGAAAAACAGTTCAAATGTGAAACAAAAGCTATATATACACACACCTACACCTTCATATTTTTCAAAATCCCAACCCAAGCTTAACCTATGGCTTTATGGCCTTAACAAATAAGCAAATGAGTAAAATCTAAGCGTTAATGGTTGACTTTTATGTTTTCTTATATTCCACCTTATTATGGGTAGGGTAGGTATGTATAGGTATTATAATTTGTATTTTTTGTTCTTTGAGTGTAATTTACACGCAAGTTTATTATGAATGGTTGAACATATTTATTTATCCTGTTGGTTGGGGCAAAATATTTGTCTTATGGAACATAATATTTTAGCCACCACCATTTGATTAATTTTAAACAGCAGTAGGTAAAGTGTAAGAAAAAAAAAAAAAAATGGCCTATGAAAAACAGCACGTTTTTAACATTATTGTTTAATGTAATGATGAAGAATGTTTTGAGATTTTCTTTTTCATTAAATAAAATTGCTGAGGTTGAACGCAAGATATGTAAATTATTTTTTTTTTTTTTTACATTAAACTTTAAAGGAGGTAGACAATGTAAAAGTGTTGTTATAAGAATGAAGAATAAGCTAGGTAGGTATATGTGGAAAAAAAAACAATCAGCTGGTTTCTAGAACAAGTTTTTAAGAATTGAAGCAGGTTTAAGGTTATAGCAATAAAAATCAATTTAATTAAAAATTCATAGATGTTATTTTTATTTTTATTTTTTTTTTTTGTAAAAAAATAACAAAGTGAGACATTCTGTTTTAATTAATAGAAAATATTATATGAGCTCTACTAAAATATATGTAACTATGTATATATTTATAGGTTTTCGTAGTTACCCAGAACTAATTAAAGTTGAATATATAAAAAAAAACAGGGAATGTTTAGTGATTTTACAGAAAATAATATTTATATATAATTAAATACTATATATATAAAAAAAAATAAAATAAATTTCCCATGTAGAATTGCGAATTGCGAATTGCGAATTGCGAATTTAATCCAACACTGCAGTTATTATTAGTATTTTACTATTTAAACATTAATTAGTTTCAAAAAATAGAATTCAAATTAATTCACTTCATAATTAGAAACAACAAACGATAAATAATTATAATGTTTGTTTAGCTAGAATTTTTAACGATGGAATAGTTCGTTAGAATTTATTTTTTATTTTAAAATTGAAAAAAAAAAAAAGTTATTTTTTTTTTCAGTTTAGATATATGTATGTATATTTGAGTTAAATAAAAATAAAATTATTAAATACAGATGATAAACAATTAGTATTGAAAATACTCAAATTTATTAATTAGTCATAATATTTAAAAAAGGATGTTTGTTCAAGTAGACATTAAAAGTGATTAATAATAGCCTCGATGTATGAGTATATTTAAGACTGATTTAATTGGTGATTCATTTCTTGGAAAATCGTATATTATAGATAGCTGTATATAAATAAAATATGCGAATGTGTGATGACAATGTCTAATAACTGAAATCAGCGTTTAGACTTTACTCTAATTGGAGGAAATCTACTTTGGATTTAACAAACACAAAAATATACTCCGATAATTTCCTTTTTTTTTAATTCTAATCCTTTTTTCACACATACAAAATATATATAGAAACATAAAGATATTTTAATGAAAAATCTCAAAAATTAAATAAGTTTAGAAAACAATAAAAGTATCATCATGGCTTATAATTTATATTAAAATAACATAAATAAAATAAAATTATAATTTAAATAAAACAATTGGAATTGGATTTTGTAAATAAAAAAAAAAGTAAAAGCTATTTTTGGAAGATGCTTAAAATTGTCAGTACAGGGAAGATAGGTCGTTTACTTCTCACTCTGGTTGCATTGGCTTGCATAAACATATCCCTTTTTAAAGCTCTAACAGGGTTTCCATACTTAACATTACAAATCGCCGCAAATGAGAGAGAAAACGTGTAGGGTTACCGTCTGCTAATTTAAAAAAATGAAAACAAAATTTCATTTGTCTACGTAATTAAAGAAAATATCACTTCGCTATTATTAAACACAACATCACTCAAAAACACCTTTTTTGATGAATATCACGAAATTCGAATGTTTCAAAACCTCACACAAATAAATTCTTTGACCAAAAGCCAACAAAAAACCGCATTTTAACGGATTGTCGAGAAGAAAAAAATTAAGAGGGGAAAAGCAAAACGACAACACTCAACATACTGAACTTCATAAAATCTGTTCTCAACAGCTTCAAATTCCAAAATCTCCTGATCGCATGATCTTGGTGTCCAATTGACGTCGCCAAAACGTGAAATTACGCAACCAGAAAATTTCTCACGCCATAAAGTTATAATTAGTCGTGTTGTGTGGCTTGTTGCCCCGTCTTGTTGGAGCCACATATAGTCCAAGTCATGATCTTTAATCGCCGCGACGCCGGCCAAAAAAAATCTGTTAATTGCTGCATCGCCGTGAAATCGATAGATTTGGATCATCAGCAACACTTGCACTTGCAACAGTAATATTTTCGACTGAGCGTGCATTACGATGATGCACATAGGCCTTACGACATCAGTCAACTCATCAGCTTCAACTCTCTTCAAATTTCTTCACAATTTTACCGATTGCTTGTCGGTCGATTATGACGACCATAATCATCGCGTAATGCGCAAAAAGTGGCTATGTTTGAATCACCACTTCTGTAGTAAGTTTTGATAATGTTAACGCGTTGTTCGATTGTTAAGCGATCCATTATCGTAAATGGCAAACATTCAACTAATATTATGACACTTCAAATGACAGCTGAGTTTTACAGGTGTCAAATGCCAGTGCTACCAACTTGAAACCACGAAATGAATGACCCGTTATATTGGTGAGTAACTCAATAATAAAGCAATTTCCTCAAAAAACGTTAAAACCTTGTTTTTTCAGTATTGAAATTTTTCTAGTAAAAATATGAAAATATAAAAAAGTGCGGAACACTAATTTAGTTTATTGTTTATTTGTGGAGGTCATCTGCATTTCATCTTAATTGGAAACCAAAAATAAAATAAATAAATTTCCTCATTCCCAACCTCATTTATTGCAAATGAAGTTCACTTTCAAAGCCAATCTGAGGATCATGAAACTTCAAAACTTTGTCAAAAGACGAAAAAAAAAAATATGAAAACTACAAATAATATAAAGTATAAATGTAAATATAGTGATGTTTCAAGGGTAAATTTGTGATAAAGCAAAAAAGCACAACACGAACATGAACTCACATAATACACTTCTTCGCTTGAACTAGAAAAAAAAAAGACAACAAAAAAAAAAACAACCTCATATTTTTGAGCTCAACCAAAAACAGAAGTTTATAAATCGAAAACTATAATATTTCCATCGAGAGGGAGGCGCAGCAGAAACTAAAAAGGAAAGGATTTTATAATATCCTCTTCATTTTCCATATCCGGTGTTGGTATACTACGTAGATGTTATTTTCACCATCCAGGGATCTATTTAATATGTTGTTAGTTGTTTGGTGCTTGGTACTTGTGTGTGGTGTTTGTATGAAGGACATTCTCCAACAACAAGCAGCACAAAATATACAACAAGAGCAGAAAAAAAAAACTAAAAATAAAATAAACATCAAAAATGAAGACCGAAAAGTGAAATTTAAACCATGAACATGATTATCCTCTCTATACCTAGCCTAGGTACTACATCTACATACATATATCGTTACCATAACAACGAGGACGAACCAACCAACGACGGATAGGGGGCTTGAAATACACACTCAATTCATAGAAAATAAAGAGGACAGGACACCCGAAAACTATTCATTGTTGGACATCATCCGTTGGGTGTTGAAGTTTTCGTGTTTTGTATTCATTTTTTGGTCGTTCGTCCTTGTTGGCATCGTCATCGTTGTTTTCGTCGTAGATCTATAGTCTAGTATATCCATTATATAGTCAGTCCTCTATATTCATGCTTTGGGAACATTTGAACATTTTGGGAAAATTTTCTTGTTTTCGAGTGTCTCATCCGGTTGGTGTGGCCAAAAAACCACTGCATTGGCTATAACAAAACCCATGGCTCATGTATCATGTCTCTCACTGATATGGGTGGTATGGTATAGCCGGAAGTTTGCCATAATGAACTCTCCAAATATAGAAAGAGAGAGAGAGAGAGTGTGGTGAATGTTAGTGATGATGTGTCCAAAACAAAAAGTCAACCAAATTGATTTCTATATATAAATTTTCTTTCATAAAGATTTTGAATGGATAAGTTTATAGGGTTGGGTGAGTACGGCGCGGCGGTGGTGGTGATATAGAGGCATTGTGAATATCCCCATATCTCAGGGGTACAATTTTCTATTAAATTCACATTCAAATCGTATCTCTTGTTGAAAATTGAAAATTAGACCCGATGGATTTTATATACTCGTATAATAATATGGGAATGAGAATTTCTTTCAGAGAATATTATATGAAATGGATGATGAGGGTTTTTGAGGATTTTTGTTTGTCTTGAATGAGAGTATAGTTGTAGTATATAGACGAATGAAGAAAAGGACATTTTATTCTTATTGCTTGTTAGAAGAAATCTGATAGGACATTAACACTCATCCAAGGGCAGACAAATAAGCCAAAAAGCTCTTGTTCGACAATTGAGAAAACAAATTCCAGCTAATCGTGTTACCATAGAGCACAGTTGTTGTTGTTATTGCTGTCAAGTAATTTAATTTAAGCTTGTTTGACATGAGGGTTTTCAATAATAAATGTAAGGTATTATTAGGTATCATCACAGAGAGATGTTTTTGAACTTTTGCCAAAAAGTATATATGTAAGTGGTATCAGGACTAATAATACGATACGATGACCGCACATCATTTTACTTGGGTGTAGGTATAATGGATGTCTACAATGCAAGTGGTTAAAGACTGTCTGATTTTATTAAGACTTCGTTAAGTTTTTATATACATACTTTGAGTAAGAAGTTAAATTAAAAGATTTGATAGAGATTTTCCAAATGATTTTACTTCAAAGTGGTTTTCTTTGTTGGTACTAATAACTGAACCATTTTACGAATTTTCAACTTTGAGTGATGGACCTAATGAGGTTAAATTTTATTTTAGAAGGATGGATGTAGATCAAATAGCGAGAGCTGACCGTAGCCACTGCTAAGTACCCTTCAAAGAATGAGTGTTCCCACTGATGTACTCTCAAATATAGAAGACGGCAGCGGAAGAAGAACAGTGGTGTCTCCAGTTCTAGGTAGATGGAACTGCTTTAACAGATTATATGGGCTAATACGACATATTCGGAGGTCTAAAAGAAGCGGATTATCCGGCTCCTCAGCCTTGGACTTCTATTAAAGGTCTGGTCTTTTTAGGTTGGGTGTTGTGCATCAGGGTAAATTCACAAGCATGGAATATTTTTTGCTGTTAAAAAATAATAAGAACCCTTGGATACAACTATTGGTATACCTTTCGGTACATTTAAACATATGCTAAAGCAGGATGTTCTATAAAGAACCAATCCTTAGGTGGAACAACCTCACCATTTGCTTGGCGACAAAACAAATCTGGCCAACGCTGGATCTGAAGCCCTCTAAGCAATCGATATCTTTACGCCAGCACGCCAGGTGACTGTAGAAGCTGCATGGATGAGGAAAAAATTCCTCACCTTCTTTGTACCTACCCTGCTCTGTCACAGATATGTGACTCTATTTGGGAGACTACTACTACTACAACGATATGAGTGATCCAGCAAATACTTCTATAAGTAATCTTGCACGCTTCATAAGGAACTCAAAATGGTTAAATGAGTAAGGAAACCGCTTTCCTAGATCCATGCGATATCACAATGGGCTAACATTTGGTTTAAGTGTGTTGGTTCTTCGCCGACAGCCACTTCTACCTAACCTAACTTAACCTTGGATACGGATGATTCAAATATTCTTGACGCGACTCCAGATAATAAGACACAAGAACATTGAATTTCAGAGTGGCAAGCCATCATGGAATGCCTTGAGCTTAAACAAATCAATTGCAGCTGAACAATTAGTGGAGAACCTACAAAAGTTGTGGTTAGCGATATTCAAATTTAAGATTTTCAATAGTACTGATTCGGATGTTCTCCCAGCCGAATTATTGAAAGCAGTGGGAGATGACTTGGTAGGGAGTATACTCAAATATATCTGCAAAAACAAAAGTTCCATCGGTATATAGGGAGATGCCTTGAACTGTGTTAAACTACGGCGGAATAAGTCTTCTTAACATCGTATTTAAAATCTAGTTGGGGTATAATCTCTCAAAACCATAGAGTCGGCACCTATCAGTGTGGTTTTGGACCACGCATATCAATCGCCAGTGGAATTCTAACACTTCGAATTCTAACAAGGCGACGAAAAATAGGTTCAGTAGTTAATGCGGAAAACGTGAAGTACCTACATACTTTCATCAAAAAAGTAATTCCAATATATCTTGATAAAGTCGTGAAGGCTAAGCAAAACTTCAAGGAAGTCAAGAACTTTATATATCATTATAAGGAGCAGAAGCGAAGACCTTGTCAAGAATGAATGAAAGTTTTCTTGGATGCTTTGTAAGAAAGATTCTTTCAGTGATTCTTGATCCAGTAAGTATCGAAGAACTGTGGAGGGAAATAATGGACGAAAGAGGGAGGGGGGAGAGTGGATAGAGGTACTAGAGGAAGGCGTGGGGATGGGAGGAGAGCGGAATGTGATGGGAGTGGGAGACTTGCAACCTTTAGGGGAATCAACACAATACTGGCTATAGGTTCAGCGACGCTGACCTGGTCAGAAAAAATATAGCTGAGGAGTTGGAAAAACAGCAATGTATCAGAAGGTAGAGTCTGCGACTCTATACCCCTCTGAAGACCCCACCATCGATGGCGCAAACAATTGCAGAACGATTTCAACCAACTTGAAAGGCAGAAAGCTACAGGGATCAGCCTGTCTGGAAAAGCATGTTGGTTGAGCCTGTTATCAATTTCAGATTGTATAAGCGCCATCTTAACCAAAATCTAAAAAAAAAAAATAGTACCTAACTGCAACTTCTTGCAATAACATAGCAGAAAATTCACTTTATTTTTCACAATCTTTAACAAAATAAGATTTCTTTTTTATCAAAAAAAAAAATCATCGCGAAAGAGCTGAGGGCAAAGAACCTCCATCATCACAAAGAAAAAAAAATCTGACTCAAAGGACGAGCTACGAGCTGAGATTTTCTGCTACTTATTGTTTTTTTTTTTTTTTTTAATTTTTCCGCATTTATAATAGTGGATCCGGTACCTTATGATACCATGATGCCCCAGATTCATTTTCACTCATTTGTGAGTTTTCTCTTTGTCTGTGTGTATGTGCCTGTGATTTTTCATTTTTATTTCGGTATGTTTGTATGTTTAATGGACAAAAAAAAAAAGATGAAAAGAAATATACATTTTAATGTTGTATCTTTTCCGCAATCTATATAGCCACATCACATGCCCCTCCCCCCCTGCTCAATCTTTCTCCTACTCTCTCCACAGTCTCCACATCTCCATCAAAAAGGATAACATGACATAATTTGGTTAAAAGGAGAAGAGAAAAAAATGTGTTTCATTTGTAGTTCTGGATCCTGGTACGTATATAGAGGGGGTTTTGTTGTACCTACTCATATAACACATATCCGTATCTACTTTTATATAATATTTCAGTGAGAGAACTCAATTAGCTTTTTCATGTTTCGGGGGCAACTTTGACTTCTCACACAAAAAATGAATATGTAGTTCACTAAGGGTAAACATATAAAACATGGATTGAGATTCAGAGAGAGAGTGGCTGAATATACAGAAAAAAAAAAAAAAAGAAAACATCCTACCAGAAGCCACAAAGAGATACATTTCATACACAAAAGACGACGCGCGGGCAAAAGGTTTAAATTTTAAAAGATCGTATCTTTTTAATGGTGTGTCGGAAAATTCGCTTCTTGTTTGGAAGACTGGTGTTTTTTTTTTTCTTTTCTTTTAAATTTTGTTTTTTTGTATTAATATTAAAACATCAGAGCAAATGGTTTGAGGGTATATTTATGACTATGACTATGTTTTTGTTTGTTTTTTTTTTTCATCTCTATTTCCTTTGATGTAATAGTTAAAGGAAGTGTGGAAATCTGTGATATGGAAAATCGTTTGAGGATATTTTTCTTTTTTTTCTTTATTTATATATATATTCTTTTTTAGCTTCAAGTGCGAGAGGAAATAGAAATACATGACTATACCTATCAAGTCAATGAACCAGGAATGTTGTGTTTTAATGGATGTTGAATAAATAAATACAAAGAAACTTGAGGTGTTGTACGTTTAAGTGTTATTTTATTCGATATTTGTTTATAATAAAGTTTTAATAAAAGCTTTGAAGTAGGTACATATATGGAATTTCTAACACAAGTATAATAAAATAAAGTGATGTACAAGTCGTAGTCGCACCAATTTACTTTTAAAAATTACACGAAAAGGCTGTCAGGAAGTTCTTATTTTCCTCCCACTCCCTAAATCGAATTATTTTCACTTTCTCACAGGAGTTTGTGGCTTAAAGAAAAAGAACAACAACAAAATCAGGTGGTACTGGACCTTTATTCCGACATGACTGACAGTCCAGCGGCATTCACCATAAATTATGCAAATAAGGGACACTATAAGGACAAGAGACAATATTGGCTTCGAATTTCCGAACATATAAAATAGAGCTAGGTAATGCATTTCAAATTCGAAAGAAAAAATCTCTGTGTAAGTCAGAAATTGGGCTCAGGGGGGTAAATTGATGAGCATTTTTATTGCAATTGGATTAATTTAGTGGAGGTATTCAACTGGCCAAGCCATGCTTCAATAAAAAACTTTTTATAAAAGTAGCGAAAAACAAGGAGACATAGAAGTCAATAGACGCAAACGTTTCTCCTTTTTTATTATTTTTTTCTAAAAAAAAAAAAATGAAAGCACTTTCCCAAATACTTACATATGTGAATTTTATACTCAATTTTTGGAGCAATGTACATCTGAAAGATATGAAGGGTCTTTTAATATTAGGGATTCTCGAAATGAACCTCGAGAAAGTTATTGTTTTGCACGGATTTTGGTCAATCCGTTTTTATTCCAAAAAGGAACTGGCTGACATTGACTTGACCCCATTCTCCTAGGTTATCGATTGGGGCGATAGACGACTATTTATATTTTGAAACTAACTGCTATAAAAAAGAAATATTTAATAATTTTTGAACTAAGGAATTTTTGAACGAAATTTTGGGAGTGTTGCCATAAAATATAAAAGTTGAATAATTATTGAAATAAAACTTAAAACAAGAAATTTTTTGGTGGACAGTCATTGACAGCAGGTTAACAAACGAATGTACTTGGTCACATCCTCGTAAATTATCAATTGCGGGCGGTAGACGACTTTATAAGTTTTGATACTTGCTATAAAATATAAATATTGAATAATTTTTTAACTAACGGTGGACAAAAGAATTTTTAAATGGAAAATTATTATCAGTTGGTAGAAAACCAACCCACTACTTGGTCCGACCCTCCTCAGGTATTAATTGTGGACGGTAGGTAAATTTTTAATGTTTGGGAGTGTTGCCATAAAATAGAAAAGTCGAGTAACTTTTGAACTAAAAGTCAAAACAAGAAGTTTTTTGTTGGACAAACAAATGCACTTGGTCTGGTCCCATCTTATCAATAACTTAATCAATTACAGGCGGTGGACGACTCTTTTAGTGATGAAACTTGCTATAAAAAAAATAAATATTGAATAATTTTTTAACTTAGAACTTAAACAAACAATTTTTTTAATAAAAACATGGTCCTACTTGGTCTACTTGGTCCCACCCTACTAAGTTATAAATTGTGAGTGATAGGCAAGATTTAAAATTTTTTAGGGGTTTTGCCATAAAATGAAGAGGTTGAATAACTTTTGAATTAGTAGTATACAAACAAAGTTTTTGGGTGGAAAAATCATAAACACCGACAAACGAATGCACTTGATCCTGACTTGGTATACGAATTTTTAAGTTTTGATACTTGCTATAAAATATAAATATTAAATACATTTTGAACTAAGGGTGGACAAATGAAATTTTTTAATGGGTAATCAAAAACCAACCCACAACTTGGTCCCACAAATAAATGCAATTGGTCTGGTCTCATCCTATTAAGTTATCAATTAAAGGCGGAAGACGATGCTTTAAGTTTTGATACTTGCTATAAAAAACAAATATTGAATAATTTTTGAACAAAGGAAGAACAAAGGAATTTTTATTATAAAAAATCATTATCCCTTGGACAAACGAACCAGCTTCTTGGTCCCACCTTACTAAGTTATAAATTGTGAGTGATAGACAAATTTTGAATTTTTAGGTGGTTTTACCATAAAATAGAAAATTTAAATAACTTTTCAACTAGTAGTATACAAACAAAATTTTTTGTGGATACAGCCAGTGGACCAACGAATACACTTGGTTTCATCCTCAAAAGTTATCAATTACGTACGGTATACGACTTTTTAAGTTTTGATACTTGCTATAAAATATAAATATTGAAAAATTTTTAAACACGTAACTTTTTTTGTAGACAAATCATTATCAGTTTGTGGACAAATGAACCCATTACTGGATCCAACCCTCCTTAGCTATAAATTATGGGCGGTAGACGATTTTTTAGTTTTTGGGGATGTTGCTATAAAAAAGAAAAGCTTAATAGGTATCTTTTTCTCTCCTCAGGTTGGAAAAATGATTGTTTTTTTGCCTAGAAAAACTTAGACAAACAATGGGCAAACGAATGTGATATATTATGTACATCGACCCAAAGTTTTGAGGTCGGCCGGGTTCTGACTTCACACAGCTTTGTTTTATGCTTTAACGGTTTTCAGAGATAAGACCTTACACCTTCAATCTTCCAGATTTGAAGCAAGTTTCTTTGCTTATAAGTAGATCTATCATCAATTAATATTTACATTCAATATTACTGTTTAAAGGCCTTTTCCAACTAGCTGTTAAAAGGCTCAAACTATACCTGAATAAAAGTTAACTCTGTCTTCAAAAATTTACAAATCATCATCATCAATTAAATCATGATTGATATGCAATGAAACGTAAGTAAGAAAACTTGCCACACCATCAGACATTCTTTCCACCTTTTTTTTTGTTTGTTTTTATTTATAGTCCCGTTCTTCGCTCCTGTCATTTTAAAAAAGTGGGAAAATTAATTCCGGTGTCAGCTAAACACCTTTAGAAATTAATTTTAAGCTTTACCACTTCACCCTGACATTATCTCATCATCCGCAACCATGTGACAAAACTCAAATTAGCAGCACGCCTTTCCACCATTCAAAAAATTCAAGGATTGTCACCGCCACCGCCGCCGCCACTGCCACGCCGCATCCCTTTTTAATTTTTCACCATTTTTTTTTTTTCAACCGTGATGAGCACAACACACCAAGTTACAGATGTCACAATAAATACTTTTCCCAAATAGGTATTCCTTTTATATATTTATAAAATATATATATGAATATTTAGCAATTTAATAAGACACGCGCTTGTTATTTTATGTTGACATTTTGACATTAACACAAACGTCCTATAAAGGTTAAGCATGTGTAGCTAGCTACATAGTATCATCAAAATATATGTATGTATGTTTGTAGATATGTCCTTAGATTTATTTCACAATTCAACTCTTTTGTATGAAATATTATCGAGTTTTGTATATTTATTCACACAATATTATTCATATCAATTGAATCCTTTCTTTTGATATCAAATCAATACTTATACGCATACCTCACAGCTTGAGGACTCATTTTGAGGTAGGTACCTATTTTATGCACATGTAGGTAGGTTTTTGTTTAATTTAAGGACCCTCATCATACAATCAAGAAGTTATGAAACACGAAATATCCTTTTCTCCTTTATATACATTATGTACATATATGTAGTTAGGTACTTCGTTTTATTACCCGTCACACCCACACATAAACAAACGTCACAGTCCCAGAGTCACATAAATTCCATTCAATTAGACAAATTCCAAAGGAACATTCAAATTGCCCCCCACCCGCCTCCCTTACCTAAAAAAAAAAAAAAAAAAATAATGTCCTTGCATGATATAATCACAGAGAGAGAGACATATGTACATATATTCGATATACGAGTGTGGGAAGTATCGTCAAGTGGCCGTATCCTTCCTTTTTGCTAAGAAGAACAAAGAGCCAGAAGTGAAAAAGAAAAAAAAAAAAAAAAAACTTTTTATTGACTTTGACTTCGGCTTCTGAAGATGCCCAAGCGTCACAAAAAGGAGCAAGGGACTTAAACGTCCTTCACGCGATTGATATGGAGAAAAATTGGCTACAACAAAATAAAATATACAACAAAAAAAACCAAGTACCTACGAGTAAAGATGCCACAAAAAAAAACAAATGAACGAACAACATCAAGGATCTTTTTAAGAATACAAAGGGAAAAAATGCAAATATCTATCCCAATATGATGCAGGGAGCTTCCTTAGAGTAGGTACATACATTTATTTGCTTTTACCAAAGACGACTTTTGTAGGTACCTCTCTCGCTGTGCCACCATTGTGTTTGTTGTGTGCGGTGTCGTATAATCATCGTCAACGTCGTCGTCCTTTATTTTTTTTGTTTTTATTGAATTTTCCAATTCAAATGCGATATATATGGATGGAGAACTTTACATCCTTTCTTTATACTATACATAAATTTTACGCGATTTGAGGTGGCAATTGTGGGTGGATTTTCTTGTTTAAAGAACCAAGTGACGATCTTGTTTCTCTGCTCACCCAGAAGTTTGTGTTATCTTTGTTTTCGTGAAGGTGACGTGGCATCAGTGGCGGCGGCGCGGCGGTGGCAGTATAAATTCATGTGAAGTGAAGCAATTTATTTCGATATCCTTTTTTTCTTTTCTTTTGTATTTTTTGTGTTTACACTTGAAATAGAATTTCTTAGAGAATTTTAATAGAAACTCAGCTGATGTGAGTCGTTTCGATTCTCTTGCTGTTGCATTGTCGTTGTATATTTATTTTTTCGTTGTATTTACATATATTATCTGTTTTGAGAAAAATATTCTACTCTTTTGTCATTTTTTTTTCCTTCGGGGCAGATGACAGGATAACATTGATTTTGGGTTTTTTTTTTGGTTAGGGAGGAGATTTTTTGTATTATTTTTTTCTTCCGTCCTTTCTGAGTGTTTTGTTTTTTTATTTTTGAAATAAGGGAATTCATTTTTCGGAGTTTTTATTTTTTTTTTCTTATACATGTGGTATTCTTATTTTTATTATTTTTTTTGTTTTTTGTATTTGTGAAAGAAAAAGAACCAATAAAAAATTTAACAAAAATAAAGCTCAAGTCACCTTTTTTTCCACTTGACAATGATGATAAGCTCGATTCTAGTCAAGATAATGATAAGGATGATCCATATACAGTGGAATTTCTCTCCTTGACATTTTTTTTTTTTTTTTTGACAGAAGAAATATACCTACACTTGAATTTGAGTAGGTATGTTTATTGGTGAAATGGGGGGATGGAAAAATGGATATACATACCTCTGGGCTCATATTATTTTTAGTGATGGGATTTCATGTCAGTAGAGTTGTTTAGACATCAGGGTGTAATTTTTAAACATCAGCAATGGAGAGTTCAAGTATATAGAGGTTAAGTATAGTAGAATAGTCAAAACTATTTTTTTTATTTTTTTTTTTATAAAAGGTTAAATTTTATTTTTTCATTCGAAAGGGTTGTAGCATTTTTTTTTTAACTTTATATTAAATATCTTGTATTGATTTTTTGCAGACTCTTCTTATCGATTCCTATTTTTATGAACTTTTATGAGAAATTTTTTGTTAAAAACATACCCAGATGAACCTATTTAAATTTTGTCAAGCCCTAGAGAGAAAAACTAACACAACTCAAAAAAGTAAAACCACACATTTCAGAAAAGAAAGATTTTACAAAACATTAAATTTCTGCTTAGCTTTTTTGATATTTTTTAACAAATTCAAAAACAAAAATGGTTCTTTCAAATATTTCATTAAAATGAACTTAAGAATTATAGTTATATTATAACGAAACGTCATGTTTTCATCATCTTTAGTAAAACCACCGAACTTTACTGTCAAATAAATTAGAAAAGAAGGTGTGTTAGTGGGCGGATTTCAAAAGAAAAATATAGATATGTTTTATGTCTTTAATTCAAAATATCGATTTTGCATGGAATCTTTAAAAAAGGGAGATCTTAAGAAAAGAGCGCATGAAAGTAAGCGGATTTCCAAAAAAAACAAAAAAGAAAAACTATAACCAATAACTAATAAACAATGAACAATAAACACACCTTATATTCTACGTTTAATAAAGTTTAATTTTAAAATTTTATATTTTTGAAGAATTTTAAGCTAGGAAAATTTTTACATTTCAAGTCTGATTAGCAACACTTTTCAAAAAAAAAATCTGACAAAACTGAAACCTTAAAACCTTTAAGTATTAAATTATGGGGAGGGGAAAAAAGGAAGGGGTTGTAATCAAAACATTGAAGAAGTCCGCTTTTCAAGTTTTTAGCAAAAAATTCGCATTAGGGAAATAGGATTTTGACGTTTTTAATTAAGTAAGTCCTTTGTTACTGTCTATTTTTTCCTATTAAAAATAGGAACACCAAAGTTTGGGTCAGAAATGTATATGTTTGTAGCGAAATGTAAAAAAATCAACTTAACCCTGGCATTTAGTAAAATTTATATTCAGCCTTATTGTGAGTTTCGCCCTGAGAACGTTGCTTCGCTTGGTAGAAGTTTCGAGGTTTTCATAAATACTTTCTTGCTTGCTTTCGTACTGAACGAAGTCTTCAAGCACACAGAAGATCATAGGCAGCCTCTTGTTGCTAAAAACGCTGGACTAATCAGTAAATTATTGGAACACTGGGCGCATTTCGATCATGAATGAAATTTTGATATGATCTTGGTGTTGACTTTCAGAATAAAATTTAACATCTTTGGTTCTTTTTTCCGAGTCTTTCCAACATAAACTTTTGTGCCACCTTGCAGTTTCGGTTATAGAGGGATCGTGAAGCGTAAATCTTTCATATACCATCAAATCGTCTAGTCTGTTCGAAACAATAGCATACTTCCAAACACTAATAATCAGAGTGAATTTGTCAAGGAAAATTTCAGAGGAAGTAGGTGCAAGCTTCCAACTTCTGAGACCTTCTATATAAAACGACATTTGGAATTCTGCTCGAGAGTTATAGAAATTTTTGGTTATAAACTGAAGTTCGGTGTAAAATTCGCAGTTTTATGGCAAAATTAAATCGGCTAACGGACATGTTCAGAGGACCTGCGGCTTGACGGCGTTGGCGACTCTATCTCAAAGCCTCTAGTCTATAATTTATACAATTGGCATAGAAAATCTTCGCGGCCACGATTTCCCAGTATTGATTTTTTATATTGGTCAATTTAACATTACTATTTCAAAATTCTAAGGATCTAATGATTGCATTAACTGTCTCAAATTTGTTGTGAAAAAAATGTTAAAAACAACCCCTAGTTATGCTAACTAGACAGATAGCGTTACTACCTCTTAAAAAGGCATAAAATTAACCCAAAAAGGAATTAGAACATGAACCCAAAAGATAAAAGGGAATTATAAAATAGCTAAATGTCGTAAAATTGTCGTCAGAGAAAAAAAATGTATAGCGCTTGTTCTTTTTTTAATAACTCATGGTTGTGCTAATTTGAATGTCAAAAAAAAGCTTCAATGAACTCAAAACGGAAAAAATAATGTGTGAATATAACTGTTGTAAATTTGTCGTAAAATTAACGTAAAAGAATGAAAATTTATATCATTTTTTTTAATTCCATATCTTATTATTTAACTGTATATCAATGAATCCAAACCTCAGACAAATTTGGTCTTCTATGCGAAAACAGCAAATGTTGGAGAAGATACAACCGGGAACTTTAGTATGCCCTTAAATCGTACAGGACTGAGGATGTATTGCAAAAAGTTCAAACACACCGACTCGGCCATATCGAGCCAATGCTCCAGCCCCTCTGAATTCAAGCCCCAAACTCCACATTCTAGTCGACAAGAAAAACTAAGCCTACGGTTTAAACAAAAACTTTAAAGTCTTCATTAAATAAAATAAATTTAACCACTCAAAACATTAAAAAACAAAAATTTCCAAAATAATTTTTTAAGTGAACATACCCCCTAGCATTTTACCGATGTCGCTGAAATTACATTTAAAAACCAAAACTCAACATAATGTAATTTGTAAGAACAAAATTTGCCAAACCACTTTGTGGGTACTTTTCTTTTTGTCGGTTATACCGCTTCACTTCCGAAAAAAAATAAAAATAATAATAAACCCTCCCCCAAACAAATAATAACTCAATATAAAGCAAAAAAACATAATTTAATTCCTTTTTATACACAACAACCGTCCTGCGGGTGTCTATGCGTTTTGTCACCATCACTTTATATTTCTTCTTCCAAAAACTAAATTATTATCCATCTAATAATCCAGAACCCAGAATAATACCCACAACAGCCCAGCCTGATCCTCCCTAAACACCCTTAATCTAATTTTTTTTTTCCAGGGTGAATATATCCATTTTCTTGTTATATATTTTCCTCACATTGTTATTCACACTATTTTCGCTTCAAAAAATCCCCCTAAAAATATGGAAAACGAAAAAAAAAAATATTACAAATTGTATGTACATTTACATGAGGAGAGAGAACATAACAAATATTTGCATCAGACCAACCGAAAAATTTCCATAAATTCAATTCCGTTCAAGAAAATTAGATTTTCGCCCAGAAAGAGCGAGAGAGAGAAAGAAAGAATACCTAAAAAGCCTGTAGCATAGCATAATATAAAAGTCTTTCATCATCATCATCATTTTCCCCCGAATTTACTGTTCCTTCCTTTTTTGGGACTGAAGCTGGAAAATTAATAGACAAAACTCCTAATAAACTTAATTCAAATTTTCCATTCCGATGTTGTTGGTTATAGTTTGATGAGGAGGCTATGAGCATTTGGGGGTTGTTGGTTTGGTGTTTGTATTAAGTTTTCCTGATATTCTTGATGATGGGGTGCGTAGCGTATAGCTAGCGTGTATTATGTGCTATATATGTGATGCTTTGTTTTATAGCTTTTGTAAAAGGCTTTCCTGGTGGCATGGCAGTCGCACATACCTTTAAGCTACACATAGGTTAACGATGTGTGTACGACGACGACGATGACGACGGTACCTAAATACGACCGTTGACGACGTATGTATATATTTTTGGAAGAATATTATAATTTTTGTGCGTCAAATTTACTTACCCTTACCGATACATGGGGGTACACAATTATAATATGAGATTTGCCATAAAACTATGTGTGAAGCAGTTCACACACGCACCTGAATCTTGTGCGATCAATAAAATTTAGGGGGATAAATATTGCTAAGGGAAGCAAATTTATGAGCTGTTTGGGAGCGGGAGCGGAAGGGGTGTGTGACATTTTGTTTTATTGAAGGCAAATTACATACTATCGGTATACAGTGCAATCTCTTTAACAAGGATGTCGCAAAAAACAGTGCAGTGTTTGGGGAATTTGAAAATCAAATTACCCTATAATTTTTTCCTGAATCCAGGCGGTTAAGGTGGGGGACTTTTTCATGGCAAAAGGTTATTGACGTACGCCACCAAAAATATCGTCAATATATCCACTGTCAACATGTAATGTTAAAGCATAATTTTCGTCAAGTTAGCATTACCACTTCAAAATTTTAAAATTCGAATAATTGGATTATCTGTCATAAATTTGTCGTAAAACAAAAAAATTGTCGAGCTTGCAATTTTAAAAATCAACAATGGTAATGCTAAATTGACAGTCAAAGTGAAAAATGAACTCAAATAAGATAAAGGAATATGTGATAAATTTTCGTGAATTTGTTGTAAATTTTTTGTGAAACCAAAAAAATATAGCGCTTAATATTTTAAAAATAACCCACCACCCCCCTAAAAAGGGGTCAAATGAACTCAAAAAAGAAAAAATAGTGAGGAAATAACTGTCGTTAAATTGTCGTGAAAAAAAGAAAATTTATAGGGATTTTTTTTTGTGAATTCCAAAAACTATTTAACATTGGAATTTTCAATGAATCCAGCATAACCACAATTTTGGTTCCTTGTAGGATTTTTTAAATTATTTTTATTCAACATCTGATTTAAATAACTATAATATAAAAAATAAAATGCAATACAAAAAATATTAATAATAATTTAAGTGGGCAATGACGTTGCCGTCTGCCCGACTCCCTGTATTTTTTATGTGGACTCATTGAAAATTGCAATATTAAAGTTTTTTGGAATAAAAAAAATTACGACAATTTTTTTTATTCCACGGAAATTTTATGACAAATTTACGACATTTATTTTCACACTCGTTTTTCTGTTTTGATTTCATTTTACCCTTTTTTTTTAGAGGGGTGGCCATTTTAACTTGATTGCCAAGTTGGCATTACCAGAAGTTATTAAAAAAAAACAAGCACGACAAATTTACAACATATTTACGACATTTTGTTCGATTATTAAAACCATAATATTTTGAACTTTTAATGCCAACTTGACGGACATCAACAAATGACGTCTGTCGTTAAATGCTGTGTCAAAATTCATTGACGTAGTTATCTGTGTAAACGTGTTTTTTACCCATTGTGGTGTCAAGGCGTTTTACCACGTCAAACTCTAATGATCACGCGACTTGATAAGATGCGTACAATTAGAGAGTTGAAGCAGAGTTCATAACATCAAATTAATCAATGTTGGCGTTGACAATCAAACTACCCATATTATCATGTTAATTCAAGATGACTTTTTCGCAGCTGTCAAACTATAAACTGTCAAATTCCATGCAAGGATGACTACAATAGCGATGGATGGATTAAAAAACTTCTTTTGAGATTTAAGAGAAAGTTATAAAGCAACGCAAGCAACGTTAACGCGGTACAAAATTCATCTGTATCAACGTTAGAGCGTTCGCTAACGAGTAATCTATCAATCTGTTTTATAACGGCGTTAACAGGGTTAAAATAATCAACGTAATGACCCTAAAATTCATTATTTCAATGCGAATGTCAGCGCAACTCTCAACACATTGGCAGAGCTTTGATGACTTGACAGTGATGCCAGATGGCAGGATTTATCCCTTTTTGAGGGAATTTCACGTCTGAAATAAACTAAAATGGAATAAAGGATTTTTTGAATATTATAGAAAAAAGGATTTTTCGTTGTTCTAAAATCTTTTTCTATATTGCTCATTTTATATATTTTACCATGATCAATTAAAAAATGTTCTTGCTCTAAAAAACTCATTCTTAATATTTGAATGTGTTCATTTTAATTTTAGCATTTGCCTACTTACACTGATACAAAATTGAGATACGTGTCTCATGTCAATATATTATTTCACAATATTATTTCGTATGGGAGAATATTGTGGGATGTTAATAACAACGTCGTGTGAATTTTTGGGTATCAATGTGGGAAAACTTGTTCCCAATGTCTGCCATCACTGCGACTTAAAAGAATTCAACATCAGATAGTCAACGTGTTGATCATTTGCGAATTTGTATAATTCTTCATCTTAAAATCGATTTCCCAAGATCCTTCCTGAAAACAACAAATTCTGTGCGCACTAATGTTTTTCTTATAACATTTTCACATTCAGTTCGTGAAAATCGATGGGATGAAAAATATTTGAAATTTTTTTCTGGCACTAAGTCGATAAGTATCACAAGCAGTCTTGATTAATTATTAGGTATTATCTGATGGACAAGTGAAAATCAATATAATCTCAAATGCAAAATAAACACAAAACAAAATATTATCCATCATCCCCTTTCACACTTTCATGATAAACTTTCAATGTTGTACTTTACTAACACAGCACCATTAGAAAAAAAAAAAAGTTTTCCAAAACCAACTTGCGATGATGAAAAAAAAAGAGTATATAAATAACTTATAAGCACGCACTATGGCAACCATCATTATAATATTCTTCCAACCAACCCCTAAACCTCCCCCTTCGACGACCTCCTCTTTTGTCTAATTGCTCCAAATCGAGTTGAAACTTTTGAACATGATGGTGTAGCTTTTAGGTGTAGATTCAAATAATATACAAACTATGTACATATATTAGAAGGACTAATTTTTGAAGGCAACACGGGAGATGAGGGTCTTATAAAGTAGGAGTCTATACGTACGTAGGTGTCAACGCAGCTCGTCCCAGAACCACTGGTACCAAGACAGGTAATCCCAGCCAACTGGTCCCAGGCAATAACTGGTCCCAGGACCAGTGGTCCCCGGACAACTGGTCCCCGCATACTCGTCCCAAAGTGTTATAAATAAATGTATAACTAAAATAAAACTGGTTTGTGCATTTAATATATTAATTGTTCAAATGGTTAGTGAATTTGAATTCGAGAAAGGATATTTTTGTGGAAAGAATTGTTTTTGGGAGGATTTTTTTGTCTAATTGGCTGTTGTTTTTATTGAAATAAAATGTCAGCAAAAAAAGTAAAAATGCTTCCTCTTTGTAGGGGAGCGTAACGAAATCCCGAAACACAAAATCCCGAAATCCCGCCGAAAAAAAAAAAAAAAATTAAAAATTCCGCCTAAATATATTTTTACAAGTATTTGACGGGATTTTCACAAATCTTTTTAAGGTATTATTTTGTTCTTTTTAAAAATATTTTAAAAAATTAATAATTTGGAAAAAATATTTTATTTTTAATTCAATTTAACCAAATGAAAAGTAGTAGGAGCTGTTGGTTCGGGAAAAATTGAATCTTCAATCTATAGAGAGATAGAAACGAATTTCAATGGTTTGACCAATTATTTTTGGACATTTGGCCAAAATATTTTTGTACATTTGTCAAAAAATTTTTTGGAAATATTATCGAACACTGTCAAAAATATTTTGGACAATTTTTTTGACGAACATTTTTTTCGAAATATGTATTTTTTTTTGACGAATTTTTTTTTTCGGAACGTGACTGTTTTCCTCCGCCGCCGGTTTACCTTCGCCAGTTTACCTCCGTCGGTTTACCACCGGTAAAAGATGAAAGAAAACATATTATCAGAACAGGCTGTTTCTAATTTTCGAAACGCGTTTTGGTAGAAGAACAGAAAGAACTGAGTTAAATTCAGGAATTACTCTAAAATCAAAACAAACTGTTTTTTTCTCCAAAACTTTTAAACAAATGTTTTTAAATTTGGGGCTAAACTAAACGTCCTAGCGATTCAAAAAATGCATATTCGTAATCTAGGAAGTGCCGCTTTTCAATTGATGCAACGCATTATAAGAAAAATGGACTTTTATCTTTAAACGCGATTTGTGGCTAAACTAGACGTGCTAGAGGCATCAAAGTTGACACCTTTAAACTTGACTTGCGGCTAAACTAAGCGACCTAGCGACTTCAAAAATACATATTCGTGATCTAGGAAATGCCGGTTGTAATAAATCAAAAAAAAATTGGTAAAAAAGTTTTTTTCCAAAACTTTCAAAAAAATTTACAGATTTCATTCATAGTTTAGTTAGTTTTTTGTTTTTTTTTTTGTTTAAGAGATTTATTGATTCATTAGGATAAGTTTACAAAAACATGTGTTTAAATATCTTAAATCTTTAAAGGCATGGACAGAGGGGCCGTCATGCAGATAGCGTATATAAAATGTTTACAAGTTTTGTAACTTATTTCAGTTTTGTTAGCGATTTCAGCTTAAAAGCCTTCTCTTGTTATTTTTCTTCTATATGTTAGAGCTATTTTAATAAATTGTGCCAATTTTTGCCAGCTTTTCCCTGTATCTGAAAATTTTTTTTAAAGTTTTGGAAAAAAACTTTTTTACCAATTTTTTTTTTTGATTTATTACAACCGGCATTTCTTAGATCACGAATATGTATTTTTGAAGTCGCTAGGTCGCTTAGTTTAGCCGCAAGTCAAGTTTAAAGGTGTCAACTTTGATGCCTCTAGCACGTCTAGTTTAGCCACAAATCGCGTTTAAAGATAAAAGTCCATTTTTCTTATAATGCGTTGCATCAATTGAAAAGCGGCACTTCCTAGATTACGAATATGCATTTTTTGAATCGCTAGGACGTTTAGTTTAGCCCCAAATTTAAAAACATTTGTTTAAAAGTTTTGGAGAAAAAAACAGTTTGTTTTGATTTTAGAGTAATTCCTGAATTTAACTCAGTTCTTTCTGTTTTCTACCAAAACGCGTTTCGAAAATTAGAAACAGCCTGTTCTGATAATATGTTTTCTTTCATCTTTTACCGGTGGTAAACCGACGGAGGTAAACTGGCGAAGGTAAACCGGCGGCGGAGGAAAACAGTCACGTTCCGAAAAAAAAAATTCGTCAAAAAAAAATACATATTTCGAAAAAAATGTTCGTCAAAAAAATTGTCCAAAATATTTTTGACAGTGTTCGATAATATTTCCAAAAAATTTTTTGACAAATGTACAAAAATATTTTGGCCAAATGTCCAAAAATAATTGGTCAAACCATTGAAATTCGTTTCTATCTCTCTATAGATTGAAGATTCAATTTTTCCCGAACCAACAGCTCCTACTAAATTGAATTAAAAATAAAATATTTTTTCCAAATTATTAATTTTTTAAAATATTTTTAAAAAGAACAAAATAATACCTTAAAAAGATTTGTGAAAATCCCGTCAAATACTTGTAAAAATATATTTAGGCGGAATTTTTAATTTTTTTTTTTTTCGGCGGGATTTCGGGATTTTATGTTTCGGGATTTTATTACGCTCCCCTACAAAGAGGTAGCATTTTTACTTTTTTTGCTCACATTTTATTTCAATTTAAAAAAACAACAGCCAATTAGACAAAAAAATCCTCCCAAAAACAATTCTTTCCACAAAAATATCCTTTCTCGAATTCAAATTCACTAACCATTTGAACAATTAATATATTAAATGCACAAACCAGTTTTATTTTAGTTATACAATAATTTATAACACTTTTGGGATGAGTATGCGGGGACCAGTTGTCCGGGTATTAGTTGGCTGCTGGGATTAGTTGACTGGTATAAGTGGTCTTGGTATCAGTGGTTCTGGGATCTGCTATACCCAACCCCGTACGTATATACTTTACCCTTTCAAAATATGAATAATGTATAGAACGCGTGTTAATAGGCGGAGATTTGTTTCAAAAATAAAAAAAAAATAATTATATACCTTTCTTGAATATTTCAAGGAGAGTGTTAGTTTCTAAAAAATTTATATCGAAACCGCCATTGCCATACCATACCATACCACACCCTGAATTAACTTTCTATGCCACCACTCGAAATGTCAAAAGTTTGCTTTTTTGGTGAGTGCTGCGAAGCTATAGGAAAAGTAATTTTTGAAAGTTTTTTTTTTAAATTAATTTTTGAATTTATACATTTTGCGTTGATAAACCCTCAAAATGTGAAATTTAAATTATGGTTTTTGACATGCGGTGTTTATATTAGAAAAAGCCTATAAATAGTGCTTATGAAGTGCGAGAAGAAAACACGTGAAAAATCTATATGAAAATTCTAAATTGAAAAATCTTTTTGCTTTACTCCCCAGAAGTGAGTAAGACTTCTTAACAGAGTTTTAGAAATAAAGAAGTACATGAAACACTATCGTATCGAAACGTACACACATACATAGGTAGGTACTAAGACGGAAGTAGATTTATAACATTTTAAAGATAAGCAGGGTTTAAAAAAAAATAAAATGCACGACTGGGTCGCATGAACTTGCTTTTACATATGTACGATCACACTGGGGTTTTAAAGTGTACTTAGTACACTTACTTAGTACTTAGATTTAAGACTAAAAAATTATTAAAAAATCCATATATTTACATAGTTCGAAATAAATTGATTAAAAAACTTCTGAAACTGTTTTGACACCAAGGCAATGTACACAATACAATTTCTTACATAAATCTCAATTTATCAGAAAAAAATTTAAAAATCGCTTTTTAAAAAAAATATTTTTTATATATAAAATTTTGAAAACATTTTTAATAAAAAAAATTGGTATGCCATTTCTTAGAATTTATAAATGTGGAGTTTAAAAATTTTTTTTTGAATAAAAAATTCATCAACCCAATTTAGAAATATCGAATTTTCAAAAAAAAAAAAATTGATTTTTTTTTATCCAAAATTTGTTTTTTTTTTTTATTTTGATATGCAATATTATTCAAATTTATTAGAAGTTCTGTGTCAACAATTTCATTAAAATCGGTTCATCAGATAATGAGATAGTCAAAAATCAAAACAATGGAGATACCGTTTCTAAACGATAGATACATTTTTTCAATATGGTAGATCGTACTAATATTAATTCACGTAAAAATTTTAATCAAAATCGTAGTAGCAGTTTTGGGAGAAACATGAGATTTTCCTTACCGGTTTTTACACTTGTATGGGAAGTACCGTTATTTTTGGTCATAAGAATAATTTTTATTTAAAATCTGCGAAATAATTGTAAAAACTGCTAAGTGCCAAGTTTAATAAAAATTGACCAAGACGAAAAATGTTTGAAACTTTTTTTAAAAAAACTTTTAAAAATACTTGATTCTTTATACAAAAAATTGGTCAAAATCAATGGAGCCGTTTTTGAAAAAATCGACAGTTAAAAAATGGTTCTAAGGGAGGTACTTACATATCACCATTTTGTCGATTTTTTTTAATGGTAGCCTTTTTGTGAAAAAATAGCTGATTTTTTTAAGTGTGGGCACGTTTTTAGAAAAATAAGAGTTTAATGATTTGGTAAAAAAAAAAATTGTACAGCAGGTACCGTTAATTTTGATCTTAAAAATAATTTAAAAAACGTGTGGAAGGGGTGCCCAAAAACCACTAGGTACTATTAGGGGGGGGAGGGGGGGGTGATTCTGAACCACAATTAATTTTATTCTCGCTTTTCAAATTCTAAAAGCTTATGAAAAATTTCAAAATTTTGAAAAATTATTTTCTATAAATTTATTGCCACAACCTTCTTCTTGAAAAATATCAGTTTTTTTTTTTAAGGGAGGGAACGAGAGGCAGTATGGAAACTTTGTGGAATTTTAACAAAAAAAATTTCTGATTAAAAAAAAAAATCTTGAAAAAATTTAAATAAAATGCACGACTGGGTCCCACGAACTTGCTTTCTTCTGTCAGATCACATCATTGTTGTTTTAAAGTCTAACAGTCGTATTTATTAGATTTTTGGCTACTTAGACAGTGTCTAACTATTTTCCAATTGGAGGAAATATGCTTTATTTAATAAAAATAAATATAACATTATTCACGGTTAAGACAATCTACTCTTGTGTCTAAGTTAGGCAGCTATAAGACAACAATAAACAAGGTTTTAGAACATATTTTTCAAAGTTGGACAGTTGTCTAAAGTTAGACAACGTTTATAAATAAGACCCTTAATATTTAAAAAAATCTTTTTTTAATTGGAACGCCATTTCTAGAACGTATTTATTAATTTAGAGTTAAAAAATGTATTTTGAAAAAAAAAAAAAAATGGTGCAGTGGATGTTGTACGTGACTGCTTACTTAGAGGTATATGGGTCCGAGCCCCACTCTAGGCAGCAATCTTTTATATATACCCTCAGTTTCAACTGAACGCCACCCGTGGGATTTCTTGAGATAAATAAACACCTTATTTCTAAGTCAACTAGGCCAACAATCCTATTCCTCTATTCCTTCAAACTAGTACTATCCAATTCAGGGTGCAATTAAAAAGACCTTAGATCTTATAGGTGTATTTTTAAAATTATTGTATCCTTTTTTCGAAGTACCGAATTTTCGAAATATTTTGATTTTTTTTTTTTTTTTCAACCAAATTTTGGTATGCAATATTATTAGGAGCTCTTTTGCGAAAAAAAAAATTATTAAAATCGATTCAACAGATAACAGATAAACCTCCTTAAATTTTACCAGACACATAAATCTTTTTGGGGAATCAATACAACCATGGTGGGAAGCCAATCGAATATATTCTGAAGAAAAGTAACGTCGTCTTCATTCTGTATGTGTACTTTAATAAATTGGTAGATATTTTTGTTTAAATTTGTGGTTTCAAATAATGTTAATAATCGCAGGCCTCAGTCTTGCATATCGCCTTTCGCACGTACCTAGTACCTATATATATGTACATAACCTCCCTTCAATTTTATTGTAAATAATTCCTGATGTAATGCTTAAAATTTTAATCAACTTAATTTTTTTTTAGGTCATAAACAGAAGGAAGCCCTTTTTCAAAAAATAAAAACATATCCCTGAAAGTTATATTCTCTGCATAAAAACATACGTAAATCCTTCATTAAACACAAAAAAAAAAAAAATCCACATTCTACATATTCTTACAAAAATAATAGAAAATCCAAACAAATTTTACCCCGCATAAAATAATAATCTGAGTTGAGTTTAAGTGCAATCTGGAAATTGATAATATATAAAGTAAAAGCTTCATCTTTTCACCACCACCGCAAATTTTCACAAAATATCTTAACACAACAATATTTACAAAAGCATTTTCAACTCGCGGCGGTGCGGCGGCAGCGAGTGTTTCTGTTTCTTCAACTATGTCTGCTTTAGCATTGTTATTTGCACCCTTTTTGCCAGAAACCGAGAGCAAGGAGAATTTTGAACAAACAATAAAAAAAAAGGAATAACAACAAAACAAATATCTTTTACCGATCTTGACAACGGGCGTAATATTTTTCCGTTAGATTGAAGGACTAACGAAAAAAAAAAATAGGGATGTTGATGATGGTGATGATGATGATGATAACACTTATTCTCCATTTTCAATGCCGAAAATTCACCTTTCAAATAAATGGAATGGAAAAGTTGTGTGAAATAGAAAAAAAATTAAATAAATAAAGAAAATATCTCTCTCAGTCACCCCTCCCTCAGCCCTTCATTTTGAAATCTACCAACGAACTCATACTCTGTCGTAATTTTTTTCACCCCCCCAAAACCTCTTCAATGTAACTCGAGAGCTGTATGGTGTGTATAGGCTTAACGAGAAAGTCAGGGAGGCATTTAATTTTGCTTTGAAGGGTAACAACGACAGCATCATACACAAACAACCAAGCAACAAAAAAAAGAAAATGAAAAAAAGTACCTATGTTCCAAAGAAAGGTTATACCACCACTTCAAGGATAATACTGAGAAAGAACCTTGCAAAGCACAGCGCCAAAGAATAAGAGTAGGTATAGAGTACCAGTATAGGTAGGTGGGTATACCATGCGTTGTTGAAGGAGATAAAAATGGTGGCAAAAGGTGGTACAGCTTAAAATGGTCTCTGGGGAACTCTTATTTACGAAAGAAGTGTGGGTGATTATCAAAATGACACAAACGACAACGAACGTCTTTGGCTTTTTTCGTTTCTTCTTGATGTAGGTAGTATATGAACGAGTATATATATACCTACCACCTGACAACACTAGAACCATCACCATCACCTTGTCTTACTATAAGCATCATTGTTATTGCTTTTATGAGTTGAAGAATCTGTTGTTAACTTTGCCTACAGGCGGAAGTACCACTTTTGCAACAAAATCTTCATCTTAAAAGCTTTTTATTCAACTTTTAAGTTCACACTGTGAAACTCAGTTTTAACATTTTTTAAGGCCTGAATGTGGCCTTAAATCTTTTAAGTTTTTTTTTTTAACTGGAGCTTCTTTGATAAATGCTTTTTTTATAGTTATGTCTTTGACCTTTATTGTAAGCAAATCTCTGAGTCTAATATTTCGTTAAACTACCCCTTTAAAAAAACAGGTTTTGAAAAACCAGTGAACTTTAATATTTTTTACTTTCACGATCTAAAATGTGCCTTATATTTTTAAATCTTCACAACTTTGTTACCATTGCAAAACATTTGGAATGAGACCTCAGCCATTTTGAGCGTGTGTATCTAGTTCTAACCTCATAAAGCAACATTAACCCCAGATTTATTTATTTATTACAATTGCTTATTTTTAAATTTGTATTAACTTTTAGTGTCTAAGTTATTTTTAATCTATTTTTAAGTTTATATCTTCGAATGGCGCCCAACGCGGGGCTTGACCCCATGACATTGCTAATAAAATTCTCATACTCAACTTGCCTAGTTGGAAAAGCATTCTTCCCTTATTTTTTTCGTTGACTTATTGGTTTTTATCCCACGTTGGGCGCCATTTTCAGAATTTGTCATGCCATATTTCTACTATTTCTATTAATGTACAACATTCCTTATCTCTTCAGTTATATTTAGTAAGTTTTAGTGCTTAAATTATTTTTAATCTATTTAAAGTTTATCTCTTTGGATGGCGCCCAACGCGGGTTATAATCCCACGACCCTGCTATTAAAAGTCTCATGCTCAGCCTGCTTAGTTGTGACAGCATTGTAACCTTTATTTCTTGTTTTATTTCGTAGGTTCATGTCCCATGTTGGGCGCCATTTTCTAAATTTGTCATCCCATATCCCTACTGGCCCTATTAATGTTTTCCATTTCAATACACTGGAAGACATTCTTCAGTGTAATCCTTTTCAATTTCAACATCATCCTTAAAATTGTCATCAAAAGGATTTGAATCGTAAAAAAAAAAGTTTTACCATTGACTTAGTGTTCACAGGCCTTCAACCCATACACTCTCTATGTCAAAAAGTCTACATCTTAATACTACTGTTTTCAAAATCTGCAAATCCATCCATAGGGAAGCAAAAAAAAAAAAAGAAAACCATCATCACCATTGACAGAAATAGATTTTTCTTTCATGATAAAATGAAATAAATTGAAATTAAATTACTCTTAACAATTGTCAAGAGTATAAGATAGCAAGTATGTATGTAGTTATACCCAAAGCCTATTTTATAAAATAAAGGTATACCCATTGAGGAAGATTCATTTCGATAGAAAAGGAAAGAACAAAAAGGGGTCTTTAGACAAAAATTAAAAAAAAAAAAAAAATAAAATAAAACAAAAAACTTTTCCTATTCTCTAAAGCCCTAAAGCGGAAGTTGTGCAGTAAGCTTAAGAAACAAGGATATCAGATTGTCGTCATCATCCTTATACAGAGAAGCTCTCCGCACTAAAGCTTAATGGTGGCAAAGGAAAGTCCATTTCAAACACTGACCCCAACCGCTCCAGAAATCCAACTATAGATGTAAACTAAAACGAAAGATACAAAAGATATACTGGCGCTACACTGCTCTTTTGTCTTTTTTTTTTTTTTGTTCTCAGAAGGGATCTTGAAAACAAAAGCGTTAAGGGATAAAATCCTTTCTTTCCTCTGCTTGAATCTATCTGATAGTATTTGCAAAATATCCTTTAGTTTTTTTTCCATATTCTCAGTTGTATAAATGGATCTGAAGCATAAAAGTATGCAGTAGAAAAATACAACTACTATTGAAAATATAGTTTTTCTACAAGAATATAAGGATATAGGGATATCTTGTTTTAAAAGCACCTTCATAGTTTTACATGCATAATTGCTTTGACATTTTCAACAGAGTTTCAGTTCGGCTCGAGCGACCACCAACTTATTAAAACAAGAGTAGCTGCAAAAGTTGTGGTTTATCTTATAAGACCTTTTTGTGTAATTGAACTTGGTTTTTGTGTGTGTGTGTTCGAAGGGTTTTTCATTTTCTTTTTTTTTTTGTTAAAATTTTGGTACTGTCAAGGAGCTTAATGAGACTTAAAGATAACACCAGCTGAAAACTTTATTCAATAGTTTTTTGTAGGGTTTTTTTTTTTTTTTTGTCTGAAAAAGATTGGAGGAAGAGAAACTTGTTTAGACATTTTGTAATGTATCCTTTTGAATTTTCTCTCAACTTTCATCTTCGTTCTTCTTCAAGGATAACAGAGAAAAGTGGTTTAAGAAAAAAAAAACCAACCCCCTTCCTCAATAATGCAACTAAAAAGTGGAATAGACAAAAAAAAAAACATCTGGCAAGTTTAATGCATAGAAAAGTATCTATCCTACTTGTGCAACTATTCCGACGCCTTTTCGACTAAAAGGACATCAGCTTTTATATAGAAAGAAAGAAAAAAAAAAATAAGGACACAACTATGCGGATGGATATTTCGCGTTTGAAACACCAAAAATATATGTCGAAGCATCCTTTTGCGCGAGAGGAAACAAGAAAAGACTCTGAAATATAGAGCTTAATTTTGTTCCATGCTTTATCATTTTTTTTGTTTATTCCTAGTGAATCTTCAAGGATTTTCAATAGAGGAGGTATTTTCTGTAAAAGCGTAGTTTATAGTTGGCTAAAAAAAAAAAAAAAAAAAAAAAAAAAACAGGACCAAATCTAGAGCAAAAATTATGAAAAGGTTTCTCCTCGTTTTTCTCTTGGACGATGGCATAAATTTAGTTCTAGTTTTTTTTTTTTGTTGTATAGATATCCTTACGGTACGCGATGGTGTAAAGAGACTGAATGAAGTTTCTGCTACAATGACAGAAAAATGAAAAAAAGGGATATCTAAGCGAAAGAGTTTTGTAAAAGTTTTTTTTTTTTTTTTAAGCGCGACATGATTTCGACGTTGATGGCGTTTAATAAAAATTTCTTGTCATAAAATTGCTAAAGTAGCAACAAGCTGGTGCATCCTTCTTGTGATGCTTCCTTGTAATTTATCTTTTTTAAGTTTTTTTTTTTCTTTCATTTTTTTTTTTGTTTTATATCTTTTTGTTAAATTGGCAAACAGCAAGGGGAAGTTTTTTTTTCTTTCCTAAATTTATATCTCATGCTCTAGTTTAAGCATAAGA
Source organism: Epistrophe eligans (assembly GCA_951394125.1). Lineage (NCBI taxonomy): Eukaryota > Metazoa > Arthropoda > Insecta > Diptera > Syrphidae > Epistrophe > Epistrophe eligans. The sequence goes on from OX596028.1 coordinate 107,401,973, forward strand.
AAGAAGAAGTAAAATAAAAAAAACAACGAAAGATGATGAATTGTTCCCAAATGGCAAGCTATATATGCAATTTTCTTGTGACATGTCAGTCAAAGGTATCTTGTATATTATCTTTGTTTTTTTTTGTTTCTTGAGGAAAAATCATTAAATTAAATTAAAAAAAAAAGAAAAGAGAAAATGTAGAACAAAAATCACTTACCATGCGATTCTTTACCACCAACAGTTCCTCCATGGACTAAAGATGATGAATGCTGACGACCGAACGATGGTACAACTAAAAGCGCCATAAAGATTTCCCACATGGCGAAAATGATGAATTGCATTTTATCGGATTTCATTTTTTTTAAATAGGGAGCAATTATAATTTTTTTTTCACTTGTGATATAAATATTTTTTTTTAATTGTTAAACACTTTTTAGAGAATTTTTAATTATTTAAATTAATTAATTTTAAGAAAATTGGGTAAAACACTTTTAATTTATAAATTACACTGAACACAATTTGATTTGATATATATTTTTTATGAATATGGACAATGGATATGCAATTTGTTGCAAGGATATGTGAAATTCAGTTTTTTTTCAAATTAGCAAATTATCACATTTTGATGGCCATCAGATGAGTTGCTTTTAAAAACCTGAAATGAAACAAAAAATAAGATATTAAAAAATTATTGTTGATGGTGGTATTTTTTTTTTATTTGAACAAAATTACGGACTGGCTTAAAAATCTGGTTTTTTTAATATTTTAGCAATATTTTTTAGCAATTGAACTGTTTGAAAATATTATAAGTCAAACTGAATTCAGTTGTCAAAATATTTTTTTTATTACGAAAAAAATTATTTCACAAAAGGTGTTTCGTTAATTTTTATTCTTCTTTTTATTAAGCTGGTAACCTGATTTTTTTTAGCAATGCTAGATTTTTTGAGAGAACTTGGTTAGAACAGCTTCTGCTTAAAAATGAAGTGCATGTTTTTTTAAGCTCAGAAAAATTAGACAAAAAAATGGCCAAACTTAAAAAAAATAAAAAATTCCAACAAATTTATATTTTATAGTGTAGAGTTTTTTTTTTTAATTTCATCATATCTTAAAAAGTTCTCTCTCACGGCTTTGCTTCTTGGAGAAAGTTTAAGAGGTCAAAATTAAGTTTTTGTGAATATCTCCAAATTTATCATTTTTTTTGTTTAAAAAAAAATTAGGAGGAATTTCTTACATTTTTGTATACTTCCTTAAATATGTATCACAACTTTTCCTAAAGAGATATCAATGCAAAAATTTGTTACCTTAAAAAAATATAAACAACAAAAATTAGAACACCTTTTTTGTGAATGTGGCCCAATTGTTGTACACCCTGTTTCATTAAGAGACAAAACAAAAATGGTCCACTTGGGTGGGTTATACATACGTCCACAAATCAATTATTATGAACTTATCCCTAAATTTGTCAAAAATCGACAAATGTAGTGCATCATAATTTCTCGAATGTTAAACAAGGAATTAAGTTACTAGATGTTACGCTGTAATTAAACAAAGACAAAAATAAATCATACCAATTTATTAATATAACTCGCAGACATCATAATTGCCTTGCATATAGAACCTAAAGAAATGCGAGATAAAATTGGCGCAACCCGGTGATCGTAAGGCCAGGCCACATGGAACATACATTGATATTCCCAGGCGAGCTAAAGTGTAGTAAAGTATACGAGTTCCTTGGCGGCGCAAGGTCATAAGTCCACACAAATAACAAAAGCCTTGAATTAAGTTTTGACCCAATTGATGAGCCAGAAGTCCCCAAAAAAGTGGGTCAATATTCACTGATTTTAGAAAGAAAAATTGGGTCACAAGTCCACAAATATTTTCTCAATTTCTTTAAAATTATCCACGGTACTGTTTATTAAAAAAACTGTTGATATCGGCAACTGCCTGACGACTGAAATGCAGAACCATATGGGTTAAAGAAATAATTAAATTGGTCGGCGCGACAGCTCGTGTAGAACCAGGGCCTAATGACTTACAACTCTCAACAATTCCTGTATGCGTGTTATAAGCAGGAATAGAGGGGACCTACAATTTTCTGCCGAATCCGAACGGCTAGGGTGAGAAGCACTTTTTCATGACAAGAGATATTTTCTGAGGATTTGTCAATTCCTCGCAAGACTAACCCGTGAAAAACATTTCTGTGTTTTTTTTAGGTGACCTTGGCTGGGAATGAACCCAAGACCTTCGGCGTAACAGTCCAACGCACTAACCATAACGCCACGGCCTACTACGAACCATATGGGTTATTAGCAATAATAATACCCGCCTGGTATAGTCCTTTTTGGATGGAACCCTTCGTGGGTCCAAAAGATCTTAACTCTCTTTTTAGGTCCTCAGTCTCGATCACCCAACTGCGTTGTTTCAACTCAGGCTAAGTTAAGGCGTCAGGAAGGCGCCTGTGTCAAGACATAAAAGCTGGATTTTGTATTTCGAAATTATGAAAAACGGAATTATCGATAGTGAGATTTCGTTTTTCGATATTTTTATATTTTTGGGATATCGTAGCGCTTCCCTTTTAGAGGCAAATTAATAATTTCCTTTTGACTGGATTATATTGAAATTAATGAAATTTTTACTCAAAAAATATCAAAAGATTGACGGAGACACTAAATTTTTTTTAGAATTAACTGATGTCAATTTTTCTCTAATTGGAAGGATTAAATATTGAATAACCTGCGCAAATACAGGTTCTTTCATTAAGCTCTTCCTATTTTTAAATTTAAATAAAACAAGGTGTGAGTGGCCTGACCAATGTCCTTCTCAAAGAAATATTCACCGATGACGCCGCCGCCGCCGCTAGCCCAAAATATACACCAAACATTGACTCTTCGCCACAAATTCGACAATTTTGTTTGTTGACGTACCCACTTATCCAGAAGTGGGCCTCATCGCTGAAGATGATTTTTCGATGAGAATTAGTGTCAGTTTCCAATTTCTCCGGAGCCCATTCAGCGAACACACGTTGTTGTCTATAGTCGTTTACCTTCAGCTCCTGGATCAGTTGAATTTTGTACGGGAGTAGGCCATAAGTCACGACGTAAATGTTGTGGTCTACAAAATTTCGAATTTTAGTAAGCGACGGGAAATCGACTTCTTCGAATTCTCCTGCTCTCACTCACTCTCACTCTCGCTCTCACGTACAGCGGCGATGTTTTCGGGAGATATTGCGTTTCGTTAACTTACGGGTGTTGGTTGATCGTTTACTGAACCAGTGGAATTTTAAATTTATCCACCAAACTGCGAATAGTCTTCTCGGTAGGACAATTATGGAGACCGTAAAACGGGCGAAGCGCACGGAACGTTGCCCGAACAGAACACCCAATTTGATAAAACAATTTTATCATTTCCTTGTGTTGTTGAAGGCTATGTCCTTCCATGGTGATCTGACCAAAACAGACTGAATAAATGACAGCTAATTTGACAGATGGAGCTTCAACAATATGGCCGCTATTAACTGTTAAAGTTCGAAAGTCGCTTTTATCAATGATTTTTTTGATTTTAAAAAAAGCCAAGACACAAATTTTATCACATTCTTTGAAAAAAGTTAGAAGTTTATCAGGTTGATCTCTACAAACCAAACTGTCTTTTTATTTTTTGTGTCTTTTTAAAGCTCTCTCTCATCAATATTTGATTTTTTTTTCCTAGAATCCTTATTTTAAATTTACTATATCTAAATTTAAGAATTTTTCGAATTTTAAACATACCTTCACATAACTTCAAAATTTAATTATGATCATATTCCTATCTTCATTTCGAGAAACAAAAAAAAATAACTAAAAAAAACACCATTTTATATACCTCTAACAGAAATGTGCTTCCTCCCCTTTAATTCGTTGTTCACTGACCAAAAAAAGTTTGCCACTTCTTCTCAATTTGAAATAACATTTTGTGTTTAACCTATCTCTTGTTTATATATTCCATCATCTGCCACACCAGCTGCACAGCTTGTCTATCTAAAATGGAGACAGCAAAATAACAGGAAGTAGGAATGCTGCAAAATGAAAAAAAAGGATATCCTTCTCTTTCCCAATTTATTTTCCTACTATAGAATCTGACTGACTGAGGTCTTCTAAAAAAAAAGACAAAGTTAAATTGCATCAAACCGCACAGCACAGAAAACGTTTTTTGCAGGAATAACAACAACAGCATGCCTCTCTTCGTTCTATGGTAAGAAAAAAAAATTTCAACAAAAATAACTTCAATTTAACCCTGGCCTAGACTCATTTATATTTATAAAGAGACCTAATAGAAAGAGTAGATAGATACCAAGGCCATCATTATATACAACCGGTAGTCATGGAACTCAATTTTTTTTTGCAACAGTAGCCAGCAGTCTTCCTCTCATCTTCAACCTCAAGAACCAACACAAAAAAAAAAACTAAAAAAAAAGGATTCACTATTTTGATATTTGTTCAACTTTTAAACAAAAACAAAAGGACTTAACATTTATAAAAGAGGAAGAAAATGAAGAAAAGAACATTAAAGGATATTATGTATTTATAATCTCTTGCTCCTTCAAAGGAAAATATAAATACACATAAAATAACTGAACCTCTTTAGAAGCAATTTTCTGTCTTCCATCACAAAAGGATATTATTTATAATCCTTTTATTTTATTTGCTTTTATTTGAGTTAAAGAGCTTTTCTTAATTTTTATCAAGTCACATGTCAAATTCATGTCCTTGAAGATTTTTTGTTTGTACTAAGAATTTGATTCTTATGAGGAACTTAAAGGAAACTTAAATCCCGTCTTGAATAAGTAGAAGCACGATATAATATTTTGTAACAAAATTAGCCTAACGATCCTTTCCTGATGAATTACAAAGAACTTGTTTGAGTTATGAAATAAAAAACAAAAAAAAAAAAACAAACATTGTCTATGACAGAAGAAATATATTTTTATGTTCCTTTCAGGAAGTGTAGTTTATAATTTAGAATATAATTTACCATTTGTAATAGAAATTCTCAAGGTACCTATAAGTTTATGGCATCAGGACGACAAATATTACCGTGAAATGAAATATTCCCATTACTCTTCCATTTTGTTTTTGTTTTATATTCTAAGAAATATAGGAAAGGTTTTTTTTTTTTATTTTTTGTTTAGAAGAATAAATATTATATCCTTGAACTACATAAGACTTTACCTCTGTATTACATAAATAAATATATATATATTTATTTTATTGGCAGTTTTGTTGAAAGGATGGGTGCGGCAAGAACATAAACAAGAAGTGAAGATTATACCAAAGAAATATTGGTGATAACTTATTTCTGGATTAGGAGTGTAATTCAGTTGTGCCTGTGCATGTGTTATTGTAGTTTATAGTATTTCCTTTAGGTAGGTACTATGTATGAGTGTAGATATAATAGAATTAATAAATTTATTGTTTATTTTGAGAAGAGTCACGTATAATATAATTTATCATGTAAAATAAATAAATATTTATGATGGACATAAACACGCCTTAGATGAAACCTGCGAGGTTATTAAATAAATATATGTACAAGTACGAGTATGTAAACATGTATCGTGTTATCATCCTTTTCATAGGCACATACATAGATATATAGTCATCGTAAAGAGTCCTTTTGAAAATATTATTGTGTGTGTACTTTTTGTTGAATTATTATCACCATTCAATATGGTTTTGGTTTGTGACACAGATGCTTCAAATAACTTTTTTATATCTCTGTGGATGTATTAATACGTATTAATCATCTTATACCTATGTATATGTAGGTACACGTAATAAGAATTGTAATATGTTTATATTTAAGCAGCATTTTAAGTAGGTGCAGGTCATTTCTCAAATTGGCTTTTTTTCTCAAAGTTAAACTTAAACTTGTGTAATACAAAATGACAGTGGATCAGGAATTATACGGAATTGGAAAAAAATTAAAATAAATCATAAATGGCAGCTAATTATAAGACGGTTGCTTGCTCTGTTTCACCAAATTTTTACTTGCGATATATGTAGTTATATGTGGGTACTATATGGCCAGTTATGGATTAGTAAAAAATATCTAACTGGAAATTTTTAATCAAAGTTGACATAACGATTATAGCGAAGTCGAAAAAGTGGGTCTCGCAATTTGTATACCCATATGCAAAAGTTTATTTTTTTTTTATTTTTGGATTAAAAAAAAAAAACTTTCAAATTTTTCTTTTGAGAACTTAATACATAATTCGAAAATGTCTTGGTCGATTTTAATAAAACTTGGCACCCAGCAGTTTTTTAACATTATCTAGCAGATTTTAAATAAAAATTATTGTTATAACCAAAAATTACGGTACCTTCCATACAAGCACTTGTACCGGAATGGAAAATCTCATTTTTCTCAAAAATAAATTACAATTACAATGTGAAATAATATTAGTACGATATACTATATTATTGGAAAAAAAATGCATCAATCGTTTAAAAGTGGTACCTCTCATAGAGCCATTTTTTGGTTTTTCGACTATCTCATTATCTGTTGAATCGATTTTAATGAAATTTTTTACACAAGAGCTTCTAATTTAATTTGAATAATATTACTTATCAAAATTTTCAAAAAAAAAGAAATTTTGGATTTAAAAATGAAAAATTCATTTTTTTTTTTAAATTCAATATTTCGAAAATGGGTTCATGATTTTTTTTCAAAATTAATTTTTAAAGTCCGCATTAATAAAATATAGAACCATTAGAATTATATTTTTTTTTAAGTCACTAACTAGCTTAAGAATCAATTATTTTTAATTCATAACTCACCCATTTGCTTGTGAATTAAAGCAAAGCTTAAGCTTAGAAGTGACTTTTTTTTAAATAATTTCATAAGCTGCGTTTTTTTGATCCAAGTGACGTTTTCAAAACTCGCCTCAAATATTTCCGAAAAATAGTTTTCACTACCTACACCTACATTTTTATTTTTATAAAATCAGGAGGGAGTGGAAACCATCGAAAACTGATTCTTAAATATACTATGTACATTGTACATAATACATATAGTTACTATTATATTAGTTTTTGAATACATAGTTTTCATTTAATTTAAAAACACAATTAAAGAATGAACTACTGGCTTTAATAAAAGCTACATAATATTGTACAAAGTGTTGCCTTGTGTTTCTATATTCATTTTCTATTTTATAATTTTTTTTTTAATTTGCCCCTCCCATCCTCCCAGGGGCGGATATATAGAGTGGGCCAATATATTTATCATATTCATAAAATGTATCAACAAATAAAAAAAAAAAATATGCTTTTCACAAAATGCACAATTTCTTAATTAAACCACCCCACTATAAATAGAAAAGTAAAACCATTAACACTTCTGATTGGTTTATTTCGAAAATGGTTATTTTTATGAAAAAAGTATGTTAATGTTTTTTGTAGAAAATTTCCCAAGCTATAAATTAGTCCTTGACATTTTTTCTGTACAACAAACCATTTGGGAGTTATTCCTGAAAAACAATTTTTGGGGGCCTTTAACCCCCCCAATTGTAAGCGAAGCTCATATCGATGGATACTTTTGACAGTTTTTTAAGAACGCCATGAAGAGGTTATATATATGACAAAATCCAGCTTTTCGGAGATTTTTTCCGTGTCAAATGCTTTCTAGAACAGACTATACTCTTAACCGGCGAATGTAGAGTTTTCAAAAATATCCGATAACTTTTTTCGTTATGAGTCCTTATTCTTTTATATATTTTTAAATCGCACTAACAAATAACAGCACAATTATTTGGATTTGAAATTTGTATTTAATTCCCATTCTTCAAAACAAATGTTCAAAAACGTAAAAAAAAGAAGACAAATTGTTAAACATACAAATGACTTTCTCTTGTTTAATTAAAATTCTTGGAAAGCAAACAAAAATCAATTCCAAAATCTTTTTCTATATTTTATCCATCTTTATCCTACTTAACATTCTAATTCAAACGAAAATATGTCTTGTTGTACAATAATTATCTTTCATATGAAGAGATGGATAAGTTTAATTTAAATAATATTTTATTTTTTTTAATTAAAAGTGTTTAAATTTTAAAATTCATGTTAAAAGTGGCTAACCATAAATAATGCATTTGTCAAAGTTGATTTGAATTTAATTATATTTTTTTCTTAAATAAAAAGAAAACAAAAAATTAAAAATATAACACACACACCCACAATGTCCAAATAAGGACACAATTTTAAAAAGTTCTTAAAACAATTTTAATTAAAAAATTGTTTCATGGGAGAAAACTTCTTTTCAAAAATAAGATGGAAAAAAAATAAAAAAAAATAAACAAAACCTTGTAAACACCAAAACAAACCAAAAAAGAAAACAGAAAAAATGTAAAAAGTCCACAAAAGAATTTTTCGGATGTTGAGAAAAGTAGGTAGGTGTAAGACTACGAGTGGTATAGGTAAAGAAAACTCTCTCTTTCCGTAGGATATTTGAAATGCCTATGAGTGATAAATTTATTTGCATTTAAATGAACAACATTGTCCATGAGGAGATCCGTCAGTCAAGTAAAATTTGTGGAAGTGTTTTTTCTTTGTTAACTTAAAAATATTCACAAACAGAAGATGTCCTTTTTTTCTTTCTTCTGGGTAAAACTTTTTATAAATATATGCCTTCTTCATCTTTTGGAAAGTAAACTTTATTTTTTTTGGAAAGTTTATCCTAAGATGGTTGACAGACTATACCTAGGCATTCTTGTGGGTATAGCAGGGAGACAGAGAAAATTATCCTTTAGCATGTCACGTATTTTATTTTGATGTATAGAGAGACTAGAAAAATTGGAAAAGTTTGAAGTTTAGATGATGATGATTGTAAGAAATTTATGTGAATGCATGTTTTTAAGCTAATATATTTTAAAGTGGTCTTTTAGTAAGAAAATATCACTTTAAAGTTATTTTAATAGAGCCATACATTTTCAAGAAGTAGAAAATAGTTTTTCATCTGCGTGTTAAAATAAAATAAAATTGTAATAAATTTAATGCATTTATATGAATATTTAAATTTCTTAAAATAACTTAAAATTGTTTTAATTTAACTTAATTAACTTTAACAAATAATTCGAGTTAAAGAAAGTGGGTTGTGTGTATACTAAGGCTTGGGCACTGAACAGGTCATATACATAAATACCAACGTATTACGTTCTATTGTAGAATTAAAAAAAAAAAAAAAAAAAACAGTACAATTTTATTAATACTAAAAAATATGAAGAATTCTTTTGTGTAAATTGGTTAGAATGCTTCCCACAGGCAAAATGTTTTAAATCATCGCGTCGCAGTTAAATGAAAAATCCTTGAGCACATTTTACTCAAACTGAAAAACCTCTCGTTAATACACCATAACAATTTATGGTAATCTGGGAAATCGCTCTAAGGACCACTTCCTTGAAACAAAAGGATAAATAAATGAAAATGAAAATTAATATCCATTTTTATTTAATAAAAAAAATAATCAAAAGATTTACATTGAACCAACGAAATTGCCAAAATATAATTTTTTAATAAACTTAAAAACAGAAAAGCAATTTGCCGTTTTCGAATACGTTATTTTCGTCAAAAATGAAAAAAAAAAATGCAAGATATTTTTAAAACGCAAGCTGGTCAACTGTTCTAAAACTCAATATGAAATTTTCATGCAAAAGCAGTATTTTCAATAATTCAGTTTTAGGTGAAGTCATATTTTCGATAACATCATTTGCGTCGCAACTTTTCAGTAAAAAAAATCAATTTAACAAAAAAAATTTTGACAAGCCACACCAGCGTGTTTGTAAACGTCAATAATGCGAAGAAAATCAAGTGACGTTTGCTCAAATTGATTTTATGCAAGCAGGACGGTTGCATATTTGACACAATAGACAATTGTTTGGGCACGTTTTTGAGAAAAGTAAGATTTTCATAATTTGGTAAAAAAAAATTGTACGGGAGATACCGTTATTTTTGGTCTTAAAAAATGAAAAAAGACGTGTGAGAAACGCCCCAAAAAACGCATACCAAGTTTAAATCGATCCACCCGTTTAGGCTACAGCCGAAAGGACAGACAGACCCACTTTTTTCGACTTTATTTTCATCAACTTTGATAAAAATCTCGAGTTCGATTTTTTTTACGAAAGCCATATAATATAATGTATGTATCTAATATCGGGTTTTTCAATAAGAGCGCTAGAAAAGATTTTTTAAATAAAACAAAAACGGTTTTGGATATCAATGAAATTCTTTATTCCTGTGAAAGTACGTTCGATGCCATTATGTATGAAACTCGATTTCTTTTGCACCACGGGCACGCTTGCAGAAGTCCAGACGCTAAACCCAATTTTCGACGGTTTTCAAGCATAAATCGGCCGATACTTCTGCAATTTCACGTTCGATATTCGTACGAAGTTCATTAATCGTCGCTGGCTTGTTGGCATAGACCATAGACTTGACGTAGCCCCACAGGAAATAGTCTGTCATTTAGTTGAGAAAAATCGATACAAAATTAAGACTATAGGCATAGAGCAACGATTTTAAGGACCTGTCGATTAAAATTTTTTTTTACTTCCGATATAAAGGTACTAGTAAATTTCAAGTTATGCATTCGTAAAAAAAATCGAACTCGAGATTTTGATCAAAAAGTTTACATCACGATGATAACGAAGCCGAAAAAAGTGGGTCTCGCAATTCTGTCTGTCTGTCCTTTCGGTTGTAGCCTAAACGGGTGGATCTACTTGGTCGATTTTAATTAAACTTGGCACTCAAAAATTTAAAAAAAATTCAAGAAATCAAATTTTGTTTTTTAAAAAAAAATCGAAATTATTTTTTTGAAAATTCGATATTTCAAAAATGGGTATAGATGATTTTTTTTCAAAATTAATTTTTAAACTCCGCATAAATTAGTATCTACTATAAATTGGCGTAGGTACCAATTTTTTTTTCTTAAAAATATATTAAAAATTTTATATATAAAAAATTAACTAAAAAAACTGCTCCAACGATTTTTAAAAATTTTTTCTCATAAATTGAGACTTGTATAAGAAATCACTTGTTGTAAATTGCGTTGGTGTCAAAACAATTTAAAATTTATTTTTAATTTTATTAGTTTTTTAACATTTTTTTCCGTTTTCTAAACTTTAAATTCTATGCAAGACAGTACGGTGCTATATTATTCATATTTATGTACTTACATAATACTTCCTTAAACTATACTATATTTTTGGCAGATGGCATAAAATATAGGCTCCAATAACTAATAAATTTCTTTTATCAGATGAAAAGTTTTTAAAAATTATTAAGACTTTAAAACCACAGTGTGATCGCACATAAGAGCAAGTTCGTGCGAAACAGTCGTGCATTTTATTTATATTTTGCAATTAAAAACAACATAAAAACATTTTTCAATTTGAACTAAAAAATAATTGAACTCCGAATTCAATTTTATTTTTTCTAATTTTAAGTTCAAAACAAAAATCATATCAACTCCACTTAAGTAAAATGGTCATTTACGACAGTTGAGTTTTCCCATAACCAATATTTTCACTTGAGCGAATTTTGTATAGGTATATGTAACTAGCAATAATTCTCAATAACAAATAAATTTCTTACTGAAATTCTGGAAATATCAAGAAAAAATTATTAAACACAACATTAAACTCAATATTATGCTTTCAAAACTGATAAACTACACCTAACGTGAGGTGTCAAGTTTATTGTAGACATCCTAAATGTACATATATATGTATGTACATATGTTCAGTTGAAGAAGTAAATTTTGTGATATATTTACAAAGTTCAGATATTTTATTTAACAGTTTTTTAGTTAAGTGAATTTACTTGCAAAAAAAATTATTTTTTCTTTATTCATTCGTGTTTCTTCCTTTTAATTTGTTTTGTTACCAAAAACTCTTTAATAAAAAAAAAAATCTATTTTACTAAAGACAACATACCTTTCAGCTAACGTTCAACAGTCCACGTTTAAATTTTAATCCATTTAATAGTTTGTATGAATTATCTCCAAAAAGTAAGTCAATTTTACACGAAATATCTAAACCATCAATTAAAATCCTATTTCAGGACGAACAGAAAACAGAATTTAAGTAAAACCAGTCAGAAACGCAAGGACAAAAATTGAGGTTATCGAACTCATATTGTATAACAGTCTCGGTGGGAAATAATACCAATATAACAAGCTGTTTTGCTTTAATTATTCATTTCCATTCAAACTGCACAAATAGGTTACAAATAACAAAAAAAAAACGCACACCCACGATTTATTTTCGAAAGCCGTTTTTATTTTTAACAAAATCCAGTTATCGAATACAAATTATTATAGAGACGACACACACCTGAGATACTAGTTTCGAGTATGTCACACACACACACACGCACACATAGCCATTGACATTTACTCTGGTTGCAGTTGCAGTTGCATTTGACAATTGATGGGATTAAATTAAACGGAAAACGGAAAACGGACACAAAAATTACTCCACCACTATCGTAGGTAGGTATAACCCCCAATATTATAAGCTTCTATTACAGAGCAATTGACAAAGCAATTAACCGTCCTGACCGTGTCGACGTTCATGCGAATCTAATTAGATACCGATTAAGCCGCGCAAATTCCCCAATGCATACCCAGCACACGAACCACACAATATAATTGTACACATACACCCGAGGAGCCAACCACCTCAAATTTTAGGGGAGAATGGGGCAAACGTGCGAGAGCGATAACGAGAACAAGAACGAGTATGAAAACGAAAAATATGGGGGGATGGCTTTTGGTGCGCTTATCAAAAACCCATTCACCTGGTAAATTACATTCACCGTCAAGGACGAATAATTTCTGCTTCACACCTTTTGTGGTAATTTGCATTCCCCCACCCTCTCACTTGGAATAATTCGAATAACGACAACGACAACGACGGAGCACTTCAATTCAAGGATCCGAAAGGATTCACTTTCTTTTTTTTTTTGATTTGGTTTTGATTCTCTCCCCCTAATCTGCTTATTTTTTTTTTTTTTTCTGCAAATTCGGGAAAAGTTGTGCGAGAGAGATTTATGTTTTATTTATTTTTTTCTTATTTCTATGGATTTTTCTTCGTTTTGTTAAAAATCGATTCGTAATGGAGAAACGACATAATACTACACACCACAAAAGAAACAAACAACAACGACAACGAACAGAGAACCGTTATTCCGCCATAATAGACAGACACACAACACTCCGACGCGGATGAGCTAGAACTGAATTTTCATGAAATTTTCTTGATTCCATAGGTAGGACATTTTTTGGGGCCAAGCCAAAGGATGTGGTTGGTTTATATTATGAATGTGTGGTTGAATGTTTTGTATAGGTAGGTGGATAAAAAGGGAATTTTTAAATAGAGGCTTAGTTTTTAGCTTGGTGATGCGCTGTGAGCGGAAATGAGATGAGAACTTTCATCGTTGTCGTCGTCGTCGAGAGAGAGTTGGCATGGTATATTTTATATAGAAGCCGGTTAGAATAGAAGATGAGTCCATTGGAGTAGGTCATAAAAAAAAAAAAAATTGCATGGGAAATTTTGTTCTTGTTTTGTGTCATGAGAGTTTTTCGAAATTAAAAATAGAAGTTTCAGAGAGATAGGAAAAATTCTCTTAAGTGGAAATGGGAAATTTTCAACTGTACTCAAATAATGGGAATTTTTGATGCTGGATGGGTTTTTTATTTTGAGATCCAAACGTGTATTTACTCTGGCAAAGGTAAACAAATAAAATTACTGGTAATATTCCGAGTAAAATGATTTTTTTTATTTTACATAAAAATACTCAAGATGACTTTAAAAGGAATTGAGTGATGAATGAGGAATGAGTTAGGAGTTAGGAATTAGGAGTGAAGGTTGAGGAGAGAGGAATTCGCAGTGAGGAATGAGAAATGAAAATATGAGGATATGAGGGTATGAGGAATGAGGATTGAGGAATGAGTAATGAGGAATAAAGAAGGAGGAATGGGGAATGAGGAATGAGGAATTAGGAATTAGGAATAAGGAATAAGGAATAAGGAATAAGGAATAAGAAATAAGGAATAAGGAATAAGGAATAAGGAATAAGGAATAAGGAATAAGGAATAAGGAATAAGGAATAAGGAATAAGGAATAAGGAATAAGGAATAAGGAATAAGGAATAAGGAATAAGGAATAAGGAATAAGGAATAAGGAATAAGGAATAAGGAATAAGGAATGAGGAATGATGAATTACAAATGAGGAATAGAGAATGAGGAATGAAAAGTGAGGAATAAGGAATGAGGAATAAGGAATGAGGAATGAGGAATAAGGAATAAGAAATAAGAAATAAGGAATGAGCAATTTGGATTGAGGAATGAAGAATGGTGAATTACAAATGAGGAATGGAGAATGAGGAATGAAAAATGAGGAATAAGGAATGAGGAATGAGGAATGAGGAATAAGGAATGAGGAATGAGGAATAAGGAATAAGGGATAAGAATTAAGGAATAAGGAATTATGAATGACGAATGAGGAATGAAGAGTGAACTGGGAAGAGTTAAAAGTGATGAGTGAGAAATGAGGTGAGATGACTAATCAATGACTAGTGACAAGTGATAAGTGTTGAGGGACAAGTGTTGAGGGACAAGTGAAGAGTTACAAGTGAAGAGTGACAAGTGAAGAGTGAAGAGTGAAGAGTGACAAATGAAGAGTGACAAGTGAAGAGTGACAAGTAAAGAGTGACAAGTGAAGAGTGACAAGTGAAGAGTGACATGTGATAAGTGTTGAATGAAAAGTGAAGAGTGACAAGTGATAAGTGACAGGTGACAGGTGAATAGTGACAAGTGATAAGTGACAGGTGAATAGTGACAAGTCATAAGTGACATGTGAAAAGTGACAAGTGACAAGTGAAAAGTGAAAAGTAAAAAGTAAAAAGTGTACAGTGAAGTGCTAAGAATGAAGAATGAGGAGTGAAGAATGTAGAGTGATGAGTGAGGTGTGAGGAGTAATGAGTGATACCTAAGTGACAAGTGACAACTGAAGAGTGATCACTGACGAGTGGCAACTAACAAGTGTCAAATGTGAAGTTCGGATTACCGAATTTGAATCACGAAGTATAATGTGACAACTACAGAGCCAAGGACGCAGCAGTTTCGAGCCAATGCTTGCGTTCTTTAAGGAATATTAATTATTAATTTGCTGCCAAAATTTTTATGATTTTTCTCGGATGATATACATTTTTTGAATATTTGCTATCTTTGGGCAAATGAGTAATACCTGTTAAAATAACCATAACAACGGAATTTGAACTTGAGCCAATTACTAACCTACCTATACCTCCTACCACTGAATAATATTTTTAAGTGAAACCATCAGGACACGAATTCAAAATCAAACTATCTTGGCTGATAGACAAACACACTTACCATTATACCTACGCCAACAAGATGTACTATTCTAGTTATTACTTATATCTTATATGCCTCAATTTCTCAAGCTATATTTCTCGCAAGCTTTCATACATTTTTAATCCCCTATAACTTCCTCTTCCTTATTGCACAAGTAATTCCTTAGCACATTATATTATGGCAGAAAAGAAAATTAAGATTCCAACATAAAAAAAAAAATCTAAAAATAAAACATGATTGAACAAATTATTTATGTAATACTCGCGCGCATATAACCAGCTTAATAATTCACCAGTAGATGAAAAAAAAAAAAATTCACAGAAAATATAAATTTCAAAATTTTGCGATGAAAACTTTCATATCCGCAACTCAAAGTCTTCTTCACTTCTCTGCCTCGTGTCTGCTCTGGCATTAGCATAGAGTAAGAAATGAAGGCATAGGTACATACATACATATATAAATGTAACATCAGAAGAAGCGTATATTATGGCTTTTAAATCTCTCAAATTTATTGCATAAATGATGAAGAAGATTTTCTAAGCAGTAAAATCGGGTTGCTTAAAGTTTGTCTTCATTTCTCCTCTTTCCCTATAAAACAAGCACCACCAGACCACACAAATCGCAACAGCCATACCACAAAAAGTCCGCAGTTTATGCGGACACAAGTTTCAAGTTCATATCCTCCTTCCCTTAACTGCCCTTAAAAGTTTGCCTTATAGACCTATCTACTACTATAGGGACCGATATTTGCGCTTAGAGAATAATTCAGCTTTGGCAAAAGAGGATTAGCATTTGGTTTTCAATATAACTCGTAACGGGCCCCTCTCCGTTTCTCCCCTATATATGTATATTTATTTAGCAGGGAGCTACAAAATCCAATTGAGAAAAAATTTAACATCATCTTGCGCCAAAGTAAAAATACCCTCAAGGCTGTTTTTATTTTCCTTTTACAAGATCGCTGATTAAATGAATAATCCAAGAAATATTATAGAACTGCCAATGAGAAGGACATCAATTTCGTAACGGTTTGTCTTGCATTATCCTTATGAAGTCAACAAAGACATTTATTTTATGGCTTCTTTGGTTATGAGGGCGAAAATACGTTTATATATATATATATGCCCAAGATAGAATCAGGGGATGGTTGTCTATTTTATGAAGTTGCTCAAGGAGCCACCTGGAGTGTTTTCTATGAACTTACCTTAGATTGTCGAGATTTAGAATTTGTATTTCTTCTACTTCTGATATTTGTTGGGGAGAGTGGCAGACTGGAAGACTATACCTATTGGGGTTGTGTAGGATTTTAAACAACAACAAGAAAAAACGCATTTAATTTTTAATGATTGCACCCAAAGGCGCACACAGTTGTTGTTAGCTTTTGTTTGTTTGTTATAAACAAATAAGTACAATTTGATCTTTTTTTACGGACTAACCTATAACCAACCAACCAACCATCATCATCGTTAAAAATATACAATCCTACATCTATTATATGACTTTAGGGTATTTTAATTTTGTTGTTGCTTTATTGTTAATATTATCTTTTGCGTCTTTTCAAAAAAAAAAAAAAAAAAAAAACACAAAATGGCTTAACAAATTTATTGAGAGGAGAATTGGACCAGGACGGGATATCATTGATAACAATAACGATGGCAGGGAAATTTATGAGTCATTTGAAAAGCAAACAGCTATTATATAAGTTTTATATTATTGAATGTAAAAACAGATTATTATTGGATCATTGGATCGTTAAAGGTGAACCCTTGAGGCTGGAGAAATCTGTTTTTTTTTATGATAAAACAAAAAGTTATTTGTTTTTGTTGTTGTTATTATTTTTTTTTTTACTATTATTTTTACGAGCTCGTGAAATAAAGTTATGAAAAAGGGAATAATTTAGTGCTTGGGCAGATATATAAATACTGTTAAAATTTTGTTTATATTGAAAGAGTTTAAAAAAAAATTGAAAATTATTATTATTATGATTTATGATTTGTGCGCACATTTTAGAAATGAAGAAGTTTTTATGACATTTAATCCAACGGTCTAGTAAAATAGAATGTGTTTATTTTATTCTGAGTGCTTTCCTTTGCCTTTTGTTCCAATAAAGGCTGATTTACATAAAAGCCGTATGAAAAGTGGCGCCCAAGTGAAAACCGAAATTTGTTAGTTGATCCCTATATTCACTTGAATGAATAAATAAATATTTAGGGTATTAATTGTACTGCGATCTTAAGATCTATTGTGCTCCCTTTGCTAGAACTGAATGTGAGTGCTCATTTACATCTCTTCCTCCAAATTAGTTTCTTAGAGGAACTTCAGTATTTGGAATATTTTAAGAGAGGGTAAGTCTCTGTATTATACGTATCTGGCCTGGCGACGTCACAGATGTCTGTGTCTTTGATGCAGAACTGCTTCACAACTACCTAAGATATGATCTGGTGTCTCTTCCTGGGTAACCATTGTTGCTTACCAAACCAAGGATGCTAAGGTATCTTTTAGATGTCAATGTCCTATAAGATGGCAATGTTTTGGTTACGGTAATTTCTTTCGAAATTTCGTTCTGCAAATTTTAGTAGCCCGTGGCGTAATGGTTAGTCCATTAGACTGTTACCCCGAAGGTCGTGGGTTCAATTCCCAGCCTATGCCTCCTAAAAAAAACACAGAAATGTTTTCATGGGTTACTGCCTCTTGCAAGGAATTGACAAATCCTCCAAGAGTATCTCTTGTCATGAAAAAGTGCTTCTCACCCTAACCGTTTGGATTCGGCAGAAAATTGTAGGTCCCCTCCATTCCTGCCAATAACACGCACACAGGAATTGTTGAGAGTTGTAAGTCACTAGGCCCTGGTTCTACATGAGCTGTCGCGCTGAACAATTTATTTTTTAATTTTATTTACATTTTCCTATGGCGGCGCGGCGTTTACTTCCGCCTGGAAAATGCTGGTAAACTGTTTCATCCGTACTAAGCCCAAAGATACCGGCAACAGTCCCTTTGGTTGTTCGCGATCCATCAGTGTACCACTTAATGGCGTTTACCTTAAGAGTATAGTTCACCGATTCGCCTACCCAGTACCCACTCTTTTCTGCTAACTTAACTCCGGTTGGAAACTTTTCCATCTCTTGGAATCCCGAGAAGGTTCGTTACTGTGGACTTGAATATCGAGTTTTTTTCTCTAAGATCTATGAATTTTCATGTCCCAGTTCCTCCTTGGCGAATCTCATGATGGCCCCCGTAGCAGCACTTTCTATGACTACATTTAATGGGGTCAAGTGTGAAGAATCACCTCCATTACTGCTGTAGGGTATGTTATCAGTGCTCCAGTAATGCATATGCATGCGAGCCATTGGACTTTTTCTAGTTTTTTTTTTTTTTAATTTTTCTTGGGGGAGGTTAAAACCTTCAAAAGGCTCTATGAGGACCGAAAATGCGTGAAGGGACTTTTTTAGTGATTTCGTGATTGTAATGAGTTCGGTTATTTTGTGCCATGCAATCGCACCATAAATATAATGATGGGTCTTATCATCATGCAAATATCTTGCATGTCATAAGGGCCTTTGTTGCTTTCCTGACAGTTCATTCGATATGTTTATTCCAGAGGGGTTTAGTATCTTCTGTAATTTCTAGATACTAACCTCTCTATGGAAATCGATTATTTTGCCACTTAAACGGTATCTGAATAGGTTTCATACGTGGCAGAAGCCTTTTCTTGGTAAATGGAACTGTCGTTGGCTTGGTATTCACTTAGAAACTGTAAGATTGTAGTGCGATATAAATAAAAAAGTAAGTCAATAACATGCCAATTTTATCATGTAACACCGTATGATGCAAAGCAACGTGTCAACGTGTGAAAGACGAACTTACTTACTACGAAGATGGATGACTAGTTTAGCTTAATTATTCTAATATGACTTGACTCACTTAAAAAAAAAAAACTAAAGGCGTCGTTGTTTCTAACTTTTTGTTGAACAATTTTTGTTTTTTTTTTTTCGAAAACACTTCTCTGGGTTTTTTAATTGAAATGGATTGCTTACATTACTAAATTAAAGTCAATGTTTATTTTGCTGCTTTGTTTATTCTTTCCTATAACTTTCAGATGATTTATGTGTTGGTGGATTGCTATGATATTTACTCAAAGAAAAAAAAACGAAAGCAAACATGAATCACTCTCAAGAATTCTTGTATTTGGACAAAAGGAAATAAAAAAAAATACACAAGGTAACCCCTCTAGTCTTGGAGCTTCATTCACTACACCACTAATGGTATTTGGTACTACTATTCGTATATGATGTATCTACTTGTATAAAAACGTACACAGTATCTGATGTCCTTATACCATTTTCATTAGAAAGTTTGCTTTTTGTTTCTTATTTTTTTGTTATTTTTCCTGTTCCATGTTGTTGTCACTGCCAATTGAAATTTGATTTCGAATCGTTGGTAAAAGAAACACACTGCATCCATAGAGGTAAAATATATATCTACATTTGTTTTTGTGGCATGAATGTGTACCTTTGTACCTGAATGAATTTAACAAATTCTTAAATTTTTTTTCTATCCTCACAACCGAGTCAAGTCATTCATTAGCACATTAAGATCAGTTACCTAGCTGTGAGTTCTGTGATTCTATGAGACTAGAGTACCTATACCTACAACAAAGTTTGTTTTGAAATGAAAATTCAATTTCCTGTTCGGTTAATTAACTTAAAACAGAGAGACTTGAACTTATAGAAACACCTTCCCTTACAATAATTATACTTCTGTGATGAACAAGTCTGGTAGGAGGCATGACTCTCTTTCTTTCTCTTTCTCTCTCACACATTCTCCATCAAACTTATGAGAGCTGTCCTAGAATTTTTATTTTAGGTACATGAAATCGCTTTCAACACGAGAGACTTCCTTCCTGTTTGGAAAGATCTTTTATTTACTCTATATACATATATATTGTATCTATAGTGGATACTTGTATATAAATGCAGAAGGATATACTGGGATTTAATGAAGTGTAAAGGAATACCGTTGAGGTTTTTTCCCCAATCCCTATTAAGTAAAAGTTTTTGCATTCTTGTGCCTGGATATACAACAACTAAACTTTCTCTGCCACAACCTTTTTTTTTTTTGGGGGGGGGGGGGGGGGGTAGAATTTTTGTGTTATGTGAAAAACTGCAACCATCAAAGTCCAAAAGGAGGAGGATGAGGAACACATTCATGGGACTGGAGAATTTGTTGGTACAAAAGTTTACTCGAAAAAGGACTCTTTTTCACTTGGTATGTATATGGTCAAATTTTGGGGAATAGGTGAAATTTTTAAATTAAAGTCAATGAATTAGGGAGTGTATCTTCATATCACTTAAATTAGGAAATGCAATAAATCAATATAAGTGGAGTTTAAAAAGTGTTCAACCCCCTTATTGGTTGAACACTTTTTAATTACTTAATACTACAAGTTTAAACAATTATCAATTCCTATTATTATTTGAAGCTCTTGTCCATTTTCGATACATTACAGAAAAGATTTCATACAACGAAGTTTTGGGAGCCTTAAAAACTTGTCTTACTTACTTTAAACTGTAATTCAGTGACGCCTGATATCTTAGACCTGTAATTTGAATATGTCTTTTATCCCACACTGTAATTTATTAACGTCTCCTATCTCAGACTCTTATTTAGTGACATCTTGTATCCCAGACTGTAATGTAGTGACGTCTCCTATTTCAGACTTCTTCTATCTCAGACTGTACTTTAATGACGACTTCTATCCCAGACTGTAATTTAGTGACGTCTTCTATCCCAGACTGTAATTTAGTGACGTCTCCTATCTCAGACTGTAATTTAGTGACTTCTTATATCTCAGACTGCAATTTAGTGACATCTTCTATCCCAGACTGTAATTTAGTAACTCCTGCTATCCCAGACTGTAATTTAGTGACGTCTTCTATCCCACACTGCAATTTATTGACGTCTTTGACGTCTACTTTATCAGACTGTTATTTAGTAACATCTTGTATCCCAGACTGTAATTTAGTGACGTCTTCTATTTCAGACTGTAATTTAGTAACGTCTTCCATCTCAGACTTAACTTTAATGAAAACTTCTATCCCAGACTGTAATTTAGCGAGGAATTTTATCCCAGAAGGTAATTCAGTGGTGGCTTCTGTTCCAGACTGTAATTTATCCCATACTGTGATTTAGTAACGTCTTCCCTAAACTCTAGTTTATAGAGACGTCTCCTATCTCAGACTGTTATTTAGCGACGTCTCCTCACACAGACTTTAATTTAGTGACGTCTCCTATCTCAGACTGTAAGTTAGTTACGTCTCCTAACTCAGACTGTAATTTAGTGGCGTTTTCTATTTCAGACTGTAATTTAGAGACATCTTCTATACCATACTGTAATTTAGTGACGTCTTCTATCTCAGACTGTAATTTAGTGATGTCTCCTATCTCAGACTATAATTTAGTGCCGTTTTCTATTTCAGACTGTAATTTAGTGACGTCTTTTATCCCAGACTGTAAATTAAAGAGTAATTTAGACTATCGCTTGTCTACTGAAGTTCTCAGGAAACCTAATATAATTTTTTTCATAAACTGAATGTCGAAATTAAATGATTGAAGCATATGATTAAGGCTTAGCCTTATTATAAAAAAAAAAGGTCTTTGAACCAACATGAAATTTAAATGATTAATTTAATACTTTGACAGCTTGCTGTTGGATCAACTTGAATATACGATAATTCCCAATCCCAACTCAAAAATTAACAGAATCCATTCGGTTTTTTTTTTTTAATGCTCTCCCTTACACAAAAAAAAAAAGAACATCATCAGGAAAAAGATCTCATTCATTTCATATCGCATCGTCGCTTGACGTCGTCGTCATCGGATTTTACAAAAAAAAACTGCTCCTACATTGTTGATAAATCCAAAAGAATATCTCCTGATTTTATTCGTATATACAACACCTTTGGTCATCATGATGTGAGTTAACTCATTGCAAATAGTATACCAACCAACAACAATCATCATTTCTCTACGAGCACAACCCAAAAGCCCAATCCCGCGAAGTAGGTGGTGACCCCCATTTCATATAGCGTATTACTGCTGCTCATTGATTTCCACACACAAAAAAGGCTTTACTATACGCTCGGCTTGACCTGATCCAACTCGATTTGAGAGGCAGTGGCGGCGGCGGCAGCCAGCAGCGCCAGCGACTCAACTTGTCCTCTGTCCTGTGTCCGTTTGTTCATATTATTCTGGCCTCTTTCAATTGTTTATTGATTTGGCCATTTCGACGACAGGAATCAATGAATTCAGGCTGCTCGAATTGAAAAAAAAAATGAAAAACAAACTGCGGAAATTTGTTTTGGAAGATTCGTATATACGATAAGTTGGTTTTGGGGCTTGGAGTATCTACCTAACCTATACCCATCGCCACCACCTCTCGACCGACCAACTTCTGATGTAAGCTCGTTTCAATGTTGACCTTTATCTCTTTCCCTTTTGTCGTCGTCGTAGTCATCGCATGTTCAATTTGAAGTGGTTGACCAATTTCATGAATGTCCATGCTTTCACCCTTGGTATATAGATATGTACCTACATATATTGTCACAACCAACCCTCTATACCCATAGCTCACCCATCACCCAGCACAGGCTCGGATTTTTTTAATTATTTTTTTTTTTAAATGAATGTGTAAAACTTGTTAACTTCCACATGCGTATGATGTTTGTGTATACATTCCGTATTAACTGTGTTCCGTAGTGCTGATGGCATTTCTGCCAAAAGCCGAAAGCCAAACCGACAGGATATTGCCCCAAAGGACATTCCTGATGCATAGTGTGTAGGTATTTTATTTGTGTCAGCAAAACTATTATTGTTATTTCTCACTGATGCTGATATTTTTATTTTTTTTTTAATATGGATTGTTGGTTCGATGAGGCAAAGATTTTTTTTTTTTTAAATAACATTGGCACAGGATAATGCTATGAGATATTTTTCAATAATACCTTCTTGTTGTTGTTATTTTTAATATTTCAATTGGAAAGCATTTCTTTCTACAAAATTTTAAAATGTTCGTGTAATACCTACGTGAGTTGTCGTGTGTGTGTGTGTAATCCACATGCATACATATATGTAAAGATGGATATTGAATTTTATTTTGTAGAAATATTTTCAGAAATCTCAGTTAGGTACATGAAAAAGATTCTTCAGAAAAAAATTCTCAGTTTTATTTTCAAAAAATTGTGATGGACCAAACTGGATTTAAAATTTAGCATTAAATTGTAGGGTGAA
Organism: Epistrophe eligans; assembly: GCA_951394125.1. Classification (NCBI taxonomy): domain Eukaryota; kingdom Metazoa; phylum Arthropoda; class Insecta; order Diptera; family Syrphidae; genus Epistrophe; species Epistrophe eligans. Next base: position 107,425,647 of record OX596028.1, read on the forward strand.
ATGGAGTAAAAAAAACTTGTTGGTTTTTTAGAAACTTTTTGGTTTTTAAAGGTATTATTTAAATAATTTAGATAAAAGACATTTAGAAGCTTGATAATCTTAAAAAATTAGCTATTTATAGGGTGAATTGGCTACGCTTTGCTAATTTTGTTTGGATGGTGATATTTCTGCAATCGAGAATCGTAGGTCGTTAAGAATTGTGTATTAGTTTTTTAAGATTTTTCAAAAACTTAAAATCTCAGTTTTCGTATTCGAGACTCTTGCAGAAAAAAAGTTAGGCGGCAACGCCAAATTTTACCTCCATTTTCCTTATATCCTTGTTTCTCAAAAATGACTCGTTTCCGAGAAACAAGGATATAAGGAAAATGGGGGTAAAAGTGGGCGTGGCCGCCTAAATTTTTTCTGCAATAGTTTCGAATACGAAAACTGAGATTTAAGTTGTTTAATATCACCAGAATTACCCTGGAAAATTTCAGCCTGCCTCTAATTTTTTCCATTTGCTTCATACAAAAATCTCTAGATTTTCTGGAGTATGCTTTAAGTTCCAATTATATGTGTCGAATCATTAGAAATTTGCAAGGTAAGCCACCAACAGAATAAAGTTCTTGCAGGCCTATATCACTTATACCAATTATGGCAAAATTTTTTGGAAAACATCTGAAAAGACTTGGCAAAATAATAAAAGAAGAAAGAAGAATGATACATTCCACGATAGATCAGTTACATCAAATTACGGATGTTGTTGAAAAGACTTAAAGAAGAAATTACTATGTGTCTAGATGTTACTCAAGGTTTTGACCAGGTTTGGCATTAGAAATAATTAAATTCTATGTTACCGACTTACTCCTTAAGAGTAGTAACGGTACGAGCAAGAGTTGTGGAACTCTTAATAAAATTTAAACTGGTGTACCCCAGGGAAGTGTCTTAGGGCCAACACTGTTTTGTTATAACTATATTAACTAGGGACATTCCAGTAGACAACAATGCTATCATTCCTATACCTTTGCAAATAATACTGCCATTTTAGTGCCTGATAAATGCATTGTGAAGGCTACAGAAAAATTAATAAATTAAATAGAGAAATGATAGGAGATTGAACGCAATAATGGTGTATCAAACTATTTGGTACCAAATATGGGGTCATTCATTTTTCGGTTATGAAAGTAAAGCTAAATAAAACACACTCTGCGATGCATTTTTGATGATAATTTTATTTCATTATACAGTTTGGACTTTTGTAACTGTGAAAAACAATATCATTCAAATGTCCGCCTTGGGAAGATTCGCAGCATGCGATTCTTTTGAGATAATTTTTAACCACTTTCTTCGTACATTTCGGGCGGTATCTCGGTAATAACTTAAGTAATTTTGGTTTTTAATGCGTCTAGAGTTTGAGAGTTATAACTGTAAACACGGTCTTTTACATACCCCCACAGAAAAAAATTTAACGGTGTCAAATCGCATGATCTTGGTGGCCAATTGACGTTGTCAAAACGTGAAATTACGCGACCAGGAAACTTCTTACGCAATAAAGCCATAATTGGTCGTGTTGTGTGGCTTTTTGCCACGTCTTGTTGAAACTACATATAGTCCAAGTTAATCGCCGGTAAAAAAAAATCGGTTATAATTCGACCATATATCTCAAAATTGACTGTTAACGTCTGCCCATTGGCATCTTCGAAGAAATACGGACTAATGACATCTTTTGGCCATAGAGCACACCAAACAGTAACTTTGTCTGGATGCAACGGCACCTATTCGATCGCTTGTGGGTTTTCTGAGCCATATGTGGAAATTTTGTTTGTTTACATACCCACAGAGTGAGAAATGTGCCTGTGCCCAAGAAGCGTATCTACGGGCCGCGCGGCGTTGTGAATGGTCAGCAGGCAATCAATTATCGTTAATAACAAACATTCAACTAATATTATGACATTTCAAATGACAGCTGAGTTTGACAGGTGTCAAATTCCAGCGCTACCAACTTGAAATGAATGACCTATTATTACCAAGTGTATAGAAAATCCTCTTCTTGGACAATAACCATTTTTAATTTAAAATTAAAGAAAAGCAAAATGAGAGGAAATATACATTTTCTGCTGGAGTAGAAATTTGAACCAGTTTGTTTTTTTGTTTGATATTTCCATCCCACAATCTTAGCCCTCTTTTATTTTGTTCTAATGTTGTTGCTGTGCAGTTTTAGGTGATATTTTGGTTTACCATGTCCCGAATGGGTAGCTGCTACATATATCAGCAACAATTTCAGATTTTGTCAAACTGTTTGCAAACAAAATTGACATAGCCAAAACAGGAATTTGACTTTTTTTAAAACAAATATTATCCCTTATTTTTGGGTTATTCCCGAATAGGTATCGCGTTAATGGCACCATCAATATTGTTATAGTTTTTCAGTCCAATATTTTCTGGTATTTCAAAAAGTATTGCATTAAGAAAATTTCATAAATCATTTTGTTTTATAAAAACAAAAACAGGATAAATAACGCATTTTTTAGCCACATTGTAGAATTGCACCAAAAGAGCAAGTACAATCCATTCCTATATTTTATTTTTAATTGTAAATAAATATTAATTTAACTAAATTTAAAATATTCTTGCAACATGGACCAGTTACACCTTCCCGTATCCATATCTACAAACTTCTTTTCCAAACTTGCTGATATTAATATCAGTTTATTTGGTTCAGATATTCAAGTTGAAAAGGACGAAAATTTGAAAAACCTTTGTGCTGTTGCAAATATTTTTTTTTCTAGAAACGTTTTTACTTGACCTTCTAATGAATTCTTAGAACTTATCGAATTTTCATTTTAATTTAACTTCTTATAAAATACATACTCGAACAAAAAACTTTCCTTTCCATATAAGAAATCTCATATTAAGTTTTTATTGCATTCAAAAAAAAAAAAAAAAAAAAAAAACAAAATTATTCACAACCAAAGATTCAAAGTAACAAAACTACAAATAACTTTTCTTCAACAAACTATTTCAATTTCGAAAAACTAAATCCAAGAATAATTTTCCAAAAAAAAAACTTAAACCCAATCGATTATCCTTTCGAAGGATTTACGACAAAAAACCTTATTGAAATATTATATTTTCTGTAAAATTTGAATGTAATCATTTCTGTCAAGGAGGATATAACAACATTTTGACGAAAAATAGAATAAGTATAAAATTTGCTGACATATACAAAAAAAAAAACACATCAAGAGCGCAATATTGAGGTCTGGTTCTTATATATATTTCATTACAAAGTTATTTTTCTATATTTATATTTTTTTTAAACAAAAATACAAATTAAGGACTTGAACAAAAAAAAAACATTTCACATTCAAGAGATCCTCTACAAGAAAAATATTTTTTTTTTCTCGAGAAAAAAAAAAGTTTAGGAAAAGCTAAAATTCGTAACAGAAAATCGGTCCTGCGATGTAGGTATATGTAGAAAAGTTTTCCACTTGATTGAAACTTCAGTCGACCAAAAAACCACTCTATTTGGAAATTTTCCAGTCGCATTTTTGTTCGGTAGACTTAGATACATACATCCATCTATACAAGGAGTATATAGGTAAAACCGCATCATGCATTTATACTCGCTCGTCGAAGTTTTTATTTATTTTTTTTTGCTTTCAAGTAGAATGTTTGACATTTTGTTTCGATTTTCTGATATTTTTCAAGTTGAACAAAATAACAAAAAAAAAGTGAATAAAAACAAATAGACATGGAAATGAAAATCAAATAAAATCGTTAAAAATGCTAAACTGGCATTGGGTATGTATGGTGAAAAAGTTTTTTTTTCTCTTTTAAGTGGAAAAGTTTCTTTAATTAATTAGCAGTGTTGTTGCCTCATAAATGATATCGAAAAGAATTTGGTTTTATTAAACGAAAAAAAAAAAAAAAAAATAAACTCCCATTAATTTTTCATGCGATTTGCCAAAAAAAGTTAAACATCATTTTTACAAAACGCCTCCGTAAAACCTCAAACACGAAACAAAAAAAAAAAATAATAATAATAAAGAGGCCTCAAAATAATATACAAAAACACATCCTTTTCCCATTCTTTCCAAAGGAAACAACCTCATCATAATATATCAAATTATTAGGGTTGAAATTTTTACTTTGAAAAATCATTTAACAAGGAAAAAAAAACAAAAGAAAACTCTTTTACTGAAAATTAGGTAGGATGTTCAAGGATGCTGCCATCAAGCTCATATGCATGAAATTATGTTTCCCCATGTTCCACCCATAAAGGATAATATATGTTTCAAGAGAAGGAGGAACATATGATGTACAAAGTAAAAATAACACAAAATCATAAAGATTTTTACTCATCGAAAAAAAAGAAGAAAAAACAAGGAAAAGGATATTCATAATAATGTACTCTTGTTTGTATAATTTAGCCCTATACATCCGAAGTTAAGGTGGTTTTGTATATAATCTTTTATATTTGAGGCAATTCTGTGGTTTTCTATACCTTAAGCCGCCACCGACAAAATAATATAAATACATCATATAAGAGCTCTTCTTTTTTGAAGCGTTTTTATCATTTAGGTAGATTAAAACAAAAAGTAACAAAACAAAAAAAAAAAAACATGTATAATGAAAAAGTTTAAACAAACTTTGATTTATTGAGAATTTATGTATTCAAAAAATATTTTGATGAAGAAGGATTTAACTTAACTTTTCATGAATATTTTACACGGGATAAATGCTCACTTTTTGTTATAAAATTAAATAATGATCTGAGAAGCTGCTGAAGAAACCTTAACAAAAAATATTTATGTCTTTCCTCAGCTTAAAGCTGAGTAAACAGTTCGAGTAAAAAAAATCATACAAAATCATCAGTAGAAAAATTTTAATCTTACATTTCAGAGCTTTAATTTTAGCCCAAAACTAATTAAGGCCCAAATGTAAAAAATTTTCACATTGCTTAAGCTTTTTACTTCTGATTTATTCATACTCAAAAATTTCAAATATTACCCTTAGAAGATTGTGGAATTTATTCTTTGTGTTTTGATAATACGAGAGGTGAGTATGGCTTACATGAAAATGAGAAACGAAGTAGTTCGGTTCGATGGCGTGTGAAATTTGAATTCCACATCAGTCTCTTTTCATTTCTTTAACTTTTAATGAACGCATTAAATTTTCACTTGCGGAAAATATTTGTGAAAAAAAAATGGAATGTATATTCAATTTTAACTTGCGGGAAATGATTGTGAAAATCTAAAAACAGGTGGAATGCATACTATTTAGGAACGGTAGCATGTGAAATTAACAAATTTAAATTCCACATGAGTCTCTTTTTATTTCTACATTTTTCTTAAATTTTGTGGAACGCATTCAAATTTCACTTACAGAAAATGTTTCTGGAAATGTTGTGGAATATCTTTTTACATATTTTGTAGGTATATTTATTTTTTACTTGCGTAAAATTATTGTAGTAGCCCGTGGCGTAATGGTTAGTGCGTTGGTCTTGGTCTTGGGTTCGATTCCCAGCCTATGCCGCCTAAAAACAGAAATGTTTTTCACGAGTTACTGCCTCTTGCGAGGAATTGACAAATACTCCAAGAGTATCTCTTGTCATGAAAAAGTGCTTCTCACCCTAGCCGTTCGGATTCGGCAGAAAATTTTAGGTCCCCTCTATTCCTGCCAATAACACGCACAGAGGAATGGTTGAGAGTTGTAAGTCAGTAGGCCCTGGTTCTACACGAGCGCCGACCAATTTATTTATTTATTTAAAATTATTGTGCAAAAAGTCGTGGAATATCTTCAATTTTCACTTTCAATGTCGTGTGAAATGAACACATTAGTCTCTTTTGATTTCTTTCATTTTTTTCTTAAATTTTGTGGAACCTGTTTAAATTTCACTTGCAGAAACTGTTTATAAAAAGGTTATAGAATGTATATTAATTCATATTTATTTAATGTTTGTTTGTGAGAAATGACTGTGAAAACCTCTAAATAACTTGTGGAATCTATTTTATTTTATTCATTTTCGAAATGTTAAAGGAATTTGTGGAATGTATTCAATTTCTTCCTTAGAAAGAGTGGAATGTACGGAAGTAATAAACTAATCAAAAAATCCAACCACAAAAAATTTGATGGACCGTGAAAAATGATTTTCAAAAATACCTACCTAAAAAAATGGTTTTATTGTTCACTTGCGGAAAACGGTTATAGAATGGTAATCAACAATGAACAGAAAATTAATTGTATTCTAAAAAAGTTTGTGGAACGTAAAACAAAAACTTGAACAATAAAAAGTTTTGTGGGACGTGTTCTATTTTCAATTGCGGGAAATGATTTTGAAAATAAAAAAGTTGTGGAATGTACATATTTGATTTTTCACTTGTGGAAAAAAGGTGTGAAAACGTTAAGAAAATGGTGGAACATGTTCAATTTTTCCTTGCGGGAAATGATTTTGAAAATAAAAAAAAGTTATGGAATGTATTATTTATATTGATTTTCCACATGCGAAAAATGGGAGTGAAAACGTAAAAAAAAGTTGTGGACGACCAAACCGCAGGCTCATTGAAACAGTGATGTTAACCTTAAATCACGAAGTACTGCTATTCCTTCTTTACGGCCGGCGCGGCCCGGCAGTGAGTGTTGAATGAACTTTTATATTATGGAATATTTAAAAAATATATGAAATAAAAAAGAAATAAATAAGTTTTCGGGGAAATCAAATAATTCAATAAATATGTACATGAGGTCAAGATCTATCCGATTTCTTCCCTAATATTATCATCGAAGTGAACCATATTTTTTCAACCATCAGCAAATCTATTATAGTTAATCAGATCGATTTTTAAATAAACAGCTTTTCAAACGTCAATAAAAATTGAAATCAATTTGACTTTAATTCTAAGAAAACTACAACATTTACCTACGTTGCAACTATTTTAATCCTAGAATTAAATAACTTTTCATGGAACAACCCTTCGAGGTATGTACAGTACATAGGTATGTATGCATAAAAAAAATAAAATTATTCTACTGCTTCCTTTCCCATTTACTCAAACAAAACAGAACCTAACGCCCCATGTAACTTTCCTTTTATTGCAAGCAAACTCTTGGAAATTTCTTAAATCTACTTTTCTTGGAAAAAGTAAGAAAACAACAGAAAATGGGGTAGAGGGCGGGAGTATAGCTGGTTACAAGTTTTGTGTGCAACAAGAAGAAAAGTGTAGATCTTTCTTCAAAATTGTTTTTCCACTTAAGCCAACTCAAACTGCTACGCCGCCGCCGCCGCCCGCTGTATACTACTTGCCCGGCTGTCTTAACATTTCTTACACACTCGTATAATGATTGTAGGTAGGTAAGGTACCATTATCTTTATCCGATATGTGTTGCTTCTATAGCTTCTACTTTCTGCAAAAAAAGGTAGATCTTAAAATCCTCCAAATTAAATCAAAGACGACACTCAGCTGTGACGCAAACAAACCCCAAGAAAGATGCAGCACCTAACAACACTCTCGAGAAGTTGTATATAGGTTGCTGTTCGAAACAGAGAAAACATCTCCATCTTTTAAAGAAGAAGAAGAAGCTGAAGAATTATAAACGAACGAAAACTCCTACAAAACAAAAAAAAAACAACCTCTATATATGATGCCATTGCCATGCATGCAGCCATACAAGCGTTTTTGAACACAAGGAACTTGCATTCGGTGGCTCTGGGACTATAAGGACTCTTCATTTTCAAGGAGTTAGAGGATGAGGGTTTAGATGTTGCAAGGATTGTGTTATTTATTTACGTGTACCTGCACTGGGAATATTGTATAGTCATGGAGTGTACAATAATGCTGTTTTACATGCCATATACACGCTAATACGATTTTCCAGAGCTAAGGATCTTCCTGTTTGAAAAATGAGTAGCAGGAAGCTCAGAGTTTACCTCACTTCAATTATTATATTGTGTGTGTTGTATGTGAAAAGGCCAGGATTGGATTATCTATATAAATTATCTTTAAGGCCCAGTTTTTTTTCTAGAGGTAAGTTTAAACAGTTTAAGCTAACTTTGGATATAAATTAACTTTTTTATATTTTTTTTTTACTTTAAAACAATTTTATGTAAGAAAAATATCAAATATGAGGAAAAAAGGCGTGGTAGTAGGCGGATTTTATTTAAATCAATTTTAAAGACCTCTTTTCATTTATAATAAAAAAATCTAAAAATTTAATATAAATTGGTAAGGTGGTTTACAAGATTACAGATTCAACAAAAGGCATCTCTTTTGTATGTACATAATTATATGCTTAAATGAAGGTGATTGTAGGCGGGAAAAATTAAGCATATATTATTTCTTACGATTTTTGAGAGCTTAGTTGGAAAAATTTAGTTTTCTAATGACATTTTTTAAGAAAACTCAAATCTTATAAAAGGGGGCGTGGCAGAGGGTAAATCTTCAAAAATATTTTTAAAAATTGTTTTAGTTTTAATAGAGCTCAATTAGAATATTTCAGATTTATATATTGATGTTAAATACGGATAAACTTTTAGTAAAAGTAGGCGTGGCGGTGGGCGGATTTAAAAACAAATTGCATATGTATATAATTTTTTATGTGAAAATTACCTAAATTACAAAATTCAACTTTCTATGTTTTTTTAAAAATAAACAAAACTCAAATATATTAAAAAATGGCGTTGCAATCAGTGGAATTTTCTAAAACCAATTTAAAGACAATGTAAATGGATCAAAAAAATTAATCACGCAAATCCATCTGCCTTTCTCTCTAAAAAAAATCAAAAGCAGGGGTTCAAACTTAGGTATAGGATACTTCTTTGGATTTGCTTCAAGAAGGTAGCTCTTGACTGATGACAGTTTACTGTCAAATAAAACTTAGTTTTTCAGAATAAATATGGCCCTGTATTTTGTGGCTACTTCGCGAATGTTTTTAACTTTTTTTTTTTTAATTTTGGTTTACTTCTTCCTTGTCTAGTGTTGTCTTTTCCATGACTTTTCCTAGGATTTTCTGGCGCACACATTGCGCCTAAGGAAGGAAGCCTCTTCTTATACATATATACCATTCTAAAGGAGACAAATGCGGTTTGACTTTGAATGGAGGTGATATACAACTGTATAGTTTGTGTGTGTGTGTTTGTGAGTGTTTTGAAAATGCAAAAGGATCCTTTTGGGAAAATGTTTTATGCCTTAAGGGGGGCAATGCACTTCGTATAAATTAAGTGCTCCTTTCAAGCTATTTTCTTCTTTTTTTTAATTTTTTTTTTGTTAAAGCTGATGATTCTCATACCTGTGCAGCTGACTAACTTCTTAATTCCTTGTGCTGCCTAGTGCTCTATTCCATTTCTATCATCATTATCACCATCATCATCATTGTCATCTGCACCTTCGTTAGTAGCACCTACCTCCTGGTGTATGTATATGTATTCATGTGTGTAGAGTTTTGTCAGGATCAGGATTTGTGAATGAAACAGTTTTATATGATTTTTTCTGTGCTATTCCGTTTTTTAAGCTGAATTACAACTTCCTGGTTATATAACACACATACATACACAGCATGCAATTACACAGCGGAAACGAAGGAATGCACGAAGAAACAAGGATATGTGAAATTCTTTGTTTTGCCAATCCTATATGTGATGATGGGTTTATCCTCACTTCCAAAATCCCCCCTCCCCTCCCCTCTCAACAACATTTCAAAGGATATTATATAGGTACAGGATAATATGTGGGTGTGTTCGTGTGCATGCCGAGGTAATTGAGGATGAATTAATGTGATGCAATGTTTTGTACAATTTCTCTTTCCTTGTCACCTCCTTCCTGTGATGAAGCAAAAGAAGAAATTTTAAGAAACTTTGACGAAGGATGTCGAGAAAGTTTATATTTCTCTGTAGGTACCTACACTATGTGCGTGTTGTGTATACATAGAGTATTTGCCGACTATATACCCCCGGAACTTCCGGTATGAGTTTTGTTTCTTTCCTTACCGCGACTATACGAGTTGGGTTATGTTATTTCCTGTAAGTTTTATTGTTTTTTATTTTACTCAGAGGAAACAGGAATAATTATTATTTATTTTTTTTCTTTTATTTTTCATTTCAATTTAATTTTCATTCGACTTTTTTTTTAAGGAGTCCCCATTATGGGAAATCGGGGGTTAAATGGGAAAGGAAGGGTTTTGTTGAAGGCTTCTTAATCTCAAGACACAATGGCATGGCATGGTGTGTGCTATGTGTGTGCCGTAAATATATAAATATGTGCGTGTTATGTAATTTAATTCAATAAAAGAAATTTTACACTCGCAACAAACGAGGAAAAACTTCTTTTTTTTTTTTGTGGTTCAAAAGTGTTGGATAATAATTAAGTGCAATAATTATGCGTTTATAAGTTAGTGAAATTAATTTCTGGAATTATAACGTTAGGGAGGAAATTTTACTTGACTTAACATAAATAATTGGTATGCAGCTACAAAATTAAGAGAGTGTTGAAAATTGTTTGAATTTGATGTGGGTGTGGGTAACGGGGACTCCCATGATAAATTGATGTGATTTTAAAGCATTCTGTCTTAAAAATGGGATTTAGCATACAATACGCCACCCAGAATAGTTAATTCTTTTTTAGTAGGTACCCTTAAAAAAATTACAAAATGTCATCCTCTCGTTTCAAAAAAGATTTGTAACACAATTGAAGAAATTTCTAGAAGTTTTTTTTTTTTTTTAAAAGTAAAAATTTACAAAAATACTTATATGTATGTACTTACTTTCTAGGAACTTTAAATAAGTAGAAAATTTTAAAATATATAAAGAGTGGGCGTGGTTAGGGGTACAAAAGTGGGCTGGGGAAATTAATTAAATTTAGTAAAGCACTTTACGTATCAAATTTACTAAAAACAAAGTAAATAATGCAATTTTTTACGTGTATTTTTTGTCTTAAGTTGAAATTTAACAAGTTATTCCAAGAAATAGAAAACAATTCACCTTAAATATAAAATGGCGCCCAACGCTTTAGCGCTACGCCATCAAAAATTGCACCAAGCCTTATACATATACAAAGGTAGCGGATATTCACAAATGATCTTGTAAGTTATTTAAATTCGTATCGAGGGTAAAACCCTGGATATGTATAAACTATAAGTCCAGGCAGGTATTAACATCAATTAAGTTATTTTCTATACTGCGAAGCTAAGAGCATTTCCCGACTCCCGAGTAATAAGTACATATACCTACATTTGTCTAATAACAACAATAATTCAATTGAACTAATTTATGAATCATTTTAGCTCCCGTCCTTCTAGAGGAAATGTTTTAAATCCCAATTATTTATATGGCTATGGAATACTCCTAACTCAGAATAAAAATTATATTGTAAACGTTTTTTTTTTTTCTATTACATATATGTACCTATATCTGCCAACCTTATATAGTGAGTGTAAGTCTGTGTGCTTGACATAAAATTCCAAAAGTCTTGACTTTCTGTACTTTACAGGAAGAGTGCAAATCCTGACACATCCGTTCCATCCTTTCCCAACTCTTACCTGAAATGTTAGAAAATTTAACTGCGTACATTTTATTCGTCCCTAAACGATTTCAAATACACACACACACACACAAAACTTAAGAACTTGTTTTCTGTTCATCAGCCTTAGGAATGGTTCTAGTGGTGCTATATAGACTTTTCTGTGCTAACACGTTAACTTTTAGCCCTATAGGAATGGCATTACAATGGCAACGCCACAACTTTCCAAAGAGACACCTCCAACTTCTCTGTGCTGATGCTGCTGTTGCTATTTGAAAGGAAGTTACACTGACATGGCTTTGATATAAGTCCTGTCCAGCCCACACACAACCATATACATAGCACGTCAAACTTGCTCTCTGCTTCTTGAGGACAACATCGCCGCCGCCGACGGCGACACAAGGCGACGACGACAAGAGGATAAGGAAAACGACACGACACACTGCAACATTGATGCGTTTTGGGTCTTATACCTACCAGTCTCCAATATAGCAATGGTGTTTTATTAAAATTCATTTCAGGACATTTTCTACTAGTGTTTTGGTATATAGAAATCCTTTCATCTTCCAAGCGGATACAATGTCCCTGGTAAATATTCAGGACAACAAAAAAAAAAAAAACTAGAAGTGAAACAAAAACTAACAAACTACCCATCACTAGCCGGCCAAAATGTGGAGTGTGGTGTATAAGATACCTACTTGTAGTTATGGCCACAAAGGATATCATTCATGAATGTCCTCTTAAATTATTTTATATTGTCCTTTGTTGTTCTATGCAGCGGGGGTGGTTCGATGGTTGGATGGTTGGACATCATTGCAGTCAGTCGAAGTGGATGTGTTGTCGTTGTGTTTATAAGTTAGTATAGTGGAACGCAATAATATGAGGTACTAAATCTTAAATGAGAATCAACATAAATTGGTCTCCATTTCTTATCTATGGCTATAGCTATATATAGCTCCTTATATTATAGAAGAGGATGGTTTTTATTTCGGGAGAGAGTGTCTAATGATTAAGGACTCTGTTCCGTTTCGAGATTGTAATAAAATTTTAGATAAAGAAAGATAAATTTGTAGTTAAAGTGCTTTAAAGTGTGTTGACATTAAAAGATAGAAGACATCATTTTTTTTATGTGTCTATTAATATTTTTAACTAAGGCCAGGCGCAAACCTGGTAATTGCAAAAATATTAGGTTGATAACAAGGATAGCTACTTCGATGGAACTTTTTCGAAGACAAGAGATAATCTTGTTTTGTCAATTCCACTCAAGAGACAGAACCCTTGAAAAGTGTGGTATGATGGACCTTTGGCTTGACAGGCCTAAGGACTAACCATTACGCCACGGGCTACCACCGTAAGGATTCCAGTGGTAAATTGTAGGTCCCCTTCATTCCAAGCGAATAAATAACAGGCACATATGAGATCCTAGTAGCCTATGGCGTAATGATTTGTGCGTAGGACTGTTACGCCAAAGGTCTTGGGTTCGATTACCAGCCTATTCCACTAAAAAACAGAAATTTTTCCCACGGGGTAACTGCCTCTTGTGAGAAATTGATATATCCTCCAAAAGAATCCATTGTCATGAGAATTTTTTTCTCACCTTAGCTGATACACGAGCTGTCACGACACCAATTTATTTATTATATCGTATCCTAGGGGCAATGGCATTGAGGCTCTCAGTGTCAAAGTGTATAATCTGACCATCCTTGCCATCAATATAAATATATGTACCTAGTCGCAGGTAGCAGTGGGTTTGATCTTTGTCAATTATTTTAAAAATGTACATTTATAACCTGATTTAAAGGGGGAAGGGTCCTGTCATACGGCGACATTTTATATTTATATAAGTGTGCTGTGTTATGACACACATTTCCTTTGCTCAATTGTATGAAAGTATTAAGACTGTACATATAAAAAGTAATAAGTTGATTTGAAAAAGTGGCTAGCAATCTAAATAAAAAACCAAGCCTTCCCCAACATCAGCTAAATTTAAATTACTATAAATGGCATAAATGGCAACTTATTTTTAATGTCAATTAATCAAAGCAATTAAGCAAACAAAATCCCCAAAACAAGATCTGAAAACTAACTCAAACAAAAGAAAAAGTTGGGACAACAAATCGCCAGGAGGTCGTTTGATCTAAAAACTGATTTTCAACAACATATATGTACTTCACTATTAATAAACTCAAATTAAATATAAATTATTTTTAATCTGCGAAATAAGTGCGAAATCTTATCAAAATAAATAAAACAAAAAGTAATTTTGTGTTAATTAGCTAATTCATGGTTTAAAGAGTAATTAAATTAAAATCTTAGATTTTCCTTTAAAGTTTTTAAACACTTTTATGGGAAATACCGTTATTTTTGGTCATAAGAATAATTTTTATTTAAAATCTGCTAGATATTGTTAAATAAATGCCAAATGTCAAGTTTTATTAAAATCGACCAAATTGTTTTCGAAGTATTAAGTTTTCAAAAAAAAATTTGAAACTTTTTTTTTTTTTAAATCCAAAAAAGAAAATGAAAACTTTTTGAAAAATTCTCTAAAAAAAATTGATCAAATTCAATTGAATAATTTTTGAGAAAATTTAAAATCAAAAAAATGGTTCTATAAAAGGTACCATTTATAACCATTTTTCGGAATCTTTTTTTTAAATGGTAGCCCTTTTTGAAAAAAAAATTACTGGATTTTTTTTTTAAGTTGTGAGAACGTTTTTGGGAAAAATGAGATTTTCATTATTACCGTTATTTTTGGTCATAAGAATAATTTTTATTTAAAATCTGCTAGATATTGTTAAATAAATGCCAAATGTCAAGTTTTATTAAAATCGACCAAATTGTTTTCGAAGTATTAAGTTTTCAAAAAAAAATTTGAAACTTTTTTTTTTTTAAATCCAAAAAAGAAAATGAAAACTTTTTGAAAAATTCTCTAAAAAAAATTGATCAAATTCAATTGAATAATTTTTGAGAAAATTTAAAATCAAAAAAATGGTTCTATAAAAGGTACCATTTATAACCATTTTTCGGAATCTTTTTTTTAAATGGTAGCCCTTTTTGAAAAAAAAATTACTGGATTTTTTTTTAAGTTGTGAGAACGTTTTTGGGAAAAATGAGATTTTCATTTTTCGCTAAAAAAAAAATTGTACGGCAGGTACCGTTATTTTTGGTCTTAAAAAAAATGAAAAAAGCGTGTGGGGGGAATTCCCAAAAAACGCTAGGAACCAAGTTTAAAGAAAATCGATCCACCCGTTTAGGTTACAGCCGAAAGGACAGACATACGGACAAACAGAATTGCGAGACTCACTTTCTTCGATCAAAATCTCTAGTTCGAGTTTTTTACGAATCCATAACATGCCATATAAATAGTACCTATAAATTGCGAGTAAAAAGTAACGCATGCAAAGCGCCAAATGATGAACAAGAAAATCCAAAAAACTAACCTGTTGTAATTTTTTTTGTTTGCTATCTTAAATCCTAGATTGACACTACTATTATTTCTGATTAATATTGATTCATTTTCAAATCCATTTTTTATACTATCAATTATAGAGAACAAAATTATATCCTTCGATGACGATTGATGGAATGACGCAATTTCGATAGTTGATCTACCATTACTAAAATTAAGTAGAAAACAGAACAAAGCACTCAATCATTTCTTCAATTTGCCAAAAAAATAAAAACTATATAATGTATACTTATATCGATGTCCTATAATATTTGTAGTGTAGGTACTCTTTCAGAAGTCGAAAAAAAAAAATAACTAACCCACAAAACTTTTTTTTCTGAAATTTGTTAACAGTCTTCGTTTCGTTTCCTTATATATCGTCGTGCTCGTCGTCGTTTGTTCGTTTATATAGATTCATTCCTTGGGGTTATCAATTTTGTATGTGATTAAGTTTCTGTCGTCTGCATTGGCAAACTTACTTTATTTTCTCCACAAAAAAAAAAAAAAAAAAAAACTTTAGTTCAATTCGATATTTTTTTTCTTGTCTCCCTCTCCATCTTATCCCATAGGAAGATAAAAATCACAGCGGAAAATGTATTAGGTTTGTCATTTAGATCTTTTCCATTTTTATCTTATTCTTTGAGAATTTCTTCTTTTTTTGTCAATAAATCGCGAAAAAAAGAATTTGTTTTTTGACTTTTGGGAGAAATGACAGACAATCACTTAATGAGAATTTATTGGATATCTCTGTATGGAAAAATTAGGAGAAAATAAAAAAGATTTTTTCTTCAAAGAGATGAAGTTTATTCTTTAAGGAATACGAAAAAAGTCACACCTCATTGAATAATGTTTTTATAAACAATGATATTTTAAGAAGGAGATCAGGAAATAAATAATTTATACATAAAATATAACATTTGAGGTACATGGAGGACTAGGGCTTAGTCAGGTAGTGACTGATAACTCAGTCAGTCGGAAGGAATGGAATGGAATGGTATAATGGAACAAATATGACGATTTGCCAATCGTGAAGATCAAGAATAAAAATTACGGAAATAATACTAATAATTATTGTACAACCTAAGTTTATAAAAGTGTTCCATTACATATTTTCTCTTATTTTTAAACTATTTATTTCCTAACTGGGCGATTTTTAATTCAAGCTTGAATTATGGATATATGTAGGTTAAGAACGACATGACATGTCAATAGGATTTTTTTTGATTTTTTATAGATTAGTTTAGAGAATGAGGCTACTCAAAGACCGATTTTACTTTCCTTAACCAATATCTTCGTGGAAGATAATTTTAAATCACAGATGTGATTAAGAAAGTTATTTATTAACGAACATTATTTTTTTCGTGCAGGTTTGCATATTATAGGTACATATAAATAATATTTCCTAAACAATAAAAATTAAACCGAGAATGGTTTATAACTATAATGTTTATATTTAGCACAAAACTAAAGAAAATACTTTGAAATATTTATAAAAAACCAAGCTGGTAACTCGCAATTATAAAGCACGATATATTGCAGACAGGATTGAACTTGATTTAAATCAACGACGCAGTTTTCCCTTTCAGAATTCTTACTTTTGTAATCTTTGTTTTTATATTTTATTATTGTTGGTAAAACACTTATCCAAATGCACTTACCATGGCATGCACAAACATGATTTCAGATACATATTTGATTAGGTACCTATAACTATATCTATTCTTTCATATACATATATGTTGGTATACAATTATACATTTACAGCACTTTAAAATAAATTAAACTCACTTCACTTATATTCACAAAACAAAAATATTTAATACAATTATCAACGAGATTTAAGAAAAAAAAAAGAAAAATATTTTAAGAAACGAGACAACCGCACTGCTCAAATCACACTGAAGGAATAACAAAAAAGTTTATGAGAAATCATTCACAATTATTAACTTTGATTCGAGCTTCGCTAAGCTGCTCTCTCTCTCTCTCTCTCGACATCGACATTCAAATTAATTAGATCTACAAATCAATCAAAAAGCTTTGTTTTTCTCTACAAGAGGTCGCTTTAAAATGATCATAGAACAGAACACAGAACACTATTGATTTAATTCAACGACGCAGTTTCACTATACAATCTTCTTCGACATTTGTAGCCGAATCTATTAAGAAATTTTAAAGCCTTCTTAACATTAAAATACCTCTAAATAGCTCTTAAGTCGGAAATCGGTATCTATAATCAATTTTAACATTTAAGCAACGTTACTTAAAGGCCTCTTAACTTAAACGCCATCCATCGCGTTTAAAGGTTATTTAAAGCCCTCTTAAATATATTTTGACATTTGGGAAGAATTATTTTTGTTTATTTATTATAGAAATATGTACATACATTTGAACTTATGAATGTAGGCAGAATTTTCAATTTTTTTGTTTTTATTAAAGTGGGCAATGTATAAGTATTTGTGATTGTATTAAATAAGTTGACTTGTAAAATAAATTTTTGCGCTTTTTAAATATTAATATCAAAAGGTTCACAATTAAACAAAAGAAATTTACGAAAAAAAAAGACATCATAAAGCAAAATGGAGTCGGGTTTCTAATTTTCTATCTTTTGCTTTGGACTATACATCCAGTTGCTTCTCTTTCCCTCTTATTTGGTAATGAGCTCGTTTTTTGTTTACATTTTTTTGGAAGCTGTCAAAAAAAACAGCCTAAAAGTATGCAATTTGTAGATTCGTTTACGTTACGTGACAAAATCGTTGTTTAGTTAAGTATCAATGCGAAACCGATTATAGATAAGAATTTAAGTGATGTTATTTAAACGCAATTTAAATATTTAAGCGCACTTAACTAAATGACATCTAAGAGACGTTTAAAGGAAATCACTCTTATTTTGTATGTGATAGTGATTTGACAGACATGACATGAAAAAAAAAAAAAAACGAATGCCATAAATTAAAAATGGATTCTCAAACCGATCGTCCGTCCACTTCAGGTAAACAAAAATTTATTATTTTAGTATGAAATGACAGTTCAGTGCTCAAGTGTGTTTCATAATTAAATCTGACGGCTCTGATAGCTCAGCCTCTGCTTAGAGCCAAAAAAGAAAAAAACGCCTTGACTACGTCGTCGTTCGATCTACAAATAAAAAAAAAATTGCTCTTCTCTCCAAATGATGATCACTATTAAAATTGCTATTGCCATGGGGTGAAGTGATTATAGCCTGGTTCACAATGCGACGAGAAAACAGCTCATGTCGTAGTCGTAGTTATCAAATCAATTATTTTAAGCAATGATATTATTCAAGCACAGAAAATTGAGAATAAATGGTTTGGAATGTTATTTTTATTTTATTTGTAAAAATTCAGTTCTCGACGTAAAAAATTTTGCCGCATTTGAGGAAGAACGATTTTACAACTCTCTAGACTTTACAACTAGATGCTAGATTCGGTGTAGCGGCTAGAGGCATGCGGTAAGATTTTATCTCGGCTTGATCCTAGCGGCTAGATATTAATGGCTATATTCTAATGGATAGACGCAAGCTGCTAAATGCTGGTGGCTGGAAGCTAGTGGCTAGATTCAAGAAGCTTCGTACTAGCTTGGCTAGATGCTAGTGGGTAAATTTATTTGGCTAGGTTTTATCGGATGGATTCTAGAGGTTGCATTTGCATTCTAGCGGATAAATAACACATTTTTTTTTTTAATGGCTTAAGCTGAACCGCTGGGGTTCATTCACTAGACTAGACTAGGTGTGACTACGCTATTTCGGCACGTTATATCACCAAATTATAATAAGTGAGATCCGGTGATGTAATTTGCATTAAAAAAAAAACTGAACAAATCCCTTTTGAATGTTATTTCCTGAAAAAATGGTGACAATTTAATTTTATAAAAATCCAGAATCCAATGTTAACCTGATTCTATAAAGCATCAAGTCTTTGTTTTTAAATCAATCTTCCTCCGAGGGTCAAATGTCTAATGTAAAACTCTTCTTTTACGAGGTTCATCACCTCCATAAGTTATGCAATGGTGAAATGGGGTTGTGAAAACTTACAATCGCCCTATAGTTCAAGGACTATGGAGGATTTATCAGCTTCCGCCTACGAAATGTAGATTTTGATTTTTTTCTTTTTTTTGCTAACATTTTCCACCAAACCAAAAAAAAAATATTTAATGATTTAAGTACATATTTCCCTAACCAAACCTTGTTACACGCAATCAAAAGAATCTAATTACATTTTTAAATAAAAGACAAACAACATTTCTACTTGGTGATGGTATAGCTAAACTTTTCAATATTCTTCTTAAAGAAAAGTTAACATTTTCAAAAAAAATCAAAATCAAAATCTACTCTACCCACTCTCCACATCCTGCACAAACAAAAAACAAAAAGAAAAATCATATCCCATCAGCAAATTTTAGCACTTTTAAGATTTTATGATTCTTAAAGAAATTGATAACATCCCTGAGCTAATCACTTAAAACTTAAAAAAAAGACGGTAGGTACTGCAAAGCTAAAAGAGAATTTTGTAAAGTGTGTGAAGCTTTTAACCGCATCGAGCAAACTTTTTAATGAAATAAGAATTTTTTTCTCTCATTTTTTTTGTTTGCCTCCATAAAATCCTTCCAAAAGAAACCTATGTATATTATAATCAAAGTTTTTGTGTGTTGATATGTTGACCGGGGTTCGGGGGTAGTTATATAATTCTTATATAAGCACCGACCTTGCTGATCTGCGATTAAATTTGATTTAAGGCGAACGTGGGTTTGAATAATAAAAAGGTTAGCTCTATGAACTTTTGTGTGCGATAAAGGCAAGAAACATAAAACTGTGTTATCGGGAATATAAAGGACATTTTAAGCGTGCAAGCGGAGTGTTTCTTACAAAATTTCAAAAAAAAAGATAAACAATCCTTAAGGCGTTGGTTTTGGTTAACTTATACCTAATCGTCATTTCTTATCTTATCTTTCGTGAAGACTTTTCTCGCTTCTTTTGCGAGTGTCCTTGTATTGAAAATAAACAAAAAAACAAACATTTTTTATACAATTTTTTTTAGCATGACCCAGTTGCCTGATAAACATATAAATATGTATAAGTCATCTAAGGTCGCACCTGTGTTTTCACTTTGCGCTTTTAAATGAAACAATGTGTGCATTTACATACTTTACTTGACCTGGGTCAATTACAAACACCATTTACGTGATATCAAACATATGCACGCAAATAAGAACTCGCAGTTATTTCATGCTGCAACATCGTAATTTCCACGACTTTTCTTGCATCATATGCGTCCCCTAGAAATATAAAAAAAAAAATTGTATGTGTTTCGCATGTTGAACGTGTTCACGGTGAACAAAGCACAAAACGGTTAGAATATAGGTAGGTGTGTTTATAGTCCAGTGGATGGAAAGTGGTTGGAAAAGGACAAAAATATAAGTATATAAACGTCCAAGAGTGTAGGAGTGAATTATGTTGTCAGCAGACAGCAGCGAGAGCTGCTAATGTGGCAGTGGCACTCTTAGCCAAAATGTGGAATTAATTTTGCTCACGGGTGCATGCGAGTAATTGCAACAGGATGGACCTTCAGGACTTCTAGGTTGGTGCACACATATTTATACTTATGTACATATATATAAAATGATTTCTTTTATTTTCTTTTTCACGCTTTCGTAAGTCGATAAAAAGTCGGGTTAACAAGAAAGTTGAAAGAAGCGTTTATATAAAAAAATGTTCAGTCAAAACTATCAAACATAAAGAGCCTTCCAATAGAGACTTTCGAACTTTGACAGTTGATAGCGACCATAATTTTGAAGCTACATACATCTGACAAATTGGCTGTCATTTATTCAGCTTGTTTTGCCAAATCACCATGGAAGGACATAGTGTTCAAGAACACGTGCAAATGATTTAATTGTTCTATCAAAATGGGTGTTCTGTTCCGACAACTTTTCGCGCGCTTCGCTCATTTTACGGTCTCCCTAATCGTCCTACTGAGGGGACTATTTGCAGTGTGGTGGATAACTATGAGTCCACTGCTTCAGTAAACGATCAACCAACACACCCGTTTATTGGCGGAACGCAAGATCTGCCGAAAACATCGCCGCTTTCCGTGAGAATCCGAGGCAGTCAATTTCACGTCACTCACAAGAACTTGGCCTTTCGCGGACCACAACTTAGCGAATTTTGCGTCGTGACTTCTGACTGCACTCGTATAAAATTTAGCTGACACAGGAGCTGAAGGTAAATTACCATAGACAACGGCGCACGCGTGTTCGCTGAATAGGCTCCGGAGTCTGGAGCAGTTGGAAACTGACCCTAATTTTCATCAAAAAATCATCTTCAGTGATGAGGCCCATTTCTAGATGAATGGATGAATTCTGTTGAATTTGAGACGATATCAATCCACATGATTCAGATCCAAGAGCGTCGAATGCATCCCGAAAAAGTTATTGTTTGGTGTAGATTTTGGGCTGGCGGCGTCATCGGTCCATATTTCTTTGAGAACGACGTTGGTTAGGCCATCACCGTCAACTGCGAGCGCTATAGGTCAATAATTACCAACTAATTATCAACTTTAAACAGGACGGTGGCGCTACGTGCCACACAGCTCACGCCACATTGGAAGTTCTGCACGAGCGATTCGAGGGTATGGTCATCTAATGTAGAGGCGATGTGAACTGGCCAACGAGATCGTGCGATTTGACCCCGTTAGACTTTTTCTTGAGGGGTTTCCTGAAGTTGCAGGTCTATGCGAATAAGCCACAAACCACTTAATTTTTGGCTCATCACAACAAAACACAGAAAGAGGGTTGCAAGTTACTAGACTCACGGTGACGAGCTGTCACATCGCCAAATTTTGTATTTATTAGTTTATTCGAACTTCTGATAATATTGTCAGATATTTTGTGGAAGCAAAATTACACATTTTCCTGTACAACTTTTAAGGACTTATTGAAAAGGATCCTATATTTTATTTATGTAAAATGATTCCTGCAATAGTAACTGTATCACTCTTTTAATTTTTACTAGAAGACTATCTCTATACCAACACCACGTGCCAGCTCTTAACTTTCATTAAATAAACGATGTGCAGTACTGAGAGTGGATGGATATACCTACTAAAGGCCACACAACCTTTCTAACCCTTTAGAAAATGTCCATTAATATAAAAAATATATATATATATATATACACAGGCACACTAGCTATAGTGCCCATTAATTTTTGCTACTCACGAAAGTCTTAATCAACACGTAGGGGTGTTTTTTTTTTTTTTTTTTTTTGTATTCTTATTTATTTTTGTATCATCCTTCGCTCTATAAATAGTAGTTGCTCCTTTAAAATGGAGATATTGCTTTATTTTTATTTTAAATCTACGTGAGTACACGTATAATCCTCGTTTGAGTTAAAAACTTCATAGAGAAATACAGACCAAAAGGCTGTACGAGGGAGGGGAGGTAGAGGGTTGGCTGTGGTAAGAGTTCGGTGGTTATGTGGTTGCACCCCTCAAAAAAAAAAAAAAAAAAAACCCTCAATGTCGTGGTTAGAAAAGCATATCATTATCAAGGCGTGAATTTCATTTATTTATCTTTTGAAAGACAGAAAAAAAGAAAAGAAGTAGAAAATACCTCTTGGCATCAACATAATTTTCAATTTAGATGCAACACACGACTGTTTAAGCGGGATTATGCTTAAAATGCTTATTTATTTATTTTTTTTTTTTAATTTTTCTATTTATACAATTTCTTGCTCCTTTGATTATCCTTAATAAATTATGTATGCCTGTATGATTTAATATAAACATTGATTTAAATTCTTTAAAGGAAGTGGATTAACTTATTTTCAGTTAGAATTTGATATAAAAATAATTTAAAATTTTTTATTACAATTTTTTTTTTTTCACAAAACATACAAATATAAAATTTTTACAAATCCTTTTTAGACAGTTAAACAAAATTTATGGTACAAATTAATGTAGCACGATATAAATTTGCCATCAATTGCTTCACAGGAGGTATAGGAGATATCTATGATGTTGTATGTGTATGTATATCTCAAAAAACCTCGAATGCTCGAATTCAGTTCACTGCGCGTATATCCTGCCTGAGGATCTATAGGTTTGAATTTTTTTTTTTTTTTTATTATTTTGAACAAACTACCATATGAATCGATTTGGTGTGCAAAATTATAGATTTCTATACTGTTGAATATATATTTCTCTATTTCCAGCAAAGAGTATATACATACATACATATGTAGGTATGGCATGGATACTATATCTTTCTGTTGCGCGTTGGCTCACAAAAGGAAATTGCCAGGATGCAATGCGACGTATACTCGTCGTATATCTAAAATGAATGTGTGCAACCAGCACGGTAGGTGGCAAAACAATTAATATTTATTGCATAGTTCGTTAACTGTTCGAAATATAGCAGAATGCAAAAAAAAAATAAAATAAAAAAAAAAAATAAAACGGGAAACTGGGACCAAATTTATTGAATAACAAATTGATATTATTTCAGTATCGTTGTTGTGAGTACAAAAAAGGATTCAAGGATATTTTTTGGGAGATTGAAATTATTTTGTTTGTTAGAGTTAGAGGTGGGAATTGTGGTAGTGATGTGTATATAAATTTTTATTTTAAAGGAATTCTTTTGGACACAAAAATAATAATAATAATAATAAATTTAAATAACATTATCCGAGTCAAGGATTATAGAAACTACATATAAAGCATATTTAATTAATAGTCTGTTTTTAAAATTGAATTTTAAAGGAATTTGTATGCTCATTAAAAATATTAAGGTCATAATGCAGTGCATTTAATTAATATGATTTTTTGTTCAAACTTTTATATCTATAGAAAAAAATATGTTTCCCAATAAAATTAATAGTTTTACCAATTTAATAATAAATATTTATGAAGTTATTTTTAAACTAAAAAATTGTCCAATTTAAGCCATACCTACATATATTTATATTTTAATCATTTTCTTTTATTTTTAATAAAGTTAAAAAGTCAATATTAGCCCAGAAAAATATGAACAAAAAAAAGATTCAACTTCGAAAGGGGGTTTTGTGTGATAAAATATTAGCAGTTAGGCTGCCAAGATTTACTTTCGCACCATCATTATTAATATTGAAGGTTTGAATGAACAACAAACACTTAGGTATGTATATGAGCTACCACCAAGTTTGTATAGGCCGGAAGGTCCTTAATTAGGACTTATTTTTTAATTCAATTCAATTCAATTCAATTCAATTCAATTCAATTCAATTCAATTCAATTCAATTCAATTCAATTCAATTCAATTCAATTCAATTCAATTCAATTCAATTCAATTCAATTCAATTCAATTCAATTCAATTCAATTCAATTCAATTCAATTCAATTCAATTCAATTCAATTCAATTCAATTCAATTCAATTCAATTCAATTCAATTCAATTCAATTCAATTCAATTCAATTCAATTCAATTCAATTCAATTCAATTCCAAAATAACCTAAAATACAATGGAAAAGTTACACGGCAAAAAAAAAGGAAAAAATTAAATTAAAAATATTTCAAAAAATTTAAATAAATCCCTTCGTGGATAAATATTTCAAATGCTTAATACAAGTAAGTACCAACAAAATTATATTATTTCCTCTTTATATAAAGTGTTAATTTAAACACATGATTTACACTTCATCCTATCAATTAAATCTACTTTATTTATATTATATTATTTCAACACCAAAAACCACTTTTGTATAATACTAACAACAATACCTTCACTACAAATACTAAAATATATGTAACATACTATCAAATTATTTCAGCTCAATTTAAAATACAAAATTTAAGATAAAACCACATACCAGATACCAAAACAATCCTCAAAATCATTTGGTCGAATTCACTTCTAAAAACCCAACCAAATTAATTTACGACAAACATATATCGTAAAGCTCCCCATTTCTATAGCTAGGTACCTCTATATAAGCTTAGCTATAACTTACACCAAAACGGAAGTGTTATATTCAAATATTTAGTTTTGCTTCATAAAAAATACAAATTAAAAAAAACTTTAAAAAAAAAAAACAATCCAAACTTAATATCTCGTTTTTGTCCAAAACAGATCGAATAAAACTCACATAATGTTCAATCAACAAAAATCTCCCTTTTATACCACAATAGTAATTAAAAACTAAATTCAATCGGCCGGCCATTGGAATCAATCAAAATTATTTAGTTATAACCGCATTACGTTCATCATCAGTGTGAGGGTCCTTCTGACCATCACCACTGCAATGAAAATGCAACAAAAAACCTCATCCAATATCATCAGGCAAGGCTCTATGATGATGATGATGATGATGATGGTTGGTATATCCTTGTACATCCTGATGCATGCGGCAATTATGTATATTTCCCATCTCTTTACATTCACATCATGCGAAACATTTTGGCAAAATTTAATTTGGCCAACAACGCTTTTTTACAGTTCAATGATTCTCTGGTAAATTGCAATTAACGCATTCTATCCATCCATATTCCAAACTCCATCATTATACTTATATATGTACATTTCACAATCCAATGCCTTTCTGACCATCTGGTTTGAATGAGGTACTTTTTATTATCCCTGATTGTGCTCATTTATTCGATTGCAGTTATGTATATAGGAGAGAAGATGAATTTAAGAACATTCCTGTCCCGGAAATGAAAGGAATGACTAACATCCCTGGTATCCTGTGGGGTCTGCTGCTGCTGCTGCCAAGTGATATGCTCTTTCATTTGTGCGTGTAAGACAAATGATACCAATTTGCATCTCTTGTTCTTGTTTTTTTTTCTTCTTCTTTTGCGAACAAACTATAACGAATAAGGACGACAAGAATATGAACGATATACCAAACGAAGACGACGACGACGCCGACGACGCCGACGACGCCGACAACGATCACAAAAGGAAACATTCCAATTCAAGTTGAAATATATTCCTAGTGATTTCGTCTTTAATAGACAATTTCCGCGGCTCACACACAGACACAGCCACACTCACACACCCACAGAAAAAAAAATGGAATTTGAGATATACATAAATAAGATCCTTATAGGACAAAAGAAAGAAAGTTTCTTCTTTCACATATATGTATACAACTCTATGAGGGAAGTATGAACCTACATATACACATAGAAAAAAATAAGGCTCTACTATAGTTTTACAAAACTCTAGATTCGTGTTCATTGAGAGAAAATGACCGTTTTGTTTGAATAACGTGCACATTATGGTACTTTGTCATCATTTTTCCTTATAAGTGGACAGGAGCAGAAAATGTTCCTAATGGTTTTGGCCAAGAAGTGACAATGGACGGAGGCTAGGAGATGATGGTAATAAGGAGAGGAAATGTTCTTTGAATGATACATTTGTATGATTATTTTTTGTTCTTTGTCATTATAATATGTATGTAGTTAGAAGGGAAGGAAATTCAACACCAAAAATAGGATAAAGGATGATTTGGAGCATATTTGCAAAAAAATATACCTTACATACCTATAGGTATAATTTTATGTCTTTATATTCAATATGTCAGCATGGTTAACGGCGATATAAGCCATACCAATTAGACTTAAGTTTAAACATAATTGAATGATGTTACGAAATAATAAAGACTCATTCAAACTACACTATAAGTGCATTCAAACTACACTATAGGTGAAAGATCAACTGATGTGTTTGCAACTTAAAAAAAAAAGATGAAAACACTTTTGTCAGAAAAGCCAGTTAAAGGTTCGGTAACTCTGAGTGTGGAAAATTTTTAGCAGCTACTTATTGTTTTTTGGAGCATTCAAGGAAAATATCTAGTAAAATCAACCAGAAATTAACCAAAAACTAATTACAAATTAACCAAAAACTAACCAGAAATTAAAAAAAAATAACAAAAAACCAACCAGAAATTAATTAAAAATCAACCAAATAACTAACCAAAAACTAACCCGAAATTAATAAAAAGTTAACCAAAAACTAACCAGAAGTTAATCAAAAATTAACCAAAAATAAACAAAACGGATTTTAATGACTTTTTGAATCAAAACAAGTTGATTCAAATCTTCATGATTTTTACCAGTTATTTCTTGTTTGTTGGAGCGTTCAAGAAAAATATTAAGTAAACTCAACCAGAAATTGACCAAAAATCAATCAAAAACTAACCAGAAATTGACCAAAAATTAACCAGAAATTAACCAAAAATTAACCAAAAACTAACCAGAAATTAACCAAAAATAAAACACCTATCAGGTTGTTATTTTTTAACACGCTTGATCTTGTACAATATTTTAATGACTTATTGAATCAAGACAAGTTGCTTCAAATCTTGTTGGAGCATTTTAGGAAAACATTTAGTAAAATCAACCAGAAATTAACCAAAAATTTACCAAAATCTAACGAAAAATTAACCAAAACTAACCAAAATTTAACCAAAAATTAACCAACAATAAACCACTTATCAGGTTTTTATGTTTTAATACGGTTGATCATCTACAAGATGTTAATGTCTTTTTAAATCAAACAATCTACATGACACCTTATAGTTTCACACTACCTTTAAAAAATAATCATGTTAAATTAACATGGAAATCTAGATAAATTAACTTGGTAGTAATAGTCGTATTAAGATTCCGCGAGGATAGAGATGGGACCATAATTTTGTCACTGCTCATTTGTGTAGTTTACATGACTTTTTTCAGTATTAAACACGTGACCTTGTTACATTTACATGAGACTCAGGATAAATCAACATGTTACAGTGTTATTTTAGATCTTGATTTAGAAAACTGTTTATTATATTTTACTGCTAAATTAAAAAGAATTTCTTAGTTTTAATTTACGTGTACCTTTGTCTATAATTCTTCATTCTTCAGACTTAATTAAATAAATACAAATTTTTAATTCTATGTACATATTTTGCTACCCCCTCTTAGCTGTGCCCAATGGTTATCTTTATCATCACCATTTTTTATCGATTTCTTATACATATTCTGTTTTTTTCGTAGTTATTATCTAAAAAACACCTTTTTTTTCTTTCCATCAACAAATTTCCTTAATAAATTTATTCATCCCTTCGACCTTCATAATTTGCCAACCATTTACCTTAAGCACTTTTTTGCATATCATACATATATACTGACTCAAATAAAAATCATAGATATATGTCAAGGAAGCTCAACAAATCTTTTTGTCATCATAATCATCTTGTAAACTTTCGTCATTTGAACACCCTATCTATCCAACTTTTTTCGTCCACAATCTGCCTTCGCTTTTCTCTTACTTTGAATAAAAGTTGTTGAATTCTTGAAAATCAACAAATCGCCAGGGGTGATATATTCTGACGGTTCTTCGTCCTTTTTCAAAACAAAACAAAAAATGAAAAAAATAAAAAAAGAACACAGAACACAGAGATGGAAATCTCATAAGTCCATGCACACTATCGTGCACAAAGTTTCTCGGTATC
The DNA here is from genome assembly GCA_951394125.1 of Epistrophe eligans. Taxonomy (NCBI): domain Eukaryota; kingdom Metazoa; phylum Arthropoda; class Insecta; order Diptera; family Syrphidae; genus Epistrophe; species Epistrophe eligans. The sequence continues at coordinate 107,454,077 of OX596028.1, forward strand.
CGGTCGTCTTGAAAATAAAATCACAAAAATTATGTTAATGTCGGTGAGTTTTATGATGATTCGTGAAAAAAATCATCTCTTTTTACCTGGAAAAGGGTACCTACCAGCGAAAAGATACGATACTCTTTTAGATTTGTTCTGGCTTCGGGTGATGAAATTTTTCATTTCCCTCCAGCCGTTGCTACTTTACCAGCATGGCACACAGATTGCTACTGCAAACAACAACACAAAAAAAAATAGCTTCTTTTTTTTTTCTTAAGCTAAAATGTTTGGCCATTCTAACTAAACAATTTTGTAATCAAATTTTCAACACAGAAACAACCTTTCCGAGCCTTTTCGCCACGTGATGTTATAGCTTCTTAAGGAGAAGTTTTGGATTCAGGAAAATTTGATAATTTTATAATATTCTCATTGGTATTTTTTTAAGCTTTCGAAAGATACTACCGCGTAAGTAAACACGACCTAATTTTTACCCTTATTCCTAAGCAGAGCCTTGGAAATTTGTTTTTTTTTTTCTCTTTGCAATAAACCATCCCTTGAAAAAAAAAAAAACAAAGAAAGTTCTTCCGCTGGAGCAGCCGAAAGGTACAAAATTATTCTTAAATTCGGTTAGGAGTCTTTTTTTTCTATCTTGAAATATTGTGCGTTGGGCGCCATCTAAATAAAAATTGCTTATGTTTTTAATAAATCACAAAGATAAACCGACTGATGTTAGGTATAGCATACGGGAATGGATAAAGTAACAGAGTGGTCTTAACAAAAAAAAAAAAGTTATACCTCTGGCGTTAACGGTAATATTTAAATAACTCGGCACGTATTTTAAAGCCACGGGGGGATTCGATGTGCTTATGAATATTGCAAAAGCTTGTTGTTGTTGGATAATATTTTAATCTAGAGCCGATTAAAATAATATAGAAAGTATACCCACTTTCTACAAATTGTTTAAAATACATTTATGATGATGAGGGAGATGCTGTTTGCCTGAAGACATAAACGAGTATATGTATGTATTATAACCACAAAGTGAAGGTTAAATAATATTTTTTCAAAGATAAAAATAGACTTATTGGCTGTCAGACAACAAAAGATAATAATTGACATCATATACACAAGTCGGATTTTATAAATAGCAGTCAAGATAGAAATAAGAAAATTTTTTTTCATATTTGGGAGGAGTCTCAAAAAAGAGTTTAAGATTGATTTATTATAGATATGCATGCTTTAAGATGGGGGGAATTTAGCATGTGCGTCAAGTTAGAATTATCACTTCAAAATTTTAAGGTTCTTAAATAAAAAATGTATTGTCGTAAATTCGTAGTGAAACAAAAAAAAACATCGCGTTCGTTTTTTAATAACTTGACAAGTACATTAAAACAAAAAACAAGCATCACATTTTGTTAAGTATTTCCCGATAATTATACTACAAATTTACGACGAGTACCTACTTACGCCCTTCTTTTTCTATTTTTAGTATGTTTTACTTTTTATTTTGAGGAGCGGTAATTGTAGTTCTACTGTCTTATAAGCATTACCAGGGATTAATTAAAAAAAAAAAATTTACGACAAATTTACGACAGTTAATCACAACTCCAAAATAACGAACGGATGGGGGGCGGGTGCGGTAATGCCAACATGACTGTCAAAATTGACATTACCAGGAATTATTTAAATCAAAAAATACAAGTGTACCATTTTTTTTCAAGACAAATTTACGACAGATTTACGCCCGTTAACGCCAGAGGTATCATACGCCATTTTTAATTTGACTTAATTCTAAGGAGTGATAATGCTAACTTGGCAGCAGTAGTTATTTTTTAAAAAAGAAGCGTATTAATTTTTTCTTTCACGAAAAATTTACAACAAATTCACGACAATTTACAACATACTCCATTTTTGTATTTGAGTTAATTCTTAAAGGTGATATTGCTAACTTGAGAGCAATGTCAATTTTTTTAACAGAAATTTTACGACAATTTCACGACAATTAATTAAATACACAATGCTAACTTGACAGCAGTGTTATTTAAAAGAAAAAGAAAATCCCCGAAATATTTACGACAAATTCACGACAATTAATAACATACTACATTTATTTATTTGATTTAATTCTGAGGGGTGATAATGATAACTTGACAGCAGGGGTTTTTTTAAAAAAAAAACAATGGGGTATATTTTTTCTTTCACGACAAATTTACGGCAGATTCACGACAATTAACGCAATACGCCATTTTTCATTTGAATTAATTCTAAGGGGTGATAATGCTTACTTAACAGCAGTGGTTATTTTTAAAAAAGAAGCGTGCCAATTTTTTCGTTCACGACAGTTTTACGACAAATTTACGACAATTAATCACATACACCATTTTTTTTATTTCAGTTAATTCTGAGGGATGGTAATGACAACTTGACAGCAGAGGTTATTAAAAAAAAACAATGGCGTGAAAGAAAATTACGACAATTTTACAACAAATTCGCCACAATCATTCCATATTATATATTAGAACCTTTACAATTTTGAAATGGTAATTCCAACTTGATGGACATGATTTTAGAAGCTACATTCTGTGAATAGAATTCTTTCATAAGCCCAAATCAGTATAAAAAATTCTGATTTTTCATTATTAAAGTTTCAGCTTTTTTTTTTTTGGCAATAAAATTTTAGAGCTTCACATTCATAATGTTTTATTGTTCTTGTTATAAAGAGCTTTTTATTTTCATTCGATTCTTTGGTGTCATAAAAATCATCTAAATTACTAAATGTCTATTTCGGCTCTATATAAGAAGCAAACATCATTTAAAATAAAAGCTTGTTTTTTTTTAATAAAACAGTATCCATAAAAAAAGGCTTATCTCACTCGCTGTAATAAAGCCTTTCTATGGGAACCAATTTTACTTTTTTTTTTTTGTTAAAAAGTATTGCTACATTAATTTTTAATATCTCCCATTTATAGCGAACACCAATGGACTACTTCCCTTTATTCCGCATAGCATTTCTATCATGATTTTCACTTCAACGCCTTTAAATAAGGATAAGCAAAGACAATAGCTTAACACTTTTAAGCATAAAGACACAGAACCATTATCAAAGCACGAGCAGCAGCAGCACAAGCAGTAGGTACATAGATACACATATAGCAGCAACTCCATCACTTTACACCTTGATGGCCATCATCATGATTTTCAATTTAACAATTTACACCTTTTATAGCCCAAGTTCTGTCGTCGCGTCCTCGTCGTCATCGGTCGGTCGTTCGTTGTTTCTGCTCAGACGAACCAGGAACGAAACGTACGAACAACTGACTAACTCTGACGCTGCCGCCGATCGGCATGAGGCTGAACTCGATTTTTTCAACGCTCATTCAATCGAAACTAAACGAATTTTATGAGATTTTCAGCTCTTTCGCGTGATACACCTTTTATAGCTCGCTCGTTGTTGCAATTACCCCTGTCTGTTCAGGATGGCATCGTCGACTTTGGCATCAGCTGGAAATATGGAAGCGACAACATCAACGACAAAGAAACAAGGACGACGATGGGTTGGTTTGTTATTCGTCCTGCATTCGTGATTCATAAAATTCATTTCACTGCTGCGAGATTATTGCTTTGATTTTTAAACGAGGACGAAAGGTTTTAAGTATTTATGGGTAATGCAGCGTATATAAAGGAGAATTTTTTATTTTGTTTTGCTGATCGGAAAAGGATATTTCTGTAATGTGGATTTTTTTTTTTTCACTTATATCTCGTCCCTATATTTCTGGATGTCCTTTTACATTTTAACATAGGCAAAGGATAAAAAATGATTCTATGCTCAAAAAACCCACCAAGCAACGCGGCTAAAGGATCTTTCATATTGTTCGAAAAAATTCAACTAATGCTCCTTTATAGATATTCTCTGCTTCTCTACGATGCGATGCTTAGGCTTCCGTATATATAAATCAGGACATCATCGATTTGAAATTGAATTGCATTTACCTAGGAACTGCACTGCTTCCAATCAACCACTGCTGCTGCCACCAAAACACGTAGGTACTATACAAAAAAAAAAAAAAAACTCAAATGGATGCGCATTCAAAACAAGATACCTCACTTTCCTGAAAATGAATCAGTGGTGGACGACGACGACGATGACGACGAAGAAAGACGGCCTACATGATATTGGTTTCCGAAAATGCGGTCACAAAGCACTTTTTCGGATAAAAAGGAAATTGTGGGAGAGCCGAACCAGCCATGATAGTCATTGCCACGCCATGCCATGCCATCCATTGCCAGGGCGAATTGCGGTATGTGTCTGTCGATGGCTTGGCCGAATCGAATATAGTTGGTAGGTAGGTATGTGCTGCCGGCCTAACGTGTCCTGTATCACATTTCGGTTTCGTTCTTTTGTTAGTTTTTTTTTATATATTTTTTGGGCTTTATTCTCGAGGGGGAAAATTGAGTTTGAATTTAAATCACTTTTTTTTTTGTCGATGTTTCATTTTGGTATTTTTTTTTTTTTTGGTTAGTTGGTTGGACAATGGTTTGGACATGTCAAGCGTTAGAATATTTTTAGGTCAGTGATTGTGACACAATGCAATGAACAGTTTAGATTGTGCCAATTATACGTTGTGTTATATATCGAATATAGTTCACAATAAGAGGCTTCGTGTTAAGCTGTGATTCTTGGCTGTTTTTTTTTTTTTTTTTTTATTCCACCATATGGTAGGAATTGGGGGCAAGGTTTTGTTAAAAGTTTACCAAAAAAATGAATAAATAAAATTATCACCTCAAAGAATTGAAAAGAATTTCATGGTTGGTGGGAGTTTAAACATAATTTTTATAGGTATCAGTTGACATTTGAAAAGTATATCCTTGAAAAATTTTAGCAATTGAATTTTTCGTATATGGTTGATCAATTACTTAAACTAATTGATCTTTTATTAACATTTTCTGAACTTTGACGTGGTATACTTTTTATTTTTTTTTTTTAGATTATTCAAAAAAGAAGGTATACCTAATGGTTAGTAGGTTAGTTGACATGAGACTGCCACGCCGCCGCAGCCGCCGCGCGCTGAAGGTTTTAGGATCGAATCCCTCAACGTAATGCCACTTTTTTCACATTTACGTCTTCTTGAGAGGAAGTGTTAAATCCTTCAAGAGTATTTTTTTGTCATGAAATATTGCTTATTTGGATTCGGCAGAAAATTCATATCATATCTGGCAACAACATACTTACAGGAATAGTTGAAAGTTGTAAGTTACTAGGATCTTGTTCTATACGAGCAAATTTATTTATGTCACACTAGGTCTTCAGTACATTTTTACGTGATCCGTTGCATCTAAAATTCAATTGCTAAACTTTTTCAAGGACATACTTTTCAAATGTGTTGTGTTGCGTTGTGTTGTGTTGTGTTGTGTTGTGTTGTGTTGTGTTGTGTTGTGTTGTGTTGTGTTGTGTTGTGTTGTGTTGTGTTGTGTTGTGTTGTGTTGTGTTGTGTTGTGTTGTGTTGTGTTGTGTTGTGTTGTGCTGTGTTGTGTTGTGTTGTGTTGTGTTGTGTTGTGTTGTGTTGTGTTGTGTTGTGTTGTGCTGTGTTGTGTTGTGTTGTGTTGTGTTGTGTTGTGTTGTGTTGTGTTGTGTTGTGTTGTGTTGTGTTGTGTTGTGTTGTGTTGTGTTGTGTTGTGTTGTGTTGTGTTGTGTTGTGTTGTGTTGTGTTGTGTTGTGTTGTGTTGTGTTGTGTTGTGTTGTGTTGTGTTGTGTTGTGTTGTGTTGTGTTGTGTTGTGTTGTGTTGTGTTGTGTTGTGTTGTGTTGTGTTGTGTTGTGTTGTGTTGTGTTGTGTTGTGTTGTGTTGTGTTGTGTTGTGTTGTGTTGTGTTGTGTTGTGTTGTGTTGTTTTGTTTTGTTTTGTGTTGTGGCGTGGCGTGGGTTGGTGTGGACGGACGATGAAAAATAATAAACTGGAAAATAGAACTCCATAAGAAGTCAGTTCAGGGAACAATCTTTGAGTTTGGTGGCATGGCATGAAGTGGCATGGTGTGGCATGGCGTACGTAACGTAGTGTTGGTGTGGCGTGACATGGCAAATCTAATAAACTGGAAACTAGAACTTCATAAGAATTCGAATCAGTGAACAGCAATCACAATAAAATATCAATTACGTTCAAAAAGTCTTAGTCCTGATTAAAAATATGTATTTCAAACAAAATTTTAATCCTCAAAACCAAAGGTAAGAACGTTAGGAAAACACTTTAATCACCAAATATCTCTTTTCTAACTCTAAAGTAATTGATACGACATATGCCATACAAATTTATTAATTACCTAAACTGAATCTACTGAAAAACCTCACATGCGAAAAATCTCATTGCTATCAGACTTTATTGGCAACATCAGCATGGGACAGGGATTATTTCAATTTTTGAAAATAGCAAAATTGTACATTTCATTTAGAAGATATAGTTTTAGTCCTCCCACATTCACAAACAAACACACACATGGAAATATTAAACCGAATTGTTCCAATTTCAAATCCTTTGTCAACCTGGAGATGTAAACTTTAATGTGTTTTGGTTTTGGTTTAATTCAACAGCAGTAGAGTGCCAGACATATTGATACTCAAGCTTTAACCGCAAACGAGGACTCACCCAGTACCTGATGTCTCTGCTCTGTCCTAACCTTTACTTTTCCTATAAAATGAAAGGATTGCATCGCATACAAAATGGTCTCGAACATATGTATGAAATCAGAATTGTATGGCAATCATATATGTTACTCTGTACTTATATGACACAAATAAAATTCATTTGTATAGCAAGGATTTTATGTTGAATAACAGTAGATATAATTGTTGTTTTGCAAGGTTTGTTTTTGGGTACATCAGAAATAGAATCATAAATTTAAGTAATCCAACTCGCTTTTTTGAGTCTTTTTAGAGAGGCTTTGTACAGTTCACCTGAGTTTGTTGTAATAGAAGTTAGAAGAAAAATAAATTATTATTTTAGGTTAGTTGGTCGCAAGTTTTGGTGCAGTAATGTCTAGTCGTCTAGATATCTTTAGCTTTAGTTGTTAGACATGTTTTCTATTAATTAATTAATTAAGGCAATTAAATAACTATAGCATAAAATTCATTGCGCTAACTTTTATACCTATGTGAAATCGCAATGACTTCTTATGTCTCGAAATGACTATTATAATTTCACAAAATTAAATGTCAAACCGCACTTTTACGTTACTTTATAATTTTAAATTAAATTTAAATAGAAGGACAAAAGAAGAAAATGAATGAATGTATGTATATATGAGAAGGAGCCTCATATTGAAAATAAAAAGAGTTTTAAAAGCAAAAAAAAAATTCTATTCAAACCAACCGAAAAGTTTAAGGCCGAGAATGTGGTTTGGATAGAATTTAAACAATGGACAAAAGAAAAGAGGTTATCCACAGAGGAAAGGTATAAATATACATACATATATAGCATTACCTTAAGCATGTAGTCGTGTTTGTCTTAAAACAAAAGGATTCCTTGAAATAATATAAATTGGCTATGTATTTACAAAAAAAAAAAAAAAAAGAAAAAAAGTTTATTTTAAATTTAGGAAGAGTGGGCATATATTATTTTAAGTAGCCATATTATATGTACATATGTGTGTATTTATGTATATAATATGTGCGGGTGTGCAGAAACACTTTGATTCATCTTGTTTAAAAATTAAGCTTTAAAACAACTGAAATACTGAATATTATTTAAATTATAAATTTCAAGTACATTCTAAGCTTGTAACTGAAAGCTCAAATAAATAGCAATAGTCCCAAAAAATATACCGACAATTTTAGTTTAGAAATATATTTAAACTTTTTGAGAAATATTTGAACAAAATCAATCGAACCGTTTTCGAGAAAATTTAAAATAAAATAAATCGTTTATTTAAATTTTTTTTTAAGTTCTGGGCACATTTGTTTAAGAAAATTCGAAAAATATTTGTATCATGCAAGAAAAGTATCAAGTGAGGATATATTTCGAGAAAAGTTTCATGCGTGAAAAATAATATGCGAGAAAAGTATCATGCAATAATTATATCATGCACGAAAAGTATCATGAAAGAAATACATATATCATGCGAGAAAAGTATCATGCGAGTAAAGTTGTATGCGAGAAAAATATCATGTAAGAAAAAAATGATGCAAAAGTATCATGAGAGAAATATAATATGTATGTATGATGGGAGAAAAGTTGCTTGCAAGAGTAGTATTACGCTAGAAAAGAATCATGCGAGTAAAGTTGCATGCGAGAAAAATATCATGTGAGAAAAAAATCATACATACGAGAAAAGTATCGTGCAAAAAAATTATCATGCGACAAAAGTAGCATAAAAGGAAATTATCATACTAGAAATATATCAAGGGAGAAATAAATATATCATGCGAGACAAGTATCATGAGAAAAAATTATCACGCGAGAAAATTATCATGCTAGAAATATATCATGCGAAAAAAGTTGTATGCGAATAAAGTTGCATGCGATAAAAGTTGTAGGTTAGGTTAGGTTGAAGTGGCTATCGGTGGAGAACCGATACACTTAGGCCAATTGTTGGCCCGTTGTGATACCACATGGATCTAGGAAAGCTTTTCCTTACTCAATTGAACCAATTTAAGCATAAAAGTTGTAGGTATGCTAAAATAGTATCAGGCATGAAAAATTGTATGTGAGAAAAATATGCTGCGAGAAAAGTTGCATGAGAAAAAATTTTTCAATAAAAGTTGATTTCGAATTAAGTTACATGCGAACAAATTTTCGGTATATTTCTAGTTTTTTAATACACATTTGAATAACCCACATTTGAATCCCCTAAATTTGAATATACCATATTTAATATCCCACATTTGAATATCCCACTACAGTCTGAATTTAGTTTTTTCGAAACTCAATAAATTTTGACTATTTTGTCTTGAATTTTAAAATAACTCTTTTCGCTTTTTCTATTTTAAAAAAATCCAAATTCCTCAACAAAATGAAAAATATAAAATATTTTAAGTTATTCTACAACACCTTGTTCATCTTAAGTAGCTATATATATATTTATACCAAAACACACAAACTTTTCTAAATTTATAAATACTTAATAAGATACGCATACCATAGCTACGTATATAATAATCCTTTGGATACAAAAAAAATAACCACTTATTGCCAGAGACAGACATCAGAAACGAGAAAGACATGGAAATGATGATGACACCGATAAGAATCTCCATCTCCCATACAATCCACATCAAAGGCGACCAAAGTTAAGAGGATTACTTTAAAATTTACCCCTTTAATCTACATATTTGATCAGCAAACGATGTTGTCCCTGGTTAATGTACCACGACCACTCTATACTTTTTTTTCTAGATTTTAGCCCAAAGAAGTATGAGGACATCATCCATCCCATCCCAACCCAACCCATCCTAACGACCTAACCAACCAACCAACAAACATCGACACGATATGAAGTGAATGGTACTAGTATAAGATAGTTATAGCCTTTTGAATACTTCATTTAAAAAATCCACGACACAGAATCCATTCTACACATTGAAAAGTCACCAACGCCATTGCCATCATCGTCACCACCATCCTTGTCGACGACTGACTTCCTTTCTCCATTTTTTTTTTCTTGTCTATGGTCGATTGAAATCTGTGGCACAGTTCATTTGGCATCACACAACCGAAAGATAAATAATCGCTTCACATTTCTAGCTTTGGAATGTGAATACCTACATATATACCTACATGGCTATACCACACCTATTCACGAGCGAGTTACCTCTTTTAAATCGAAATGACTTCAATTTGAATGCATCTCCCTTGGCTGATGAAGCTATTCTAGGTAAGGTCCTAAATACTATATATACCTAAGGTACCTTCTCAGAATGATGGTTAAAAGGAATTCACCTCCTCGCAATGTTATTTCATAGTTGTGTTGTTGTTGTTGATGATTTTAAAATGATTCTGTGTTTGGCTTTTTTTTCACTTGTCTCCATTTGAATAAAGGTTTTCATTTGAATTCTGGTTTGTGAAGTTTAGCTCAAGGCTAAAGATCTATAAAAGGGCTTTTAGTGTAAAAGTCCAAGACTTTTATTAGCCTACATTTGTGGTGAGCACATCAGATGATGAGAAAATAAAGAAAACATCTTCCTTTCACGCATAATCCTTCTATTAGAAGTATTCTCATAGCACTTTGATTTCAAATGGGGGAAGATAAGCATAACACTGGAAAGGTGTACCTATCTAAGTTAAATTGAGTCAAGAGATGAATATAACGAAGAATGACACTTTAAAACGGAAATTGGCTAGACAAATTTTATTCTCACATAAAAGTTTTTTTTAATGGAAAGAGGATTTTGTGTTTAAATGTCAATCAAATCCTTGAACTATATTAAGCATTTGAGTTTCGTTTAAGTTTTAGAAATTTCGTTAAGATGTAACCGAAGTTGATGAGATTTTTTAAAATAAAATTTTATAAACTCTGTTGAGGAATTATTTTAATGAAATTTTTACTCAATAAGCAAATTGGCTTTTAAGGATTGTAAAAGGTTCGTAGATATTTCGCTAACTTTTAAAAGGGAAATGTTACCGAAGTTCTTGTGTTTTTCTTATAAAATTTTATAAACTCGGCTTAGGAATTATTTTAAATTAAAAACGAAATTTAAAAAACTTTACAAAATTAGCGAATTGGTCTTTTAGAGCCGTAAAGATTCTGAGACATTTCGTTAAAATTTCGTTGAAATTTTACCGAAGTTGATGATATTTTTTTAACAAATTTAATAAACTTTGATAAGGAAATACTTAAAATTAAGGAACGAATTTAAACAAACTTAACTAAATTATCGAATAAGATGTTTAGGACAGTAAGGATTCGGAGTCATTTAGTTAACTTTTAAATGAAAAATGTTACCGAAGTTGATATTTTTTTTATTAAATCAAAAAAATTCTGTTAAGGCATTGAACTAACTTTAATGAACTAACGAATTGGCTTTTTTGGACCGTGAAGGCTCGGCTGTATTTCGTTAACATTTAAAAGTGAAGTTTTACCGAAGTTGATAATATTTTTTTTTATAAAACATAATAAACTCTGTTAATGAACTATTTAACATTTATTTTAACGAATTTTTCTGAATTTTCGAATTGGCATTTTAGGACCGTAAAAGTTCGGAGACATTTCGTTAACTTTTAAAAGGGAAATTTTACAGAAGTTAATGATATTTTAAAAAAAAATTATAATCTCTGTTAAGGAATTACTTTAAATTAACGAACGAATTTTAACGAAGTTAACGTAATTAGCGAAATGGTCTTTAAGAAACGTACCTAAATATTTGGGGAAATTTCGTAAAATTTTAAAAGTGAAGTTTTACCGAAGTTGATGGTATTTTTTTTTTATAAAATTGAATAAACGCTTGTAAGAAATTATTTTAAATTAATTTTAACAAAATTAAATAAATTAACGAATTGACTTTTTAGGACCGGTAAAGCTCGGATAGATTTCCTTAATTTTTAAAAATGAAATTTTACCGAAGTTGATCAGATTTTTTTGTTTATAATAATTAATAAACCTTGTTAAGGAATTATTTTAAACTAATTTTCACGAACTTTACTTAACATTTTATCAGATGATGGTTTTGAAAAGAATAAATACTAACTTCGGTAGTTATTCGTTAAAAATTAATGACAACCTTTATAAGAGTTGATATTTTCCAAAGCAAAAATATATTATAATGAAAACAGACATTTACTACAGGGATATCTTAATAATGGTAATTTTACGGTGATTTTACAAATCTCAGCTGTCAAAATAAAAAAAATGCTAAAATAACATTTTAGAACAAGTATTTTAGATTATTTCGGGTTACTGAGTAGATGACCTAAAATTTGGTAACAAACTTTTAAGTGTCCAAATTGTTAAATTTCTATCAAATTTAATCAAATTTGTTCTAAAAACATTTTTAACACAAAAATATCAAAGGAATATCACAAAAATATGTTAAAGTCTACTGAGAACATTGTGTAATATTTTGGTCCTAATTTTCTAAATTTGGTACATATCTGCCTTTGAAATCACTTTCATATATAAATTTAAGTACACAATGAAGCACATAATTAAATTATTTAAAATATTTAAATATACTTAATTCCCGACTTTTACAGTACTTTTTCATGAATTTTGAATTTTCGTACCATATTCTGACCCAATTTGTGAAGCTCCCATTTTCAAAAGTTTTCAAAAATTTTATTTGTAAAGCTGGATTTTGGTTAAGAGCTATAATAATATATATGTATGTATTTCCACGTCAAAAACATATTTTACTAAAAGGTACTCAAATTTTAACCAATACTATCTTTATGGGGGGGGGGGTATTGGGGGAAAATTAACTATTAAGAAAGAAAAAATGGATTATAAAGAATTTTTGTGGGCAAAATCTACTGAGAAATAAGAAAAAAATATCTTATAAAATGGTGTCCCGTTGAAACTGAGTGTAGCTATATCTTTTTTTTTAAATATGAAACGCTTCACGATTTTAGGTGTCATCCTTGTGCAGGGTCTAAGTTTATCTTTTCTTTATCGGTCCAATTTTAAAGAATGTTCTATCGGAGCAAAATCGACAACAGAGAAAGATAATTAATTTTCCTAAAGAAAAGTTGACGACATTTTTGCTAATGCTATGAGTCGTTCTCGAGATATTTGTCAAAGTGTCAATCTGTCGACCGGGCTATATTGATCACAATAAAAACGCGGACACAGTTTTTTGAGGAAGTCACATGTCTAAATTTATGTTAACTCGTAAAACAATACATCCCCCCTGTCCTGTGTCATCTAAAAAGTCTCCACTTAATTTAATGCAGGTCAATTACGTAAAAATATCATCAAAATCTTTATGTTTGTTATTTTCTTTTTTATCTCAGTACATAACCCTTAAAACAATAATTTCAAGAAAAATATTTTCCTTCTGCAAATAACTATAACTCTTTCAAACAAAAGACAAAAGCATATACCTTCCTTATAACGATAACCCAAAGGATCTTCTGTCAGACGTCCGACACTAAAATCAAAAAAAAAAACACCTTGCATTCAAAGGTTTTCATCCCATGCCTTGCCGCCGACCAACGACGTTTACACCTTCTTTTCATTCATTCACATTTTGCTTGTTTTATACATCTTTTTTATATAACTCTTCTCATTCCTTTATTTTGGGTTCTAAATTAAAATTATGGCCACAAGGAATAAAATAACAAGAAGAGAAGGGGCGCGCAAAATAAAAGAAATATTTTATTCCCTTTAACCCTTTAACTGTTATAATAGAGTTTTTTTTTTGTCTATTTCTGGTCGAGAGGGAAGAGTATAGTTGTGCTGAGTTCTGACCATTTGTTCCTTTCATTTCACCTATATATTTTTGTATGCTCTCGCTTCTCTCCTACGTCAACGTTAATAGCGCATTTTAAATTACTTCCTGGGGGTTTTGTGCTGCGGTGGCTTCTGTTACTGGTACTTTGACTTCCTCAGGATACCAGTAACGTCTGGTTCCACCTTTAAAATTATGATAACGCATAGCTTATGTTGAAAATTAAACAGAAAAACTAATGGCATTGGTATATATAGAAGTACCTACTCCATCCTACAATAGTCTGGCTGAGGTGGACCATGACGACAAACGACGACGACGATGAGGTACCTACTGCGACGACGACGACGATGATGACGATGAGTGCTATGACTTTAAAGCTTTTGTGTTTTTGTTTCATTTTGGAAGGAGGGTGGGAAAATGCTGTCATCATCTCAGGTTGTGCCCCTAAAATTCCTATAGCTATAGCTTAGATGGTAAATACTTTTTTTTTATGTTTTTACTTTCATTTAATTTTGAAAATTGTATAAGTTAACATTAAACAAAAAAAAAAAAGAAGAAAAGTGTTATGTTTAGGATTTTATTCTTTGGGATAGAAAATTGCAGCAGCTCTATAAGGTCTCAGGTGCTTTAAAACACCTGCTATATACGACGGTAATTTATTTAATTTATTTTTTCTAAAAGCCAGGTGAAATGACTTCAACTAAAAAAAGGACAAAAACTTAAATAAAGAGGAAGAATAAAATAAAACAAAAAAAAAAGAAGCTGTTCTCAAATTAATGGAATATAAAATTCTTATGAATATATGTAGCTTTTAGAATTTTTTTTTATCGAAATATCCTTTTCGAGATGTAACATGCCTTTTTTTTGTAATTAATATATATTTTTTTTATATTCACCACATAAGATCATTAGGTCTGTCAAGCTGGAAATACCACAACTGAAATTCAAAATTCTAATGATGCAGGAAATTTAGTGCTAATTTAGTACCGCAATCTTGGTATGGAACTAATAAATCCCTTCCCCTCAAACCTCTGGTGTTCCTAATTTTTAAATTCAGTAGTGGTGTTTCCAATTTGACAGATCTAAGATCATTTCAAACTAGCTTTTAACGGCCTTTAGTCCACAAAAATTTGGCATTTGACGAATGCAATTAGTTCTACCCCTCTAAGTTAAATATTGTGGGCGGGAGGCAACTTTTTAATCTTAGGGGTGTTGCTATAAAAAAGAAAATTTGAAAAACTTTTGAAATAGAGGTAGAATTTTTTTTTTAATTTTTGATCTGACATTATACAAACGGTGGACAAACGATTAGAATAGATTTTTTTCTGCTGAATGAAATTTTCACTTTTTTGTGTGCTTTTTTTTGTGCTATAAAATAGAAAAGTTGAATAATTTTTAAACTAAGGGTGGACAAACAAAAATTTTTAGTGAAAAATCATTATGAGCCGGTGGACAGACGAATGCAATTGGTCCTAGCCCTCTAAGTTAAAAATTGTGGGTGGGAGGCAACTTTTTAATGTTGGAGGTGTTGCTATAAAAAAAGAAAAAGTTGAATAACTTTTGAAATTGGGGTCAAATTTTTTTTTTTTTTGATGTGACATGGACAAACGGGGGGCAAACGATTGCAATAGATTTTTGATAGTTGCTATAAAAAAACAAATGTTGAATAACTTTTGAAATAAGGGGCCAAAAACGAAACTTTTTGATGGAAAATCATAAATGGCCGGGGGACAAAAGATTCCACTTGGTTTCGTCCTTTTAAGTTAAGAATTGCGATCAGAAGACAACTTTAAGGTTTTGGTAGTTGCTATAAAAAAGAAATGTTGAATATTTTTGTTAACTAAGGTTGGAAAATCATAAATGGCAGATGGACAAACCAATGGACTTGGTCCCATTCTCTTAAGTTATCAATTGCGGGCGGTAGACGACTTTTTAATTTGGGGGGGGGGGGTGTTGCTATAAAAAAAAGAAATATTGAATAATTTTCGAAATAGGGGTGGTAAAATTTTTTTAATTTTTGATCTGACATGGACAAACGGTGGAAAAACGATTGCAATAGATTTTATTCCGCTGAATGAAATATTCATTTTTTGTGTTTGGTGCTATAAAATAAGAAAGTTGAATAATTCTGTAACTAAGGGTGGACATTTATAAATGGCCAAAGGACAAACGAATGGACTTGGTCCCATCCTCCTAAGTTATCAATTGCGGACGGTAGACGAGACTTTTTTGTTTTTGCGGGTGTTGCTATAAAAAAGAAAAGCTTAATAACTTTTTGCCTGGGGGTGGACAAACGAAAATTTTGCCTGGACAAATTAATTTGACATTTTAATAATATTTTAATAACTAGGTACTACTCGTATATATCATAGGTTGAATAGAAAGGCACCTGAAAATTGTACTCTTTTCCTTCAAATATATTTTTAATCTTTTCCGTCTTAGTCTTCTTCGTATGTTCATTATTTATATTTGCCCCTTCTCAATTTCTAAATACGAAACTATAATTGTAAATAAATCATAACTTAACTTAACTAGAGTCAACTCTAGTCATAAATCTGATAGTATCATTTGATTCTTGACAATTTTCAAAACCATACAACAATTTCACAGAATTTAACTACCTACATACGTTGTTGGAAGACTTTAGCAACCTCCAAAGAAAAACCAAAAAACCCTAACCGATTTTTGACTTACTTTGTAAAATAAAATAAAATCAAATTCAAAGCTCAAAACCTTTACTACCTTAAACTGAAATCCATAATCCTGATAAGGATTTATTTTTACACAAAAAGAATCATTTTACTGCTGAACCTGCAGCAGCATCATCACACACACACACACATAACGAAAAATATTAAAACACATTCTTTAGGAAAAGGCAAAACAAGAAGAAGACACAAAAAAATTCACTCAAACGGTCGCAATCATTTAATCCATCTTCTGCTCTTCTACACTCTGATGGCAAAAATCTTATTTTCTTTTTTTTTTTATTTATTTTTTTTTTATTATTTTTTTTGGACCCACATTCACATCCTTTGGTTAATCTTCTCTCGTAAAGGATAATTTCACCACTCGATTTGCTGGCGTTACAAAGTGAATCGTTTCCTTTAATATCCTTCCTTTAACCTAAAGGTATAGGGTATGGGTACCTTACATATACCTCTTTATAATAAAACATAGAGCTGAAAGGAGTTGAAAAGAAGAAAATTTGCAGCTTTCACCTGTCGCCGAGTGAATTTATTTTCCTTCGTCCTTGCACAGTCGTCGTTTTCGTCGCCCTTTTTTTAAGAGATTTTCTTTTCTTTTTTTTTAATTTTGGCCAGTTCCGCTTTCTTTATAAGCGGATTTGAGTATGTGGCTTTTAGATGTTACTTGCACTGGTTGGCAATGATTCCTTCCTCTTCATTCTGCAGCCACCATCGCCGCCGCCGCCGCCGCCGCCGCCTGCTGTTGAAAATATGTTGCATCACATGCGGAGTTAAACGAAATTAAAGGATAACGATGTCGATGGAGTCCCTTCCATCCCCCCTCCCTTTAAACAAAAATGAATAAAAAAAAAAAAAAAGTGTAAACACTAAACTACCTTTTCAACAGGAGCAATGAAAAGCATCTGCGACAAAATGTGTATAGGTACCTATACAATCCTATCTATGTATATAGGATGCAGAGCGGATTAAGGAACGTGAGATACTGGAAGAAGCAAAAGGGAATCCTTAATGAAACGGAAGACGTCGAAAAAGGATTTCTTCTCTATGTTCGTTTTCTTTCTGGTTGGTTAACTGTGTTAAGGCTTGTGTGTGCTGTGTGCTGTGTGCAGTATAAAGGATCAACATAAGTTGCCTTTACGATATCGTTACGTTTGACCTATGTTTTCACACATTAATGTGCATAAATATAAGAAAGAAGAAGAGAAAACAGCCAAGAATGTAAATAGATGAAGAAGACAGAAGAAGTGCAATTTATGCTGTCAATAACATTTGATCACCCCCCTGATGGCCTAAGCTAACTTCATTTGAATATAATCAAGGATAATGATGCACCAATTTAGCACACTATTGTTCATACGAGGACAACGACGATGACGATGACGACGACAAAAACACAATCAAATAAAATTCAAACAAAAATAAGGAAACAAATCAAATTACTAGCTAGTCGCCATATAGTAAACATCCCTTCGTCCTTTTATTTTTTAATTACACAAATAAATTTATCAAATTGTGTGGAATAATTCAATCGGTCAGTGCAGGGACATTTGAACGATTTGCAAAAAGGATATGTAGATAGGTGAAACGTGACGTTTGTTTATTCTTTTTTTATTTTATTTTTTTGCTTTTAGAAAGTAATGTGCATTGATGTCATTTTGTATTTTGTATTTTTTTTATATAAATTTGTAACCAAACGGTCAGCCGGTGCAGTGATAAAATTGATGAGTTTTGCTAGGCCAATTTCATGTTTAGTAATCCTTTTTGTATATATGTATATGCAGTAAACTGTCTGTGATGTGTCTGTCTGTGGTGCAAGTGATTTAAATTCAGGACCGAGGTTTTCAATTATCCTGGTAGTTTTTATGTCCTTAAAATTTGTAAAGAATATTTATGTGGAATTGATTGGAATTTAAATTTTTTTTAAATTCGTTCTGGGTATTAGATTGATTGCTAGAAATGGATGGTTAATGGAGGAAAGCAAAGTACTGTTTTTTTAATTATAATGTGTGTGACTTGCAATTTGTTTTTTTTTTTTTTTTTTTAATATTGAGCTACTGCTGATGGAAGCCAATTTTATGTGCAAGTTAAAAATAAGGGGAGACAGAACACAGGAAGAAACCTGAATCTTCATACCTCTAGATTTATGAAGGAAAGAATTTTAATTTTTTCTGAAATCTCAGAATTATACAACAATGGCCAGGGAAATGAGATTTAAAATATGAACAATTTTAGAACAGATGAACAGGATGAAAATTTTTTGACTTTTGCTGTCAAATGCTAAGGAAAAAAATCTCGATTAGCTTGCTCATCTTGCGCTCTTTCATGACGGGGTGTAATTTTTTTTTGTTTTTTTCTTCAAAAATTTGTAAACTTTTTTTTCTTGTTTTTTTAAAACAAATTTACTAAAAATTCACGACAACTAATAATAAATTCGTTTTTTTTATTTTGGGGGGGGGGGGGGGGGGTTGTAATGTTAAGTTGACGGTCAAGTTAGTTAGAATTACGAAGGGTTATTTAAAAAAAAAAAACAAATGCGATAATCCTTTTTCTTTAACGATAAATTTACGACAAATTCACGGCAATTAATCCAATTATTAGAATCTTAAAATTTTGAATTGGTAATGCTCACTTGACGGTCAAGTTAGCATTTAACTTATTTAAAAAAATAAACAAGCGCGACAATTTTTTTTCTTTCACTTCAAATTTACGAAAAATTCACAATACCTAATTAATCCAATTATTAGAATGTTAACATTTTGAAGTGGTAATGCTTACTTGACGGACATCGAATTTTTCTTTCCATGATTTTTCAACGTAAAAGGTACAAAAAACTAACGCCCTCATTTCATTCCGGCAAACAGTGGACCATTTGTGAAAGTTTTGTGACAAAAATTGAATAATTTTAACACCAAATTCTAGAAGAAAATTAAAGAAATTCTATAAAGGGTCTTTCAACAATAGGGACTCTGAACTTTGACAGTTGGTAGCGGCCATATTGTTGAAGCTACATCTGTCAAATTGGCTGTCATTTGTTCAGTCTGTTTTGCCAAATCACCGTGGTAGGATATAGTGTTAGATAACACGTGTAAATGATAAATTGCTTGATCAAAATGGGTATTCTGTTCGGCCAACGTTTCATTGAAAAATCATCTTAATGTCAACATCTTACGTCAACAAACAAAATTTGTCGAAATTGTGACGATACGAATCCACATAAGATCCAAGAGCGTCCAATGCATCCAGAAAATGTCACTGTTCGATGTTAATTTTGGGCTGCGTCATCGGCCCATATTGCTTTGAGAACGTCGTCGTTGGTCAGGCCATCTCCGTCAAAGGCGAGTGCTATAAGTCGATGATTACCAAATTCTTTTGGCTGATATGGACAGCAATGATATGTGACGATATGGACGGCCCTACGCGGCACACCAGCTCACGCTACATTGGAAATTCTGCACGAGCGATTCGAAGGCATGGTCATCTCAATTGGAGGTGATGTGAACTGGCCACCAAGATCTTGCGATTTGACCCCGTTAGACGTTTTTTGTGGTATTTTCTCAAGTCGTAGGTCTATGCGAATAAGCCACTAACTCCTCAAAGCCAATTTGGACATTTTGGATGCGTGCCATCCAGAGAAGCCGCGACGGACATTTGAACGATGAGCTGTGTGGCACGTAACGCCATCCTGTTGAAACCATATGTCTTCGGTGTCCATATCATCCAATTCAGGCTCCTATAGCGATCGCCGTTGACGGTTATGGCCTGGCCAGCATCATTTTCGAAGAAGTCCGGACCGATGACACCTCCAGTCCAAAATCCACACCAAATAGTAACTTTATTTAGATCCATTGGCACCTCGTGAATCTCGCGTAGATTGGTGTCATCCCAAATCCGGCAATTTTGCTTACCTATTCACGTACCCATCATTCATCCAAAAATGGGCCTCATCGCTAAAAATGATTTTTCGACCGCAACGCGCGATCTCTCTAAATTATTTTGTGGTTACTGTGCAGGGGAAATGTGGTTAATTGTTTTTCAACAATTGTATGGTAGATACTTTTATTTTCATTTTTCTCAAAATATATATTGATTCTTCAAAAAAGTGATACCTACAATCTTTTAATGTGGAATAAGCTAGTTTTTTTAAATCAAACCCTTAACTTAGGCTATACCTTTTAGAAAATGCTTTATCGGAATTTTTAAGAAATTTTGCTTTTTTTGTCTAATTTTCTTGGGATGTAGAGAATGAATTTAATTTTCTGTTTTATTATCTCTAGAATGAGTAACTGAGCATAAACTACCAGAAGGTAGATACTGGGGTTTTTGTAATAACATATTTATATGCGTGTTTTATTGGAAATTTTATAGCTAGCATAGTGAAATTCCTACGTTAAAGAACAACAAAACCCAGAGTGAAGATAAATAAGCCACCAATAAAGTGGACAGTTTTGCTATCGGTTTTGTTTTCTGTTTCTGTTTACTGAGAGCTATAACTTTATATTTACCAATTAAATATGCCAATATGTTGTAGTTTCTTTATTAAGGGAATTTGTATGAAGATCTAAGAATGACAGAAATTTATCAAAAACAAATCATCAAAAAAAAGTATCTCACTTTTCATTGAAAATTGATTCCTTTTGAGGATATAATTTATTCTGTCAAGATATCTATCTCAAAATTAAATGAAATACGAACATATACCTAACCTACACAATACACATATACCTACACAAATATAATCTTATCAATTGAACCGCAAGGTATTTTCTTGGTATATTATGTATTATATCGTAAAATTTGTCTGACAAAAATAAATGATTTTATCCCACGCAAGGCACAAGTTTTATTGATATCCTGCCACCCAAAACACATCGTTTATCAGCAAAAATCTTTAATAAAATGCCCTTAAGGCAAAGCTGTATATTCAAGAGTGCATATCTCTCATAGTATACCTACTTTGATTATAATATTATATTATGTGACATTTTTTCTGATACGTTCTTGTTGTGATATGTGTGTTATACATATAGATGGCGTGTCAATCTGAACTTTACGGATATAATTTTCATTATTTTGCTTTATCCTTCTGGTTAAATCGTCCGTAAAAGGACATGAGTAAGTGAGAGTGGGTATCGTATATATACACTTAGTTGAATTATCTTTTTCCTTTTGTCTAAGCATTTCCTCGAACAGACAAACAAACATACATCCTTCAAAGACGACTCACTCTCATGTCACATATCATTAACCATAAATACTCAAATTCAATGACAATTATTTTTACTTGCTGAGAGTTTCTATTGCTTCGTTATTTAGTTTTTCTAGCTTTATATAAATTAGAAAGGACATTAAATCAGATCAGGAAAGGAAACGAATTGAGAAACAATCAATCACTATATATTTTATATAGAGACATTATTATGATCAATCCACTAAGTGCATCAGGACATCAAAAGGATATTTTTTTTTTTTTTTAATTGATTTTTATTTTATTTGATATTAAATTTTATTCATATAAATATATAAATATTATAAAAAGTTGTATGAAAAAGTTAAAACAAACATTATACTCATAAACTTACAAACAGTATAATTTTAGTTTTTCAATTGAGCACGGCTTTTTGCAGCATTCATCTGCAATGCCTTCTCTGGTGCGACGTATTTTTACCAAACTATTTGCTTGAAACATTGTCAAAAAAGGGAATTCATCAAATTCAAAAGTTGTTTCATAATCTTCGGAGCCTTCAGAATTGAAATTCATTGAATCGACTTAAATAATTGTAAATAATTATTATTGATTTTAAAAAATTATCAAAATGGAATAAATAAAAAAAAAAATATACTCACTTGATTTTTTAATTTTTTTTGTGCCAAAACCATTTCTACAAAGAAGATCCAATGTATCAGATAAATTTCTACCACAAAATGTTTGATCGCCTTGAGATGGTTTGGTGGTAATGCAAATTATAATTACCAAACACAACCAATGTATGAAAAATATTATTCTCAAGAAACTTGATGAAGACATTTTATTTGGATTTTTCGTTCCTCGTCGTCGTCTTGCTTGCTTGCTTTATTTATTTAATCCTGCTAATGGCTCGGTTTTTAAAGTCAACCAAGATAAAGGTTAAATAGATCTAATTCTTAAAATCCCATAGCAATGTGTATTTATACCCAAAAAAAGAGCTTATATGTATAAAACACATTATAACAACAAAATTAGCATAATGCAAATTTTTTTGCGAATCCTTAAAGTAGGTGTAAATAATTACGACTTTAATGCACTGAGTCACTGAGCATTATTTAAGTAAAATATAAAAACAAAAATCTCAAATGTAAGGTTATTGGTTTGTATAATATAAACAAAAAACCTCAAAATAAATATAATCAGTCTGAAAATAGTCTAGACTTTTTTAAGAGGGTTTAAAAATAATTTAAGAAGACATTTTGCATGATATTTTGCTCGTGTCTGATGTTAAGACATTTACGCGGCTTAGCACTTAATTTATATTTAAAATCGCTGCACAATTATTTTTGTATTAAAACAGTTAATAAAGTGCTTATTTAAAAAAAAAAATATTACTAAAACTAAATCAAGATAATTATAAAAATAAATTGATCTAACAACTTATGGAATTATTTTAATTTATGAGAAAAAAAAATAGCTATATTCTTTGGAGACTTAAAGAAAAATATTTAATATTGAATTTAAAAAATAGATTTCACAAAAATGTGGTTCAGAAAATCAAAAATATTTTAATGAAAAAAATTGATCATACAATATTTGAGTGCAAAAATTAAAAAAAAAAACAAAAATCAAATATGGACGGTGACCAAAAAACCTGCTTCAAAGTTTGGATTGTTGGACATTTCAAAATATACCCTTTTATCTAGAACCGTTTTGATTAGTTATGAACAAGTTACTTAATTTTTAAGAGGTCATAACTTGGCTTATCAAAATTTTATGCTTGAACCATTGACTATAGGACACCCTGTATTTAAAACTTTGTAAATATTTTCAAAAATAAAAATTGTCAGTTTTTTAAATTTATTAATACGGAGTTAAAAATCTATTTAAAAAAAAAATCATCTACTAATTTTTTAAACATTTTCAAAAAATATTAAAAAATAATTATTTAAACATTTTTTTTAGAAGCTCTTACATTAAAATTAGATTCGAATCAGTTAAGAATACCATGAGATACTTGAATATAAAAAAGTGGTTCTATGAAAGGTAGGTACTAGGTACCTACTGTTAATGACAACTTAGTGTAGGTATACAATTTGTAACTGTTTTTTTTTTTAAAAGGGAAAAAAGAAACTTAGTGGAAAATTTGACTATTTTTCGAAATACGTATTGGGGTTTTAAAAAAAAATAGTTTTTTTAATCCAAAAATATTTTTTTTCGAAATTTAAATTAAAAAAAAAATATCAAAAACAGTTCAACCGGTTTCGAGTAAATATTTTTTTTTAAAGGAAAAAAGAAACTTAGTGGCAAATTTGACTATTTTTCGAAATACGTATTGGGGTTTTCAAAAAAAAATAGTTTTTTTAATCCAAAAATATTTTTTTCGAAATTTAAATTAAAAAAAAAAAATATCAAAAACAGTTCAACCGGTTTCGAGTAAGGCGAAAATATAAAAAAGGTTCTATGGAAGGTACCATTAATAACCTTTTTTCGGGAAATTTATTTGCATCATCTTAATTAAAAAAAAAAAAAAGATCCATTTTAAAGAAAAAAAAAAATGCTGAAAAAATAAATGTGCAGGTATCTACAGTTATTATTTGGTGCTAAAAAAATAAAAAAGTAAAATGTCGTGTCGTCTCTAAAAATCGCTAAGTACCAAATTTAAAGAAAATCGACCGATCCGTTTAGCACCTGCACCTACCTTTATTTAGCGTCTTCCTCATCATCGTTACGTCAAGTTTGTTCAGTTCGACTTTTTTACGAATCCATAACATCCTATAATTTAAATATATGTACCTTTAAATGCCAAGTAAGAAAGAGAGCAGCTGTACTGTATGTGTTGTGCTTCAGTTGTTATTTTGAAAAACGTATTTTAACCAATATCTCGAAACCGACTCCTCATCCAAAAATTTTGTTTATTATATTTCTTATTATTAGACAACGTTCTATGCTTTCACCTGACTGCCTAACGGTTACTCAAAGAAAAAAATGAAAAAAGCATAGTTTTCAACGATTTAGCTGTGAACAGCGTTGACGAAAGTGGCATGATCTTGCTTTTTTTCGCCTTATTTCCATTTTTTACTTCATATTGACGAAGTAAATTTCCATTAAATATAATATCAAAATTTTAGAGTTTAATAATTTCTTTATAATTCTAAATCTTAAGTATGAGAAAAAAAGAAACTACAATTTTCGTTTTGTAGGTTTGGTCGGTTGGTAGCCGACGTCAACCAATTTCCTCTGAGACCTCGTGTAGTCCTTTTGACATTCTTATGTTGGTGATACCAAGTTCTGGTCGGCGTTTTAGAGGTTTTTTTAGCGTTGCCAGGTTTTTTAACACTTCAAATAAAGCAAATTTTTTAAGAAATTTTAGGAAAATTGCTCCAAATAGAGTAAAAGCTGGCAGAAACTCTTATTTTTTGACAATACACGAATAGAGCAAATTATTTTTTTTCTAATTTGTTGTTGTATTTCACCCTACAATTGAAGTATTTTTGTTTAAATAAAAGAATTAGCGGTTTTTTTACAAGGCACGAAAATGCCATAGTTTTTTTATAAAACGTGGCACGGACATTTTTTTTGGTTAGCAACGCTGTCTCTGAACGTATACATCCTTTAAAAAAAATGTGGAACGTAGAAAACAATTGAATCAGGAAAATTCTTATAATTATTTTTTATTATACGTGTCGTTCTCGAGAAATTTTAAATTCAGATACCCCGAATTGGTAAAAATCGTCATCAGCACCTTATATTTCTTCGTAATATATGTAGCTCCCAATCGAAAGCACCATGAACACATGCCGCCACAGAAAATAAACTAAAAATTCAGAGTTTCATTCATCAATAATACAGTTCACATTCAGTGTTTACCAAAAGTATCACATAACGTCCTAATATTATGGACCAATTGGCAATTACCAATATTTAAATTACCCTTACGGTCGTTTTACCAAGCCGATGTAAAAGTGATTTTTGAAAGCAGTTTCCATCGGTGACAAGGGGTATTAGTTTCAAAGACAAAAGTCCTAGTTTCAACGAGTGTCTTTAGAACTTGCTGAGCTATCAAAGCGCAAATCTACAACCATACTTATTACTTTTACTTACTTATTAGCTTTAGATTAGCCGATATTAAGTCTGAATACAGAAAAATAAGCCATTAAATACCAGATTTTAGAGCAAACTGCAAATTGAAAAAAAAAAAACTTCACCATTGTTCTGCTTAGCTAAGCCACAAGTTACTCTTACTTACTTTCTACAGTAAATCCCATTTTGGATACAATCAGAAATTTTGAAAAAATGTAATTTTTCTAAAAAAATGTTTATACCTATATGAAGTTTCACCTAAAACCTGTCATTCAACAGACTTAAAAGAAGTTTAAAACAATTTTCGAAAAATCATGCAGTTGAGTGTGAAAAAAAAAATTAGTTTACTCCCAGCGTCCCAGGTTATATGGAAACCATAAACTTCTTAAAAGCAACGTCTTGATGTTATAAAACGATTTTATTCGTTTCTCCTTGAAAAGACAGCAAGAATAAAAAAAAAATAATAAAATAAAAAAAAAAAATCGATTATTATTTCACGTTCTTTGTTATATACGTATATACTATATAAAGTTCCATCAAAGTAAACAACTAATAAACCAAGCTCGTTACATCGCACTCATCCAACCCAAAACCAAAAAGTTTACCTCCTATCCCACCATCAACATCACCATCACCAAGTGAGTTAGTGCAGAGTTGAGAGTAAATCAGTTCTCAATTTCCTTTCATTTCTTTACCCAGTTAAAATGATGAGATAAAATTACAGACTTATATATTGTAAGTATGTAACTATGTAGGTATGTAGCTAGGTAGGTATATAAACGTTTTCTGTCGTTGAAAGATGATTGAGTAATAAAACGTTCAAAGTATAGAACAAAGAAAATAAACGTGATGAAAATAATTAAAGGATTTTCATTTCATCGATCAGGACGAAATACATTGAAGAAAAAAAAATGCCATAAAAGCCTTTTCCTATCATCACATCCTCCGCAATTCAATAAAATCACGTCCAGAACACTATAATCGTTTGATATTCAAGTTTTTTGATGGTTGATAAACGTTACTTGTGTTTTTTTTTTGTTGTATTTTATTTGATTTGATTTTGTTAAGCATTTCAGTTTTATACTTTCAAGATGACAGCCAATTTAAGTATTGATGTTTCAATAAACATAAAACAAAGCATATCACCAGGGGCTACTTAAATGTTATATCCTTCCAAGTCGCCGTGAGTCGCTGCGCTGGGGTAAAATTTCTTCATTCTTTGATTTTTGAAATCTTTGATAGAGCCCGAGATTGTTTTTTTTTTAATTCAGGAGGAAGATGATGATGTTATTTGATAATTTTTGCCTAACGACAACCCAAATGGTTAGAAATATATGTAGGTACCTACTAATGAAGTTTCAAAGGACATTTTAATGGGCAAATTTCTTCATGGCATAACCATTAAGCCATCATCTCACACTAGTCTATCGAAAATAGAATAGTGTTAGATAAAGTCATGAAGAGAGCTATTTTCTATAGCAGGAGAGATTTTAGTAATGATATTTTACGTAAAGGTTCATGGGAAGTCCTTTATTTTGTCAAAAAAAAAAAAAAACAGACAAGTGATAATTTAAATGTAAATTTTTGACCATTCGTTCTTTGTTAAAATAAAAATTCAGGTTAAGTTGTTAATTTAAAAATAACTTTTGAGATCAAATTTTGTAAGAGCTTCTATTAAGTATGTGTTGATATTACTCAAGGCTGAGGTTGCTCATCGAAGTCCAAGTTATGAAGGTTGAACTTGGATTAAGGATTCTAAATTTTTTTGATTTTTTTTTTAATTTCTTGCAAAACTATTAACTTGCGATGCACATTCATATATGTAGGTACAACATGTCTACTAGAATTTCTATCTGTCCGTCTGTCCTTTCAGCGGCAATCTAAACGTGTTCTTTGAACATTCCCCCTACACGTTTTTGTTTTCATTTTTTTTAGGACGAAAAATAACGGTACCTGCCGCACAATTTTTTTTGGCCAATAATGAAAATCTCATTTTTTTGCGAAAAACGTGCCCACAACTATTTTTCAAAAAAATTCCGTAATTTTTTTAAACAAAAAGGCTAAAATTTTATAAAAATAAATTTCGGAAAATGTTGTCTCCAATAGAACTTTTTTTTTATTTTCGATTATCATAAAAACGGCTCAATTGATTTTTACCAATTTTTTTGTAGAAAATCTTTCAAACCAAAATTTTCAATTTATTTCGGATTTTTAAAAAAGTTTCAATTTTTTTTTTTGCGAATTTTATAATAATTTGAAAACGACTTAATCGATTTATATTAAACTTCGTATTTAGCAGTTTTTGAACATTATCTATAGCTGGCATGGAAAATCTCATTTTTCTCAAAACGACTCCTACGATTTTGATTAAAATTTTTATTAAAATTGAAAAGAAAATTTTATCTATCGCCTAAAAATGGTATCTCTCATAACTAGAACCATTTTTTTGATTTTCGACTATCTCATTATCTGTTCAAGCAATTTTAATGAAATTTTTTATACACGAGCTTCTGATAAGATCAAATAATATTCTATACATAATTTTCAAAAAAAAAAACAAATTTCGGACTTAAAAAAAATCAAAATAAATTTATGAAAATTCGATAATTCGAAAATGAATGGTTAATTTTTTTTTCAAAATTAATTTTTTAACTCCGCATTAATAAGTTCTATAAAATGGCGTAAAATTTTTATTTTTTCAAAATTTTTTATACATATAAAAAATAAATTTTTTAAAAAACCGCTCCAACGATTTTGATATATTTTTTTTCTCATAAATTCAGATTTGTTCATATAAGAAATCAGATGGTGTACATCGCGTTAGTGTCAAAATAATTTCAGAGGTTTTTTATAATCAATTTGTTTCCATATTTACATGTTAGTTACTCATATAATACAACATTAAACAACTAAATAAATGAAGGCTCCCATAACTAAATTATTTTATTTTATCAGATGATTAGTTTTTAAAATGTTAAGACTTAAAAACCACAGTGTGGTCGTAGAAAATTAAGTGTGAAATTTTAAGACTTAAATTTCTAATATTTCTGATACAAATTTTCGACCAAAAATTAATATGATGTATGGCAAAATTTTTTACACATCGACTACAATTTTTTTTTTGTGACAAGAAAATAGCCTTCAAATTAAAATAGAGGTCTTGAACTTTCTAAATTTACTTCTCGGACCATCTGTTCTATCCTTCATCACTGATGCTTACTCAAGTTTTAGCCAATAGGTATGATATAAAACATAAAACTGAGGTTATTTTAATGGTAATATAAAAAGAACATTTAAGGTTTTCGAACTTAGTTGAAATAATTATCTATGTATGTATCTCTAACATATTATTTTTTGAGAGGTAATTTGGAAAATAAATTAAAATGATCTAGCAAAATGAAGAATGCATAGAAAATATTTATGTGGTATCAAGTTTTGTAAAATAGGTCAAAAAGGGTCAAACAGTTTTAATTACATTTATATATGTATGTATATGTTTGTAGATACATTTTGTATATCCTTTATTTTTCCATTTGAAAGATACTAAGCAAAAACAAAACCACATTCAAAGACAAACCAAATAAGTTTATCCGCAAAAATATTTTATGACCACAAGAAGTAAAAACCCACACTTCATTCATCCCATAATAAACGAACGAACAAGGATAATTATATAATACCTACATAAACCTAACTTTTTAGGCCTATATTTCATGATATACATACATATGTATAGATATGTACATAACCTAACTTAATACTAAAATAAACAAAAAGGAATTGATGTGTTCTGTTTATTACCATTTTGAGGCACACATATTTTTTAACCCCCACTCTGTCATATCCTCAAAATCCTTCTTGTTTAACACTCCGGTCCTCCTCCTCGTCCTCGACCTACACCCACTCATTCTTTTTACCTAAACAAAATGATTTACATCTGACAAGACAGTAAATGATGTCCTTGTCAGTTTAGGTTTTCCTTCTTTAATATTACCTCGATCTCAATCCCACACAGGCACCCATTCTCTTATAGTGCGTTGTTAATTACTTCCGCAAGGATAACAAAAATAGTTTGTTGATAAACTAAATACATACATATTACATAGATACACCAACACACAGAAAAAAGATACAAAGAAATATCGAGAAAAAAAAAATGGAGGGGTGGGGGAGGCAAAAAGGACATCAAAAACAATGTTAAACAGAAATAATAACATGAAAATAGTTGATCCTTAAGTAATATGGATGCCAACAACTATAGTATTCCTTGTGTATTTGTGATAAAAATTCTGTAACAATTTTTGTGTGTAATGAGAAAAAGGATACACATGAATAAGGTGCCTCCTAATATACGCAAAAGACCATGACAAATGTATATTTCATATCTAACCAACAAAAACCTCCTCACTCTGTTTTAGGTTAATGATGAGAAAAAAAAGAGGATGGAAAAATCCTTGGAGTTTTGTACTGATTGAGGTAGAATTTAGGATTTTTACATCAAAAAAAAAAAATAAATAAAAGAACAACTTTGTGTATTCATCTACGAATTACCTCTGCATGAAAACTGGGTTGATATCGTGTGTGCGTAATTAATTTAACGAGGATCTGTTGTCCTTGTTAGTTGCAGGACTAAATACATACCTACATAGAATTAACAACACTGATGACGAAGAATGAGAAAATAGTTCAACTCATCACTTTGTTTATGACATTCTTCTATATAATGTAGCTATAGCTTTTATTTTTGTGTGATGGGGCAAGGACACATATAAGGATTCAATAAAGCTAGAAATAACAACAAAAGCGACAATCATCAGCCTTGGTATTCCAAGGAGTGGTTTTATGATTTTGGGAATAATTTTATCCCATAACAAGCCCAAGCTAAAACATAAGGCAACATACTATAAACAGGAAATAAAAAAATGTACTAATAATGTCATAAAAATTAAGGACATTTTTTTTTTTTTTTTGAAAAATGTTGAAGAAATTCAAAAGCTTTTAAGAATATTTCATGTGTATCATATTATGTAGGTTCGTTCTTTGCCACTATAGGTATGGGGTTACCATCATATTATATACTCGATAAGCGATACGTACTTGACATGCACCACATTTTTTTGCGAGGATATAAATGTATAGTATATTTTTCCTTTTGTCGGAATTTTGGAGTCAGGGAGTGTGTGAGTTGAGCTGTTTCCGTCGTCGTCGTTGTCGTCTTCGTCGTCTTTAACATTCGAATTCTAGAAGAGATGGATTTATATGATTGTATGTATTATATTCTTTATACGTAGGTCGTATACCTATAGGTGGGCCGCTATACCTCTACAGTCTACATATATGTATTATATGACTGGAAATGTGAAAGCTGTTTAATGATGCGTATAGTAGGAGCAATTCTTCTCCTTGAATGGATGATTAAGTTTTTTTTTTTGTATTATTATTATTTTCGTCCTTGCTGAAAGAAAATTCTGTGCAAAAGACAAATTTTACGGTTGATTAAAAGTATGGTTGAGAATTGACGCATCGGTTGATTTTTTAGAGGTTTCATATTTATTTATTTTTTTTTTTGGAAAATATATAAAGTAGGTGTACTTGAAGAGAGAAGTGGTGAAATTAATGGAATTTTCTATTTTTAGTTTTTGTACATAAATAAACATATATGTACGAATGGGATCGCAAAAATTTACACAGACGAACAGACCGACAGACTGTGGGACGAAAACAACTTCTTCCGACTTTAACTGCAAAACAAATAGCCAGCAGTCAGTAGTAGTAATAAAAGCAATAAAAACAAAATTTGTTTTAAATGCTAATTGACCGCAGTACATTTTACAAAGTTTAAGCCTTTGGTATTGCTATGGTTTTACTTTTATTTAAAGTTATTTGAAGTCCTGGAACATCAATAACATCTAGGTCATCTAGATAATATTAATAATATCGAGACCAACTAGACTATTTTGACTTTCTAGACCATCTGTAATGTTTAGACCATCTCGACTATTTTCATCATCTCGAGTTCCCATATGGACTATTTAGATTGTTTGGGTTATTATACCATTAATAGCTACATGGTCTTAGTGGTATAAAAAACCCAGATAATCTAATTTAGACCACCTATACAATCCAAACTGTTTAGACTATATGGACTATTGGGCCCATCTGAACCATCTTGACTATCTAGACCATTCAGGTTGCTTATACCATTAAGACCATACAAAGCATTTAGACAAAATAGACCATCTAGACAGTCTTAACTATCTGTGCTATTTAGACCATCTATGTCACCTAGACAATGTGAACCATCTTGAGTATCTGGACTTTGTAATACCATCTAAATCAACTGGGCCGTTAAGACCGTTTTGATCATCTAGACTATCTGGAGTATTTATACCATCTTGATTATCTTCTAGACCATCTGGACTATTTAGGACATCTAAGTCATCTAGGCCCTTTGGGCTATTTACAATTTCTAAACTATTAAGACCACCTGGATGATTTAGACCATCTGAAATATTTAGACCATCTGGAATATTTAGATCATTTTGATCATCTAGAATTCTAGAACACCTGGACTATTTACAGTTTCTGGACTATTAAGATCACCTGGACGATTAAGACCACCTGTACGATTAAGATGATCTAGACTATTTAGACCATCTAGACCAGTTGGATCATTTTGATCAACTAGACCTGGACTATTAAGATAATCTTGATCTAGATCATCTAGACCATCTGGACTATTAAAACCACATAGACGATGAAGACTACCTGGGCGATTAAGACCACCTGGATGATTTAGACCATGTGGACAATTTAGACCATCCAGATTATTTAGACCATCTGAATAATTCAGACCATCCAGACTATTTACAACCACTAAACTGTTTAGACTGACTGGACCATAAAGGCCGTTTGGTCTTGTCAAGTCCAGTCTAGATAATGAAGCCCGTTTAGTCTATCTAGACTATATGTATTTAAGTACGAATTGCTTAGAGTTTGAATGTGTTTCTAATAAAATTCCTGGTCCTTTTTACGTGCATCGGTGATGGTTGCTTTGTTTTATTATTGGGCACTTTCAACGTTAACTTGTAGAAGTTAAATAAAAATGAAATAATTATACCAATCAATAGCATGCTGTTAAAAAATGAAAACGTCAATAATAAATCGAAGCTTTCGCAAACAGCATTAATTATTTTGAAACTTTCAAAAGGTTTTTTTTATCTTAAAACGCCAATGGTCAGATTTGCAAGTAAATCAATGATGTTTTTACAAAAAGTAAAGAAAAAACTCTACGAAATTGTTTTTTTTTTTTTTTTTTTGTTACAAAACTATGTTTGACTTCACAACTTGTAAAAAAAAAAGTTATAAAATCTTTTCAGGACGTGCGTAAAAAAAGAATTCCTTTAAGCCAAAGAAATAAAAATTAAAACGAAGGTATTGGTACACCAAGACCGAAAATAGTAAAAAAAAGAAAAATTACTTAAAGAAAATCATTCCAACAAGGACGACGATGACGACTTAACTTAGAATCACTGTCTTGGAAATATGAAAAGAATATCATTTTTAGCAGATACAAAAAAAAAAAAAAAAAAAACAGTTAGAAACGAACGCTTTTACTTGCTTTGCCTCCGGATGACTTTGTTCTTCTTTTTTTTCATCTTCTACACCAACGGTTAAGTTTAATGATGATAAACGTTGTCATGGTATTATATAGTCGGTTCGGTGGTGTGGCATGGTATTCCAGGAGCCACGGAATCTGCATGTTCCTGTCTGGGTGTATCTCTTTTTCAAGCTCCTTGATATGACGGTGGATCCTTGTTGTTTTCTTCACAACTACTCAGTGTATATATCGTAGGTTTGGAATGTGGGTGGGTGGATGGGTGGATGGGTGAATAGTTCTTTCTTGTAACGTGTGATTTTACAATGTAACAAAGTGAATCCACTTGAGTTATTCATGAAAATGACAGGCACGCGGAAGAGCCAGGTAGAGATGATAGGTAACTATGCATAAGCATCTTTGGTTTTTTGGCTTGTGCGGGTGGATATAGTATAGTCTTATCCGTATCCGCCATATCCTGGATTTTTGCTTTCTTAAGGGGAAAATTACATCAGTCGCTTTATAACTACGTTTGTATAGCAACAGAATCGCTGTCTCCTACATATATATTCGTCCTTTTGTCTACGCTTCAAGAGTGACTGGGATTATGTCAGTGCGATGGTGAGGTTAAGTCATATAGGTACACAAGTAGGATGTTATATTCAGGGACAAAACTTTCAAATAGCATGAACTGTGAAATATTAAGCACGCGGATTCATAAATATTTCAAAGCTGTGTCGACTGTCTCTCACAGTTTGAAAATTTTTGTATTCTTTTATTTTTCTTGCACGAAACAAACATTATACTTTACCTCGTTCTAGTGACATGGATGTATATTTCAGAAAGTTTTGGTTTTATATGCAACAAAAAATTTATAGTAGGTATGAAAGTATGTAGGTATATGTAGTTATATCAAGAATAATTGCATTCGAAGGAAGTTGAAAACATTTCGAAAATTAAGAACATGACATTTTAGAAAAAGCGACGGAGCAGAAAATCGAATGTTGCGAGGCAAAAACAAACCAATTAGTAAATTACATGTGCAATTTTAATTAACTAACTTAAAAGAAGTTGTGTACCTTTTTCTGGGTTTTTTCACTTCTTTGATTGTTCTTGAAAAATGAATAGTGAAATGAATAGAATAGAATATAATTTATAATTTCATTCATAATTTACCTACCTATTAACTTTTAAATGTTGAACTTAAGAGCATACATCAACATAGAATGCTGAATGCAATGCTCATACCAAATTCTCAGGAAATCACATCCCACTTCACTCTGCTCTGATTAATGTATCTGTAGCTGTAGCAGATACTTACTTACTTACTTAAGGTGGCGCTACAGTCCGGGATGGACCAGGGCCTCAACCAACATGCCTCTCCAACCAACTTGCTCCCTAGCTAGCTGTCTCCAGTTTCGCACTCTCCTCTCTCACCTGCATGCGCCACCTAAGTTGCAGTCTTCCTCTACTGCGCCGCGCCGTCCCTCGCGATTGGATTCGAAGACTTTATGGATTGGAGCGTTTGGGTCCGTTCGCTCTACATGTCCCAGCCATCTAAGTCGTTGGACCTTTACTCGTTTGACCAGGTCAGTCTCGCTGTACAGCCCGTAAAGTTCGTGGTTGTATCTTCTTCAAAAATCACCCGGAGAATTTTCCTCTCAAAACATCCTAAAGCATTCTCATCCAGTTTTGACAAGGTCCATGCCTCTGCGCCATATATAAGGACCGGGATGATAAGTGTCTTGTAGAGGGAAACTTTAGTTGCTAAAGAGAGGACTTTGCTACTCAATTGCCTTCTTAGTCTAAAGAAGCAGCGATTGGCAAGAGTTATCCTCCGTTTGATTTCAGCGCTAGTGTCGTTGTCTAAATTAATAGCGGCGCCTAGGTAGACAAAGTCCTTAACTACCTCAAAGTTATAGCTGTCTATAGTGACGTTCTGTCCAAGACGTCGCTGTTGAGTGTCCTTTCTTGTTGACATCATATACTTGGTCTTTCTCTCAGCAGATAGGTACTTAAAGTTTGCTCAATTTCTACTCCACCACCATATATATATAAAAATACGTAATTTTTTTCTGACATATTGATTCATTGTCAAATTATTTTGCTCTCGAATTCAGATTAGGTATACTTTAATTTACACCTTTAAGCATCAATTAAATTATCATGAAGACTTTTGGTATCATCCGCAGTCCTTTCGTCCTTATATTATTTATTTATTTTTTTATCTTCTCATTTTCAACTCACATTGTATTCAATTGTTCAAGCAGGACTATACAAAAAATAATATGTATATTAATAACCACCAACAAAATAAACACCCTGCCTGCCACTTTTCACTCGCAAGTATAATGGTAGTCATAAATCTCTTTTGTGGGGCACAGCTTTCAGTCATAGCACTGTCACACATGCCTCTGCGATTGCCAATTTAAATTTATTTATAGCCAAATATTATTCATATTCCAGGAAGAAGAAAGACCAAACAAAATGAAAATGAAAACTGTGTTAAACCAAACAAAGAGTATACCCTGCAGAATATTATGAAAATCTTATTGCTCCAAGCATACTTCACGTTTAAATTGTTGTTGTTTTTGTTTTTTTCCACGCCTCAGGACATATGAGTATTAAAAAGAAGACACAAACGATGGAATTTCATGCAACATGTCTGCTTTTAGAATCTGCAATGTGGATCGAGGATAAAATGAAATAATGCGAAAATATAGTTTTTATAGAAAATGCTAAGTGAAAAGTCATTATTTTGTGGTGAACGTGAGTTCATTAGCTTTCAGCACCATGATGCGTGATCAGGCTTTTTGGAGTTATAATGAAAGGACAAAATCTAAAACCATATCAAAGAATATAAAGGATGCAAAAGAATGCTAAAAAATGCAAAAGAATGTGAGGAACGCGAAAGAAAGCTAAAGAATGCAAAGAACGCAAAAGAATGCAAAAGTATGCAAAGAATAAGA
This sequence comes from Epistrophe eligans, assembly GCA_951394125.1. Lineage (NCBI taxonomy): Eukaryota > Metazoa > Arthropoda > Insecta > Diptera > Syrphidae > Epistrophe > Epistrophe eligans. The sequence goes on from OX596028.1 coordinate 107,489,970, forward strand.
GGAAAGCAAAAAATAAAAAGAAAGCAAAGACTGCAAAAGAATGAAAAGAATGCAAAGAACACAACAGAATTCAAAGAATGAACAGAATACAAAGGATGCAAAAGAATACAAAGGATGCGAAAGAATACAAAGGATGCTAAAGAATGCAAAAGAATGCAAAGAACGTAAAAAGAATGCCAAGAATGATAGGAAAGTAAAGTATGAAAAGAAAGCAAAGACCGCAAAAGAATGCCAAAGAATAAAAAGAACGCAAAAGAATACAAAGAATGAATAGAAAGCAAAGAATGCAAAAGAATGCAAAGTGTGCAAAAAAATGCTGAATAATTCAAAGAATGCATGGATTCCCAAAAGATTGCATTCAATTTATTGCTGTAAAATGAATAGGAAAAAAATATTGTAACCTCTTTCATTGAAATGAATGGTGATTGCATAATTTGGAGTCTGAAGTTTCAAAGTGAAATCAATGAATGCAAACTTGCGTTCACAAAAGATTCTATTCTTTTACAATTCTGATACATATAAACATTATGTATGTAGTTGTTTTCATACTAAAACCTACCTATCAAGAATTTAATTTAAGAAAATCGTAGAAATAAATTATGTTTTTATACGTGGGTAATTAAAATAAAGTAATAAATATTTTAAACCAGAAATAATTGTAAAATTTTGAAATAAAGAAGAAAATCAATTTCACTTACCCATTAAAATTCAATTGTTATTTGTTATTCAAAAATTAACGGCAAATTACCCACATACTGATAATTTTTTTTACACTTTCATCATTCTAACCGATCGATGCCGACAATACCGACGGGATTTAAAAATTTAAATTTTCAAACGAAAAATGTGTTTTGCAAAAAAAGAAACACCTTTTAGAATAGCGATCGAATTGATTTCTCTACGAAAACCTTATCAATTGATAATTTTTTTTATCACAAATTAAAAATTTTAAAGAATATTATTTTTTTTATCAATCGATCGCGGAGCAAAACAAAGCACTTTGAATGACTAAACCCGTATAATAATTCAAACATATCCACTCCACATGCGATGCCCGAAAATACCGACGCGCCGTTCACTTTATATAAAAACACCTTTAAGGAAAACGATAGAATTGATTTCTTTTTATAAACGATATGATAAATATTTTGTATGCATTTTTAATTCCGTTTTTTCACATTTTAAACCATTTATTATTCTTTTATCTTTCACCAATCGATCACGTCTATAGAGCAAAACTAACGCACTTCAAATGAGAAGGAGAACAAAAACAATGACGACTTAACTTGTTTAAACTTGCAAAACAATCTACCATAACATGACATTGCAGTTTGTGTGCGTGCAATGAATGATCTTCTCATACAAACAATAATAACAGAAGAGATATAATTATGAAAAAAAAAATATTTCGCTCTAGTCTCTGTTGACATTTTACAGAGTAGATTATAGAAGTTGAGATTGAGAGGGGACTAGAAGGAGCCGAATTGAGTTAATTGTTCTGTGTAGACTGTAGTGTCAAGTGTGTACCTACTATGTTTGTTATCTTGTGGGTTTTAAATTCATGAAAGTTTAGTTTACGCGAGTTGTAGATTGTGAAATATTTTGTGCTTTTATAATAATTTTTAAATTTGATTTTAATTTGAATTGTTCGTATTAAAATGGATCGGTTTGCATACTTTAAAGGACAGTTTACACAATTAACAAAGTGAGTACAAAAATAAATACAAATTTCATAACTTTTATTAAAATAGAACAAAAAATTGATAGCTCTAAAAATTCGCTGTCAAGTTCAGGAATTATTATTTAAAAAAAAAATACATCGTAATTAAAGAATAAAATCTTCTAGTTACTTCTCCACATGAAAAATTATATTCTGCTGTCAATTGGAGGGAAATACATAAATAGGTATATTATTGCAAAATCAAATAGGACAATAATAAATTGTGATCGGTATAAAATTTAAACAATCAAAGTTTTTATAGAATACAAAATAAATACAGGGTGGCGCAAAATTAATCACCTAAAGTGCTAAAGTTTTCAGTTTTGCAAATCACGGCAAATGTCAAAATTGAAATAATTTATTATCCCGCGTTTTTATGAGTATATAGTAGGCGTGTTAAAAAATGAGATCGCGGAGATCTCAGCAATCTCATTTATATGAACAGAATTTCTCAGTTTTGCTGTCAAAACTGAGGAAAAAAAATCTTGGATTCGCTTCCTCACTTTTTGAGTGAAAAAAATTCTCTGAGATCTCATTTGTCTGAACGTGCCAAGTGACTCATGTCTTGATGACGAATATTTTGTGTCAATTCTACTTTGACATTTGTGACTGACATTTGCAACCGGTGACAATTTTTGCACCCGGTGATTAATTTTGATAAGAGTTAGGTAGATTTTGTTTTTTCCTTGCTCGTTAGGATCATTGACTTTTCGTGTAGTATTTTCCGACAGTCTCTTGTTTCAAAGTCCTGTTTGTCAAAAAATTCTCATTACATAAATTAGACATATTCACGAAAAAGAGATCTCTGAAATCAGCAAAATTTCTCAGCTTTTCTGAAGAAAAAAAAAATCACTTTTTGAGTGAGAACAATCTCTGACATCTCATTTTTCTGAACGCGCGCTAATTGGATTTTGACGTTTTTTTAGGAAATTGCTTTGTTTTGGATTATTGACGTAGGATATATCTTTGTCTGAAGCAGTGAAAGCTAAGATGATTATATTATTATATACATTTTTATTTAAAAACAAAATTCAAAACAAATGATTCTTAAAATAATTTTCCAAGCTTAAGATATCAAAACAAAATACTTTGCACAATTAATCAAAATCATAGTGTCTGTTAAAGAACTCTTCATGCAGCTTGAAGACTTTTTCTCTTCATCTTAAAAATGTTTTTAATGAAGGAGAACATTTTTCTTTTATTCAAACAAGTTAAAATAAATTAAAATAAAATAAAAAAAAAACTTAATTTAATGAGGAAAAAGCCACTTGAAACTTTTAATAAAGGTGAAGCTGATCTAACGCACATAGTCATTTCATAGGTATAAAAATAGAAGAAAAGACGCATCAAGGACAATGAATCATTGTAGAAAGAAAAGAACAAAGATGTACTTCATTTAATTTCAATTGATATTTTCTTTCATTCTGACATTTTTAACTCCTTTTCAAAAGTGAAATTCTTGTCAATTCATCAATTAAATAGATTTCATTTCTCTTCACAATATTTTTTTTTCTGGGAAATTGCATGATTCTTGCTCCAACAAAAAAAAAAAAACAGAAGTACAACTTGATTGCTGATGATGGTGAGAGAATGAAAATGACGATGACGACAAAATCCTGATTGAAAAACGATGTTCCTACTTACTCGACAAAACTTAACACTGTTGAAAATTCACAAAATTCTACCTGAAGGAAAATCCTTAATTCAATAAGTTTAAACTTTTTTGATTTTCTTTTTTTTTTAATGTTGGTCCTGATGTAGTTTTCATTTTGTGTGAAATGAATGTGGGGGTGGAGTATATGTGTGTGGAGTGAAATTTGTAAACTCGCACTCTAAAACTAAAAGTTAAGTGGCAGGAAAAATTAATTTTCTGCTTGCACCTTACTTGCACGTCACTGTTCTACAAGGATATTGTGCACTCGAGTCCTGGAGTAAATTTTGTATTATTTTTTTTTTGTCAAACGGTTCCACGCGCTACATAATTAGTGAAACCCTGGTGAATTGTTTTGCATGTGAGTGTTTGTTCATCATGAGTCTCGAGCTACACTAAAACCTGCAGTATAGAAGAGATGAAGGTATAGGAGTAGGAGCAAAAATGATTGCAACGGTAATTATGGGGTGGCAAAGTAGTGAAAAGGATATTACGGTGCCAGAAATTGTGATATAAAATTGAAAATATTTTGTTTACCTCTATGCCAACATGCGCTCTATACCTACCCCTATATTTGGGGCGCAGGGTCATAAGTCCACAGACCAAAAGACCATAATGTATTTTTGTGTGTTAAAAGTCCACAAATCTACTGTGGATTTTTAATCTACCTTGGTGGGCTATAAATCCACAGGAAATTCTTGTGACTTCTGGCCCATCGATTGTGGATTTCTGACTCACTTTAATGATTTTAGTGCCAATGTCAACAGTTTTCTTAATAAACAGTACCTTGAGTATGATTTAAAAAAAAATCAGAAAATATTTGTGGAGTTATGACCCAATTCCATTCTAAAATTATGGAATATTGACCCTTATATTTGTGAACTCCTTGCTTATAAGGGTGGGTAATATGTCCAAAATTGATTTGTGAACTAGTAACCCACCCAATTGGGTCAAAAGTTCATTGTGGACTTTATGCCTATGGACTTATGACCCTGCGCCTGTATTTAGAGCAGGAGCTATATGAAGAGTTGTATATTATTTCACTATACATGCAGGATTAGTAATTTTGTGCAGAGGGTGCTTATTTAAAACTATTAAGGAGATGATTGGATTATCGTGAGGGTTTATATTTTGTCCATGTTTACTAATGTTTCACCTGGATCTCGAACTTTGTGTTGAGAAAGGCATAGTAAAGTTGAATAAAAGTGTTCTAAATTTTGTGTTGAAGAAGTATTTATTTAAATAATTTTCTAAGAGATTTTGTTTAATAGAAATCTTGAATCAGGCCGACAGGGAACTTCTCTAGAATACTTAAAATATTACACAATCGTAACATATTTAAGGTGCAATATCAGCAATTTTTTTGTATCGAAGCATTAGTTTACATGCTTTGACAAGAGGTACTCTTTGGGGGATTTCTAAGGTTAGTTTAAATAGTTTTCTAGGACGCTTTACCAATAACTTATATCATTCAAATTTAGCGTCAAATATCTTATATGACATATGAACAAATTTTAGTCTAATTTGACAGCTACTTGACAAGCACGACTTACAATGACACCAGTCAATTGAGTTTCTCTATATCAACACGGTCTCTTTAAAACTCAATTTTATGAACTAAACAAAATCAACTTTTATCTTTGACACTTAAGTGTGAAATATCACACCAACCACCTCAGACATTTTAAGAACCTCTGTGTGCCGAGGTTAACCTATAAAAAAAATATTTAAAGCAACAACGATAAAAGTGTTTTGAATCTTCTTTAAACTTTCACACTTCAAATCTGTCCGTACAAAATCTACTTTATCAGTCATGTGATTTCTTTCAAGCTTTTAACATCTTCTGTGTGTATTTAAAACTTAACCCATTATCCAACAACACTCTTCACAAAATGCAATCCCCTTAATGAAGCGCCCAAAAGTCCCACATAAAATGTGATGATCTCGCATATATAACAAGAAACACAGTTGGGTATTGTATAAGCTGTCCCTGTCCATCTGTTGTTATTCTCATCATCGTTCCATGGCTGAATTTTCATTCACAAATCATCAGTCTCCTCCAAAACTCCCAATCTTTCTACCATACCATGGCATACCTATTGCTATTCCAAATGAAATATTTAGGAGAAAACTTGCGCTAATGTTTCAATCACCTTTTATCCCAATGGAGCTCTTTTGCTATCACCGTTATGTAGCATCGGACGAACGAATAAGTAGATATAATAGTGGCAGTAGATTGTAGCTTGTAGCAGCAGAACAAAATAAAGCAGCTCCATTTGACCTCAGAATAAAGGGTGGTGAATTTGGTTTGGGTGGCTTTTTCTGAATGGTTAAAATAAACCGGCGATGTTGGCTAACCACTGAACTTTAATTATGTGCGCATTAGTGGATGGGAAGTTTGACCACGAAATATACTTGAGAGCTTGGGTGCCGAACCAAAAAAAAAAAAAAACAAAAGAACTAAACTACAAAAGCACTCTATCCAATACAATATACTCTTTACCGCACCGCACTATCACCACTCTCAATTGTATATATAGGAGAGGAGGACTGACTCCATTCATGCTTCACGCAGCCACTAGACATTTATATACAACACACACGAGTGCGGGTAAAGTGATAGTTTTTGGTTCCAATTTGACCACAATTTGTGGCTTAATGAAGTTGGTAACAGATGCGTTTTCAGTATAATGTGTTTTTATAAACGAAGCATCAGAGGAAAAAAAGTTTAAGTGTAGGTAGAGGCGGTGGTATATGACTTCAGGGTGGATGGGGGTAGTTTTATTGGTTGGGGTATACAATATACATGCCATACTTACAATGCAGCAGCAGCTGTCTTGTGGTTAACTTGTTGTAAAAGATGTTAACATAAGAATTTAGGCTTATTTAACAAACACCACAAATGTTTTCAAAGTCCTTGTTAATTTCATATAATTCTAGAGCTTAGTGTAATGGTAAGAGATTTGGAGATAGATAAGACCAGTTTACGGAAATTCAGGTCATAGAAAATTGTTTGTATTACTTAGATAAATTTGATAATTAAGGTGGGTTGCGCTCACCTGTCGGAAAATTGCTTAAGAAGTTTTATATTGAAAAACTGCTAAGAAACAAGTTGACTGCGGTAATTTCATTCCCATTGACCCTGTTTAGATTGTGACTTTTCGCTACGCCATAATGACGATGACTTTTGAGTGAGTGAGAACGGTGAGGAGCTCTGTTCCTTTCACCGATCTCACCCAAAAAACCATCGTCATGACGTAGAAAAAAATCACAATTTAAACAGAGCCATAGATGAGTTTCATTAGGCGTTTTTCTTTTTTGGTTCAGAACTGAGCACTGAACAGAGTCTGAGCGAACAGAGTTAAATTCTCAGCAGAGTATGTTCAGAGCTCTCTAGATTTAATTATGAAACAAGTTGAGCACTGAACATGATTAGAAATGTGAGACATATATCTACAATAGTTTTTTCCTAAATTATTTTACACTTTCCACTAGAGCAACCAGCTCTAAAATATATCGATTTTTTGAAAAATAATTCTCATCTCATTTCCCATTGCATATTCGAATTTCGAAATGAGGTAGGTAATTTTAACCAAGAAATTACCTTAAATCCCTTTCGAACACACCCAATTGGAAACCATCAATCAAAGTGGAATCCATTTATAAAATTAGGTCTGTTTGGTAACGTGAAATTGCGAATTTGAAAAAATTTTCACAATTAGCTGTCATATTTATTCATTCCATATTCCATTTTTTTGGAATTAGTTGAAAAAAGTTTTCAAAGAATGTCAAAATTCGATTTTCGATAAAAAAAAAAAAACAGAACCAGAAAAAGAAAACAACTAAAATAAAGCAATTAACAGCCAAATCAAATTCAAAATGACATGAGCTGTCAAACCAAATCAGCATTTGTGTAATTTTGCTTCAATTTCCAATATAACATTATGTGGATTCTAAGGAAAGTCGTAGTATACGGAAGTATGTATGTCCCCTTTCACACGAGGAAATAAGTTGCTGGAGATTTTTTGACGTTTGTCTTTTTCTTGTAAAATCGTTTGTACTTACCTTTCACTGTAGGTCTGTTTCTTTACTGTTTATGAAAAGTTTAGGAAAAAATTCGGGAAAAGATTTGGCCTCGAGCCTTTTGATGTTGTTGTTGTCATGTTGTTTTGATGTTTTGATCAGAAATGAAAAAGTAAAGGAACGCATTTATGATGTTTCTGATTTGTTTCTAGGTAAACGTCACATTTGACAACAGAAATCCTTAGTAGTTTGACAAGCAAGAAAAAGCTGCAGGTAAAATGGTTGGGTAAACTTTTGCTAGAGGGGAAATGAAATAAATTTAAAAAAAGTCAAAAGATCTGACATTTTCATGCCAGAAGTAAAGAAACATATTTTGGGTAGATTTGGCATATGACGGGATCCCGCGGGTGAGTAAGAAACAGACCTATTACGAAGCAAAATCGTACCGTGAGAGATTTTCTTTAAAAGTCACTTGATGGTTTCTTTATGTGAAAGTCCTTATTAAGTCCTAAAATTAGACCCGGCTTAGACTGTGACTACTCAATACGTAATGTTGAAAATTTTATGGTGAAATTGTTTAGGTGGAATATGTTTGGTAAATATGTTTGCTTCGGATGACGCTCGCTTAGTTGAGTACAGTTAAAATCTTGCCCTTCTTTCAAATTTGGCATAGAAAAGGGGTATTTTAAAAGAGAACGAAAGAAACTTCAAACAACAATCAGAAAATCAGAGATTATGAATAATAAAAATAGGAATCTTTCCACCCTCCAAAACCCATTTGTTTACATTGTTGTTTTGTAATTTCATCTGGTGTCGATGAATAGATGTGAATTGCAACAACAATTTATGCGGTGGTGGATTCATATTTTTGCACTTTATAATTCATAATCTCTGCAGAAAATAATTAAAGGTACAAACGTAATGGAGACGGTGGTATGTATCCAACCTTTATCCCCTTTAACACGTGGAATCTGAGTTTCCAACTTTCAGATTTTAAGTAAGAAAGGCACGAAATAAGAGAAGTGAACGAAAAGTGATTTTAGAAGATTTTTTTAACATTCTTCTTTATACATACAGAAGTGTATATGTCAACCAAACTACTTTGAAAAGAAACTACAGAACATTTCTACAATTTTGTTTCCTCGTGTGAAATGTATAAGAGATTTTTTCAATAAATTAAAAGAAAACGTCAAAAAATCTCCAGCAACTTATTTTCTCGTGTAACTCGTGTGTAGCTTCTAAATCGTATGCTCTGACATCCACACAAAAACGAAAGGAGACATAGTTACACGCTGCGACTCATCATCAAATTAAATAGAATGTGGCTTTCAGGTGAACTAAAAAAAAAAACTTTATCCTCTGGTTACTGTGGCGTATGTGAAACATTGTTTTCTAAAATATTTGTTTCCGAAGATTTTTAAATAAAACTTCTTTTGTAAGAAATGTTGTCTGAAAAAGTTTTTGTTGTGTGACAGATGTCACTCGTTGCAGCGAAAAGTTATGTTTCTTCATTTTCTCACTATCTATGTTTTAATTGATTAAAGTAATTCCAAGAAAAGTGCATTAACTCTAAGAAACAAAACAATAAAATAAGGAACTTAGTATGAGCTCCATATATCTCAGCCATCAGAACACAATTGGACGCATATACATATATTGAACTACATTTCATGTGGGATTGTTTGTTTGTCTTTGCAACAATTTCACTGAACCACACATTTTAATGGTATTAACTTATCCTTCTGGTGGTCTATTAAAATTTCAATCGCCATATCATTTTTTTTTGTTATCCTTTTTTTTTGCTGCATTCCATTTTATATTTCCTCTGTCATCATTTGGCAGTGCATTTGGATTATTTCCAAGCGTTTCCATGATGGGTGCTGCTGTGCTGATGCTGAGACTGACTACCACAATTATTCATTGATCCTAGCATGTACATACATACATATATACTATACACACTATACATAGTCCAACTTTAATGCCACACAGCAGGACTCCTCCAGAGTAAGCCACTTAAGTACTCCGCCTAATAGAATATCGCATCATACAAAGACGATATTGCATCATCATGACTCCCACTATATAGCATGAAGTAGAATACGTGGGTGTATTGCCCCATTTTAACATGGTTCTTCCGGCTTTTATGAGCCATTTACTTCAATTATAATGCACCATCCGCTAGGCAAGAACTTGATGCTGCTACTTGCACCACTTAAGCATCATAAAGTTATCCGGGATAATGGCGGTTGCTTTGCTTATGAGAGAATATTATGTATGTATGTGTATAGGTATGGCTATATAGTGTTGGGCAGCTGTGCTACTAACTGTGTGTCATATCCGCATGGCAGCAAATTGCACTTAAAAGATTCTTCTTCATCTTATTTTCGGGACTCGGTAGGATACTATACAAACATAATATATGTATAGTATGTATTTATATACATATGAACGTTGCGAAGGACTCTTTAGCTGGAGCTCTTTACCCAGCATGCTTTGTTGCCTTACACTATAGATATGAGTGCTTTGCATGCGGGATGTGTGAATCATATCTTCACATGATGTGATACAAGATATTTCTAGACCAAAATTATCCTTCACAAAACACCTATGTATCTCTACATCGAAATACCCAATATACATATGTGTACATTATATAGAGGGAGATATAGAATATATTGAAAGCCACCTATACATACATATATGTGTATAAGCGAGGAAGTGAGTCCCATTTGGCGATGATCGGATATCCTTGTAATATAAACACCACTTTTGTGCATCTTCTGTTGTTGCGTATATGTACATACATATATCTACAAAAACATAACAAAAACCTCCTTTACCACTTAAGAGAAAAGTGAATGGGAGGACAAACAAACAAAAACCATCCTTCCTTATGATGATGAATTTTGGAAGGAGTCAAAATCATTCTGAGAGGGAAAGTTAATGGATTTTCAAAATTTATTATGAACACATTTAAGTTGTTTTTATTGAAGTCTTTTCAAGGTTTTTGGGTAAATTTTTATAACTAAATTCGTACTTAAAAATAAATTAAATAAGAATTCAATTCTTGCAGCCAAAATCTTATGTGTCAAAAATGTTTACACATCGAAAATTTTTCAGCTGTCGTTCGATGTACTTCAGTTGGCACAGTTACATTACATACATTTTCACTGATGTTGTCAATACGTCTTGTCTAAGTCATTACGGCTATGTTCCCACTTTCCAGCTCTGCGTGTTTTAGACGAAATTACAAGCAATCTGGAAACCATGCGAAATACAAACAAAGACCGCTACAGCTTTAGGTTGTGTTTGAATTGGATTCAAATTTCGATAAAATTTTAGCCGAAGATTGAATTTTGACATTTTCACGCATAGAGATTCACTTCATAAGTGTCAAAAATTAAACTGGTAACAATTTAGTCAAATTACTGTCAAGTAGTTTTGCCGCTGGGTTAATATGAATTTGTTATACTTTGACATTTCGGAAGTAGTTTGGGTATTCTTTTCCTAACTGGCGTTTTTCATTAGATTTTCTGATTTTTTCAACTACTATTTCTTTCCAGTCGAGTATTTTTTTTAATTTTTCACACACACTACGTAATGTCGCCATTAAACAAAATGGCTTTATTAAGCATTTAGCTGTGTTTAATGACAGAACAGAGCAATTGCCGCAGAGCACACTTTTAATTGTGAAAAGCTGTTATAACTGCCAATTTTCTTGTCTGGTCCCAAACTGTGCTACATTCTGTCACTTTTTGTTCCTTAAAGATTTCCATAACAATTTAAATAAAATTTTCTCCACCTTATTTTGAAGTACAGCTGAATGAATAAGAAATGTCAAAGCGTCAGCTGATTTATGTTTTAATAAATCAGGGACAGAAAGAGACTCCGAAAATATAACTCGGAACTGTCAAGTGGGCTTTTCTTATTTGACAGTTCTAGTCTTAATTTAAACAATGCAATACAAACAAATATACTAACATCATATCACATTGTACACTAGTCGCACCTTTAAAAAAAGTGTTTTGACAAGTGGGAGTGAAAAAGGAGTGCAAAATGAGTAATCCGAATGTTCAAACGAAAACAACTGACAAACCAGCTGTAGGCTGGACGTTTTGACAGCAAAGTACCTACACATATTAAAGGTAATAGGCGCGTTCAGGAAAATGAGATCTCGGAGATCTTAGCAATCTCAGTTACCTGAACAGGATTCCTCAGCAAAATTTCTCAGTTTTTCTTTCAAAACTCTGGGGGAAAAAATCTTGGATTCACTTGCTCACCATTTGAGTGAGAAAAATCTCTGAGATCTAATTTTTCTGAACACGACAAATATCATTAGCGATTTAATTTTTCTTCAGTTCTATATAAGTATCTGTCAAATCGAGGAAAATGGTAAACCCCTTTTCTTGTTTAATTTTAATATTTTGTTGTTGTTTCTAATAATGCAGTGATTAGTTTTTGTGGGCACTCGAACCACCATTTTTAATTTCTGAAATTTCAAACTTTGACAACCTGCGCAGTATATTACCAAAGATTTGTGTACTGTGTTTTGACAGTTCTTACACTTCATTGGAAATTTGAAAGTGGACAGGACATTTTATCTCTCTTTCCCATTGAGACCATTTTGAGAAGTGAAAAAACCAACAATAAATTAATTGTATATTTTGTTTCATTTGTAGAAGAAAAATAAAAGAGCGATTTGTCGGCAGTGAAGATCCATAAAAGCTTAACTTCTGTCATGTGTCAACTTTCCGACACCTAATTTTTAATATACATATGTACCTAATCGATATTTGAGCCTCAGCCAATCCTAAATAATTAAATCGATATAAGCTGACGCATTTATTGAACCTTTCAAGGACATCACCACCTGTTAGATTACACCATATATAGCCCAAGAGAGTAATAAAAGAATATCTATCTGTACGTCATTCTTTGAATTCCCATATTGAACCCAAAGGCATCAGGAAAACTGATTAAATTTCGGCTGATTAAATCCGAAGAACCAATATTTTTCTAATTAACTAAAGAAGGTAGGTATGAACATATTATACCAACATATAGATATACAAAGAAACAACAAAATGACCTAGATTAAATTAACGAAGTAATCAACACTTCTTTTGCTGCCTCTGCCACACCAGCTGCCACGGCCACCCCCACTGCACCGATACCGCACCAACTGATTTCGATTCCGATTGGAAATCTATAAAGTAGATTTTCCTTTTGGTTATTTGTATAAGTTAATTAACCTTCTTCTTTCACCATCAGGCCAGGATACAATGAATAACCATTCTTTATCGTTTTGTAGCACATTACCTTCACGGAACTTATTCTTCTTCTTATTTTGTTTTTGTTCAGTTATTTTGATTTTCATAGCATTAACGCACACAGAAAGAAAAATAGCACCGCATATCTGACTCATATTGGCAAAGTGTTAAGTAGGTTCATCTGACATTTGATTTGTTGTCAATAAATAGGTCTGTTCGATTTTATTGTTTTCATTGACATTGATTAGATCTAAATTAACTGCTCGATGGTAGATTTGTTTTAAATGACAGTTTCAATGAGATTAATAAAATAAATTCAACTTTAGCATTTTTCTCCAAAATAATTACAGTACTACATCCATAGACTTGACAGACGATGACAGCACAAGAACCAAAGATCACTTTTTACGCCAAATTATTTTTATTTGACAGATACATTAGGAATATTCAGAAAAATGAGATGAGAATATGAATTTCTCAGCTTTGCTGTCAAAATGCTGAGGAAACAAAAATATTGGATTCGCTTTCTCACTTTTTGAGTGGAAAAAATCTCTGAAATATCAGTTTTATGAACGCATTTCCAAATCTTTCAACGTCAAAAGTGACACCCACCATTTTGTGGAAACTGACAGATTCAAAATTGAAAGGCGAAAAATAAAAGCCGTTTTTTATCTATAAATAAATTTCTAAATAATTAAATTTCATAAATTAATAAACAACTGTCAGTTTCTGCAATGTCATAATTTTGACGTTTGTGCATAAAAGAGAGAAAAATAGTCAAACTGATTTAGAACTGCATATTAGTTTGTTTTTATAGTGTGACAAAGGTTTTGGAACATATTAATTTCTAATTTCACCAATTTTTTAAATTCCACTGGAAAATTTTGCAAATTAATTTTTTTTTCACTGTACATTTCTCTCCACAACCTGTGTATCACGTTTTTTAATTTTAATAAATTAATTCAATGCTGCCAAAAGGGATAATGCTCGCGAACCCGGTAACAATGCAAAACAAGGATATGGCTGAACCAAGCAAAAAAAAAAAGAAAACCGGAACACCAAACTGAAATACAAAAAAAAAAAAAAAAGAAAAAAAAACTCTATATACGAGTTCCGGTTGTGAAAATGAACGAACAAGAAAAAATGAAAACAGAATGAAAATCGTGATTGGAATTTTTATTAATAATCATAATGCTGCAGGAAATATTTTAATATTCGTTTTTTTTTATATATTTTTGTCTGCACTCACCCGCATGTAACCTGAACCTGATGGTTGCCCTCTCTTTCTCTCTCCCTGGATATATTATATGAGTATGGTCTTTTGGGATCATTTGAAATGGGTTAAACATGGGTTTCTATAATATGTTGGGGGTCTTATTTGATGTGGAAGTTGAGGGCACACCGGCTGCCCGGTCGACTGCTATTCAATTTGAAATCGGTTTGAAATCATTTTGTATTTTGTTAATGTACCTACCTATTTTTTTTTTGTTTTGTTTTGGTTTTTTTCTTTTTAATGTAATGAGGTTATATCTTGGATCACTGACACTTGGCAGGTACATAGTAGATATGTTATAATATATCTTCGTCAGAACTCAGGGATTTTGTGAAGTTTTTAATTCCAAACACATTATTGATGGAATTTCAATTAGATTTTGGCAAAGTTGAATTTTAAAATTTTGTTAATGTTAACCTTTGGGGTTTGGAAAGTTTTTTCCTTTCTTGAAAGCTGATCAAATTTATGAACCTTTTATAATTTGATGGTATAAGGTTTTTAAAGATGAGCTATGATTCGTTAAGTTTTCATTTCGGACAATTTATAATTCCAATGTAAAGTTTTGAGTTATTTTTCATGGGCTCGTATTTCGCTAAAACAACTTTATATATGCTACCCGAAGGGAAAATTTCATAATTCACCTCATACGTTTGTACTATTAAGCCTAGTTTACAGTTCATTTTAACGGAAAAAAAATGGTGATGAAAAAAAAAAATGTTTTTTCCGAACGAAAAATGGGTGTGGTGAAACAAAAAACTCGAAAAACTACCGACAAGCCGAACAATCAAAATTAATTCGAAAATGGTAAAATATGTTTTTTTCGCAAAACAATGTTGGTGACATCGAAATAGCGAAAAAGTCTCCGTGGTGAATATACATTTTTTTTCAACAGTGTTAGCTCACAGTTCAATAATTAAATTTTAACGTCAAAAATTTTGTTTGTCATAAAATCACTCCCATAAGAAGTACATGTATTTTTTTTCGAAGAGGAACTGTATAGGTACTAGGCTTTAAGCCTGTTTTATAAAATAATTTAAAATTTGGTATCGAGAAAGCCCTTTTAGGAACTGACAGAAATTTGTGTTGCCAGTGTGGTGAAAGTTTGGGCTAAGACGAATCAAAATGCTTTCTACAAATATTATAGCTGACAAATAAGGCCGTGTTTGAACTGGATTAAAATTTCGAGATTAAATTTTGACGTTTCCACGTATAGATCCACCTTATCAAAAAAAAAAAATATAGTAAATTAAAATTTGTTGGTATTAATAATAGTGAATTTAACATTAGTTGGAATTTTATACTGACTTTCGACAACTGAATTTACGTGGCAATGGAAGGCCCGCCCAGGTAATAAATTGCCATTGTCATTTAAATTATTGCCAATGGTCGCGTTCGGGGATCAATCCAAAGCTATCCGGATAGGTTTGTGTTGTTGTAATCCCTTATGAAAAAACAGCTGATGCAACAACAACCCAACGTATCTGAAAATTTTTGAAATAGGTGGATAGCCTATCTGATAGTTCCTCGAACGCAAGGAATAGATCCACATCGCTTCAAGCGATATTAACTTTTTGAGTGTGTTTCTTTATTTATTTCGAATAGTGGAAAAGACAAAAGTTTATCCAGAATGATGCTGTTTACATTGTACTGCTTTTTCCGATTTTTTTCTTAAGTACAGAGACGTCAAATAGATTGATTAATTGTTAAACAAATTCACTTTGCAAAGATATACCTCCCACTCCACCATGAACGAAGTAAAATAATACATAATATTTTATCACTGTGCAGTGTACCAAAAATAAAAAAATGAATGAGTTCCAGAATGGTTTTCAGCCATCATATTTAAAATTTCACTTCTCTGTTTCGTATGTTCGTCTCTTTCTCTCCTTTTTACCTTCACGACGCTTTTTTCTCACACTTAACCTACTAAGTAGGTACTTAAAAAATTGTAGTAAACAAAATCATGTAAAAATCCAATTTCGAAATCAATATTTTATATGCATTCATTTCTGAAGGACACCTTGCTGCGCGCCAAAAACTTATCTCCTGCTGATGAACTTTTTTTTCTAGGTTTATCGAGACGCTTCTAGTTATATTGAAGAAACCAACAGAAACTGATGCACCTATGTACATATATATGAAAATTCTCGCGAGTGCACATTAAAAATTATTACTCCTTCGATGAGGAATATAGATAATTATATTTATAAGTATAGAGGTGCCAAGGATCATTCGTTTCTTTCCTTTGCTGTATTTTTAAGGCCCGTGCTGCATACAGCATAGCATTCCCTCCCATCTAACCAATACATTATACATGGATAATGGTGCTCACCGGAGTTGCTACAGATAGGGATTTTTTTGTGTTCCGGAAACATTTTTACACGCTCCTCTTCAGTGCAATGGTGAAATGTGATATTTTAATACTATCTACCATTGCTGGGTTTGTCTTCCTTTTATTTCACTTTTTTTTGTTGGGTTGCAGGGACTATCTCTAAGTTATCGTCATCGTCGTCGCCAACACTTTGTTGTAGTAGTAGTAGTAGTTGTTGCCCCGAAAGTGCACCTAAGCCGTCCTGTCAGATTTTTATTAAAGATTGAATTTGTTGCCCTGGCCTGACAGTTTGGCAAAGGTGTAGGGGGTAACCTATATTAAGGCACGTGTCCCTCACGTCTGCACACGAGATAAAATTTTACACAAGGACATGTAAGGAACCCTCTCGTGTACTCATGTATACTCACCTCTTGAGCTGAATTTGAAAGTGGAATTCAAATCGTCCGTCGCTGTCGTCTCGTCGTCGTTCTATTCGTTGGTCCTCTCTTCTTCGTCTATCTGTCTGAAGTCGTCAGGTGGATATATGTATGTATGTATGTAAGTCAAGATGCACATATGGCACATTTTGTTTATGCATTCTTTTCGGATGTTGTCGTCTTTTTGAATATTGCTTTTTACTCCTTTGCTCCTTTGTCTCCTTATAGTGGGGTATACCTATATATGTACATAAGTATGTCCTACGAGAGATGCAAAGATTTATTGGCAAGAAATTTATGGGAATATATTCCCAAATAGTCTTTGCCCTTAAATTCTCGGTCGTTTGACGACTGACTGCCGAGAGATTCTTTTGAATTTATTACAACAAGCAAATTTTGGAAAGGCACCAACATGGGAATTGACGAACTTGGTGGCATGAATGTTGTGGGATAAATCTGGTTCCATGAAATAATAAAGAAGACCATATATTATATGACCATTAGCAGAGGTCGGCTTAGGCTTTGGACTTTGATATCAAGTCGTAAATTGTTCATATGTCATTTAGCTCACACTCGACCGAAGTTTAAATTATATTGAGATAAAGTTTTGAGTCGTAAGAGATGAGATTGAATGTTTATGACATTTATGAAGATTTGTTACAATGCCGATGCAGGCGTTTCTTAAATTATTACGGTTTTATTTTTTTTAATACAGATCACAAATTATTAAGCTGCTAGAGCATAGAAAATAGACCTACATATGTAGTGAAGTATTAAGTCACTATTTCTGATGAATCTCCAAAAAGAAATGGCTGCAAAATTTCATGTTCATTCAAGTTCAGCAAAAAAAAAAGTATGAGTGCCGGGATGTGTAAACATCAAATTAAATATTCAAGTGCTGGTTTTACATCACAGAACGCGATGAGTTCGAACTGTCAATCGAATTTCAACCCACATTCAACTTGATCTTTCGATTTAGTTTGAAGTATGAACGAACGTACCCAATATTGAACGTATACAATTTTACATCAACTTATCGTAACGTGTAAGATCACAACGTAATGTGTCACAGAAATGTCCACATTTTTAAATTACCCTATCACCGGCATAGATATTTACACATCAAAAACGGGATGTAAGATATAAAGTTGAATAGAGAAAGAAGACCAAAAGGCATAGATCTTCATTATAGGAAGATTTTAAAAGTGCCATAATACAAAACAATATAAAAACAAACATTTTCATCTCTCTTCGACATATTCATATTTTTGGCATGAATCCGTCTCGCTCTACTTTTCTTCAAATCTGCAAATATTTTTTAACATAATGAGTGCAAAAGAAAAGAAAGAAAAGATGGAAAATAAGTTCATTTTTGACATTATTCTATTCTTACTGTACATCACTTTTATTTTTGAAAAATTATAGCACACGAATTAATTTTTCTGCACATTTTTGCTACATAAATTCTCGGACGTATTCATTAGATTTTTTACTAATTAGACAGTAGCTGTATTTTATTATCCACGATCTGATCCGGATCGAATTTTAACACGTCAATACAAAAAGAACATATGTAATCCTGCTTTCTATCTGGTCCAAAAACTAGTGCTTTTTTATTTTATTATTATTTTATTATTTATTATTAGGGCTAGGATTTCCATGCACTTTAAAACGCAAAATATGCGCTTAAAATATGCTCTTAAAAATGGGAAATATGCACTTAAAATATGCATTTAAAATCATGAGCGCAAAATTTTAAACGTTTTAGTACGATTTTTACTATGCCTAAATGTTAAACCATTTTTACTATGACAAAATGGCTTTAACATCGCCATTTTGTCATAGTAAAAATGGTTTAACATCGTACTAAATCTTTTAAAATTTTGCGCTATGTATTTTACCTTATATCTCAATTTCTGTTCAAAGAATAAAAAAAAATTTGGTATCCAGTTTTTAAAAAAAAAATTTCTTTTAAAGGAACTACAGTTAGGTACATTAAGAAATTGAAAAAATAGATAAAACATAAACAATAAATAAAAATAACATCAACATCAACATAAGAAAAAGACATCCTTTCGAATGATAATTTTTTTCAAAGTCTCGGAAAACTTGGGCCACGACTCACAGGGCAACTCGTCTTCCGTCTCATCTTTTTTCTCTTTCGCACTCATTATGATGAGTGAGAAACTGGAATGACGATGCTGTGGAAGTGTGATATAGGTTTTCCAAATGTCGTAAAGTGCGTGAAAAGAGTAATTGTTATATGGTCGTGTTCAGATATCTATCTAAAGTAATCTGGACAGCTTTGTGCTGTTGAGTTAGAAAATAGCTGATGCAACAAACCCTCGCGGATAGATTATGGAACGCAAAGAATTTGTTTTTATTTTTTCCCAATTCATTGAATCTAATTTTAATGGTGCGTTTGCATTTCTTTGAAACCGATGTTTTTTCAATTTTATGTTAATTTTTTTTGAAATATGAACGAGTAATATGCATTTATTATAAAAATATGGAAAAATATGCAAAATATGCATTTATAGTCAAATATGCAAAAATATGCACTAACAATTGAATGCCATTTTTAAGGAAAATTAATGATTCATAAAGAAAATTTGTTCTCTTTCTTCTAAAGTTTATCAAAAAAAATATGCATTTGCATGGAAATCCTAGCCCTATTTATTATAGTAAGGTAGTGTAAACTGTAGCGCAAAGCAAAAAGGCAACAAATTGTAAAATATACAAACACAATAGGGGTATTCATGCAACGTCGTAAAGTCCTCGTAAACGTGGTAAATTGCGTAAACCTGTCAAATGTTCATACAAATTTGACAGGTTTACGCAGTTTACAACAACTTTACGCCGTTGCATGAATACCCCTTATGAAAAAAGATATGATTATTTACCACTGGCTGTCACTTTGATCTTGTTTGTTTTATTATGAGGATCTGATTCAGATCAGATCAGGAAAGGAAAACTACTTTACCTACAGATTTGTTACCTCATGTGTTAAGGGTATTACGGAAATTGTATTTATATTACTACCAAAGATAATAAACTATACAGATGTAGCATCCCCATAGAAGAAAATGTCCCAATTTTTTTTTTTACACCAGGCAGACGATCAACATGCAAGAAAGCTCTTTGCCTGTTGATAGTAAATCACAGAAACAAAGCTATTCGTCTTTTGCAAAAAGTTCTCTCTTGCGTGTTTTTATTTTTGTTTCTGCAATATTATGCAGTCAGCAACGATCGAAAGGAAGACGAAAGACAATGCGATGATTTTTGTTGTTTTTTTTTTTTTTTGTGTGTTGTTTGTACGATTTTTTTTAAGGTCGTCTGAGTGTATGAACTATTTTTTCTTTTTGCATTGATCCACGGATATTGAATATTCTTTAAGCGGGTAGGTAGAGATTTTTTTCGTGTTGATAGATATATATATATTAGGGTGTCCCAAAAAAATAAAAGTTATTTTTTTTTAACACATACCTTCTTTATTTGTTTGAATGATGTTGAAACAACTGTAAACCAAATTTGGTGTAGGTAGGATCACGATATCCCGTGCCGACTTGCATCGGAACTTGGGAATACTTGCTAATACGGCCGACGAGCTCGAACAATCGATGTGCTTGTTATAATTTGTCTTTGTCTTTCAGTAAACACATAAAATCTGTTTCTTTACTTCCCAAATCTGCCACTTTCTACCCATTTTAGCCCAAAGTTCCGTCAAAGTCCATATAAAAAAAAATAATACTGGACTAGAATTGGTCAAAAATGGCAATTTTGGGAAGTAAAGAAACAGACCTATTGTTTTTGTTCGGTCAACATGTCAGTGAAATTACGAAGTTCTAAAAATGTTATATTTTTAATAGGTGACGCAAAACATCAAATAACTAATAAAAGGGACCGATAAAGAGGAAAGGACGCGGCTGAGAATTATTGAGGAAGAGAAACGGCGATCTAAATATTTCCCAGAGTCAACTCCATCGACATCATCATGTGATCCTATACAAAATGACGCACCTGATTCGGACCAAGAAGTAATATCTTTGCAAGAAGATTTGCCAACTCAGATCGAAAGCGCGCAACCCGAAAAAACGAAAATATCTAAGCGGAAAGACTTCATCACTCCAAAATTAGTAGCGGCGCTAGACAGGTGTCAGTTAAGTATGAGAGATTCCGTGTTTATTCTTGAAGCTGCTATTGAAGCACTTGGATACAATAATGATGAATTTCCGATAAGTAAGTCCTCAATTCAAAGAATTCGCACCGAAAAACGCAAAGAGCGCGCGGAATCCGTAAAAATCGATTTTCAAAACGAGATGCCAGAGGTTGTGACCGTTCACTTTGATGGAAAATTATTGCCTGCTTTAGATGCTCGGAAATCAAAAGAAGAACGTCTTCCGATTGTTATTTCATATGCACAAAAACATCTACGACTTCGTATCAGTCAAAAGTAAAGCCTTGTTCACCCGGCTTCAAATTGATGACAGTTTTCTGAAAGAAGAACCGTCTTTATGGCCAAATAACGCTTCGTTTAAAGATGCCAAGAAGAAGGTTTCTATGCTGAAGGCAGTAAACGATACAGCTGAAAGAGCGGTCAAGATGATGCAAGAATTTCATGGTTTAATTACAGTTGAAGAGGAACAAAAGCAATTTTTATTACGCTGCGTACAAGAACACCGGAAGATTTATCCAGACTGTAAAAAACAAACCTTAAAAAGAAAATTTTTGTAGAATAATGTTTTTTTTATGTAAAACATTAAATAGTAATTTGTTTTGGGTATATTAGTGTTTTATTTACTAAACAAACTCGAATTTCTAGAAATTTTCTATACTAACCCGGAACAGAAATGTATATTCTGTGTTTGGTATCAAGTCGGCACGGGTTATCATGATCCAATCGCAATAACTTTTATTATTTAAGCTAATAAGGCCATTTAGAAAAAAAATAGAGGGTATGCGATTTTATTTTCGAGGAAAAAAAATCCTACCTTATCTCTTGGGACACCCTAATATATATATATCATACATGTATGATGCAACATGTTGCATGCAACATCATACATCAGCATCATATATGTTGGATCATACAACTTTTATTGCAACTTTTATTGCAACTTTTATTGCATGCATCTTTTACTGCATGCAAATGCATGTAATTGCATGAAACCTCATGCAACTTTTATTGCATGCAACTGCATGCAACTTTTACTGTATGCAACTGCATGCAACTTTTACTGCATGCAACTTTTATTGCATGCAACTGCGTGCAACTTCAAGCAACTTTTATTGCATGCAACTGCATGCAACTTCAAGCAACTTTTATTGCATGCAACTGCATGCAACTTCATGCATCTTTTATTGCATGCAACTGCATGCAACTTCATGCAACTTCATGCAACTTTTATCGCATGCAACTGCGTGCAACTTCATGCAACTTTTATTGCATGCAACTGCATGCAACTTCATGCAACTTTTATTGCATGCAACTGCGTGCAACTTCATGCAACTTTTATTGCATGCAACTGCATGCAACTTCATGCAACTTTTATTGCATGCAACTGCATGCAACTTTTATTGCATGCAACTGCATGCAACTTTTATTGCATGCAAGTGCATGCAACTTTTATTGCATGCAACTGCATGCAACTTTTACTGTATGCAACTGCATGCAACTTTTACTGCATGCAACTTCATGCAACTTTTATTGCATGCAACTGCGTGCAACTTCATGCAACTTTTATTGCATGCAACTGCATGCAACTTCATGCAACTTTTATTGCATGCAACTGCATGCAACTTTTATTGCATGCAAGTGCATGCAACTTTTATTGCATGCAAGTGCATGCAACTTCATGCAACTTTTACTGCATGCAACTGCGTGCAACTTTTATTGCATGCAACTTCATGCAACTTTTATTGCATGCAAGTGCATGCCACTTTTACTGCATGCAACTGCTTGCAACTTTTACTGCATGCAACTTCATGCAAATTTTATTGCATGCAAGTGCATGCAAGTGCATGCAACTGCGTGCAACTTTTATTGCATGCAATTGCATGCAACTACATGCAAGTGCATGCAACTTCATGCAACTTTTACTGCATGCAACTGCGTGCAACTTTTATTGCATGCAACTGCATGCAACTTTTATTGCATGCAACTTCATGCAACTTTTATTGCATGCAACTGCATGCAACTTTTATTGCATGCAACTGCATGCAACTTCATGCAACTTTTACTGCATGCAACCTTTATTGCATGAAAGTGCATGCAACTGCATGCAACTTTTATTGCATGCAACTGCATGCAAGTGCATGCAACTTCATGCAACTTTTACTGCATGCAACTGCGTGCAACTTTTATTGCATGCAACTGCATGCAGCTTTTATTGCATGCAACTTTTATTGCATGCAAGTGCATGCAACTTTAACTGCATGCAACTTTTACTGCATGCAACTGCGTGCAACTTTTATTGCATGCAACTGCATGCAACTTTTATTGCATGCAACATTTATTGCATGCAACTGTTTGCAACTTCGTGCAACATGTATGATCATACATGTATGATGCAACATGTTGCATGCAACATCATACATCAGCATCACACATGTTGGATCATACATTTTGCATCATACATGTTGCATCATACATGTTGGATCATACATGTTGCATCATACATGTTCGATCATAAAACTTTTATTGCATGCAACTTTTACTGCATGCAAATGCATGTAACTGCATGAAACCTCATGCAACTCTTATTGCATGCAACTGCATGCAACTTTTACTGTATGCAACTTTTACTACATGCAACTTCATGAAGTTTTATTGCATGCAACTGCATGCAACTTCAAGCAACTTTTATTGCATGCAACTGCATGCAACTTCATGCAACTTTTATTGCATGCAACTGCATGCAACTTTTATTGCATGCTACTTCATGCAACTTTTATTGCATGCAACTGCATGCAACTTTTATTGCATGCAACTGCATGAAACTTTTATTGCATGCAACTGCAAGTGCATGCAACTTTTATTGCATGCAACTTCATGCAACTTTTATTGCATGCAAGTGCATGCAACTTTTACTGCATGCAACTGCATGCAACTTTTATTGCATTTAACTGCATGCAACTTTTACTGCATACAACTGCGTGCAACTTTTATTGCATGCAATTGCATGCAACTTTTATTGCATATAACTGCATGCAACTTCATGCAACTTTTATTGCATGCAACTTCATGCAACTTTTATTGCATGCAACTGCGTGCAACTTCATGCAACTTTTATTGCATGCAAGTGCATGCAACTTTTACTGCATGCAACTGCGTGCAACTTTTATTGCATGCAACTTTTATTGCATGCAACTTCATGCAACTTTTATTGCATGCAACTTCATGCAACTTTTATTGCATGCAACTGCATGCAACTTTTATTGCATGCAACTGCATGCAACTTTTATTGCATGCAACTGCATGCAACTTCATGCAACTTCTATTGCATGTAAATGCGTGCAACTTCATGCAACTTTTATTGCATGCAACTGCATGCAACTTCATGCAACTTTTATTGCATGCAAGTGCATGCAACTTTTACTGCATGCAACTGCGTGCAACTTTTATTGCATGCAACTGCATGCAACTTTTATTGCATATAACTGCATGCAACTTCATGCAACTTTTATTGCATGCAACTTCATGCAACTTTTATTGCATGCAAGTGCATGCAACTTTTATTGCATGCAACTTCATGCAACTTTTATTGCATGCAACTTCATGCAACTTTTATTGCATGTAACTGCATGCAAATTTTATTGCATGCAACTGCATGCAAGTGCATGCAACTTTTATTGCATATAACTGCATGCAACTTCATGCAACTTTTATTGCATGCAACTGTTGCATGAAGTTGCATGCAATAAAAGTTGCATGCAATAAAAGTTGCATGCAATAAAAGTTGCATGAAGTTGCATGGAGTTGCATGCAATAAAAGTTGCACGCTCTTGTTGCATGAAGTTGCATGCAGTAAAAGTTGCATGCAGTTGCATACAGGAAAAGTTGCATGCAGTTGCATGCAATAAAAGTTGCATGCAGTTGCATGAAGTTGCATGTAATAAAAGTTGCATGAAGTTGCGTGCAATAAAAGTTGCATGAAGTTGCATGCAATAAAAATTGCATGAAGTTGCATGGAGTTGCATGCAATAAAAGTTGCATGCAGTTGCATGCAATAAAAGTTGCATGAAGTTGCATGGAGTTGCATGCAATAAAAGTTGCACGTTCTTGTTGCATGAAGTTGCATGCAGTAAAAGTTGCATGCAGTTGCATACAGGAAAAGTTGCATGCAGTTGCATGCAATAAAAGTTGCATGCAGTTGCATGAAGTTGCATGTAATAAAAGTTTCATGAAGTTGCGTGCAATAAAAGTTGCATGAAGTTGCATGCAGTTGCATGCAATAAAAGTTGCATGAACAACGTGCAACTTTTATTGCATGCAACTCCATGCAACTTCATGCAACTTTTATTGCATGCAACTGCATGCAGCTTTTATTGCATGCAACTTCATGCAACTTTTATTGCATGCAACTGCATGCAACTTTTATTGCATGCAACAGCGTGCAACTTTTATTGCATGCAACTCCATGCAACTTCATGCAACTTTTATTGCATGCAACTGCATGCAACTTTTATTGCATGCAACTTTTATTGCATGCAACTTCATGCAACTTTTATTGCATGCAACTTTTATTGCATGCAAGTGCATTCAACTTCATGCAACTTTTTTTTCATGCTGCTTTTACTGCATGCAACTTCATGCTACTTTTATTGAATACAACTTTTATTTCATGCTATTTTTTTTCCTATGCTATTTTTCTTGAATGATGCTCTGCTCGAACTTTTCTTGCATGTAGTTTTTGTCGTAAAATTCTATGTTTTACTGGTAATTCTTAAATTTGAATTTTTAGCCGCCTTTTACTATTGCGTCGCAATTTGCGAATCCTTATGCTTGTTTTTTTTCTATGTAGATACGTATGACTTTTTTCCTCACACTACAATTTGCTTTACCTTACCATTATGTGGGTCCATAAAAAAACCCGATAGACATATACATCCTATATCGTTTTTGTAGATAATAAAATGGGTGGCTTTATTTCACATATGCATATGTAGCACATATTTTAAGACATTCCTGGTGTTATTTATAAACGTTGTCTAACTTTAGACAACTGTCCAACTTTGGAAAATGGAAACCTCGTTTATTGTTGTCTTATCGCTGCCTTACTTTGACACAAGAGTAGATTGTCTTAACCGTGAATAATGTGATATTTATTTTTATTGAATAAAGCATACTTCCACCAATTTGAAAACAGTTAGACAGTGTCTAAGTAGACAAAAATCTAATAAATACGACTGTCGAAATATAAATTCCTGTTTTTTTTTTTTAATTTCGAAATTCATTTGTAAAGCCCCATTTTGAATACCAAAAATAGGCAATAAGTACCTATACCTACAACTAAATTTAGCGACCCAAAGTTAATAAGTCTTAACATTCTTCAAGATTAGGCGTGGAAATTAATTTTTGTTTTTGTTTTTTTATTTCTTCTACCCCTACAAAAGCTATGAGAAAAAACGAAGGGAAAAAAACCTGTTTGCTTCTCTCTCTTTAGGAATCATGTGTTCATTGTTTTGTTTTTTGGAAGTAAATGAAATTGGAAGTAAATGAAAAAATCCGAGTCTGGTTTGCGGTTTTCAAATCGAAGATGAAAATCGTCTTCACCAATGGGTGAATAGGAACACAGACAAAAACTACAAACTCCACGCTTATTCATAATCATTATTCATATTTCATTATTCATTATTCATTAAGCAACTTAATCAAAAAAGAAGACATTTTTTCGTCATTAAAAAAATATCTACCACCACTAAAAAAAATCTCTACCTACCCGCTTAAAGAATATTCAATGTCCATGGGTCAATGCAAAAATAAAAAAGAGTTCATACACTTTTTATTCCTTGTCGCCAGCCTCATACGACCTTAAAAAAAATCGTACATACAACACACTAAAAAAAAAAACAAAAATCATCACATTGTCTTTCGTCTTCCTCTCGATCGTTGCTGACTGCATAATATTGCAGAAACAAAAAAAAACACGTTTTTATTTAATTTTTTACCCATTCATTACATTCCTATATCCTGAGTAACAGATTTCTGTGATTTATTATCAACAGACAAAGAGCTTTCTTGCCTCCGTATAATTAATTATCTGTGGTACTACTACCTATTTTCATTAAAGTGGCAACCCTCGATTTGAGTTTAATAAAATGTCAAATGTGACATTTATGTTTGAAGTTTCGAAAAACAAAGCGGTTTGGCATTTAATTACGTTTTGTTTAACCGCGCTGACGTAGACGTTGTGTTTGTTTGCATTTTTATTTATAAACAAAATATAAAATAAAAACTAACAAAGGTTTTTAAAACAAGCATTTTCAACTTGTAAAATGCCAAAAAAAAGAACTCGAAAACAACGTTCATCTATCATAGAAATCTACGATTCTTCGGACGATGAAAGTCAATCAAACAACCAAGAGGCAGCAACAGCTGAAATTGCCGACCCAAATCCTATATCTGATGATGACGATGACGATGGCGATGGAGAATCCTCAACTAAATCGTCTGCGCCCTATAGAATTCTTACACGACGAAAACTCGAAGAACAATTACCTGTAGCATCTCGCACGAAAAGTGCCAATAAATCAGTTGCTTCTATGCGATTGATATCATTGGACTTCTTAGAAAGGAATCGCGAGGGTCTGTCGGTGCGATCCCAAGAAAATATGACTAAACTGTCACGGCTAGAGACAAAGAAAAAAAACTCACTAAAAGATGAAATCCAAAAAGCTGTAACAGCAGACAGTGATGATCCAGAGCTGACGCGTCTGCTAAGGAAGATTGCCTATTGTCGGGTATTCACGAACTATTTGTTCCGCCAGTACGATATGCTTTCCATTGATTTCCAGCTGTACTCGAATCTCGATGACCTCATGTTGGATCTGAAGAGACGAGTTGGGGCCTACAATGCAATAAGACGAAGTCGCAAGCAAATGCTCTTGGGCGAATCAGGCGGATCGAGTAGTAGCAGAGAAGGGAGCACCGTGTGATAGATTGATTGTGTGTGTGCGTATCTACTACCTAGATAGGTTTGTTGAATGTCTTGTGTTCTAGAGTTTTGTGCCAAAAAATTGATTTTAAGAAATAAATTGCATGGTTAAACTAGACTTTTTTTTTCTTTAGTTCCTTCTGTATTTTTTGTAATATCTCCACAT
Source organism: Epistrophe eligans (assembly GCA_951394125.1). NCBI lineage: Eukaryota > Metazoa > Arthropoda > Insecta > Diptera > Syrphidae > Epistrophe > Epistrophe eligans. Next base: position 107,517,980 of record OX596028.1, read on the forward strand.
CCTTTAACATCTGAGTAGCTAATCGGTCAAATAATTAGTCGACTTGTAAATTTTGCCCAAAACAAAGATGGAGAAGGAAACTTCAAAAATTTATTAAATTTTCCGTAAACCGGACATGTTTCCTCAAAATCCTGTAAAAACAAATCACAATCAAATAAAAGAAAAACCATCTTTACAGAGCTTTTTTTATTGGCACTGGAATCTTTGGAACTAGACAATAAAACTTATTATGAAATCTACAATTGAATCTGACCATTGTTCATCTCTCTGGATTCTTTGAATCGTTGACGACTCTTCCTTATTGCTGTATAGGTGTCAACTCGCATCTTCAAGTCCAGATTTAGCATATCCAGATTGGAGAACAATTTAAAGTCAATAGCCAGCATGTCATATTGCCGGAGCAAATAATTTGTGAATACCCGACAGTAGGCGATTTTCTTGAGCATCTCTTCAATCTCTGGGTCGTCAAGATTACGATCGACAGCATCATCGATCTGACTTTCGTTCCATCGTTTCTTTTTGTTCAATTCGCTGGAAACATCATCGATACTTTCGCGACGTTTACGAGTGGGAAATTCAAACGAGAGGTTTTCGGTCGATCTAATGGAATGGTGAACACTTTTGCGTCGGCTCATGATTCTTTTGGGAGTAATATCAAATTCTTGAGATTTCTTTTTGGATTCTATGGATGAGCTGCATGATTCTTTTTGGGTTGTGTCTTCTTTTTTAGATTTGTTGGTTTCAGTGGTCGATATTGTGACAGACTTACGCTGCTGTAGATGCTTGGAGATGTTAGAATCGGAAGTGTTTGTAGATTCATCGTCGGTTGAATCATTGATTTCTATGATTGTCGATGTGCGACTGCTTTTTCCTTTCTTAGGCATTTTATGATGTTCTTGTGTATTTTTTCTTTATAATTTTATCACCAATTTGTTGATAAAAATTTGGAAAACTTATCAACAAAAATAAAACCAAACAAATTTTTCCAAAATATAAACGTCAAAATTAAGATTTTATTTTCGAAAATTATTATAGGGTGCTATAAGAAGTGTTCGACTTTGGAGACATTTAAAATGGAAATCAAATAAATGTAACTTACTTTTTCACACGAGGAAACAGTAACGTTGAATTTTTTTTGATTTCTTTTTCATATTTTACCGACATATTTATTATTTACTCGATACATCCAGTTTAAAATTTAAATCTAGATTCATTTGTATTTACATCTGGATTTAAGTTTTAATCTGGATGAATCGAGTGACTTTTATACGTTTCTTTTAAATTTGTTGTACATATTTTATTACTAAACAAATTTTTAGTCTGCTAAAGTGCTAATTCGACAACTTTGGCGGATTGGCTCTTTTTTCGAATTAATATGTATTTCTTTGAAATTTCATCCTGTGAGTGGTGTGACCGCCATGATTTTTGAGTCTTGGTTCAAATTTGGCCTTTACCAATGTGACAAGTGGTACATAGAGAACTAGCTTGTGAATTATAAAGGAATGGTCAAAACTTGAAAGTCACTAGCCCTCATTCTACCTCACAGTACAAAAATCTATGGTAATATATTGCGCAGTAGGGTGATTAAAAAAAAAAAAAAAAAAAACACTTTTCTTGAAATTCAACCGGGACCGGGGGAAATTATGAAGTTTAGAAACCAAACGATAAAAAAAACAAAATGAAAATTCGAACACCATTTAGAGATGGCAACCAGCATTTATTCAATAGTTTTGCTTTAAAATCGGCTATATTATCAAATGGTAAAAACTGCATAACTTTTGATGATAACAGCTTGAAATTTTTAGGCATTGTTCGTAATTTCATGTAGTTTCTGAATATACAGTTAGAAAATTAATTTTTTTCAATAAATTTTTTATAGTTTTTTTTGTTTGTAACGGAAAAGTAAGTGTTTTTTGCTTAAACTTGTTTAAACAATATTTTCAAAAAAAAAAACACTTTAACCATGGTGTAGATACAACTCGTATGATATTGTACAGGGTAGGTGAAAATATATTTTTTTTTTAATTTAGAAAAACCTGATTGAATTTCTGGGTCACCCTGTCCAAAATTGATTTTTATTTTTTACAATTGTTTTTATTATCACGCCTAATAGTTACGTGGAATTCCTTTCAAACAAAGATTCGATTCATTTTAGAAAAAGAAAAAGACGATATTTTCAAAAATTTCAAAAAGAATTTAGGTACCTACACCGATTTGCACACACACTAGCAATATTTAACATTTCTAAAATCTCAAATTGAATTTCGCAAATGCAAACTGTGTTTTTGGTTCCAACAAATTTTAATTTGTTTAAAGGTATCACAACTCACCTTAGATCGGAAGTTATGACCAATTCCAATCAAAAATTACCTTTAATAATGTGTACTGTTTTTCTACACGAGCCGTCCATATTTATTTATTTCTTCAAGACTTGGGTGGTTTGCAACTATTTCTCGCATGAGGCAGTACCTACCTACCCAAAAAAGTATTCTTTGTTTTTTAGTTGGTATAGGCTAAGATACCTGACAGTCCAATGCCTCGAATTGCTACGTATTACTCCCAGTCAAATATTAAAACAAATTTATTTATTTTGAGTTTTATTTTATTTCGTTTCATTTTATTTCTCTATCTCAGTATTATTTTTCTCATTTTTTTTTAAATTTTTGTTTTCATCTTATTTTCATTAGTAATAGTTATAATAATTAATCAATTAATAATAATTATCTTAAATTTAATATTTTTATTTTTATTTGTTTTTTTTTTTTTTTTATTAACAAAATTTATTCTATTAGGTGAATTCTGTTTCTCTGACGTTTTTAATGTTTTGAAAATGTAATATGTGTGGTTTATGTTTATTATTATGTATGTATGTCTGGTTGTGTTTTGTTCTTAGTGTATTTGTGTTTTATAAATTTTATAATATAATACATTTATTGGAATTGTTTTAATTTTTTATTATATTATTTTTTGAAAAAAATGTGTTTTATAATTTTGTTTTTGTGTTCCTACTCCTTCGTTTTTGTTTTTTTTTTTCAACAAAATTTTAGTTTTTCATGCTTTCTTGTTTTCTCGCGGTCTTGAAATTGTTTAAATATTATTTCTAACTAGTAAACAATTTGTTTTTTAAAATTTTTCTTTCGTTAAAAAATATTTTTTTTTTAATTTTTCCTTTGCTTTTATTAAAAATTCGTAGTTTTTCTTTTTGAGATTTTTTGTTTCTTTCGAATTTATATTTTGGTCTTCTTTGGAGTATTTCATTTTTGTTGTTGTTGTTGTTGATTTTTGTTTTAATTTCATTTTGTTAAAATAGAATTTCGGGCGGGATAGGATTTAATAAGGAATAGGAGAAAATTGTGGCCATTTTTAATTTGTATCTCTTTTGTTTTGTTGTTTTTTTTAATTTTATTTTTGAGGTTTGTAGATGTCGATGGATTTTGTTTGGTTTGTTTTTTTTTTTATTTTTGTTTTGAATATTTTTTTCTCTCTTTAAAATAATTCTTAATTTTTTTTTTCATTTTTATATTTAACAATTAGAATGGACAAATACGCTTTTTGTTTAATTTTTTTTTATTTGGAAAAACTTTGAGATATATATTTTGAAAATGTTTTATTTTACAAATGGATTTTTTATTAAAAAAAAAAAAACTTTAACACGATTTCGTTTGTTTGTTTTTTTTTTTTTTTTTTTTGTTTAAATATAAATTTTAGTTTTGATGTTTTTTTGTTAAATTTATTTTAAGTTTTATGGTTATTTTTAAAATTTTTTTCTTTCTAATTGAGAACATGATATGAGAAATGTGAAATATTCTTTTTTTGTTTTTGTTTTTAGTAAATATAATTTTTTTGATGTTAATTTTATTTTTTTGCCAAAAAATGTTGTTAGATTGGATTTTTGCTTTACATTCCGAAAATTCTTAAAACTATTTCTTTTATTTTTTATTTGTTTGCTTTTGATATATGTGTTTTTGTTTTGTTTTTTTTTTTTAATTGGTAGCCTTTTTTTACACAGGTAAACTTTTAATAGTGATATGAATGTAGGTATGTTTTTTTTTATTTTTATTTAATCGCCAAATATTTTTCATCATTTTATTTTGAATTGAATTTTTCTTGTGAATCAAATTTATTGAAAATTAAATTTTTGTAGTTATTTTTTTTTTTGGACATCAATTATGTATTTTCTTTTAAATTGTTTTATTTTTTAATTTGATTAAATTAAAACAAAGAATTAATATTAATGTTAAGTATTTAAAAATGAAAATACTTAAAGAAAATGATTTCTGTTTTGTTTTCAATGAAATTACTAATAGATGGTAGGGAAATAGTTTTAAGTAGGTATGTATGTGTGTTTTATTCGTTTTTTATTGATGTAATGGTGAGATAGAGTGATTTAGAGTAAGAAATATGTTTATAGTATTTTTTGTTTTCTAATGAAATGGGTTTGATTTAATAATGGTTATGTACATAGAGTTTTTGAAAGAGAAAAATATAAGATTCTTGTAGATCCAAAACTATAAAACGACTTGAAAGTGAAAGAAAGGGAAACAAATAGTTGGAGGCAACAAACTGAAAGATAGGCTTTGGGCACCCGACCTGTTATTTCAATAAAGTACGAACCGATAAAACTCGCTCAGTGAGATTGAAATGGCATATTGCTATCTCACTCTTCAAAATTCAACTTAATCTTTCGATGCTGCATATATAAGAGAATTTAGCAACAATTTCAGATTCTCTCTAAAAAATATAAAACCCCATACTAGCTTTGTTTGATTACGTGAAATTTTTGCTTAACTGCACAAATTTAAAAAAAAATTTAACAAATTGTCTGAAATTTTCCCTCCGATGGATAACTTCCAAATTTTGGTGTGTAAGGAGTGTAAGAATTGTCAAATACACAGCTGTCAGTGTTTGTCACTTGACGTCGGCTCCGAATATACAAAACTATTTATTTCAGTATTCGCCAATCTTAGTAACAAATCACCTACGGCCAAACTCGACGTGTCGCAATCGGTAGTTTTATAGTTCGTCTAAAATTAACAATTTGCAAAATTTGCTGTTTTACACAAATGTGACATTTTATACAAAAAGTGATTCAGTGCGTTTGTTAACTTTTTAAAAAAATTTCTTTCTCTAAAAATATTTTCTACTTCTTTAAAAGTTTGGCAGGTTTTACAAAATTTTCTTAAAAAAGATACCAAAACAGACTTACTGTGAAAAACTTTTACCTTAAATAACAAAAATTCAAAGTAAAGGAACGAGACTAATTTTTTAGCGTTTTTGATTGCGCATTGAATCACGGTTCTTTTTCTTAAACTAAAATGTCGATTTCGTTTTGATATATGGAGAATCTTTGACACTGTTCATATTTTACTAGCCTCGTCCAACTTTTTTCGACGTGTCTGGATACTTTTTCTCGCTCCCATTTTATGGCGAGAAAAAGGTGGCCAAGTAAGAAATCTTTTTCTTTTTTTATAAATTGGTAGTGAAATAAAGTACATAGACGTCAAAAATGTCGGAGGAGAAAGTCCAATGTAAAACTACCTACACTAGGCCTTTTTTAACGATGTTCACATAAAACTGACCTGACGTTTCTATACAAACTATCGATAAAAAAATGATAAATTTTCTGAGCTAAGCTAAGACCGTAGGTACCTACATTGTTAATTGTTAGCTGGGGTGTGTTTTTTGCAAGCCATCATGGAACTGGATGAAAAAAAAAACATCGAATATTGGAAAGGACGCCATCATACAAAAATTTTGACGTTTCCAAACAAATTATCGATAGTAAATGACTAAAGGCATGTATTTTTGCAAGCCCGGTGGGAATTGGACGAAAAAAACGGCTACAGGGATTAGTGACAGTATCACAGAAACAAAATGGAGTTTTCATACAAACTATCGATAGCAAGTATATAACTCACGCCGGTAACACAGTTTTTTTGTGTGCTTAAGTTAAGCCTGGAGAATTATCTGAGTTTAGCTTAGCCCGTAAGCGATTAATTGTTGTTGGTGATTGTTCAGCAACGACGTTGTTTTTTCGACCAATTCCCTCCGGTCTTACTAAAAAAAACACGGCTCAAATTGACTCAGTTTTTTTGCGTTCAATTTTCTTTAGACATTCACAAAAAAGTCGAAATAGAATAATAAAATTGTGAAAGAATCAGAACACCATAATGACCTTAAATAATTTCAAAGAGTGCAACATTTAACATTTCCTTAAATAATATTATTTATGTCAATATTTATATTTAACATTCACAATAAGGTTTGAATCTGATTTTAGATAATGGCGCCCAACATAAGCATTTAAAAAACACTGTAAGAATTTTTGTTTTAAATTTCTCTTTCATGAATATACAGTATAAATAGTTTATAAGATGGAATGAGATGAGGAGATGAAATTTGAAATGAGTTTTGAGCAATGTGTATTTTATATGTGTACAAAAAAACGTACTAAAAAACCATCATCCGTCTAATAGTTTTTTCTTTTGTTTTTTGTATTTTCTTTTTTTGTTTGTTTTGTAAAAAAAAGAAATGTTTAAAAATTTACAAAATCTTCACACACCTTTGTTACACCCACGCATTCATTTATATTTTCTCATAAAAATTAACTATTCATTCACACACTGGACACTTGGATTAATCTTTAATAATTTACCACATTCTTAGACACAAAAAAAAAAAATAAAAGAAAAACACAAGAAACGACTTCTTACTTGAGCGATAAATAAAAAATAAAAATTTAACATTTTAATTTTTTTTTTTTTTTGTTAAGCATGCGCCTTATAATCTGTTTAGCTTTTAACATTAAATAACACACCATTCATAATCATCTTTAATCTCAATATCATATCCTTTTTTCATCATTTTGTTATAATAAACTACACTTTTTTTGTTTTGTTTATTTTCCTCTTTACATAGTACAATATTATTATTAATAATATATATATATATATATAATTTTAAAATTTATTTAGCTTTGCTCAGTATAATTAACAAGTTAATTTTTAAACCTCATTCCTTTTAATTTTATTACTTTCTGTTCTATGTTTTTTTTTGTTTCGGTTGATCTTGATCTTGGTTTTGTTGTTTTAATTTTTTTTATAGTTAAATATTAAATTTAGTATTTATTTAATGGAAGACATTTTTTATACAAGTTTAAGACACAGAAACTTTTTTCTTTCTTTTTGTTTTTTTTTTTAATTGAAAATTGTTTTTTTTTTTGCTTTATGTATAAATTATGAAAATTGTTTTTTTTTTTTATTTTTGGTTTAGAAAAAGAAAAAAATAGATATGTTGAATATTTTTTTTTTGTTTAACATTTACTTTAGTTAAATATTTTTTTTGTTTGTTTTATAATTAATGTGTCTCAAACAAAAATAGTGTTTTAGTTTTAATTTTAACATACATCTATGAGAAATTGTTTTTTTTTTTTTTTTTGTTTAAAGTTTTACTTACATAGAATATAATACATTTTTTTGTATATGCATATAAAAAGAAATAATAAATATATATATTTTATTTACACATATATATGTATGTATGCAAATTTAATAAAAAAAAATTAACAACAACAAAAAAACATAAGAAAATATGATAGGTAGGTTTATAAATTTATATATTTTTAAAAAAAAATTTCTTATAGCTTTTTTAGTTATAATTTTTTGGATTTTATCGATAACACTCTTTTGTTTTTAATGTTTTTTTTTTTTTTATTTTTGGTTTCAATAATATTGCTATAATTTCTTTTTTAGGTATTTGTTCTTTTTTATATTGTTAAACTTATTTTTTTGATGTTGTTTTTATTGTTAAACTTAGGTTTTATTTGTTTATTTATTTAAATAATATCGGTTGTTTTTTGATATGAAGTTCAGTTTTCTTAGGTAAGTCTTTTTTTGCTGAGTGTGTGTGTTTAATTTTTTATTCCGTTTGTTTTTTTTTTTTTTTTAAATTAAATGATAGATTTTGTTTTTTCTCTATTAAATTTGTGCGCTTAAAAATCTAAATTTGACACCAAAATTAAAACATATAGATATGTTTAAAAAAAATAATCCACTTTTAAGGAATGTTTAATATGTATGTCAATTTCAAGTACAAAAACATTAATTTTGTTCGAACCAATCTAAAAATCTTTTCTTTAGTGGTAAAGCTAAATCTTAAACTTTTCGACACTTATTTAACTAACCATAGTGCATATTTTTAGTCAAGATGATAAAATATTCCTAGAAAATCTTCATTGTAAATTTTTAAACTTAAAAATTGCGGACATTTTGTGATGAAATAAAATCAACAAAATCACTCGAAAAACTTGGCATTTAAAAAATGCATGCCTACACTTTTATTTCATGAAAGATGAATTGGTGTAGGATAAACACTTTATCACATTAAATTGATTCCACAAAATATCATTTCGCTTGAACTTTGAACTCAACAACTTTGAACTTCCACAAAAAATCATTTCGCTTGAACTTTGAACTCTAATTTTCTTTGAAACATTCATAAAATCGTATCTGTAAAATTTTCAGTTTTATATTCTACGTCTTCTAGTATTGGTAATGTTACATGCACCAACTGATAATTTCAATAGGTCTTTCTAACAAATAGCAATATGTACATTTGTCTTCCTTGTTTATTCATAATCTAAAAAAAAACTTCACTTTGATGAAACTGACAATTGTTTAGCTATTTATTGAAGTAAAAACTATCATTGTGTGAGGTATGTTTCTTTAAAAAGATATGTTTTTGTATTAAAAAATGAAACTTTTAAAAATTTAAATATTAATAAACAGTTATGTATGTACCTATTTATTCTGCTTTTAAATTTTTCATCTGTCAGATTCATCAATGTTGTGGCTATCACTTTTGACACTGACAGACTAGTTAAGTTCCCTACTGTATAAGTTTTGTTTAGATTGTGAATTTTCACTACGCCTTGACGATGGTTTTGTTGGAGAAATCGGTGAAGGGAACAGAACTCCTAACTGCTCTCACATACAAAACCATCGTCATCGATGGCGTAGTGAAAAGTCACAATCTAAACAGGGTCTAAGGTATCTTTTGAAATTGAAAATATGGTTGGCTTATTTGCCCTATTTAATCAATTAATTTTCCAATTTTCACCTGTACGAACATGTTCATACATATATAGATGTAGTGACACCTGTTCATAAAGATTTGGCATATAATTAAAGACCTTAAAGAATTCCGACATATTCTAATCAGTCGTAGAATAGCCGTCGAGCGAGACGGACGTGTATGGGCGGACCGCGGACCGGCTACTACATTGGGGACTGTAAAAATAGAACCAGACAGAATAAAACTAAGTAGAACCAAACAGAACAGAACAAAACCGAACAAAACAGGACAAATATACATACAAGTTAAACAAAACAAAGTGAAGTGAAATGAAATAAAAATTAAATAGATTGAATTAAAATGAATGAAGTGAAATAAAATAATAATAATACAAAAAAATTATACTAAAATAAAAGAAGGTAAAGTCAAGTAAAATAGAATAAAATCATGTGCAATAAAATTAAGTGAAATAAAATAAATAAAAAAAAGTCAAGTGAAAGAAGAAAAGGAGGAAAAAATTCAATCAAATAAACAGGTTAACTTCACAGCGTCAGAGAAAATCCAAACAACATATGTACATATATATGTATATATAGGTAAGAGATTGGTCCTTAAATTAAATGTAATGATTAAATTTGTAGGAAGAGATGTAGTGACCGGAACTCACAGTACACATATTAAAGGTAATATCATTGGCGCTTTCACTTTTCAGTTCAGCGCATCTGTCAAAATCGAGGTATTATGGTGGGAAAATGGTGGATTTAGTGACCCTTTACTTGTCTTATTTTAATATTTTGTTGTTGTTTCTAATAATGCGTGTTGATTTTCTGTGGGCACTCATACAGCCGTTTTTAATTTTTTGACATTTTCAACTTTGACAACCTGCGCAATATATTACCTTAAATTTTTGTACTGTAACCTGTAGGTTCACTTCACATAAGTCATAAATGTAGTGATACCTGTTCATAAAGATTTGGCATAGGTATAGTTTAAGAGACCCTAAAGAATTCCGATATCTTCTAGTCAGTCGGAGAACTTCCGTCGAGCTAGACGGACGTGCCTGGGCGGACCGGCTTATACACTATTATTATTCGACATCTCTTAATTTTGTTTTTGAATTGGCTGTTGATCACTTTTTGTGTTTTATTGTTTTCCCTTTCTATCTTTGAGTCTTTACATTTCCATAGAAAAGCTTTTAGAATGGATTCCCTATTGGAGTATATTCGTAAGATTTTCACCTAATTTCTAAAATGGAATTCCTTTCAACCAAAGATTTAAAGATTCTTTTTAAATTCCTTTCAGAACAGAAAAAAATTCGATTCTGTTTGGGAAAAAAATCGATTTTTTTGTTGAAAAAAGAATTCGACATAAATACATAAATCAAATTTGAAATTAAGTTAAGTGGGTAAATACGGGAAAAACTTTCAAACACCAATAAAAGTGGCATCCATATTCAATGTGTAAAAATGAGAAATGAGAAAACAATAAAAAAAGCGATTAACGAACAAATGAAATTCAAAATAAAATGAGTTCATAAACGAAATTATAAAATTTGACATGAAAACATTCTTTCTAAAATTTACGAAACTCCCTTATTTTAATTTTCGAAAATGAATACCACCTAAATATGTACATAAAAAAAAAATTGTGGAACGATTTTATTTCTGTGTTCAGAGTGTGGTAGATACATACATAGTTTTGTTGACAAATGAAAATTCGCAATCTTTTCTAATGTCAATATTTTGAAAAAAAAATAGATGACGCCTTTGTGTGCCTTTCTTTGGGCTTAACACGATCACGATGCTAGAACATTTTCAGAGTCAGTTTAAGACAAAATAGCATTTTATAATAATATATTTTGTCTCGTTCCAATTCGCTGTCAATTGACAGTTCGTCAATTCAATGGTGGATGTATCGGACTATTTCTATTTGACAACTTAAACTAAAATATTTCTTAATTTTTGTCAACGCCAAGGTCGACACCGAATCAAAATCATCAAAACCAATATTTTCAGTTCTCGTAGTTTTTTAGATTATAATTAACATTATGTAAAAATCTTCTCAAATTCTAGTAGAAAATATACCATTGTGAGAACGTGAGCGCTCTCTTATAAGTTTTATCTGAAACAGTACAGTCAGTCAGTTGTGTAAGGCTGCATTAAAATTTTAATTAAATTTTATCCGAGACTATATTTTGAATCCAATCCGATATTTTGGTTCATTTTGATAACGGTATTACACGCACTACCACACTTCGCCATTCAACCTTTTCTCAATCTGACCAGTTCGCTCACTCAATTCCGATTTAAGTTCTGTGATTTGTTTTTGTGAAAAAAACAAACAAATTCAAAATATTGAAGTCGTTGAATTACTAAAACTAAACTAAACTGAACAAACTTAAAAACTGTAAACTTCTTAAAATATTTTAAGTAACTTGAAGGTCTTGACTTATGACAACACTTTTCTCAAATTAATTTTTTTGAACACTTATAAAATTCAATTCTCCAAATAAAAACTCTCTCCCGACATTAAAATAAAAAAACATTCCTTAAACGGATCAACTTATTACAATAATATAATATAATCAGCTAAAAAACCAAAATATGAAAACAAAATTTAATAAAATATCAACATTTAATAACATGACACAAAGAGTGCAAATATGCCTAGACAAAAAATTTTAATATATTTTTTTTTGAAGTTAGCATTAATAAAATTTAGTTAAGTATTTTGTTTTTTTTTTTTTTCTTTTGTTTTCATTTAAAAATCCTTACCCGTTTACAAGTATAAAAAACATTTTCAAAATGCAATTTATATAATATATATTTATATTTTTTAAATTTTCTAAATAAATTTAGTTCTTAGACCTATAACTTTTTTTAAAAATTTATTTCAACTAAAATTTAAATAGAAAAAAAAGATATTAAATAATATAATTTTTTTTAATATATATATAAATATATTTACATCATATTTATTTTAATACACACTTTTAAGTTATTTCTCCGTTTAATTTTATTTAATTTTTTTTTTGAATATCCAATCACACACATTTTTAATGTTTTTCTTTTTAAAATTTACTTTAAATTTATGAATATTTGTAAATAAAATAAAATTATATAAAATTAATTAATTAACATGCAGGTATTTTCTTGTATTAAAATTTCAAATAAAATTTGTTGAATTTTATTTTTATTTTTATTTTTATTTTTTTTTTGAAAATGAGTTAATTTTAATTATTTAATTTATCTGTTAAAGAAATTAATTATAATTATTGTCTATTAACTTAACAATTTGTTTTTTTTTTTACTTAATTAATTTTTCTTTAATCTATAGCACTTAATTTTACACAAGAAATCAATTATTAATTTATGTAATAATTTAAACAAAATAAAAAAACAAAACTTAACTCAATAATTTTAACTATTTTTTTTTATGTTTCTATGAAATTCGTAGGTACATTTCAATGAGAATTAAGTAATACTCTATTTCTCATTGTTATTATTTTTTTGTTTGTTTAAATATTAAATAAAATATTTATTTTAATTACTAAATAAAATATTAAATAATATTAAATATATTATAATAAAATTTTAGTTAGTCTTAAATTTAACTAAGTTTATGCATTATTTTTTTTTTTGTTAATAAATTTTAAATTATTTTAAAAACACTTTAATATCACGCATGTGTTAGAATATAAGTCATCAGGAGGATGATCAAATGTGAGATAATAATTGACGAAGGTGTTATATAAAGCACAGCACTTCGTCCACATTGTTGAATTTCAATTTCTTCCGGATGGTAGTTTATGCATTTTTTAGGTCGTCGGCGTTTTTGTGTTTCTTGTGTTTGGCGACGTGTACTGCAGGCTCCTAGAAAATATATAAAAAATTAATTATATCATAGATACCTAATAATAATTGTTGTTAGAAATTCCATATTTATTTGAGTTCCATGAGAAGGTTTATGTTTATTAGTTTTGCTTTTAATTTATTAAATATTAATTTATTTTAATTTAATTTTCAAACATTCAACGGGATTTGCTTTTGAATTAATAATTAGCCCACACTTAAGGGGTTTTAGCAACCCTTAAAATAAATAGTTATAAAGTGGACTCAAAATTTACCTAAGATTTGAATTTACCGCCATTTGAGTGTTGGCAACCCTATAAAAAAAAAATAAAAAATTTCTGAGAACTTACTTATCAAACTTCTGTCAGCTTCACTGAGTAGAAAGAAAAAATTGAACAAAATTGCCAAAAGCAATTTCCATTTTTTTTTATAAATAAATCAACTGCGACAAAAAATAATTGAGCAACGAATTAAAAAATGTCACTCTTAGCTTTTTTACAGCAAAAGTGAAGAATCTCACTGAGGATCTTAGATTGCTGGGGCCTCTGAAATCGCAGAGATCCTGAGAAACCTGAATTGGCTAATCATTTTTGAAATACTGTGCAACAATAAAAACACGTTGTTCTCTCGTGTAAATGCTGCATTTTTAATAACCTTAAACTGTCAGCTGCCAAATTGTTATTTTAGGGTTGCCAATAATTTACTCTACAAAAATGGTTGCAACGTCAAATTTTGCATACATTTTGACACTTTAGTTCTATCTCCTGAGCATCATTTAGGGACACACTTTAGTTCTATCTCCTAAGCATCATTTAGGGGGAATATGTTAAATGTTTGTTTGACTGTTTTAATTACACAAAAGAGTGAAATATGGCGTGGTAGATATTAAAGTAAACTTACCAATTACACCACCTTCTTCCAGAGGCTCAATATTAAGTTGTTTTGAGCCACACGGACATAAAGTATCCACAACCAAAAGTATTAAATTACTGTGTGGAATTTTTTGGATACTAAATGGACGTTCACATCCTGATACATGACAATTTGTCAATTTACCCTATAAAAATATATCAAAAATAGTAAAAAATGTTCCCTAAACCATTCAAAGTATAAATCAATGGTATGTATATACCTTAAGTGGATTATTTTGTCCATTTTGATTAAGTTTCTCTGGTTGAAGGACAAAAAGATCAGTTTTCAAATCACATCTCCTTGCATGTTGGGCATCTGGAGATGCTCTTGGACCAGTATGTGGTTTGTGTTGTTTTGGTGGTGGTGTTGCTTGTTCCTTAAAAAAAAAAAGAAATTAAAAAAAAAGTTTTAATATAATGAAAAAAAAAAAAAACAATCTCACAACATCAGGTGTAGTAAATAATTCATCCATTTCTTCATCAACTGGAGAGTAATCATCATCAAATGGTTCATATTCATCGGTGTAAGTGGTTTCTTCGAAACCTTCATCCTTATACGAATAATCATCTTGTGGCCAAGCTCGAATTGGATTTGGTAGTAACGTTAACCATGCTGCACTTAATGATGCCACATAATTCATCAGACACGAAGCTATACGATGTGGTCGAACAATTCCACCTGCCGCTGTATAAGGATTATCTGCATCCGAACAAATACCTTGATAATCATTAATTGTCACTCGTTTGTAAATTCGATCCTGGACCAAGGAATCCATGATAGTTCCATCGATTTGTCCAAAGAATTTTCCTGTATGTTCATTTTCTTCAGAAATTATCACGAAGCCATTATTATCGAGGACATAACAATCGAGGTTGTCCGATGCACATGTTCGTTTACATCCCGTCGTTCCAGTGCACTGAAAATATGAAAATAGTATGAAATTTCAATATGAATTCCCCCAAAACAGGTCTTACTGCAGAAGTTATGTTGATAAAATGTTTCGACAATGAATCATGTTGAAATTGTAAGCCAACCACTGCAGCTGGAGCTTTATGACCACGATGTTCAACAAATACCGCATGTGTAGCTGTTACCAAAGTCATATTCATTTTGCCCGAATGTCCTGAATCAAATGGCACACTATACACAAAACTATCCTGTTCGACTGTATGTTGATCGATGGCTCGCTTATACCATGACATATCCATTGCACGGGAATTATCTTCACTAAAGTGACTGTTTGAAAGTATGAAATTTAATTAATTTCAAAAAAATATTAAAATAATAATTAGATTAGGTTTTACGGTTCGGGAGAATCCTCAGGACGTTTTATATGATCAATCCATCGAAATAGTCCTGATCGTGTAGCTACGAAAGAAGTTGCAACACCAAACTTTTGAAAGCCTTGCCTGTAATTGGATTTTTTTTTGTGTGTTTTGTGAATTAAGTTTTATGTTATGACATTTATTAAAGGATATTTTGTTTTAGTAAAGGAATTAAGCTTTAAAGGAATAGATAAATATTTACTTTTACCTTCATCAAGCAAGCATTTTAAATGTTTATATTTTTAATGTTTGTATAAAATTATTTTTAGACGATGGAAAAAGCGAATATTTACTTAGACAAAGGATCTTCAAAAGCAAAAGTGATTACTGATTACGAAGCATTTGATCAAGTGGTAAAAAAATGATCCAGAAACCAACCGGAAGGCTCTAGCTGAGCTGAGTGTTGTGTGATCAACACTTAATCAACTCATTTAATTTTTTGTCAAAGCTTAGGAAGTAAATATACTGCCATACTTCTAGTGCAAATTTATAGAAAACGGGAGGAAGGTTCTTCACGTGAAACCATCCCCTAGTACCACAATTTCAAGACAGTGCTAAATACTCCTAGAATCTGGGTACAACCAATCATGAAACGGCAACAATTTCAACCCTAGATTTAGGCCTACGTTTTCTGAAGTCGATATGGCAGCAAAGCACGAAGTATCCTGGATCTAAGAAAAAAAGATCTGTTTTGAACTTTTCGGAACTTTCCCCTCTCCCTCCCCCCCCAAAAAAAAAAAAATGTTTTCCATCGCGAATAACCAGCGAAATAATTTTTCCATTTTTTGCATTGAAATAAGAAAAAAAAAATTCCCTGGAAAAATTATTCACGTAAGCTACTTTGCTAAAAGGAATATTTTCTCTAATAATTTCGAAGATGATTCCTCATAAAAAATTTCCCAAAATGAAAAAAAAAAACTCCCGGTAAATTTCTGAAAATCTAGACAAAGTCTCTTTCTATTCATAACATTAAGATGTACCAATTTAGACTATTTTCTACGAACTACTAAAACCAAGGAAGCTAAGAACTCAAAAATCGCAGGGTTCAGCTATAAGCAGAATAAAGGTACGAAGTTGGGACGTGGGGTTTATAATTATATTGTATAATTTTATGGCAGAACTTGCACATACTGGAAGGATGATAGTGTAGACAAAGAAGTCTGAAGACTTGAGCTGTGCAAGTTTTGCAGAATTTGTGAAGTTTTAATGAAGTGTCAAATAATCGTTGAGCTGTTATAGCCTTTCATAAGCTAGACAGACGCAATTTCTATATTACACGGGTATCGCGTGCTTGTTAGTTTCCCGAGCAATTCAACGTTTAAAAAAATCTTAGTGAACGCATGTGGGAATCTCAAGGAAACGCAGTATGTATCAACATTTCCAGAAACCGAAAAATCTCAAATCAAAAGAAGGTAGCAGTAATTAAACGACTTTTAAGAGAAAACTCATCCGTGAGACAGGCATTAACCCGTGGAACAAAGCTCCACGTTATAAAAGAAGAACTTAGAAGCAGCGGTTACAACAAAGATGTTTACTACAATGCCTTAAAGGAATTCTGCGATGGAGGATGGACGTTCCAGCAAGACTCAGCGCCAGACTATAGGGGGGAAAAACTCAAGATTGGTATGTACTGTACACCGATAACAGCTTACAAATTTCAAACATCGAATATCGCCTGAATTTTTGTGTCAAATTCAAAGGAGCTGTTTTCAAAAAATAAACATAGATAGGTATATCTATCGAAATTAAAAATCCCAAGTACTAAAAGCAAAAAGGCCCAGCCTAAAATACATGAATATAGAAAAAAAGGTCAAAGATCCAATTAACTACTACTGGCTTGTGAGCTACTGCAGCAGTTATATCTAAATATATCCAAGTCGTAGCAGCCTTAATGCACAAAAAGCTTTCATTTTAAATATTACCTAGCATTTTAAATGAATTCAACATCAATAAATATACCATTACCATGATAATAAAAATGACATCCAGCAGCTATTGCTATTTTTAAATTGAAATAATTTTTTTTTATAAAAACATCATAATTTACCTTTTAAGAATCGCCATTAATGTGGCAATTGGACTGTAATTTATTAAATTTATATTTTGTTCATAATAAAAAAAAAATTAAATAAATAAAAATTAATGTGCAAGTAATTTTTTTATTTTTCATAGAAGACATATTAGTTTCATTTTAATTTTTTTTATTTTGTTAGCAGGGAGAAAGTTTATAAAAAATATTTTAAATTTATATAGATTGTGATGAAAAAAATTGAAAAAAGGAAAAAGAAAATTTCATGTGCTATAATAGTGCATTATATTTTTTAAAAATTAAGAAAATTTGTGCAAAGTGTATCTTATATATTAAGTTTTTGGATAGAGTTTATGATTGTTGAACTTTTGGTATGCTATACAAATTAAATTCATTTTTTTAGAAGTTTTGTTAAGAATAATTGTCATAAAATTTGATTTTTGACTATGTGAGTACTAATTTGATGGGATAAGAGTTTAATACACATAAGATATTTTTTTCTAATAGTACCTATAAATAAGGCTTCTAATTTAATAAATTTTAGAAAAAAATTCTTAAATAACATAAAATATGTACAAAAAAACAAGTAACATGGAGCTCCAAGGTTAAAGACCCAAAAGGGAAATTTTTTCAATGCTTATAGGACAAATTAAAATCGAAAAAATGTTAAAGGTACCGTATTTAGAGATAATTCCTCAAAAAAAAAATTAAGGGAAATTTTTGATCCCATTGGGATTTTTTTGTGAATTTTTTTTTTTAGCTGCAATATGGCTCCAACACATAAAAAAAGTACAATTTGTATAAAGTTATTTAAATTTAGAGATGAATTCTTTTCATGAAACTTATAAAACACAATTGCCAGATCTAATTTTATCAAATTAGATTTTTTTTTTGCAATTGAAATACATTTTAACATACCACGAAGTTCAACAAATGTCACATAAACAAAAATAAGTCTTGTTAGACTTCTTTTATTTAAAAAAAAAAAAAAAACTCTTTTATTATTTCTATAATCTTCCCAACCCAGACTTACTGTTTGTCCTCTTTTCCATTTGATGGTGTTGTTGAATTTCTTTCCAAACCATCTGTTACCATTGCATCTCTTACTAAACTTTGAATCAAGGTTCGATCGCAAAAATATGGTTCAGCTTTACGAGAACCTTGTCCATTTAAATGTTGACCAAAATGGCCACTAACAGGTGTTGCGCCGTGCATACTATGATGGGGTTGTGGAGATTTTGGACGAACCTATAAGATTTTTTTTAATCACATTTAAGAAATGTTTTATATTTTCTTTTTTTTGATTAAATATAACTTACGGACATCCATTTCCAACCAGGCCTACCAGCACGTGCCAAAAAATGCAACACCTGTTCTTCGGGTGTGGAAAAGCTAGGTTCTTGTTCACGTGATGAAGTCATTTCACCAGAACTCTCACGTTCCTTTTCCAAATCACTGACACTATTATACTCGCAGTATACCCAATCGGGATGGACACGCCAGTTGTCTCCTTTAAAATATTCTGTCACTAAAATGGCAAAAAGTAAAAAAAAAAAGAAAAAGTTAGATAAGTCTGTTTAGATTTAGGGAAGAATTAAGCAAGGCTTACCATTTTTTCGTGAATGCCTTATCTCTTGCTGGGAGACTAACTCATGGCTGCCATATTTCTCTGGGAGTACAACGGCCAATGTGAATGGAGTATCTTCGATAGGACCATAGAAATATCTATAAAAAAAAGGAAAGGACTTTTAGGGTTTTTGAAAAAAGTTTGAAAAAATCAAGACTAACCTCTGAGTCCTCGATGATACTCTCTTCATACCATCAAAATGGTTTAGGATGGTAAATTCAGTTTCACCTTCCTTGGGCATGACCATGTCACTTCGCATCTGAAAATAACATAAATCGTCATCAATCTTTGAATTCCCAGACATAATTTCCCTCAAACTTACATCATAAAGTAAATTCTTGTTCATCTCGACAATTTCATGCTCATTGCCCATTTCAGTTTCCGGCAGCTCCAACTCCGTTATATCAACCGATGTATATTTTGGCTTCAAATGATCAATATAATGATTTGCATCACCTATAGGCCTCAAATCTGGATGATACAGCACCCTTCCGTTGTTATCTACGATAAACGAATAACCATTCGGTCCCAACTTATGTTGTGGTATCATCTTTCGAATTTCTTCAATGGGCACATCAGTCCCCACGACACCTAATAAATTCGCCACTCTCACCGAATGGTTTCGTCTATCGAAGACCGGAGTTGAAACTGTCGTCACAAGACGTCGTTGAAATTCACTATCACGCCCCAAACCTCCTGATTTGCCACCCATGAATACAGGACTCCAATGGACTGGATGATCAGCTTGGTACATAATCATAGGACGGGCCATAACCAGGGCATAGTCTATCACCTTTTCACGGGCTTCTTCGATCGAATTGATTTGGGCAAAGAAACCTTTGTTGGAACAGGCCATTTCATGGAGATTACTTCGAAAGCTGGACTCATCTCCGATAAGGTAGGTGAAGATTCGGACGGGCATATGGGGCCAGTTATACTGTTTGATAGTTTCCTTATGGCTCTCCGTTGTACCTCTCGTGATTAACATGATTGCTTGGTTGCATTGACTACCTTCCCCTGATTGGTTATACTGAAAATACATAAGAAACTGTCTAAGGACGGTCTTGAGATTTAAAATCACGCCTTACTTTGTGGAGCAAACTGAAGGCATACTCCAAACCTGCGGTGAAATTAGCTGTGTCTTCTAATTTGACAGCCTTGACAGCAGATTTGATTTCTTGAATATTATCCGGAGTAGCTCTGACCATTCTGTCCTTGAAACAAGGCACTGGAGTTTTCACAGTCTCTGTAAAAGTTATCAGGTTAACATAATCATCTTCACCCAAAGTATCAAGAATATTAAAAGCCGTTTCGGTAGCCAGCTCGAAGGATTTCTCTGATATTCTCGATGAAGTGTCAAGAAGAATCATCTGAAAGAAGATAGAATGAGAATTTTTATCAAGTTTTTCATTTGAAAGACCCCTCCAAGAATCTCTTACAATATCCTTTGGTGATGAAGCTGCTTGCACAAACCAATTGTGTGTTCGAAAATCATGAATTAATTTACTTCCTCTCGAACCTTCCGGTGGCCATGCAGTACCAGGAAATCTTCGAAGAAAACCAGTTGATGATCCAAAATACTGCCATGACAATGCTGGATCTCTTTCGAGGTTATTTTGAAAAAGTGGATCCAAATGAGAGCTCCATTGCAATGATGCCTTGACATCGTTGTCATCTAAATTAACTCCATTTGGCACTAAAATCGAACTGAGACTTAAGTTAACTGGTAGTCTTTCAAATCGACGCATAAATCGAATATCCATGTGACGAGCTCCATCGGCTAATTTGCCATCGGAATTATATTCATTAATTCGACGGGCGTCATAATGTTGTGTTGCACCAGATGATGAACTATGGCCTTGTGATTCGAGCTCGGAGAGTGCCGCTTGCTCAGCAGAATCCATAATTCGCTAAAAAAAAAAAGAAAATATCAAAGGGAAAATTAGAGTAAAACTTGTTAAATGTATGTGTATGAAAATTTAAACAAATGAAATTTGTTTAAGATACGGGCAATATGGTAAAGTTTGGGCACTTAAGACAGATCAACCTCGATTAGGTTTCTTAAAATCTTGAAATTCTCTAAAATTAATTAAAATGATACATTTTAATTCTTAACTTTAAAACCAAATGTGTAGCATTGTTTTTTTTTGTATTTTTATATTATGAATTTACGTATATGTACGTATGAATTTTTGTATGGGAAATTTTTTTCTAGCTTGTAGGAATGGTTAGACAGAAAATTTTTTACGAAAATATCTCTTTTAGACCTGTTTCTATGAAAAATATTGAAGGGAAATTTTTGATCCCACTGCGATATTTTTTGGGAATTTTTTATATCACTTTCTAACCTCTCAAAAATTATTTTAATCATGATTTCTTTGTTTTTTTTCAGTAACCGAAGCAAAAATCTGACAATTATAATATTTAAAGGTAAGTTCAATACAAAACCAAACATTTTACATTCTAAATTTTTATATGACTAGGTATGCTTCATACCAAATATTTCTTCGTTTAATAATTATAATATTACGTTGATATTAATATAACGTGTGTACATATATTCCAAAACAACTTTGACCTTCAAAAAAGCATCTATAGTCAAAAAGTTAAAGTTAAAGTTCTTTCAGTATCCTTATTAAGGAATTTAACGACAAGCTTTCTGCTAAAAATCAAAACTTATTCAATACAAAATAAAATAAAAAAAAAAACGAAGATACATTAAATGATCCAAAAGAAACTATTTTATCTCAAAAGCCATTCTGAGTAAAAAAATAAAAAAATAATAAAAACCAACACAAAATTTAAACTTTCCAAAAAAGGACACGTGTTAGGTAAAAATAGAGAAGTCCAAACTTCATAAATTGAATTGCTTTGTGCTACCTAAGGCATCCTTGAAATTTGCTACCTCTATGCAACAACACACACTTCCTTAAATCCCATATATATAGTAGATATAGTGTGCGATGCCACTTCAGTGAGTGTTACGTAGTTCGTAATCACATTACCATATCAGAGATGTTAGTTACCACCAACGTGTTCAACTTGGTCTATTCTTTTTCCAGAGTTGTTATGGTGTATTGCAAAAAAGAGAAGGTGGTGGTGCAGAGTTGGAATGTGTCAGTACATATAGTTCAAACTGACTCCATTCTAAGGTTACGTACTATACGCTCCGTTGAATCGTTCGTTTATTTTTTTTTTTGCTCCACTTATTCCACCTCTATGCAGTCCGAGAACACCTTCGTGTATAGTGAACCTGCCATGGTCAAAAGAAAAGACTTTCAGGTGCAACAAAAAAAAAGATAGAAGAAACAGTTTTAAAATGCACCAAGCTGGAAAGAGCTTAGAGCAGAAAAAAAAATAAAATAAAAAGGAAATGACTGAAATTGAAAGGATTCATTCGCGCATTCTAGCGTTTAGTTTTTATTTTTGTTGAAACAACCAATCAATTGCCTTTTCTGTGCGATTAACACTTCTTTTGTTAGTTTTGCTGTCGATGATGATGATGATGATGATGGGTATTGCAATGTTAACAGGGGTTATATGTGCAAAGGACGGTTGTCTCACAGTCGATTGAAAAATAAATTTCTTTTTTTTTTTCTATTAACGATAAGAAATATGTAACTACATACATGAAGACTTAAAAGTTTGCTAGACAAAACGTTCGATAGTTTAAAGAAGGTTGATTTGTTGTTACACAATTTGACATACCACATATTCGAAAGTCATGAACTGTCAATTTCCATGTTAATTGTAAGTTCGAATTTTCGAATATGTAGATACTTTAGTTTTTTCTAAGTGCCTGACTTTATGCCCGTTTTCATGTGCATCGTGGCTACACGATGAAGAAACATTCTTTACAGTTCAATCCACAATTCTCTATCTTTCTCTTGTTCTTGAAATTCATCTACCTCTCACTCACACAATAAAAATGTATACATGCTGACGCAGGGTTTCTTCTTTGTTTCTTATTTCTTATTTCAGCTTATTTATTTTCATTTTTTGGTCTGACAGTGGCTTTTCGAAGAGTCACGTATGGAGGGCTCACAGCTGTACCGAATCAAGTCATAAAAAAAATCCAAAACTAGTGGTCACTTTTGCGCAAAGTTAAAATCTATTCAGGTCTATTAATTTAAATAACGAAGCCAGAAAGTGTTTCGTATCCAAGTTAACGGTAAAATATTGAAGTCAACTAACACGCATTCTAATGGCAGTTTATTTACTTAAACTTTAAATATCTTCGAATTCCCTTTTTATGACTTGGTTCGGTACAGCTGTGAGCCCTCCATATGATGAAGCAACTATCCGCACAGTAAAAATCAAATAGTGCAAAAATACCATTAGTCTGCTTTTGAATGATGACTCTATTCGAACAAAATAAAAACAGTTCCTTGGAAAGTCGTTTGTTAAATTGCCTGCCACTTTTCGAAGTTCGAAAAAAGTCATCGTGTAATAGCAGCTTAAGATACAGAGCATTTTATGAGAATTTCAATCCAGAAACGAAATTATAAAAGTAAAATGCCAAATTTGAGACAAAACTCACAAGATAAAATTTCTAAGAAGAATTTAGATGCAATGCAAAAGTCTTCGTGTGATAGCAGACTTAAGCATTTCAAAATTGTTTTTTTCGAAAATATCAAATTATTCGAATTTGTTATGATTTATGTGTATAATGTATAAAGCTTCTTATATTGAGTAAGGACGTCATTGTACATACATATAAATCTATAGAAAAAAATGTTCCTTATGTCAGCTTATACAACTAAAGTTAATTGGCCCTGATAATGAAAAAAACAAAAAAAAAAAGAGTATTCTGTTGATGTTGGTGATTATGAGTATTATGCCAAAAATTAATGAAATCCCCTCCTGCTCTACACTGTTACCACTCTATCTTTCTTAACCTGCTGACCTTAAGATCCGAAAAAAGTTTTTTTTTCATCTCTTTAACAATAACAACAAAAACAACAACAAAAACAACAACAAAAAGAAACATAAACTTTCGCCCAAATGGACACACGAGGAAGAATAAAAATGAAGAAAAATCAATCAATGAAAAGTTGTATGTATATTTATACATAAATCTATATATGAACGACGACGTACACGAGTACGAGTATCTAAACACATACACATATATATGTATATAATAAATATATACCAAGGACCAAACGTAAGGAAAAAAAAAATACAAATCTGATCGATAGTCGTAACATCTTGGCAAATAGATTATCATCAACAATATTCGGAATGAAATTAATTTCTGGCCAGGACACTCTTCCACACATATTCATACATACATACATACAAACATATAGGAGGAGTAGGGATATCCCTGAAGACCGGGTCATTTTTATATGACTGAATCTATAAGTTTTCTTTCAGTAAAATCGAAGGACAAAAAATAAAAATGTAAAAATATAAGACGAAAAAGAAGAAGAAGAAAAAAAAAGTTTTTCTTTCTTCGCATTGTTGATGGTAAATGACCGGAATATTGAAACTGTTTTTCTATACCCCAATCTGAGGAGCAGCCTTTCTCCTTCAACCGTTTATATTTTATTCAATCCTTAAAAAGGAGGACAAAACTTAAAATGTGCAACAGCAAATGACGACGACAGCGACAACGACGACAGCAAAAGGACAGGCCTGAATAATAGAAAAAAAATAAAAATAAAAAAAAAATAAAAATAAAAAAAAAAAAAATAATAATAAAAATTAGGTCGCGCTATTGATAAAAGGTCCTTTTCTTTTGCACGCTGCGTGCTTTCTTTTCGTAATGAATTTTACGAATATCCTTCCAATTTAGTGATCCTTATAGCATGGCTTAGTTGTTGTGTTGTGTCTTCGTTGTTTTTTTTTTTATTTTTCATGCTCGACATGAAATTTGTAATTTTTTTTTTTGTTTTATGTTAAAGAATTTACAAATGTAGGCCATGAAGTAGGTACCTACATTAAGTTTATTCTTTTATTTATTTTTAAACAAGAAAAAAGACATACATAGTTCTTGCTGATGCTAGCCTCGTAAGCAGATAGTTTAAGTTTGAGGATATTTTACACAGAAAGTAAACACATTTTTTTGGGGGTAAGGTTTTATAAGTATTTTGAAAAAATGTTGGTCGCATGTTTGGAATTTTAAATAAGTTTAAAAAGTGACATTTAAGCTGAAGAAATAAGTTTTTTTTTCTGGAAAGGACAAGATATTTTATTTAAGGTTTAGTTGACAAAAAAGGCAAAGATATAGATTGTTTTTAAAACAGAATTATAAGAGTATATAAACAAGAATGAATAAGTGGGTATTCACAGCGCCATAATTTAATATAAATAGAATTTTAAATTTTGATTAAAGAGAAATGAAAGTTTTTAAAACTCCAAAAAATGGTTGATAACATTTTGTTTAGAAATAAATATATAATTCACCATTGGAAGGAAGTGTGTTTTAAGAAGAAAAAGGAGGAGTTCTTACATCAAATTAACTGATAGTAATATCCTGAATCTTTCAATTATACCTACTTATTTTCATGGATAACGCTAAAGATTTCTCACTGGAAGCATTTCGCGCGATTGAAGAATGTGGCTTTTAGGTCAACAAATAAATAAAATTCATGTCCGGGTCGCACGAACACTGTGGTTTTAAAGTCTTAATAGTTTGGATTTATTCATTTGATTTTAAAAGAATGGGGGAATATATTTTATTTTAAAATTTTGACACTTTTAAGAAAAAAAATGGAACGCCATTTTTGAGTAGTTATTAATGCAGAGTTTAAAAAATAATTATGAAGAAAAAATCTTTTACTTATTTTCGAAACATCAAAGTTTAAAAAAAAAAAAAAACAATTTTAAATCCAAAATTTGATTTATTGAAAATTTGTACATGCAATATTATTTAAACTTATTAGAAGCTCTTGTGTAAAGAAAATTCACTAAAATCGGTTCAACAAATAATGATATAGTCGAAAATTTCGATAGAAAAAATTTTGTTCCCATAATATGTTCGATCGCACTGATATAAGCAAACATAAAAATTTTAATCAAAATCGCAGGAGGTACCGTTATTTTTGGTCATAAGAATAATTTTTATTTAAAATTTTCTTGATAATGTTAAAAAACTGTTAAATACAAAGTTTAATAAAAATCTACCAAGTCGTTTTCGAATTATTAAGTTAAAAAAAAGAAAATTTTTTTTAAAAATCAAAAAAAAAAATCCAAATTTTGGTATACCTATAGTAAGTAAGGCTTTTTTAAAAACATTTTTTATGCAAAAATTTATCAAAATCAGTTGAGCCGTTTTTGAGGAAATCGAAAATCAAAAAATGATTCTATGGGGCGTACCATTTATAGCAAGTTTTCCGAAAATACTTTTACTTTTTTTAAAATGGTTGCATTTTTGTTTTGTAAAAAAAAATTAATGAATTTCAAAAAAAAAGTGGTGGGCACATTTTTGGGAAAAATGAGATTTTCATAATTTGGTAAAAAAAATTGTACGGCAGGTACCGTTATTTTTGGTATAAAAAATAGATAATGAAAAAAAAGTGTCGGGGTAATGCCCAAAAAACGTTTAAAGAAAATCGATCCACCCGTTTAGGCTACAGCCGAAAGGACAGACAAACAGAATTGCGAGACCCACTTTGACTGCTTTTAGATGACTGCAATTCTCTTTTGAGTTTCTTTCCGATTGCAGAATCCATTTAAACGCTTCAAATTTTAATAGCTGCAATTTTTGTTATTTGAGAAGGAAATATATCTCCTCACTCGTTACTCCGCTTATGTCTCAAACAATAAGAAAAAGCACAAAGAAGAAAGAGCGATAGCTCTGCAATTATTTCAACCTCTGCAACTTTGTTTACCCCGGACACTGCAAACGTCCCCCGCCTACATGCTTAAAAATTGCAGGGGGTAATTACAGCGTTTAAAAGCAGTCTTTTTTCGACTTCGCTATCATCGCAACATCAACTTTGATCAAAATCTCAAGTTATTTTTTTTTTAATCTATAACTTGCCATATTAAACTACCTATCTATGTATATATCGCAAGTAAAAATGCTTTGTGCGATAAATTGTTAGAACTCGACGTATGACTTAACGTTTAACCACTCCCAAAGAAATTGAATATTGAAAAGGGCATAGAGAGTAATCAGACGCGCTTCTCGCGATTGAAATTGATTTTCAATAAAGCTTATATTACAATCTACATATGTGAAATTTTACAAGTTAAATTTTGTACCCTTTAAATTCTATTGGTCATATTTTTTTATAAAGTCCAGTTTCCCTTAAAAATCAATAAGGCAAAAAGAGAAAAAAAATTACCTTTAAAAAAAAAATTATATATCATAGGAGACTATTATAAGTGTCAACCTTTTCCAAAGTCCAACATCACAAAACTCCGAAACACTATCATCAACAAATTCTTCATCATCATCATTATTATATTTATCATCATCATCATCATCATCATCATCATCGCTAACGCCATCATTGCCATCATCACCCTCATCAGGACTATCTTCATCTCTATAGTAGTAGATAACTCCCCCTGGTCCCAAAGTGTTAAAAAATGTATCCTTCTTAACATACACAAAAAATAAAAAATAATAAAAAAATAAACAGAGGAAAAAAATAACTAAAGAACGATATAATCTCATGGTAAATTGAAAGTTTTCATCACTAAACTGAATTGGGAAAAAGCCGAAGGGCACAACGCGTTCCCATTCTCTGTTCTCTGATACTCCTGCTCATCAAAAAAAAAAAAAAAAAAACAGACGAGTATATATAGATATAGCAAAGTGGAAAAAATCGAAACTTTCCAATTTTCCTTTTTGTAGTATACCTAGTAGCGCCAGGATTTTTCTTTCCTTCTTGTTGTGTTTTTTTTATTTATTTTATTTGTTGTTGTTTTAGTTCAATAGAAGTGTTATCCTTCCTACTTCGCCTCTTATCATCATCATGATCATGATCACAACGACACAACCCTTTAGCCAGAGGCTATCGAAAAATCCGATGATGGGTAAAAAAAAAAAACCATCACTATAGCAGCCACTACATATACAGCACTATCTATAGCTCAATGAAAAGTAAACAAAAAAAATGTTAAATAAAACCAAAGAAGCAAATTTTTGTTGTTTTTTTTATCTCTGTTTCGTCCTCTTGTCCTGGCATAATCAATCTACTATCAACTCTAAAAGTATATAGAAGTATGATGTTACCATCATACACCGACATGCCACCAAAAGTTGCAATAGACATTTTGGGGCCATCATAAGATGAGGAATGGTATAGGCAGAGAGAGAGAGTGGTAGGTTGGTGGTGAAAACTTCCATAAAAGATTTCTGGAGGCGAACATCTTCGTTCGGTGATAAGATGTTTCATTACATTTTATTATTATCTCTATACACTTTGGAAATTTTTTGAGACAAATATTTAATCAACTATAAGGTTTATTGATTTCGATCCTAATATAAGATAAAATAAAAAATATAAAAATAAAATAAAAAAAAATAAAATAAATATGCATTTAAATAAAGGTATAAATGCGGTGGATTAGGTTGCTTGGAATACCTTAACCTTGAGGAAACCTTTAAACCATTAGACACTGGGGATTTGATGAAGGAACTCGTTGATATTTTTTTGTATTTTCAAAATTTTAGAATTTTGAATTTTTTAATTGAAAAAAATGTATCATCTAAATACGATTTTATAATTAAACGAAGCTCTATTCGCATCGAAAAGGCGATTGAATTCCTCAATGAACCCTCATAATCTGTTGCGGTTTAAAGAGAGAAGATAAAATTAAAAGACTTTTCCCATCAATGTTAAAATATTGATTTTAATTTTTAATTAAACAAAAAATTATTATTCGATTTTCGAAAAAAATATATTTTCGATGTTCGAAAAAAAAATATGTTTTTTAATTATCGAAAAAAATATTTTTTTGTTTTTCGAAAAAAAAAAATTATGGACCTTACCAAAAAAAAAAAAACAACATTTTTTTCAATGTATCCGATGGTTTTAAGGGGGTTTGTAGAGGAGGCGTCACTAGAAAGGGAGGTGGCCAAAATAACTCCACAATAATTTTCGACATCTAAGTGTACTAAAAATTATCCCATATATTTGGAATACTAACTTAACTATGGTTTTAAGAATTTTTTGATTTGCAATAATAATAGTAACTAACTGACATAAGATTCACTAAAATCACAATCAATCACTCCACAATAATTTTCGACATCTAAGTGTACTAAAAATTATCCCATATATTTGGAATACTAACTTAACTATGGTTTTAAGAATTTTTTGATTTGCAATAATAATAGTAACTAACTGACATAAGATTCACTAAAATCACAATCAATCACTCCACAATAATTTTCGACATCTAAGTGTACTAAAAATTATCCCATATATTTGGAATACTAACTTAACTATGGTTTTAAGAATTTTTTGATTTGCAATAATAATAGTAACTAACTGACATACGATTCACCAAAATCATCAGAAATTTAAAATCAAAAGACTTAACTTATTTTGAAACCCATGAGAATGTCTTAAAAGTTTTTGCAAAAACAGCTTAACTCGATATAAGGTGTTATTTATTTACTACTGTATATGGCAACTTATAGATTCGTAAAAAAATCGAAATTTGATTAAAAAAAAGTTTAAATTACAAGGATTTTTTTAACAGCTGTTGTGTTGCCATCATGAAGGAACAAATATACACATAAATGGCCACAAAATTTTAGACAGCACAATCATAATTATGGTTTCGAAAATGATGAATCTTTTAAAGTTATTTGATGATATTTTCGTATTGAACGCGGTAAACAGACTACGGTGCATTGGAAATTTCGACGAGATTGTTTTAAAAATCGTGAAAACCCATTTTTAAAATGCTAAATGTTAATGGAAAATTCCTTGTAAGACCGGGCGGCAAAATCCCATAAAACCAAAATTCCGAAAATCCCAAAAACAAAAAATCCCGAAAACCCATAATTCAGGAAAGACAAAATCCCAAAAACCCATAATCCCCCAAAAAAAGAAAATACCGAAAACCCAGAAGTCAGATAACTCAAAACCCCGAAATCCCAAAAAACCTATTATTCCGAACATTTTTCTCGGAAATTAAATTTCGAAAATTTTTTTTTAAACAAAAAGAAAAACAATTTTAAATTTAAACATTAGTAAACAAGATATGTAACCATATATGATTTTATAATTTATTTATGTAGAGTACACTGTTATGGGTTCTTTATTTAAAATTTTGTTTTTGTTATCTTAATATAAGTTCCAAAGAGAAGATAAGTTCTTAAAGACTTATTTATTTAAGAATTTTTTTTTCATTTTTAATTACGGGATTTAAGCCTTTAGGGATTTTGTGTTCCAAAGATTTTGCGTTTTCGGAATTTTATATGTTCTCGAATTTGGGATTTCGGGATTTGGGGTTTCTGAATCATGTATTTCTGGATTCTTTCAAACTCCCAAAAACTGCGAAGACGAACCTCGGAATCTTAATTCTAATGACTTATGATCTTATTTATAAACGTTGTCTAACTTAAGACAACTGTCCAACATTGGAAAATGTGTTCAAAAACCTTGTTTATTGTTGTCTTATAGATGCCTAACTTAGACATACATAGACTTACCGTGAATAATGTGATATTTATTTTATTAAATAAAGCATATTTCCACCAATTTGAAAATAGTTAGGCAGTGTTTAAGTAAACAAAAATCTAATAAATACGACTGTTAAATTTTTAGAAGCTTATCTTAAAAAAAAACTTTGAAAACAAAAAACAATTATTTATTTTTTTTACCCAAAATAACGAATGTACGCATAACGCATTTATTTCTGTTTTTAATGCAATCACTAATTTAATAATAATTGTTCTTAAAAGGTATGTAACTCCACATTCTACCAATGATATAAAATATTTTGTTAATTATGCCTTGAATAAAAATGAAACCACATTTATTTATATTTATATACAGAAAACATAACTTAACTCAAATAACGATCAAATTAAATTAGTCTCTTTGATGATAGCAAATTATGTTTTATACAAATTACTCACAAAAATGACAATAATTAAAATCCAATTAACCAAAAGTCCTTGTTTCTATATCTATCTACATACATAAATACATCACATAAAAAAAGGTAAAAAACACCAAATAAACAATTAGTTTTTCTCGATAAATGCATAGTAATCCTCTTTATATTGAAAATGGTTCAGCGTGATGTCCTATAGCTCTTTTTTGTTGTAATGCGTGTGTTACTTTTAAATTGAAAATTAACCCCACAAATTTTGTTATCCTATCTTTCATTCTGTGAATTCCTATTGAAGCCACATCTATCACTCATTTTCCATATAAAAAACAACATACAGTACAGCACCCTATTTATACCACAATCAATTTAACGCCAATTTCACCTTCTTTCCATTTCCACACGCATTCATGTAATTACCTTTGGGAGTGAAATTTAAATTCATTTAAAAAAAATATCCCTTTTATGCTCTCGCATAAATTCCACAAATACAAAATTTTTATTTAAGTAGAAATATTATTTCAACACTGACCTATAACTATCCCTAAGCCCTGCAAAATATTTCATTCACCAATGTGAAATTTCTGAAAATATCCCTGGCAAAAAAAATAAAACAATATAAGGATTCTCTGAACTGTAAAATTCTATACACATAAAATAATATTTATTTTTTGTTGTTGTTGTTGTTGTTTTGTTGCACAGCACACTAAAACATCAATCATAAATTATTTGAAAGCAAGAATAATGACCACAACCCACCATTTTCACCAGGATGTCCCTTAAATGTTAGCGGTTAATTATTGTTTTATAAATTATTTAAATCATGAAGAATTTAAAACGATTTTATCATAGAATTATTATCACACGGCACCAGGCAGCAGGGGCGCGTAGATATAGAGGTTGAGAAAGAGATGGCGGTTGCGGCTCGGCGTGGGTGAGTTTTAAGCTGGCAAACATCAGATACCATGCCATACATAGAGCATTTCGCTGACCTTTTGGTTTTAAACATTTTTTTTTTCTATAAAATTTATGGAATGTTTGTCCTTTCGTTGTCGTCACACACACACACACAGAACACAATTTTCCGATTTGCCATCAGCTCAACCCCACGCTAATCCTGGAGAGTATATAAAATATATATAATAATAATAAATTGTCCCTCGTTTAATGAGATTAACCTATCTGGGGAGCTAAATTGTCAGAACCACGCATCTGGGATCTACTCTGGAGATCTCATCCCAAATAAATTTAACAACGTCACACAGGATGATGCAACCGATGTGGATGTGACGAAGGCGGTGTGGCGACTATTGCCACCGGCTGATGATTGTGTGAATGCGGGAAGAGGCAACGGTAAAGTACAAAATAGGAAATTCTTATACAGAACAAAGCTGCGAAGGCGAGGAACTGACATTTGAACAAAATCAATATAGAGAACTATAGACGACCGACCGTCCTAACAACAAAGAGAGAGAAAGGACTTTAATCTTCTATGCAGGCGTCACTTATGTCATTGTTGTTGGTGATTGGACATCAAAAGTTCACATTTAAGGACGAATATGGGCTGAGAATATACTCTTGTTTGTAGCAGCAAGAAGGACTCTTATATGTACTCCAACTCACACATATGGGTTTTTGTTTTTCTAGAGCCTAATTGTTAAAACGTGTCAATGCAAAAGTATACCTATACCCAACCCACACACAGTCTGATCTATTTTTTATTCGTCCTTAAAGGTTAAAGGAATCGGTGTTGGAATCCAGAGTCTGCAGACTACCTACAGGATATGAGGGATACCTATATATATTAGAACTTTTATTGTTTCAAAAACTATAAAAGACATTCGCTCGGGTGGTTAAAAATTGATAGTTGTTTTTTCCTCGTATTTTACATGAGTATCAACAAACAGGCAAATTTATTTTTTTCCCTCAAACTTCTCCCAAATATCCATCCAGTCGAAGCGTATTTTCATGAAATTCAAACAAATATTTCAAAAATAGAAATATGTACATAAATATCAAGGATTTTTCATTTAAATTTTCTGCGAAAATCCCAAATTAAGGAGATATTCTTTGCCATCGTCCTTCTCCTTGTTCTTAAAAGATAACTAATTAATCCACAATGTAAAATCTTTTGGATTAACTGAATTCGTCCAGACCCACATCGCAGATCTAGACACAATGGGAATTTGGAATTTCGATGCACCGCACCACCATCACCATTATAACCAGCACACATACCAGCAGCTATATTATAGGTATACCTATCCTATCCATAGATATGTTTAATGCATAAAGTTAGTGAATCATCCAGAAATATAAGAAGAAAAAAAGGGAGTTCAGCTGTAAAAGCTCTGGATAACTGCATTAAGTGTATCTCTGCTGTATGTTTATGCAGAATATAGGATCAACTATATTTTGCTGGCTTAATTCCTTTGGGGTACCATGAATTAATCATTGGATTTAGTTTGGTTCCTTTCCTTGTGTGCGAGAAAATTGTATTTGAAAGTGACTTAGAATAGTAACTGTACAGAGCGGGAGCCAGCATTAGAGTGAGAATGTCCTTTAGCTGTTTAAAAGGATTGTATGTGAATATTTTGGTGTACTCATATAGCTAGCAGGTATAGCTGTAGTTTAATTAATTTAATTAGGGTTTTTTTTTGTTTTAATGTTTGGCAATGCAGAAGGCTTCTTATTAGAGAACTTAAATTAACTTCTAACCTTTTACAAAATTTCATAATTTTTCAAAAAAGTACTTTATAAGAACTCTGAAAAAGTGGGTGGATATAACGCCTCCTAAAACAAAAATCTCAAATTTTTAATTTTTACTTTTGTATGTGCTAAAAGTTTTACCACTCTAACAATTCTTTTTACAGCATTCCGTAACTTTCCATATAATTGATAACAATTTTGACAAAGTGGTTTGATGCCACACCCCCTAAATGCAAAATTTCAATTTTTTTTAATTTCTACCTTTGTATGCGTTTCAAGTTCTTCAACTCTACCAATCTTCATCTTTCTACTGCAGTCACGGAATTTTCCATGTCAATTTTAATAATTAAGTGCAGTCAAGTACTGCAGTTAGTAAAATCGCAGTCAATTGTCGAAAAATTTTGAATTATAATTTTAATTTTGACTCAATATTTACTTTAACTTAGAAAAAAACTCAACTGTCAATTTTATTATTTTGACATTCAGCATTCAATATGACTGCATTCATTTTTGACTATTTTATTCTTTCAGTTGCTTATAAATCGATTTACAATCTTAATTAATTTTGACTGTCAGTACACTCACTGTAATTTAGTAAATTGATTTAAATTTAATAAATTTGGTGCAATTTAGTAAATTGACCGCATATCAGTAAATTGGCTGCAGTTTAGTAAATTTAATGCAACTTAGAAAATTGACTGGAAATTTATTAAATTGACTGCAATTCAGTAAATTGGCTGTCAATCAAATGAAATTTAGAACATTGACTGAAATTCAGTAAATTAACTGCAATTTAGTAAATTGACTGCAGCAAACAACTAAATGCAGTTTTTGTTTTTACATCAGAGGTCCTTAAACCAATAATTAGTTTTTAAATTTTGCACCAAAGACCCGCTAATATAAGTCTTTTTAATCAATTGACTGCAATTGCTAGACTGTAAGAATTTTGTTGTTATATTTTTTGATAAATTTAATCAATCTGTTTTTTTTTTTTAATTTTGTACCAAAGCCCTCGCTCTTTAAAACTAAATAAATACATATATGCAAAATACTTACTTTGTTATTCACATTTTATAATCCCTACACGTAACATCCGCTTTGCCGTCATAAGGCTTTATCATCCGACATATGCCTAACCTATACCTATAACTTTAGAGAAATAAACCCTACCTACCTACATTAATATGTCATTCCACATTACACTTGCCAAGGAAATGCATCATTTCACATGAACTTCAGTTAATTACGCATCCTCCCTCGTCTTGGGCGTTTATTTTTTTTTTTTATTTTTCTTCACAAAATAAAGGACACACAAAGGTTTTCAAAACAAAAACAACACATTTGTATATGTATGAGAATTGCAGAGTCTTCTCTTTTTTTTTCTTGACGTTTTTGTTGTCACCCAAACCACATAGTCACATCAGTCAATTTTCATTAAAAGAAAAAGAGAGAGAGAAAGAGAAAGAAATAGAATGATTCATTTGAGCCCCTATGTAAAGCTAGAGATTGCTACTGCAGTATGCATGCAGTGTGGTAACATAAGACGAGCAGCAACAAAGTAATAAACCCTTGATTGCACTGCTAAATGCACCACAAAGGAAATAATGTCCCTTCTGCTGCTGCACCTCGATGTCGTCGTCCTGCCTTTTCCTTTATTTTTTTTTTTTTAAAGACAACGACGTACATGGGGGACTTTCAAAATATGGTTTTAACCCATTGCATTGGGGTAGATTCATCCCGTTTTGTTTCATTCCGTTTGTGTCAAAATGTAGAAGAAAAGTGCTTTAGTAACATGAAGCCTGAACTCAACTCTCGCACTGTCTCCTGAAGTGAAGTAAAGGAAGTTCTTTTCGATTGCTGCAGGAAGGGTGTATAATCATAAAGTTCTTAGGGAAAGAAAGGGTGAAGAGTGCGGGAGGGAGGGTTCTCAGTCGTTTGCTTGGCATAACCATCACTATCAACATCACCATCGTCATCATCATCATCATCACAGTTGCCATCACCATAACCGTCATCACAGACTTATGACATAGCTCTACACCAGAATGCACTCAGCCGTTGGTGACGGGACTTGTTTGTTTGTTTTTTTCTTTTTATTTTGGTCCTTTCGCTGTTGTTCTTTTTTTTGGTACATATTTGATGGGTGCAGCAGGAATATCCATGAATACAAATTTCGAAAAATCGCTGACATGGGTCCGGATATATTTCTGTCAACTCACCCTTTATGAGGACTTCTTCACTTTTGAAAATAATTTTTGAATAAACCGGTGTTGTTTTAACCATTTTGATTCTATAAAAATTGGGGCCCTAAAAAAATTGCTCCAGGGCCCAGAAGAAATTCAATCCAACCCTGAATAAACTCATGATGTTATTGTGATACTGAGGAGTGTGCAACCGGAAGCAAACAGCAAACAGATCATCATCATGGCGTAATTTGTTACTTCGTTCCTTTTGGTGTTTCGTATATATGAGTCTTATTTTTTTGTATACTCATATTGTGTTAAACGGCCATCGTCGTCGTCATCGTTGTCGTCCAATGTCTCGTCAGTGTCTAGATATTCCACATAGGTACCTCCCCATATGATGACTCTTGTATTTATTTTTTTTTTTTGTCACAGGACATTTTTTTATTTTAAATATAAATAAATAGGTATACAGACATTTTTTTTTCTTACTTCAATTTTATAATAGCTCGAAAGGGCTTACTTCATTGAAAGGACACTTTTGACTTGCTAGACTGAGTGGGAGGGTGGTAAAACAAAAATAGGTACACGTTTAGTCAACACATTTTTGCGTTTTGTAAAAAACAAAAGTATGTACATAGGTATAGATTTTTTTTTTTTTTTTTTTCATATTTCTTGTTTTGTATAAGTAAATGAAGTAGGTAAATTCTTGAAGTTGTTGTAGGGATGTATATTGCAGACATATTGGCATTCAATACGACAACAGAGTGGGGTTTTAGAGACAACATGATGGACCTTAACAGCATTTCTTCGATAAAAATTTAATTGTCAAATCAAACTTTTTTTGTACTGGATATATGTAGGTACCTAGACTAAAAGCTATTTTTTGCAGGGAAGTTTCTCATTCTTATGAGTATATGTATGTATATAGTCGGAGTTAACATATCTAACCTATTCATGTAGGAATTTTGTTTTCTGTATTTGCTTGATTGACTGATGATGTGCACATTGACATTTAGTTGGCTCTGGCTGTTTTTGACAAAAGGGTGTGGCACAGATGATTTTTCTTTCTTTCTTTAACTTTTTTTTTTCAAAGTAAAAGTGAAATGAAATGAAAAATGAATATGTACGTTCCATAGTATTTTTAATTTCACTTTTAAAGGGTTAATTTTTTTTCATTAAGTTTTGACATGGAAATTGATGGCAGCTGTGAAATGAACTTCAAGTTGAATTAAAATGAAATTCCCACAAAATATTTGTAGGTAGATGTTTGTAGTTATTTATAAATTTTTTATTTCATAATTAATGAAAACAATTAAGCTATTTATAGCAGGTAAATTTTGCTTTTTTCACGCTGAGAAATTAAAAAAAATAAATTCCACAATATAATAATTTTGCTCATATTTTTAAATTCGTTTTGTGCGGAAATGTAAAAAATTAGTTTTCCTTTAAACTTTGTCATAACTCTGTTTGATTTGTGTTTATTTTTTTTCGAAGCTGTGGAATGAATTCGAACTTAATTTAATTATCGAGTTAAATAGAATTCCCCCA
Source organism: Epistrophe eligans (assembly GCA_951394125.1). NCBI lineage: Eukaryota > Metazoa > Arthropoda > Insecta > Diptera > Syrphidae > Epistrophe > Epistrophe eligans. The sequence goes on from OX596028.1 coordinate 107,555,269, forward strand.
AATATTAACCTATTTGTGAATTCCACAGCATTGGTATTTTGCAAAAATACAAAAGCTGTACAAAAAAAAAGTCGATCAGTTAATCTATTTCACGTTGCTTATTTTTTTTCCTCTGGGTGAAAAAAAACATACGTTCCACATTTTTTGTACTTATATTTTATTGTTTAATTTGAGTAGTCATAAGAAAAATTCAGATCCAATGTTAAATTTTAAATAATTTTAATTTCTTCCCATGAAATTTAAATATGTGAAAATTCCGGTTTGTATATGAATATTGGAGTCGCTTCCCTTTGGAAAATTTGTTTTCATTACAATTATATTGTACAATGTACACTGTGTAATTTTCGTTTAAGATTGACAATATTTAAACCTTTAAAATTTGACAAATTTTTTAAAATTCAATATAATTAAAATAAATGAATTCTAAAACTGTTTTGACACCAACGCAATGTACACCATCTGATTTGCTACACAAATCTCAATTTATGAGAAAAAAAAATTAAAAATCGTTAGAGCGGTTTTTTAAAATAATATTTTTTATATATAAAATTTTAAAAACATTTTTAAGAAAAAAAAATTTTATTCCATTTTTAATATTTATTTAATATTTACTAAAGGAAAATTTGGACATGCAATATTATTTAAATTAATAAGAAGCTCTTGTGTAAAAAATTTCATTAAAATCAATTCAGCATGTGATGAGATAGTCAAAAACCGAAAAAAAAAAAAAAATAGTTCTGAGAGATACCATTTTTAGACGATAGATAAAATTTTCTTTTCGATTTATTTTGGTCTTAAAAAAAAATGAAAAAAAGTGTGGGGGGGGGGGGGAAACCGCTGTAGGTACCATGACAAAAAAAAATGGATCGTTTCAGTTTTTATTTCACAGACAGTGTATTCTAGGAAATAAATGGCTATGGACAATGGTTTTTTAGATAACTCTCCTTTCAGTGTCCATATTTTCAATTTTTGAGATTAGGATACTTAGTTAGGGAAAAAGCTGATACAGTGTGAAAAGTTGTTACATTTGACAATCAATTAGCTTTTGTTTAAAATAGAAGCTATGGAAAGTAAAGTTAAGAATTCCACGCTCATAATTTTGTTTTCATTTTACATCGAAATGTGACTTGAAATTTTCTTCCTTGGTACTATTTCAATTATTTCATATGAGTCATGTGTTTGTCGCTTTTTAAAAATTAGTAATGACAAATATTGTGGAACGTATCCTTTTTTCATTTCACGTCTGATGCCACATTACTGCCTGAACACAATGGATACGGAGCTGCAACTGGAACTGCAGCTGGAATATCTGTCTAAATACACACAAATTCAATGTTACGAACACAACACAACGCAACTGCAGTCGGTGCTACAATAGTTCATCAACTTTTAACTTTTCACGGGCAGCACTTTTGACTTTTCAATAGCCGGAAAAAATACTGAAGCTTTTTGTGCTTATTTGATTCGCAAAAATTATTATCAATCAAAAGAAAAATATCAGAAATAAAAAAATGAAAAATAAGCTCGTGGTTGTTTTTTTTTGTTTTTTTTTAAATATACAAAAAGCTGTACAGCTGCATTGTGGGCACATAAAAACTAGCACTTATGACACTCTTTCACAGCTGTTGTAGCTTAAGCTCCAGTTTCAGTTGCAGCATTCTCTTGTGTTCAGGCAGTTAATCTGTGTACTCTTACGTGAACTTTTTGGTACCATCAATTAAATATTCAAAATTTGAATGAAACAACAACAATTTGAATATTCTTTTACATAAAAAACTTTTGTTTGATTACAAGGAATTGAATTCAAAAAACAAGTTGTAAAGAGGTCAAAATTTGGAGACATTTAAAACTTATTCCATTTCATTCACTTTCAAGATTTCAAACAGTCTCAAATCAAAAAAAATTAAAAAAATATTCCTGAAAACTTACAACACACACACAAGAATATGGGAAAGTTATAAAAAATTAGACCCTAGTTCTTCACGAACTGTCAAACTACCAAATTTGTTTTATTCAAAATATTTGAAAAACCCCATTTCGGAAATAAAAAATATTCAACTTAAAACTTTCTCATTAAAGTAGAAAATATAATTAAATTTATTTCACGTTAAAAAATTGAGTACTTTTTGAAATTATCAGGGACATCGGTTTAAAAGTAACATTTTAAAAAGCAATAATTTATCTAAATTGAATGCAATTCTCTTATACTCAAATTCACTTATGAAAGAAATAAAACCGTCACACATTATATCTATTCTTTCTTAATTTATCCACAACAAAATAAAGTTAAAGAAAGACAAAAAATTAGAACTCAAAAATTAACCAAAAAGAGAAACAGTTATAAAAAAAATCATTGAATAAAACGAACAAAATCACATCTTTTTGTTGTTTTTGTTTGTCACTTTTGTTTCTTTCATTTTTCAAAAATAAAAAAAAACTTGTGGCCACCAGATCGCATTTACTTCTACCACACACAAAATATTCAGCACCAAAAAAGAAGAAAATACATACACAAGGAACTAAAATTCCACAAAACTTAAAACAAGAAAGAAGAACAAAAAAAAAATAAATCCAAAAGGCTTGAAGTATAAATTCCAAAATTCACCAGGAGGAAACTGCAAAACTATATAAGTTGTCCTTTCATGCCTAACAAAACTGTAAAGGAATTTTTTTTTGGGGAAAAACACAGGTACAGGTAATTTGGAACTATAATACCTTACCTGCCCTCAACAGAAGTTCTCTTGGAGGAAGTTATCTTTCTATCTTCTTTTGCTTTTAGTTAAGTTTATTTCTTTTTTATTTGTTCATTTCTTTGGTAAAGTTTTTAAAGTAGTTGTCTTTGTTTTTAAGGATTTTCTGCTTATTCTTATTCGTGTTGAAGAAGAAAAAAAAAAATAATTTTTTATTCAATTTGTTACCAAGCCACTCACAGAAGTCATAGGTTGTTGGTAGAGATATATGTATGTATAAGTAAAACCCAACCCTGCAGACGGGAAAAAGAGAACTTTCGAATATACGAATTGTCAAAAACACTGCAAATAGCCCTCTTTGCAAACGATGGTTTTATGAAATTTGGTTGGATTTTAGGTTTGAGTTTCGTAAATTGAAAGGCTTGCGTTTGCCTTGAGGGTAGATACTATTTTAAAGGAAGTAAAATATACAAATTTATTCACTTATCCTATCGTGTGATGGTTCTTAATGTCAAAGCATTGAAAAAGTAGGTATACATCGTCCGCCGGTATACGTAAGTTAGTTTAAGGTTTTTCAATGAATTTTGTGCAAAAGATATAATAGGAATAAATCCTATTGAGGCTTAATATTTTTGTCTTCTTTATATTCATTTCTAACGAGGAAATTAAGTTAAAATTTTGAGAATTTTGTTTGATTGAAGAAGTTGATGAAAAAAGGATTTTTTTTTAGTATAAATGAAATATAAATGCAAATTGTATAAAAGGAAAATGCCTTTTTGAGAAATCAAGGTAGGATATGGAGATTTTAACTCGTCCGGGAGATTAGGGAAGTAAGTAGACTACTTTAAGGGCAAATACCATAGAGAGTTACATTCGATGCATATTTTTTTAGTCAGAGTTTAACATTTCCCATACATAAAATTTACTATTTTTCTGTGAAACAAAACAATACAAAAATTAAAAAAAAATATATTTAAAAAGAAGAACAAATAAAAAAAATAGCCTATAACCTTCTCATTAACATAAAGAGTATTTTAAAATTTATTTTAAGTTGATCAATCAAGTGGTTTATGAAATTATACGGGACATCGTTTAAATTTGACAAACAAAATTGTTTAGAAATACATATATATTGTAGAGAGTTTAAAAGAAAAAAAAAACTTTCAAAAATATCAAATGAATTACATCTGTCTGTCAATACAGATCCAAGATACTTCAACGCGTGTCAAAGCATTGTTTACCTTTTGATGTCAACGCGTTGACACGTTAAATTATGAAGATCACACCAACAACGTTGGGATACAGTCAACGAGCAGTTTGTTAGTTTGTTGTTTGTTGTTAGAGTGTTTATACGGTCACAAAAAATAATCAACGTGTAAACTAAAATGTAAGCAACGCGAGTGTCAACGCAATCGCCAACGCATTGACAGTATTTTGCAGTTTAATTGTCTAATATCAAACGCGACTCAGAGGTGGCCGTAATGTATTTAACTAATTTTATTTTTTTTAAAGTTCTCTGAATTAATTTATTTATTTATTTATTTATTGTAGTAGCCGGCGGTGTAATGGTTAGTGCGTTGGACTGTTACGCCGAAGGTCTTGGGTTCGATTCCCAGCATATGCCACCTAAAAACAGGAATGTGTTTTTACTGGTTACGGACTCTTGCGAGGAATTTACAAATCCTCCAAGAGTATCTCTTGTCCAAGAGTATCTCTTGTAATAAGTGCTTCTCACCCTAGTCGTTGGGATTCGGAAGAAAATTGTAGGTCCCCTTTATTCCTGTTAATACGCACACAGGAATGGTTGAGAGTTGTAAGTCACTAGGCCCTGGTTCTACACGAGCAAATTTATTTATAAGTCATTTATTTATTTGCACCTAGTTAAAAAATTAATTCATCCAAAAGTTTACAAAAATAACAAAATAAACGTACAGACACATATCCATTAAAAAGTTTAAATAAAAAATAAATAATGAATGTGTCTTTAAAAAAGATTTCTTAAATTGCTTTTATCAGATCCCACCAAAATGTCTAAAAAAAACACTTCAAACAAAATCCCCACATCAAATCAACTATTAGTCTTACCCCCCGACCAAAAAATCCATTAAAAACTTTCAAATAAAAAAAAATGAAAATGGTGAAAAAAAAAAAATTATTTCCCTCCGTCAGTTATTGGATTATTATATAAATCAAAATCATTATTTACGTCCATTCACTTCAAAATATAAACACCCATCGCCTTCGTCATACAGAAATTCATTCTCCCTCTTCATTGTCATTCTGTAAATAAAAATTCAATAGCAATTCTGAGTTATTGCCTTAATAAATCACAGATCCTTTGAAGGTCGATATCCTTGCCTTAAATTCTCTGTCTCTCTTTGTCTTTTCGTCCCTCTCACTCCCTCTCATCCTCTCACTCACTTTAATTTATATATATTTCGAATAATTCGAGGATAAAACATGAAAACAACAACAATAATAAAACGAGTATATAGAAGAAGACAAACAACGTAATCCTTGCATTTTGTTTAGACTGCGTGCCTATGGTCAGCCACAATTATACCACCCTCTCCTAAATCTCTCTACACATCCCTAAACACAAATAAAAAAATATATAGATTCTTCCTTAATGCAATGTCCTTTAAGTGGATCATATAAATGCAATGGACAATGTCCTTTTCGTTTTCTTGAGACCAACCAACCAACCAAGCTTCGTCTGTTTTTTTTCCTTAAGTAAGAACTGTTGTTATAAATAACTCTGACTTCTTCACATTTTATACCTTACTCCCCTCATTTGTATTCCCTCTCCCTGGTGTAGTTGTCTTGTAACGCGCGACAAGAATAACACAACCGACATAAGTAAAATTGTTTTGAACGTTTTGTATTCTTTGTGTGTGTCTTATAAACAGTTGTTGTCCAATGTCCATCGCCCCCTACTCTATATAAACCAACCGACAGACCTCCTAACTGCTGCTTTACTTTCCTCTTGAGGTGCGGCAATAACCAGTGTGTTCTATCATTGTTCGTTGTTTTTTTTTTTATTTTATTGTGTCTATCCCACTTCTGACACGTCGTCGTAGTTCTCTTCCAATTTTTTTTGTATTTTTTTTATTTCACAAAGAATTGCTGTAGTTGGGCCGATGTGAGAGATAATAGGAGGAGGAAAAAGAATAAACAAGCAACTTATCGCAGCGTAGAGAGATGTCCTTTATTTTCATCCTTCGCAAGGATAATTTTTTTTTTCTTCGAGTTTTTTGTTTTCTGTCTTCCATAAGCTTGCCTTTCGCACTGATGTTGTACAAGCATGTGAGATGTTTCGTAATTTCTTAGTCTTAACAAAAACAAAAAAAAAAAAAAACTTTTTTATGTTCTTGTTTTGTTTGTCCTTGTTTTTCTTGTTTTTATATATGTACATACATATGTATATCGCAAATGTAAGGAAATTGGACAACTGGAATTATCTCAAAAACGCATTCAATCGGAATTGAAAATCTTTATAAAGATTACAACAACAACAACAACAAAAATCACATAGAACCACAATAAAATATCCTTGAAATCCTTGCGTATATAATCTAATCTTTTTTCTAATCCACAAAAATTCAACTGTAATCTACATAGATAAAATATGTTTTTTTTTTCCTTATTTTTTGGTCAAGAAATGTGTAAGAAATGAATAAATATCCTTTAATTCTTACTTTACTTTACTTCATTGGCAGAAAATCTAAGTAAGCATAGGCCTATAGGTATACCTATCCTTTTTATCTAGGTACAAACATTTAGTATATGGTATGTGGTTTTTAATTTATTAGAGTGCGCAAAATGTATAGTCAATGAGAGAGAGAGAGAGAGAGAGAGATAAAGGAAAATTCAGTAAAATTGTGGGTTGATTTTAAAATTAACCACATTTCCTATCCAAACAAAAAGGGCTTGAAAGGATATTTTTGTGTTAGGTATATACATATTATGTCCTAAGAACCAAAAGATGAACCTTGGACTATACGTCAGTAATTAATCATGACTTTCCTGATGGACAAAAAGCTACGTACGTATGTACATCCCTTCTTCTTAAAATTGTATGTATAATACATATGTATATATTATCGAAGCTAAAGTGTATATGCGGTATGCTAATTCATGTTTATGGTCGAAGCATGTGTGCAAAGATAACTTTCATCTGAATTCAGAATTCTTGTGCAAATATATAGCCCTTTGGTATACAAAATACATATACAGCGTGGGCAGTTAAGAGATGCATATCGAATTTGTAGACATGTCTCGAATTTTTTTTTTGATGGATTGCTTTAGAATTTTAAAAATATTTTACAGACGAAATGTTCAAAATAAAAAAGACATAAAGTTTGTTTTCTTTTCCAGAGAAACCTTGTTTATAAAAATAAATCTAATCAGTTAAGAAAATACAAATAAAAAAAAACTGGTATAAAAAAACGTAAATATAGCCTTCTACTCTTCTACTTTTAGAAGACATATTAAACAAAATATTTAGGAAAAAATTGCTTTCATAACAAAAATCCTGTCAATAACTCTCATACAGGAATGATTGAGAGTTATAAAGCCGGATTCACACCTATCTCATGTGGTGTGTTGTGGAGTGATGTGTTGTATCGCTGAATGTGCACAATAATCAGAATTTTGTCTTGCACGCTTTCATTTTTAGTTTCGCTATTTACTTATTCCCTTCCCCGAACACTCTCTTATCTTTCCCACTGAAAAATATGTCTCCGACCCAGCGTGGTATGGTGCAATCGGTAAAAGATTGATTCCGACACAACACAATACATCACACGAGATAAATATGGTTCTACGCATATTAAATACATTGAAGTGATAGCGACACAGGACTCGACAACACACCACACATAAATTAAATAAAAATAAATAAATTTGATTATTTATTATTTAATATACTCAATAGAGTTATTGTTAGCCACTTGGTGGAAATTAATTGTTCTGAACATTTTAAACATTTTATTTATTATTGTTTATGAGAAAAAATTTTAAAAATCGTTTGAGTGCTTTTTAAAAAAAAAAAAAATATACATAAAATTTTTAAAACATTTTTAAGAAATAAAAATGTAGGTACGACATTTTTAAGTACCTATTAGTTTTCAAAAAAAAAATAAACTAGCAATTAAATCGATTAAAAAAAAAATAATTTTGAAATGCTTTTAAAAATCTAAAATTTGTGTTTTTTTTTTCAATTTTGATAAGAAATATTTTTAAACTCATTATAAACTCTTGGGTAAAAAATTTCATCGAAATCAGTTCAACAGATAATGAGATAGTCAAAAAACCAAAAAAAAAACTGATTCTATGAGAGATACCTACCACTAATATTGGAATAATAAAAAATTAGCCACACGTACTAGAATTCTCGCAATTATCTACATAAAAATAAAAGACGCATACATTATTTTAAAATGATCGGATCTAATAAATGGAACCGACCTAATGTCACATGCCAAAATATTACCAATTGGAAAGTGGAAGTGTTCCTTTAAGAGTTAATTTTTATTGGAATAATATTTAACAAACAAATGCAGTTTTTAAACAAATTATTAAAATTTTTAAGATAAAATCATAATTCGTCAAATCAGTAGGTAATTCCGCTTCATTTCACACCTCATTTGTTAAAATCATAGAGTCTGAAAATATTACCAGACTATAAAAATAACATATAACGGGTGATTTTTTAGCTGGTTCGGTTTTGGCAACACTGGTGTTGACAGCTGACGTGTGTTTAGTACCTTGTGTCACTGTCAAACAGCTTCAGTTTGGTTTGCAATTTAACCATGGATCGTCTTACAAATGAACAACGCTTGCAAATTATTGAATTTTACTATCAAAATTCGTGCTCGGTTCGAAATGTTCATCGCGCGCTGCTTCCATTTTATGGTCGGCATTCTCGACCTTCTGAGCAGTCTATTCGGAAGATTGTGACCAAATTTCGCACCAAATTTACTTTGTTGGACATTAAACCACCAACACGTTTACGTACTGTGCGTAGTGAAGAAAATATTGCGGCCGTATCAGCTAGTGTGACAGAAGACCGCGAAATGTCGATTCGGCGCCGTTCCCAGCAGTTAGGCCTTTGTTACAGCACTACGTGGAAAATTTTGCGGAAGGATTTGGGCGTAAAGCCTTTTAAGATACAGCTGGTGCAAGAACTAAAGCCAGCCGACCTACCACAACGCCGAATTTTTGGTGAATGGGCTCTTGGAAAGCTGGCCGAGGATCCGCTTTTTTATCGAAAAATTGTGTTCAGCGATGAGGCTCATTTTTGGTTGAATGGGTACGTAAATAAGCAAAATTGCCGCATTTGGAGTGAAGATCAGCCAGAAGCATTGCAACAGCTACCAATGCATCCTGAAAAAGCCACTGTTTGGTGCGGTTTATGGGCCGGCGGCATTATTGGGCCATATTTCTTCAAAGATGATGCGAATCGCAGCGTTACTGTCAATGGTGAACGCTACCGAGCGATGATAACAAACTTTTTTTTGCCCGAAATGGAAGTTCTTGACTTGCATGATATGTGGTTTCAACAAGACGGTGCCACATGCCACACAGCACGCGAAACAATGGCGCAATTGCGAGGCGAGTTTGGTGAACAGTTAATTTCACGTTTCGGGCCGGTCAATTGGCCGCCTAGATCGTGCGATTTGACACCATTAGATTATTTTTTGTGGGGGTATGTCAAGGCTAATGTCTATAGGGACAAGCCCGCTTCGATTGACGCACTGGAAGCCAACATCCATGCATTCATTCGTGAGATACCGGCCGATATGTGTGAAAGAGTATGCCAAAATTGGACTCAGCGGATGGGCTACCTGAGACGCAGCCGCGGTCAGCATTTGCATGAAATTATCTTTAAACATTAAATTGCAAGGTTCAAACTATCGATTCAAATAAATATTTCATTCATTTTTTCGAATTTTTTGTGTTTTTTTTTTTTTTTAAAGTTCTAAACCTCTTAAAAAATCACCCATTATATGATGATTTGTTCCAATAATATGAAAGGTCGTACTCATATTGGCTCACTTAAATTTTTTAATCAAAATCGTAGCAGTCGTTTTTTTTAGAAAAATTAGTTTTTCCTTACCAGATATTTAACTCTTGTATGGTAGGTACCTACCGTTATTTTGAGTTATAAGAATAGTTTTTGCATAAAATCTGCTAGATAATTTAAAAAAAGCTGCAATTTAATACAAATCATGACCAAGTGTTCAAAAAAAAAATTGCAACATTTTTTAAAAAGTTCAACCGGTTTTGAAAAAAAAAACAGAAAATCATTAATTTTTTTTTTCATTAATTTGCTCGGCAGGTACCGTTATTTTTGGTTATAAGAATAATTTTTGTTTAAAATTTGTATTCTGTAAGATGATGTTTTAAAACTGCTGGGTTGCAAATTTAATAAAAATAAATGGAAAAATAAATTATTTTTCGAACTATTAAGTTTTCAAAAAAAAAAGTGTGAGTGAGCGTTAACTCACGGTTAAGATTTGTAAACATCAAATTAAACGTTCAGGTGCTGGTTTTACATCACGGAACGCGACGAGTTCGAATTGTCAAACAAATTTCAACACAAACTCAACTCGATCTTTCGATTTAGTTTGAGGTATAAAGGAACATATCAAATATTGAACGTATCCAATAAACCAACGTATCGTAATGCGTAACAGCACAACGTAATGTGTCACAGAAATGTCCACGTTTTTAGTTTACCCTTCGGCAGCTGGCATAGATGTTTACACATCAATAATGTACCTATTCTACGATATTTTTGAATCATTCTGTTAAATACATAAATGTACTGTACATACCTACATTATTTATGTACAGCACAAATTAATTCTCTCACATAAAAGCATCCCACTCCCACAGCAAAATACCTACACGGTTTATAAAAAAATACTAGTAAACAGATGACTGCCGCAGCAAGAAGAACCCACTCTCACCCACCATCACTAATCTAATCGATCAGATTCACACTCTCTTTAATTTCAGACTCTCTCTAAATCTTAGTTCTACTTTTTTCTTTTCTTTCATCGTTCGTTTTTTACTATATTTGCATCGTATGCCCTATCCTATCATCTTTCCATGATGGATCATGATCATGAACTCATTCTCTCTCCCCCTTCTCTACAGAACAAGCAAAGACGAAGAAAGCACAAGCAAAGCCGCTCAGGTGGATTATAATAAAATTGAAGAAACTATTGCAAGATTAAACATGTTTATATTCATTTCAGTTGTCTCTTGCAATTCATGAAGAGCGTGCGTCGTCGTGCCAACTTTTTTCGCGATCCATCGTTAAAGAAAAATTGTGTTAAATTCGAATTTTCAATGAGAAAAGTTAAAAGTTTAATAAAATTGTGTGTACATTAATTAATTTTAATTCTATTAACAATTCGGTTGTTTTTGTTTTTTTTTCTTTGCGAGTTTATTAATATTTAAAAAATATATCTGCATATTTTTAGTAATTATTAAAGGACCGTTAGTTTAGTATTCGTCGGTTCTGTAAGCATATACTTAGTTTCCCGATACGTTCGTATATAAAAAAAAATATTCTTCAATGTTAAATGTATAATATTATTTTTTTTTTTATTGAGTGATCAAATTTATTTCTATAAACAATTTCAAGAAATTCCTCCCCTCAACTTTCTCTACAGATCATATAAAGAAAAAGGAAGCTCAGCTCACTGGTAAGTCGTAAAGCATAGCCGCGCAAGTTGATTATTATAAAGTTCTTTCAAGTTTTAAATTCCATTCCAGTTGTGTTTACTGAATGTACCTAGTGTTGAACGTACCCAATATACTTAACGTAACGTAAGGGTTAAATGCTCAGCTGTCAGAGTCACAGTCACAAGAAATCCCCAAGTTTTTTTTTTCACTCTGCCGCCGCCGCGCCGTTATAGATGTTTATACATCAAATCGAAATTGGAACATTGTTTAAAAATCCAAAAAAATAAAGTATTTTGGTATACAAAACTTTTCAAAATGATTTCCATAAAAAAATTGATTTTCATTAATTTCTAAAAAAAAATGTAAACTCCAGGTATCTACCGTTATTTTTTGTCTTAAGAAAAAATGAAAAAAAAAAAGTGTCAGGGGAATGCCAAAAAAAATCTCAGATACTAAGTTTAAAGAAAATCAGCCACTCGTTTAAATTGAACGGACAGACAGACAGTCAGACAGTCAGACAGAAAGAATTGCTAGATCTACTTTTTTCGACTTCGCTATCACCAGAAATTCAAGTTTGATCAAAATCTCGAGTTCAATTTTATATACGAATTCATAACTTGAAACGTGACTGAGTCGAGACTTATGGGAACACTACTAACTCTAGGCACGTTCCTATTCAGGAATCCCTTAAAATTTCCTATAGCATTGCTATAGCTGTGAGTTAGCGAAAAAACTTTTTCCCATTTTCAAACGCGATTATCCCGAAACATTGAGATTTGGATTTGATTATTTTTCGAAATCAAGAAGAAGGAAGTTCTGTTTGTACCCATTTGTCAATTATTTATTTTCTAAGTCTGGTCGTTCTGAAGTTAGAGTCTCACTTTTTATTACTACGAACGCTGGCATTGCGCCGCCACACCGTAATAAAGAAACGAAAGCACAGTTATTCAGTGGGAATTACGAGTAGTTAACTCTGGGCATACATTTAGATAAACTTAACTCGATAAGCAGTTTCTTAGGAGAAAATTCATCTGGATCAACCTAAACAAAGTCTTAAGATAAAACATCAAAATTATATCTTCGTTCAGTTTATCCACCAAACTTGGTGAATTAACTCGGGTTTAATTTAAATTCTGTCTTATTTCTTAAGACAGTTTATCCTTAAGCCCAACTTCGGACGTACTTTTAAGTAAAGGGATTCTTTCTTTAGCCATATACTACACGAATGTGGAATGCTTTACCCGACTCAACTTGCGCTGTTCAGACATTCCAGACCAATGTGCTTTTAAATCCTATCCCATTTCCGTAAACGCTCGTACTGTTTTAAAACATTTTAAGGGAACTTATATCTCCTTTGGTGCGCGCGTAATATACAAAAAAATTAATGTAAGTCAAAGAAAAATAAATCAGAGTTGTGTTATTTTCTTTAAAAGTTTTGTATTTTGTAAATTTCATTTTCAAGTTTCTTTATTTTTAACAAATTATTTTTAAAACAGGATTCTTTTAAAAACCACGATGCACGATGATAAAAAACCTCGAGAAAATAAATTTTAAGTTTTTGTCAAATTCGTATAAAAATTAAAAAAAAAACAGAAAAAGAGGTTAGTCTTTCTTCATATTTTTTTTTTAATTTATGTTTATAAAATTTCTAACAAAAAATAAAAACTTTAAAAAACAGGAAGTTTCAAAATCAATGCCTTTCTAAGAAAATGATACAACAAAAAAAAATCAAGACTGAATGCAAAAAAAAAAAAAAATTAATATTTACAAAATCTTTCTTTTGAAAGAGGACACGACATCCTTTTGATTATCTTTTTAATCACCAAAGCCCTTTTTTTCCATCAACTCATCTTGTAGGAGAAAGGGGACAAAAGAGAGAGTGAGGAGTTGGGAAGAGGAGAGGACGCTAAGAGTATTGTGTGGGTGTTGTGTTACATCAGGAATAATAAAGTCAATACTATGACAACTCCAAGATGATGGTGGCGAACGGATCTAAAGTTTGAGGGAAAAGAAAATTTGATATGCCATCGGCATCCTGATGATCTCATGAAATTTGTTACAAACCAGAGGGATGGATGAATTGGAAGCATCAAGCTGAGAACGCAACCCCTCCTTATTCTCAACTCGACACAGAGAAGGGGAAACCAATAGTTGACCTCATTTATAACCTGAATGGGTGGTGAAATAGAATAAAGATTTTCTCAGTAGGATATGGTGATGGTGTGGTGTGACGGTGAGGGTGGGTGGTAGGTTGAGTGGTAGAAATGTTCACATAGAAGATGATGGGTGGGTGGGTGGTTGTAGATATTTGGGGTAGTAGGAAACTTTTGGTCTAAAAACCAGGACGTGCAAAAAAAAATATAAGAATTCGATAGAAGGACGAGAAAAATTCTTGGCAAACAAAAAAGGAAATTGCCTTGCCTGCCTCCTGGAGCAATTTGGCTATCAATTTTGAATCAGCTTCTTCTTCTTTTTACCACACACACACAGCACCGGCATTTCTCTGTGCCCCTCTCTCACTTTTCGTCTTCAACATCCTGTGGTTTCTGCACCATTTCTTCCTTGAGTTGACATTTTCTTGATTTTGATGTTGTTTTTCTTTTATATATATTTTTTTGTTGCTGTTTCGGTTTTCTATTTCAAATTTTACGCAACGACTTTGTTGGGAGAAAATCGAAGTGCGTCAGGTAAAAGGATTTCTTCTTTTTTTTTTTGTTATTGTTGTATGAGTTGGTATGAGTGGTTGTTTATACGGTAACTCATGTGTTTTTTTTTTTTATGTGTTGAGTTATGGAGGGATTCTGAACAGAGGTTTAAATATTTTATATGAGGAAAATAAAAAGAGGACATCAATGAATATCACGTATAGGACAACTTTTATACTTTGAAAATTAATGGGCTTATATATGTATATGGTACCATACATCCTGTGATGTCCTTGCAAGGTCATTGCTTTAAGTGAATGAAAAAAAAAAAGTTTTAAGTTACAGTAAGTAGGTAGTACATATTATATATACAGGGAGTTTGCTTCAATTTCTTTGCTTGAGTGATTTTGTTTTTTTTTTTTTTTTTGGTGAAAAGTAAAATAAATTGAAAATCTTACAAGGTAGGTACTTTTAAACTTAGAACTAAAAGCAATCGTTTTTAAAATTTTAATTTTTTCAAAAATAATACCGGAAGTCTCTTGGTTTAGTTGGAAATGTTTTTTTAGCGATTTAGGTACTTAACTCAAATATATGTGGAATATATGTAGGTAACCAACTCCAAAATTTAAGGTTTAAAAAAAAATTCAAAATCAATAAAATGAAGCAGAAGATTTTTTAAAGTTGTTAACTTATTTATTAGTGGAACATTTTTTAACCTAGGCATATAAAATGTTGAGGGAACGTCGACTTTGGAACATATTAGAATTTTATGGAACAAAGAAACTGAACATAGTGTCTTTGTGCAAAAAAAAGTTCCCGATGAAGTCCAAACTAGTGGTTTTCCGCATACCGGTGAAGTCGGTCAGTACATGCACTGTAATTCAAGCTAGAGCCTAAACAGATAATTTGGTACAGAATTTTTTTTTGTGGTTCCAAAAAAATTGGAAATTTAGGTTTAACTTAACCAAGAACGCTTAACAGCCATACACAAATTTTAGTTTTTTTTTTCAAAATTTCTTAAGAACCTAACAAGAATCTAACAACTGTGATAAGATGTTTTAACTACATTTTCAGAAAAAAAACTGAATTTCAGATTTGTGGAGAAAACAACATGTTTTGATAAGTCGTTGTTACTTCGTTTTCCGAAAAAAAAAACTGCATTTCAGATTTTTGGAGAAAAATTCATATAACGAAAATAGCGTATTGAATATTTTTGTGACTTATTATCACAAGATTTTTTGGTAAGCCCTTTTTTAAGTTGGCGACTGCAGGATGAACTACTGCCTCAAACAACAAGCTCTTCCAGCCAGCTCTGTCCCTGCTAGCTGCCTCTATTTGGTCACACTAAGTTGGTTGAGGTCGTTCTTGATCACTTGCGCCTGCCAACTAAGGTGGGGTCTTCCTCTGCTGCGTAGACCGTCAGGGGTAGATTCCAAGACTCGTCGGGCTAGTGTATCGGTATCCATATGCTCTACGTGTCCCAGCCATCTCAGGCGCTGTATTTCCAGATTTTTGACCGGATCGACATCGCTGTAGAGCTCGTAAAGCTCGTTGTTCTCCTCCATACTCCTTCGATACACACTGGAGCAAAAATCACCCGAAGAATATTCCTTTCAAAGCACCCAAGCAAATGTTTTTGTCAAGGTCAATGCTTCTGCTCTATACAACAGGACTGGGATTATCAAAATCCTTGGGTTCTTTGGGGAGGGCTTTACTCAGCTTAAATGCCTTCTCAGCCTGAAAAAAAACAGCGATTTTCAGAAGTGATTCTTTGTTTGATGTCTGCACTGATGTTATTTTGTAAGGTAATAGTGGAATCCAGGTAGACAAAGTCCTTCACTATTTCGAAGTTGTACCTATCCATCGTGACGTTTTGGCCGAGTCCAACGATTCTGAGATTCCTTTCTCCATGACAACATATACTTCGTCTTGTCCTCATTAACAGCCAGACCCATTTTCGCTGCCTTCACTTCAATACTTGCGAATGCGCCAATAACAGCTTGATTCGTTCTTCCGATATCAATATCATCTGCATAAGAAGGAAGTTGAATAGACATTTGAAAAATTGTACCTCTGTTGTTAAAGTTACACAGAGTTTCTTCAAGAACGATGTTAAAGAGGTTCCATAATAACGCGTCGCCTTGCCTTAATCCTTTATTTACATCAAAGCGATCTGTGGTGTGCCTTCCGACTTTGACGGAGCAGCGAGATTTCTCCATCGTCTTCCTGCTCAAGCGGAGTTTGGCATGGCTCTATATAATTCGTCCCTATCGAACCTATCATATATGAATTTGAAATCGCGGAAGAGATGGTGTGTGTCGATTTTAAATTCTTGTGATCGACGAATATATTTGCTTCATTTTTCTTGTAGGTTGCAAATCGAAAAATATAGGAAAAAAACAGGAACGAAACGTTTCGCGGGTTCCACTCCCGTGGGTTTTAATACTTTTTTGTGGTGGGTATTATTGCCGTTTAAAATGGAAAAATAACCCACAAGTTTTATTTCCCTTTATTTTGGAAATAGAACCCACGGGCTTTATTTCCGTGGGTCTTATTGTACTGCACCAAGTTAAAGAATTATTGAATCACACATTAAGTAATTCAGAAACGAATTAACATCCACGGAGCTTAAAGCTTTTGTTGGTGGGTCTTATTGCCATTCCAAAAAGGAAAAAAAGCCCTCTGGTGATATTTTTTTTATTTCGGAAATAATACCCATTGGCTTTATTTCTGCGGGTCGGACACTGCACTGCACTTAAATGGAAACATATTTGGAACAAAAATCAAATAAAAACAATTATGTATGTACCTAAAACTACTAATTGATTTACCCAAAGAACCTATTCGATATAAAGTAAAATATTTTATAAAAAAAAAAAATTGAAATCCCTATCACAGATAATATGTAATCTCCTTGAGGAATTCTCTCCCCTCAAAAACTTATCAACTTCTATAATCCAAAGTCCATCATCATCACTATATGTATATCCCCACAAGTTAGGTTAATTTATTATGTTTTCTATTCAAAGTTCTCTCTTTTGTTATCCTTAAAACCAAACACTTCCTTCCTTTTTTGTTTTAAATGTCATTTGAGCTACAAATTTAATTTAAAGTGTTTTACTCTTAATTTTCTGAATGTGTTTTTCTTTTTGTCAACAATCCCCCCCCCATCTTCCCCCTCAAAGGAATACGGAAACAATAAGGTAAACTTTTCATTGCTTTGGTAACCTCTTAACTTCATTACAATCAAAAATCTGAATTCCTTTGCGAATTCTTGTTGTTCTTCATAAAAATAAAGAATAGAAAAAAGAAATAGACACAAAAAAAAAAATAGAAACCAAGTCCTTCATTGATGAGTGTCATCTGTTTCCTGCTCAGCCCGCATATATCCCGGAAAAGGAAGTAAACTTTAATTGTCCACCTTCTTCTTGTAAAGAACCTTCTATATATCCACATCAATTCTATTGAGAATCTATATACGAGCTTTATAACTCTCGAGTGAGAGGGAAAATTCAACATTTATCTACCAACCAACAACAGTTCATCTCCACCCCATTCCCATTGCCATCTCATGCTCCAAGTCAATTTAAAACTTATACCAGAAGAGTTTCTTCTTCTATACTACATACATATACACCACCTACTTCATTTCGTCCTTTCCGTTCCGTTGTCCTGCTCGTTCTCTCATCATATTGATCTCTTGAAAAGTTTCTTCTTTTCGTTCGCAGTTTGTCAGTGACAGGACAGGATAGGATAGGACAGGACAGAGTAATAGACTGAAGGACACATCACACAGAATATTATTGCAAGCATAAGGACACGACAGGACATCACTTTGGTTTTGGAGTGAAATTTGATTTTATCCATCGTTCGTTGTCCTCGTCCTCGTCGTTGTCTCTTTTAACAGTAAAAAGGGTGCGATGCACTCTTCTTCATACTCATTGTCCTTAATGTGCATTATGTCGTCGTTTTGTATGTGTATGTATGTTATGTACATATATAGGAGCACTAAAACGAATACAAACCATCATAATCATGTGACTAAAGTCATCATCATCATCGTTGTCCTTCGACATTTTCTGTTCCAAAGCAGCATCTCTATACCATCAGGACATGGTATGTTCTTGGACTTTGCTTCAAAAGCGCCTTTTAATGTCCTCTCTTTCAATTCCTCAAGGAGGATCCCTTCTTTTTAAATCAATAAAGCTTAAAAAAAAATTGATGGGTGATGAAAGTTGTTCCTCTTTTTTTTTCAAATTCACATTTTCGTCCTTGAAAGCATAGATACTTAAACTCTAACAGGAAATCTCTCGTAAGGACACAAAGTAAAAAAAAAACTGAAATCAAAGAAAACAAAAAAAAAAATCAAAGAAATAAAGTAAAGTTGTCCTGATGATGTCGATTTGATGTGATTGGTCAGGAGATGGAGGAGGTGTAAAGAGGTGGAAAAGCAAAAAAAAAAAGACGAGGTGGTATGGTGTATGTGATGATGAGAGTGCTACAATGATTTTGATGTCCTGTTTGATATGCGATATCAAACGTTAAGTGAATTTGTCACTCACACATATAATTTGGTAGCATTAAATGGTTTTCTATTGTCCTGATAGCTGATGGATGTCCATTTGGTTGGGTGTCGTCATTCTCGTCATTATATATTGGTCCTTTTCTTTTGATAGGTATGTGTATATATGGAAGATGATTTTAGGTGCGCACAAGGGTAATGGTCAATAAAATTGGAGTTAACCTAACGAGAATGTTTTTTTTTTTTTTTTTTTTTGTCTGATGTTCCTTTTCATTACTTTTTTGTATAAAGGTATGGGTGTGTGTGTGATAACATTTTATTAAGACCAAAAAACGTCTTTGAAATTCTATAGATATAGGTAAGATAGGTATACCTATGTATATAAGATATAAAAAGTTTATTGCAAACGCTTAAAAATAAATGACATGCTATTAATATTATAATCAAGGCATTTTGTACCTCATTTAAGAAGCTGTTATTTAGGATCTATTTTCATTATTTTGTTTGTTCTTCTTTGTTGTAATAATTATTTAGGTTATTTTTACTATTATTGGCCTATTTTGAGATTAGAAATTGGAGAAAATTCTAGACAAAAAAATGTCTAATGTGAAAATTACGTAGAAAGGGTACTTTGGGAAAAGATACACCACAATAAAAATCGTTGAAACTAACGTCACGCTTTTTTTTTGTATATTTTGGAGGAAGAAATAGCAAAATATTTACATTGAAAAATCCTATTTTATATAATTACGATTGCAATTTGATAATCTTAATCAAGACCACCGAGATTCTTCAGTAAATTTCTATCCAAAGAATATGGTCCTATCTGGAATGCTTTTGTATCAGTATCTTCTTGATCTCGTCTAGGATTGTCAAGTAGAGAGACTGATATTTTTCACGTCTCACGGACTGCCAAAAATTCTGATAGTTAAATAAGTAAATTGGGTGGCACGACATATCGTATAGAGCCAGGGCTTAGTGACTTACAACTCCCAACCATTCTCGTATGCGTGTTGTCGGTAGGAATGGAGGGGACCTACAATTTTCTGCCGAATCCAAAACGCTTGAGATGAGAGGTACTTTTTCATAACAAGAGATACTTTTGGCGGTTTATTGTGAATTCTTCACAAGAGGCAGTACCCTTGAAAATATTCATCCCTCCACCTTAAATGCGACACCGCTTTACATCACTGGTACTTGCGTGTATTGGTACAACCAGCGCCATATAAGAACCACACCAACCGCAGCCCTAGAAACGTTACTTTCACTTGCCTCACTTGACTTAACTACCAAAGAAATGACCGCCCACAGTGCTTTACGACTTAAACAGTCCAGTAATTGAAAGGAGGGACTTTTCGGACTTACATACTGACAAAGACATTTAAACAGTCTATACAATACCGACCATAGATTTTAATCCATCAGTGATCTAACAGATATGTCCACACGAGAATTCGGAGCGGAAAACCGGGTCATCAACTCAAATTATGTATCGGTCTTTACGGACGGTTCCAAGACGTATGAGGGGGTAGGGTCAGGTAACTTTTCAGATAACCCACCCCTTAATACATCAATTAAGCTTCCAAATTTCTGTAGTGTCTTTTAAGCGAAAGTACCTGCAGTTTTTGAGGCCGCAAATACTCTATCCACTTTGAAACTGGTAAATAGAAACATCGATATCTTCATCGATGTCAGGGCGGCAAATTAAAGCAATCTCATCAATTGTCACAAAGTCAAATCTAGTTAAACGTTTTAGAGACGAGTTAAAAATACTAAGTGCAACAAACATAGTTAGCCTTCGATGGGTCCCAGGACACCGTGATATACATGGGAATGAAATTGCAGATGAATTGGCCAAAAACAGGTTATCCCTTGATCCGAGCCAAACCGTATCCTCCATATTCATGCTACTGATGCAAGAAAAAAGTAGAATCTAACAGAGTTTTCTCAAAGCCGCTAACGCAAACGATAGATGGTCTGAAATTGACACATATCAGGTCTCGAGAAATCTATAAGCCGGATCTCTCTAAGAAGACTCTTTACTGACGCTATAAGCAGACCTTAATTCTCCTTCTTGATTGGAATCCTAATGGGTCACAGTTCAATAGGAACCCTCATAAGCAGAATAAGCATCAGCACATCTGACTTACGCAGAGGGTGTCAGGATGCAAAGGCGGAGAAGGGCTTCTATCACTTCCTCTGCAAGTGCTCCAGCTTAATGAGAAACAGAAAGACAACCCTTGGAGAAGACTTCTTTGATGATCTGGGACATCTTGTTTTTGCCTTTGCCACCGAGAAACATCTTTAAATTCAACCAGAATTCAGGATGGTTCAGAGATGGAACCCAAACATAAAATCCACTAGGTCCTTTTCTCGCATTTTACTCACTTCACTGAGATCCGAGTGCGGTAATATGGCCTGCCGTATTATCACTTCTCCTAACCAAACCTAACTTGTGTGAAAAATTTGTAGTTTTTTTTTTTAGGTGGCATCAGCCTGGGAATCGAACCCAAGACTTTCGACCACAGGCTACTACCAAAAATGCATCTTTTTTTTATAACAAGATCATGACAACATCTCGACTGATATTCCCAGGCATTTTACAAGAGCCAATGGTCCAGATAGAGGGGTAGGGGTGGCAAGGGAATAAATTACAAACACGCTTGAACAGCGTTACTAAATTTGTAAAAGTTTATTTTAAAAATTATGGAAAAAAAATCGACTCGCATTGGAAATTGTGTTCAGCGATGAGACTCATTTTTGGGTCAAAGGTTATGTTGTCAATTAGCAAAGTTGTAACAATTTGAACAAAGATAATCCACATGAGATTGTCGAAATGCCATGTGTCGCCATTAGACCTCGAAAAATGTACAAGTTTGTTAGGTCTGTGGGCTGGTTGAGTTATCGGTTAATATTTTTTTTTGATGACGGTCAACTGATTTTACCATAGATCCATGATTAGTGACATTTTCGTTCGATTATTAAATGACATGAATATGGAAGAGAGTTGATTTCAGCAGGCTGTCTCTACGTGTCAAATATGAAAACTAAATAATCAACTTATTGAAGGGAATATTCAAGTCAAGTTCTTGTGATTTAAAACCACTTGCATATTTTCCTTAGGGCTGCGTAAAGTCCTGATAAACCAACTACAATGGAAACATTATCGTTGGTACCTACATAGATTTTTTTTTAAATACTTTTAACTTGAAATTATTATCCCCTCGCACCAGGTGAATATTTTTCCAAAGACTTAAATTAAAAAAAAAAAGAAACCTTTATCAGAATAACCTACACCACCAATAATCTTGTAGAGATAGACCAATCAACCCACACCTCTATCAACCATCAAACCGTAGTATATAAGGGTTCTTCTCTCTTCGATCGCACGTTTTACAACAACAACAAAAAAAAAGATTGAAAGCTGTACACTTCCGCCACACTGACAATTTGATTTATTTAACCCAAAGAAGCTATCCACAAAAACCAACGAGTTTCACCGTCCGAGTTTCTGCGCGTAATTTATCAATTCATTTCAATCAATAAGGCATGACTGAGGTAGGAAAATAAAAATAAAAAATAAATAAATAAAAAAAATATCCTTCCTTCTCGTCCTTTTTAATTCAATCAATGGAAAGAAATATATACATAGATATACATGGCTACCTCAATCACCCCTCCCCCCCCCAACCATCACTCCCAAAAAAATAAAAACCCTTCCTGCTTCATCTTTTCACGCAAATTATTGAAAAGGAAAACAGAAATTATTATAAACGAGTTTTATTTTTTCGCCAGGCAAACAGACAAACAGCGAAAAAAAAACAAAATATAATAATAATTCATAGAGCTCCGCGTCCATCCTCATCCCACATCATTTATCGCTGCACAAATAGAAAAGGATAACTTCGATATCCTTATGATTTTCTTAAATTTATCTCTTTTTCTTTTATTTTTTTCTTTTTTTCTTTGACTGGGTTTTGAGATTTTTTATTCATCATCATCATCATTATCATCATCCTTCGGGTATCCAGTATGTATGTATGTATGTACATATATATAGGGATGAGGAAAAATGATAAAAATAAATAAATAAATCAGACTCTCAATTAATCGAGTGCCCTCTAGGATTTCTCTTGTATTCCATTTAAGGATCATTCCGCATGATACTATCAGAGCAACAACAACAACAAAAAAAAGGGATATAAACAATTTTTTTTTATTTATTTCATTTTCATTCTTTTATACAACTTACCATCACAGCATTCTTCTTGAAATCCATGAAATTCTTTACCTCAGCAGCAAGTTCACGCAAAAGAATTATTCCATCTTTACGTTTTACTTCGATATCGTTGTCCTTGTATCTCTGAAAAAGGACACAAACATAGAAGAAAAACAATAAATAAGTAAACAACAACAACAATAACAACAAAAAATAAATAAATTAGAACTTAAGGTTATAAAACTTTAACGTTGATTAATTTCTAAGTATATATATATAAAAGTACCTTCTCAGGATTGGGTTGTAGATACAATGATACATATATACCTATGTCGAAAAGCTTCAGACATTGAAAAGGGGGAAAATGGCATAAGTTTTTTTTTTTTTTTTTAAATATATTTTCTGTCATAAATTTTGTGAGCACAAGGTAAAATAAAATGTCGCGGATCATACTTTCACTTAATTGATTTTAACTGAGGTCTTTATAAATGCTTATTAATATTTTCTAATAAATAATGACGGGATTTATTTTTATATATTATTAAGTAGCTCAGGAAAAACAAGGACATCGCATAGCCTTTCCCAGTGAAAAAAAAAATAAAAAATAAATCATTAAATACCTAGGTAATTATTTGAAATTTTCTGTAAGAGACAGCTGCTTTAGTAACCAAGAGGCTTGGTGGTATTGATTTCTTGACAGATTTAAACATGATATTTGTATATGAAATATTTTATTAACACTATAGAGAGGACAAAAAAATAGTCTCCCAAAAAAAAATTTCTCCAAATCGAATATTTTTGAAAATATAGACACGATATTTTTTTAGTAAATTTTTTTTTTTTTTTTTTTAATTGGTAAAAGTAGAATAGAAATGGTGGCCACTTAGCTGGGGAACTTCTTCTCAAAAGTCCTTTTTTACGGAGTTTTACTTGATGTGAACTAAATTCTTAATTACTTGCATTTCCTCAAGCATCTTCTCCGAGCATTTCTATCAAGCATTTGCTCTTATGGTCATATTTAGTCATATTTCTGTTATGGTCATATTCGTCTGTTTTTCTTTTTGGGTACAGCCTAAGTGGATTCGTTGATTTTCTAGAAACTTGGTACTTAACGTTTTTGGGAAATCCCCCCAAAAATATGTTGTTCATTTTTTTCTAGAACCAAAAATAACGCTACCTGCCATATATGTATGTAAATTTTGTTAAAATATTTGGGAAATCTAATTTTTCTCAAAAATGTCTTCACAGATTTTTTAGAAAATTTTGAATTGATTTTTAAAGAGATTTTAAATGAGAAATTAAAAAAAATTCCTTGTTGCACCCGCCACAAAATATTTTTTTATGATTTTTCTTTTCTCGAAAACGATTCACCTGATTTGGATGAATATTTTTATGGAGAATGTGTTAAAAATTTAAATAGTTTTATGTAATAAAATTTTTAAAAAGGTATTTTTTCTATTTTGAAAAAAATTTTTTGAATATTTTTTTTTTTTTTAATTATTATCTATTAGGTCGATTTTATTTTAATTTGGTACCTATCGTTTTTTTGACTTTTTTTTAATTTCTAGGAACAAAATTAACGATAGGTGTACTTGGCATATAATTTTTTTAGAATTTTTGAAAAATCTTACTTTTCTCAAAAATGGCTCCTCATTTTTAATTTAATATTTGAAAAAAAAATGTTTTTGAATGTTTAAATAGTATTTTAGCACAAAATTAAAAAAAATCCCATTTTTTTTATTTTCGATTTTCTCGAAAATTTTGAACTGATTTTGATGATTTTTTTATGGCGAATTTAAAATAAAACTTTGAATAGTGTTTTGTAGTGAATTTTGTATGAAGATTTTTTTTTTTTAAATTGAATAGTATTTTCTACTACCTTCTGAAATTTTCAAAAAAAAATATTTTTGGATTTTTCAAAAAGTTCCAAAATTGTTTTTTTTTTGAAAAATCAATTGTTCGTAAATAACTTTGGCAATTTCAATTCAACTTGCCACAAATCAATTTTTTAACATTATCAGGCAAATTTTATACAAAAATTATTCTTTTAACCGAAATTAAAGGTACCCTCGAAATTATTTTATGTTTTAAATTCATATTTTTTTTTTAATATGTATTTATGTACTTCAAAAATGGGTGATTGATTTTTTTAGCCCCATAAAAATGCATATCAATTTTTTCTTAAACATTGGTGAAAATGGCATATCAATTTTTTTTCTTTAAAATGTTTACAAAATTTTATTTATAAAAAAAATATAAAAAAAAAACTCCAACGATTTTTTTGTAACAAATTAAGATTTGTTTACATCTTTCCACATTCACGAGAAATGTATCCATAAATAAAAGTAATACAAGGGAAGATAGAAGACCCTGAGGTGTTCCATTATGAGCGCCTGTTTGGTCGAGATTTTATTTCTTAACGTCGAGGACACCCAATGAGCAGTCTCTCATATTTATTATTATTAAAAATAGAATAGACTCCCGACGTTTTAAGTACCCAAGAATTCAGACTTACTGGGGGTGAAGTGAATCCTTTTCAGACAATTGCTCGCTGACGGCTTTCGGGATTAAAATATATCTTAACCAAAAATCTTCACCCACTTCTAAGACCAAAGTCCACTAAAAATCCAAAAAGAAACTATAGAATTTATTTATCGCCTCGCCTTCGATCTAAAAAAGGTCAAAAAGATGATGAAGGATGCAACATCAAATTTAAAAATAAACAAAATAAAACAAAAAATCTTATCGTTGGGATAAAATTATGTACTTTTAAATCCACCCATAGTAGCTAAATATTTTCTGTTAAATTTATAGATATCGGCGGTGCTTCATTTTCTATAAACCTATATAAATCTAGTCCTAGGAACTATACCTACCTACTTCGTTTATTTATACTATAAGTACTTTACCATGCTCTTAACTGTCATAAATGACATCCAGCCAAATGCATTCTCGAGTATACAAAAACATTCCTTTTCAAATTTACACAGCCATACATACCTTATACATAGAAATACATCAGCACACACACACACAGATAAACCCTAAATTTCAAAAGCTTCCCATGAGCTAAACGTGTAGGTATAGAGAGAGAATATGGATTCCGATAAAGGATGGCAAATTTAAATAATAAAATAATTTATGTTCCCCATGTACCGCTACTGGTTAAATGACAGGGCCAGACATAAATATTTGCATAGACAAGGGTTCACACCAATATATACTCTCTATGCTGCTATGCTGTGTGCAACAAAGCACCATATATAGTCGTCGTCGTCGTCCTCATCATCAGTAGATATGGGGTGGGCAAAGGGGGTACCCCCATATATCCTGTCCCATTCGTCCTGCTTCCTGCCCCATAACTTTACTAAGCCTCTGGACCGTTTCAATTTGTATGTAGGTATAAGTACAATGCAAGAGCTATGAGTGCCTAGTAATTAAATTTTCCCAAGGATAACACTGAGCCCAGAGCAAGTGTCCGGAGACGAGACGGGTATATACTATAACCGCACCTAAAGGTGACAGAATAAAGCACCTACTCTGTCTCCATCTCCTCTCCAACTGGTATATCTATCTATAGTCGTCGTTGTCGTCAGTCGCGCCATCCATCGGTGAAATAGAGAAATTAAACACCAACAGAGCAAGCACTAAAACAAAACCGTTAAGGCTCTCTCTTTCTCTTTCCGTATAATGTAGATATACTCTTCCCAATGAAGACGATGTACATATAGACAGACGACACGAAACACAATTCGTATGTTTTCAATGTGATGCAAGTAGTAAAGAAACATCTCCTTGCTTTCTGTTTTTTTGCTTCAATCCTGCTACTGGTGCTGCATCCCAAAAAGGATTTCAATGCGACACCGATGAGTTTTCTAGAGACTTCCATATAAACGATGCGGTGCAAGCGAACGGTAAGAGTTTGGATGGTTGGCACAAAGACTTCCTTAAACTATTCAATTTGTTCCAGAAACTTTGTACTTAACCAGTAGGGAAACCCATATCGACTACGGTATAGTCGTTTTTGTCACATACTAGCTATCTCTGGTAATGTGCTACAACGAACGACACGACGACGACGACGGTGCAAGGATAATTTGCGTTCTTTTAAAGACACAAAAAAAATTAAAAAACAAAAAAAAAAAAACGAAAACATCTGAACACAAATTAAGAAGAACCATTCCGTTGGTAATTTTGATTTTTTTTTCTTTAGTCTTTCAAAAACGAAAGGGAGGCTTCTTTCTTCAGAATGAAGCTAGTTGTAGAATTTCTTCTTTTTTTTTATGTTTTGTGTCTTCCCAGCAAGAGATTTTGTCTTTTTTTTTTAATTTTTTGTCCTCATAATCAGCCTGACATAATTTGGGCGTTTTAAAATCACCAGTTATCCTTTTTAGTTGGGGGATTTTCTTTTTGTCTTTTTGTCTTCAAATTTTATTATTGTCTTTGTCATTTCGTACAGCAGTTGAAAAAGCTATATTTAATTTGTAAGACAGAGAGGTAGGAGGTAGGTATAGAGAAGAGAGAGGATTGTACAGAGTACACAGTAGAAGTTACGTGCAAATGGAGTTTTTTGTTTCTTGTTTTTTTTTTTTTTTTCTAAGGAGAGAGCTTAAGTTGAGCACCTACAAGTACAACTACTACTACTAAGGGATACTAATTAATTTGAAAAGGGACACACTCAGTCAGAAAAAAAAAGAAAAGAAAAAAAAAAATAGAAACATAAAAAGCACTTGAAAAACTAATAAAATGGAATTTAATTTTATTTGTAAGGAATTTTGTTGAACAGGATAGTTTGTGCTGCCATCTATTATAATAAATATAAAATTGAGTCTTGCTTTTACACTTTATTTTTTTTTGTTGTTGTTGTTGTTTTTGTTTTCTATGTTTGAAGATATTTTTTGTTTTGTATAAGAAATTTTATATTACACCTTTTTTAATGAGATTGTGAAATAAAAAGAAATAGAAGTTGAAAAGTTTTAGCGTTTTATCGTTTTCAGAAAGTTTCTTACTGTTATTTATAAAATCTGAATTGTTTTTTTTTTTATTTTCTTCAAAATCTATTAAAGTGTTAATATGAAAAACTTAAATACAGTGCAAAGTTTTAATGATGGGCCTTAGTCACTTCCATAAGAAAGGAGTGAATTTTAAAAACCGATCGATTTTTCAATTACTTTTTAATTTTATTTGGGAAGAAAAATAGTTAGTATCTATACTTTGTGTCAGAACGCTCTACAAATTGTGAACCATAGTGGACGTTTTTAGTTCTCAAACGGGGCGAGACCACATTCGTCCTATATGTGTACGGCTCATAATTTTTAAAAAAGCATTACTAAATCACTTTAGTGTACAAGCACTCATAACTTTTATATGGAATAGAATTTAACCAATAAACCTCCATTATAGATTTTTTTAAAACCACATGCAGATTGCAGGATTCAAATTTTGGAAAGGAATTTTTTCACAAGTAAAAATTGTCAGTTATTATCTCGCCATCTTTAATTTCACAACTACCACCTATCAAAAAGTACACCATAATTACGTAGGAACCTTATTATGTAAATACAAATATCAGAGTGGTACTGATATTAATTGAATACAAATTGTAAATTTTTTCAGTAGTAAGGTAGGATACATATACCATATCTCTGTAAATTGTGCAATCTAGGTTTAAATGAAAATATTATAAGAATTTAATTTAATATTATAAGAATTTAAAAAAAAGAAAATAAAAGAGCGCGCAATCTATTCAACCTCAAGCACTCAGCATAATTTTAAAATTTAATTTCGAAAAAAATCATCAACCCGTTTTTTCTTTTAATTCAAACCTCATTTTTTAATTTTAATTTATGAGAAGCTTCTGTTAAAAATTAAATTTAGTGGTTTTCAATATATTTAGTTTTTAAATCAAAGAAATAAATGGTTTTCCAAGAGGTTGCATTTTGAGCTTTTTTTTTGAAGAGAAATGAATGGATGTTTTTTTGAGTGTAAAGAGGAAGGTATGCCATTGTGATCACCTCTTCGAGAATTAACACGGTAAGGAAACTTTTCTTGCAAAATTGCTATTGTTTCGTTGCTTTTGTGGCACGTATAGGTAGCCATTTTTGTAGTGAATTTTAACAATTTCAATGCGTTTTTGAAGCGTGTATCGTTTCATTTTTAGAAATAGCGTAGTTTTTACTTGTCAAATGTCAAAAGATGATAGTTTTAAAAGTGACAGCGACTAAAATCAATAATTATTTAATTCTGGATATTTTACTAAGTAAGAACTATGTATGTACGTTTTCTTCCTTTGATCTCTCGTTGAATAATAATTAATAATAAATACTTCCAAAAAACAAATTTATCCAAATTTTGTTTAACAAATAAAATGAAATCTAAAAATAATTTAAAAAATTAATTAAATGGGGTGCAATTGCTTTATTGTTTTCGTATTGTTTGTTTTTACCAAACTGTTAAGCGATAGAATATGCGTGAGCTCACCTAATTTGCGGAAGCTTTCGCAACAACAATGTCCTTATATTGCCTATATACGACACTCTATGACCTTCTCTCTTTTTTTTTTTTGTTCAAGCAAATTTACTATGCTCTAGTGAATGTTTAATAATTAGCTACCTCTACATACATATATTTAATGCTTTGCTTCAAGAACGTATAACGCAAAAAAAGAGAACAACTTGAACGACGACGTTAAAATTTTTCTTAAAAATGTGTAAAAATTCCACATCATTCCCGCCTGCAGTCTTTTATGGATACATTTTAATGGTCTCTTGTCAAGGACTTATACGACGTGAAGTACCACCAATGACGACGACAACGCATACATATTATATAGGAAAAAAAAATTGAAGAAATTCTTCACGGTTAAGAGGACGAGAAGAGAAAAGGTGAGGAGAGCATCAACGTGTCCTTCAACTGTGACGAACCGAACAAAACAACAACCAGAAAAAAAAAAAAAATACCACAAAATCATCTCGAACTCTTACAAGACTATAGAGAAAATATCATCCTTTTCATGCTGATGGTTATAAGAGAGTGAGAGAGAAAGATCTGTTATTATGTTATATAAGTACAGTGGCCCATATACTGAAGAAGGTGCACCCAGAGTAGGTATAACTATCATCAACATTCCATAACCTAATCCTTCTCCTTCATTGGTTATTCATGCAACGAAATATCACTTTTTACCACAACTGCATAGTATAGAACAGCTCCTAGCAGCTTAACACATCCAACATCCTTTAGAGTCCTTGTAGTGCGCGCTAGTAAGTTTCTTATTCCACATGATACACTTTTAATATATTTTTCTTCTTCTTTTTTTTTTCATGAGGTGAGAATGCAAGGATATTATTACTATAACCTATATGTACTGCATATACTGTGTTATAGTGATAGCAACATTTTGTGTTGGAAAATATTCTTCATTAAAGCATTCAATTACCTATGTACATATATACATTTTTAAGGAAGATGTTTTTTTTTTTTCTAGAGAGAAACCTTATTGAAATGAACGACTTTTTTAAAAAAATGGTTGGAGGTGGATATGGGTTTAAGTTAAGTATATAAGCATGCATAATTAACTGAATTTTACAGGATGCTTATAACAACTATAAAAAAGCGAATAATTTAAGGAAGTAAAAACATCATGAGTACATCAGGTGTGGCAGACTTGAAAGCTTAAATAGGTGGGTTTTGCAAACGATGCTACTTTGAGCTAGTTACTGTTTAAATGATTAATAAAAAAATCACCTTGATTTTGCTTATTCAAAATTATAAAACTACAAGTTCCACGCCCCTTTAGTACCACACGCCTTTTTTAGACCACGCGTATTTAAAAAATATAAAAGTGCGTATACGCCACAGTGTAATTTTTTTCCCAGAGTCATCTTTGTTAAATTAATTTGAATGAAAGCTTCAAGTGCCAAACCCCTTTAGTACCACACGCCCTTTTTAGACCACGCGTATTAAAAAAATTAAAAAAAGTGCTTGTACGCCACATTGTTTCACAGAGACACTTTCTTGTAAATGTTAAATCAATTTAGATGAAAACTTCAATTGCCACACCCCTTTAGAACCACACGCCCTTTTTAGACCTCGCCTGTTAAAAAAAATCAACCGATAATGGAGGAGTCCAAAAAAGTTTGTTTATTCTTACTTTCTCTCGGTCTGTGGTTCTGCGCATCCGTTCGTAGATTGAACAAATATTCTTAAAAAAATTAAGAAACAAATATATCAATATTTAGAACATGTAAATATAAACTAAGAATTCGTCATTTTATTTCTTAATTCCA
Organism: Epistrophe eligans; assembly: GCA_951394125.1. Lineage (NCBI taxonomy): Eukaryota > Metazoa > Arthropoda > Insecta > Diptera > Syrphidae > Epistrophe > Epistrophe eligans. Next base: position 107,586,333 of record OX596028.1, read on the forward strand.
GTTCCCTTCGAAAACTCAACTTTTATACTTAAATTGAGATGTGTAGATTTTTTTTTCTCCTAAAAGAGCAATTGTTTTTTTTTTTTTTTTCGTTTTTTTAATTCAAATTCACAAAGTTTTCAGATTCATTCGACTTACGGTCTTAGACATTGTGCGAATGTAATTTTATTACCTTAAGTGAATTGGGTTAGAAAAATTGATTCAGGAAGGAAAATCAAAATTATTCCACAAAATGTTCATTCAAACGAAAATAATATTACATATATGCGAATAATCCCAGGTACCTATGTATATAACAGCAGCCGCTGGATATAGCTACTTTTGATTTCAAATATGAGCAGTTACTTAACTTTGTAACAATTTGTGTCACTTCAAGATTCTTTTATATTGAAAAATGTTATAACACAAACCTTTTATGGGTGGAAAAATAAAATAAACCACAAAAGCCAGGTATAATATAATAAAACTCACCTTAGTCAAGCATCTAATATCATATTATTATTATAAAAAAAAAAGAACTCTTTTTTTATTTTACAAAATAAAACTACCTACTGCGACTAAAGCTACTGTTGCACCGACCTACATATTTTCTTTTACTTTTAACAAAAAAAAAAAAAACCTAACACAAATACATTGTGTCCTTTTGTAATACGGTGCAAGGAGTCCCCATTGAATTTGAATTTTCTGTGATTTTTTTTTTTATTTTACAAAAGACAAGTGAACTATTCTTGTATATTTACTTCATCACTTAGGGGCAAGTATAGGTTGAAGAAAAAAAAAATAAATCAAATTTAAATTGTAAGTAAAATTGGACAAGGACTCTTGAATGGATTTTTTAAAAATTCATTTAAATACTAGAAACTTTGATGTATCGGAATTGCCTTTGAGTTATTTGCAACTTTTTTTTTTAGCCTTTTCAATGCAATTCGATTATACAAGCAACTTGTGGTCGCAAATTTTTATACGGGAGCACACCTACTAGGCATCCTTTTGCTAACGGAAAAGACATAACAGGCGTCTATTTAATTTCTCTAGGTTTTGCCAATTTTTTTATGTTAAGTTGCTTTTAAGATGTCAGCAACTTTTTCATAACAATTTAATAATACATACAACTTTACGCCGGAACTTTTTTCCCTTGCTCTAGATTCGAGTGCAGTTTATTTTATAAGAACGCAATTTTTTTTATGCCGACGAAATTTTTTGCCGCTATTTAAAAACTTTATTTAAAGTGGCAACTTATCAAACTAATTAAAAAAATTTAAAAAATATTTAAATAAATTAGGTGGCACAATAGCTCGTAAAAAAAAACAGGAGCTGAGTGACTTACAACTCCCAAATATTCTTGTGTGGGTGTTATTGGCAGGAATGAAGGGGACCTACAAGTTTTCTGCCAAATTTCATGACAAGAAATACTCTTGGAAGATTTGTCAATTCCTTGTAATGAGCCAGTAACCTGAGATTACATCTCTGTTTAACCAAATTATTTAAACTGTTATCTTATTTGTAAACTTTTTAAAGCCAAAGTGATATGTAGTCATTTTAAATTTTGACATTTGTTTTTTTCTGTTTTTTATCAAAAATAAATAATTTGATTTAGAACTGCCTCCTATAAGACAACTACATAGTTTCCGAGCAATTTTTAGCTTTTAGCTGCCCATTGAGCAGTTTTGCAACAATTTTTAGAATTAAAGTGCAAAGAACTTTGAGTTGCACGCAACTTAATTTTGTGAGCAACTCGGAATAATTAAAAGTAGCTTGCGACATGGTTGCATGTTAAGAGCTCTTTCATAAAACCCAATTTACTTGAATGGGGAGAAATTTTCAGTTGCCTTGTAGGTGCCAATAAGTCTCATAAAATCAATAGAACTTGGCAGAATCGTTAACACACAACTACAAGGGACACAATGACACATTACTCCTTTCCCTGGAAATAACTAAAATAGCTTCAGTTATAGATGATAGATTCAAGAGATTTAAAGATAAAATTTTAATTTACATACAAATTTTTAGAAACAATTTGGCAAACAATAAGTTGCTTTGACATATTTGCTGCGGAATTTTTAAGTTACTCGAGGCAAATAAAATTTTCGACTACACATTTCAATGTAGAAGCTTTGAAAATGGCACAAGAAACTGATAGAAATTCAAAACTACAAAAATTGGCGTCAATAAATTGACAGATTAGGTCTTAAAAGCATCTGGTTGCTATGAAAAAGTTTCAGGCAACTAATTTAAAGGTATCCTAGGTTTAAACTAAATTTTTAGAGCAAATTAAATTAAATTCATATCTTAACTAAATTGCAATTTTTTTATTGAAATTTTTATATTTTATGTTAAAAAAGAAGCTCAAACATTTTGGTTGAAGTGAAAATAACTTCAAAGATTTTGATGAAAATTCTTAGTAAATCAATAAGACGAACATTTATAATTTAAACCAATTTAATTTTAAAAGTGTTTATTTAGCTAAACTGTAACTATAACTTCAGCTTATAAAAACTTGGTTGTAGTTCACCCAAGTATTTGTTGTGTCATTCAAATTTTCAATAAAACTATGATGATTTTTTTTTAAGTAAAAGTCATTTGCAATGTGTTTTAAAATATTGAGCAAGACCCTGCAACCTTAACTCACACTCTATTTACTTTTGAAACATTTTTCCCATTAACCATCATGTTGCAGAGATTTTCTTTATGTATGTTTTTTTTTTTTTTTTTTTTAGTTATGGTGCAAAGTTGTAAAAAATTTAGCTTTTTGGAAAATTGAAAAGTTCCTTTGGAACAGTGAGTGAGTGAGATATATGTATATAGAGTGAAGCAGGGATTGTATGGATGTAAAGTCTTGATAGCAGTCGTGCGCATAAAATGTGCATCTTGGAATTTTGTTTTTCATTCACATTGTTACTGTAAGGCATAAGACGCAAACACATTTTGGATTTGTTTTTTTGTTTTCTTCTTAGAAAAAGTGTTTTATTTTTCTTTGTATACTCCTACTCGTCGTCTTTTTGAGAATTTGAGATTTTTATTTTTGTGTTTTCTTTTTTTTTAGAAAAAAAAAAAACATTTATTACATTTGAAATACAAGCTACTGTTTTGATGCCAGTTTTTCTTCCTTTGTTTAATTTTTTTTCTTACTATTTTTTTTATTTACAGACAAACTCTACAGCGGATTTATCTAATTTTAACAGAGCCATCAAGATCGTGAGAATTAAAGAGGTATTTAAATTTATTCTTTTTAAGCTATCATTAATTTAATTTTCATATTTTTTTCAAAACTATAAGATATTTAAGGATTTGGTTTGGAGTGTTTGACTACAAATTCACAAAAATATGTAGTTTAAACAAATTTTTTTATTTTTTTTTTAATGTATAAACATCTATGCCTATTTCTGTGACAGATTACGTTGTGATCTTACACGTTACGAAACGTTGATGTAAATTGGATACGTTCAATATTCGGTACGTTCGTTCGTACTTCAAACTAAATCGAAAGATCGAGTTGAGTTTGGGTTGAAATTTGGTTAACAGTTCGAACTCGTCGTGTTCTGGGATGTAAAACCAGCACTTGAATATTTAATTTGATGTTTACACATCTTAACTTAGAGTCCCGGCACTCACCCTTTTTTTTTTTTAGTTTGAAAATTAATTTTTCCAAAAATATTCAATTTAAAGAATTAAGGAATGGATTTCTGTCTTTACAAAAATGTATAACATGGCATTGTAAGTGTTGCCGTTGATTTTTAATAATTTCTAATTCAAGTTGATTTTGTCGAAAATTTCTCCTCCCTCCTAATAAGGGGGGAATTAGATCCTCTTCCCATACCATTTTTTTTGCTTGTCTCGACCAAACCTACACATCCTTGTCTTTTTTCGCATCTTGTGGAAAACACCCTGTATCTAATGTATATACCTTTTTCCTTTCTAATTTCGATGCATAGGTAGAAAGTCAAAAAGTTTACTAAATATAATTACCTACCCACCATCTCATAAGTATATGAGATACTTATTTCAATATTCATCATCAGTCGTTGAGTTACCCAGGAGTTAATATGCTATGCTCTCTTCCAGGATTAGGTATATGATGATATCCTTGTATCATTAGTCTCATGAAAATAATTAAGGAAGTTCCTCAACAATACACATACATACTTACACAAGCCTACATTTATCCACGCACTCATATGTACATATATACAAAAAATACATTCATCAAATTCTTTCGAAGAGGAAATTAACTCCAGAAAGTGTTTATGTATTCCATAGGCAGAGTTTTAATATGGAGAATATAAATGGTTGTAAAAACATACCTATGTCCTACATATACCTAATTTTTAAACTGATGGATCTATGCGACCACGTGCGCAGCTTTGACAACTTCAAACATCAATTAGCGTGACAGCTCTAACATTTAAAAGTTTTTCTTTATTTATTTATTTGTTGTTGTTGTTGTTGTTTTTTTGTTTTAAGTCACATATTGTTGAGTTTCGATTTATCTATCTATGGCAATGATTTGACAATTTTACTCCTTTTTTGTCCTTGTCTTCATCACATATGGAAAAAAAAAAACAACAACAACATACAGCAGCGTAGTAGTCAAGATAAAATCAATAAAATCCTTTCAAAAGGAGTTTTCTGTGATTCGCATTTAATTAGGAATTCACATCCCTTTTTCAACTTTTTTTTTTTTTTTTTTTTTTTTTTTTTTTTTTCTTGTTCACACATACAAAACGAGACTGTGCCATCAGGTTCTGGGTTCTGGTCCTGGTTGTATAGTATTTCGAGCTTATGTGCGTCTCTTATTGTATTTATGCCCATTATTCTCTACGTCTTCTCATAACTTTCGAGAGATAAAAAAAAAAAAAAAATGCTCAAGCGGAAGAAAATTCCAACTGAATGGAAATATAGGGAAAGGGATCCTCATATCCTGTACAATGTATGATGGTGATGATGGTGAGATATACACAAAAGCCAGGGAGTAAGAAGACAGACAAAAAAAATTATAACACAGGAGTCAGCTGAGGCAAAATCTCCAGAACCCAGGATAGGATACTACAGTACAGTTGTACAGTTATAGTGAGAGTTGTGGAAAAGAATACCTATACCTATACAATCAGACAAAAAAAAAAAAAACAAAAATTTTTGTTATGAGATGACATCCTTTTGCAGAATTGACTTCATTTCAAATTCGTGAAGCATGAAACATAAGTTTGAGCTCATGACAAGGACTCCTTCTTTTTTCTTGTTCTTCGTTTAGTCGTCATCCATCGTTATAGTCGTCCTATAACTCTTTTGCCACACTTTGTGAAGTTTAGTTTTTTTTTTTTTTTGCTTTTTTTTTTGTGCTACTTCTGCTCCTGTTTGACGTTAAGAGGATGAAAATCTGGAAGAATGGTGAAACGTTTAAGCGAGTGTCAGAGAATGTATGAGTTTGAATATGAAGGTAAAATTTGTCATTTTTTTTTCTTGTCAGTTGTGGAATTAGTAAAGGTACCTAATTTTTTCCTTTTTTTTAATTTTTTTTTTTAGTTCGTCGTTTTTAGTTTAAAATTTTTAACATTTGAATTTGAGACTGGAGGGTTTTTTTTCTATTTTAAATTTTATGTTATTACTTTGTGGGTTCGCATAAAGAAAAAATTTAAGGAATTATGAAGAATTTAGAAAAAGTAGACTATTTGAAATATTTGTATTAGCCAGTTGCATCTCCTCCCTTAAATTATCAAATTACCCTTGAATGTAATTTCGAATACACCTGTCAAACATCGACTTTTTTTGTTTTTCGGTGTAGGTACAACAAGAATGTAAAATATTGATACACTAAAGAAATCCGAGGTTTCAAGTTCTCAAACCAAACCAGCAATTTTGTATCCGAAGGCAAGGAATAATCTAATCGTAAAGGGATAGTTGCAATTATTACGGAAAGATGATTATTTCAATTTTCCTAAGCTTTGAAAAATTTTAACCTATTAGTGGTTTTGCGTTAAAATTCAATTATTATGTTCCTTACGATAAATTGGCAATAAAAGCTTGATATACTCTTTATCACTAATTTTTTTATAGTAGTCCAGTCGAAATACGCAATTTCCTCGGACATAATTCGCATAAAGCTAAAAGTTGGTAGATATCTTTCATTTACTATTAAAAAAAACGCACAGAAGTTATTCAGGTTAAATGTCGTCGAAAATATCGTTTTTTGTTTTTAAGTATGTAGATCTAAAACAGTAGTTGCTTCCACAAAATAGTTTTAATAAAACTTGTAGGTAATTTAATTCCCTAAAAAAAAGATTCTAACATTTTTTTTTATGTTGCGAGCCATTGTTTGGAAAATATAACTATTTAAAAAATGTCAAATGTCGAATATAACGTTTATTCGCACATTACTCTTAAAAATTGCAGTTTTCTTAAAGTTTTTGGAAAATATGTTTTTCAAACTATGATGCCTTCTGCTAAAATATCTTAAGATACTTTTTTTTCGTACTTAGTCTCGGCATGGATTCGTAACCCTGTCTTCAGAGAAAGTAGAAACAACCCCCCCATCCGACGAGCCAGGACTGAGTGTGCAGCTAGCATGCCTACTGCTTTGCATGGGACACCCTTTTATCTTGCTGCCTGGACTGGCCTAAAGAGTCCTGTGGTCTGAGGTCATAAAGGTAGTATTGAGATGGAAGGTCAACTTTAGAGGAGTCAGGTAATTTTTGTATTTAAGATCAAGGGATTTCGATGGCATATGCTTCTCTTAAGAACTTTACGTTACAGGAGCTATCGTTTAGAAGATATTGCCATACAGAGAAATCGAAATTTCGATATCGAAAATATTGTTTTTTGTCTCTTTTTCTTTAAAGGCAAATGTTATCGAAAAGATGTTTTCAAAGTATTTGTAGATTATGTGCCTCTCTACAAAAAAAAAATCAATTTTATTTCTAAGATCTATCATTTAAAAAAAAAAAATTATTTTAAAAATTTGGTTAAAAGTCAAAAACTAGTGATTTTTATATTCGATTCTAAAAAATGGGGTTTTTAAGAAAACATTTTCAATTCACTTTAACGACTGTATACCCCCGGTGTTCTTCAGGGAAGAGGGGTACCAGTCGGTTCTTTAGACTCTATGCTTAACATGATGTCTGGATTCACAATGCGACGAGAAAGCGAGACGTCGACGCGACGAGATCTCTTCATGGTTTTCCTGCCTTAATGACGAACTTAAAACAATGAAATAATACATAATGAAGCAATTCTCGTTGTCACGTCGCGTATTTTTCACAATTTTTTGAACTTATGACCTGACGTGATGACGAGAACTGTTTTAATACATACATATGTATTATTTAGTTGTTTTAAATTCGTGATTAAAAGAGAACATCTGCTAAAAGATCTCGTCACGTCAACATCTCGTTGTCTAGTCGCATTGTGAATCTGGCATTGTATGGTAGACCTCCCAGGCTCCCACCCTGACTGCTTTCAACAGCTTGTATTCTCGTAGATATAATGAACTGAACCCATTCGAAGTCTTTTTGCTCTTAAACTGGCTCTGGTTGTGACTTGTGAGATTGCTGAGGCCTTAAGAGGGAAGCAGTCAAAAAAACGTAACTTACGACTCGTAAGTTACGAGTTCTCCTTCAATATTTCTTCGGAAATGTCGTGGTCCGGACATTTGTTTGCATTTTTGTATGAAACATATAAGCAGTGGTTGGAGTCTCTGTTGGTTCCTCATGACATTTTAAAGACACTGCTGTAAAGAATGCCTATTGTCGATTACAATACGATCTCTTTGGTTAACGGATCGTTGATTTGGAGACCACCCAGTTGACCCAGTATAGTAGAAGTGTCTAGGAATTGAGTGGTTGCTAAAACGAACTAAGCAATTCAGTTAGTAAATAAAGAGAGTGGTAGTGTGCCGCTCTTAAGAAGTCATCAAGATAGAAAACGAATTTCCGATAGGTACTGTACTTCTATTTTTGTAAATATTCTTGTTAATTCATAAATTAAAACTGATATTGCATAATAAAATCATAACCAAGTCTCCCACGACGACGATACGTCACAGTCTCACCATCGCGTCGCCGCCGTCTTTATCTTTTCATACATAAACCCCATGAATTATGCAATAGATTCTAAACAATTGCCATTTAATTAATATCCAAGAAACAAACAAGTCGAATTATTTATCCCCCAAGTTGCATCCCACATAATATATACTGGCTTTGATAAATTTACCCCCAACTTAATATTTACCGTTGATGGAATATGAAATGAGCTATATGTTGGTACCCTTGTGCGTTGTGGAATTCCCGTTGAAATTAGCCCCATTTCGAAGTTGTATAGCGCGCTTCTTGTTAAACTTGTATATTTATAAGTTGAGTGAGAGCATCCCTAAGGAACCTTCTATATGACATAAACAACAAAACACATATTCTCAATCCATAAACACATGATTTCTCTTCCACCCAATAGAGGTACATACATATATAGATATTGTGTACACGAAGTCCCATAAACAATTTAAACAAAACGTTCAACAAGGAAGAAGGATATATGTAGGTATGTAGCTATAGAGAGTAAATGTACATAATAGTGTTGATGGATAAGGAACTTGCTGTCGCTTTTCTTTGTCGTCAAAACAGGGGGTAGGGGGGGTTGGTTTTGGGAAGATTTTGCTATAAACCAAGAATATTTTGCAAATAGCTGTTTCCAGTATTTTTTAAGATATAAAATGAAAAGTTAAATATTAAAAATGATTTTTGTTTTTATCCTTTTGAATGTCCTTTTTCAGACAGAGAGGACCCATTTTTTGGACAAAATTGAAACTTTTTTTTTTTAAATTTTCGCGATTGCGTTTTTTCATCAACTTTGTCTCACCAGTTCTTCTATCATGACCATGAGGACAATTTGAGGACATTCACATATTCTCTTTTAAATCTCTATCTACCTTTCATGACATTATTTACCTATATGATAGGATTTTTGTTTTCCCTTAATTTTCATATAACACACATTCCATCCATAGTCCCCATATAATCTATAGCATGTGTGAATGAATATGTGTAAAGGTAAAAAGGTTATCCTGTTGCCTTATGCCATATCGCAGAGAGAGAGAACTTGGAAATTATTATAGATATGTTGTTTGTGTGTACATTTACACCAACACCGCCACTCCCTTGAGGGATTTAACCCCAACACACACAATATACTCAATTCATTGCTTGGTTGGACTTGGACTTCATGATTTTTTTTTGTTTTTATTTAACCCTTAAAACCAATCTCGTTGACTTATTATTTACAATGGGATATATTTTTTTTTTTTTACTTTGTTTTTGAAATGTTCCTATTGTTTGATAAAAAAATGGGAAAAGTCCATTTCCTGCCATTATTTTGTTTTTTGCTACTTTTTATCTGCAAGGTAATTACATTTTTAAAAGTTAATTTTTCGACAGAACTCTTTTTAAATGTAAATGTGTGTGAGGAAATTTATAAAAAATTAAGGAATTCCATTTAAATATGGGAAATAAGAGGTTTTTAACAAAAGCACTTTACACTTTATAGCATGTCCTATCTGCTGTTGCCAATTCTACGTAAACTACTAATTTATGTAGATAACTATAATACTGTTAAGGAAGTTTTAGAGTTCTCACATCATAATTAATGGTCTTTTAATAATTATACCTGATTTTTAAATTCAAATAAATTAAGTTTTATGTGAAATAATAACTTTATGCACTCATTTTTCTTTTCTAAAAAAGACTTCTATAAATGGCGGGTATCAATTCAAAACAAATGCTGGGTAAAAGTCAGCTGAACAAGATAGAGTCTCCAACATTTTTCAAAAAAAAAAAGTTTTAACTAGCAGTGATGGTCCAACTCAAATCATAAACAACTGTATGAATGAGTGCTACATCATTCAGAAGTGGAAAACACCAAAAATCTTGTAAATTCTCTAAAAAAATGGCTATGAACTTGGTTTCTCTTCTTAACAATATCAATAATGTCAACGTGACATCAGTTCCGTCACGTCACCATTTTTAACTGTTCGACTGATTGCGAAGATCATCTCTAAAGATTCTTCAAATTCCACCAAGATATGAAGTATCCGAGTTAATCCTTCTAAATCGGAACCTGTCTAATTCAAAAGACCCTTACTGCCTGAACACAGTAAAATGCTGCAACTGGAACTGGAGCTGGAGATGCAACAAGTGTCATACGTGCTATTTTGTATGTTCCCAAAATGCAGCTGTACAGCATTTTGTATATTTTAAAGAAAAAAAATAAAATCACGGTTTCATTATTTCCTTTTTTTATTTCTGATAATTTTCTTTTAATTAATAATATTTTTCGGGAAACAAATAATTACAAAAAGTTTCATTATACATATTTTTCTGGCTCTTTTTTTCTTCATACAATAATTGAAACGTCAAAAGTGCTGCACGTGAAAAGTTAGTGAACTCTGGCAGTACCGACTTCAGTTGCATTGTGTTGTGTTCGTAGCATTGAATTTGTGTGTATTGAATATTTTGACAGCTACTCCAGCTGCATTTTCAGTTGCACCTCTGTATCCATTGTGTTCAGGTAGTTAACCGGAAGAGACAATCGCAATGCAGTAAATTGGAGAAACCGATGACCCTACGTTCTTTAACTCTCACATCGATAAAATTAGTCAAGAAACGTTAAAAAATTGAACTAAACTTCTATATGTTTTGTTTAAATTTTCATTTTTTCTCGACGACTTTCATCGATGTGATAATCACAGAATGTGTAAGTAATGGTTTTCTAAACTTCCAGATGTATTTAGAAAAAGATCCTAAAGCAATGAACGAACTGCGTAAAGTTTTGTTTATCACCATACTCTTTGTGTACAGTGTAGAAGGTCTTACATTCTTAACCAGTCATGTGGTGTTGTAGTTTGTCAGTAGAAATAGAGAAGCCTTAAAATTTTCTATACGAAATCTGAATTGAATGAGAGGAACTTTATGATGACAAATGACAGAACATACTCTGTGAGGGTTTGTCATTTTCTCACAAGAGGCAGTACCCCTGAAAAACATTTAGTTTGAAAAAGAATGATATGGAACCCAGGCGTCCATACTTATTTTTTTAGATTTTATTTTTAAAGTAAAAAGCGATAAAATATTAACCGCAAATAAAAAGAAAAGACTTTTTAATTTAAAGACTTTTTAGACTTTAAAAAATAAATTTCTAACGGGTGATTTTTAAGCTGGTTTGGTTTTGGCAACACTGGTTTTGACAGCTGACGTGTGTTTAGTACCTTGTGTCACTGTCAAACAGCTTCAGTTTGGTTTGCAATTTAACCATGGATCGTCTTACAAATGAACAACGCTTGCAAATTATTGAATTTTACTATCAAAATTCGTGCTCGGTTCGAAATGTTGTTTATCGAAAAATTGTGTTCAGCGATGAGGCTCATTTTTGGTTGAATGGGTACGTAAATAAGCAAAATTGCCGCATTTGGAGTGAAGATCAGCCAGAAGCATTGCAACAGCTACCAATGCATCCCGAAAAAGCCAAAGTTTGGTGCGGTTTATGGGCCGGCGGCATTATTGGGCCATATTTCTTCAAAGATGATGCGAATCGCAGCGTTACTGTCAATGGTGAACGCTACCGAGCGATGATAACAAACTTTTTTTTGCCCGAAATGGAAGTTCTTGACTTGCATGATATGTGGTTTCAACAAGACGGTGCCACATGCCACACAGCACGCGAAACAATGGCGCAATTGCGAGGCGAGTTTGGTGAACAGTTAATTTCACGTTTCGGGCCGGTCAATTGGCCGCCTAGATTGTGCGATTTGACACCATAAGATTATTTTTTGTGGGGGTATGTCAAGGCTAATGTCTATAGGGACAAGCCCGCTTCGATTGACGCGCTGGAAGCCAACATCCATGCATTCATTCGTGAGATACCGGCCGATATGTGTGAAAGAGTATGCCAAAATTGGACTCAGCGGATGGGCTACCTGAGACGCAGCCGCGGTCAACATTTGCATGAAATTATCTTTAAACATTAAATTGCAAGGTTCAAACTATCGATTTAAATAAATATTTCATTCATTTTTTCGAATTTTTTGTGTTTTTTTTTTTTTTAAAGTTCTAAACCTCTTAAAAAATCACCCGTTACAATGGTGTTTTAGCAAAATGAAATAAGGTCCCAAAATGTTATTCAAAATAAAATGATATTAAACCCCAAAATTAATTTCAGGACTGTAGTGACCTGTTTATATAGTCAAAGAATTCCGATATATTCTAGTCAGTTGCAAAACAGCCGTTGAGCGGGACGGACGTGCATTGGGGGACCGGCTACTATTTCATTATGAAAAAAGGCCCCAGCAAAAAAATAAATATGACCCTAAAAATTAATTTCGGGGCTGTAATGACTTTTTCATATAGTTTAAGAATTCATATATATTCTAGTCGCAGAATAGCCGTCAATCGAGACGGACGTGCATGGGGGGACCGGCTTATTATTAAATAAGGCCCCAGCAAAAAAATTAAATATGGCCATAAAAATTAATTTCTGGGCTGTAATGAGTGACCTGTTCATAAAGTTAAAGAGTTCCGATATATTCTAGTCAATCGCAAAACAGCCGTCGAGCGAGACCCAGCAAAAATTAAATATGGCCCTTTAAATTTATTTATTTTTTTTTCTTTGGGGCATAATTTCGGGAAGCCAAATTATTTATTAAAAAAACCTGAAATGTTCAATACCTAGGTAAATAATTTAGTTAAAGTACAAAACAGAGCAATTTTAATTACATAGGTACCTACCTATTTAAAAAAAAAAACAAAAAACTTCCCCGGCAAACCTAAATAAATACAAAGCAATTAAATTTCGGTTATCCTGTTGAGATAAGATTCTCCCCTCACCCCCCTCTACACCGAATTTCACTCAAGAAAAAACCAAAACAACCACAATTCTAAGAGTAAATAAATATTGCACTTCATCAACAAAACTGCTATATAGCTAGCTAACAGTGAATATAAATACAACCACAAAACTGTTACGTTTATACCCAAAAATGAGTTATCACTGGGAAAAGGAAAAACATGGTTCAACAAAGATTTCTCAACGTCTTCGTATATTTTCTGTCTTTCGTTTTCTCAGATTTCAAGATGTTGGATATAGTTATACCCTAACCTATATATATATATATCTTCCCTACTACTCCCACTCTCCTATCCACCCACTCACTATTCCAATTCTCAAATGAGGGATTGGGAAAATAATTTCCATCGTCTCCCCCAGGGAAAATGACAGAGCGACCCTATCCCACCACCATTTATGTTTGTGCCATATTTTTCCTATACCCTTATTGTAGGTATATGGGTATGATGTTGGTTGGTGGAACCATGGGACCTATAAAATGTATGTATTGGGTTTGGGAATATAGATACATACATACCTAGTAATGTGGGTTAGAGAAGATATCATTATGATTATGTTCCATCTGAATGTTAATTCAGCGAGATTTCATTTCTGTATAATATTTTGCTTCTCTTGCTTGTCGAGCTGCTCTGTTTCTCCATACTTCATCTTTCTTAACTAACTGTATACCGTTACCGTTGTTTGTGTCGTCGTTGTCGTTGTCGTTGCCGGTCGCCTTATATCCCTGTGGTGCGTGTAACACATATCCCATTTTGTGAAACTCACTCATATAAATATCTCTTTTTCTCTCTCTCCCTTTCCAAAGACATGCAATCATTTCTAAGAAATAAGAGATGAACAAAAAAAAAAAAATAATAATAATTACGCAAAAGGGCGAGGATAGTCTAAGGACATAAGTTTGAAGGGATGAATATTGTTGCAGAGGTTGTGATGGGTGAATGAATGAGAGAGGGTTATGTAGGATGATGAGCATCTGTGGAGGTGCTGGGAATTAAGCAAGAGTTGTATGGAAGATTCAACAGAAGTATAGGCGAAGAATAAAAAAAAAAAAAAAAAAGATCTACAACATGCTTTGTGGGACGATGATGGAGGGGGGGTTGAAGTTTTTCTTCAATCTTGAAAGTAATTGGAAAAGTTCTTCTTAAAGTTTTGCATGATTATGCACAGTTTTCTTAGTTTTTTTTTTCATATTTTTTTATACTTCACCCAAGAGACTAAAATATATGGAGTTATTACTCAGGAGTTGTTGGAATTTTGTGTGTTTAGTGTGAACGAACAGTGCTTTTAGTAGTGATAAATTAAATTTCATATTTTAATTAGTATAATTTTCTCAAGGAGAAGCAAAATTGAATATATGAGGAGAGTCATTGTGATCAATTAATTTTAAGATAGAAAAGATAAGAATAAGCAGAAAGTGGGAGTGAAGATTTTTGAATTTTTTTTTAATGGTTAGATTTTTTAGGGGATAAAAAAATTGCGGAAAGTAATAGTTTTTTTTAGATTCAATAAGAGGTCAGCCTTTTGCCCAATAAGGGGAATGATGTGTAGCATATATCCCGTTAAAGGGTTAGGTATGACGCAGTGAGTGGATGGGGAGGTGCTATGATAACTACTACGGCGATAACAAAAATCAGATCGTGTATTTTTTTAATGAAATGGCCACCCGTGGTCAACAGGTCAAAGTGGAGCAGGATGTCAATATACTAATTACCCTGGAACGAAGAGTATATTCACCAAGTCGCTCTCGAAAAGACGGTAGCAGAAGAATTCTTTGGAAAAATTCAACGGTGGTGTCCTTAAGTGAAGTAGGTACTATGAAATACTTAGATACTTATCAGGCTTGTTTCTCTAAAAAAAGCTAGGACTCGGGGAATTCAATTCTAAAGTGAAAAAGGAAGACATCTTTGTTGGATAAGCACAATATGATAATAAGTTGCACTAGGTTTCCAATGCTAAGGATCCATAATGCAACCTGACACTTTCCAGACTGTTGAACCACCAACCAAATCGACCATATATTAATTGACGCACATAGTATCCAAAATTGAGACGTACGCAGATATCGATTAAGGTTAAAGAAATAAGAAAATTTGGCGTGGCAGTAAGCAGATTTCAATAAAAAAAATTTTAAAATTTATTTCTCGTTCATCAAAACAAACCCTGAAAATTTCATCCGAATAGTTAGAACTGTTCTCGAAACTAAGCAACGATAAAATTGGGCGTGGCACTGGGTGAATTTTTCCAATTTTTTTCTGAATTTTTTCTCGGTCATCAAAACACTCCCTACCAATGTCATCCAAATCGATAGAGCCGATCCTTTAAACCAATTAACAATAAAAGTGGGCGTGGCAATGGACGGATTTTCTTAAGACTATTTTCTGAAATTTTGTCTCTATCATCATTACACTCACTGTGTTAATTTCATCTAAATCGTTAAAGCCATTTCGGAAAACCAAGGAACAATAAAAATGGGCGTGGAAGTGGGCAGATTTATATAAATATAAATATATTCTCTTAATTTTTTTTTCTAGTTCATCAGAACAATTAATCCTTATTTCACCCAAATAGTAAGAAACGTTTCGGAAAACCAAGAAACAATAAAAGTGGACGTGGCAGTAGGCACGTCCAGTTGTTCATAAGAATACTCCCTCCCAATTTTATCCAAATCGTAAGTGCCATTATCGAGAATCCAATTTCTAAGAAAATTGAGCGTGGTAATGGGTGGATTTTATTTCAAAAAATTTTATTCATTGATTTGACCAAATTCTATAAATTGTATCCAAATAGTTAGAGCCGTTTCCGAACAACTAAAAAAAAAACACTAAAGGTGGGCGTTGCAGTAAGCGGATTTACTTAAATATTTTTTTTTTTTTAAATTATGCCTTATTCATCAGAACAAACTCTGAAAATTTCATTAAAATAATTTGAGCCGTTTTTGAGAAATAGAGATGTTTCCGACCGATTCTGAGAAACTAAGAAATAACAAAAGAGGGTGTGGCAGTCGGCGGATTTTACTTATTCTAATTTTTTTTTAAATGTCTCATTTATAGAAATAATCTGTGAAAATTTCATCCAAATCGTTTGAGTAGTTTTCGAGAAACCAAAAATATATAAATATATATAAATACATATAAAAACATATATATAAATATATATGTATGTATATAAATATATATATAAATATACATATATACAAAAATAGCTCCTTTATAAAAGTAATAAGATATTCTAAAAAAAAAATCAGATGTAGTAATCTGTTCACCTCAAAGAATTCCGACATATTCTAGTCAGTCGTTGAACAGCCGTCGAGCGAGACGGATGTGTCTGAGCGGACGGGCTATTGCAATGTATAAAAATATATTGACGTTATTTATTTTATTTAAATTTTTACAATTAAAATAAAAATTTAAATTTATGTAGGTAGGTATATTTTTATTAAAATTAATATTTTTTATTCAAATAAATTTAAATTTTTTCTTTGGTTCTTATTTGTATTTAATAAATAAATAAATAAAGTCGTTCCAGTTAAATAGGACAAATTATTTTTTCCATAAAACACCTAAACAAGTTCATTCTTTCTTCTTATACAATATTCTTATATATGTACAAATGAAACAAAACCTTCAGCTGTCTTCTTAAATTAACCAAAACAATTTATCATCCTAAACAGTCATGAAGGAACTAAGTTTTCCACCTAAAAGACTCACGATAGTCCTTATATACACAATACAAAATAATCGATTTTAAATACAACATAATACCTGAGCTATATGGGTGAGGGACGAGGGTGTCGTGTGTATAGTTGAATTCTCTCCACCACCATTAATTCTCTACAGTAGCTCCCCGCTATTTCTCAAGACAATACTATATATACATAACATCACATTTTGAGGATCTAACAATGCCCACCTTGACATCCTTTTTTGTATATATTATGTACCTAGGAAAAGTTCATCTTTCTTTCCCGCCAGTTGTCGGCCGTAGTCGTCGTTGTCGGCCGTAGTCGTCGTTGTCGTCGTCATTGTTGGTGTCAGTGTCGTCATATATAGTTGTTGCCTATCTACGATCCTGCATTTCAATAATAAGGTTTTTTTTTTTGTCTAAAAATAATATGAATAATACTATCGGGAGACTAAAGTAACTTACGCTCCCCTTACACTCTTATTATCCTTTCTCACAAATTGAATTGCACAATATTCATACACAGAAGGGACTTCGTTTCATTTCTTCATCGTCGTCATAGTCAGCATCATAGCATTGTTGAAGTCCTATATACCATCAGTATAGGGAAGTCTTCTGCAGAATATTGCTGTCAGTATATTTAACTAAAAAAAAAAAAAATCGAGTCCTTGCTCTTGTTTCCTGTATGCCTTTGCCTGGTGGTGATATGCCTCCAACAAAAAGAAAATACCTTACCTACCTGTTTCAAAAATAGAAACAATAAAGTCCTATAAAATGATGACAATTTACGAGATCTGAATTTTCTCGCTAAAGATATCCTTTAATTGCTGATATCTGTGTGCTGGATGATGATGATGACGATGGGGCTGTTGGTGTGAGCATCAGCAAAGGAACTCGAAACTTGAAGAAACACAGAGGAAATGAAGAATAATAAGAACAACGGCAACGATGAAGACGTAGATGACGATGATAATTTTTTTTTTTTTAATATACACCACCACCATAGCAAACGAAATATGTCCTATGAATGAAAATGAGAATATACATATATCCTTGAAACTATAGCTTCTTATAATAATAATAAAATGATTATTATTATTCCTTGATAAATGTGCTTTACCAAGTGTTTCAACTGTTTTAAATAGTCTCAAGGATGTGTATGAATTTCACAAAATATACACAATTTCCGTATACACCTCATATACAGAAATATCCTACCAGAGAACAGAGCAGGAAATTAGAGCAACAGCTTCTGTCTGGAAATCAAAAAGTTATAGGTAGATATATCCCTTTTCCTCATGAATCTTTCATTTTCAATTGAATTTTCCAATTTCAAATTTCAAAAAAGGACATCCCTGTTTAAACAAAAAAAAAAGCTCAGTAAATGACTCACTTCTAACATATCCTGGAAATTTGATAATTTAATTTTGTTTTGTTCTATTTTAAGGACATGCGTTTTTAATCATGCCAATAGTAACTACATACATATTTATCATTTCATATAACCAAAATTAAAATATAGGTTAAATGTTAAGAAACTTTCGCTTTGTTCATACTTCTGATACTCTGTAGTTTGTATGAAGCATCAGTCGATTAGTTTGACACTGTCAAAATCAATAGTTATTAAATTTGTGGATTTAGTGCTGTACGAGTATACTGATGGTTGGGGGACACATTTTTTTCTTCCAATGATGGAAGATATTAACTGTTTTTTTTTTTTGTATATACAAATCGTTTCGATATGAAGAAAAAAACAACCTTAAAATATACATATTTACATACATTTACTACGTAGATATATGTATACATATAAAAGAGTTGAATGCTGGCTGACACATGCTCAGTTGGAGTTTTAATTTTGTTCCGAAAAAAAAAACATACGCCAGAGTAAGCTTTTATTAGCACCATCCATGAAATCCACAACGAAGCCGATGCCAGTGCTTTAATACTAAGAGAGTTTTTATCACAGATTGAAAGTAGTATCACAACATGAATATGAATAGTACTAGAATTCAGGATTAAAAGTTAAAGGAAAAATCTTGAATTCAAAATCTTTAAGATAAATTATTTGAATTATACAAATTTACGATACCTACATTGGGAACAGTTTTACAGTGCAGAATTACTATAAAGTTTACCTACAATTTTCTTGCCCATGTTTTTTTTTTCAATAAAAAGAAAAAAAGGTCAAACATTTTTTCTGGCTGTCAAAATCAATAGTTATTATATTTGTGTATTTGGTGCTTCGGTGAAGCAATTTTTTAGGCCAGAAATTTTTTTGTAAAAAATACCAGAAGTTCTAGGAAACTAGGAACAGAATTTTGTTTGAAAATTTTTTGACGGTTTATTAAAAATAATTTTTAGCGTGATTTTCTGGAAGCCATACATTTAGAATTTTGTATGAAAAAAATGTAGGTATGGGGTTTTTTACAAAAATATAATTTAAAGCGTAGTTTCTGGTAGGCCTAAATTTAGACAAAAAATGGGGAATCTTCAAAAAATTCCGACAAAGCCCAAAGGAGAAATGACTAATTTCCCGGAGGCCGAAAAAATATAATTAGAAAAACAATGGCAAATCTTCAAAAAAAAAAATCGACAAAACCGAAATTTTAGGAAAAAACACCATAATTTTGTATGAATAAATTTCATGATTTTTTTTCAAAAATAATTTATGGCGTAATTTCCAGATATTTATACCAAAAACTGGAAAATATTCGAAAAAAGTCGAATTTTTTGAATACTTTGTCTTTTCTGACATTTTTAGCATTTCTTTAAATGTACCCAAAATTTGAACCACGAATTAAGTTTTAAGGGAGAGAAAAATCATCTTAAATTTTTTTGTAAAATATGTCAGAAATTTCAGGAAAAAAAAGAAACAAAAAACATGTGATGGTTTTTCTAAAAATAATTTCTGGCGTAATTTCTGAAAACCAATCAAATTTTTTTATGAGCAAAATTTATGGCCAATTTTTTAGTAGTTTCTGTTAGGCGGAAAAAAATTACACCAAAAATGGTCATTCTTCCAAAAATTGCGAATAAGCCGAAAAAAATTCTGTCTTTTGTCCAAAAATAATTTCTGACGTAATTTCCTGGAATCCGAAAAATTAGAACTAGACCAAAAAATGGAAAATCTTAAAAAAAACCGACAAAACCGAAATATTAGGAAAAAAAGACATATGTACATAATGTATGAATACATAATTTCTGATGTAATTTCCTGAAAATTAGACCAAAAATAGCAAATATTCAAAAACCCAATTCTTTTGGGAAATATTTAGTCTTTTGCGATGTCTTTAGCATTTCCCTAAATGTACCCTAAATTTGGACCACTGATTAAGTTTTTAGGGAAGGTAAAAACACCTTTACATTTTTTTTTTGAAATATGCCAGAAATTCAGGGGAAAAAGAACAGAATTTTGTATGAAGAATTTTGGACGTTTTTTGCAAAAAATAATTTTTGACTTTTTTTCTGGGAGCCGGAAAATTAGACCAAAAATTAAAATTAAACTTCAAAAAAATTCTGACAAAGTTGAAATTCTAGGAAAAACGACCAGAACTTTTTATTAAAAAATGTCAGGCTCTTTTTTGACAGTATTCAAAAAAGTCGAAGTTTTGAAGACGTCCTAAGCATTTTCTAAAAAAAAAAAAATCTTTTGCCAAAAGAAACAGAAAAGATGTGTGGCTTTAAAGGGGCTCATCCAAAAGTGTGTAGTCTTAATCGTAGCGTGGTCTAAAAGGAACCTGTAACCAAAAAGGGCGTGGTCAAAAATGAGGTTCTAAACAGGGGTGTGTGTCAAAATAACGTGGCATTGTATTAAAGGTGCCTAAAAAGTGATGTTGTCTCTAAGGAGATGTGGTATTAAAATGGCGTTGACTATATGGCGTTGTCTATAAGGGGCGTCGTCAAAGGGGGGAATGGCCTAAAAGGGAGTTTGGTGAAAAAGAACGTCACACAACAAGGGATGTGCACAGCTGCACATCCAATAAATAATAGTTAATAGTGTAGTATGTACTCTAACAGCCCAACTCAAAAGATTACTTATCATCAGAACCTGACGCGACAGAAAATAGTGACAATGAACAGTTGCCAATTTGACATCCTTTTATTTATTTTATTGTAAACTGATTATTCTGAATCGTATCTACTATAATTCTACTGCTACTTTGTTTACTTACTTCATATTCTTACTCCTGAATTTATTTGTATTTATTCTTTTTATGTCTTAATTTTAAAATTTTAAATAAAACTTTTAAATTTTCTTAATTTATCTCTTTCTTTATCTTTATTTTACCAAAAATTGTCATTATTTTTTTTTGTACAATGTGCCTGAATCGTTATATTTTTAAATATGATATAAATTAACAAAAGAAAAATAAATATATTAATTAATTAATTAAATTATTACAAAAATCAGTCTTAATACCAACTTAATTTTATAGCTGTAAATAAATAAAATTGAATAAATAAATAAATACATAAACAAATAAATTTAAAATAAACATATAACTAAATAAACATTATAAATAATTAATTAGAATTTATTAATTTATTTATTAAAATATGGATTTTTTTCAATCTTTTTGCAAAATATTTCTTAGTTCATAAATAATTGCAATTTCAATTCTATTTAAAATGAACACAAGTTCACAAATCTTAAATACTGGTTTACTCAAAACTATTATTCTTCACTCTTTAACTTGTATACAGACTCGAAATATGTATAATTCTGTTGCAAGTGCAACAAGTGGAGGGTTCTTGAGAATAAGATCAATTTATATTTTTTTTTAGCAAGTTATTGTATAACTCTTGAAATTTGAAACAGTTTTTTGATTTCTACCACAAATCTCCACTTTGGAAACCAAGATCTCCAAAAAAAATTATGAAATATGCTCGATATTAACTTTGTCTTAAGCAGTGTCTCAAATCTCAGTCTCATTTTGTTGGGCTATATGTTTTTGCATCCATCCAATTGTTTCACAGAATGTCACTTTCTTGATAATTCATATTGATTTAAATCAGAAATTTTATTTAAAAAAATCTACGACACACATTTTAATGTGAAATGCCACGCCTACTTTTTTTAATTTTGAATTTTCTTATTTTGCGTGCCCTGAAATCTGAAATTTTGTAATTTAATTTTTTTGTTCAACAAAAAATTACCTGTTATTTTTTTTTTAAGAGTCCGCCTACTGCCACACCTATATTTTTCTATATTTTTCTGTATTTATCTTATTAGTATAAGCGATCAAGTGATCAATTGTATGTATACAAAAAATATAAAACCATATACCTAGTAAATGAAAGTTCGTTTGTTTCGAATCAATTTTCAATTTTCAAAAAAAAAAAAAAAAAATACAATGGCAATACTATCGCACCCTTGTGCTGGATTCGCAGAAACGAAACAAACATAATTTATGAAAAAGCTTTCAAGAGTAGTCTCTGGCATGCGGTGTTTTTGGCATTGTAGCCTCAACACAATTGGCATTTCACCATCTCTCCCCCCTAATCCTCAGCTCTACCCCTCATCCTCAAAAAAAAAAAAAACTTTTTATCCATAAGTAAGACTAGCAGCAACAATGCGAAAACTACGCCGCCGCCGGATAAAAAGTTGGTAAGCCAGAAAGAGATGAAAGCTTTTTTGTTTCTTTTAAATCCCACAGCAATACGTATATCGCAAAACATCATCGCATCTACATACCTATACATACTTATGTCCTCCCTCCACCCCGATTTTAAAGACTAAAGAGACGCGCTTGATTTTCTCGTATTGTTTTTATTTTTTTGCAATTTATTTAATTTATTTACCAACCCCTCAACCCTAATCGAGGGGTTACCCCTAAAGCCTACTACCTACATCAACATCAACATAGTGTCGTTTCTGTCAGAGAGTTTAAAAAAAAAATAGAGAAGAGGCTGAAAAAAGGTCACAAACCTTTTGGTCTGAAAGGATGTCGCTTCGGTACGTTGTTTTTTTTTTTCTTCCTTCCCCCCCGAACGTTTACGCCTTTTAAACAGCCGCGGTGTGAAAAGTTGGAACAAAAAAAAATTATTTAAGTGAATTGAATTATTTTTTAATCAAAATAACTGTCGTAACATGGGTCCCGTGTCGTCCGTTCGCACAGTTTCCGTATTTTTTTTTTATTTTTTATTTTTTACAACTGATAACGACCGGGGCTTGAAAAATCAAACAAAAGAACAGTCAATTGTTGAAAGCTCTCTTTTGAATAACGTAATACAATCACAGAATAAGTTCGACCAATTTTGGCAGTGCGGACGTTCGTCGCCGTCATCGTGGTGGAGGTGGTGGTTTGGGAAGTCCTTTTTGAAATGATCAAGAGGGTGGGCTTGATGATTGGCGGACGAGGTATGGAGGTTGTAGAAAACAAAAAGCGCGCCATGTCATTTAAACAAAAAAAAAAAACAAAAAAAAAAAACAAAAAAAAAAGAAATGAAATGAAGTAAATTTGAGATGGAAGAAATCGAAATTAGGGAGCGAGTTGAATTGAGGAGAGAGATGAACGGATTTAAGGGAGATTTTTTTTTTTGTCGACTATAATGGGAATATACACAGAAGGTGAAATCAATAATGCAGAATCAAAATTCACGTCGAATTTATTTTTTCTTTCTTTTCTGAGTAAAATTAAGGGCAAAGAATAGGTAAAAAGTTTTTGATTTTAGTTTTACTTTTACCATCATGGTTGTTGGAAGTTGTTTGAAAAGAGCGCGCCATTATGGAATGTCAGGGAATAGGGAAGGAGAGATGGTAACTCATTTTGTTGTTTTCGATTAGGTACTATTCAATTTAGCTAAAACCCCCCTCCTTATCACATCCAATCCCCAGACCCGCATGGCGTATATATGTATATGGCCTTGCTGGGAGAAAGTTTAATTTATTATTGAAAATGTTCGCTTTTATGTTCGTTTGAGCTATTAAAGTATTGTAATGCGACACAGACACATACACCTTATAGTATGAAAAGTGCGTTAGTTAGAAACGAAAAAGTGAGGGGCTGGGGTGGTGGATAAAATATTTTCTTGTTAACATGAACTTTTCCCAACACTTTGAAAATGACTATTTTATTTTATTTTATTTTATTTTTATTTTAGTTGCATGACAGAGAATTAGAAGGAAGCCAGGACTCGAAAGATTAGGGTTAAATGTCTTTCTGGGGTAGGTAATAATTATGGCAAAGTGTTAATGGTTTTTCATTAATGTTTTATTTTTACAGAAGCCAGACTAACTCATCAACAACATTAGCAAAGAATAGAAAAATCAATTTGGATTCGATGACAAAAATCAGGGTAGTGGAGTATGACGTTGGAATGAGGAAATGCGCAAAAGGTAAAAGCACTTAAATCTATTTTCATAGTTTTTTTTTAGAAAGTGAATATTTACTTGCAATCTTTGTTAAGTATCAACTGAATGAGAAAATGCAATATTTTAAATTTATTTTTTATTTTAATAAAATTTTTTTATTTAACATATTTAAAACATCTTAAGTCAATTTAAGAAAGAAATGTAAATTCAGGAAATTTTTTGTGCTCAAACATCTTAAGTAAACAAGCGATTATACTTTATTGATTAATATCGAACAGAAAAACACCTTAAGATATTTTACCCTCAGTTTCTGCCTATTTTCGGAAAAATTTAGAAATTCATACATAGGATGAATGACCCTCTAATTAAGTTGTTTTACCCTTTGCAAAACCCTACGAAGTAAACTTAAGCTATTTTACAAATAGAATTAAATTTCTTCTTTGCAGTCCAGTCAATTAGTACATCGAGGTTTGGTTAAAATCAGAGTCTGAAGAAATTTCTATGTTGCAGGTAGAAAGCGTTATTGGTCCAATTTACTTCACAAAAGTTTTCTCCCTCATTCAGCAAGTTGTTATCATCAATATCTTGAATTTTATGAATTTTCTGGACGTTGAAATTCGTCATCAAACAAAAAAAGGCGAAGCTATTGTTTTTGACGGGAATTTTGTTGGGACCAAAATTGTAGGTAATGGCCAGCCCAACCCTCTTTCTCTTTCAAGGCGAAAATAATTAGCCTTCTATATTTTCTAGAACAGTTGTGACACATATGCACATAATTTCTTAGTATTTTTGCGGTATACTCCAATATAGTGAGCGATGCAAAAATCAATAAAATCTTGTGTTAACTGTGTTATTTATTTTGCTACAATATTTCACAAATTTTCGTTTTATTTTTTGAAGTTCTATATTTCTCCATCTACCTATCGGACCAACGGACTTCAAAAAATTGATTTAAAATCGGGATATACAGCTTCCATCTTAAAAGTTGAGATGCCTATAGAAATGATATTATTATTGTTTAAATAAAATAAATAAATGACTTAGGCTCATTTGCTGAAACAAAACTTAAATATTAAATTTAATATAAGCTAAGGAAAAAGTAGAACATTTACGCTTAAGTTGGACATAAATATTTAAAGTTTCGTCTCAGCAAATGGGCTTAAGAAGCTTGAGAAGATATAAAACTAAGTTTTTGACAAAATGGACAAAATTTTAGTCTAAGAAAAGGCGTGATGATATTTCTCTAAAATATATTTTCTCGTTAAACGTTAATTTTGGTAAACATAATAGGCGTATTTTTTTTGTAAGCCCGTGGGAAACTGCACGAAAAAAACGACCATGGGGATTAGCGACACCATTACAGAAATAAAATGGAGTTTTCATACAAACTATCGATTACAATCACGCCGGTAACACAGTTTTTCTGTGTGCTTAAGTTAAGCCGGGAGTAGTAGAAGTTCTTCGGTTCGATTCCCAGCCTATGCCACCTAAAACAACAGAAATGTTTTTCACGGGTTACTGCCTCTTTCGAGTAATTGACAAATCCTCCAAGAGTATCTCTTGTCATGAAAAAGTGCTTCTCACCCTAGCCGTTCGGATTCTGCAGAAAATTGTAGGTCCGCTCTATTCCTGCCAATAACACGCACACAGGAATTGTTGAGGGTTGTAAGTCACTACGCCCTGGTTCTATACGAGCTGTCGCGCCGACTAATTTATTTATTTTTTTTAAGTTAAGCCCGGAGAATTCTCTGAGTTTAGCTTAACCTGCAGGGGATTAGTTGTTGTTGCAATTAACATCGTGATTGTTTAGCACCGACGTCGTTTTTTTCGTCTAATTCCCCACGGGCTTGCAAGAAAACACGCCTAATATCTTTGTTTGTTTATACTTCCCAAAATTTTTAATTTCAATTTCAATGTCATTTTAGGAATATCAAATAAGATTTTTTTTTTAAATCTATACAATTTATTTTTTTTAACATTTTGATATGCAATATTATTTAAATTAGAATTAGAAGCTACTGTGTAAAAAATTTCATTAAAATCGGGTCAACAGATGATGAGATAGTCGAAAATCATCAAAATGGTTCTATGAGAGATACCGTTATTTGTCGTTAAATTAATAATTTGTTCAAATAATTGTATTGATGTTAGCTCACATCAAAATTTTAAGCAAAATAGTAGGAGTTTTTTTTTCAAAAAATAAAATTTTCCTTATCGGTTTTTTTTTTTTTTTAATTTGCATGGCAGGTACAGTTATTTTTGGTTATAAGAATAATTTTTGTTTAAAATCTGCTAGATAATGTTAAAAAACTGTTGGTTGCAAGTTTGATAAAAATTGATTATCGAATTATTAAGTTTTCAAAAACAAATTTTGAAACATTAAAAAAAAAAAAAAAAAAAAACTGAAAATGAAAATGAAAATGAAAATGAAAGTTTTGATGAATAAAATAAAAAAATTTATCAAAATTAGTTGAACAGTTTTTAAGAAAATCAAATGTCAAAAAATAGTTCTATGGGAGGTAACCATTTTTCTGAATTTTGAATTAAATTTTAAACAAATAAATCACTGATTTTTTTTATAAAAAGTCTTAGACACTTTTTTTAAATAAATGAGATTTTAATTAATTGCCAAAAAAACGGCAGGTACCGATATTTTTGGTCGTAAAGCATGAAACAAAACGTGTCGGGGAATAACCACAAAAATACTTTTACTTACACTTTTGATATCATTCATTTTTGTAAACTGCCTTCCGAACTCCCACAGATCCACTCCAAATTTCAACGCCCAATTTCGAACTCTGTAAGAAAAAGAAAAAAAAAAGAAGACATTGTTACCAAAAATAGTTGAAAATTGTTCGAAGTTTTTTTTTTTTGCTTTTGAAAAAAATGTTAAGTAAAACTTATAAAAAGAAGTTTTTGCATCCTGTTTATGAATATCAAAATATAAGAAGCTGTTTTGTCAGGAAAACTCAGCAAACCACCGCTTTTATAGTTTCACAAAATACTTTTATGGAAAATTTTAAATTCCATTCTAGGTATAGCTCTTCCTAAATGTAAAATCAACAAAAAGAACTTCTATACCATGTACATATTTATGTGTGTCTCCTTGTACTTATATAGTTTCCTTTGGCTAAGTGAAAAATTTTACTCAAAAAACCTAAGTTTTGTGAAGACACATCTTTTACAAACACACATGATTCGTGTGTGTACGTGTACGTATACGTGTTGTGTGCTGCTGCTAAGTGGCGCCCGGTTTAGGATGTTCAAAAACTAAAATTGTGCAAAAAGTTTAAAAATGTTTACCATATTTTCTTTATATGTACATACTTATGAAGATATACATATATGTATGTATACATAAGTACATGCATGTACTTTTGATGTTGTTGTTATTTTATTATGAAAAGATGGGAAGAGTGCTCCTGCTGTTTTACAGAATGCATCCGGAGTAAAAATATTTCTCTGACTATATCACTCTCGTTAGAGTTGTTCATGCGTTTTACACACAATTTACCACCCTATTTGTATGTATGTATATCATGCGTGTGTGTGTGTGTGTTTCGTTGTGAATATGTATGTTTATAGTCTGTAGTTACAGACATTTCTATATAGCAACACACATCGCGATGCATCCATTGAAGATGAGGGAGAAAATAATTTAATAATATTAGTACAGTGATACACTATGTCAGTAGGTGGTTAATGGTGCGGTTATAGAAGAAGGAGAAGGAAGAATGGCATAACAAAAGCCCCCGAAACATCACACACAACTCACTAAACAGCATCAAAATTGTACTTTGCAAAATATTTCACCATAAATCTTCGTTTGCATTCGTGGTTTGGTATAAGAGCCCAACCAACAACACCAAAAACAAAACAAAAATAACAACAACAGGAGTATAGCAGCCAGTGCTAGGACCAAAAAGGACGAGTAATTCTATATGCTCTTGCTCTTGCGACTACAATTCTGCTAGTATCTGCGGATATGCATCTAGGATATAGGAGTATGTGCATATAAAGGCATCACACAACGTATTCTAGTATTATTCATGTATGTATGTACAGTACATATGTATGATAAGGATCTTTATGGTAAAAAAACAATTTTCATATTCAAGCAACAATCTACATTTTAAAAACCAAAAAAAAATAAAACGGGAAAGAGGAATATGCACCATCAGGATTCTTATATATTCTTTTCTCTGTAGCGTTGAGACTCCAACACAAAATGACACATTGCAATTGGAGATTATGCGTATATATAACGTTGACTGTGAGAATTTTTTTTTTAAACATATTATAAGCTTGAATCCTTTTTTGGTTTGTTTGAATTTGAATCAAATTACAGTCAGCCTTGAAAAAATGGATACAAACGCTTACAGTACATAAAAAGATATAGAATTGCATTTTATTTAAAAATCAAGTTACCTATACTTATGAAGTCCAAAAATTCGAATTTAAAATAGCCTTTATAAGTTTTCTGAGAGACAAGCTGTACAGAACAATAACATCCGAAGCATAATTTTTTTGAATGGCAGTTCAACTACTTCCTTATATTTTTCCCTCCTTTCTATAATTGGGAACGTGAATTATGCTCGAAATTTTCCCGTGAAATTTTACTGGCATTACATTGAATTTTTTTTTAAGGAAATATATTCAGGGGGAGATTCACGATAGCAACAAAAATGTTCCAGAAAATAAAATATTCCCAGGAAAACAAAAATTCCCTCGAGATTCCCGATAGGTCTCATTGTATTTTGAAGCTGGCTTAAAAGAATTAAATGTATTTAAAATATCAGGTTATATCATTTTCAAAAACATCTCTTTAGAAAATATAACATTCTTTGCCTTTCTTATTTGAAAATTTTCACACGAAAGTTTCCCTCGGAATTTATTTGTATCGGAAATAAATTTTTGAGGCGAATTTTTGCTGTCATTAAATTGGATTTTTCTTCGAGGGAAATTTTATCCGGGTGATATTCACGATAAAAAAAAAATCTTTAATAGATTAAATT
Source organism: Epistrophe eligans (assembly GCA_951394125.1). Classification (NCBI taxonomy): domain Eukaryota; kingdom Metazoa; phylum Arthropoda; class Insecta; order Diptera; family Syrphidae; genus Epistrophe; species Epistrophe eligans. Next base: position 107,615,229 of record OX596028.1, read on the forward strand.
ATCATTAAATTGGATTTTTGTTTGAGGGAAATTTCATCCGGCGGATATTCACGATGGCAAAAAAAAAATCTTCAATAGAATAAAATATTCTTTTTGTTTTTTTGTTTCCCTCGACATTTCGAATAGGGCCATTTTATTTTAAAGCTGTATCGGGTTTTTGAATAGGGATTTGACAACTTTGAATTTAATTTGTGAACGCACCCTTTCACAAATCATCGAACTGTCATTGTCAATTTATTCAGTAAACTCAACATTTTCATCATGGATCATTTGAAGCGAGGACGTATACGTTCTCCGATTGGGCTCTGGAGAAGATGCGCCAATATGATGAATTTCATCGCAAAATCATCTTCAGTGACGAAGCTCATTTTTGGCTCAATGGGTTCATCAATAAGGAAAATATGCGTTATTGGCCGGGTGAAAATCCACATTCGCCGGCAGCGTTATTGGGCCATATTTTTTCGTCGACGATAACGAACGTCACGTTACTGTGAATGGCCAGCGTTATCGCGCCATGATTACCGATACTTTTGTCCCGAATTGGAAGATATGGACTCGAACAACATGTGGTTTCAACAGTATGGTGCCACAAGCCACACAGCACACCTTCGATTTATTGAAGAGTTGTCAAGTCCTTATTGGAAAACCCTATATCAAGAGAAGTGAAGTGAGTTCAAAATATAAAGTCACATTCAAAATAGCTTTTTACGGCCTTTAGATATAGTTCACACTAGATATTCGTCATGAAATCTATGTTAGATGGACTGAACTTAACAAAAATTGAGTATTGACAAGGTCCTCACTAGTCAACTGATGAGTCCAAGTGAGATCGCCGGGACGAAACGCCTAAAATTTTTGTGGACTAAAGGCCGTAAAAAGCTATTTTGAATCAATAATTCAACAAGTCCAATTAAATAGTGCTAAGTCTTCTACTTGGCTGATGTATTTCAGTAGTATATAGAGTTTGTATTATTAAAAAAAAACCTTCTTATAAAGTCACATTATTTTCAAATTAATTTATTCTTTTAAAATGTCATTCAAATTTTAAAAATTTCTTTCCTTTCTTATTCAAATATTTTCTCTCTAATTTTCCCTAGGAATTTATTTATTTATTTATTTATTTATTTGCAGGGGAATTTTGTCTGTCATTACATTGGATTTTTATTCAAGGGAAATATATTTGGGGGAGTATTCACAATGACAAAAAATGTTCAAGGGAATAAAATATTCCGAGGGAAACAAAAAAATGTCCCTAGAAATTCGCTATAGGTTCCATTTTATTTTTAAACTAGCTTTGGAGAGTAAATTGAGTTTAAAACATCAAATCACATTATTTTCAAATTCATGAAAATAGAAAATATCTTTTAATGGAAAATGTCATTCAAATTTTATTAAAAAAAAAAAAATTCATTGCTTATTTGAACATTTTCACTCAAAAACGAACTATAAACTTAAACTTCTTCTTCTATCATCATCATACCAGTATAGCAGATGTCTGCTTACCTGTCTTTTTTTCACACTTGCTAATGCACAGACCATGCAAACATGCATGTATCTATACGATGAAGCAATTTTCATCTTTTTCATTGGACAAAGTGTCAAATTCTTTCTACGTCTAGTTCAAAATTTTATATTTTATAAATTGTTTTTTTTTCTTGTATCTTTTTAGCTTCAACCTTAGCGTATGGTGTTTTCCACTTCCGGCGCGACAATATACCAGAGACTAGAAACACACAAAAATGTGTCAAATACAAAAATGACAAAAAAAATACATAAATGCACATCCCTAAGGAGTACAAAAAAAAAAAAAAAAAAAACAACTTCAAACGTGTGTCTCTACCACCACATCAGGTCAACTTTACTCCCATTTGGAGACTGGGGGAGAAGTGCGTGGAGATGGAAAGGAGAGGTGGCAAACGAACGAACGAAATATTCAAAATATAAAATAAGGAGAAACTACAAAAACAAGTAAAAAAAAAAAGAGAAATGAATTAAATTTGCGCGCTTTGTGTTTATTTTTTATGGGCAATGCAACGGATGTCCTTGCTACCACTTCTTCTCTGATAAAATATTACAAGGAGCAGCAGGAGCAGAATTTTTTTCTTTTTTTTTTGTTCTATAAATTATTATGAGTTGTTTTTTTTTATGTTTTTGCATGAAAGTACAAAAAAGAAAGACTAAAAAGAAAATGCTACACTGCGCTTTGTGTTGTGCAAAACAATATTATAAATTAGCTAACTCAGTTTATATTTAAAAATTAAAAAAAAAAAAAAAAAAACAAAAAAACAAAACATAAAAAAAATCCCGCTTTTAACCCTCGACAAGTTGTTGGTTGTTTGAATTCAACAAAAAAAAAGAAGAGATTTATCGTTTCGCCGCTTGATCTTGAAGTTCGGGTTAGGCTGAAATTTCTTCTTTTTTCTTTTCATTTTTTATTTTTTTTTATACAGAAGTTGTTTTAAGGGAGAAATTAAATGGGAAATATTTTCGTTTTTTTTTTTTGTATTTGAGAAACTGTCGAAAAAATAAGTTTAAGAAAATTAATACTAACACAAAATTAAAAAGAAAAAAAAAATAAGTGGAAAAAATTAGTTAGGTAGTAGTTCGTTTTTTTTTTTTTTTTTTAATAAGTAGGTAGTAAATATTTAATAAGTAATAAGTTATGAAAGAAAATAAGTGTATATTTAGTTACAGTTAAAATTAAAAATTTATTAGAGCTAATTTAAAATACGTCCTTTTATATCGTCACCTCAATGCAAGAACCAGCTAACTTGATTTTTGAGAAAATTGCAAAAAACGTATTCAACTGTTGGTCAGAATCCTTTTTTTCCTGAAAATACTGACAAAACTAAAATAAAATAGATGGCAGCAGGTCCAGAAAACTAGTTATCTGCTTATTGCAGTAAAAGCAAATCGATTCAACGAAGCAGAAAACCCAGATATATCAAAAATGAAAAAATCGAGTTAGCTGGTTCTTGCACTCAGGTGGGTGACGATATAATAAAGGCTCAAATAAAATAAACTTTCCAAATAAGTAAGTAAATGCTAAAAATATTGAGCAAATACTATACAGTGTTGAATGCGCTTAACAATCACAGTGGAGATCTGTCCTCGAATCCAGCTACTTAAACCTAAAACAAACATTTTTTTTTTTTAAGGGGTACTGCCTCTTGTGAGCTGTCACCAACTTTTCCTCCAAGAGTATCTCTTGTAATTGTAAAGAGAATCTCCTTCTAGCCATTATTTTGGTAGACAGTATTGTAGGTCCCCTCAATACCTGTCAACTAACAACATGCTTACTGGAAGGGTTAAGAGTGTAAGTCACACACAGTTCTTCGCAAAATTACACGCCACTTCAGAATGGACCCTTCAGTTACGGTTTCTTTAAACCACCTTTGATTTCTTGTATTAAATAAATTTTATTTTCAATTACAACTTCAAATTTTACAAACTATAATATTTATTTAAAAAAAAATATAAAAGCGATTTATTTGCCGTTTTTAAATTTAAATTAAAAAACGGCAAATAAATCGCAAAAACAGTCTCTCTTACAACTTAATTAGTTTTTCAACAAAAAAAAAAAACATATCATCATTGCTTAAAAGGTTACCATAATTTTAGCTATACCAAGTCCCAACAACTACTATAGAAATCCTTCTTCATCCCTGCTGGGGTTTGGCTAATCCATAAATAACAACGTTAAACCTCTTTATTTCCTTCGTAACACAAGTCTGGCAACAACAAAAAATAAGTGTTAAAAGTATTAGTTCTCCTTTTGCTGTGAGAAACAATTTTTCAAACAATAACGAACAAAAAAAAACAACATCACATGATTTTCATTTCCCTTTGTACGTGCTTTTTAGTTTTTTGTCGATTTTGATGGTTTAATCCAACGAAAAACATCAAATAGCACCCATAACAAAAAATAAAATAAAATAACATAAAAATAAAAATAAAACAACTACACAAGTATCAGAAGTCTGAAGTCTCTATATATAAAAAAAAAAAAAAAAACATTAAAATTGCCAATTTTGTTTCTAGATATTTTATGTAAGTATATATGTAAAAATTTTACTTAAACAAGGATATTGCACTTTGTGCATAAGAAAATATGTTAACAAAATATCCTTTTATCAAATATAAATTTTTACGCAAAATGTATACTTTAGAGAAAAGGAGAAAGAATCTTAAGGATTACTTGCAGAGCTAGCGCAGCGGAGGAAGCGGCAGGATGTAATGTGGAATATTGCACATCATGCTCATTTAAACTCGATCGCTGCTGGTTTTCGTATTCTGATGCTGATGCTGATGCCAATAAAATATCCTTTTTTTTCTACAGTTATTTCTTAGAGTGCCTTTTGGTCTCGACTACCCTTTCTTTTGCCACCATTGCCCTGCCCACTATCATCAGCGTCTTTTCAAAAAATTCTTGTGTTTTGAAAGAAAATTGTAAAGCAATCCTTTTTTTTTGTGTGTATGCTTCGTTGTCTCTCTGCCGCCGCCACTGCCTTCGTGGGCCCGGATAAGACGGGAAACTTTTGAGCACACACTACACACTCTTACTCTGCAAATGCAAAAACCCAAGGTATTTTTCTTTTACTTAAAAAAAGGATGAAAAACCCTTAGCAAAAGTATACATATATACATACCTACATATTTACAGTTCTTTAGATAGAAAAAAAAAGATGAAACCAAAACCAAAACGATATTAGTTGAAATATTACATTTCAGATAGAAAAATGCATTCATATGAATGAAAGTGGTATAAAAGACGAGCATGGTGGGTGGTGAGTGGTTGTGGTTTGAAGAAGGACATTCAAGAAATCAAGAAGGATATGCGATTTTCTCTGTGTGAGAGATAAGAGAAGGGAAGCCTGACAGAAATGTGTAATTTATGTTTGTGAAAACTCTTTTGCTGCCTCTGCATGCCGAATTATTATGTAAACATAAAGAAGAAGTTTCTCCTTGGGTTGGTTAGCTCTCCCTCTCTACTATTTATGTGCTGATGTGGTTTCTTTGGATGAATAATATTTTTTTTTTTATTTGTTGTATAAAGGAGACTGAATTTTTTTTCCTTAACTAAACCACAAAAACCATAATTCATTCAACTTATGGACAGTTTATTAAAAAAGTGCAACGAAAGAGTTTTCTTTTTTTGCAGAAAGGTAAAATAAGGTGCAATGACGACTTTTAGACTTCTGAAATTTGTATATAAATCTGTCTATTTTATAAGAAGTTTGATTTTTTGAAACTGAAATCAATTTTCACTCAAAATTATGGGTTTTATATGATAAATAATAATTTTTTAGTTTACAAATAATATACAAATAGAAATTTGAACTCAAATTAGTATTGAGTTAAACTCTTTTGAAAAAAATTTGAGTGTGTTTTTATGGTCAACTAACTTATCCAGTTTCAAATAATATAACTTGTATCAATAATTGCTAAATTAATATTTTATTTCATTTTAAACTCAGATATAAATTTGTCACTTTTATTATATTTCAGCTTAAATTTCTACTCAAACTTAAGTTTGAAATAATAACAGCTTCCTTCATATTTTCTAAAAAGCTTTAACTCAAAACACGATTTTAGATTTTAAAAAACTCTTTTTTGTTTATTTTTGAACTAATATTTATTTCCTCCTTCTATTTTTGAGTTTTTTATTAACTTTTATTTTAGGAATTCTCTTTTTGTACATTTTTGAGTTCTTTTGTTAACTTTTGTCTTAGGAATTCTCTTTTTGTAAACAGTAGGTACATATATTCAATACCCAATACACAGTAAAAAAATGTAATTTCAAGTATCTACCGACTTATAGGTTCTTAAATGATTTTAGAACTTTGTCAAGAAATTGGTTGTATAAAACTAAATACTTGCATTTTCACTCAAAAGTAAAAAACTAATTCCAGATTTATTAATCTCCATTTAACTTGAAATACATTGCATACAAATATATTTCAGTAAGATATTTTGTATACGAGTCAAACTAGGCACATAGCAGAACAAAAAATAAAGTTGAGCAGCAAATTAAAAATGCTCTAATTCTTATCTCAATTGAAAAATGAGTTATAATATTCCTATGGAATAATTTTGATACATAGATATTAAAAGACATATTTGGGTAAAAGGCTTTTTATTTGGTTCATTTAATAATTTTTAGTTACTCTTAAAATAAAAATACTCAAATAACATATGATGTACTCAGTTTAAGGCTCAATCTAAATTTAAATTTTATAATAATAATACTTGATAATGTAATCTTTTTAATCAGCTTAAAATCAAAATAAAACAAATTAAAATAGTTTAAAAAGAAGAACTTTTGTAACAACATTAATTTTATAAAAATATTAGCTTAAAACAAAAATAATAAAATAACTCAAGCGAATAATTTAACATATATTTTTTAAAAATTATAATAAGATAATATTGTAAAATATTTAAACTGTAATTTCTTAACTTATTGAATAAAAGAAACAATGTAACCGAAAATCATATGATACTCAATTTGTAGTCAAAAATAAATACTATTTCACAAATATGTATTATTTTATCGCAATGCTAACAAGCAATCTTTTGACTAAAAAAATATTGTAATTTTCATGTTTGAAAAAATAAAAGACCTTATCTATCTATCTAACTATGTATAAGCAAATTTTCCAACTTTTCTTTCTCGTATATTTAAATGTCAATTTTATTTTATTATAGTTTCACTCAAAAATTCAATAATTTTTGACTCCAATGGAAAGTCAGTAAAAACTAGTTTTTATATAAATTTATCAAGTGGTTCGTAGCAGGAGGATGGTGAAATTATCTTAAGATACAGCTTGGGCATACCTGAAAGAGATAAAAACAACTTTGAAAGATTCAATCGAGATAAGTAACTATTAGTGGCTTGATTGGGCGGAGGCTAATCCATAATCAGACCAAACCAGACCCTGTCATGTGATTTCTGATAAATCGATTATTTTTGTTGAATTAAACTTTTAATTGATAGAATGGGAATCACATGACAGGGCTAGGTCCTTGAACCCTTAGGTGTTAGCTAGATTTAGTTAGTTTTAGTTAGTTTTAGTTAGACTTAATTTTTTAGTTTTCCTAATCAACTTAAAAATAAATACCACATAAAAATACATAAATTAAATTAATTATATAAGAAACAAACAATAATAGTAAGAAAAATTTTTAATGCCTTAATGTCCATAAACATTAAGTAAAAATAAAAAAAAAATATACTTTTTAAGTTTATTTGGACTAAACAAAAATTTAGTAGTGTTTAAGAAAAATAATTAAATGTTCAATAAAAAAATTAAATTTGAAATCAGAATACGCTTTCTTTCAGAATAAAAATCACTCAATTAAAAAAAAAAAAAACTTCTCCATTTCTTTTTATTACAACATAGAAAATTTTATTATGTCTACCCCTTGACAAGTATTTCGATGAAGGTACATTTTTTTTTTTCGCCACAACTTACTTCATGAACCTTGGGATAGCAAACCAAATTAAATTCTCCAAAACATTGAACATTTAAAACCCCTGGCTAATCCAATAAAATAATCTGCACAAGCATATGCTTAGACCATCAAATAAATGTCTTAAAAATAACTACACTATATCCCTCATTGAGTGTCTTATGTTCAATTAATTCAAAGAAACCTTCAAAATGCATCTTAAGAAAAAAACAAAAGGTCACCATTGATAAATTATGTACAGTCGTCTTACAAGCTTCTTCTGTTAACGTATAGCTTCTTTGTTTGTATTAAAACGAATCATATGCTCACTTGAATGTTGCCTTCGCTTTTGCCCCATCCAAGTTACACATAGCTAGCTATACCCATCAAAATTCCTAAATGATTGACATAACTATTTTGCATAGCGCTTATATCTATCTATATGCATCCACACACACGGTCAATATCTTAACCTCTTGTTTTTTTTTTTTTTTGTTTTTGTCTCTTTTTATTATATTTTATCTATGTAAGCCATATTATATGAAGATGATACTCTGAAGAGAGATTCCCTGAAGTGTGTCTCAAGAATATATAGATGATCCTTATTTGCCTTCATTTGTCCTTGCTTAAGGGTCCTGTGTGCAGCATTCACATAATGTGGAGGAACAAATTGAGTGTGTGTGCTCATCCTTTTTGGCTCAAGTAGGCAACAACCTTCCAACCTCCCTTAACCCTATCAGGCCCTTAAACCCACAAACCCTAAACCCTCTAATAATATTCTGTTGTTGTTTGCATCACATAGTGCACTCTTTATGCTGTATAATGTCATTATAGGAACTATAGACTTAAGGAAAGACTGATTACCTTGGCGCATGATAAGAGTTAGTTTTATTTTTTTTTGTAAGAGGGCCAAGTAGATATTTTCTTTCAAAAGAAAAAGAAAGGGCTTCAAATAAGGAAAAAAGGTTGTCACTAATTGTTAGCAGCCCAGGCCTTAAGTAGGTCACCGTGTATAAGTGGACACATGGCAAAAAGGACCATCACATTGAGTATCCTCTCATTTCATGTTGTGTATAGCAACGAGGGTTTGTACTTTGTCTTTCATTGTCCAAACTAAGGTTAAGAGAAGTTTTTTTTTTGTTTTGTTGTTGCTTCTCTTTCAAGAGCTTTGTGCAGTAAAAAAGTAATCTATCACTATGAGGATTAAAAAAATATTGATTTTCACTCTTCAATGATCATATCTATTTATGTAGTGCAGCGTTCCTTTGTGCTCCTTGACATTTTAGGTCCTTCCAATATACTCTCTCTCACTTGTGTATAAGAGAGTATCGTTGAAATAATATAAGGACAACATAAAAAAACGAACTTTTAAGTCGACTTTATTGAAGTGGGATTTATTTAAGTCAAAAACAGTATCTAATTGAAGCAATCAAAAAAGGTATGCATAATTTTTTTTTATTTTGTATAAATTGAAGGACTATATCTTCGCAATCGCGGATCGTAAAAGATTGCGGTTTTCGGTACTGAATTGGAAATCTATTTTTTTGCCCAAACAAAGTAAAAAAATAGTCATTAAAATTTTATTTGTCAAAATGTGCTAAAATTGGCGGAAAGACTCGAATGATCTAGTCTCGAATATGATCTAGTCTCGAATAATCGAGACTAGAATGATCGAGAAATCGAGATTCGCGAAAATTGAAAATTCGAGACTCGAAAATTAAAATACAAGACTCGAAAATTGAAAATTCGAGACCTGAAAATTCAAATTCGAGACTCGAAAATTAAATTTCGAGACTCGAAAATCGAATTTTAAATTTCAAGACTCGAAAATTAAATTTCGAGACTCGAAAATCGAATTTTAAATTTCGAGACTCGAAAATTAAATTTCGAGACTCGAAAATCGAATTTTAAATTTCGAGACTCGAAAATTAAATTTCGAGACTCGAAAATCGAATTTTAAATTTCGAGACTCGAAAAATAAAATTCGAGACTCGAAAATTAAATTTCGAGACTCGAAAATTTAAAATTCGAGACTCGAATTTTAAATTTCGAGTCTCGAATTTTAAATTTTCGAGTCTCGAATTTTAAATTTCGAGTCTCGAATTTTAAATTTCGAGTCTCGAATTTTAAATTTCGAGTCTCGAATTTTAAATTTTCGAGTCTCGAATTTTTAATTTTCGAGTCTCGAATTTTAATTTTCGAGTCTCGAATTTTAAATTTTCGAGTCTCGAATTTTAAATTTTCGAGTCTCGAATTTTATTTTTCGAGTCTCGAATTTTAAATTTTCGAGTCTCGAATTTTATTTTTCGAGTCTCGAATTTTAATTTTCGAGTCTCGAATTTTAAATTTCGAGTCTCGAATTTTAAATTTCGAGTCTCGAATTTTAAATTTTCGAGTCTCGAATTTTAAATTTCGAGTCTCGAATTTTAATTTTCGAGTCTCGAACTTTTAAATTTTCGAGTCTCGAATTTTATTTTTCGAGTCTCGAATTTTAATTTTCGAGTCTCGAATTTTAAATTTCGAGTCTCGAATTTTAAATTTCGAGTCTCGAATTTTAAATTTTCGAGTCTCGAATTTTAAATTTTCGAGTCTCGAATTTTAAATTTCGAGTCTCGAATTTTAAATTTCGAGTCTCGAATTTTAAATTTCGAGTCTCGAATTTTAAATTTTCGAGTCTCGAATTTTAAATTTTTGGGTCTCGAACTAACGATTTTGGAGTCTCGAACCCAAAAAACTTGTTTGGATGGCGATATTTCCGCAACAGAGAGTCCTAAGTGGTTACTCCTTTCAGCGCTGAATTGGTAATTCATAGACCTGTCCGCCAATGTAAAAAATGTAATGTAAAACACATCTTTACAAATAATGAAGTTTGGATGGCGATATTCCTGCAATTGAGATTCGTAAGCTGTTGAAATTTCATTTTGTGAAATTTCTAAAACTAAAACCAAAAAAATTCTACGATGTCGAAATATTTACATCCAAAGTGATATTACCTTTTTGTCTTGGTTGAAGTACTAAGTGCGAAAAGAAATGAACACAAAAATCTAATCAAATAGTTGACCGCTACAATTTTGGTGACTTTGCTTACCTCGTGGCTTTTACACTCCTTAAAAAAATTTAAAGTTTCTGGAAACAAAGTTTTCTCGTGTTCATTTTGTAAATACTTTTGATTTACAAAAATCTACGGATCTCTTTTTTCCCAAAACATTTCAATAAACAATCGATAATTTCTTTACATTTTATTCTTCTTCCTTATTTGATTTATTTTCATTATTTTTCGATAAAAAAAATCATCAATTAGTAATAGTAGATCATTGCCACGATGAAAGCCTCAATTGATAGAAAAGCAAATAAATGAAAAAAACAAAACTAATAAAATAAAAGAAGTAAATCCAATCAACTTGCACGAATACAGTAAATTAATGGTTTCAGTCCCTCCCGCCCTCTTCCTCCTTTCGCAAATCCATCACCATGTTTCTCTATTTCTAATAGATCTACACACACACATAGCTGTATAATAAATGAAGTATCTATACATAAAAACAGAAAGAAAAAAAAGAAAAACCTAAATCAATGGACAGAACTAAATCGGTTTGATGGCTATCTAAGGCTAATTCTTTATACTCAAACTGTGTGATGGTCTACTGGTACTGGTATACTGGTATACTGGTCATACGAGTATGTAGTACATATATCTCTTTGGCAGTTTGTAAAAGAATCCATTTGCAGATATATAAACCTACACATGGTATCTGGAGTTGCACATTTACGGATTCAACTTAAAATACAAAAAAAAAACTCCCTTTCCTGGTAAAGGATTTCCCTCAAAAAAAAATAAATAGTTCCACAACTCTTCGTTTTTATTTTTAAAAATGTTGATAGGTTTTTTTTTTTGTTGACCAGAAGGTTCCTCTGTGAGTAAAAAATGAGATACAAATGGGGTTGCTCCAGGCTAATTGCTGAAAGTACCTAAAAGTAGTTTTTTGTTTCTTTTTTTTTTCTCCTTAATTTCATCGTTTCGCCATTATAAAAAGTAATCAAGGACTTTCGGAATTTCTTGATTGTGTTGATTGAAATTGAAAAAAAAAGATGAATTAGCAAGGGAGAATGAAATTATGTGACTGTGAACATTTACAGCACATTCACTTTTATTTTGTTATTTATTTATTTTTATTTTTTCTTAAGAAAATCAAAATAAACACTTTTTAGGGATAAATAGAAATTCATTAAAATAGAAAACTATGGTTGGGTATATTTTGAGAATCAGGCCTCGGAGAAGCTTTGGATTTGCAATTGCGAAATTGAGTTTGAAAATACCTTTCTTTTCGTAAATATCTACCCAATTTTGTTCACTCCACAAGTGTAAAGCTCACTAAGGCTTAACTTAATTTTTAATTCATGAACTCGCCACCCTGTGATTTTTTTTAAAGGAAATTGTTGGAGGTTATTTATATTTTAAAGCATTCAAAATAAATATATTGATATTTTCCATCCATTGGCAACACTTGTCACTATAATTTCAATCCAAAAGCTTTAAAAAATAAAAATAAAAACAAAAATAAAAACAAAAATCATCGCGCGCCATTTTTCAATTTGTTCAAGTACTTGTAAATGCGGATGTTTTGTTCTTTTCAAAGTGTTGGTACTTTATGTCTCTGCACTCGCAAGCTTCAACCCAATTTTATTTCTTCTTTCGAACCACCTCCCCAAAAATTAACCATTCTCATGATGGTGGTCTTGGAAAGGAGAGAGGTGGGTGTGAGAGGCAAGGAGTATGGTCATCGTTTTCGTTGACGTAGCCATTGCTATCGTACCGTACACACGGGTTAGTATGCCATTTGTATAGTGTGTATCGTGATGTGCACATTACATAACATTTTCCATCTACTTTTTTGTGTCATTCTCTCTCTCAATTTCTCTCTGTCTCTCTGTTTTAATTCATTGCTCATGCTATACCTTAATTTCTCTTGAAAAAGCTTGCTTATAAAAGTGCGATAGTGAACGTATACCGTTATTAAACACACATCACACCCAACAATAATAGAAGCCAAAATAAAAGTAAACTTCTCCGCTTTTGTGTCCTTCTTTCTATTGAAAAAGGGAACGAAAAGGAAAACAAACAGAACACAAAAGCAACTATTTTCTTCTTGTTGTTGTTGTTGGTGATGCTTTTGGAGTCCATTTCTAGTTTGTGTGTTTTGTCCGTTCGTCCACGATGTGTGTATACAGAATGTCCTTATGAAAATATGTCGTTGGTACACTTCAAGGATAAAGTTTTTTTTTTTTTTGCTTTAAACACAAACACTCATACAAATGCGTATAAATTGAAATTAAGCTTTAAAGATACAAAAATGAGATTTTGTGGAATGAGAAAGATAGAGTGGAGAGAAGAGGAGAGGAGAGAAAGAAAGTTTTCTATTCCAAAGTAAAGCACTGAGAGGGCCAGCCAAACAACGACGACGACGATGGAAAAGATGGGTGAACAAAACCAACAACAAAATTTCGAGGTTGAAAATAACAAAAACAAAGAACAAAATCAAGAGAAACTGCTGTTTGTGTGCCAAAAAGGACGAGTACAATTTTATATATTTAAATAATGTCTATACACATTTGAGGGAATAATTTAGAAAATAAATAAGAAAACAAAAAAACTTCTGCTGGTCTCAAAATGTTATTTTGCTGAATGCACACAGCACATCCTTATTCAAGGGTCAGAAATCAGACATGAAGAAAATTTGAAATTTCTACCTTAATTCTGAAGATCCTTAGCTTTTGGGAGGATATCTTTGAGATTTGTTTTTTTTTTTTTTTTTTTTTGCAGGAAAACTATTTTAAATGTTTGTGGATTTTGTGTAAAAAACAAACTGGAGTGTTTTTTTTATTCTTCTGCATAACTATTCGAGGAAATCATTTAGAGTTGCCCAAAGTTGAGAGTTAGAAATACCTAAAGAGATTTGGTAATTGTTTTTTTTTTTTTGACATCATTGGATTTGTTTTTATAAAAATACTAACTTACTTGTTTAAAGAAGAAATGTTTTTACTGTAATCAGATTATTAAGTAGGTTGGTATTATTTTTTTATTTTTCTTCTTTTTTTTTGGAAAAACTTGTTTGGCTACGTGGTAGCCTTAAGATGAAAAATACATTTTATGGAGAGTTAAGATGCGTGCATAATAATAATTGCAAAAATGAGGATTAGAGAATTAAGGAGGCGAGAAAACTTGATGATTCTTTTGGAAATTCTGAATAAGTTAGCATTTTTATTTGATTATTCATTTACGAGTATGTATACGATTGTTTGTTCAACGAGTTTTGAAAAGTCTTTAAATTATGATTTTATAGGAGGTCGGTTAATACGGATAGAAAATGGTCACGAGATTCAGGCAATACACGTTCTTTATATAGAAGAATAACCAAAATGAAACATATTAGATCGGAATAAATTCAATCTTCATTAGAAGAACTGAAATTTTCTCTCTATTAAAACAAAAAAAAAAAAAACAAAAAAAACAAATAACGAAAAATATATCTTCGGTTATAATCTGGTTATAAATTAGTTATTGTGGTGCTATTCTTAGTTATTTAACGGTTAAAATGAACCCAATATATTACGTTAAGTTTGACTTGGGATAAAATGTTCACATTTTTTAAAATTCTCATTTTTGTATTGTTTGACAGTTTTATGTAATTTAACATCTTTAGAGATAAGTGATGAATGTAAAATTTTACAATAAGAATCCTTATAAATGCTTCTCATCATCGATCACCTAAAAATTGGAGATTTCTAAACCTGATAAATATAAATATTAAGGATTAATCTAAAAAAAAAAATGTGATATTAGTCAACCAAATAATAAACACTTTTTTTAACGGTTTAAAAATAACCAATCTATAATGCTTGGTTAAATTTGTAAACTATTCGAACCTAGCCACTAAGTTTAAAGTCTGGTATAATTTTTTGAATAACTTAGGTTTATAAAATAGAGTGTCAAATATTGGTTGCAAATTACTCAAATCTAATTCCAAGTTTTGTAATGATATTTTTTTTTTAAACCTTCGTTTTGAACCCAGAGTTTTTTTTATTTGCTGCAAAATAACCAATCTTAAATTTTTAAATAACTCTTTCTTTTCTGATTCAAAAGTTTTGAAATAATTTTATAAATAACTATTTTTTTACCAATCTATAACCTTATTAATGCTATTTCTCAACGTAACCTACAAAATTTTCACACACACGCTCCTATCAAATTTAATCAACAAATCACACTCATCTCTTTTTCATTTTCTTTAAGGAAAAATCAAATTATGTAATTAAAAATTGTAAAGATACAAAATTTGTGTTATTTAAACGTGATAAAGTTAAAGGTTAGTTATTTTAACTATTTTTTCTTACTTAAGTAGCTATTTGGATTTTATGTTACAAAATATAAATAAAAGGATCAAATAACTAATGTTTTTAAGTTTGATTTTGGTTATTTTTTTACTTATTCATAACCAATTTATAACTTTATGTTATGTTTTGTGTTTTACGAATTCCTGACAGCTAGTTGTAAATAAGTTATAAATTATCCCTAAACGTTCGACTTGTTCTATCTTTTTGTAACATCTTATCCAAACCAATCTGATAAATAAAGAAAAGACAAAATTTAATCATTTAAACAAAATTAAACTTTAAAGAAGTTTTTTTTTAATAAACCAACGGTTTTAAAATACCTAACCATCAATTAACGTTTGGAACATAAATATAATTTTTTTTTAATTTTTTTTCCAAATGGTTTAAAACTGGTTTAAAAAAAAAAACCTTCAAAATAAGGTTTAAAGAACGGTCAGTAAAAACTCAAGCAATTGTGCAATGACGCTTTTTAAACTATTTTTGTTTTCCTTTTTAAACCAGGAGCTCACTGAGGTTATTTTATAATTAACCATTTTCGGTGATGAAGACTTATTTAGAAACTGTTTTTAACCTGAATTTAATTAATTTCTAACCACCTAGTTACACAAACAAGGCTACAATTAAGTTTACAATTACAACTTCTAACTGATATTTGGTGATTTTCGAACAACCACAAAAAAGTGGTTAATCATTTCGAAAACTATCTCAATTTCGAAAATTTGTACCTTTAATGTTTTTAAAATTCAATTTCTCCTTTTTTGTAACCTCAACATAACCAATTTCTAACCAAAACGGTGAATATAGAACAATAAGATAATTTATTAGCCATATTTCTAACTTCAAATCGATATTTCATGATTTCAGAAGAATTTTTTTGTGATTGCTTATTTCCCAAACTCTATCACAATTTTTACCTTAAATATTTCGAAAATTCAATTTTTTATTATGATTGTTTTGAAAACATACAAAAAAGCAAGGCAAATAAAATTTAAAACAAAGCAAATTTCGAGAGACCCCTTGTGTACCTATAGTAGGTGCAGCTCTTTACCGTAGAAGACCATCATATATAGAACCTAATATTAGTCTTCTTATTCAATAATCTATATGCACATATGTAGAATAAACGAACAATCAACCCCATACAGCTAGGATTATCCAGACCAAACAATGTTATTGCAATTGCATACCAAACATACACGCAGATACTACGCATTTACGACGGCGTGTGAATTCCTCATATTAGGTACCTATTCCTGCGGATCCACAATACCCATCATCTCATTCTATATTGGCTGTGGGCATTGTTTCATGTGTTTCATATCCTGTTCCCTTTCTATATGGACTTGTATGTGTATACCCAACATGCATGTTATGCATCGTCATTATTATCTTTGGCTTTAAATGAAAACGACGACGAGGACTATACAACGCACGACAACAACTAAACGCACGTATAGGAAATTGCATATTAACTGAATTTTCCTCAAACCCCAAAAATTGATTCGAAGGATATTTGCTAAATAGATTTACGGTAAAGGTAGTATAGTACCTACGTCATACATACATATCTCTACCTTTATTGAATGGTTGAAATAGGTCGTGGGTACTTATGCCTACACATTTATATATATTTTTGATTTGTGACTTATGATGTCTATACGAATGCGATTATGATCAGAATTATATCGAACAGAGCGAGGCATTGTGGATAGATATTGATTTTACACCGATAGATGTTCAATTCTGTGAATAGGTACATATGAGAAAAACAGGAGTCATTCTGAATACCAATTGGGTGTGACTTACCGCCATCTTGATTATGCATTTCGTGACGGTGAAATTTAACCATTACACTGGGTCTTTACAGATAAAGTTGATAAAGTTTGTGTCAAACCCGTAACAGAGTTGCTTTTGATTTTTTCGTTTTTTTTTTTTTTTTTAGATAAGGATTATAAAGTGCAGGAAAATAATCTCAAGGAAATTTGATCCATACATGGGAATTTAGCCAACTTAAAGTAGATGTTTTTCTCACTTTGAAAAAGAAACAAATTCACAAATTTGAAGTGATATACAAAATTCACATTTAAGTAAGAAAAACTTTATTTTTCTTAGAGAATTATTTTCTACTTATCAACTTATGAAAATTGATTACACTTAGGTAAATGAAAATAATTTTTCGCGAGAATTTCTTTTGGTCTGTTTTTGTACGTACCTAAAATCCATTTTGTGTCAAATACGTGACGTTACATTGTCATTCACTTCACAATTTCAAATTAAACATTTTGGATAGTTTATCACAGTTTTTTCACAATTCTGAATTAATATGCACGATTGGGTCGGACGAACTTGCTCGAAAATAAAAAAAAATAAACTTATTAAAGAATTTCTAAAATTGTTTACTCGGGTACCAAGGTATCATCAGCCCTAATATACACCACCTGAACTTTTTAAAAAATCGAAATTAGAGAACAAATTAAAAAAAAATTATTTTGTACTCAAACATTTTGAAGAAAAAAATTTGTGTATAATTTTTTAGTAAGTTAAAAAATCAATTCTGAAAAAATGTCAACAATATCGAATTTTCAAAAAAATATTTTTTTGAAAATGTTGTACTTTTTAGAAGCTCACTTGCATATAAAACTTAATTTAGCAGATAATTAGATAAAAACAATTGTTATGAACGCTACTGTTAATAATGGCTTAGTGTAAAATTTGTTTCTGCAAAATGGTAGAAATTTAATCAAAATCGTAGAAGCCGTTTAAAAAAAATACAAAAATAAGAGTTTTCTTAAAAGGTTTTGAAACAGTTGTAAATATTTGCTGTTAAAAATATTATTCAATTATGTTAAAAAACTGCTCTGTGCCAAGTTTAATAAAAATTGACAAAGTCGTTTTTCAAAATATTTAGTTTTAATTTTTTTTTTAAATCCAAAAAACAAAAATTTTTGGAAAATTTAATGGAATTTTTTTTTCCAAAAAAAATTAATCAAAATCAGTCGAACCGTTTAAAAAAATAAAATGCACGACTGGGTCGCACGAACTTACGCTTATGTGCGACCACACTGTGGTTGCATGTATGCATGGTACTCACGCTTTAGACTGAAAAATTGTTAAAAAATCAATATAATTGGAAAAAAAATTGATTGAATTGACCAACGCAATTTAAACCATCCGATTTCTAACACAATTTTCAATTTATGAGAAAAAATTTTTAAAAATCGTTGGAGCGGTTTTTTTATAAATAAATTTTTTATACATATAAATTTGAATATATTTTTTAAGAAAAAAAAATGTACGTCATTTTTTAGAACTTATTAATGCGGAGTTAAAAAAATTATTTTGAAAAAAAATTACCCACCCATTTTCGAAATATCGAATTATTAAATATTAATTTTGATTTTTTTTTTTTTTTTTATCCAAAATTTGGTTTTTTGAAAATTCTGATATGCAATATTATTTGATCTTATCAAAAGTTCATGTGTAAAAAATTTCATTAAAATTAATGACATAGTAGAAAACCAAAAAAAATAGTTCTATGACATATGTATATATACCATTTTTAGACGATGGATAATCTTTTCAATAATATTATAAATCGTACCGTTATTAGCTAGCATAAAAATTTGAATCAAAATCGTAGGAGTCGTTTTTGAGAGAAATGAGAATTTCCATACCGGTTTTCTAACATTTAGTATGGGAGGTACCATTATTTTTGGCTATAAGAATAATTTGTATTTAAAATCTGTTAGATAGTGTCAAAAAACTGCTGGATGTTAAGTTTAATAAAAATCAACAAAGTCGTTTTCGAATTATTAAATTCTCAAAAACAAAATGTCGAAACTTTTTTTAAAAATAAAAAAAAAAATTGAAAATTTTGGTAATAATTTCAAATTTTTTGAAAAATTCTCTATAAAAAAAACTAATCGAAAACCAAAAAATGGGAGGTACCATTTAAAACATTTTTCCGAAGTTTTTATGGATTTGGTAGCCTTTTCGTAAAAAAAAAAATTATTCGATTTTTTCTTTAAGTTGAGGTACATTTTTTACTTAAAAAAATTGTACGGCAGGTACTGTTATTTTTGGTCTTAAAAAAAATTAAAAAAACGTGTTGAAGGAGTGCCTCAAAAATGCTAAGTAACAATTTTCAAAAAAATCGATCCACCCATTTAGGCTACTGCCGAAAGGACAGACAGATAGAAAGAATTGCGAGAGCCACTTTTGATAAAAATCTGGAGTTCAATTTTTTCGTACGAATTTAAAACTAGCAAGAAAAGCTAAAATCAATAATTAAAAAAAAATAAACAAGTTTTGTTTCAAAATTATTTTTGTCTCATCTGAAAAGTGAATTTTGTATACTTTTGTTAATGAATATGCCAAACTTATTGTTTAAAAATTTCTTGTTACAACATCAAATTTACCATTAAAAAAAACTTAAATGAGACCTTATCTGGCACATTCAACAAAAATTGCTTCATTGATTTTTTTTATTGGATCAGATAAATAAGTTTTATTTACAATACCTACAACTTGTGAAGATTTTTTTTTTTTCAAAAAAGTTCTAGGTACATAGACTGGTGATAATTCTTTTCAAGCAAATACTACAATTTGTTGTTTTATTTTGTCTCTATTTCATCTGTTATTGCCATTCAAATTGTCTTGCAGCCGATTACTATTTTTTTTTTTATTTTTCAATTTTGTTAACAAAAAAAAAAAAATATATAGAACATCATTTCTACAGGCTACATAGGAACAGGATATAAAGAACAAAGTAAAAGAGAACGATTGGGTTTTTTGTTGTATATATATTTTATAGAGAAATAGATGAAACGTTAAGAGGAAGGATATGCACAAACAAAAACCGCTCCAAGGATTGGGTTACCCTATTAATGAAAAATACAAAAAAAAAAACAAAAGGAAAAAAGCAGATACAGTTAAAAAATCAAAAAACAAAACAAACAAAAAAACATAGAAATGAGACAAGCTGATCGGCCGTGTTAAGCGAAATAGTAGTAGATATTGTGATTTTGAGTTTAGTTGTGTTCTTTTTTTTATGCAATATTTCACTTTACTGTGCCTTGTTGGACTTGGAACATACATATACAATATACATGTGTATGTATCTATCTTCTGTTACTCTGATTATTGTTTTTTTTTTTCGTTTTTTTTTAGGGAGAGAGGAAACAGGAACAGTTACTTCAATTTTATATTATTCGAAATGGTTTAAGTCGTTTTTTTTTTTTTTTGTTGGGAACAAAAATGAACTTTTTTAGTAGCACACAGTGCCAGCAGGAAGAGACTATTTTTTGTAAGGACGAATGGTGTGGAGGCTGCTTTTGTAACTAGAACATGACAATGCTAGTTAGGAATTTGTTTTTTTTTTTTTTTTTTTTTTTTTTTTAGGTAGGAATTGTAAGTTTGAGTTTGTGTTCGTGTGTGTGTGAAGAGGTTAATTTTTAGGATAGGTCGTTGTGCCGGAAAAATTATTTTCGAGTGTTGCATCAAATAATATGTGTGTGTAGCTAAATGTTTTGTTGAGAAAAAGTCCTGTCAAACTAGGTTAATGGAGAATTAAATTTGTTTAGGAGAATAAAATGTTTTTTTTTGTGCTTAAAATATATTTTTGTTACGTCTACGTCATAGTGACTTGTGAAAGTTAAAAGTGTTATTTTTTGATGTTTTTTCGGCGAGGCGTGAGAATTAAAATACATACTAATAGATAGATAGGTAGATAGATGGATAGATAATATTTTCTGATAATTTTTTACTAAAAAGTCTATGAACGTACTTTTTGAATTCAGAGATTTGATAATTATTTTATTATTTATCAAAAAACATTTAACACTATTTTCTATTTTTTTTTTATGATTAGTTTCACATTTAATGTCTTTTCACAAAAAATGCATTTTTTTATTAGGCTATGACTATTTAAAGTGATACTTAAGAGCTGTATTAACTTGGCCCCAAAAAATTTCCGATTTTTTTTGATTTTTTTGTAAAAGATGACCAATTAAATTATCATTTTTAACCACCTTATTAACTTTTTTTGACCACACGAAGTATTTCGATAAATCTTAAAAAACGGACACTTTTCGGGGGCAAGTTAACACTTACTTAAATGATTAAAATAAAAGACAGAGTGATCATTTTTTCATTTATAAGTGGCCTAAATTCTATCAACGTTTTTCAATCAAGCTGAATTGATCTTTCTTGTGCATTTTATTCCCCGTAACTACCAACTATATTGGAACCTGAAAGTATGTAAAAAAAAAAAATAATCTTTCTGAAAATACGAGCTTATCAGTTCACCGTTTTTGTCATTCTGTGAATACTAAAAATTTAAAAGCAATAAAATTGTGTTTATAAAACTATCCGTCGTCTATTTTCTTTTTGTTTTTTTTTTTTTTGTAATAAAGGTTTTTTTTTTTTAATCATGGAAACACTGTTTCTGTAGTGGCATAGTTAATTTGACAGCTAACAGTTGTTTTGTGGTGAATTTGTTATATCATTTCACCATGAATAGAAAAAGAGGCTGGGTGCGACCCACACTGGTAACTTCCCGTTTGTGCCCTTGGAAACTGGAAACTTGATATTATTTTGATATGTATAAAGAAATTCCTAATTCCAAATCTAAAAAGACCTTATCAAATGTTCAATATGCGATCAAGTGAAAACCAAAGTTGGGGCGAATTATATTTTTCGAATATTTTAGTTGTATTTTTGGCAGATGTTTTTGCTTTAAAAAAAAACTGTAAATTGAATTTTTTTACAAATGCCATCTATTCTTAGTTACAGCATTGTTTTGTAAAATAAAATTATTCCGGAGCCGATAGCTTTGTTTGTTTTCGAGATATTCAAGTCGAAAAACTTTTTTTTATTTTATTTAGTGGTTTTATTTTGAAAATTTGTTGATTTAAAAAAAAAACAACTGTCAATTGAATAATTTTACAAACCTTATCTGTTATTTACTATGTCTAGAAATATGTAAATTAGTCCGGCTTAGTGTTTGTTTTCAAAATATTAAAGCTGAAAACCTTTTTCCAACGATTTTTAGTATTTTCTTGTAGTTTTTTACCCTAAAAAAAACCCTCAATTGAATTTTTTTTTAAATCCATAACAGTGATCAAATAATGGCATCGTTAGGACCGAAAAACGTTTTTCAGAAAATTTTAGTTTTTTTATAAAAAAAAAAACTGACCGTTGATCAAATTCGACTTCTAAGTTCTAATTTTCTAAGTTTCGCTATATTTGGGTGCCCAAAATACCAAAATTATTTTTTCGCAAAAAGTTATCTTTTTAATAAGGCCAATAGCATGACTAAATAACTAAATCATTTGTTTTATTTAATTTTAAAATTGTATGTACTTATTAAAAAAACACACCCTATTTTTGTCTGTATGTATTTTTAATTACTTAATTTTTTTGTTGTTGCTGAGTGAATAGGAGAAACGTACCTCTTAATCGGATTATGCGACAAATTGGTAAGAAAACATTGCTAATGTACGATTGTAAAATATATGTAGGTACATTATGTTAGGATACACATTTAGGCATGTATGTGCATATTTGTTAAATAACGAAAATGAAAACCCAGGATATAAAAATGAATTATTTTCCAAGGTGATTAGCAACCTTTTTGCATGAAAAAAAAAATAAGGACTTTAATTTTTTAGAATGTAAGATTTTGTTTAATTTTTAAAGTTACAGTTCAAAAATCTTAAGAATGTGCCATGAGGTTACTTTTATCTTTAGAGGAATATATTTGCTATGAAAATTATTTGGAGGTTTACGAAAAATTCCAGAAAAATTTTTTTTTTTTTAAATTTAAAATCTCCTGTATTCAATTGTTGATTGTCTCATAGGGGATTACTCATCAGGAGAGGGTCTAGGGCAGTGTTTCCCAACGTGGGGCCCACGCTCCATAGGGGGGCAATTCGATTTTATAGGAGGCAATTTAAAATTATGCTACATTACACTTCTTTCCGAAAAATATATGCTTTTGTGTCCACCCTTGGAGATATATATTTCTGAACGCATCCAGGATCTGTCATTTATCAAATGCTGCTTGAGTGCCATAAAAAAATCGCCCGGAGGGAATTGCACGAACAAAAAAACGACCATGGGGATTAACGACACCATCACCGAAACAAAATGGAGTTTTTATACAAACTATCGATAACAAGTATATAATTCACAGTTAACACAGTAACAGTTTTTCTGTGTGCTTAATTTAAGTCGGAAGAATTCCCCCTGGGCTTGCAAAAAAACACGCCTAAAAGCAAATCTCAAAATAATTTATTCATTGTTAAAATTAAAATATTTCATATTTAATTAACATTAAATTGAATTAAAACAACATCGGAAAACTGACAAATCAACACGCTTCTTGCTTTAATTTTGCAGACATTCTCAACTACCTTTAAAGGTAAAAATTATTGGTTATATTAAAATAATAATAAAGTTGAATATTTAAAATGTTAATTAATGGTTAATTTTATCCAAATTGAATAATCAAGTCGCAGTGGCATTCAAGTTAAGTTAGATTTTTTTTTTGTGCCGTCTTTTATCTAAAAAAGACATTCAAGAAGCTATCACCACGTATTTTTCATTTACAGTGGGTTGCCAAATTAATAGGGACAGTCATGGATTTTAAGAAAATTGTATGTTTCCTTATTAAATTAATGCTTAATAATTAATAATTTATGTAATTGATAAATAGATTTTTTATTAAGATTAGTTATTATTACATCAAAATAAGTTGTTAAATAATATTTTTTTAAATTAGAGTGTGTAAATTGAGAGTGTGAAGTATCTGAATGACCAAAACAACCAATTTTATGCTGGCCAAGCGATTCCCCTGGCATGAACCCCATTGAAGAAGTTATTACAACC
Source organism: Epistrophe eligans (assembly GCA_951394125.1). NCBI lineage: Eukaryota > Metazoa > Arthropoda > Insecta > Diptera > Syrphidae > Epistrophe > Epistrophe eligans. Next base: position 107,638,962 of record OX596028.1, read on the forward strand.
AAAGTAAATTATAGACAAAATAGTCTGGCACCACTGCCCTGCAATTATAGAGTGCGGTAAAAAGTGTATTGATAGCATGCCGAGACATATTCAAGTAGAAAACGTTAAAAAATATTTTTTTTTTTTTTTAAGTTTATTTTGATTAAGAGCTAGTTTTAAATATTATTAGTTTAAAAAATACTATTTAACAACATATTTTGATGTAATAATAACTAATCTTAATAAAAAAATACATATTTATCAATGTACACATAAGATTATTAATTTAATACGGAAACATACAATTCACTTAAAATCCATAACTGTCCCTATTAATTTGGCAACCCACTGTAAGTTTAAAAAAAATAATTAGCAATTAAAAAAAATCTTATTTTTCTCAAAAACAAAAATCATTAATTGATGGAATGATGGTATTTCTCAAAGAACTATTTATTTTGGTTTTCGATTATTTCATTAGCTGTTCAACCGATTTCAATTAATTTCTTGTATGCAAAAAATTGGATTTAAAAAAATTGAACTTAAAACAAAATTGCTTTAAAAAAAAAACACAAAGCATTAAAAAAAAGTATTTAAAAAAAATACATATCTAGATTTTAAAAAAATTAATGTTTAAAAAAATTGGATTTAAAAAAAATAGATTTAAAAAAAAAAAACAAAGAATTTAAAAAAAAAATTTGATATAAAAAAACATAGAATTTAAAAAAAAAATTGATTAAAAAAATTGGATTTAAAAAAAAAAAAAATGGAAAATAAAATTGGATTTAAAAAAAATATGGATTAAAAAAATGGATTAAAAAAAAAAATAGATTTAAAAAATTGTTTAAAAAATTGGATTTAAAAAAAATTAAATTAAAATAAATTTCAAAATAATTCTTTTTGAAAATTCCAAATTTTAAAAACGGGTAGCTGATTTTTTTTCAAAATTAATTTTTTAACTCCGCATTATAAATACTAAAAAATAGGATGTAAGTCTAATTATACTGACTTACAAAAATCTGTACCCCCTTAAAGCTTGCACAGAGTTTCTGTTGTTTGCATCTAAATCTCAAAATCGTCTAAAAGCTACAAAACCTGGAGCTGTCCCTTACATCTTGCTTTCAATAGGAAATGGTAATTTAATTATTATGCCCTCGGTTGTATGCAGTTTGGCAGAATTGTTATGATAGAGTGTATTGAATTTTGCAACAAGAATTTTTTTTATTTTACAAAGAATTGCAAACAATAATTTTTTTTCCAGAGGAAAACATTTCGATCCAGTATCATCAAAGTTGATACAGCCACCACTGTTTACAAAAAAAAAAAAAAAAAAAAAACAATATATATATGTATATAAAACATATAAACCTTTTACTGTCAATTTTTGTTGAACAGAGTATAAATGTTTTTTATGTCTGAGGTACCTACATATTTAATCCAGGTCTTTTCTTATTTAAACCATTTTTTGTAAATAGTTTGACCCTTTGATTGCGGTCAAGCTTATTATTAAAATTTAGTTCTTTCTCTTAATATTACACAAACAAAAAAAAAAAAAACAGCATTCAATAGAAATAAATCCCTTTTTTTAAATCCTCAAATCTCATCAACTTTTCCTATATCTTTGAAAATGATAATCCTCAAGCCTTTTAAAATATACCAAAAACACACACAAATACACACAGATAAAGATATCTATATAAAAATATATTTAATCCCACTTAAAGCATAAAATCCTTTTTTCAAATGAAAAATAACAATTACAACAACAAAAACAACAAAAAAGAAAATAAACAACAAAAAAACAAAATTAAACATCACAATGGGATTACACTAACGTAATTGAAACGAAAATACGATGCAACCTCAAAAGGATTCATTAATTAAATTAATTAAAGATTCCTGAGCATCCTGTTTGTTGTTGTATTGCTTGCTGTAGGTAGAATATATTTGTGTATATATGTGTGTGTGTGGGTAGTTTTCCCCTGGATGAATCATCCTTTTCTTTGCTTTCTTCTCCTATATCCCTCTGTGAGGTTCGGTGGCTGGCTGTTTTGATGCCTTTGTAGGAGATATCCTTTAACCATCCTACCTAACCTATTCAATTGAATAAACGCATTTAGGGTTGATTGCAGCCGCAGGATATTTTATTGTCGGATAAGCTTTAAGTCACTTCCTTGTGAGTCATCTTCTTTCCTCCTTTAGAGCGGAATCTCAAACGATTTATTTTTTGTAATAAAAAAAAAACTATAAAAAACCTAACTCGTTACATTAAATATGAAAATACACAAACAACAACAAAATCTAACAAAAAAAAAGACATTCTTCTGCAACAACAAGGCATCAAACTTTTTGTCCTTTTTTTTTTTTTTTTTTTTTATTTTTAATGTGGACTTTATGTGTCTGTGCAACCAAAGTGATTGCGTTTTTAAGTTCTGTTTAAGCAAAACGATTCCCAGCACGCAATTCCGTAGCCCATATCCTTTCATGTGACATGATTTTAAGGAGGACTATATTATAATGTATAGAGTCTCTCTAAGTGGGGAGAACGGGAACAAACGAAGATGTGTGAGGGGAATGCGCATACATTTTACCTTTATGGACATAGGGCCTAAAGCCTTTCACATAATAAGTTGTTGTATTTTCACTTAATGGCGTTTTGCTTTTATCATTAATCACATTCCGTGTGTCCTGGATAAAAAAAAAAACAGAATATACATAAAAGCCCGACCGTTTCAATAGTTATAACGGCCTTAAGGACGATTGATGGGCTGTGGATGTGAAGTTGGTTTGGGGGAGCTAAGGTGGTTGCGGTGGCCATATCTATATAAATAAATGAAGGCAGAAGAAAATGGAAGAAGGAAAGAGTTAAGGTTTTTAGATGAATATTTGGACCGTGTCGTCGTTGTGTCGTTTGCCGTGTGAATGGTAATGGTGGTAATTTTCATGTTTGGTCGAATATAGAAAGGTATTTTTGTTTTTGTTCTTTTCTTTCTCATTCATTTATGATTTTTATATGAAATTGTCCTATATTTTGTTTTTGGTGATTTTATGTCATTGTACGGAGTTTATTATTTTTTGTTGTTGTTTTCATATTTTAAACCCTTTTTATTTCAACTTTTTTTTCTGTTCAAAGGAAAAACAACACACGGAATCGGTTGTAATATTTATTCAAATGAGGATAAACTATAATAATAGTGTAATGAATTTAATTGATAAGTCTCTATTTTCTGTAAGATTAATTTCAACTATGACTGCGATATAAGCAGGTACCTAATAATTAAATATAATTTGGGGATATTTTTTAAGCATTCATAATTTATTAAGTAAAACTCATTTAATTTGATTTTTACTTTGCGATGGAAATAATTTTATTGCGTGTTTGAATGTTTAATAATGAGAGACGACCGGTGTGATTTTGAACTTGATTTTTAAACTTAAGAAGCAAATAGGTACGTCATAAGAAAGCATCGCAATTAATAAATGAACATTTTGAGACTGCCCCCTATTTTTTGCTGTCATGAGAGCAAACAAAAAAATAAATAAAATGCACGACTGGGTTGCAAGAACTTGTTCTTAAGTTCAATCACGCACTGTGATTTTAAAGTCTGAATATGTAGTTAAGATCCATTCATCTGATTTTAGAAGAAATAAGTTTGTTATGGGAGCCTATATTTTATGCCGCCTGCCAAAAATGTAGTTCAGTTTAAGATAGTATTATGTGAGTACATAAAAGAATTGAAAAATTGTTAAAAAATCAATATAATTAGAAATCAATTGATTAAACAACTTCACTGGGACGAAACGCCAAAATATTTGTGGACTAAAGGCCGTTAAAAGCTATTTTGAACTTCTGATATTTTTTTGACACCAACGCGATGAACATCATTTGATTTTTTAAACAAATCTCAATTTATTAGACAAAAATTTTAAAAATCGTTGGAGCGGTTTTTTATTGAATTAATTCTTTGATTATATAAAACTTTGAATAAATTTATAATAAAAAAAATTGATACGCTATTTTTCATTATTTATGAATGCGAAATTTATTGTGAAAAAAATTATCTAGGTACCTACATATATTCGAAATATCGAATTTTCAATAAATAATTTTTAAATCCAAAATTAGTTTTTTTTTTTAATTATGATATGAATATTATTTAAATTTATTAGAAGCTCTTTTGTAAAAAAATATCATTAAAATCGGTTTAACAGATAATGAGAAAACCAACAAAAATATGCTATGAATTATACTATTTTTAATCGATAAATAATTTTGTTTTTCAATTGTAGTAGATCGTACTAATATTAGCTCACGTAAAAATTTTAATCAGGAGCGGTTTTTAAAAAAAAATGAGATTTTCCTTGCCGATTTTTTAAACACTTGTATTGGAGGTACCGTTAGTTTTGGTCATAAGAATAATTTTTATTTCAAATCTGCTAGATAGTGTTAAAAAGCTGCTAAATGCCAAGTTTTATAAAAATCGATCGAGTTGTTTTCGAAAGATTATGTTCTAAAAAAAAATGTAAAACTTTTTTTAAAAGTCACAAAAAAAAAAATTAAAACTTTTTTTAAAAATAAAAAAAAATGAAAACTTTGATATATATTAAAATTTTTTTTTTTAATAAAATTTTCTATAAAAAAAATTGATCAAAATCAGTTGAGCCGTTTTTAGGAATATCGAAAATCAAAAAAGAATGGCCCCTTGGGAGTTACCATTTACCAATAACCATTTTTCATAATTTTTTTTTTAATGATAGTCTTTTTGTAAAAAAAAAAGACTGGAACCGAATTACCGCTTCCGTGAACGTGTGAGTGAGTGCCATCAGTGATCGAATGAACAAGTAAACACTTTGGGATGATGGTACTAGATTGCTCGATAACGTAAGCGGTAATGCTAATGCCAAACTCAAATTATTCAGTCGCGTACGACTCGAAAACTGATAAGATAATTCAGCCCCTGATTTTCTTTTTTTAAGTTGTCGGCTTGTTTTTGAGAAAAATAAGGATTTTCATAATTTGGTAAAAAAATGTATACGACAGGTACCGTTATTTTTTGTCTTTAGAAAAAATGAAAAAAACGTGCGGGAGGAATGCCTAAAAACCTAATTTTAATTTTTTGATAAACCGAGATTTAGAATTAAAAACTTTGTCAAGAAATTGGTCGTTAGAAAAATAAATTTCTTAATTTAAAAAATGTATTACAAACATTTTTTTTTTGTTAAACTTTGCTTTCGATTTCAATTTCTCTAGCAAAATTTTCATAGAAAAAGACAGTCCTGATAAATCCAATAATCTAATCACCAAAACATTTCAACCACCTCTATGATAATTTAAAAAAAATATTTATTAGAATTATTTCATAACTGTAAACTTTCCGAGAAAATTCTTGATCTGACATCCAGATTCAGTAACCATCGAAAACAGTGAGAACAATTTTATTGAAAATTATTATTTTGAAGAATTTTATATTTTTAAATCATTGAAGTGTTAGTTGGAAAATTTCGGCAGTCAAAAATTGTCAAAATTCTATTAAATCTCGATAAAAAAATATATCAAAACAATAGCTAATCTTTAAGGAATTTTATTCATTTCAGAGTGGAAATTTTAGAAAATATTTTAAGACATGTCAGAATTTAATTTGAATTTTTTACAACAAAACTAAGGCACAATAGACACGTTTAGGAAAATGATGTAATTAACAGATATTTCGATCTGTCAAAAAATCTAAATTTATTTTTCCTCAGTAATTTAAAAGTAAAACTGAGAAATTTCAGTTAGAAAGCCTATTGAAAAAATAAAAAAATACCTAAATATGCTACAATATTTGGAGTTAACAAACGTATTTGTGGTTTTAATATTTTAGTAAATTAATAGAAATTAAAATAGTTAGTTTATTTTTTTGAGTCTGTTTTGAAAAATGATACTTATTTGTTGAGTTGGTCGTTTTTTTTTTTTCCTCTACAATTTGAAGCTGTAACTGCAGCAAAAAATGTATGGTGTATGCTACAGCTACACACTATTTTCTTCAAGAAACATGATTGTCAAAATTTCTGTGGGATGGTATAACCATCTACCTAAGAATTCGTTTAGATTATTGTCAATATTTTTAAAAGCGGATGTTAATCCTTGAAATATTATGCTCACTTCCTGACAATGACAATTTTGAAGCAATTCACTATAAATGGTATAATCTTAATGTCTAAGCTTAGAGCCAATAATAGCCTTTCCTCCATAAAGACCAAATTATTCTTTGAAGCTATAATATAAGCTTTAACTAATATTAAATCTTAAATTCCTTTCACGTTTATGTTTTTATGCTCAAAGGCAACACATTATCTTTATCCTTTAAAAAAAAATTATATTCATCATAATTTCCTATATATTCGGTTAAAGGAGATAAGGAAAGAAAAGGGGAAGAGAAGTGGTGATGAGAGGAGAAGAGGAGAAGGCGTGTGGTGATAATAATACTTCCTCATCAAAATATGCCTTAGCCAAGAATTATAATCCTTGACTCAATCAACCCCGTGCTGGTCGCATCAAAACCCAATGACCTATAATATCACATCCCAATTCAACCCTAATTTCAAATGCATAACCATAACCAAAAATATCTATCTACCTATACAACCTCAAGTAGATATATAGGCTTTCACTTTAATATCAAAGCAAAGGCATCCTAATGAGCATCATTTTGTTTGGTTGTTCATTTTCCGGATCTGCTTAAACATGGCTCCTGGCATTCAAATACATACATACGTATATACCTACATCTATATACTTTCACTACTTGTGTTCTATGCTCAAAACCAAAAAAAACCCTCCTCACTTCTCTTATTCCTCTTTTGAAGTCATTAAGAAGCGTTAAAATAATAGGCCTGCCATTATAATATACAGCGAACAAGACAACCTTACCTTAGAAAAAAAAGAAGAAGAAATATAAAAGAAAAAAAAAAACAGAAATATTGTGGGTGGGTCTCAGCCTGGTTCTAGATTTCGGTTTATACAATAAGGTTTGCTTGATTTAAGACACATATTTAATCAAAATAAAATTAAATAAAAAATAATATTTAAATTGTTAAAAGGGTGTGTTTAGGACTTTAAACAATTATTTCTTAAGAAAAATATTTATTATAGTTTTGAAAGCAATTTTTAGAAGATAATTCAAAGCCAAATTAAAATAGTAAAAAATTTAAAATCATTCAAATTTAATTTTTTTTAACAAATCAACAACTTTTTCTTCGGTTCATTTGACATTTTTTTGTTTGATTTTCGTTTGGTGTGATTTGACTTAATTCCAAAAAGAAATTCGATCAAAATCGGTGTAGATTTTATGAATAAAATGAAAGGCTAAAAATTCCATTTTTTTTTAAATCTCTTGCTCAGAAATTTTATCAAAAACTAAGAAGCGATTTTTTTAGATAAAAACATATTTAAGTTTGTACTATTCTTTGGACTGTACTGTATTTTCATAGAAATTAAAACATATATTTAAAATTTAGAATAAACCTTTATGTATCTATAATCAAGTGAACCGCATTGTATGAATTTGTATTTCTATCTATTTTGTATGTTCACCGGCCGCTCTGCGGCTGGTCCTATCTTTCACTTTTTTTTTTTTTACTTCCCCGTTACCGCAGTGTTAATTTCCATTTTTATTAAAAACAATTTCACCTCTAATGCGTGTAGCATTCCTCGCGAATTCAAGAAAATTTCCAAAAAAAAAAACGGATCCTTAGAGAGAAAAAAAAGGACCCAAAAGGAGAACTTGGTAAAACGTACAAATAATAAAACTTAATGCATTTTTATTGTCTACTTATGTTTTTGCTTACCACCTCGGGAATGCCGGCGGAAGGACATAAGCAAGGGACTCCTTCAATTCGTAGAGTTGGCAGATCAGATCAGCTTGGTTGATAGAGGATTAACGGTTGGTTGGTTGGTTGGTTGGATGGTCGGGAGAGAAGAAGATGAATTTCTCGGAATAGAGAAGAGAGGAGAGGGAGGTGACGTGATGTGATGTGACGAAAGAGAAGAAACACTAAACCACCCTACTGATGGTGGTCCTTGAGGTGGTGGCGAAAATCATCCAAAGTGACATATCCTCAGGATCCTCTTGCACACATTTAAAAGGAAATCTCAACCTCGCCGTGTCGCGTCGTTGGCATCGTCATCGTCATCATCATCGTCGACAGTCGCGTCCTTAGACCCTCGAAGCTAAAGCTCTATGTATATGATGATGATTTGGTTTGCTTGCTGAATTCAGTCTTTCTATATAACAGATATTCATACTATAAATATATGGTTACAAGCACTGACGTGAAAAATTCCACTATACGCTTATAGCTGGCAGATGTCTGTTTTGTAGCCCCAAAGGGGCATTGATAAAAACATACATAGATAATAACAAAGCTCATGAGCTGCTGCATATATCAGTACGTACATATAGATTCAAACGCATACTATAGTACGAAAGAGATGATGATACTTTGGTATAAAATCCAGGATGGAATTGGAAATTCAATTTGAACAAAACAAAAAGGAAACAAAATCAAGAAATCACAGTTAAGAAGGATTTTCTTTTGTATTTCCTTTTTTTTTTTTATTTTTTTTTTTTTTTTTGGGTTCTCTGTCGCTTTTGGAAAACTAAAGTTGTAGTGCTCTTTTGATTTTGTGTTTTATTTTTTTGTGTTTTTGTGAAACACGTGTTATGTTCACACGGCTATCGGGTGGATAGATATTGTGTTCTGTCAAGCGGAGGTTTAATTTGGTTTCACAAAAATAAAGTCATTTCTTTTAATGAAATTAAACACAAAATAGTTTGTGTGTCCAGTTTTTTCTATTTAATTATTTATTTAAGATAAGTCTCTTTTATTAAGGGTTTTGTAACTATAATCATCGAGTTCAAGGGTGGGTATCAGATATTTTGTGTTATTTAAGGTTAAAATTAATTCATAGATGGCAGAATTATTTTTAAAATTTCATAAATTTCTTATCTTTCATATGAAGACAAAAAGTTTACACAGATGTCCCCAGATAATTTCAAAAACCAAAGCTTCGATCAATGTGTACTAAATTTTATAATTTTCTTTATTTTAAAGAGAAGGTGCATTTCTTTTAATGTGAAAATTCTTTAATGGCGGTAGAGAGTAATTAAGTTTATAGAGAAAATGAAACGAAAATTTGAATTCATTTAAAATGTTTTTAAATTAAATTAATTTGCTATTCAAATGAATTCTTTTTAAATAGGAGTAAAATATACAAATATCAAAGTTATTTTAAACATCCGCACACAATAAATAAAATTTTCATATCCATTCCATTTTAAGAACATGTGTGAAAAAAGTCAAAATTACCCAAAAAGTATATTTATTCTTTCATTTTATTTGTTTATAGAAAAAATATAATTTCTATGGTTTTGGAGTTTAAAATGAATTTCTTTGTTTGCAAAATTTAAATTTACATATTCAGTTAAGCCATATAAGCCTGGAAATATACAGTTAAAACTCAAAATTTCAAAAATCATCAAAACTTAATTTTTGTTAAGTATAGACAAATTGTTTGGTTAAAAAGATTTATTGCAATCGTAAATAAAAAATTAGTATCAGTAGCCCGTGTCTTAATGGTTAGTGCGTAGGACTGTCGAACCGAAGGTCTTGGGTTCTATTCCCAGCCTTTACCAGCTAAAAAAAAAAAAAACACAGAAATGTTTTTCACAGCCGCTTGGGAGGAATTAACAAATCTTTCAAGAGTTGGTATCTCTTGTCATGAAAATAGTGCTTCTCACTTAAGCCGTTCGGATTCGGTAGGAAATTGTGGAACTCCTCCATTCCTGCCAATAACACGCACACAGGAATGGTTAAAAGTTATAAACTACTAAGCTCTAGTTTTATAAGAGCTGTCACGCCACCCACTTTATTTTTTTTTTACAATTTATTTTTTATATAAGAAATTAATTAATAAAAAAGGCTTTAGCTTGTACATGTAAATGCACAGATGTACCAGACAAAAAAACACAGACTGGGAATAGAGGAAGGTAAAGGAGTATATTTGAAAGCACAAATCAGACAAAAACTTGTTTGATTTCGAGAAAATATGGCTCATACCATTTTTAAAGTGGACTTTATTTTAAAGAATATTTTAAAAGAATGTGAAAACCTCATAAGTTAGGTAGTACTAGAAAATAGATATTTAGATATTTTTCTTAGATTTTCTTTTGATTAATTTGGAAAAAAAACCATCTACTCATTTTCGAAACACCGAATTTTCAAAAAAATAAATTTTATAATTTTTTTTTTAAAATCCAAAATTGTTTTTTTTTTTTTTTTTGGAAAATTTTGATATATGCAATATTATTCAAACTTATTAGGAGCTCTTGCGTAAAAAATTTCATTAAATCAGTGCAACAGATAATGAGATAGTCGAAAATCATCAAAATAGACCCTATAGGTCTTACTGGCATATATATGTATGTTTGTGTTAGTTTTTAGTTCTATGAGATATATTTGTTTGCCAATAGTATGGTAGATCGTACTGTAAAAATTTAGAAGCTTTTTTTTTTTTAATTTAAACAAAAATTTGGTTACAATACTTTTAAAACTTTTTGAAAGTTTGTTTTACAAAAAAAAAATGGTCAACATCAGTTAAACCGTTTTTGACAAAATCGAAAATAAAAAAAAAAATTCTATGGGAGGTACCATTTATACCTAACCATTTTTCGGATTTTTTTTTTAATGGTCTTTTTGTAAAAAAAAATACTGAATTAAAAAAAAAAAATAGTGGGCAGATTTTTGAAAAAAATAAGATTTTTATAATTTGGTAAAAAAAAATTGTACGGCAGGTACCGTTAGTTTTGGTCTTAAAAAAATATGAAAAAAACGTATGGGGGGGATTGTCCAAAAACAAATGTTCCAACAGCACTCACTATTCGTGCTGTGGTAGCCAAATTTGACCAATATGGACACGTTAGAGATGTGAAGCTTTCGAGCAGGCCTCGTTTTGGACGATCGATCGAAAACATCCAGGTCGTTAGGGAAAATGTTTGCAACCGATCCTGAAACATCGACACGACGCACGACGACGACGTTCAACAGATTTAGGCATACCGAGTAGCACGATTCATCAGATTTTGAGGAAAGATCTGCACCTATACCCTTACAAGATCCAGTTGGTCCAACAACTCAATCCTCAAAAGCGTCTAGAGCTGCTGTGTAGCCCAAACAGTGCCTTTTTTGAAAAGAGGTGCATTTTCATCTCGGAGGCTACGTTAACAAACAAAATTGCCGCATCTGGGGTTCGGGAAACCATTATTGTCGAGAAGCCCATGCATCCACAGAAAGTGACAGTTTGGTGCGGATTGTGGAGTGGTGGCATCATTGGACCATGAGGCTGGGAAGAACGTTTCGGTCAACGGTGAGCGTTACAGAGCCATGTCAACCGACTTTTTTTTACTGAAATTGAAGACATGGATTTAAACGACCTATGGTTCATGCATGATGGCGCGCCATGCAACAGAGTTCATGCCACAATCGATCTTTTGCGCACCAAATTCCCAAATCGTGCTATCAGCCATCTTGGCGATGTCAATTGGCCGCCTTGGAGCTGCGATATGACCTCTTTGGACTTTTTTTTGTGGAGAACCGTGAAGGACCGATGTTATGCCAACAATCTTGAAACGATTCAAGCACTTAAGCCCAATATCATCCAAGCAATCCGTGAGCCCGAAACCAATTACAAGGTCTGGGATAATTAAAGTGACAGAATGCGTTACTGCGAAGCCAGCCGAGGTAGCCACTTGAACGACGTTGTGTTCCATAATTAATGGGAATGTTTTCTCTTACTAATACAGCCATAAAACATGGAAAAAATTTAATTTTGTTCATTTTATTGCATTTTTAAAAAGAAACTTGTATTTGGCCCACCCTGTATATGCCTACTAGAATTTTTACAAAAAAAGGCTTTAGATTTAATTTCCACAGTGATTCAATTTATGTCAAATGATCAAGGTTACCCTTTTTTGTTTAAGAATTAAATTGTTTATGTAGCAGCCGGTCCGTTCAAACACGTCCGTCTCGCTGGACGATTGTTCTACGACTGACTAGAATATTGGAATTTTTTAAGGTCTCTAACTATACCAATGCTAAATCTTTATGAACAGTTTACGTAAACAAGTTTTTCCCAAGAACAATACTCTTTGTCTAGCTTTCAATTCTAACTCTTTTGTTTCTTATAATTCAAAAAGTTTTTTTTTGTATGAGCAACTAACATTCCAGGAATTATTAACAAATTTAAAAGGACTATTTCTTTCTGTAAAACAACTTCAAAAACCCAATCAGATGATAGCTAGCCTTGAAAATCCCATAAATATTCCTACAAGCAGTATATTTGTGCACTCAAGTAATTTTTATTTCATTCAACCTTTCTTATTTAATTTTATACTTTTGTTTATGAATCAGCTTTTGTTCTTGCTTTTTCAATTTAACTATGGTAGATAGATAGGTATGTATACATTGAATTGCATTTTGCATTATGAAACATGATAAAAAGGAATTAAATTTATCTTTCAAAAATTATTTAAAAAAAAAAACAGAAATAAAAATTAAAAAAAAAAAAAATAAAATCCCATCGAAAAATTCAAGAGATCTCATCATAACCTACAACTGTCGACAATTTTGTATGAAAAGTTTAACTGATTTCTTACTTCCCCAATACCCAGTCTCTTAGCAGCTCCACCACTACACGCCTCCTCCATCCACATCCGTGCCACAAACTTGCTTTTGTTTTCTGGAGCTTTACCTTGGAATTTATAGTGCAGGCTCCATTGTTTTATTTCCGTTGGTTTGTTGTTTTTTTTTTTTAATTTTTTGTTCTACATCGTTTTTTTTTTTTTTTTGTATTTTTTAACTCAGCGCGTTTTGTGTTAATGAATTTAATGAAAATGAAAGTTATCTTCATCATCCTGTTTCTCCTCTCCCTTTCCTACTTTTAACTATTACTCGTAGGTATACCTATACTCTTCCATTCTGTGTGCATATTAAATTGAGGACATACAAAGTAATGAATCCTTTTCTTTTTCACAGCCCAACAGCGATATCATTTCATTTTCACCCCTGAGGGTGACTTTGGGGAAATAGGAGAATTTTCATTTTATATTTCGCTGTTCAAAAATAAAAAAAAGACAACAACAAAAAAAAAGAAGTAGGCAAACTGACAAAATGAGAGCAGCACAGTGACACGTTTTACTAATATCCATCAATACTCATGACGTCTTCTTGCAGTGTTAACGAAAGACAAAAAAAAGGACGAAAAATATATGTCAAAACTTTTCTACCTCCTTCTAAAAAAAAAAAAAAAAACAAAGAAAAAATTAAACAAGAATATATGACCAAAAACCTACATCAATCTCAAGACATCAGGAGAGCAGCACAAGAAAACAATTTTTTTTTTACTTTTTCTATAGTCTACGAAGTAACATCGTAGCGACTCAGTTTGGGGAGGAGTGAAATTATACTGAACACAGTTAAAATCCCAAAAAATAAACAATTTAAATGAAAATGGAATGATTAATAAGATCCCAAAAAAAGATAAGAGGAATTTTTCAACTTAAAGCTCCACAGATTGTGTTTTGAAACAAAATTAGGTAACACCTTCTCCTCACTATTTAAGGTTTTTTTATTTTGCAATTGCACACTGGGTAATATATGGAGCGAAACAAATTGTGGAATGCATTATTTTGGTCATTTCCAAGATGAGGTGAATGCTAAATAGGTTTTCCAACTTGGTTAAAAATCCGAGTCTACAAAATTTCCTTGCAAATTTGGAAGAATTAAAAAAAAAATTTAAAGCGAAAAAGTTGTGGAACATATTAATTTCGCTTCCATGGAAATCTTTCATCGTCTAAAAAATTTTTTGAGTAAAAATCAAGTTTCTACAATACTTTAGTCTTTTTTCCTTGCAAATGTGTGTTTTTAAATTAAAAATATAATAAGTGAAAAGGATTGTGGAACGTATTACTTAAGCATTCCACAAAAATTCTTTACCGTCTGATTAACAGTTTTAATTGAAATCTTGTTTCCCAAGCTATTTAAACTTATACCCTTGCAAAATCACGCTGGGAATTAAAAAAACAAAGTGAAAAAACTGTGGAACGTATGTAATTTTCCTAATTTAAGGAAGTTAAATGCTATAAATTTTATAGTATGGCTTTCAATTTATTTAAAAATGAAGTTTCCACGCTATTTAGGCCTTTTTACGCTAGGAATTAAAAACTTGAAAACGAAAAATAATGTGGAACGTAATATTTTAGATTTTGTGAAATGTTAGCATCGTTTAATTAACTGTTCGAGTAAAAATGAAGTTTCCACCTACCTACTTAAACCTTTCCCCTGTAAATGCATGTTTGGCAATTAGAAATATGAGGCGAAAAAAATTTTTGAACGTATTATTTTTACATTCCACAAAAAGCTATGTTGATCTGATTGAAAGCTTGAGTAAAATTCATGTCCAATTCAATTTTTTTTGGCTTAGAACTTTTTTAATTTTAATTATTTGTATTTGAAATACCTGCTTAAAATTAAAAAAGTTCTAAGACAAAAAAAAATTGTGGAATCTATTAATTCGTTTCTATGTATTTCAAGAAAAGTGAGTTGTAAATTTTAGTGTGACTAATATTTGATTTGAAATTAAGTTTCTACGCTTTTTAAGCTTTTGTCATGTAAATGAACTTTAAGAATCTAAAATATGAAGCGAAAAAAATTGTGGAACGCATTATTTTTTTATTCTACGAAGAGCTGTTACCGACTGATCGAAACTTCAAGAAGAAATGAAGTTTTTGAAGCTATATTCAGACTATTCTACTTTAAATACCACGCTAGGAATTTAAAAATATTAAGCGAAAAATTTTATGGAACGTATCGTATTTTTCTTTTTTCAAGGTAAATTTGTAGATACTGTGAAATTTGGCAAACAGTGTTAGTCAAAATGAAGTTTCATCTATGAAAGCCTTTTCATTTCCAATTTCATTAAAAAAAAAAATATATATATATTGGAATGTAATATTTCACATCTTGTCTAATTGATAGTTGTAGTGGAAATCAAGTTTCCCACAATATAATTGCATATTTCCTATAAATAAACACAATTGTTTAATTTCATTATGCTTTGTTATAAATTTGTTATCAAAAGAATGAATTGAATTCAATTACATTGAATTGAATGAATAAAATTGAATGGAATTGAATTGAACGGAATTGAATAGACCCAATCAACTCAAAAATATTAAAATGAAAAAGTTTGTGGGCCGTAATAATTTTTTTCATTTTCATGAAAGGTAAGGCTTATATTTTGATTAAATAATAATATACCAAGCTATTTTAGAATATTCCATTTTTCTTGAATATTTTCAGAAATATTGGTAAATATTGTGGAATTTTTTATTTTATTAAAGATGAGTTAAATCCTGGAAATATTTTGGAACGTATTTCTTTCTCGATTCTTTTTAAAAATATAATGTGGAATTACTGTGGAATGTATTTTTTTTAATAAAAAAAAATACCTAGTGTTAAAAATTGGAACGTATTCGTTTTTCATTTCAAAAGAGATAGACTAAATATAAGAGGTTTTCGCCAAAACATTGGAATCTTGAAAATGAATTTATAATTTTGCAGCATTACCTCTCATACTATTCGAGGGAAGATATAATATTAAAAAGTAAGAAAAACTGATGCTTATATTGCAAATGTTGCTGCTGCTGTCCCGTATTTTATACAAAAATTTAAACATTCACCTCGCGTATTTCCCGTTGGGCTTAAAGATGTTTTAACTTATCTATACATTTTTGTCTTTTTCCTCAGGATTTCTTACTTTTTTTCCCCGTCGAGAAACGTGAATCCTTCCTCCGAAATGTTTTAACAACAAAAAAAAAAACTTTTTTTCAACAATATGTATTTCTATGCTGCAAATGAGAGTGAGAGGTTAAAATAAAAAAAAATATCGAACTCAAAAAAGGGGGGAAAGTATGTACCTACTACCTATTCTTATTTTTATTTTGTCGTGTGTTGCTAAACAATTTAAGCCACCTGCCATAATCGAAGAAGTTTCATTTGCCACCATTGCATTGCCAAAAAAACCCTATTGCCACCTCGCGGCTTAAATCTGTAGCTGTGTATTGTATTTTTGTTGTTTTTTTTCAAATTCAGCATTAAGTATACTTGAATGGTTTTTTTTTTTTTTTTTTCTTGGGAGAATTTTCATTTGCGTTACGTGAATTTTTGGGAAAATGAACAATGGTGACCTACTCAGAGAGACAGAGAGAGAGAAAGAGAGAAAAAGTGAGATAGAGAGGAAGATTATAGGATTTGGGGAGTTGGTACAAAACACGAGTGGAAAATTACACAAATGGCCTTGAAGGAGTTGCGCGTTAGGGTGGCATCAACTTAACATCAACGCGACATCAGTGTTGAAATAAAAATTCAACATCTTGAAGTCTACCGAAAACAATATTTATATTTTTATTTGTCTCCTTAAATATTATTTGTTTTGTTTTTTTTTTTGTATATTCCTATGTACATATTTTTTTTTAAGGCCAAGTCTGGGGAGATTTTTGAAATATTAGGTAAGATGATGGTGTAGAGAGTTTGTCAATGATATAGCTTTAAATATTTTTGGAAGTAATTTGTTTAAGTAGTGAAATTTAAAGTTTTTATTTAAAAAAAATCAATTATTCATTTCTTTTTTCAGAAAAATGTTTAAGTGCATTTTGGGAGGACATCTGTATCAGAATGTTACTTTCAAAACCCACTTCTGTCAATCTACTTCTATACTCTCTCTCCTCCCTTTGGGAACATCGGTTTTTTAGTGCCTCAACTCAATATTGGGTTAAAAACCCTTTTTGAAAGGTTTTCGTTGTTAGAAAACGAAAGAAGAGGGGAGGAATGTTTCCACCAAAGCAGTTCTCCATTTATACAGTCGGCGACGATAAACGGCGGAATAAAAGAAGACATCTTTGGCGGTACAGTCGAAAAGTAAAATCTGCAACACACAACCTCCGGCTAAGGGATTGCTACAGGGTGAGATATTTGTGTTAGCTAGAACCCTGTTTCCACATCTTAAAATTCTCAAGGAGACATACAGATCTGACGTGATGGATTTTACACAACCACCAACAACGAAACCTCTTGTTTGAAGAATGCAGTGGAACAAGAAGCTTACAAATCAGCTATACATGGTAGGGACAGACCTGCTCGCGAAATCTACGTGCACTGTAAATTATGGTCGGAGGAAAGCATTCCAAAGGAATAAAACATTAACATTTGAACATGACAAGCTGGATTTGGATTCGCTGCTAAATTCGACCGTTTATGCAGTATAAATGATAGAGAACGTAATCTACTCTCTCAAGTTCAGCAAATATCTCACCAATACCTTGGGTATCAAAAATGAATTTATACAAAACGATGCAATGTCAGTGAGAGATGCAATGAGACATGAACATGTCATAAATAACCGTCTTTGGCTACATATATTTTTTTTTAGCGCCATCTATCCGAGAAATGTTTAACTGCTAATTTATTTGATCTTCTATCTTTTTAAGAAATATATTGTACTAGTTCCAGCTCAATCGGTTGGTTATTTTTTGTATTTTAAGCTAGTTTTAAAATGTTGGTGAACAGCGCCATCTATCGATATTCTTCAAAAAAATTCATTTAAGTGCCCTCTTCTCATTTCATACCAAATATGTGTAAGTTATAGCTAAATTGGATAATTAAGTTATGATTTGTAAGCATATTATGAAATTTTGGTATTTAACGCCATCTATTTGTCAAATTTAAAACTTTTGATTTATTTAAATTTCATACTTGATAAGAAAAAGTAATGTATAAGTTTCAACTTTATCAGGATCATTAAGTTCAAGCTAATTTTGATAGTTTTGGAATTCAACGCCATCTATCGGAAATCTTGAAAATTTTTGATTTAAGTGTCCTTCTCATTTCATATTAAATATGTTTAAGTTTAAGCTTGAATTGAAATGTGAGTTTATGATTTGTAAGCAAACTTTTAGAGTTTGGTGTTCAACGCAATCTATCAGTCAAATTTACAACTTTTGATTTTTTGTAACCTTCTCACTTCATAAGGAATATATTGTATAAGTTTCAGGTAAATCGCATGGTTAGTTTTTTTGTGGTTAAAGCTAATTTTGATATTTGGGTAATCAGCGCCATCTACCAAAAAAGTATAAACGAACAGCTAATTTTTTTATATTTATGGTTACAATCCTATAAGCTGTTTTAAGAGGAAAATTATAGGGATGATTTTTAGTACACGTGAAATCGACTTAGCCAACGACTGAGGTGCCTAAAAATCCCATGTACTAATCGTCGGGCCCGGAAAGTTTTGAATCGTTCCCATAAAAATGGCTCAATAGAGGCAGATTTTGACTCACAGTTAAACATGACAGTAATGAAAGAGTTATAGCTTAAGCAACTTGGCTGTTGTTAAAAATAAATTCCACCAATCAAATTACGAATAATAAAGAAATGAAAGTGGCTATAATTTTTCTTCTAGAGAGCCTTGAAGTTTTCAAATGAAGTGTTTTATCGTTAAACTCGGGATTTGAATTTTCTGGAGATTGAACCCAAACCCTTAAATTACACTTGACAAATTAAAAACCTTATTCATTTTTTTTAAATAACTTTACCTTGAAAAAAAAAAAACGTTCCGTAATTCGTAACCTTTTTCTAACTTTTGTAAATAATTATTGTTTCTATGTTCCAGAAAAAATGAATTTAAATCTAAGAAAATCAAAGAAAGACGGAAAATGTTATCCGATCGCCTGTTTGTTCTACTTAACGTTTATAACGTATGAACAGAGGTCAACCACTAAATAAAACGCTTTTGAAAATCCGAATTATGTAAAAAAAACGTTCAACTATTCTAAATAAACTTTAAAGGTATATTCTTGTTATTTTATAACCAAAATCTATCTTTTATTAACTTTTTTTTGGAAAAAATGTGATGCAAGAATTGAATTTAAACTTTTTTCCCACAAAAAAAAAAATATATTTGCCCTCCTAAAAATGGGTGTTGGAGACAATTACATCACCTTAAATTATGGCATACATTTAATTAGATTATAACCTATATAATTATAACCCATTTATAACCTATTTGTAACCCAATTATAACCCATTTCTAACTAATATAATCTCAAAGATAAATACATAATATAAATAAATACGCACTTGTTTATATGTATTAAAAATAATATTATCAAAATTAATCAAATAGAAAAAAATGTTTAAAAAAACTTACTCATTATGTGGTATATCCTCGTCCTGTTCGCCAAGGACTAATATTGTATTCAGTTTAATTGCAAACAGCACAACGCACAATGTTAAAATTCCAAACAATTTGTGTTGTTCCATTGTTGTAATTTTTGTTGTTTTTTGTTTTGTTGTATCGATATTGTATAGTAGATTGATATTAAGATATTATGTATATCTGCTTCTTGATGGATGGAAATTTTAATTCAAAAGGACACCAAGTATAGAGAATTTTTTTTTTAAATTTCTATTCTCTTTAAATATTATTATTTATTTTTTTTCTATCGATTTATTTTTTTTAATTTATTAAAGATTTAAATTCACACACTTAAACCTTTTTTTTATTTTTTATTACACAAGGATAAATAACACGTCGCACACATTTATATATAAAGAGAAGATTTTAAGAGAGATTAAAAGGACTTTTATTTTGAGAATTAAAAAGAAAACACTTTAAAACACTTTTTTTTTTAATTTTGTTTTGTTTTTTTTTTAAGAGAATTCCACCCACACAAAATATGCAACAGTGAATTTATGTTTTACACATTACACGATAAAAGATAACATTTTTGTTGTTGTAAATTTATCAAATTGTCCATTTTTGATTTGTTCCAAATTGCAGTCATTTTCTTTAGCGGAAACGCGCGTATACCGAAAAATAAACGTAGTTTTTTTTTACTGTTGTTGTGTCTAATTTGTATACTCGAAGGATATTTTTTCTTTGCTTTGAATTTTTTTTTTGTTTAGTTATATCCTTTTATACACACATGATGCACACACACACAAAACACACACACACTCTGGAGATAGAGATATTTGCATATATTTATATATATACACGCATGCAATTATTAATATATTTTTCTTTTGGGACTAGTTGTGTGCTGCAATTTGTTGCTGCCGCTCCTTGTGGCTTATTTTGTTATAGATACTCAAGGATATTATATAAGTACATATATATAGATATATATATTATTTCGAAAGGATGTTTGAAATTCATTTCCTCATGTTGCACTTTTGCTGTGCGGTACTACTACTGAGTTCTATATAGTGCTGGTTTTTGAAATTGTGTATGGGGATGTGGTTGTGGCGGTTTGGTAGTGGTACTGTTGATATATGGCACTGGCACATCCTCTCCTTGAACCAGTTTTGAGTGTGAAGTCGTCCTTTTTTATATAAATATATATTCTTTGGCTTTTTTTTCTCAAAAAAGAAAAAAGAAGAATACTTGATTCTTTTAGTTTATTTTTATTTTTTTTTTGCCAACTTTGGTTTTTAGTTTGTCCTTCCTGTATTCTGTTGGTACGAAACATATATAGAGAAAAAGAGAAAGAAAAAGAAAAAATGAATTATATAAGGAAAATTGCAAAACTTAAATGAAAAAATTTTCCACACACATACTGATGATAAGGTATCTACTTAAAAAATAAAATAAAACACACTAAACTTACAGTGGTGTTAAGAAAAAAAAAACAAAAATAAGACACTGTGACATTCGCGTTTGGGAGGATATCAAAATTTTTTGGTGTTGATCATGAAATGTGATTTTATTATAAAAAAAAAACTTGTCTATGGGTATAAATAAACTCGTAGATAAGTCACTATGCCTTGAGCACATATCAAGCTGAAAACTATAGGATACATTGGGTTTTTTTAAATTTTTGTTAATAATTCAGCAGTCAAGACGTGTTTATAAAAATAATAAAATAATTGAGAGGCAATTATTCCAAATTTTCTGCATCATTATAATGTCAGCTTGGATTTAAAAGTAAAGATTTTTGTTTTTAAAAAAGCAACGCAAGTACCTACGGGTCTGCTAGTTAGCAATGAAGAATGTTTGTAATTTTGTAAAATAAATTGCACATTTTGACATCCCCTCGAAAAAAGGGAAAAAAGACTCCTTTCGTATACTTTTATTTCTTGTTTGGATTCAAAATACGTCGGGCAAATTAACCTTGAGCAGTTATCTAATATTTAAGCAAACAAATATAATTTCGTATTAAACTATTAAGACGCATCTTAAGCTTTATAAAAAAAAAAAAAACAAAATAAATGGTTTTTAATAATAATAAAATTAATAGCGCAAAATTTTAAACGATTTAGTACGATGTTAAAGCTTTTTTACTATGACAAAATGGCTTTAACATCGTACTAAATCGTTTAAAATTTTGCGCTAATATTTTTAAAATCACCAAAGCAAGTCAGAAATCCACAATCGATGGGCAAGAAGTCCACAAGAATTTCCTTCCACAAGAAGGCGCAATTTTCTAAAACATTGAAATATAACTGAAAAAAATTATTTAAAAAAACGATAACATTTATCTCTTCTTTTATTTTAATTAAAAAAAAAGATTCAAACTAATTTTTTTCAAAATTTTACGTAATTAAGTATTAACTTTATTTTAAAAATTCAATGCATTTATTAATTTTTAGTAAAAAAAAAGAAAACCAAGTGCTTAAATGTCTTCTAGTTTTTGAGAAAAGTGAAAATAACTAAATTGACTTAATTAGAGTTTTTTTTTAGTGAAATAGGATTTTTAAAGCAACTTAAACAACAAATTTAAGACAAATTAAGAAAAATTATTTTTGTTATTTTCAATTTTCTCAAAAACTAGAAGATATTTTAGCATTCGGTTTTCTGTTTTTAATTAAAAATTAATAAGAGCACTAAATTTTTAAAACAAAACTACCTACGTGAAATTTTGAAAAAAAAAACATTTTTAAAATTTTATTTTCATAATTTTTAGTTTGAAAATTATCTTTTCAAAAACAACTCACTAAAACAACTTTATTTAAAAAGAAAATAAAAGAACAGATTTTTAGCTTTACAAAAATGTAAAGCATGGTATTGTTGTGTTTTAACTTTTTTTTCTACTTTAAGTACATTTTTTTTTAAATGCCCCTCCCGGCCAAACGGGTGAGGGAATAGACCCCTCTACCTGCCTTTTTTCTAGTCTCGACCCAACCTACACGCTCTAGCTTTTCTCACGCCGTATTCGAATAACCCTGTATAAAATAACAAATACAAAATTGGTCCTAATTAACTTTCTTGTGGTACACCAACGGTTTAATTTATTTTTTTAGTTCTTAATAATCTTTGCTTGTACGTGGCTTTGTGTCTTACCGTATTTCAAAGAGTCAGCCTTGAATATATGACTTCAATATTTTGTAGTTTATAAGTTCAATTTGTACTAAATTGTCAAATGTCAAACCTTGTCAAAGGCTTGAACAACATCTTAAAATAGTCAAGCACTACTATTTTTTTTTCCAGTATTTATTTCCAAATTAATCTTTATTATTTAAAATAAGATTTTTCTTTTTAAATGCAAGCTATCAAAAATTTTCCATATTGGTATTTAAATTTTTTATAGATAATGAATTTGAGTAGTTCCAAGAATCCCAAAAAAAGAATATAAAATTTTGAACATCAAAATGCTCTTATTACGTTGACGATATTGCCATTTTGGCTCAATCGCATCTTGAATTTAACCTTAGCAAATCAAAGATTATGATATATAATTGAATGTCAAAACTGAGATAGGTATGGGAGGTTTAAGAAAAATATTAAAGTATTTAAACTGTAAAAGAACTTATAGGAATAATTTTCAAAAACTTAAGATCTTTACCTTCACCAATAATGCTTTTAACGGAGAGCTTCTAGATACATATAATATTTTTCAACTGAACTGGGATTCAATAATTGAATGGAAAATAAATCTGAACACCTTTATTGAGCATTTGAAATTTTTAGGCAAGCAAGCGATTTCAGAGGACAGAAAAAGACAGAAACTTCTATGCCCAAAGAAATTTACAAAACTTACAAATTTAGTTTTGGGTTCCAGTAACTATTTAAAGGAATATCACAGCACGCAAGCGATTTTAAATATTTTTAGACCAAAATATTTCATGCTCCATAGAAGTGAACTAACATTTTTTTGCTGTATAGGTTCGGCATTCACAGACAAAAGATTGCTTTAAATGGACCCGATTGGAAAACTGAGTTAAAATATATTAAAATTAATTTAAAAAGAAAGATGTTTTTAAGGAAAAAAAAAATAATATCGAATTTTCAAAAAATTATTTTGAATTTTTTTTTAAACTAAAATTTGTTTATTGAACATTTTGACGTGTAAAAAATGTCAATAAAATCGATTCATCAGATTGTTGAAAATCAAAAAAATGGTTCTATGAGAGATAACATTTTTTTTAATAATATAGTAAATCGTACTGATATTAGCTCACATAAAAATTTCAATCAAAATCGTAAGAGCCGTTTTTGAGAAAAATTAGATTTTACATACCGGTTTTATAACGTATGGGACGTACCGTTATTTTTGGCTATAAGAATATTTTGTATTTAAAATCTGGTAGATAATGTCAAAAAACTGCTGGATGCCAAGTTTAATAAAAATCGACCAAGTTGTTTTCGAATTATTAAGTTCTGAAAAAAAATCTAAAAAAAAAAAGAACTTGAAAATTTCGGTAATTTTTTTTAAAGATATTCTATAAACAAATTTGTCAAAATCAATTCAGCCGTATTTTATAAAATCGAAAATCAAGAAAATGGTTCTATGGTAGGTACCATTTATAACAATTTTTCTGGAAATATTTTTTTTATAAAACGCTAGCCTTTTTGTAAAAAAAAAATTGCTGAATTTTTTGTGTAAAAATCTATTCCGCCTACCGCCGCCGGCAAGTAAACTAAAAACGTGGAAAATTCTGTAGCCCGTGCTTTTACATAATACGTTGATGTATATTGGATACGTTTAATATTGGGTACGTTCTTTCGTTCCTAAAACTAAATCGTCGAGTTGAGTTGGGTTGAAGTTTGTTTTACAGTTCGAACTCGCAGCGTTCTGTGATGTAAAACCAGCACTTGAATATTTATTTTGATGTTTACACATCTTAACCGTGAGTCCCGTCACTCACACATTTTTTTAAAGTTGTGGGCACGCTTTTGAAAAAAATGAGTTTTTCATTATTTGCTAAAAAAAAATTGCACGACAGGTACCTTATTTTTGGTCCTACAAAAAAAATTTAAAAAAAGTGTGGGGTAATGTCTAAAAAACGCTAGGCACCAAATTTAAAGAAAATCGACCAACCCGTTTAGGCTGCAGCTGAAAGGACAGACAGACAGAGAATTCCGAGACCGACTTTTTTCGACTTCGCTGTAACTTTGTTCAAAAATCTCGAGTTCGATTTTTTTTTACGTATCCGTAACCTGCCATATGGTACCTATTTATCGCAAGTAAAACAATGAGGAATTGCTTTTAATGGATCAGATTGGAAAACTGGGTTTGAAAATTTAAAAATTTATTTTGAAGAGAAATGGTTTTTTTTTGGAGAAAAATAATTTAAATAAAATAAAATCCTAAATGAACATTTTTCTTTAGTTACCTTATTCAAAAAACAAAATACACAAAAAGTCTTCTAATAAGGCATCAACTATTACCTATATCATGTATTTTTAAAACTATTCTATGACTTATTATGATAACTGTGACATTAATTGATTTTACTATATATACCATTTTACGCTATTTTATCTTAAATTTTATTCACTCAGTACTGTATAAATAAAATGCACAATCGCGCACCTGGCTTTCTTGTTTTTGCATCATTTCAAGGATCTTCCCAATGGAAATAGAATAAAATGTATTTATAACCCACAGAGAATTATGATGCTATAAATAAGGAACAGGAATAGAAGAAACCCTACAGACCTGTAGAATACTAGTTTTAATCATTATCATCATAAGTCATTACCATAACACTGTGCGGTATATGTATGTATAGCTTTTATCTCCTCAAGAGTGGTCCTTGGTGATTATTTGTTTTTTTATTTATTTTAAACAAAAAAATCTCCAAAAAAAATATCTCCTAGTTCCCCCTTCTCCATTTTAAATAGTTGAGGGAGGTTCTCGCTTAGAGCCCCAAACACAAAAGGAGGAAAAAGTGGTGTGAATTGAAATGAGGGTATTATCCACATGCAGTACATACTTACTCGTGAGAGTAAAGGGAAGACAATTTTTGTTTTATTTTTTTTATTGATACAAAAGTTTTAAAGGTATAGTAGATACATTTGTATTTATTTGCATCCTGATGCCACAGCTTTACACACGAAAATAACAACAACAACAATAAAGGTATTTTTTTTATGTCGTGTGGGTACGACATATTATAGGTTTTATTTTATTTCAAGGGGCCAGTCGACCGACAACGACTACGACGACGACGAATATAAGTCTAAAAATATTTAACATTGAAATCGAATCTCAAAAGAGAGTTTGAGGAGAAACAGGACTGATGATGATAATGTAGATGATGATGCTATAGAGTACCGCGCTGTTCGTTAGCCTTGAAAAGTCTTCTTCTTTTTTTATTCAGAATCAAAATTAGAAATGAAAATAAATAAAGGAGACTCATACTTTAGTTTCATGGAAATAGGCATAATATATTTTTTGGTGGAATTTTTTCAAGCGAGAATTTATTTGGATGTTTGTTTTTTTTTTTTTTTTTTTGTGAAAAATGTTAAAGTTTAATACTTTTTCAATGAATATTGCATGATGGACCACTATCTCTAATATTGTGAATTGACCTTGTTTAGATACAAAAATAAACTGCAAAAATGGTAGATATTTTTAAAGAGATTTTTCTATATTTAGCTTTGGAAACATCAGAAGATTTATCATGTTTTGACGTCTGTCAGGGGATGTGGTGATGTCGGCGACGACGACTACGGTCGATTACGAGTTTAAGCCAAGTAATCTTTTAAAAAAAAAATTAAGACAAATTATTGTTATTTGCTTATTAAATTACGCAAATGGTCAAAGAGTTGACTTTTTGACAGCATTTGAAAATTTAATTTCTGGCAAAAATGCAATTTTCAAAATTTTAATGCAAAACCATAATTTTCAATAACGCAGTTTGCTTAAAGTCATATGTTCGATAAAATCATTTTCGGCGCATCTCTGCAGTAAAAAAAAAAACAAGTTGACGATTTAAAAATATTGAAAAACTGGAGAGCGTGATTGTAAACGTCAAATTTGTTTGCAAGAAAATTAACTGAGGTTTATCAAACTGATTTTATGCAGGCAGGACGATAGCAATGGGCGTGTTCAGGATAATGAGATCTAGTAAATCTCAGCAATCTCAGTTACGCGTAAACAGGATTCCTCAGCTAGATTTCTTAGTTTTGCTGTCAAAACTCTGAGGAAATAAATCTTGGCTTTGCTTCCTCACCTTTTGAGTGAAAATAATCTCTGAGAATTCATTTTTCTGAACGCGCCAAATATCTGCGTCAAAAAATGACAATCATTTGACAATCGACAATTTGAAAATCGAATTGACAATATTGACGTTGATGATGTTAAGTCGTGTCATCGTCAACACAAAATGCCGACAACACGTTGACAGTTGCATTTCCAAGACATGAACGCGTTGATTATTTTCATTTTCAGTGCGAGTTAATAGCCTGCTCGGCAGCGCGTTGACTATATTCAATTCGTTGCAACAGAAGAATTTTCTATTGAAGGTTTCAATTTTCTGTCACGTCAACGTATTGCCTTCGTTGACCTTCTCATTGGTTGACATATTCAGCCCTATCGAGGTATCCGTTCAGAAGAAAATTTTCTCCGATCTTTTCGAAATCAGAGGATTTTCAATCGAGGGATCCGTTCCGTTTGACACATCGGACAGATCTTCCGAAAAAATTTAACGCCCTTCAACGCAATGCGACACAATGCGCGTTTAATTTCTTCCAACGGTCTCCGATAAGAAGTAAAACGCGATTGTATGCTTCATTTATTATTTTTTTTTTACTTTTTTTTATGGCACGAAAATGCCAAAGCAAGAATCTACCCGAACATTTTATACCTACTGCCTTTTCTTGCTTGTCAAACAACTGATTATTTCTGTTGTCAAATGTGACGTTTAGCCAGAAATAAATCAAAAACCATCCCAAAGCGTTTCCTTACTTTTCATTTCTTGTCATAATTTACAACAAAAACAACAACAACATCAAAATCTCGAGCCTAAATTTTTTCCCAAACAATAAAGAAACAGGCCCAATGTAAAATCTTCGGAAAAGTCTGTAAATAGAATACATATGTATAATTAGGACGTTTTTCAAAAGCTTTACAATATGACAGTTCTCGAACACCGGAATGTACTAAAATAACCTTTTTCTAAAGCGAAAAATTAAATATTATTTTTTTTTTCAGAGGATTTTAAATTATATTAAAATGAACGGACCTAATAAATTAAACCGACCTAATGTCAGTTGCCAAAATATTACCAATTGGAAAGTGGAAGTGTTCATTTAAGAGTTAATTTTTTTTGAACAAATTATTTACATTTTAAAAATAAAATTATAATTTGTCAAATCAGCAGGTAATCCCGCTTCGTTTGACACCTCATTTGTCAAAATCGGTGTAATATGAGAGTCAGAAATAATATATATGTATGATGATGATTTCAAAGTTCAAATCATTTCCAAAAAAAATTGATTTCAAAATGCAATTTAAAAATTACACAGAAAAAAAAATCAAACAAAATAAAGAAAAAAAAACAAAAATCATTTTACATAATTCAAAATTAATTTTCTCACTTCCGCACACAAACACAAACACACACACAATTTTTCCTATTTTAATGGTAAAATTTAAAAATATAAATTTAAATTCACTACCCGTTTTACCCCCATGTTTGTTAGCATAACGTGAGTACTGAGTAGATAACTGCATGTATATGTAACCCACAAGGACCACACGATCTGGCTGATCGGCTAAATACTATCGATTTCCGATGCACTCGACCATATTATAACATTCAGTAATTCAGCACTGGTCATACCCAACCATCATCATCACAGCATCAGAATTATTATACAAATACTCTTGGTCCACAGGGATATGTGTAAAACCAAAAGTAGAAGCTTTGAGGCTTTACAGCTTCTGGGGGTGTAAATTAAATAATTAATGAGAATTGAGCGTATCGTGTTTCGAATTTTAAATTATATAATTCAAAGGAAAATAAAAATTACACCATACAACAGAACAAGAAAAAAAAAGAGTCTGGGTCGTTCGAGTGAGGCCAAAA
This sequence comes from Epistrophe eligans, assembly GCA_951394125.1. Classification (NCBI taxonomy): domain Eukaryota; kingdom Metazoa; phylum Arthropoda; class Insecta; order Diptera; family Syrphidae; genus Epistrophe; species Epistrophe eligans. The sequence continues at coordinate 107,667,351 of OX596028.1, forward strand.
TTTATATTACTTGTTTTTATTTTTTTGTATGGCTCCTGTATTGAGTTTTTCTGAAGCGGATTTTTTTTTTTTATTGGAAGTCCCTCATCCATATTCAACTTATTGTGAATTCACATGAAAAAAGTGGGGATTTTGGTTTTTGCACAATTCATTCAAAATACTAATTGTGATTAGAATTTCGAAAATGAAAATTTAGCCAGTGAAGGTTTCTCAGGCTCACTGAGGTCTAAGATCTAAGAGTTCTCAGCAATTTCAGAAATCTGAACATAATTCATCAGTGAGATTTTGCTGTCAAAAAGCTGACGCTGATATTTTTTTGATTCACTTGCCCAATTATTTTTTGTCGCAGTTGATCAAATAAAAAAGAGATGGAGAGTATTGTTTAGATTTATCCGTCTCCTCAGTGAAGCTGAGAGAAATTTGTTCAGTGAGATCTCAGTAACGTGAACTGGCAATTGACGTTTTGCATATCAGTTCATTCATTGACATTTCGAATTGCTGAATTTCGAATTTTCAAAAATGAATGAAGTGTAGAACATCGAATTTCATTTAGAGTGAAATTTAAAGTCGATTTCGTTCGAAATGCAGAATATATAGGCGCCTGTATCAAAGAAAAAAAAAATATTTCAATTTGTTTTCAGTATTTCCCCGAAAGTTCATTCTGTTAGAATGAATTCTTGATAAATACTTAAAAAATAGTACGATCCCAATCAATTAACCCGTACTGTATTTTGATTTGCAATTTGACTTTTTTTTTGTGTTGATTATGTCAACAAAGTCACTCACAATACACATACCTACCATATACAATTATATTAAAAATAAAAAATTAAAACAAAATTGACATACAGTACAGTTCAATGGAAATTCAATTCACGACAACTCAGAGTCATCATTTCGATTTCGATTTTGATTCGAATCAAATCGAAATCGGAATTGCCAGAGAGGAGGAGCAAATAAAATAAATTAAAAAAAAATGACAAAATGTTAATTTGCATATTCAATTTATGTGAATTGTTGGTGGTATTTCGTATACGTTACAGTACACTGCTGCTGCATGCCTCGTACTCTTATCATCATCATTGATATTATTATACTTTATGTTAAATTAAGAGATTAAAGTGATGCTGCATTACATATTATATTTTTTTTATATTTTTTTGAGAGTAAAGATACTTTTCATATTGAAAAATGAAAGAAATTGAAAAAAAAAATGATTTAATTTATCAAACAAAGTATAATGAGATTAATTTAATTTTGAATTGCTGATTATACACATTCAATGTAAATAATTATTAGGGTGTTGAATTGGATATTATATTTGTTTTTTATTTTTTTTTATTTTGATTTATTGTAATGTAATCTTTTGGAGAAAATAAAATAAAAAAATCAATGAAAACCCAAATAACATCACAGAGATAAAATAAACATAGAAATAAATGTAAAAAAAAAATGTGTGAGTGGCGGAACGAATTTTCAAGGAATACATGATTTTTATTTTACATTTTGATTTTATATGAAATTTCACACATTTTCAGATCCCAGTTTTTCAGTGCGAGGTCAATTCAGTTTCGAATTAACTCAGTCAATTTAAATCCCGAGTTAAGTCATCGAAATTGGTGGGTTAATTCTGAATTATCAGAAAAAAAAAAATTTGGACAAGTGTGTGTCAAAACACTATAGAGACACTATTTAAATCATATTTTTCATACTGCCGCATCTCTGTTTAGAAATTAAAACCGTAATTTCATAGTTTTCGAACTTTAATTTCGATAGATTTTTGAAAACATAAATTACATTCAAAATTTGTTTCCGAGTTAACCTTAACTTGGGTTTAATTAACTCAGCGAGATAACTCAGTCACTAATAAACTGTAACAAGTAGGGTTAAGCAGGGTTTAACTGATCAAGAATCGGAAAATTATTTTTTATACGGGTGGTGATTATTGATTTTTGTATTCAAAAGGTTAACATATAAATAAAATTGAAGAAAATTATAAATTTATCAAAAAATTCTAAAAAATCTATCAAGTCGAAATATATCTACCTATAGCCATTTGAAAGATGAAAATTGAGAATAAATTATGTTAAGAAATAAATCACTATTAATCAGGATTAAAACCGATTAAGATAAATTTTATACCACCGGAAAGCTTATTCATGTTTCAGGAATTTTGTATTTTATATGGTTTTCGAATTTTTATTGATTTTTAAAAACATACATTTTTGTTGGTCGATTTTTGTACTTTATCATTTTTTTTATATTTATATTTGGTTGTTTAAAAAATCTGAAAATCGTACTTCTGATGTATATGTGTATTCCAAAGTACCGTTAAACGGAGTTAATTACATATACCTTTTGTTTTACAAACCGCCTATAACTCTATATCCATTAAATGAGCATTAGTACTTCAAAATGTTAAGGTTGTAAATTTGTCTTAAAATAAAAAAAAAAAAATACCGCTTGTTTTTGTGTTTAAAATGTCCCCGGTAATCTAACTTCACAGTCACTCATCCAAAAAGGGTAAAATGAACTCAGAATAGAAAAAGGAATGTGTAAACAACCTCGTAAATTTGTTCTTAAGTTGTTCTGAATTTGTCGTGAATTTGTCAAAAATTTGTCGTAAATTTTTCATAAAATTGTCGTACATTTGTCATAAATTTGTCGTAAATTTGTCTTAAATTTTCTTAAATTTGTCATAAATCTGTCGCAAATTTGTTGTACATTTATCGTAAAATTGACGTTAATTTGTTGTATATTAGTTGTAAATTTGTCGTAAAGTTATGGTGAAAAAAATGTTCTGAATGTTCTAATATTTAACTAAAAATGTGTTGTACAAAAAGTTAAGTGGTTTTTTATATTAACAAGTCCAAGATGTTTGCTGTGTTGTGTCAAAAATCAAAAACGATAGAATTTAGTCCTTTAACAATTTAATTTAACATAAGCAAATATTAGGCAAAGGAAGAATGCAAAAAATAAGTTACCTTAGGATTTACAAGAGAGAATTAAATAAGTTAGTTGTAGGTAGGGTATTGTTGGGCATTATTACAAAAAAAAAACTATATTTTGTGATTTGATTCTAAAACACCCGGAAATTTAAAAGCTATTGTGAATTTCGCACTAACGAAATTTCATATGCCTACTAAAAATAAGCGAATCTTTAGACCGTCAATGTGACATTACATTCCGCCCGGAAAATAAGTCTGATAAGCTTTTAAAATTACGGGCGAACAAAAAATTTTAAGATGAAATATTTTTCGGGTGAAATTCACAATAAGGTTGACCTAGACAAATCGAAAGAACCAAGCTTCAGTAAATCAAGGTTACTTTTCTGTAAAATCTTAGAAGTAGACGACATAAATGCAAAAACAAATTTTCAATACAAGTTTGTCAGAGAATTTTTGACAATTCTCGAAAAATTATTGACAATTCATTATCATGATAAGTTTTTTTGTAATCTAAAAACTCAACAATTAACTGTTGCACATTTTCCGACAATTTAAAAAAAAAATTTCAAAGTAGGTAATTGTGGATCAGAAATTTGATAATTGTCAAAATTTCGCTTTACAAGTTATCATCTGACACAATTGTGAATTTTTATGAAGCAGGGCCTTAAATTGCAAAAAGCTTTAATTACACGGAAATAGAAAGAAATAATTTTTTTGCACAGTTGATTGAGAATAAGGTGGTTTTTATGTCATGAAATTCAATAGACAGACCCCAGTTGAAAGTGAGTCTATATAGAAAACTTTAGGGCTATAGAATCTACATCCTTTAAGTTAATAAAAAGTACAAGAACTACAACAATTGTAGGTACTATTTGCCACACCCAAACCACTTTCTTTCAAAATAGTTCTCCTTTTATTGCTCCTTTTATTAAAACAGGTATATGTAATTTCCTAAATTATAATTCCTCAAAAGACTTTTTAATTTCAATTAAAAAACTTCAAAGTAAAAATCATTTGAGGAAAGCTTTCTATCATTTTTATTCATTAATCTCTTACTTTTCAATCAAAAAAAAAAATATCCTATAAAAACTTTATAATCCTTTTTCCTATTTTTATAGTGAAAATCACTTTAATACAACAAAATTCTTAAATAATAATATCAACGCCCCTAAACATATATCCTGTAGTATAGTAAGTATAAAGTATATTATATCTCTATAATGTGCAAGTGCGTGAACCTTTGAAGTGGTCAAAAGCACATTCACTTCACCACATGATGGCATTTTTTTTTTTTTTTTTTGTGTATCAACGAAAACTTTGTTCACTTCACCAAACTAGTCATAAAATCCTTTCTCATTCCTGCTTATATGTATGTACGTACATATGTATGTATGTATAGAATCCTTAAGTTTCAAAAACATTTTTTTGCTTCTAAAATGACCATAGCAAGCAAGCAAGCCACTCTCAAAGCCAAAGCCATTGAAAAACAGGAAGAGAGCCTTATAAACCTTCCCCTATCCACCCCCCTCCCGTCCACTCATCCTTACAAAAAAAAAAAACAAAAAACATTTAAATTTAAAATAAAACTACAAAAAATAGAACGAAGTATAGAAAAAGCACATGCAAGGATGATTCCCTGTGAGTGATGGACTGCTATTATACAACAATCCAAGTACGTATATATCTCTAAACATCCCATATACATACATATGTACACCCAGGCCCGGCTAAAAAAAAAAATATATAAAATTGCATTTCCTAGATGTGTGAATGTGAATATGTGTGTACACATAAAGTTTTGAGTACAATATCCTGTATACGATGAGGGCGACCTATGTATCCTGTTTCTAGGTCAACCAAGCACATTATAGGATATCCTTTCTATGTTCTATAGATGCAGAAGAGGAGAGAGGTGGGGTTGGGTATGAATCAAAAACAACAATAACTATAACAGACCAAAAATTCAACAACTTCATATATAGTTAATCGAAATTATAGAAAAATCATTAGGTACAATCCTTTAAGGAAAATATAGATTCTTATTTAAAACAAATAAAAATAAAAATAATTCTTCTGTTTTTGTTAAATATCTGTCTAATAAAAAAATTATTAAAAAACAAAAAATAAAACTATCAAGAATACAAAATTGGAGGCAAACGAAAAAATTAAAAAAAAAAAAGTATCCTTAATCGTAAATCATCTAATTTCTCATTGCAGCGCATTTGTACAATAAACGAGCATCCTTTACTACTACGTATGTACAATTCCTATTTTAACCGCTAGAGCGCGGGCGCATTCAATCTTCAATAAAAAAATTCTATTTTTCTCTCTCTCTCTCTCTCTGCTTCTCTCTGGAAGTTTTTCACTCATAAAATTTGGGATATCCTTTCATCACAACGAACAAGAAACATATATATTAAAATAAATTTGTGCAAAATAAATAGCAAAAATAAAAATCGAAGGACAAAAAATATAAAATCCACTTATTTTAAATTCTAAGAGATGGAGTTGCAAATACAATTTTCAAAGGTATTAGGTACTTGATACCTTAAAAGAGGTTATCGAAAATTTGCGAGTAATATTATAATGTAGCTTGAGCAGATAGATATGTATGTATGTATGTAACTTAAAAGAAGGGGTGCTTTTTTGGAAAGTTTGTAAACTAATTTGATATGGTCCAGTTGATGAAATTTGAAATTTAGTGTGATGAACTGATGACCATCAACCCACATGAAAAAGTTAGATATTCTCATACCTATGTATGTATGTATGTATGCATGTATAAATAAAAGGTGTTCCTATAGTAAATGTGCATTCAACTCAAAAACCGAAAGAGATTGTATGCTAAATTGGTTTTGACGGAAATTCTACTTAAGGGTTCAATGGATTTTAAGAGTTTAAGGATATTCGATTAGAAACTTCGAAGGATTTTCCAGTAGATTTTATGTAATATATGTAATTTGTTTATGTGTATATTTGTGTAGATTATAGAAGGAATTATATTTTTAAATTTAATGATTTTTAACTTGCAATATATGTACATTAAGGACCTAAAGGTACATACATACTTTAAAGGGTAAATTTTGAACTCGTTAAAAAAAATCAAATTCGAGATTTTAATATTAAACTTGACATTACGCTGATAGAGAACACAAAACAATGTGTCTATAGGTCCGTCTGTACCTCGACCTTCTGCTTAAACCACTGAAACGATTTTCTTCAAATTTGGAATTTAAGATTTTTTAGGCGACTTCCTTGAGAACAAATTAAAAATTTTGTTTTGGTCTAAAAATAACGGTAGCTATAATACAACCACTATGAAATAGGTTATTTTTTCTCAAAAACGGCTTCAGCGATTTTGATAAAAATAATTTTCGGATTAATAAAGAAAAGTATTTTTTTGAATCAATATTCTGAAAACAGGGCTTAATCAAGTGCAGGAGGGTGCCAGCATTTCAGCATTTTTTGTAAGTTAAAAAAAAATGTTGATAATTAAAAAAATTATAAAAACAGCTGTTATTTAAAATAAAAAAGTAAATTGTTCGGCGCGACAGCTCGTACAGAACCAGGGCCTAGTGATTTACAACTCTCAACCTTTCCTGTGTGCGTGTTATTGGCAAGGATAGAGTGGACCTACAATTTTCTGCCGAATCCGAACGGCTAGGGTGAGAAGCATTTTTTCATGACAAGAGATACTGTTGGAGGATTTGGCAATTCCTCGCAAGTGGCAGTAACCCGTGAAACACATTTTTTTTTTTTTTTTTTAGGTGGCATAGGCTGGGAATCGAACCCAAGACCTTCGGCGTATTACTACTAAAACAAGATTTATTTTTATTTATTTCAGAAAACTCTCTGATTGAGATCAAATTGTTATAATTTTCGATCTAAGGCTAGTTGTGGAAAGTGTGATACCTTTTAAGAAAGTTGAAGAACATGAACAATTTTTAAAACTAAGAACCAATTATGAGTCACACAATTTTTTATTTTAAAGAACAGTCTTTTAAATATTGTAGTAAACAAAATAGATTTAATCAAAATGTCGTATTTTTAACTGCTCTAATTTTCGTTTCGAATCAAACTCGTAAACGTAATTGATTCAAAAAAAGTGTTCTGAGTTACACTTTCTCGTTAGTCTGCTGACTTCAAACCTTTTTTTGCTTTCGAAATCGGTAAAAATAATAAATATGTAATTATAAATTTAAAAAAAAAAATTAAGACGAACAAATTAGTTTAACACAAAAAATTACATTTTTTAAACTTTGTTTTCTTTTGTTTTTGTTCGGACATTTCTTACACAAATCTCAATTTTATGAGAAAAAAATTTTAAAAATCGTTGGAGCCGTTTTTGAAAAAAATCATTTTTTTTATACACAAAACATTTTTAAGAAAAACATTTGGTACGCTATTTTTAAGTTATCATTAATGCGAAGTTTAAAAATTAATATTGAATAAAATCATCTACCCATTTTAAAAATTTCGTTTTTCAAAAAATAATTTTGAAATTTGTCTTATTTATTAATTATTAAGTTCTCAAAAAATAAATTTAGCTCTTTTTTAAATAAAAAAAAAATTAAAATTTTGGTATGCAATACTTTTTTAAGTTTTTGAAAAATTCTCTATAAAAAAATTGATCAAATTCAGTTGAAAAATTTTTGAGAAAATCGAAAATCAAAAAAAAGGTTCCATGGGAGGTACCACTCATAACCACTTTTCGGAAATCTTGTGTACTTAATGATATTATTTTTGACATTTTAGAGGGTTTGTGTCATTTGTATCCCTTTAATAGTTATTCAATCACAACTTTGCATTTTTAGTTAAAAATCCATTAAATAAGTACTTAGTGACTTTTTGTAATAAACAGACGATATTTTCTATATTCCAATTCCGGAGTTTTACGATTCATGTTTTGATAAATCCAAAGCGTTTATATAGAGTGTACTTCACAATGCATATATACACACAAGCTGCACCTAATTATGTCAGGCAGTGCCATCCAAATATTATTAAATAATTAATTGTTTTTAATTTCCCCAAAAGGAAGATCAATTTGGTCTGAGAAGATTAAACATTCCTGTAAGGGATATGAAATTCGCTCCAGAATTATTCAAACATCCCCGAGAAAATTTAATTATTTTTTGTTTGCCTCAGATCGTTTTTTATTTTAAATAAGTGACATTTTTTGTGAAAATCAAAAAAGATTTTTTTTATTCTCACAGCCAAATTCTTGAAAAAAATTCTAAATCTTGAAACTAGGTTTATTGTAAAAAAAAAATTAAGACTTGTTCTAACTTATCTCTTCATCAATTTGTAACACAATTAGAAACCTCAGTTTGAAGTAGAACTTCGATGGTACCTCAAATTCAATGGCCTAGAGAATTAGAACTTGAAAAACTTCAGTTTTTCAAAAAACTTGATTTTCTATTAAAATTTGAAATTGAAATGAAAAATTAATAAAAATTGAATTCCATATGTGGGCTTCAGGTCTATCTATGTTTTTGTTAAAATATTTAACGAAGTTTCGTTTGTGGTTACGCACTTCTTCAGGTCTATTTTAATAATCATACAATTTTTTTAAAACAAACAAAATTTGCTATATTCCTTTCTTTAATAGATAAAATTCTTAAATTTAAATATTATTATTTTTATAGTATATGAAAGGATAACGAAAAAGGAATAATCAAAAAAAAATTTTGAGATAAATTTTGTAAGATCACATAAACGTTTTTTTGTCAAAATTTTTTTTAAATTCTTCTCAAAAAAGGTTATCGATAGAACGAGACTGATAAAAATATTTTAAAACTTATTGATATTGATAGAATTTCAGAAAAGGCATATGGTTTTTTTAATCACGATCTCAATTAATTCTAAACTTAACAATGGTTCAAGACCAAGTTTTAAAGGAAACAATTATAGAAATAAAAAAAATTCTCAAGTTCTAAATATTTTTAAAATTAAATTTCCAAAAATAAAACAATTTTAACATTTTGTCAAGAAAATGACCGTTAATTTATGTAATACATATTCGATTTAGATAACTTCCCCAATAATAATAACCCAAAAATAAGGAAATTTTTCTTAAAATAAAAATGTCAATGGATAGATAGATTTTTTTTTCAATTATTTAAAAACTATTACAGAAAAGATTCACAATCACTCTCGTCAAACATTGATAATGCATACATCCAGCATCAGTTTAAGTTAAAAGTAATGTGTTCACTATTGTTACCTTGCATGAAGCGAAAACTTCAAGCTGACGAACTGCATCTACAAATCAATATTTGACATTAACAAATTTACACACATAGGTATACGAATATTGAATTTAAGCGAAAGCGACTTAAAATCAACTTAAATCAATATAAAGTTATTGGTGATTTTATCCGCCTCACCGGCATGGCGTGCAGATGGTCAAAAGTTCGAATTCTAAATTTTCAGGTCTCCTGTAAGATTTATGATTCTTTTGGTTAAATTTGGTGAATGTGAACCCAAGTGGGTATTTTTTTTTTTGAAAAGTGCTTTGAACTTAAATTTTAAAACTTAGAGGGAACTACTGTCGTTGATACAACACAAGAATAAAAAGTTTTTTTGTCAAATTAAAGGAAATTTAAGCCAATTATTGCTGCGTTCTATTGTTAAAGCCATTTTTTTTTACAAAAATAATTTTTTTTTAAAAGATTTAAAAATGTCTAGCACATCAACAGAAAAATGTATGAGAAAGTATTTTTAAGTCGTTGGTGACGAAGCTGGGAGATATTTAAGGACTAAATTCGGCGAAACGTGGGTCAGATTGAAAAGTCTCTTCGATGTTCAAAGAAAACTATAATAATCAAATTATATATCTCTATACGAGCCATAAAGGTGTATATCAGACGAAATAACTCATATCCACCTGTTTGCTCTTAGCTTGAAATTTACGCAAAATATTGCTGAGTGAAAATCGCGTAGGAAAAAAAAAATAGTGAAGAGGCAAAATGATGTGTTCTCCCATTCGATTATTGGATAGCATAGTCTCCCAGTGCTTATCACATCTTAACCTAATGGGTTTTTATTAAAATAAAGCTCCCTAGAAAAAAGTTAAGACATTTTGAGCAACATTTGTGACAAGGTTATTAATCCCCTTCAAACATTGCGCTGAAATTATAATTGAAAATATTCCCCGTACAAGCGAAATCAATAATAAATTAATACTACACGATAAGTTATTTAATTATTATACATATACAATATACATGTCATTCCATCAAAGTAGAGACATCTATCTTTTGATTCACAAGTATTCAATTTATCATAACAAATATTTATATTAACTAAGAGAAAAGGTCTGCCACGCTCTTATACTTGATCAATTCTAAGTGAAGTGTCAAGTTTTGTACTACGTCAGAAGCAAAAGTTGCACCAAATGTTGTCTTTAGATACTAGATATATGTACATAATGTATATATATATCGTCAATCAAGCCTAAGATATTAAAAACTTGATTTTTAACTTCACCATTCTATTAAAAAAAATATATAATTTTAACCCAAAACGTACCTATTTGACCGCAGTAGAACTGTCAAGTGTCACGGCATAAGTATTGTAATTTTTTTTTTTAAATACAAATCAATAGTAGATCTGTTCGTTCACCTGCTCAAAACTGTCAATTTTAGTTCAATTTTATTGTTATTTAAATTTTGACAGAACTAAAATTAGTACAAATCGTCAGTTTCGAGAAGTAAGCGAACGAAGGTAGTATGTACATATGTATGTATTTATTTTATTTTACTATTAGCTATATTTAATGTAAAGATAAAGCATTTTGTTGGAAGATAGCCACAAGCGGTTCACTTTGAAGAGAACTGAAGCATTTGTTTAAGCATTTATTTGTTAAAAATATTAACAAGAAATAAATACCATTGTTGATATAAAACTGAACAAAACTAATTATTTTGTAATTGTAATTTAATATTTAAAAATAGCACAATAATATTTTTATTGGTCTTACCTAACGATTCTAAAATTACGGTGCGTAAAGAGTCGATATCATTTTTAAGCAATTTGTCTGTGAAGAGAAGCAAAAAGTCAAAACTCACTCTTTCTCCAACACTGCCATCTTTATCATAAATAAAAAGATGATACTTTTTTTTTAATTCCAGCTTGAAGGACCAAATTTTTAACCCTTGATAAACGAAGGTAAATAATTTGTAGGTTTGAATATTTCAAGTAATTACTCAACCTTTCTCTTCCTTGCAATAATTGAAATCTTTACCAAAAGCTTAGATTCCAGCTCGAAGGACCAAATTTCAAACTTATGAATTTATTAAATTAGAAACTCAACAAAATGTTTGTCAAAGATTTAAAGTTAGTCTTCAGCTCTTCTCACACTTTAAAAGAATTCGGTACGGTTCATTTCGTTCCCCCTCCCAAAACAAAAATGGCATTCACTTACATCCTTCTCACAGAAATATACTTGATTTCCTTTTCTCAATAAAATCAAACATCCTTTCCTTATCGAAAATCAAACGAAACTCAATAAATCCAAAGCTCCAAAACAAATTCTTCGCCCTTTGTGTGAACAGAATTTTTTTTTTTTTTTTTTTGTACGGATTAAACCAATTTCGGATAAACACAAACGCAAAATCCCATTAGATATATAATATAGAAGCAGTAGAAGAGCCGAAAAGGGATTAAACAAATTCAAACATCCTTCTTAATTAACCCTTCTTATAGGATTAACATCCTTCAAAGGACGAATGGATTTTCATCATTTTCGTAAATGAATCAAAATGTTCTTAACCTTTCTCTCTGCATCATATGTACTGTATGTACAATTTACATACATACATACCTCTACTTACACAAAAATAACAACAACAAAAATACCTCTTCAGATACATGGATACAAAAATTCTATATGTAGGTACATAGCACATTGAAATAATATAGAGGTACGAAAGATAAAAAAAAATATCCAAGGATTCAAGTGGCATTCGTTGTACTCTAAAGTATCTTTATGTTACGTGCATTTTGTGCGACAGGACCTAGGAGAAGTATGAAGAGACAAAAGTGTAAAAGGATGAGGCAAGGAGTAGGCAAGGCGGCCGGCTAATGTCCTTGTATGAGTGTATTCACATTTTTTTTATTCTATTTTTTTTTTTTTGTCTTTACTTAAATTCTGGGGGTTGAAATCCTTTTAAACTTGGCACTATGCCAAAAGACAAAATAATCTCTTTTTCTCTCTTTCTTTGCATCACACGGAGAATCCCTGTTTTCTGTTTGTCCTTCCCCACCCTCCCAAATTTCTTTCCTCGCCATATCACAACCAACAGTTTCTATATTGAAGATATGGGGCTTAAACAAAAAATACCAAACTCCTAACTCAAGGCGTTGTTTTTTTTTCGTTTTGCTGTTTAATTCCTTCATTTTATTCTTTCTTTATTCTTTTTGATTCTCATCTCGGGACAAGTGTAGTAGAATGACAAAATAAAAAAAAAAGTTAACAAACATCTAAAAGTATGCACCACGTAATCCGAAAATGAAAATTTACTCATTTTCTCACTCTCTCATACATAAAAGCTTGTTGCTCTCAAATTCGCACAAAAAAAAATGTAAAGCTTTTGACGAAAATTATTAAGCTTACCTCAAAAATAAACTTAGAGAGAACGACCGACCGACACGATGGAGATTTTCTTTCAGTAGTCAGTCTTTTCGGCTGATTTTCTTCTTCTGCACAGAGAGAGAGAGAGAGTAGGATAAAAGGAGAAGATGAATGGATTTGATGGAAACTTTTCTCTACAGAAGCGCACAATAATTATTTTATTATTTGTCCTCCAAAATCAGAATGAAATGGAAGAGACCGAGAAAGAGCGAGCAAGAGATGGAAAGAAAATTTAAGGGTGGTGTTGTAGTGTATAGAGATTTTTTTTTTTCTTTTTTTTTTTTTTTGTAACTTCACTTTTTTGGGGCTTTCTTGAAAATTTTCAAACTCTTCAAAATCAAATTTTCACTTAGAGCACTTTTTTTTATAAAATCACTTTTTTCTTATTCACGTTGGAAGTTAAGTTACGTTCCGTTTAAATTGATTTTTTAAATCAACCAAAAAAAAAAACCAATGAACTAGGTATATCCTCGAGGAAAAATCTGTAAGCGCGTTACTATAGCAGTAAAGGGTATATGTTATACCTTTTTGGACTGCTTAACAAACGGTGAGAACTCGGGACAAAAAACGTCTATTCGCGAGAGTGTTACACACCGAACTGAGTGAGGCTTTTTGAATGCAAAATTATGTTATGTATTTAAGAAAAGCTTTTTTGGCATTTTCCAATAACAACTTAACAACCCCCCACATTTCCCTATTCCATCCTTATTGGTGCTATATAATGTAAGGACACAAAATGGGGGAAGTGGGAAAAGACATTTATTTTGGCGGTGGGTCAGCAAACAGCAGTCAGGCTCAGCCAGCAGTTATAGCAGCAGTTGTAGAGAAGGCCTTGAAAAATAGAAATTTATGCGCTCTCTTTGCGTTATGCGCGATGCGGTATGTGATGGTGGTGGTAAATGGCTTCAGTCAATCTCAGTAGATTATCTGCACAAAAATTACTGGCGTTGGAGAGTTAGAGAGAAAGAGAGAATGTTCTGCTTTCGGATGATGGAAAAATTTTCTTGCAGAACAAAAACCTTGAAATAAGGTTGTTGTATAAGCTGCATTAATTTAATTGTATATAAACGTCAAAAATTATTTAAAGTACAGTTTGAAATAAAATGTATGTATTTGTAAACCATTTTTTATTTTTTTTAAATGTACGAGAATCTAAGTTTATTTGGGTGTAAATCAAGATTGAGAAGAAAGTAAGTGCAAAATTGCGGTAATCAGTATTTTAAATTTCATACAATGAATTTCTATTTCGAAAAGTTCGAACGAATATAACATGATTTTCTTATTTAAATTTTTGTATGGCAACCATCTTTTTTAAACACATTTGCGCAATATTAGATATTGTGAATTAGTGTAAAACGAAGTAAATTGACATTCTTGTAAATTATAAACGACTGCAAACCAGCTTTAATAATGTTTATTAACTTGCATTAAAATTAAAACCGGAAAAGTATGATTTTTATTTTATGTGTCACTGTCATTGATTTAGGCGTGTTAAACTTGAATTTCTTAATGAAATGGTTTTAGCACGATATACGAAGGGTCAGTTTGTAGGAAAATAATTATCTTTAATAAAGAATAATAGCAACTGGTTAAATTACCGAAAATCAAAATTTTTATCAAGGAATACCTATATGTACATAATTTGAACTTAGTCATGGAAATCACTTATCAGCCGGTTTTTTGTTGATAAGCCCCATTCCATAAGAACCTGGAATTCATGGTACCGATTTAAACGACTATGAAGAAATTGAAAACATCAAATTCCCAAATGTACTGAAAACATCAAATTCCCAAATGTACAAAAAATAAAATACACGACTGGGTCGCACGAATTTTCTCTTATGTGCAATCACACTATGGTTTTATAATCATCTACTCATTTTATCAAATATCGAATTTTCAAAATTTTTTTTGAAAATCCAAAATTTGGTTTTTTTTTAAATTTCGATATGCAATACTATTAAAACTTATTTGAAGCTCTTGTGTAAAAAATTTCATTAAAATCGGTTCAACAGATAATAGGATAGTCGAAAACCAAAAAAAAAAAATGTTTTTTTTATTAATATTAGGTACCTCAAATTAAAATTTTAATCAAAATGATAGGAGCAGTTTTTGAGAAAAATTTATTTAAAACCTGCTAGATAATGTTAAAAAACTGTTGGGTGCCAAGTTTAATAAAAATCGAAAAATTCATGTTCTCAAAAAAAATTTTAAACTTTTTTTAAAATCAAAAAAAAAAAATGGAAAATTTTGGTATAAAAAACTTTTAAAATTTTGTGAAAGATTTTCTATAAAAAAAAATTGGTCAAAATCAGTTGAGTCGATTTTGAGAAAACCGAAAATTAAAAAAATGGTTCTGTAACACTTATAACCATTTTTCCGATTTTTTTTATAAAATGGCAGCCTTTTTGTAAAAAAAAATTACAGATTTTTATTTTTAAGTTGTGGGCACGTTTTTGAGAAAAATAAAATTTTCATAATGTGGTAAAAAAATTTTATATAGCAGGTACCGCTATTTTTAGTCTTAAAACGAAAAAGAAAACAAAAAAAAAAACGTGTAGGGGAAAATCCCAAAAACCAATAGGTATCAAGTTTAAAGAAAATCGACCCACCTGTTTAGGCTGCAGCTGAAATGACAGACAGACAAACAGAATTGTGAGACCTACTTTTTTTGACTTCGCTATCATCGTAATGTCAAGTTTGATCAAAATCTCTAGTTCGATTTTTTTTACGAATCCATAACTTTCTATTTACCTAATTGCAAGTAAAAAATGTTCCACATACGCCACCCCACACCGGAATGAGAGAATCAATCCACATTAAAGTGGCAATGACAAAATCACATACATATGTAATTATATTTTTTTTTAATATGAAATATGTGTATTTTATTTGACACCTCATTTTTTTTTTTTTAAATAATACAAATCCGACATGAAAAGTGGCAAACCAGTGCACTTTATTATTCATAATTCTATTTGGAAACCGGATCTTGGCACACAAACAAAAAAAAAATCATTTATCAAACCGCAAAAGTAGGAATTTTTGCAAAGAGCGAATATTTTTTTTTCTATTTTTAAAACATCTTCAAACAATAAAAATTAAAAAAAAAAAAAGAATTCTCTTTTAACAGATGATTAAGAGGGGAAACAATAAAATATAATATTATTTAAAGAAAACAACACCACTTACCAGGATAGCAGATATCTTAATAATAATATGTGTTCCGTATTTCGTGCGATCAGCTTCAGCCAAGTACATATACATAAAGGCACTGCAAAAATTATATAAAAAAAAAACAAAGTATTAATAAATAATAAAACAAGTTTGATAAGGTATCTAAATATTATTTTTTTTGTCGACATTGTTTAGTTAAGAAAACTAGGGATACCATCATTACATTTTATATTTTTTTGTTTTTTTTTTTCTGGAAAAACGAACCCTAACCCTAAAGATATTCGCGGCGTAAAGCGATAATTTATTTAAAACTAATTGAAGAAAAATTAAATCTCCACTTACCATATTTATAAATAAAGACTGACAAAAGGAGGACCAAAGCGTGAGTTCATGCATAAATGTCTTTAGTAGGTACATATTCATAATCGACGCTATTGGATAACTCTCTGAAACATATACTCCATAGAAAGTTCAAATTAAATTCAGGTATCCGTCTGCAACGACCCATTGATTTGACATTTGGGGTAGTTTTGTGCTATATATGTATGTAGGTTTTTCTTTCCTGCGTCAAATTCAACAGAAGCTTGTTCTTTTTTTTCAATCAGCTCTTGACCTAGAAACACAAATTTAAGCAAGTAGTCCAACAAATTATTTTCATAAATTATTTTTTGTTATTTCTTACATTTTTTGACACTCACTGTAAATTGTAAACAAATTCCGCAAAAAAATTTTTGTCAGAGGTTATCATCGGGTTGTTACAGAATGGCTGCATGCATTGACATATGTAATTAGGCAGAAAAGAATAAGATCTTGTAGGAGATGTTAAGATTACTGAAAACTCATGTAGTTCGCACATTTCTGAGGATTTCCTTTCTTGAGGATGAGAGGTTCAACTAAATAAATAGAAAATAGTTTATTAAGCTAATATTTTGTATTTAAATTGATTTAGTACCTATTTATTATTTTGAAAGTTCTTTTAACCTTCTTGATACATTTTTTTAGCAATTGAAGTTCTTAGCACAGCCAAATGTCAAATCTTTCTAGGCAACTCAATTTTTTTACTATCACTCTTCTGACACCTGTTTCCAAAAATCTGATCGAAGTTTTTTCTGTCAAAACACTTTTTCTTTTCTTTTCCTTTTTTTTCTTTTCTTTTCTTTTCTTTTCTTTTCTTTTCTTTTCTTTTCTTTTTGTGCCAAAGGTATTATTTACAATTTTGCGTTTTAATGGGTCTTATTGAAAAATAAAAAAATTCAATGAAGGCAATAATGATTCTCTTCCTTTTTGATTTTAAAACAAAAATATGAAAACATCAAATTTCCATATGTATGGAAACACTACCAAATGTCGTAATATAACAAAATGGCTTCTTCAAGCTTTTATCAGTTTTTATGTAAGTATGTGTGTATTCCTCGTCTACTCCTTTATGGAAATTGCGAAAAGAAAAAAAATCCGAAAACACAACTCGGAACAGCCAATCGAAGGTTTTTAAAGTAGTAGGAGTGAACAAGTAGTGCAAAAGAAGTACTCCGAACTTTCATGCGAAAAAAAAATTAGGTAGCATTCGAGTTATCTGTTTCGGAAGAAAATAAATTGCCGCATTCATGAATGTTTTCATACCTGAATCTGGAACGAGTTAGTTTTATGTTGTTGTAATCCCTTGTAAAAACACAGCTGATATCAAGCATTTCATAAAGTGTAATTCCTTCAAATAAACGTTTAAATATTTATAAATTTCTTTACTACACAAATCCACCAATCCCTCTTGTTGAGTCCTCGTCGTTGTTTTCTTCCTAACTATAAATTCAGACAATTATTTCACTAACGACAACAAATTATTAATTTTTAACTTACAATTTTGAAGAAGTTTCCATTTCAATTCCACAACTAATTCTTATTAAAGACCATCGGAAGAAATTTAACTTGCAGGTGTCAAAAATTCTTTACTTTACCCATTTTTTCGGATGATCTGTTCGATGTGTCGTTAACTCGATTAAAATTTCTCCTATTTCAAACATGTCGGAGAAAAATTTCTTCCGAAGGGTTTGTATTATCTGTCATTCCACCAAGAATCCACAACTTTCGATACATTTTGCTTTCGCTTTCAAAAACAAAATGACATTTGACAAGAACTTTAGCTTTTCATACAAAGTCGAAGGAAATATGAAAATACAAATCTGTCATTTGATACGTCAAATATTTATGAGACGTATATTTGTTAATTCTTTCAGAAAACCATTTCTTTCACACAGCCTTATTGTGAGCTTCAACCGAACAATATTCCATCCAGAAAATTGGACATTTCACTTTTCGACAATTTTTGAGTTTCACCCTAAATTTCATGTTCGAGAAATTTCCCTTATTGTGAATATTCATTTGGGGCGGATTTTAATGTCATTGACAGCCTAAATTGTTCACTTATATATTTTTAGTAGCTTTTAAAATTCCGGGCGAACAAGAAATTTTAAGTAGAAATATTTTTCGGGTGAAACTCACAATAAAGCTGACAATTTTCCAATTAATAAATCTTTTTTAACAAAAAAAAAAATATGTTGGTTTAGGTATATTTAAATATCATGTATTTCTTTTATTTATTAAAAAAAAAGTTGTGCACTTTAAATTATCTTAAATCCAAATGTTTGTATTTTATTTAATTAGTATCAAATTTTTTTATAAATTTAATTAACTACACTACATTTTACCATTTATGATTCTTAAAAAAAATAATGCAGAATGTTGTTTTTAGCTAAAGTTAGAAACAACACCAAAATGTTTTTTTTTTTTTAATATTTATGTACATATAATTGTTTAACACAAAACTTAAGTTTAAATAAGAATATTATGTAATTATTTATATTTATTTACCTTGAAATATATTTTACTTAATTTATTTTTTTTTTAATTGTAAGCTATAATATAAATTTAAATATTTTAAGCGTTTTCTTGTTCTTTTATTATAAGAGCCCTAGAACAGGCTTAGAATTATAGAATTATAAGAAAAGAATATTTAGTATAGATTAATTTATAAATTGTTTTTTTTTTTTAATTTTTTTAAGATTCATTAGGCATGTTTAGTAACAATGACTTAATTTGATAGACTAAATACGTGACATGCAAACTCTAAAACAACATTTATATTTAAAATCAAAAGGAATAGAAATTGATAAATATTTATTTTCCAATTTATTGATAACCATGCAGTTAATTGCACATTTTATTTTAAAATGCATTAGGTAAATATTTTATGTTTTTATTTAGTTTATATCTAAGTTTTCCCTTGAGTTAGAATTTTTTTTTGCTTGTACATAAAATGAAATTTGAAGTTTTACAACATTAAATATAATGTTAGTATAAGTAAGCAACAACGATTTAAATTTTGAATATCTACGATTGAAATTTTCAATTTAAAATAATTTCTATTTGTTATTAAGTTAGTACTTAGTAACTTTTGTTTTATTTTATTTTTGATTTGACTCTTGACTATAATAATATTTTGCTTTGTAAATATTAAGCTATGGGCAAAAACACATTTTTAGTTTATATATTTTAATTAATTTTATTTATTTTAATTAATATTTTTAATTAATTGTTTTGAGTATATTGTGAGAAAGTTAATATTTGAAAAAAATATGCATTAAATAAAACAAAATTACTTTAATTAAATTAAATGATCAAACTCATGATGTTAAGATTTTATAGCTTTTAAATGAAATATTTATATAATTTTCTACTTTTGTATATTCACGATGAAAGAATTAGATGTGAGAAATTTCTTGAATCTTCTTGCAGATAATTGGTATTTAAATGTTTTTTAATCCATTTCCAAAACTAAAACTTTTTTATCAACAAGGAAAGTATAACTTTGCAACTTATTTTGTATTTTGTTAATTTGTTAGTTGTCCCTAACTTGGGAGTTTAGTTTTAAAAGTTAATGGGATAAGGAATGTAATGTAAAATGTGTTGCAAAGTAAAAATCTTTCAAATTTTAAGATTCTAAAATTTGAACAATCATTCTGAAAAAGAGAAATCCTTGTTTTCAATTCCATCGTAATCGAAATTGCGTTACCAATTCCGAAAAGAAAACGATCGTAATGAAAATTTCTATGAGCTTTTTCCACATCGAATATATTCTTTGATAGTTTTGTGTCGGGGTACGTCCGAAAACGATGATATTTAAAAAAAAATTAATAAAAAAATAATTTCTCTCCAAAACCAGCTTGTTGTCATTTCGAAAAAAGAAATGAAAACATTTTTTTTTTTAATATTAAACTTTAAAAAAACAAGTTCTTTGGATAAAGTTAGTTGGAGTTAGATAAGGATTTTAGAATTGTGTTTTAAGTTTTGTTAGTAGGAAAGGAATTTGGGAAGGAAATTTTTAAAGCTCAATAAATGTTCATAAATGAATCCTTTTTCATAACTCTGATCACAAAAACTCAAACAACATGGAGTTTTTTTTTTAAATCGCGAACTAAGTTTTCATTTAAAGACAGGCCAACACAATTAAAATATCTTCGTCATTCAATGCAATAGAGAATTATCTCTAATGACCTTGGGGCTTATACGAGACAATACAATGCCAATTACAACCAATGACGGTCTAAATTAAAATGCCTCAACTGAATTATTGGTCTGCGATGTTCTGCCGCACCCTCCGAATCGAATGCACCTGGCCAGGGCGACAACGCCATTATTTGCCAAAGTTATACGTTAACTTATACAACGACTTTCAAACCTTAAATGGCTTTCAAATCATAGAAAATCGTTTCAAAAAAAAAATATATATTCAAAATGAAAACAGTATTTTATCGGAACACAAAAGTCTACAAAATCTTATCTAATCATTTTTAGTATAAGCAAATAATTATTTAAGCAAAATTAGTATACAGATTTTTAATAAAGACCAAACTAATGTTTTGTTAAGTAAGAGTTAAACAAGCAAACAGAAAATTAGAACAGTTTGTAAAAAGGAAATACCCCAGCTCCTCATGCTCAAATATCCGAATCCTTCATGCATTGTAATTGTAGTGGTAAATCCCCTCTAAATTGAAAATATGTTTACTATTTGATTCAGAAACTATACAATAACAATCGACTTCGTGAAAGGTGTGACTATTTTTTTTTTTTTTTTTTTTTTTTAAACAAGGATTATTTTTTTATTTAATTGCAAAGCTTCATGAATCAAACAGCTTCGGAGAAAGTAATGATTTCTAAAAAAAATTACAGATACGAATTTCGGAATATGATTGTGGAATTCGAAGCTCATATTTTTCATACTTTAATACCTTTCTCGTATTAAAAAAAAATTCCGTTGACTACAACTCGAAAAACATCTTCGAAGTGAAATTCCATTCGGCATGAAATATTGCATTGAAAACTATTTGCTTCGAATTCCATAATTAGACAATTTCTTGCTTTCATTATGAATCACGGAGCATCCTTAAGTTTTAAGAACTTTCCGCTTAAAATCTAACAAATGCTTAGTTATTAATTAAAAAAAATACAAGCAATATATAAAAAAATAATTCTTTTACAACTCTAAACTACGCAAAAATCATACAAACATTCGCAAGCGGCAGTGATCATTTTATTATATTTTTTTTAAGCAAAAGTATCGAAAAAAAGAATTTTGGCAGTGTTCTATTTATTTTTGTTTTTTTTTTTTTACATTTTAATTATGTGTTTGATGAGTATTTTTATTTTTTTGCAAAGTTTCTTATTTTTTTTCGTTGAGTTTTAATTTATTTTTTTGAAACTTTATAAAAAAAAATATTGAAATTCAGAGTCAAGTCTTATTGATATTAATTTGGAAAATATAGTTTAGTGTTTTTTTTTATGTGTGTGTGTGTGTGTGCATGTATTGATGAAATTATTATATTTTTAAAATTTTTTCTAATTAGTTTGTTATTTTTTGTCTACAGTTTCTTGTTTATTTTTAATATTTTTTTTTTTTACTTAACTGAGCAACTTTTTTTTAACTATCAAGCGAGGATTTAATTCAATTTATAAAACAACAAATTGCAAAAATATGTTTGTCCAACTAGATTAAATTTCAGATGCATTTTTTTTTTGTTATAAAATGTTCAGGGATTTTAAAAACTGTTTCAATGAAAATTTCAAAAGACATAGCCCAAAGGAAAAAATGTTAACAAATTGTTCAACTTGATTTTCAGTTTTAAACCATGCTCTTAAAATAGATTTCAATCATAAATGAAATGTAAATTATATTATTTTTACCATGCTCTCTTTATCATTCAAATTTGAATTTTCCTCTTGATTGTTATACAAAATTTGTATTTTTTTTTTTTGATTTGTTTGTCACTCGTAATAATTTTTTTTTGTTAAATATTATTTAATAACTAAGTTTTTCATTATAAAATAAATATTTACTAAAAATGAGAGAAATATTGCGCGACGTATGTATAACGAAATTTTAATTATTAAAATTATTTATTTTTTAATACGATTTTAGAAATAAACTAAATGGAATTTTGTTCAGTGTAACATAATCTATATAATATATATAAAAAAAAAACAGTTTAATTAAAATTAAAAAAAAAAAACTTAAAAATAATTTCTTTGAAAATAGATAATTTTTTACACAGATATTTGTTTCTTCGTTTTTTTTTTCTATTTATTTATTAAAGATTTAATTATTTACTTATATGTATTATTATTTAGCTAAAATTTTATTTAGTGACTAAGAATAAATATTTATATATGTATACTTGCAATGCAGTAGATTTTAGATATTTTTTTTGTATGTTTTGTTTAATTTAAAAAAATTTTTTATTAAGTCTTTTTTATGTTGGGCACATTTTCTTGGTTTTCTTTTGACGATGATGACGTGATCGATGAAGATGTAGATGATGCTAGTGATGATGACGATGATGATAATTTTGTAGTTTGTACTCGATGGTTTTCCTGTTGACAATCGTCATCATTGCCGTCGTCATCTAGAGGTTTTCGACTAGACGATGGAGGTGTTAATAATCCTTCGGGACATTTAAGACCAGTGGCAGGTGAGGCTTCAGTTTTTATATTTTTTTCCATGGCAGCGTTTTGTTCTCTAATTAGATAGGCCCTGTCCTGGAAATTGAAAGAAACAAAAAAGAGTTAGTTGAGTTGAGGAAAAATTGTATTAAATTGGGAGAAAAGCCGTAGCATAATAAAGACGAAACGTGTGCCAAAAGCATCACAAATACAAAAAAAAATACAGATATAAATAAAAACTTACAAACATAACCATCGAAGTAGTGTGCGTTTGAATGATATGCGAATCATCAGTAACAATATTCGGACACAAATGTGACATGCCACATTTCGATGAGAGCTGTTCATTTTGTTCCATTAAATGCAAATATTCTGATTCTTCACTGATGACTTTGAAAAATGGTTCCATCCATCGAGCACAAGGTTGTATCGTAGCCCAATCTAATCCTGATACTCGCAGGGCAGTTTCTCTGAAAAATTGAAAAAAAAAAACATCAGAAAATGTATTCTTTTTTTTTTAAATTCAAACAACTTACTTATTGAATGTATGACTTATTGCAGCAGCTGCTATCACTGAATATGCATAATTTCCAATACCAACATCTAAGGAACACAAGTCCAACAGCTGTGCCGTTTGGACATATTCCAATCCAGAGAATTGCGGGTAAATAAATGCATCATCGGCTTCAGCGACATCTTTCTTGGTGGTTGAAGAAGACGCCGTCATATTAAAACCACCGGATAGTGACGCTGGCGTTCTGTTGCTAACATTAAGTTGCATATAAACACCTAACCAACCCATTGCTGTCATGGGACTAATACTCCAATCTAACGCTTGCAGCAATATGAGCTCATGTTGGAGAATATCTTCTTCCAGGCACGCACCATCAGTTACATAAGCGAATTCAGCTATTTTTGGCGGATAAATTTCTTCAACTTTAGCGGCAATGAACAGACAAGTAATTCCGATCAGTTGCAAATGTGTTTTCTGAACTCGTTTTTGTGTACTCAAATACCTATCGAGATAGTCAACTGCTAGGTAATAAGTCTCCCTATGTAATTTATACACTTCACACACTTCAATCAACCAATCGAGAAGGATCGCCCGCATCCGTGGTTGAAGACCAGGATGATTATCCAACATTGTCGAGTCACGGAGGTATGAGGCAGCTTCATCTTTTTTGCACATAAAATTCCACACATCAGAAGCATTGGCCCATGACAGAGCAGGCAGGGGACACGAACGCGGTTCGGATGGCTCAACAGGTGTCATACAATCGTACAACGTAACATAATCATCAAATGATTTGACTTTCGGATGTGAATCGGTATTAGTTTGATTGCATTCGCTATCCGATGTTGTTGATGCTGTTTCGAATGAGGCCATCGATGATGATTCGGGTATAATTTCATCTTCAATGCTATTGGGACTTTCTGGTGTAGGCAGGCTATAAGTCGGAGGAACACAATCTGAACTGCGGGTATCAATTTCAACAAATTCATCAACTGGTGATGGATACACCGATGATGGTACTGAACTTGATGGATCGCTGTTTTGAGTTGTGTAGCAGGTGGTGGTAATGGCAATGTGTTGACGTTTGGCCGATGGGCCGTCATGACCCAATTCGGGATCCTAGAAAAATAAGAAAAAAATAATAGAAAATTTTAATAAAAATCAAAAAGGAAATCATACAGCTTAAAAATCAATTAAAAAACGATGCCTATCCATTTCAGACCTCTTACTATAACTTTATTTTTGTCTTCCTAACCCAGTCGTAAGAAGAACTTGTCAGTAATCAACAGATGCTATTTTTCAGATATCGAAATGATGTAAAGCCTAACGGACAAGGGGGGGGGGGGGGGGGAGGGGTTGTCCCAGGGGAAAATTTAGCTAGGACTCTATTTATAGAGACTGTTAGGTCTTAGAAATCTGAACGCAATTCCTGTCAAATTTGCCGTCAAAAAAGTTAAGACTTAAGATTAAGATTTTTTTTTGACACACACACCCTTTGTGCAGTAAAGTAAATCTAGTGGTGGTTGGTGGTCTATGATCAAACTTAGGCTCAGTTTGTATTACACAAGATCATCTGATCCGTATTTTGGAATTAACTAAATTCCGAGACATGTTTTTTTTTTAGGACCAGTTCTACATATATACGTGGTTCATCCTTAAATTAAGATTTTAATCCAACGATTTCTAGGATAAACTATCAACTAACTTTCAAGTATGTCGTTGAATAATTTTTGAACCTCAATTAATCCACCTTAATGGGTGACTTAAAATCTTGAACCGAGAATGGACAACATTTATACGAACACAAAGTTATTCAGCTATGGTTAAAGACTTTAATCCACCGATTTTGGCGAATTAACTGATGTTTAAAGCTGGTTCAAGAATTTAATTGGTTATAATCACATATTTCAACCTCAGTTAATCCGACGAAATCGATGGGTTAAGATTTCTCTAAACATGGTCTAAATATTTCTAAAACTGGCTTAAATGCCCAGTCAGAAACTGATACATTTTTCCGAGAAATTGTAATTATAACGGGTGATTTTTAAGCTGGTTTGGTTTTGGCAACACTGGTTTTGACAGCTGACGTGTGTTTAGTACCTTGTGTCACTGTCAAACAGCTTCAGTTTGGTTTGCAATTTAACCATGGATCGTCTTACAAATGAACAACGCTTGCAAATTATTGAATTTTACTATCAAAATTCGTGCTCGGTTCGAAATGTTGTTTATCGAAAAATTGTGTTCAGCGATGAGGCTCATTTTTGGTTGAATGGGTACGTAAATAAGCAAAATTGCCGCATTTGGAGTGAAGATCAGCCAGAAGCATTGCAACAGCTACCAATGCATCCCGAAAAAGCCACTGTTTGGTGCGGTTTATGGGCCGGCGGCATTATTGGGCCATATTTCTTCAAAGATGATGCGAATCGCAGCGTTACTGTCAATGGTGAACGCTACCGAGCGATGATAACAAACTTTTTTTTGCCCGAAATGGAAGTTCTTGACTTGCATGATATGTGGTTTCAACAAGACGGTGCCACATGCCACACAGCACGCGAAACAATGGCGCAATTGCGAGGCGAGTTTGGTGAACAGTTAATTTCACGTTTCGGGCCGGTCAATTGGCCGCCTAGATCGTGCGATTTGACACCATTAGATTATTTTTTGTGGGGGTATGTCAAGGCTAATGTCTATAGGGACAAGCCCGCTTCGATTGACGCACTGGAAGCCAACATCCATGCATTCATTCGTGAGATACCGGCCGATATGTGTGAAAGAGTATGCCAAAATTGGACTCAGCGGATGGGCTACCTGAGACGCAGCCGCGGTCAACATTTGCATGAAATTATCTTTAAACATTAAATTGCAAGGTTCAAACTATCGATTCAAATAAATATTTCATTCATTTTTTCGAATTTTTTGTGTTTTTTTTTTTTTTAAAGTTCTAAACCTCTTAAAAAATCACCCATTATTTCTGAGATTTACGGAGGTCTTTGAGATTGGTTTCAGAAATATAAATTGACAAATTGTCGAAACCTCGAAGAACATCAATAGCTTCTGCAAGACAGTTAAATATTTTCTTTAAAAAATTATGGTCCGTTTCACTATTTTTTTTTTTTTTGCGTAAAACATTTTTAAATATTTTTTAAATATTGATTTTATTATTTTTTTAAATTTAAATAATCCTGTATGACTGTTTTTTTTTCCATTTATTTATACTCCTTTCGTGGTTTGATTAAAATGTTGTTTCATTTTTAATTTAATTTTATAGTAAAATATTAAATATCGTCGATAATATTAAAATTTTTAGTAAATTATATAATTTATGTACCATTTCCATAAATGTTCTCTTAATGCTGTATTTCATGTCAAAGAAAAAAAAAAACGCAGCGCGAACAAACCGCGAGAAAACCGTTTTTATATTTTCAAATTAATTTTCAAAAAAAGAAAACGTTATGCCGACGACTCGTTCGGAGGTGTACTATATTTTTTTAATTTTTTTATTGAAGATATATTCCAATAATTAAAACTGCACTGAGTTTCGAATGATTTTTTTTTCCTGATTTTTATATTACACGTATACACTTTATGCACTCTTCAAGAAATCTCTTTTTATTTTTTAAATCAGTTTCAGTTAAAATCCCGTTTTTCTCGTTGGATATTTTTATTATTTTTTTTTCTATCATGAGTTGGGTATTATAATTTCCCCAAGGATTTTTTCGATGCAACACGATCATGAAAAGCGCACGTTAGAAACTAAAATATAACGACTGTCTCGTTCAGCTCGAATGTAAGATCTAAGAAAATCTGGATCAGCAGGGATTCTTTTTGATTGTTTCGGTTTTCTCTCGTTTCGAATAATCTTTCTACCTAACATATACTACCTACCCCTTAAGGAAACAAAATATAAAAACCGTCGTTATCCTTAATTCAGGTTTACCTACTTGGGATTTTCTTAACGAGCTAAGAAAGAAAACGAGATAGAGGGAGAAAGAGAAATAGAAAGAGAATGGATTATGAAGGACCTTTTTATTATGATTTTCTCTCAGGTAGAAAAAATAAATGAAACAAAAAAAAAAAACAGTAAATCTGCAATAAATCACAAAATTACTTAGGTACACGATCGATGCTTCTTGTAATTTCGTTGCGTGCACATTTTTATGATCCTCCTTCTTGTGACAAAAAAAAAAATTGAGAGGACTTTGCAATATTGTGTCGCACTTTTGTTTTCTTTGTTATACTTTGCTTTATTGTTATCCCCACCCCGCCGCTCTGAACCAGAAGAAGTTCATAATATTTCGAATGAATTTTCTAAGATTTTTACTGCCAAATAATTATGATTAGGTATAAGGAATCGATAGTGTATCGACTGGACGATTGATAGCCAGCTTGCGTAAAACTGTGTAAAATAAAAACCCATGGAAAATTTTTAATTTTCTTGATGTATGAATAGATCTTTTGAACAAAAAAAAACTTACATCATGGACAAGATAATAAATCAAGGAGTTTTCGATACATTTAAGATTAAATGAAACTATTGTTTTCTTTTATATTTGCTCCTTTAAATCAGATCAAATCGTATGAATAAAATGCATAGAAGAAAGTTTTCTTAAAGGAGACACCCCCTGTGACTTTTAGTGTTTTTTTTTTTTATTATTATTTTAAAGACAGATGGAGAAAAAATTTAGAAACGGGATTTAAGTTTTATGTGCGAATAATTGCAATTTTGTTGGTCGTGAATTTTAATACCTATTATTTATTGTAAATTGTTGTCAAGGTTAATTCCGAAAAAATGAAATAGTTCCGAAAAAATCCAACCGAAAACATTATGTCGTTTTCGGTTGGATTTTTTCGGAACTATTTCATTTTTAAAGAAAATCTAAAATTTGGAGCAGTATGAGTGAAAAGGGAGTAACTGCCCCTTGGACATTCGGTCCAAACGAAAACGACATTAGGTTTGTTCGATGTCAGCCCTGGGACACATTGGGTCGCCCTTAACTCGCTCTGAGGTGTTTTATGTAACACTTTTTTCAACCCAGGTTATTTGTTTGGAGCGAGCTCTGAATGACTCTGAAGAGCCCCAGATTTTTTCTTGGGGTAAGAATTCAGAGCTGTCAAAATTAAAATCAGTTTTTGGTATTCAGGCAAGTAAAAGTGAATTAAATTGTTTATGAAAAATTTATTTGTAAATATGAGATATATTGCTCATAATTTTGTTATTTAATTGATTCATGTAATTATAGACAAAATGCCAAAATATATAGTAGGCTATGAAAAGGAGAAATTAAGATGGTGAAAATTTTGCTCTGAGGCATTCGATGAGTTTTTTGACAGTTGATTGACATTCTCCAGGTCACCCTGGGGCAGAGAACATCGAACAATCCTTTTAATATACAGACCAATAACAGATCTATCAATTCCCTGAGAATCTGCTAAGAAAAGCCAATTACCATACAATGCTAAATTAGCTCTGTTCGTTTACTTTCCAAAACTGGCAATTTTAATCCATTTTAATTTTTTTTTGACAAAGCTTTGAACTAAAATTTGTAGAAAATTTCAGTTTTGGAAAAGAATCAAATAGAGGTATTGTCAATTAGCAAATTTTTTCCCAATATCTGACAATTCAATTGTCAATTGGATGACAAGGTGTAAGGTTGAAAAATGATAATTCTCACGGTTGTCAGATTTTTTTTTTTTTTTAAATTTAAACCTCTGTATGCATACAAGTCCTACGGCTCTACCAAATTTCATAATTCTGCAAAAATCAGAAGTTGTCCAAATAATTGATAAAAATTCGGAGAAAGTTGGTGTATGCTATGTCCCTGAATGGAAAATTTCAGGTTTTCAATTTTTACCTTTGATTCATAGCCTCAACCGAACTAACCTATTCATCCATATAGCACTGAACGCATGCATTCGAGAATATACTTTTTTTCATAAATTATGTGACACAAATTAACCTTTCTAACTCACTTCATAAGAAGAAAATTGAAATTTTGAAGAATACTGTCAAATTTATTATACAGGGTGGCATAATGCACCGTCTGCTAAGTTTTTCAGTTTTGCAAATCGCGGCAAATGTCAAAATCGAAACATTTTTTCCGAAATTTTTAAGAGTATAGTGATTCATGTCTTATTGACGAATATTTTGTTTTAATTTACAATTCACAAATGTCAAAGTAGAATTGACATTTGCCGCCATTTGCAACTGGTGACAATTTTTGCACCCGGTGATTAATGTTGCACCACCCTGTACTTGCTAATCTTTTTGTACGGTGAAAATACGACTAACATAGATTTATTCAATATAAACGAAATATTCTTTCGATTTAAATATACCTACCTATTATAACAGGAATTTAAATTTAATTTATTTTCAGAAAAAAAATGTTGCATATAACTTTACGATGTAAGAATTATAAGAATTATTTCTAAAATCCTTCTGAATTGAAAAATAAATTAATAAGATTTAAACTTTAATTTAAATATTGTTTTTTGATAACGGAACTTTGTTTGTTATTAAGAGCACCTCTATTAATAAATTTTGTCAATATAAAATGAATGCGTTCAGCAATGCAAATCAATGGGCACAATGCTTTGTTCCGATTAATGGTTTGGTTTACTTGGGACGTTTTTTATTATCGTCTTCCCCTCTTGGGTTTTTTTCTTTAATAAGTAGGTATTGTTGAGAATGTGTGAAAAAGTTGTGTGGTTAAAAAATAATCAAACAACTAATTTTTCTCTCGAGGCAAAATTGTACATAAAGGACCTTTTGAGTATTTGACAAGTTTTCCTCTTCTAGATTTTTCCTACTGAAAACTTTCCAGGATCTGAATTAAACTTTTCCGAAAGGAAAAGACACTGACGAGCAGTAAAAATTGTAGGTATTGATCAGCCGTTTTTGATCTTTAAAAATCTTCCTTTCTTAACTTCAAAGACTTGTAAACGTTCTTTACCCATTTAAGCCCTTTATTCCTATCCTATCAATCAAAATCTCTTTGTTAGGTAATTACCTATTTATTTATTGTAAAAAAATCCATATAAGGCTTTGTTAAAAATAATCAATAAAACCCTTTTACAACCAAATTTTATTTCTAATGTTGTTTACACAAAGTTATTCAGTAAGATAAGGGTATCTATTAATATAATGCAGTTTTTATAACACCTCTTTAAACTGCATTTTGCATCACATTTATTGCTTTTAACATCACCACAACAACAAAAAACTTGATTTCTTCAATGTTATAAATTCTTGTTAATTTAATAACTCAATTTGTTAATTTTACTGCCTGTTAATTGTCTAACGAAACTACATTTTTTGTGGCCAATAATATTAATTGTCTTCAAACAATTGAAAAAAAAAACTCCATAGAAACAAAACTTTCGATAGAAATGTAAAGAAAGAAAAAAAAAACAAGAAAAGCCAGTAAAAAAAAATAAAATTAAATAAAAACGGGATTAAAGAAAAGTTCCCACATAAAAAGAAACTCGTAAAATACCTATAAAAATAACAAATCATGTTCCCATAAATCTCATAAGAAATCCTTTCTGAGACTCTTTACAAACAAGAAGGTATATGTGTACTTCTGCTGCACAATAATAAATGATTAACCCCTTTGTTGCAAGATTGAACGTGAATAAAATAAATAATCCTTCCCAACAATCGATGATCCTTCTGCCCTAATTTTGTTCTTTTATGTTTTGTGCAATAAATTTCGACGCCTGATTAAATTGCAATACCTACATACTTCCTTCCACAAGATCAACAGGGATACCCTTTCGCAAAAAAAAATAATAGATCGTTTCATAGAAGATATAAGTCATAAAAAATATGATCGATAAGAGGTCACACATATCCTAGAAGAAAAAAAAAGAAAGAATCGAAACGATCATCGGCGCTGGCGGTAATCATTAAATAATTCAAAATTAAATAACATCACCTGGAAAAATACACACACACCCATCTACATGTATCCCCATAGGAGGTACCTTTACTCGTCATTGTGTCGTTGTACCTATTCCTTATCCTTATTCCTTGATCAATTGCATCAGTAGTTAGTTGATTACGTGTATTGAAGAGTGCCTCGTATCATCTGTCGCAACGTGTAGTGCGTTGGCACGCACCCCTAGCCCTAATACGACTATAAGAAACTTCCCCTAATCTTTTACCAAGCTGAATAAAAATATAAAATTAAATCCATCCAAAGACGAGTTGAATTTATTCAACCATCAACCAACCATTGATTATGTAAAAATTGTTGTCGTTGCAATTCCTCCATATAAGAAAGGGCAGTCTTATAGACGACGACTTCGTCGCAGTAATAGTCATCATCATCGTAGAGCAAGACATGTGTCCAACGAAAAAAAAAAAAAAAAAAAAAAAAAATCCAAACGACAATAACAAGCCAACCCCAACATAAATAAGTCGGAAACCTTTTTACATTTTTTTTTCTTTCTTTCTTTGCCCAAATAGTGTCGTGGTGGTGTGTGGCAGATGTCTTTTAAATTCTTAAAGGGGGTTCCTTCTTATACTTGTATGTAGGTACTTTCAATTACTTATTCTCTAATGTGTAAAATATCCTTAAAGGTGAAAAATAAAGGAATGTCATCTTTCTCCTTTAGTCCTTATAAAGGAATGAGAAATTCAGGGCTACTACGTGTGCATCGTAATGTTGCGGTGCTGTTGCGCATGCTTGAACACCTTAAGGGTAGGTTTTTTCTACTTCGGTTTCTTCTTCTTATATGGGACACACACATAAAAGGGTAGAAATGATATTTTGCAGTTATGTATGTTAAAGTTTTTCCAGTAGTCAGGATAACAAAAGAAATATGTTCGTTAAAAAATTTTTTTTTACAGTTTGATGGGACAGTAATTAGAATAAAACAAGAATGAACTTATATATGAATGTAGGTATGTATGTATGGTTTGTATGTAGGTACAATAAAACAACTTATCCTTGAATGATAAATTATATAGATTTGGGATATTTTTTTAACCCAACAGGATCAGTTGTAATAGCCGGTAACTAATACAACTGATCCTGTTGGGTACCTATGTACGTCCCCTTTAGTGATGTTCTTGTTTTTTAAAGGATTCATTAAATATTCATCGAAACAACATTTGGCCCAAAGTCGACGACGACGAAGAGACGGTTACAAAATATGCAAATCACTTTTATATCAAGGATGTGCCTAGATAAGTAAGTATACGGTTTTTTTTTCTTAACGGAACATTATCGTTCTGCTTCTTCAAAGACAAAACGACGGAAGTCGTTGAATGTGTCAAAAATG
Source organism: Epistrophe eligans (assembly GCA_951394125.1). Lineage (NCBI taxonomy): Eukaryota > Metazoa > Arthropoda > Insecta > Diptera > Syrphidae > Epistrophe > Epistrophe eligans. Next base: position 107,699,905 of record OX596028.1, read on the forward strand.
AAGATCAATCCTAGAGGATCTGCATAATTTGTTTCAAGGTAGTAACGCTTTCTTTTGGTGGCACCACTCAAGCGAAAGATTTGAAAGCTGTTTGAGAAAGACAATATAATAAAATTAAAGTATACCACGGTATCGTGAGAATAAGGAAACAATGATGGAAGAAGATCAAGGGTAAAGATTATTTATTTTGGAAGTAAAACATAAACGATGATAGATGCATTGAAGAATGCAAAATTTGATATACAGTTAGGTATGCAGCTATCTACAAACACATGTCTAATACAAGGGCTAATTTGTTTTCTTTTTTTTTTAAGATATACATACTTGTTTCCTTGTCATTGAAGAAGCTTTGAAAAGAAGAAAAAACCTGTTTTTTTAACAAACAAATTTAGGTTAAAGATTCAAAAGCGAACGAGACAAAATTTTCTAGATGTTATTTTTTTTTTTTTTTTTTTTGGTAAAGTCGGCTTGTACCAATAAAATTTATTTTAATGCAAACTGGATTTCAAAAGCTTATTGAATACAAAATTTATTATAATTCAATAATGTTCACATGGGAAATGCACTTTATACCTTCATATTTTAGTTTAGAGTAGTATTACGTGAATACACAAAAATTAACAATAAATAGAGCACTGATTTGCACATATGTACATTGTACATAGGTACACATGCATGTATCAGTACATTTTCTATTGTTTTGTTCTTCTTCTTCGCATGCATGAAAGTTAAAATTTTAACGAAAAAATTGTTAAAAATCAGCATAATTAAAAATAATATTGACTAAACAAAAAGCTATGGCATGTAAGTTGCGCCAAGACAAGTGAAAAATCTAGGAAGGAGTCTATATCCCCTGGGCCAGGACAAGAGAAAAATTTCGGAGGGAGATCTATTTCCCCTGAGGAGGGAGGTGAACTTTTCTAAAAAAAAAACTTGAAATAGAGAAAATCATTAAAAATCAAGGCCAACACAACACACAATGTCATGTTATACCCGTTTTCAAAACCAGAAATCTATTTTTGTTTCTAAATCAAATTGGTTGAGTAGTTTTGAAAAAGTTAATTTTCAACTCAAATTTTGAAAAAAAAAAAAAAAATAAGAAACATTTCTTCAAACTACACAATAATTTTAAACCAAATATTTTTTATATTGGTTTATTTAAGTATTAAACATTTACATTCGTATTTATTAGATTTTTAGACACTGTCTAACTTTTTTTGAAATTGGTGGAAATATGCTTTATATAATAAAAATAAATATCACATTATTCACGGTTAAGACAATCTACAAAACAATAATAAACAAGGTTTTTGAACACATTTTCCAAAGTTGAACAGTAATCTAAAGCTAGACAATGTTTATAAATAAGACCATTACTGTTTACGTTTGACCTACTTAATTCCAGAACAAATTTCGAATAAAGATTTCTTCAAGTGCGATGAATAGGAATACCTAAAAAAAAGTGTGAGTGCCGGGACTCACGCTTAAGATGTGTAAACATCAAATTAAATATTCAAGTGCTGGGGTTACATCACAGAACGTGGTCAGTTCGAACTGTCAACCGGATTTCAACCCAGACTCAACACGACATTTAGATTAAGTTTGAGGAACGAGGGAATGTATCCAATATACATAAACGTAACGTAAGGGTTACAGCACAACGTAATGTGCTATACAAATTTCCACGTTATTAGTTTACTCTACCGCCGCGCCGGCATAGATGTTTACACATCAAAAACTTTTCCTTCTGTTTCCTTTTCTTTTCTGGGTCGCATTCTGGATCAAGACGATTTAAATACGAACGTAGTTTTTTCTTCATGTTGTTGCCAAAGAAATCACTTTTTTTTTATTAAAAAAAAAAACTCAATTTCAATTAAGAATGGAGTAAAGAAAATTGACGCACTTTTCAAGACATACTTATTAAGGACCAAACGTGAGCCTGTAAAAGCATGCCTAATAGAAACATTTCGCAGAAATTCCAAACATTCGTAATCCCGCGAACAAAGTTCAGAAAAAAAAAATAAAAAAAATTAAATTCAAAAAAATTAAAATTAAAAAAAAATGTACCTTCTTTAAAAAATCACTAACATATTTTTTTTTTTTAATTTTGGTATACGACTTTTTAAAATATCTAGCATACAAAAATTTTACTAAAATCAATTGGACCATTTTCAAGAAAATCAAAAAAATTTAATTAATAACCATTTATGGAAACATTTTTGTTACCAAACTGTTAAAAATCTGTAGGTGCAATTTTAAGAAAAATAAGATTTTTTTTTAATTGCTACAAAAATTTGTATTGCAGGTAAGGTACCGTTATTTTTGGTCATAAAAAAATTTAAAAAAAACCTGTCTGGGGACCAAAAATAATGGTACCTTGAATACAATTTTTTTTTAAACAATTAATGAAAATATAAAATGCGTACAGCTGCTAAGTCCATTTTTGGCCGAAATTGAAATTTGTATGCCCTTTTCTTGAAAAACACATTCTGTAAAAATTTAATCACTTTTGTCCAATATAATGAGTTGTAATCAATTTTTTTTAATAATAAAGGAATATAAATGTCCAAATAATTTCTTTTGGGAAACCGCTTTGCCGATTTCTGAAATTTTGTTTTATATTTATTTTAAACTTTAGAATATTTAAGGAATTGTTTTAGCAATTTAAAGAATCGTTTTTTTTTTTACTTCCTACTTCTTTATCTTTTTCCCTAAATTCTAAAAAAAATTACAAACAAAAATTTCATTTCTTTTGTTCAAAATCAAAATTAGTATTAGCTTTAAAAAAAAACACCCTGTTATACAGTCAAACTAAATTGTGACATCCAATAATTCCTAACAGGCTGTACTTTACTATAATCTTGGGCAGAAATATTGGAACGTATGTATATCGTGAAAAAGACCTTAAACCTGACAAAATATATGTAACTGTGTGAGAAGTACCAGATGTATTATTTTCGGGTCACATCGAACGAGAAATTCTTTTCATTATTATAAATGCATTTTCAATTATGCTATAAAATAAATATGTACATAAAATATTTAGAAAATTACAAAATATTCCATATTCTAAAAAAAAAAGATTTTTAATTCCACCAAAATTTTCGACATATCTCGATCGTTTTCGAAAATTTGACAGTTACATATTTCGAACTGTCAAAACTGGTTGAATTGTTACTAAACATGAAAAAGGATTTTATATTCATTATTTTATGTGAATAAAAGGGAAGCAGAATTCTTAAGAAAATGAGGTAGATAAAAATTAGCAAAACACAAATTTAGCATTTTCGAAATTCTAATTCGAAATTTCCAATTTCAACACGCATTATAATAATTTCACTTTCATGATGTGGATTCACAATAAATGAAATGCAGAATATGGGCTAGAGTTTTTTTTGTTTGGAATTAATGCGATTTTGTCCTTTTTTTAAGCATTAGCATATTATTTTTTCAGTTAACATCCGGTGTCAAGACTGACCTCATCTATCTATCCTTCTAAAATTATTTCTCACAAAAAAAATAAATCTTCATATCATAACTCACCTTATCGTCCAAAGATGATGACGAATGATGTCTTTTTCTTTTTGACGTTGAATTGCCATTGTTACTTAGGCGACTAGATGTAGATTGGCAGGACGAAGATGAAAACCATTGTATAGCTGTATCATCATCACTATTTGTATTAAGTCCTACGTTGATTTTTTTCTTCGATCTTCGACCGGATGTTGAAGATGATGCTGTTCCTGTATTTTCTTCACTATTACATTTTTTTCTTTTCCTATTGCTATTACTGCTGCTGTTGTTGTTGTTGTTAATGTTTTTGTTGGTATTATTGCTATTTGTTGAATCATTGCTGTTACCATTGAAGTTGTCACTTTTAAATTGGGATTTGCTGGAACAAAAAAAAAAAAAATAAAAAATTCAATAAAAATAAAAATGAGGGTTTGTAAAATAAAATGCATTATGCATGCATATAATAAAATATCGTATAACATAATTTGCAAAAATAAAAAATTGTAATACTAGACACACATTCATGTAAATTTATATACATATGTATGCAAAAATGTATCCTCAAGTCTTGAGAAAGTTCATGAGAATGTAATTGATTTGAATTGGATATTTTTTTACAAAAGTAAAAGAGATCATGAGGGGAAGGATGTTTTTTTAATTAACAAAGAAAAAAAATCACGAGGAAAAAGGGTGTTAGGTTAGTTGTTGGTACTCAAAATATTGCATTTCTGGTTGATTAGGTACCTTGGGACGGAAGTCCCTTATTAGGAATAAAGATATAATAGGGGTAGATATTTTATATAATATATTTATTATGTACAACAATCGAAGACAAACAAATAAAAATACACAGATTTAGGTTGGGTTATCAATATTTACAACTAATTTGAGCATTTTAGTTATTGGTCTGAAGCTATAAAGGCAATTGGTCAAGAAGAAAATCTAAGAAAATCCAATAAATATGGCTGTCGATGGTTACAGCTTTTTCGTCCTTGTCGAGGTCTCGGCATCCCTATTTAGATAGTGTGATTTTTCAAATATGTCACGCTGCTCGTTTAAATCTTTCATTTTAACAGCAGATATTGAGATATTGAAGTAACGAAAGAAAATTATTATAATGCAAGCTAAATCTATATAATTTGAGTGAAAAAGTTGTTTTTTTTTATTTTTTTTTATATGTACGGTATAATCTCAGAAACCACATGTTCGATTTCTAAATGTTTTTTTGTCCTTGAAAGAACATATATAGATGATGGTTTTTGGAGTAAACAATTTTCAAAATTTAGGTGATTATAGGGTGAAATGGGGTAAAAACTAAAAATGGACTTGGATTTTAAATATTCGTTTTGTGTGTTGAAAGGTAACATTTAAAGAGAATTAACTACCAGGACAACTTTAGGGACGGATAATTATACCAAAATTAAGCAATGTACAAGGCGCATACAAATACATATAAGGATTAAAATTTTTCAATTTTTTTTAATTCGTTCAAGGATCATTTCAAAAAGTATTGACAAAGCCAAAAAATAGAAAAATAGTTGAATACACAAAATGGGCATTTAAGTGGGCGTGTCGAGGGGTTCGTTTGGAAAAAATCTAAAAATTGGTGGCAAATCCAAACCAATTTAAGGTGCCTGGCTCTACAGGCTGAATTTTTATATGCCTATGTACCAACAACTTTTAAGACTTTCTGCCCCACTGTGCGCTGGGTTCAAAATTGGGTGCGTGTTTTTTTTTTTTTTTTTTTTTTTATTGTGGGTTCTTCAGTAGAATTGGATTTTGTTGCGGAAACTTATAAAAATTTATTTGGATAAACTTATACAAACGTCAATGTGACTTTTAACGTGACGTTTAAAGAACAGCTAATTCAATTACGTAGCATTTATCCAAATAAATAAACAGGACGTTCACGCAAACTTCTGCGTAAACTTATCTTTTTACACAATTGGTAAACTTATGTCGTTGCATGAATACCCTTAATCTTTTTTGGGTAGATTTTATATATTTTATACAATTTTTGTGCTAACACTTCTTCCACAAAAAAAAACTGCTAGTTTTCAATATATTTATACAAAACAATAAATGTTGGAATTTCAACCTAAAAAAAAAAAATAAAAATTTCAACCTAAAAAAAAAAAATAAAAATTTCAACCTAAAAAAAAAAATAAAAATTTCAACCTCAAAAAAATAAAAATTTCAATATAAAAATCTCTGGTCCAAATTAAAAATTAAAAAAATTACTAACATACATAAAAATTAGGCTCTTCACCAAAACTCTCAGTTTTTCCGGACATTTTTTCGAAGTGAAAATCTAATTTTCATGAATATTTTTTTTTTAATCTTTGAATGACAATTTTTTTTTTCTTTTTATAATTCTCATCCTTTCATCCTTGAAATCATTGCTTCTTCTTCCCTCACTAACATTCGACCCCTTTTTTTTATTATTTGATAGGTACTACTATCTCATTGCAAATGAGGAATTTAATTTTACTTCAACTTAATGACACTCGTTCCAGTTGACAAAAGACAGCGCAACGGTAGAAAAATACAAACCAAATGGCTGTTGATGCACAAAATACATCGATTAAAAAAAAAAAAAAAAAAAACAAGAAAGAGACAAACATCACTAACCAAAAAAAAAAAACAGGACATCCTAGACCAAGTGAAATTAGTAACCACAAAAATAACACCGTACCATCTGTGACCTCTTTTGACTTCCTGTTCCAAGTTGTTAGCTCCTGGTTGGGGAAGTAAACAAAAATTGTCATCGAAATTAAGGAAAAGGATTATCGCTAACTGCCATCGAAGCATGGACAAAATATAGAAACTCCCAGACAATTAAATGATAAGAATCTTTAGAGAATAAAAAAAATTAAAAAAATAAGAAAAAAAACAGTAAGGATTCTATATATTTCTAAAGCTAAATGAACATTGAACTTAAAGGACTTTGGACAAAAACAAACAAAAACATGATTTAATAAAAAAAAATTAAAAAAAAAAAACATTAAATTGTTACTTACCTCAGAAAACAGTCCATACTTAGCCGGCTCAATAGCCGTATAGATGCCTTGAGAGTTTCACTTTTATTAATGAATCAGGTTTAACGAACTTTATAGAAGAATTTAAGTTAAACAAAAAACAAACTGAAAAAGATAATAATAAAAAAAAAAAAACAAAAGAAAAAATTAGAAATTATGAAAATAAAAAAAAAATTAAAAGGGTGAGTAAAAAGGACATTCTATGGTAAAAATAATAATTATTGTCATTAAAAATTAAAAAAAATACAACTCCTACGCTGTTAAATGTGCGTATCTTTCAACTATCTTTAGTGTTTTTTTTTTTTTTTTTTTTTTTTTTTTTTTTTGTGACCAATGTGCAACGGAATTTCTGCAGAACAATTGACTTTCTAAAGGTGTGAAAAAAGTTGACATTTGTTTGGCATATTGCAGTAAATTTCTTCCTTTTTTTTTTATTATTGTTGTCCTGCTGTCACGCAACATGACCTTTTTTTCATTCATTCTTATCTAAAATGCCCGAACAATATCACTCACATATGGCACCAAAGGACAATAATTAGTATTGCGCATATTTTTTTGTTTTGTTTTTATTTTGTATCAGAATGCAAAAAAAAAAAAAACAATAAGGACAACACATTTTGTCAAATGTTCGATTGAATGGGTAAGCATTATTAAAATGTCATTTGTGAATAGTTTTTTTCTTCTGCTGGAATAGGGATAACGAATGAGGTTATTGGGAACAATTAAGTCAAATGCATTTAAATGCCGAATGAAAATATGGGGAATAAAAGATCTTGAATGAATTCAATGCAAGTTGACACATGTACAAGTTCAAGGAAAAATCTCCATGAAAGGTTAAATTCAAAACACACTGTAAATACTATTAGCAATGTGATGAAAAGGAAACAGATTTCTAAAAGAATAAATAATTTGCCTTTAAACTTTCGCTTTATTTTATGTGAGTATTGCTTATATGCATCGAGCTTAGAATTTAGACTGAAAAATTGTTAAAAAATCAATATAATTAAAAATCAATATAATTAAAAATAAATTGATTAATCAACTTCTGAAATTGTTTTGACACCAACGCGATGTACGCCATCTGATTTCTTACAGAAATCTCAATTTATGAGAAAAAAATTTAAAAATTCTTGGAGCGTTTTTTTTTCATTAATTTTTTATATATAAAATTTTGAAAACATTTTTAAGAAAAAAAAATTGGTACCCCAGTTTTTAGCCTCTATATGTGGAGCTTAAAAATTAATTTAAAAAAAAATCATCTAGGTACCCATTTCCGAAATATCGAATTTTCAAAAAATAATTTTAAACATTTTTTTTTTTAAATCCAAAATTTATTTTTTTTGAAAATTTTTATATGCAATATTATTCCAATTTATTAGAAGCTCTTGTGTAAAAAAAATTACATTAAAATCGGTTCAACAGATAATAAGATGTTCGAAAACCAAAAAAATGGTTCTATGAGGAGATACCATTTTTTAAGCAATAGATAATTTTTTTCTAATAATATGGTAGATCGTACTAAAATAAGTGCACATAAAAATTGTAATCAAAATCGTAGGAGCCGTTTTTGAGAAAAATGAGATTTTCCATACCGGATTTTAAAAACTTTTTTGGGAGGTACCGTTATTTTTGGTCAAAAGAATAATTTTTATTTAAAATCTGCTAGATAATGTTAAAAAACTTCTAAGTGCTAAATTTAATAAAAATCGACCGAGTTATTTTCGAATTTAATTCTCAAAAAAAAAAATAAACTTTTTAAAAGTCCAAAAGTGAAAATTTAGATATATAATACTTTTAAAACTTTTTGAAAGATTTTGTATAAAAAAATGGTAAAAATTAATTGATCCGCTTTGAGAAAATCAAAAATCAAAAAAATGGTTCTCCGTTTTTGAGAAAATCGAAAATCAAAAAAATGGTTATATGAGAAGTACCATTTATAAAAAAATTTTGTCTTATAAAATGGTAGCCTTTTATTGATTGTATTGTATTGTATTGATTTTTTTTAAGTTATGGAATGAGATGAGATTTTCATTATTTTGTAAAAAAAATTGCATGGCAGATACCGTTATTTTAGGTCCTAAAAAAAGATTTAAAAAACTTGTGGGGGGAATGTCTAAAATGTCGATGTTCTTTAAACCAAGTTTAAAGAAAATCGATGCACCCGTTTACGCTCAAGATGAAAGAACAAACAGACGGAATTGCAAGACACACTTTTCGACTTCGCCATAATCGTAATTTCATTCTCGAGTTCAATTTTTTTACGAATCTATATAACTTGTCATATATAGAGCCCATGTCTCGCAAGTAAAAAAGCCATAATAACTTTCTTTATTCCTGACTCCCGCTATGTTTAAATTGCTATTTGTTTGACACTTGATTCTATCTTAACACAAACTGTAAACACTATCAATTCAAAATTAGTTTCAGTGAACAAAGTTTGTTATATAACTCGTTTCGCTTTAAAAACCATTCATTATTATCAGCTTAAATAGATATATGTATATGTAGATACCTACATTATAAGAAATTTTTGTTTATTTGGTTTCAAGTTTCATATTTCAATTCTGATATCCCTTTCGAGACGTGGTGATATTTCCAATTTTTACAGAAAAAAAAAAGAAAACCTCCAAATGAATATCTCTGGATAAGACAGTTCTTTTATTTCTTTGTTGTTGTCTTCTTCTCAACAAACCACCACCAACCTACAAAATTATTGCTGTGTGAACAAACTTATTTACGAGCATGTCCTTGAAACAAAATAACTGATTCTAAAATATACCCGTAATGACAATTTTGAAAATTGATTTTTTTTTAATTTTTGGAAAATCATGTGAAAACCTTAAATTCACACCAAAACAGTAGATGCCAATGCAATAACATACAAGACATAAAACTATTTTTATTTACATTTACTTTTTTGGTTTGTTTTCCTATATTTTTGTCGGTTATTTGATCCTTGTTGGTTTGCTGTGGGGAGATGGATAGAGAATTTTTCTCATTGGTTCTTCGTTTTCGAAAATAAAATTAATATTATTATTGAATTCCATCATTTGTGCTTATCCTTGGGAAGTCATAAATTAAATTGATTTTTTTTTGTATTTAGTTCTGAGGCCAATGAATAATGCTGCCCTTTGATCCTTTTCGTATGATGACAGCGATTATACTTTTTCTTTTTTTTTTTTGGAGGACAATCCAAAAAAAAAATTGTTTATGTCAAACATGTCGTATCAGGTGCATTTGGCCTTTCAATTACTAAAATCCTTTTTCGGAATCAATTTTTCATTATTGCTTATAGTTTCAGGGGTTCAACTGTGTGTAGGTTTGATTGTGCACTTTTATCCTTTTGCGTTCGCAGTTAATCCTTGTGAGGACTTCTTCAGTGCAATCATACATTTTCATTTTTATATACCTGGTGTTATTCTGAGAAACTATCAAATGTAAGAGGTTTGACTAATTATATTTTTTTGTTCAATCAACGTAAATACCTGATTGCCTTTTTTGAAGATTGCATACCTGGATAGGAGGGAGGATTATAAACAGAAACGGAAAGAATATAGATAAAATCATTTTCTCAAATTTCTTTTCAGTATTATATGGAAGGTTTAATATTATAGGTTGAGGGAGAAATTAACTTATTTTTGAGAATCCATTTGTTTGAATTAGCAGATAGTTTCGATTAGCTTAGTGGTTTTTACCTAAAGAATTATATATGTATAGGAGAAGACTTAATCTCAAAAAGAAAATTCAAGATAATTTTGATAAGTGCGAAATCAAGGCTTAATTAGAAACATGGATATTGGAAGAAGGATTTTAGAGTTTTTAAAAAATTTCATCACGATTTCATCATCATTAGTCTTTTTTTGCAAAGAAAATTAAAATATTCTCACTCATAGGCATAAGAATTATACTCAAGTAAAAGTTTGAAAACGGTGGAACTGTTTCTTGATGTGACTTAATAAAATATTATTAGAAAAACTATTATTTAAAATTGGGTCAGGGCAACTACATTATGTAGATATAGGTGAGTGGCTAGTTATTTAAGTGAAAGAAAAAATAAAAAGTTGTCCAAACGCAGGACAATGTGGCTAAATATTTCAATATCAACTCTGAAATTTGAAGACAATTTAAATATCATTAGATATTTGGACAGACTCATAAACATAACCTCGATACCTCATTGATACTTGACCTACTACTTAATTTAAAAAATTTCTATGGTTGACCAATTTCAGAAAGTAACCTTTTAAATAAGATGCTTTCATCCTCTAATGTGAAAAATAAAATTCCGAAAATAAATACTGGGTGGACCACAAGTCTCTTTTCTATGTAAAAAAAAAAATAGTGACTCTTTTATTTATATGCTGATATTTTTGAGTTATTTTTTGTTTGTTCTTTCAGACATAAGGCTTGGTAGATTTTGGATGGAGGACTAGATGATCGCACAGCGAAAAAAAATTAATAAAATTATTTTTTGAAAATAGCCAGTCAATAATTTATACTCGAACGTCCCTAACCGGCAATTTTATGGCTTTAGAAATGTTTCAACAGCACTCACTTTTCGTGCTGTGGTGGCCAATATTGAGCAATACGGGAAAGTTAAAGATTTTGAGGAAAGATCTGCACCTATACCCTTACAAAATCCAGTTGGTTCAACAGCTCAATCCTGGTGACCTAGAAAAACGTCTGGAATACTACAGAACTGTCCTAAATATCGCCGTGAATGACGAAGAATTTTTGGTAAATTTTATGATGACCGACGAAGAGGCACATTTTCATCCAAGCAGGTTTGTGAACATGCAAGAGTGCAGATTTTGGGGCAATTGTTGCGCGAATAATTCTCAAATCGCATTATCTATTATCTATTATTTGAATGGGCACCGCTGCGATCGACTAATCTGTCGGTTCCGGGTTTTTGTATGGAGTTACATCAAGGAAAAGGTTTACAAAAACAAACCACAGACTATACAAAAGCTGAAGCTCAACATTCGCATAGAACAAACAACACTTCAAAAAGTCATGGAAAGTGTCATCAACAAGAGCCCATGAGTGCATGAATTCTAAATGATGACCACTTTACCGACATGGTTTTCCAAACATAATGTAAAAAATTTCTGTAAAATAAACTTTAATTTGTTATTTATTTTATTAGCTTTTATCTTTTTGTTCAAGTTATTCCAGATATACGTAGGAAAACGACTTTTGGGCCATCCTGTATAATGTACCAAAAAACTATTGCTCTAAATTCTTTAAATAAACAACTTCCAATTCATTATAACGATCTATTTAAATGATATCATATAATATGTACGCACGAGATCAGGGAAAAGACAATTTATAACAGTTAATTGCCATTAAAAATGATTGTACATTAACGCGATTCATGCAACTTAAAAAATAAAAGTCTGGATGCCCTGACTATGCCCACCGGGAGTTCAATGTTTTTTTAAACAAATTAGCATGTCTAGAGTCAATTGTAATATATACAAATTATTCAAGTTTTATTTAATTTATTTCGAATATTTTTTTAATGAATAAAAAAAAAATAGAGAAACCCTTTATATAAAGAATTACAATTATAATAACTTGCCATCCAGTATACGTATCACCATTTCATCATATTCTTTACATTTCTAAATTCTACTTTAAACTCAGGTTAAGCTTCCGAGGTATTATCGTTTAAAAATTAAAAAAAAGGAATAATATTGAAACGACTTTTGAAAAAAAAAATTAAAAAAAAAAATTCAAATACAAAATTTGTTTTAAATAAATTATTTTGAAACGAATTTTAAAACAACAAAACTTTGTCAAAATAATTGTATTTTAAATCTATCCAAAATAATGTTTCCTCACCAAGTAATTTTAAGTAAGTTGTTAGCCTTCACATGATCATAAATAGTTAAACAAAAAAATAAACTCTATTATGATCTGAAACGCTATAAAAATGCCAAACCCATAAATATCAACCAAGAATATCTCAGAGATTTAATATTTAATAATTTTTAGTTTTTTTTTTTTCTTTTTACAAAATAATTCGTTAAAAAATTTCAATTGAAAATGGCCCAAAGTGGTAATACTGGTAATGGAACGGAAAATATAAACGCAATTTTTATTTAAAGTTTAAAAATGTCAAAGAATAAAATTAAAACTGAAAATTATTCAAGACAAATCGTTTTAAGAAATTAATTAGACTTCTTTGTTCATTTTTGTACCTACTGTGACGACTGAGGGCTATTGATTTCTTAGAATGATTCAGATATTTATCTACAATGGCAAGTAAAACCCATTACCAAAAATCAAAAGAAATTCCTTAAATTATTTCATTTCATTCACATTCACATTGGATCAACCCCAATCATCGACCTACATCGAGGAAAAAAAAATCAAAAACCAATCTGTAGCTATGCCGCCGCCATAAAAATCATCAACCTCCTTAATTTCTTTGATTTCTGATCACTAAAAAAAAACACAATCCCTTTTAACACCAATACAACCAACACAACCATATGATATCCCTGTGATTAGTCCTTGAATTTATTTTTTAAAATTAAAAAAAAAATCAAGAATAAGGAATTTTTATGGGCATTATCATTAATTTTCAGTCTCCATTCTATTAGCACCTTCAATATTAAATTCTTCGAATAAAATTCTCAAAGGGTCCTTAATTCAAAAACAACTAAAAAAATTAGCATCTAAAAAGACCCACCAAAAAAAAAATTAATCCTATCTTCTCAATCTCTGCGCCACCATCTAAAACAATACAAAACAAAACTGGTCCAACGCCCATGCCTCGTGGTATACCGCGCTTTTTTCTGTTTTATCTCTAAATAAATGTAGTTAAGGGTGAACAAAAAAAAAATTACATGTTTAAGAGCACAACCCGCTCTAGCACTTTAAAATTTGTATAATCTGTTATATTCTTATCGATAAAAAAAAAAAAAACAGAACTGATATCCCGCAAAGTTGATGAGATATACCACAAGGAATCTAAGGTTTATCTCCAAAACGATAAATTTTTATGAATGAAAAATTCTTTTTCGTGCCTATTAAAAAAAAAGGAAAAAAAAAAACACCGCCTTCCTTCTCCATTCAAGTACTTTACAAATAAGTTTTTTTTTTGTTAAAAAATACATATTTACATGTTGGATACCTCTATTTATAAAGTATAGGTACATTTAAGCAAACAGGTCCTCCCAAATATTTATAAACTTATCTACTTTCCCTGTATCTTCTTTCTTTTTTTTTATTCCTGATTTTCGTCGACATCATTTTACGCGCCCAAAACAGCTGCAATTCCAGTGAAAAATCCACAAACAAACACACAAAAATGAAACAAAAAAAAAAACTTTTTTTAACAATTTAGTTTTTAAACAAAGGAAAACAGGAAAACGCGCAAAGTAAACTAAAACCCTGAATGTGTAAAATCACATGGAGACAAGAGAAGATCCAAAAAAAAAACTACAGAAGCCTAACAAAATGCGGTAGAGAGATATACAAGTACCTGGGAAAGGAATATATGCCAGAAGACAATTCCTTGCAATCATCGACGACGACGAAAACGAAGAAGATGAGAGAAAATGTGAAATACCCAAAGATAGCCAAAAGAAAATCCCGGCTTTGCCGCATCCATCGCCCTTGAAATTATTATGGAATTTCTGGGAATTCGATCACTTCTTGAAAGGAATTTTTCTGAAGGTATATGAGATTTCAACATAACATAAATATGTATTATATGGTTTGTGTGAGTTCTTTGATAGTTTGGTACCTACTTTGTCCCTAGGAAAAAGGGTCCTTCTAGTGTTAAGGAATGTATTTATGTATCACAACCCTAAGATACCTAGTTACCTTTTGAACTATTGTTAGAAATCTATATACATACATACATACCTACACTGCAGTTTCAAAAAAAAAGCAAACAATGTTTCAAGGCCAATATATACCTACTTAGATTCTATCTTTTATAAATCAGGAGAAAGTTTCACTCGAAAAAATCGTGTTCTTTCTAATTGTTAAAATTCATTCTTCATGCAGTTCTCGTTGGAACAACTTGGCTTTCAGTTTATTCTTATTCTAAATTTAGTGTGTGTGGTATTAATTTAAACGTTTTTCACTTTATAACTTGAAAATTGAACCGATTTTATTTGTATTTTCGAAGTTTTAGTTCAATTTTCCCTTTTTCATACAACATAACAATAATGGAGAACGCCATTTTCGACATACCGTCCAGCGCAGCAGTGTATACAATGTACATCTGTTCGTCCATTTTATTTATCTAGCTGTAGCCTAAACAGATGGAACAAGTTACTTCAAATTTATTACAGTATAGAGTGTCTGTGTTTAATTCTCCAGAAGAAAAATTCAAATTTTTGTCTTTGATAACGATTTTTTTTTTAACATTTCTTGAAAACGGTTTAAATGATTTTAATCAAATTGTGAACGTATAACGTTTAAAAGAACTCACTGACCTCAAAAGGGTATATACAATCTTTTTACAAAACTACTCATTTGGTTCCTTAAGTAGTAGGTAGTTCCTAAATATAGAACAAACTGAACTAAAAAATAAACGTTCATCTGAAATCATAAACAATTTGCCTGAATTTTGCTTTTTTGAGAAAAAGTTTTTATATGCAATTTAAAAAAAAAAGATACTCCCGATTCCTCAATTGCAATATCACTGCGTTTTACCTTTTTGCCGATAATTTTGTTTAAACAGAAATAAGATAGGTACCTAGGTATTTCCTTTTTTTGAAAAATGCCAT
This sequence comes from Epistrophe eligans, assembly GCA_951394125.1. NCBI lineage: Eukaryota > Metazoa > Arthropoda > Insecta > Diptera > Syrphidae > Epistrophe > Epistrophe eligans. Next base: position 107,715,212 of record OX596028.1, read on the forward strand.
ATTTTTAAATATTTTGTGGATGGCTCGAACGATTTCAATACAATTTGGTCACTAACTGGGCAGTTATCAAATTTCTTAAAATTGAACACTTTTAGCGAATTTGAAACTAAACACTTGTCTTATCTTGATTTTCAATAAATGTACTCAATGTTCAAGTGAAATACCCAAATTCCAACTCTGTCCTAAAACAATTCAAACTTAATACACAAGCTATTATAGAAATGCACATGAATTTAACCTTGAGCCGAACTTCAGACATAATTATCAAATAGGTACAGATATTTTTCTTTAGTAAAGAAGCATGAAACTCGTGCTATTCCTTAAAAATTCTTAACAAATTATGAACTCAAAATAAAGAATGCAGTCTGAATTCTTGAAAAAAAAAAATTATGCAAAAAATTATAAAAATTTAAAAAGGAGCGTTTCCTTAAAATTCATCAAAATTTTCTTAACATTTTTAAATACAAATATTAGTATGATGTTTTGTACCTATTTTCAAAAAAAAAAAAATCACTAACTCGCTTTGGTTTATTGATTAAAAAAAAATTAATTCGTAAAGACCTCCTGCAAAAAAATTTCGATCGAAATGTTAATGAGAAAGTCGAAAATGAAAAAAAAAAAAAAACGTTCCATGGCAGGTAGGTAATTTAATAACAGTTTGTTGTAAACATTTTTTCTACCATAATATAGAATAATTGTTACAATAGTTCAAAAAATTATTTTTATCAAAATCCTTAGAGAGAGCTCTTTAAAAGCCGGTTTTAAATAAAAGTAGATAGGTACATCACATATGTATATTTGAATTTTAACGGTTTTTTGTATTTTTTTAAATACCTTCATAAAAATTAAAAATCTTTACATGCAATATTTATCAGATCTGTAACTACTGACTACACATTTTAATTTTTTACTCAGCTATATTCAGAGAACGACGCTAGCTGATTTTTTTCAGATAAAACGAAGATAGTCCTTTTAGTTTTTTTTATCGTTTCATTTAAGCGGGTTAGACTGTACTGATTTGTTTTTTTTTTTTTTTAGTTTTAAAAGTTTATTCTAAAGTCAAAATAATCTCAGATTGGATGTAAAAGCTGTTTTTTTTTTTATTATTTTAAGTTTTACTTTCCATAGCTTTAGTTTGGATAAAAATTTGCCTTGGTGTCAAAAAAAATATCCTTTTTAAAAAGCCATATCGACGGTTTTTATCTTCAGACACAACTTAAAGCTTTAAGTCCTTAAGGAACATAATGAAATACATATGTATTTTGTTTTTAATTTATAAATTTTCCTACAACTTTCAGAAATTAATAAATATTTAAAAAGGGATAACAAAAGGATTCAACAGAGGTTGATATAACATTTACTTCAGTAACATCCTTATAGCAAATTTTTGGGTTAATTTAAACGTCGAATTCTCAACGAAATTTATACTGATATAGCTCTCATCTTTAAATCCATGTTTCAAAATAACAGGATCTAGATACCTATATGATTTGAGATCCTTGAAGGAAAATCTAAGGAAAAATGATTTAAACCTTTCAATGTTTAAAAATTTGACAATTATTAAAAATTAAAGGGAATCTCGGATATGTTTTCATATGTAGGTATAGATATATATACATAAATAATTATAATAGGTATTCAAAGAGACAAGGATTTAAAAATATGTCAGGTGTGTAGGTACATTATACCTAACTAGGAACCGTTAAGTTTAAAAAAAAAAAGTGCTATCTGGTAAACCTACAAAATGTGTTAAAAGTGAAATGGAATTTGGTGTTTTTATTAGGAATTTGATTTAGATGATTTGATTTAGATGATTTTGTGCGAATTAAACTATTTAGACAGAATAAAGGATCCAGCAAGATAGATAGGGATTTTGCTATCTCTGTCAAGGAAATACCTAACTTAATATGATGATATGTTATTAAAGAAATTCGTTGACAAATAATAGAAAAAAAGCCCAGACTTTAAAGAATTTCCCCCAAGGATATTATCAAGAACACATATCTACATATGTACATAATTATGTTTTTTTTTTTTTTTAAAAAAAGAGCATTGCAATTCCAAATTCCAACCTCACACACCCCAAATTGAAAAAGATAACATAACGAAAGAAAAAAAATATATTTGGCGCGTTTAATGCAAAAAATCAAATCTCTTTTTTTTTTGTTGCTTTTCTGAATAAAATAAGAATTATAAAATTTAATAAATTAATGACACGAGTATAGATTTCAATTTTATTACAATTGTATTAGTGTGTGCAATAGAATCCGGTGGCGGGCGCGAAAAATGCCACCAAGTAGAAAACGAAATGACACACAAAAACCCATTGAGAGGAGAAAATCAAAAATCTAAAAAATCCAAAGAAACATCATAAAAAAAAAAGAGAAAGAAACCAGAGAAACCAAGTCAACGAGACTACGACGACGACGATGGCAAGTCGCAAGTCAGTGAAAAAAAGGCGGTCAGGTGTAATTTTTGGCGGGCTTACAAATTACACTAAAAATTATGATAATTGAAAAATTTTCACATTGTCGCATAGGTGAATATGTCCTCTTTCGATTTATCCAATAAAAATTCCAAAAATCTATCGGGAAATGGGAAAAATTTCCATTTGAAAATTTGTTATGATTGCGCCAAAAAACCAAATTCCCCACACACTTTTATATGAGTTCATCCCCAGTTCGAAGTTAGTTGCTTGTGTCGTCGTGGCCATAGTACTTTCGAACATACATTTTCATGCAGGTAATTTCCTTGTTTTCTGAATGAAACATTGAATATTTCATATATGAATTGAAAGATGACAATTTAAGCTTAAAAACCATATGTTTTTGATAAAAATCCGTTAAGAAATGGCCAAGATATCTTGATTTGATTTTGGACAATTTTCGAGCGCGCGAAAAATTTTTTTTTGTTTCGTAGAAAAAACTTCGAAGCGAGCGATCTGCTGTCGTCAGGCTAGGGGGCACTGTGCATAACCACACACACATTTTTTCTTTTTGGCAAAAATGTGAGAAAAATTATCTCAACTTCAGACAGGAAATGGAAAGAATGTCCTTGGGGGGTAAAGGAGAAATAGTTTCCAAGAAGACTTACCTGTTTCAGAGCAAAATAATTCACTTGTTTTAAAATCACGCGTAAAATCTGGAAGGTAGACTTTCGAGTCTTTATTTTGAAGCACTTTTAGATGTGATTTTGGTTCCTATTAAGGATTCACTTTGTCCACTTTATCGGTAGGTATATCCGTTTAAAAAACTTAGATTTTTCAAATCCACACGAGATTGTTCTTCACGCGAATAAATTTAATTCACTAGAGCTGCGTGGGAGATGCACCAGTCTTTCACCACAATTCTATTGTAAATAACTAATTGTCCTTTGAGTAGAGCACGAAAATGTCCTCACAAACCAATGTATTACTCTCTAGCGCAGCTTTTCACCAAGTGAGACTCCCTTTTTCGTCGACAGACTGATGGGGGGGCGATCAGAAAAAAGGATGTGGTTTTTTTCTTGCTACTTCTGAATTCTGAATGTAGAACTGGGAGAGAGTATGTGGTCTACGAGGTGTATAGCCGGCTGACTCGCGAGTACAAGTGAAAAAGACGATATGGGAGTTTTCGAATATTTCAAATGATATACGCACACAATTATACATTTCGGCGGGTAAATTGTTGACAGCTTGTTACTTGATTAGTGGCGCGCATTGGTTTTTTTTTTCTTGCCATGGCAGCCCATCGGTGTGTATTTCTTCAGGCTACACCGATGGGAAAAAGGTAAACATATGATTCCGATTTCCCCTATTTTCGAACTTGAATGCAACCCTCTTGTGCAATGGTGTGGTGGAATTTAGTTCTTTTCAATTTGAAAATGTTTTTTTTTTTTGGGGTGAACGTTATTTTCCCATATAATTTTAGGGGTGGTTGGGTTTTTTTTCGGTTTTTGTTGAAATTATTTTTTGTTTTGAAAATTTTTGAGAGGTAGTTATGTTTAATTTCAAATAAGAACTATTTCTTGTCATTTTGGTGAATTGGGAATGTTGTTGCATTTTGCATTGAATTAAGGGTATGGCTACATTTTTGATTTAAAGAACAATGTTGTCTGTTTAGATTGTGACTTTTCATTACATTTTGACGATGGGTTTGTGCAGAATTAAAAGACCATCGCCATTGGGAATTGAAAATTTACAATTTAAATAAGAATTCATTGTATTAGTTTTACACAGTTGAATTTCTTTTAACCAAAAAAAATGATAATGTTTATAAAGAACCGATTTTTTTGATAAAATGGCATCTTTCATTTTTACTTTCAATTTACAATTTTAAAAATTTGGTGTCAAAACCCATAGGAAATTTTGACAATAGCTGCATTTTATTATTCACAAGATTTGATCCGGATCAAAACTTAACACAAAAACAACATATAGTCCTTTTTTATATCTAGATCTATTCAATGATCCAAAAACTAGTACTTTTTTTTATTATTATTATGGTAAGGTAGTGTAAATTGTAGTGCAAAGAAAAATGCCAACAAAAACACATGAAAAATATACACACAATCACAAAAAAGATATGGTTATATACCACTGCCTGTCACTGTGATATTGTTTGTTTTATTATGAGGATGTTTTATTATGAGGATCATCAGAATTTGGATAGTAAAATGAAGCTAATCTGATTTATAAGATTTCTTTTTTGGAAATATAATTCGCTTAAATTCTATAGATCTTAAGTACTAATAATTTGATTGGTAATAATAAGATTTAAAGGCCAGGCGCGCACGTGCAACTTTTAGTTTCGAAACTGATTGGTTTCGATTTTGTTTCGAAAGTGTTTAGTAGCATGTGCGTGTCTGGCCTTAAATCTTTAAAAATAAAATTAGTAGATGCTACCTTTTATCCCCAAAACAGACTGAAAAAAACCTGTGGGTCATTCCATATAAAATCGTCTAAAAATAAAATTGCTCCTCCACTATTTTAGATTTTGTGGCGACTTTGTGAAATTCTTCTTTAGAAATCCAGTTATTTCTTGCGTTCGAAGAACTATCGGATAGACTATCCACTAATCCCAAAAATGTTCAGATACGTTGGGTTTTTGTTGCATCATCTGTTTTGTCACAAAGAATTGCAACAACACAAACCTATTCGGATAGCTTTGGATTGATCCCCGAACGTGACCATTCTTAATTCGTGTGAGTACTGTAAAAACGTGTATTTTACTGATTTTTTGTAACTTGTCCGTATCCGAATTTCGAACGTGTAAAAAAATCTTTGCTTTTGACATTTTGAAAATTGCATCATTTAGGCTGGTGATTTATACCTTCAGATTTTTAACAAATGACTCTATTAAGTACACGTTCCGATTCTGTCATTTCACAAATTTTTACCTTTATCTTCTACACCTTCACTTTTTTATGTCGTACGTTAAAAAATTGAAGGTACAAAAAAAAATGCCACCAATCTTGAACTTCAAGAATGAAAAACTCTTTTTGTTGTTTTCATCCTTTGTGCGTGTAAATTTGGTTTAAGTCATCAATTTGCGCATAGAGTACCTATATTATCTAGAGAACCGACTTCAGCGCTTTTACTCTTTCACCCTACAAGCTGCACTGAGAGGATTTCCTCCACAAGGCTGAATATGTGTTAGTTGCCGAATGCATTTTTAATGGAATCGCACTAACATAGTGATAATTTAATGGATATTGGCTCAGTTTTGCTCAGTGCTCAGTTCTCCCACCAGATATGAAATACTTTTTTTAAAACTGCATTATAAACCATGTTCATACTTCTTGTAAAAAAAGTCCATCGCTGGAATTTGATCTCTCTTTTACTGAGATGAAAACAAAACACAAAAACCAACCCACCGACCCTCAGTCACATCGGAGCTGCGATGGTGGAAACAACGCCTGCGTGCACGTCTTTCTTTTCTTTTTTTCAGCAATGTTCGTATTTTTGTGTGTATCTTTCAGAATTAAAAAGATGGGGAGAGAAATTTGAAGAGAGATGCGCTATATCTAAAATTCACACGAATTCACGGACAGGGAATTTAGGAGAGTGTTCTCTTACTGTGCTCAAATAAAATTTGCGGGTGTTTTAGGCAAGGGGGGTACGAGTCGGTTCTCTAGATAATATAGGTACTCTATGAATTTGCGGCTGAACACGTTTAAACAAATACATACAGCCAATTCCAACAACTTTTTGACATTTATAAAAGTGTCAAACGATAGTAAAAAGATAAAATAGATATTGTCCCCTTTCACACGAGGAAACAAATAGAATGAAAATTTTGTTGACCTTGACTCTTGTACCGTTCACACGAAGAAACAAATGGAAAAGCTTGTTTTAAAATTAATCAGGAATAATGACTATAATGAGAATTGGTTTTCTAATTTGACATTTCTTTTTTATGGTAATAATAGTTTTTTAAGGGATGGAAAATTACAGTGTTTAAAATTACAAGTTTCAAGATGGTTAAGAATTTTTTTAGAAAGGTTTAATGCAAGTATCTTCTATTTTACCTGTATTATTTCTAGATCTTTGTTAAATATAATTGAAGGTTCTTCAGAAAAATACATGAGAAAAACAATTCCAAAATATTATTAAATATACTTGAACTTCTATACCATATTTCAGTGTCACTCAACCCCAAAAATAACCATCTTAATCAGAAACCCAACAATAAAATGCCATCACACCCTTACCTTTCCCAACAACGAGAGCCATATAAAAATAAACGCATTTCGCGCCAAAGTAAATTTAAAAAAAAAAAACACATTTCCACCTCTACCACACCATTAGTTTCTCCTATTTCGAAACTTTACCTGCACTACTCCACTACATTCAAACAACTTTCGAAAACTGGGGTAAACCGCCAATTTTTGACGTTTCGAAAATTGGTCATAAGTATGTGTGAGCTGTCACTTTTCTTCACAAAAATGAAAACAACAAAAATTAAAGCGGACTGAAATGGAATTTTAAACTTCGCCATAAACACAACGAGTGCAAACGGGACAAACAGATTGAAATTTGTATGAATTTCATTCAGGTGTAAGGAGAACAGCAGTTATAAACACACAAGAACCAGCTGTCTCTTAACTCCGTCATCATCATCTGGGTGTATAGTCGTGTCAGCTGTTTTTGCAGTTTCACCAGTTGGTTAATAGTTGTTTTGTTGTTGTTGTTTTTTATATGAAGGTGTGGGGTTTATGACTGGAACAGGCTGGACTGGTGACTGGGTCTGTGTGACTGGAGCGCCAGGGGAGCGAAAGACTTGATTTAGAATATATAAGAAAATCTACTTTAACTCACCGTCTTCATTCATTGTGATTGCTGGCCACTGCGGCCGAGAAAGAATTTCGTTCGAATTTTTTGTTTCTTGACTTTGATTACCTGTTTTGCCGTTTCCTTTTCTTTAAATGATGGTGATGACGATGAATGTGTATTTGTTGTTGTTGATGTAGTTCGTTTAACCTGTATGTGCATAAAAAGAATCGCAAATAAAAAAAAATACGTACGAACCGATGAACAGTCAACACGCAAACCAGAAAGTCTCGCGAAGCAGAAAACACGAACAAAAGAAAAAAAATAAATAAATAAAAAACCTCTAGAATAACTGGTTTTTGGGTCACTGTGCGGCTAAATATGTGATTTATACGGAATTCTCTCTAGAATTTTAACAATTATATTGACCAAATCGATTGAACGAACCACTGGAACTACCAAATGCAATTCCCTAGAGGTGGAAGGCTTTGAATCCAACTTAAATTCAGCTGTAATCAGCAGAAAGAACCAACAAAAGAGGAACCAGCGCAACGTCGCAAGAGAATAAATGTGTCGAAATTGCCTGTTGGCACTTATAATTCAATTGATTTGGGAAATTCCGTTTAAATAATGAAGAAAACAAAAATAATTAACCGACCTTTCCTTAGTGTCTACGAGAGCGATGATTGAAGACGTTCATTGTTTATTTCACCAGGAAATGCATCAAAATTATAGCAAATCTAAAAACACACTAGCTGGCACCTTTTCCTTTTTTACGAAGTTTTTTTTTTTGTTTGTTCTTAAATAGCTGACTGGTTAAATCCACGGGCAGCATAGTCCTGTGGTTTTGAACGGTCCGAAAGCTTAGGGAACTGGGCATCGCCAGGATTGACAACATTACGATTGCGAATTACTCGCCAGCCTCCTTTTTTGGTCCAATCCTGCAATAGAATTGAATTGATTGTATTTTGAGTTTCTTTTTCATCCTTACGACTGCTAGTTCTACTTACATTTTGGTTATATTTGAAGTAATAGGCTCCTGCATAGATACCTGTTACTATCAAGAGTCCTTTGCCAATCCAAAAGCGTACAGCGAATGCCTTTTGGAAGCCCTATTTTTGTTCCATATCAACCCAATGGAAAGCAAAAGAGGTTATAGACGAACGATATTGTTGTTATGTAAGCTTCACTTACCATTGACGGTGTTAGGGCATCACACAACTTGTCCAATGGAGCACGATAGAAACGTCGAATTGGATTTTGGAATTCTGCATCTAAGGCTGGAACTCTACGTGGTTCATGGTGGCTCAGCTCTTGATCCTTTATCCATTGTTTACGCCAGGCACGCTCTTCGTCCGACATTCCAGCCAGACGTTCGCGTTCACGGACCATTCGGCCGGCGATGGCCATGGGGGACACGCCACCCGTTGGTGAGGATGGATTTGAAGACATTTTCCAAAGAATTTCTGCAGAAAATTGATAGAAATTTATAAGAAAATTTTATAGTTGCGGAGCAGAGTTCTTACTTTTCTTTAGGGCGACAAATGACAGTGACAGTTGGAATAACCGAAAAAGGAACAGGGATGGCTTGGTGGAAACGAAATTGAATTATGAAATTGTAGTAGTTTCGTCACTAGTAATAGGAATTTCAGCATTTCCTATATTATTGTTTTATGAAATACTATGATTTTTTAAAATTTAATTTTGATTAGTTTAGTATTTTATTTGGACAAAGCAAATACTTTTCGTTTGAAAGGGGTGCGTCCAATCTGCTGCAATAGGTCTGTCCCCGCCATTCTGTGTGATATCTATAAAAACTTTTCAAATTACAGCCTTATTTAGTATATTTCTTTAGGCAGTTTATTTGGCTTTTTCGGGTGGTTGTTTCCCTTGCGTTGAAAGAAGAAAATTGCTGCAAACCAATTTTAAGTGTAACAATTAAGAATTAAAAAACCTCGTACGACTTGCCAAAAGTTAGAATTTTCAGATTCTGTGGTTTCATCGTCCTAAAAGTTATCCTGCTTTTTGAGCTGTTTAGCTTGCTAGTACTGATTGGTACTCGTTTTAATAATTATATTGATATTATTTTATTTAAATTGAAACTAATAACTTTTAATTTTTTATTGATGCGAAATAATTCCTGATGGATGTAGTAAAAAAATAAAAAAAGCTCCCAAACGTCAAACAATTAAATTCAATCAAAGCAAATGGGCCTGTTTTTAACATATTAAAATAATAGATGTCCTTAGTTTCTATGGCAGAAAATATTTGCTAAAGCCAAGTGCCAAGAGATGGTCTTAAGAATGTTTATATTTTTTGCCACTTTTACACCCAAAGCGCTTATGTCGCTAATTGAATAAGGAACTGCTTCCATTGATACTTTTGTATGGAAATCGTTTTGGTTCACCCTGTAAAAATCCCAATCGTACCACTCATGTTTCTGTTTCTTATCAACAAAAGTCAGTTTTCTTATCAGTTCTGTTACAAAAAAAAACAAAAGATGTTATCCCGAAAGTGTTTCCCTTTCCTGACTCAATTTGCCAAAAGATACTTTTCTGCCGTTAGTATTTCAACCTCTCAACCATTTCTCATTCTACTACTACTTTTGCATTATTCCAGCTCCCACCGATCGCTCCGGAAATTCGAATTGTTGAGGTCGGACCCCGTGATGGCCTTCAAAATGAGCCAACTATTCTCCCAGCAGCAACAAAAATCACTCTTATAGATCAGCTATCTGAAACAGGTTTACAAACTATTGAAGCTACAAGTTTTGTAAGTCCAAAATGGGTTCCCCAAATGGGTGATAACACTGAAGTTCTGCAAGGAATCAGACGAAAACCAGGTGTCTCTTATCCAGTCCTAACGCCGAATATTAAAGGTTTTGAAAGTGCTCTTGCTGCTGGCGCCAATGAAGTCGCCATCTTCGGAGCAGCCTCAGATTCATTTTCTCGTAAAAATGTTAACTGCACTGCCGCTGAAAGCATCGAAAGATTTCGACCAATTATTGATGCTGCCAAAAAAGTCAATGTCAAGGTAAGGGGTTATGTTTCAACTGTGGTCGGTTGTCCCTATGAAGGAGCCATCAGTCCTCTGGCGGTTGCAAAATTTGTTGACACCATGTTCGCCATGGGTTGCTATGAAATATCACTAGGTGATACAATTGGAGTTGGAACTCCTGGCACATTCCGCAAAATGCTCGACGAAGTGGTTAAAGTCGTTCCACCTGAAAAACTAGCTGTTCATTGTCATGATACTTATGGACAAGCACTTCCAAATATCTTAACATCTCTGGATTATGGTAAGTAGTTTAGAGGTGATTATTTTCCTAGGAATTTAATACATATACTTGAAAATTTGCAGGTATTTCTGTTGTTGATTCATCAATTTCTGGATTAGGTGGTTGTCCATATGCCAAAGGAGCCTCTGGTAATGCAGCTACAGAAGATGTTGTTTATATGTTACATGGAATGGGAATTAAGACTGGAGTCGATTTGGATAAACTCATCGATGTTGGAAAATTCATTTGTTCAGAATTAGGAAGGCAATCAGAGTCTAAAGTAAATCGAGCTTCAAGGAGATAAATTCGCTGAAGTCTGGACACTCAATGATAGCTACGGAATGAAATGAAGATATTGTTAAAAAATCAAGAGATATGCATTTATTTTGTTAATTTTTTTAAAAGATATATTTTTAAAATAAAGATTAGTAAGTTCAGATGCCGTATTTTTTTTTTTTGTTTGTAATGCTGGGAAAAATTATTTCTTAATGTAATATAACCTCAAATATAGGGAAGGATTTTTGTTTTGACTTCAATTTAGAAATATTTCGAAATCCTAAGCAAGTAAAGTAAATTCTGAGGTCGGAATTGAATTCAGGGGACATATTTTGTTTGGGATGCAGAAATGTGGTCAGCTGTCCAATAAACCATAATTCAGAGTGATGTTGATAAAATTAATAGACTGAAATTTTTATTTAAAACCTATAATTTGTTAAGTCTAGCAGAGGATTTGATTAAATTTCGTTGAAGTTCGTTGTTATGGACAAAGCCTAGAGAAAATATATCTGTAAGATCATCATGTTAGCTCATGATGTCTCTTCTTTATAGAAACCCTTAACACTTCTGCAAATAAAACACAAATCATATTATTTTAATTCATAAAATATTTTCATTAATATTTTACCATTTTATCTATTTATCATCATAAAATAAATTTAATTAAATTCTTATAAATAATTATAAATTAATAAATCTGATACCTACATTAATTTATACATATGTATATATTTCTGTACAAACAAATAATTTGTATATGTAAATATATATATATATATATTGTTTTATATATTTTTATTTAAAAAAAAAACTAAACAATAATTTGAACAAAATAATGAATTATTTATTTGTAAAGTTTAAACTAAATTTTATATTATTTTAAAAATAAATTCAATATTGAGAACTCTATTTTTTATGTTTTTGCTTTGATATACAAATAAATTTAAAATGACTTAAAAAAAAAATAGTAAATTTTAAACATTATCTAGGATTAAATCCTTTCACAAATACACAATAAAAAATAAATAGATATTTTATATATATATAAATGTTGTGTATCTATCAAGCAATACGAAAATTATTTTATTTTTTTTTTTGAAAATTTAACAATTATTTTTTTGTTGCTGTGTTATTAATTATTACTTCTGATTTATTTTATTTTCATTTTTTAGTTTTTTTTTTTTATTCAAATACAATAATGCATGTAAATTTTAGTTAAATATTATATAAAATTTTTAATAAAAATTCTTCTATAAATTCTTGCCGTAAAAGCCTAAAAGTCTAATACGCGTCGATACTGGACTTTGGACATGCTCCAATATTTCCATCTTTCGTTATTTAATTTATTATTTTTTTTGTTCATACATATTTGTTTTTAATTGTTTACAATTTATATCATTTATGTAGCAATTTTTTTTTTATAAAGATGAATAAATAAAATAAAAATACAAAATTTAATGAGTTAATTGTTTTGAATTATTTTTAATTTTTTTTTTTTAATTAAATTTTATTTTTGTAAACCAACCAAAGAGAGAATAGAAAAAAAAGAGAAGAAACAATTAATGGACGACATACATTTTAAATTTATTTTGTTAAATATTTATTTATTTTTTATATTTATTTAATTAATTATTTTTTTTTTCGAAAATGATGTGATAGCAGGTGTATGGTAGTAAGTATGTATGTAATGTTTGTTTTCTGTCAATTTCTGTTTATTGTTCGCCGAATTTTGTCTTTCGAGATGAATGTAATTTAAGATTAAAAATTTTCGTGGTGAAACGTGTAAAAGGTATGTTTTTTTTTAAATAACTAAAAAATATAAATAATTTAAATATAAAATAAAAAAGAATATAAGAAAAAAAAAGAATATACGAAAAAGCGAAAAAATATTAAAAATATGAACTCTAAATTATAAAAAAGGGCGGAAAATAGTTTTGAACAATCAAGATTATCAGTAGATAAAATTGTCAAGCTAAAAATATTTTAAAAGTTACAAAGCTTAAACATTTTTTTAAGACTAGGTGCCTACTACTGGTTTAAACAAAATAGGGATTTTAGTTTTCGAGCAAAAGTCATTCAGATTAATTATTGGAAAAATAAAAACATACATAAAACCTAAGATTAAAGGTTTTTTGTATCTTATTTCTGCATCTAAAATTTATTTTCTTTCAAAATTCCTTTTTATGTTTCATTATTCAGTTTTTTTTAAATATTTAGTACGAATTTGAGATTGAATATCATTTCCACATATAGGGACATAATTTTTTAATCTCATTGATGGTCTCAGGAAAGTTTGGGTTCTTAAAGTACAGTTATGGCTAAAGTTAACTAAAGACAAACAACTAAAACTACGAAAAGGATAAGACGATTATTTCAAAAAACCTCTTACAATCACTTTGGTCATTACAAGTAGTTTAATCAAAATCGTTAAAAATGTTTTCTAGAAAATTAAAAAAAAAAAAAGAAAACAAAAAATGTCAAACGATTTTGTAATTATATTAAGTTTTTCTTCTGTGGTCAGGTTACATTTCTAAAAAAAAGAGCCTGCAAAATATTGTGGAATGTATTACTTCTGTTTTCACGTCCCAAGAAGTGAGTAGTAGGCCTTTTTCATAAATATCTTTCCTAAAAAAATGTCCTACAACTGATACCCTCATCAGCAGCTAAAAAAAAAATGCAACAGTAACAATCCCAAATCACAAAAACAAAACAAAATACAAAAATACTCAGTAAAATTCTCTATACAATTTTTATTTAATAATTAAAAATTAAAATCACAAAAAATAGTAAAATATTTAGTATTTCTATAATATACAGAGTGCGTACAAATAGTGGAACTAATTTATCTTTATTTAAGGAAAATATTCAAGTTGGGAAAAAAAAACAAGCTGCCCCACCTAATGGATATAACAAGTAGATAAACAAGTATTCAAAATAAAAAAAATAACAATTATAGGATAAAATTTGAGTAAAACTAAAAAAAAAAAATAATGTATTAAACTATTTTCACTCAAAAAATTATTATTTTATATTAAAAATTAAATAAAAAATATAAATATATCAATGATGATTATTTTCCATATGTTTGTGACTCTGAAAATAAATTTAAAAAAATAAAAATGTAAAAACAAAATCTAAAAATAAAAATAAAAACACAATGAATAATACAAAACAAAATAAATTAACTAATGAATTTAAGAAAAATAAAGCTTGGTTTAGTTTTAAAAATGTACTAAGCGAACAATTGCATGCAAATGAATAAGAAAAATAAATAAAAAATGGTTAAAAATGCAATCGAAACCCATCAGAGATATATGAAAGGCATGAGCTGTATGGGTATTTAATTAAAAAAAAAAATGGCGCTTTTTTTAATTTATGAAAATTTTTATTATTTGGCTTACCAACACACTATTAAGTTTTTTTGAGAAAGAGATCCAGGATTTTGTTTTATGTTTGAAATATTAATTTGTATTAAGCAAACACAAGTAGAAGTTTATTTTTTTTTGTTAAAAATTTGTTTTATTTTTTTTTTTTAGTTTAAAAATAACGAGTTTTACACAATTTTGTTTAACTTCTATTTGGTTAGAATGAAAAGGATTCAAAATGCAATTTTCTTAATTTTTATATTGTTAAAGCTTATTTCAAAACTTAACTTAGTTCTACTATATTTTTAATTTTTTCTACATATACATTAGGTATATTGGATTTCCGTTATCTATTTTATTTTTTTTTAATTATTTTCTGTTTAGGAGAGTTGGGAGATTAGAAGCTAATAGAAAAATAAAATAAAAGAAATTATATTTATGCTATTTTGGTTATATGTATATTAATTATTTATTAATGGTATAGAAGAGTTTCGAGTAGTTGGTCATTGAACTAATGGTATTTCAATAAAGTTTTTAGTTTCATGTTAAAAATAGTTAAGAACTATAAACAAATTATGACGAAAAAATATTGAAATTTAATTTGAGACTGATAAGAAGAAAAATCATTTAATATTTTGATACAAAAATAAAGTTTTATGACTGATTCATTGATTATTAAATAGGTACGTTCATTCAATAACAAAATCTGAACGTAGTTAACGAGAAACTTTCACAATTATAAAATTTTTCATCGGTTTACCTGTCAAAAGTGATTAAGAAGCCATTTTGTTTGTGTAGTTTTTATGATTGAAATCACAAAGGAGTAAAATAGTCCAAAAATCCTCTTGGAACGACACAAATATCATTAATTTCGGTGAGGAGCATCAGCAACAATAAACTGTAAACAATCGATCATTATTAGGTGAGTTCCATTGGGCCCTGAAAAGTACTTTTAGTACTTTCCAGTAGACGATGAATGGAACGTATAAATTTTGCGAAAAGAAAAATCTAACCTCAATGTTATTTTTTATTTTATTTTAGATAAGAAAAACATCAACAACAATTATTAATTTATTTTGAAATTTCTTTTTACTAATGGTTGGTTTCACTTTCTTGCGTAACTACATTACTGAAGTGCATTGAACTACATAAATACTTTGACCACAGAGATGAAGAAGTTGACTGCAGCTAGAAATACTTGGAAGTACATGCTGCAGCCCAAAGGAACACACCGATCAAGTTTGTTTCTTTAGTGTTTGTGAAAAGTTTGGGAAAAAAAATCAGCTCGAGCTTTATGAAGTTGTTGTTGTAATTTTCACCAGAAATGAAAATTAAGGAAACACATTTGGGATGATTCTGATTTGTTTCTGGGTAAACGTCACATTTAACAACGGAAATTAGTAAAACTTGAAAACAGTAGTTTGACAGGTAGTAGGTATAATGTTCGGGAAAATTCTTGCTGGAGGGGAAAAGAGATAAATTAAAAAAAAAAAAGTAAAAAGCTCTGGCATTTTTGTGCCAAAAAAAGTAAAGAAACAGATTTTGGGTAGGTTTGGGATACCATGGGATTCCGCGCTAGAGTAAAGAAACAGACCTATTATATCGCTATAAATACATAATATGAAGCGATGCTGTAAACACTGACTTGTTTCAAAATAACTGTAACGTTGATGTATATTGGATACGGTCAATATTGGGTACGTTCCTTCGTTCTTCAAACTAAATCGAATGGTCGAGTTAATTTTGGGTTGAAATTTAATTGACAGTTCGAGCTCGCCGCGTTCTGTGATGCAATACCAGCACTTGAACATTGAATTTGATGTTTACACATCTTAACCGTGAGACCCGGTACTGACCCTTTTTTTCTGTATATAAAGGTATTAAACCAAGCTTAATTCAATGACCAATTAAAATAAATAATAGGGCTTAATATTATTATATCTAAAGTTGTTATATGTTTCTTTCTACAAACATTATCAACGCGCGCCGCCATTTCAAAAGGATATTTTTTACCCGAAATAAAATCAATAAGAATTATAAAAATACAAACTTTACTCAAGAACAAACATTATTTACAAACTAAAAATACAAACAACAATAATAAAATAAAAAAAAATTACTAAAAACAATTTTTTAATTATTATATTTACAACCTAATTTAAATATTATACAAACTAGGTAGGTATATTAAGCAATACTTTGGAATACAACATTAAAATTACAAACAAAAAAATAACAAAATTTACAACAAAATAATAAAAAAACTAATTTGTAACTATGTATTATTTAATACAAAAGTGTTAATAATTATGTGTCTATATGTGGTTTAGTATCTTGTATAAGGTATAATGTGTTATAATATAATAAATTTATTATAGAAAAAAGTGTTTTTATACGGTGAGTTTTTCTTTGTTGTTTTTTTATTGTTTTGCTAATTTTAGAATTTAATTATTTTTTCACATAAAATTATCTGTAACAACACTGAGATCAGCGATAATTTGGTTAGTTTCATTCAAAACAGCACTCGTCTTCAATTTAACAAAACAAAAATAATTATTATTAAAAAAAAAAAAACACAATAAATAAATATTTTTGCAACAAAATACCATATGGTGTAGGTACAAAAATTAAATATACAAAATTAAATTGTGTCAAAACAAAAAAAAAAAAATTAAATACAACAAAAATAAATAAATAATTAACAATTTAGCGATAGGTATAGTATTTTTTTTTTTTTTCAAGTTAATTTTTAAATATACACACAAAGAAATTTTACAATAAAATTCATTTTGTTAAATTTTGTTATATATAAATAAATTTGATTAAGAAAAATTTAGTTTTTTTTAAATTTAAATTTAAAGAAATCCATGTTGGTAGGTAGTTGTATTTTTTGGTAAAAATAATTGTAAAAAAAAAAACAGTTTTTTTTAAATATATATTTAAAATTTAAATTTGCCAGCATGCAAAATAACATAAGAATTAAAATTAGAGACAAACAAATTTAAGAAAACAAATTATTGATTTTGTTTAAAAGTTTAAGAAAGGTTTATCTTTGGTAATGAGAAATATTTTTTTGCAGGAAGAGGATAATGTCAGAATTTATTACGTTTTTTTTTTTTTTTTAATTAAAATATCTTTGGACTTTTTAACTAAATATAAGAGAAAAAAACGCGTTATATTTTTAGTTTTGAAAGTAAACCCCGCATTTCTTATTTACACAGAATAGTTTTCTTTTGTTTTCTTTTTTTTTCTAACTTTGTTTTATTTTAGGTTTTTTTGTTTTTTTTTTTTTTTAATCACGATTTTTGTAACTAGCAAAAAGATTTGTTCGATCATCGGAAACAATTCGAATACTTACACGATTGATCGAATTTCTGCGCGGACCATTGGCACCGCCTGGTCCGCCGCCATTACTCGATCCATTACGAGTGAATTCATCATCGTCTATACAAATGTCAGAATCTGAGTCAGATCTTCGTGTACCGCCATCCTAAATATTATGATGGATGGGGTTTTTGAATTGTGTTTTATAACAACAACAACAAATAATTAAAGTTAGTTGTCGAAAATGTTGTTTTTATTTTCGAAAAAAACAAAAGAATTATGTTTATGAAAGTTAAGAACGAAAATAAATGACAGATTGCATGCAGTTTTATTTTTAAAAATTGAAACCTTTATAAAAATAAAAAAAAAAATCTGAATTTTTGAAATTGAATTACCTGTGTAAGTTGTTCTGTTGTTGTCAGAAGGCGGGCTACAGGATTGCAGCAGACCGGTAGGGTCTCTAGCAAAGTTGGACGCGAATGCGTTAGAAGGGGCTTCATGTATCTGAAAATGCAAAATTGGAAAAATAATTAAAATAATGATCATGGTGAAAACATAGGAAATCGATGATGACAAAAAAAATCAATTGTAGAGGAATGATGGTTATTGTAGGCCCAAAGAAAAGATATCTAAAGGGTTTTTTTTAACCCAGTACCTAGTAATTTCCAGATTTATATCTGTCAATCTTGTTGTCAGATTGCAAACTGTCAGTATCATTTTTATTCAGAAGTCTTTGCACGCTCTCAAAACCAACTGATATTGGATACGGTGTTTTATCAATAAATTGTGTTCAGGGATGAAGCCGATTTTTGACCCAATTGGTAGGTTAGGTATGTAAATGAACAAAATTATCGCATTTGGAGTGAAGATATCAGATTATCGAAAAGCCGTTACACTCCGAAAAAATGCTCAAATTGTGCTGTTTGTGAGCTGGTGGAGCCATCACATCATATTTTTGAGCACAGCGAATTTTTTGAATCAACCGAAAAACTAATAACTTATGAGTAAGTGAACAGGGTTTTCAGTGCTGAGTTAAAAGAACTCTTAACATGGTTTCAACTCTTAGTTCAATTAGAGTAAGTTGGGGTCAGTTGTACAAATGTGATTCATCCTTAGATACAGACAGTCGTATTTATTAAAATTTTGTATACTTAGACACTGTCTAACTATTTTCAAATAGGTGGAAATATGCTTTATTTAATAAAAATAAATATCACATTATTCACGGTTAAGGCAATCTACTCTTGTGTCTAAGTTAGACAGCTATTTATAAGACAACAATAAACAAGGTTTTTGAACACATTTTTTAAAGTTGGACAGTTGTTTAAAGTTAGACAATGTTTATAAATAAAACCAAGAGTTTTTAGTCAACGATTTAAGCAAATTAACTGAGGTTTAACAAGGTTCAAATTTTAAGCAATTATTTTACTAATTAAATTTATACTACCTTTTTATTATGGCTACCAAAAATTACAAGAGTAAGTTATTCACATTAGGAACAATCGCAAAGGTCAACCCAACCGTATTATAATGATCACGGTTAATCCCTACGATAGGTAAGTATGCTTTAACGGTAGGTATTTTGTTAGATATCTTAATAAAATTAATGTAAATTATATAAGATCAAACAAAAGTAGAAATTTTTAGTCACAGTAGATAAACCACTTCTGAAATAAACATCCCTATATACCTACCTATAAAAAGATGAAAAAGTAAAAATTGCATATGTAACCTTTTTAAGCATTTTTAAATTCAGATTTAAATCATACATGTACCTCTCTACCTTTATTTTTATTAAATTAAGTCAAAATAATAGCCGTGTTTCATTATCCACGAAGATCCATATGGATCATCTCATGAAAATTAAGCGACACGGATCCTTAAAAGACAGCAGTGATATTTTATGCTCATCTTGTTTTTCTTATGTCTTTTTTCTTTACACTTCAATTTACACTACCTTAACAATTTTGTGGTGTCTTTCTTTGACACCAACTATATTTCCGCAGAATCTGACGTTCCAGAGGTGGAGACACAAGAATAAAACGCAGAACACTTGAATTTAATTGTCAAATATATAAATTTGTGTTAGATACTTTATTGAAATTGTTCAAGATTCTTAACTTTATGTGAAACTATTGAATTGATTATTTTTATTGATTACTAAGCAAGATACTTTACGTTAATGTTTTTGAAATCAATTAAACTTGATAAGAATACTTTTTACAATGTTTTTATTGAATTTTAATAGTTTATAGCGAGTACATTTGCACGAGACGAAAAGGTAGACATTGTTGTTCGCCGTTGGTAAATTGGAAGTATCTCGAATTTGAAATTTTGTATCTGTTCGATTATGTGGATTTTGAGGTTGGTATCTGGAGCTGATTCCGTCTATTAGCTAGCAGAGGAGCCACCATCGAAACAGTGTCGCCACATTTTCAAACCTCAAACGCCATCTATTTACCAGTGTAAGAACTTATTTTCGTATCTTTAAAATTGATCTAGATTCTGTATCTAGCAGGATCCTAAGTTGTTGTTGTATTACGTGTTAAAACATGTTCCTGATCCAGATCAGTATATAATAAAACGCGACTTAATAAAAGGTGGTAGGTATCGGTTCAAAAATCCCTCATTAGACCATAGGGAGTTTCCTATTGCTTCATGGACTCTTGGTTGTCACGACATTTGTAAATTGTAACATGTCCAATTTACACATAGGTGGGTAGTTTAGTTAGGTACCTATATAGGTAGTTATATGAAAATTTATTGTTTAAATTGAATAGCAGTTCTGAAACAGCATTAGACCAGAAATAAGTAGGTATAATATTTTTTATAAAATAAAAATTTTCCATTTGTGTATTCCTTCTCTTTCTTTTTTGTCTTAGGTAGAAATAATAATAACTAATAATATCTATGGCGGTTATTGAGATTGACGCCAAATTTTAAACCTCTAAAATCAAAGTCTAAAAATTAAGTATACCTAAACTTCAACGTTAAAGTACTGTTCTAACCAGCGTTGCCGTCCAAAAAAAAATTCCGTGACACATTTTCTAAAAAATCGTGTCATTTTCGTGCCATATGAAAAAAAACAAAAATTCGTATATTAAAAAAAAATATATATATAATGCAATTGTGGGGTGAACTATAACAAAAAAAAATTAGAATAAACAATTTGGAGCAATTTTCTCAAAATTCGCTTTTATTAAGAGTAAAAAATGGAAACAAAAAAAACGTGCCACCGTGCCATGATAGAATTTTCGTGTCAAAAAGGCACGATCGTGCCACTTCGGCAACGCTGGTTCTAACTACAATAATTTATTATTATAACAAAAAGCAATACACATATTTTACACCAAAACTATTTAAATTATTACGTGGTATGTCATGTGCCAATCATCATTAGTAAATAGCAATTTACTATCAACTCATCATAATCATTCCAATATTATAATTCTTTTTTGTTATATTCATCAAAACATATTAAATTTTCATACGGTAAATAACGTGAATCTCTCCAAACCAATTTACATACATTATTATCTACTATACTAATTTTAAATAATTCTTAATCTATAGGTACTTTAGGTTCACAATATTGTTTAATGTTTATTGTCCCGCTTTCGGCAGGACTTTTCAAAAATTTATTTTAGACTCATTAGAGTGCTCCTCTCCACGGAAATCTTTAGTAAAAGGCGAAAGATTTATTCGACAAATGAAGAGAAGCCAGAGTAATTTTCGTAGAGGAAATGTGAAATCTCTTATGTCTTTTTGTGCTCTAAGTTAATGTGAATTATAAAAACCTGAACAAAATAAGCTGATCGTGGTTCACGATCATATGAATACACAAACAAAAAATAACACGAGCAACAATATGACGATCACTCTACCTAACCTACCCTTCGAACCTTTTAGAGAATAAATTGGTTTCATTAGGAAAATAAAAAAATAAATTTTGCAAAGAGGGTGATGATGATGAATTGATGAAAAAAGGACTTTTAATAATATCTACCTAGGTGTACTTATTTAAACATTTTCGTAAACGAGGAAGAATTATTTTGTTGATAAAGCCTAGTATACAGTTCCTCTTCGAAAAAAAATACGTGTACTTCTTATGGGAGTGATTTTATGACAAAACAAACATTTTTGACGTTTAAAATTTTAATTGTGAGCTAAACCTGTTGAAAAATATTTTTATTCATCACGGATACTTTTTCGCGCAAAACATTGTTGGTGGCGTTTTGCGAAAAAAGAACATATTTTACCGTTCTTGAATTAGTTTTGACTGTTCGGCTTGTCGGTAGTGTTTTTTTTTAATAATTGTTTTGATATTCGCCTGGTTTTTTTCGACTTTTTTGTTTCACCACATAAATTTTTCTTTTTTCACCACCATCTTTTTTTTCGTTAAAAAGAACTGTATACTAGCCTTAAAGAAAAAAATGACGAAGAAAAAAAAAGAAGACAATGAAATGAAACGGTTTAATAATGAAAGAGGAAATTGATAATTGAAAAATAAAAAGCAAAAAATATTTTTTTTATTTTATGCAGAGCGTTGCAAGAATATCACAAGATAGGTACTTTCAATGCAAATCAAATCGATCGATCAATCAAAAACTGCTTTATATTTAAAAATTGTGGTTATTATTTCTTCCTACTATTTGTACTTCAATATTCTATTAGATGGTGTTGATTTTTTTTTTTTAAACGAGATTTTTCTTTCATGACACTTCTGAAACAATGGTACACTGTGACGTATGCGTACTTTTTTGTCGTATGTATTCTTTTTTTCTTTATTTTATTGATGAATCTTACCTATTATGTATGTATGGAAAAATAGTCATATTTTGTTGACCTTTTTTAACAAAGGTAAGTAGGTAACTACTACGTACATCTTAAGACCGAACAGTTCTTTGGTATGATTATACCTACAAATTACCCGAAAAAATTGATCTTTTTCATTTTTAATCACTTTTTTATTGATGCACTGTATTTTTTTCTCTAAATAAATAGGTAAATTCATAATTTATAAATGTACTTGTACTTACTTTGTATCAAAGTTGCCCCATATGCGCGCCAATATAGCCTTCTCATTGGTTTTTCTGCTACCACCGGGCGTTGTCGCACCGCCCTCTAGGTCATTATCAACATCCTGCAAATAACCATCAGACTGATTTAAATTCTCAAGCCTATTCTTTGCTGAATTTAAGTAAAAGCGTTTATATTTAAAAAAAAATTTGTTTGGAAGTAGATATGTACATTTATTTAAAAGCTAAGAAAATACTTGAAAAAAAAAAAAAAAAAAACAAACCAAAACAAGTGAAACTCTAACTATAGAATTTCGCGTCATACATAATTAAAAAAAAAAAAAATATTCTAACCAACAAAATACAAAAGCTCTAACAGTTGTAGGTAGGTTCAAATTGATTTTTTTTTCTTACAAATCTTTGTGGACTAAAAAAAGTATTGAAATTTTGAATTTGGAACATTTTTGTTTGTCTTTTGTTAAAAAAAATTTATAAAATATCTTTTTGGTTTAAAATGCAGAAACAAGAAAAGTAACACAAAATTTAAATTTTAAACTATAAACAAACTTGGGAGCTTAAAAACTCTCACCAGAGAACTTTGTCTTCTGGACATTGGCAATTGTCCCAAATTAAGTCCTGTGTCGATTGACTGCTTGAAAATATGAGATTTTCAATGAAGTAACAAATTTTTTCTTCTTTTAAATTAAAAAAAAAAAACTAAATAGCGATAGTAAATCAAAAATGATGAAAATTTTGCGCAAAAATAATACAATTCAAATTCATACCACTTAAAAAGAAAAAAAAAAAAAAGAAAACTTGATAAGAATGAAAATTATATACAAAATCAAAAAAAAAAAAAAAAAAAACGATTTACAACAATTATTATTAAATCAAATTATTTATTGATATTTATACTGTAAAAATGATAAAACATACCGCTGCTGCTGTATTTTCCATTGAGTTGTAAACCTTTTGCGTGCATTCAAGTTGGTTTTTTTTACCATTTTTTTTATATTTTTTTGTTAAAGTTTGTTTTTTTTTTTAGTTTTTGGTTTTGATTTGAACAAAATTCGAAAAATAAATGTTTTTTTTTAATTAACAATTGTTAATAAAATTTATAGTTAAAAATGTTAATATTGAAAAATTTTACATGCAAAATGGGAGAAAGCATGTAGAAATAAACACGCAGCCAATTTGAATTTACAAAACCAAAAAAGATTCAAGAATTTTGTTGTGAATTTTTACAGACATGTTGATTTCTACATTTTGTATTATTTTTTTTTTGTTTGGTGCTAGCAAAAGTTTACAATTTTTCTTTGCAAATATTAAGAAATAAATTTTTAAGAAAATAAAGTTGAAAAAAATACAAATTTTTACACAGTTTAAATAAAATAAAAAATAATTTTCAATACTTACACTACGAACTTGATAGTTATTCAATTGTTCAGTCTCTTCATCAACTCCAATTCTGAAAATAATAATAATTATTATTATTTAATAACAAAATAAATACATGAGCTTTAAGATTTTCGTCTAACTAGGACCAATACTGCAACTGAGAGAGATAGAGGAGGTGGTAACCGTCCGCATATAAGGTTTTTTTTATATTTAATGGAGGCAAGATTGAATACTATAGAAACAACTCTTCCCAGCCTATTGGGAATGCGAAGGTAAAATCTATTGGATTCCCTTAAAATATGTTGTCAATAAATACAGAGCGATGACAACGCGACGGAGCTTTAACAAATTTGTCCATAGTTGAATTGTTTGCAAAGTTCAATTCCTCAAGCTCTGAGGCTGACGGTATACTTGTTAAACGTGTTATACTTGTTAAAAATGTGTCCGTTACAGTATTTGAAAGTACATACTAATCTTCGCTTTCAAAATTTAATTTAAATCTTTCTTTTTCGCGAAAACTTTCGCCTCACATACTTTATTCTCAAATACTCCACTATTGAGCAAAACTTGCTGGTTTCAAATAAGGATTTATTTAGATAGAATACAAATAGCTACGTATATCAGATACCTAACATTTATACTGAAAACCGGTATTTTTGTATTTTTAAAAATGCGATTCCGGGATAGCACAGTAGAATTCACGAAAAACACTCATTACCTAGCCTGTATAAGATGAACTGTGTTCAAAGTTATCTCCTTATTTACACTGCTGGTCATTAGCTTAGGTTGATTAATTGTTAAAAAAATTATAACTCACGGTATTTTCAGCCAATTGAGTAGGAAATTCGATGCTCCACCTTGAATTATCACTGTGAATATAACAATTAGTGATGTTGCTGTTAACATTGTTTGACGTGCCTCTGAAACTGTATTTCTAATAGCCAATGCAAATGACATCGCTCCACGAAGGCCTTAAAAACAAAACAAACAAAAAATAAGAAAACAAAAATCAAACTTATGCTTAAGTTTAATTAATTTAATTTACTTACCAGCAAAGAACAACATATGTTGGAAATTCGATGAGATCTTAGGCCTTCGATTTAAATTTAACAACCATGACAGAGGATAAATATTTACTGCACGTCCAATAGCCGCACAAACCTAAGAAATAGACAAATACACACTATTTATTTGCTTATTTATGTGTTAAACTTAAAAAACACTTACAAATCCAGTAATAATAAAGACCGGATCAAAATGATGTTTTGGAAAAGTAAACATCGAAACACCAATGTACGAAAAGATAAAGTTCTCTGCTAAAAAGTTAAGCAGTTCAAAAATCTCTTTCGTTCGCACTCGTGAGTCTTCCGAAAGATTATTATATGTATAATGAGCTTGACAAATTCCACAAAATAATACAGCAACAACACCAGTTAATTCTGAAGCTTCAGCAATAAGGAACGTACTGTATGACATAAGAACGAATAGTGCTGCTTCCAAGAGAGGAAAATCTCTAACTCTGGTGAATTTAGTCAAGTGTTAGGGGAGTTAAGGAAAATACTAACAAAAATGAAAATTTGAACAAAAATAAAATAAAATAAGTTGAAAAACAAATTGTCAATTTTAAGCGAAAAATAAAAGTTTAAAAAGGATATCAATGCTGTGAAACATCCCATGCTAGCTCCAATCAAAAGTGATAGCATAAATATACAAAAGAAGTCACTCAAGGCCATGAAGAAGGCATTTGTTTCGAATTCTCCAGTCTTCGAGTAATGTTCGCCATAATTTTGAATCGCCCTTAAAAAAATCAAAAACATTCATTAAATATCTTATTTTCCATAAATAGAATCACAAGTTTTACTTACCCACTCAATACAATAGCTACGGCATCATTTAATACCGATTCACCAAACACCAGTGCATATAAATTCACATCCACATGTAAATCATGGAAAATTGCTAAAATCGTAAGTGGATCAGTTGGTGATATCAGCGCTCCAAAATACAGCGTGTCCAGGAATGTAAAACTGCTGCTCAGATATTCCGGCATCAGCTTCACACAGCCGTACATAATAGCGCCGATTAAGAACGCTGATAATGCTGTTCCCAAAATGGCATATGTTAAAATAGCTCCCAAATTTCGGAAGAAGTATTTCTGCAACAAAAATCATTTACTTTATTCGAATAAACAGAAATCAATATTTGATGGATTACCTTTTTAAGACTATAGCCAGCGTGAAAGATGATTGGTGGCAGGATAATGTTAAAAAATATTTCGGGATCAAAAGTTGCTTTTAGATCGATTTCGTTTTCTGCCACTTGGTAAACTTGACTTCGGAAAACATAGGCATATGTTTTATTTTGAATGGGATCTTTATCGGTGGTATTTTGTGACAATTTGCCAGGGAACTAGAAAGATAGTTAAACGGTTATTTGTTTGTTTTTAAATAAAACTATAATAATAAATTTGAAGCATGATAATATTTAATGAAAAAAAATATTCACCTGCAGCCATAATGTGTCCGGGGGTAGAGATTGGTTGAATTTTGGATTACCCTCTGGCTCGACAGCAAGATGAATAAGTGGAGTTGATGAGCCAGCATAACGTATAACAGCTCCAACGATAAGACCTGTAGAATATTAATATAATAGAATTTGTTAATATTATTCGTGTTTTAAGTTAATTACATATGCAGCTATAAAGATATTATAAAAGTTAAAATACAAAAAAAATAGTAATTAAAAGTTTAAACATTTTATTTAGCAATCTAAATATTGTTGGTTTTATCGTTCACTACCTCGTTGTTGCCTCGTTAAAAAATTCATTTGTTAAAAACAAAGGAAGGTATATTGCAGGCAGGGAAGTATACATTTTTGGATAGGTTTTATCTTTAAAAATTATAATGCACATATTATGGTTAAGTAGAATTATTGCAGAGGCCACGTTTGGTGTCCAGGGGAATGTTTAGATTATTTTCAATTAAATTATAATCCAAATACTCTAATCTATCAAAGGAACAAATTGGGAGAAAAGAGCTGTATAGAATGAACAATTTCATGCAGCTTTAAATTGGGGATACAATAGATCCCAAGTCGAGCCAATATTATTCATTTATTTAGCTTATATGATCAAATAGGCAAATTTTGCTTCTTGATATTCGCTTTAGTTTTAATTTACGGTTCCCGTGCCAAAAAAAGTTCTATGGAAACATAAACATAAAATACATACATACATTTAATCAATTGCCAAGAGGTTTGTTTAAAAAGAAAACTAAAAAAATATTTGTATGAATTCATCGAAATTCGAAAATTCCGTAATTCCTACTTCTATTCAAATTAATTCCACGAAGCAAAAACCAATATTATTGTAATTTTTATTCCATGAACACCAAAATTGGTACCTTATAGATAAATTTAATTCGTTTGCAAAAACAATTGACCGGTATTTGAAATAATTGAGATTGTAATTTATTTATTTATTTTTTTTTTCTACGTTTTTTCTTGAGAATTTTTGTTCTTAGGTACTTCCGTTGGTGTCCTAGCAATATATAGACTTTCTAAGCTAAGCCATTTATTTTGAGAACCGTTTCAATAATATTCGAGGGTATTTCAATAATTTATCCAAGACATTCTGCAAAACACAAAACATTCAAATATGATTTCTTAACTATTCTTTGTATCTTGCAAAGAGATGAGTGTGAGTAAGAGTAATTTATAAAAAAAAAAAAAAAACTTTCGTGAGATTTATAGCTTGTTAAAAAGTTAAAACATACATAAATTGATTTAAATTTAGCAAAGCACTTTCAAGCTTCTTTTTTATTAGTTAAATATTATTATTTAAATTTACACATTTTGACTATGAAAAATAAATTATTCTTTAACTGACAAGAAGTCTTAACTAGTTTAACCAAAGTCAAACTAGATTCTTAAATGGACATTAATCAGGTTTCACAAAATATTGTTATGCTGTTCAACTTTCGAGAGAATCTTTTTTATTCTATTCTATTATTTTATTTTTGTTTTTGTTTTTTTTTTTATTTAGAAATTATTCTTTACCGTCGAGAAATTTATTGACAACGCTGCTTATTTACCTTCTAGATATTATATATTGTTTATTATTATGTACAATGAACAAAGTATGACCAAACGACGAAATGTATTTTAATGTCCGATCGATAAGCTCTAAAATATAGCTCTAAAATTTGTGTACTAAAAATCAAATTGAATGCCAGCAGATAATCCTATAAAGATATTTACTTTTCCACAGAACAAGGCTAAGTAGTTGACGTAATGTAGACTCTTTTGCTTGTTTGAGATATTACTGATGACATATTTTTTATATCAATAACATTTTTATAACAATAACGAGTTTACAGTTTTCATGAATCAAAAATATTTATACTCAGAATCAATGAGAACTCTGTTTATACACCGCACGCCAGACTGACCCACGGCGGCGGATTAAAATTCATATTAATCCCTGATTCAGGTATGTTGAAACCTCGAAAAGCAGTATTTATCCATTTTTGTAGGTCGATATTTTGATCTTTGCATTAATTTGATATGATCTCAGAAAGATTTGGATCAGGTACTCCTGTAAGCAAAAATTGTTTTTTATTGTTGAATCAAACAACTTAATTGTTGAACACGGATCTAAAATTCATTTATTGAAAAAGTGCGACCACATGGAGTTAATATATGTGAATGTGACTTAGTTAGTCTATCTTGGACGTTGAGAAAAAAAATACTCTACAAGATTGAGCGTAACAGTTTTGTGTAGGTATTTTATTTTAACCCCTTCAATAAAATCGCTTTTTAAGTTATTATTTATTTTTATTTTTTTTAATTTGTTTGCATCTTAAAGATTTTTTACTCGTTAGTTTAATTATAGTTTATTAGCGGTATTCATACAATGGCGTTAAGTCGTTGTAAACGTTGTAAACTGCGTGAACCTGTCAAACTTGTATGAACATTTGACAATTTCACACAGTTTACCACGTTTACAACGACTTTACAACGTTGCTTGAATAGGTACCACTATTATTTTTTTAATTTCTTGTTAAGGGTATTCATGCAACGTCGGAAAACTATAGTTATCGTACGAAGTCTTAAACGACCCATCAAAATTTGTATGGGAAATCTTTTCCTACAAATCTTAAAATTTCCTAGAAGAATTTGTGTCTTAAACATCGTAAATGAAAATAATAAACTTTTTTTAATGCTATTATGACTTTATGATTGAAACAGCTCATTTGTTTATCGTAACATTTACACAAGATGTTAAAAGGGTGGTTCATGAAACGTGTGTCAGAAACTTTACGATTTTACGACGTCGTCGTAATGTGTCATGAATACCCTTATTATATTTTAAGTAAATTTTTTTTTGTAAATTAATGTAATATTTTCATTTGGGAGAGTAAGTGCTCGTTTCACAATCTCTAAGTAAGCAAATCAGAACTTCACTTGATAAATGTTCCTACAATTTTATGTCAAAAAAGTTCTAATTAGAACTTTACTTAGAGATTGTGAAACAGACCCTAAGTATAAGAAATAAATATACGAACATATTATATACCTATATTTCAATGGTGTAAAAGTAGACGCATTATGTACCTTACGTCAAAAATAAAAAAAAAAAATATAAAATTAAGCTCAGAATTAATTTTTTATAAACAATTACATATTATGAAAAGTTTTTAAGATCTTTAATTTTTAACCGAAGTCTACAGAAAGTTAAAATTTCTTGTAAGTTAAAAACTTGAAACAAAACTTAAAACGAGTTTCATTGTGATTTGTACTTTAAAAAAAAAAAAGTCATCGTGAACTATGAACATGATTTAAAATGTCAAAGTAAAATTAAAAATATTGTTTTTAGTTTCGGAAGTGATTATTGTTAATCTAATATCAATAGATAAACTTTGAAAGACAAAAAATTAAACAATTAAGCTGAAAAGGTATGTAAAAAAAATTAAAAATAAAAACTAAAATATCTACAACATAGGAAGATCTAATGTTTTGTTTTTGTTTTCTTCAGCAGTTTGGAAAGTCTTTCCCAAAAAAACAACTGTTTTTTTTCTGGAATTTTCAAGATTTCCTTGGCTAAATAATGGTGGATGTTCGTAAAACTGTTTTAATTTTTTGAACGTTCCTAAATCCAATAGCAAAGGTAAGTTTACAATTACAATTACAATAACAAATAATATCACCCACCCTGAGTGTGTTAAAACTAATAAACAATAACAATTCTCTAAAATTTAAAGGTTTGCAAGTAGGTACTAAATGTAAGCAAAGCTAAAATTTAAAACAAAAATATTTATAACCTCTATATCAGGCATGTTTTATTTTATTACAATCAAATTTATTTCACTCAGCAATTTATGGAAGTTGATCTGAAACATTATTGCGATAACAATCAACTTTAATAACCACTGTTGTCGGTCACTCTTTGTTTGGACACAGTCAATCAATTATAATTTGTATATGTATATATGTAGATAAGTCAACATGTGCAAATGAAATCAATAATGGTGACAAATCAAAGCCTCTATATAAACACGTAACACAGTCCATATGTAGCTAGTGAGATTGTTGGACTGGCAATGCAATACAACTGTCTATATAGAAACTTTATAGTACGTTTTTATGAAATTTATCTAGATATATATAATCATTCACGTCAATGTTTGTTGGAGGTAATAAAATCGCATATAGCTCGCATTTAAATGCATTTAATTTTAGTTTTCCTGATAAAATATTTAATATCCAAAAGCAGGCTTATTTATACAAATATTGAATACATTTCACGTTTTCTCAGTAAATGACGGTTTTTTAGCTTTAAAGTTTTGAAACAAAATCGAAAATACACAGGGGGCTAATGAACTTATTTTATTTTTGCACATTTCTAATCAGTTTAGGAATAAAACCAACTCAGATTGTTATAGATATGTAGGTATAGGCTACATACATACATAAGACTTTTTGTGATAAGTGTTCTCAATTAAGTAAACACTTGGGACATTAAATTGATTAGATGATGAACCTTATATACATTTATACAATCGCTAAAATGATTAATAATGTGACTAAATTCATTGAAAAGATTTGTATACTGTATTGTTAAAATTCAAACCTTTGTCAGAAATTAGAAATTATAATAAAATTTATTCACTGCGGTGATAAAAAAAAATATTTGAAAAATCAACAAAAATAAAATAAAATCATTTAAGCCCACGGAATTCTTAATCTAAAAATTATAAAAAAATATATTTAACTCATGGTATTAAATATGAGTCATGATTTATTGTGATTTTAAAAATATTACTTTAGTGCTTTGCTGATGGAAATAATACCTACAGGTAAAATGACGCAGGGAAGACCCATGTATTTTTTTTTTTATCGTTGTTTTTTTTTTTTTTTTTTTTTTGTAAACATCTATACCGGCGGCGGAAGGGTAAACTATAAACGTGGACATTTCTGTAGCTCATTACGTTGTGCTTTTACAGGATACGTTGATGTATATTGGATACGTTCAGTATTGGGTACGCTCCTTCGTTCCCCAAACTAAATCAAAAGGTCCAGTTGAGTTTGGGTTGAAATTTGGTTGACAGTTTGAACTCGCCACGTTCTGTGATGTAAAACCAGCACTTGAATATTTAATTTGATGTTTACAAATCTTAACCGCGAATCCCGGCACTCATACTTTTTTTTTTTTATTCGGCATTCGTTCATAAAAAGGACCGTATCGCTTTTTTCAACAATAAATTAATGTTTGCAGTGGGCCTTTAGATCGCATTACAAAATGATCATAATTATACGTATTTGCGCTACCGCTTTGGCATCAATGTTAATTGATTGCAAATAATTTTTGTCACTTTGATGTGTGGCAAGGAAGGATATCTTCCCAAATAACGGCCGAAATTACATATTTAAAAGTTTGTAATTTGCGGGTGAGACAGCGAAATGGGGTGGACGGCTGGAGTGTGTGAGACCGCGCGATTCTTCCGCAGTATTCGTCTGTCCCCTTCCTCGCGAGGAAACATTTGGCTTGTTGATTTTTTGACGTTTTCCCTTAATTTTCTTTAAAATCTCTTGTACCTTTCACACGTGCCTCTTGTACCCAAAATGATTGTAATAAAATTGCGTTGCAAGTTTTTAACCAAAAATTGACATATATTTGGGATATTCATTGAGAAAATAATTTTTTAGTACTTCCTACTTAATGTATAAATAAGCCACATTATAGCCCTGAACTATAAGAGCAAGTTCGTGCGATTCATTCGTGAATTTTATTTGGTTTGTTCAAAATAAATCCCATTTAATACTTGTGATTTTTGTGAAGACGAATAAGTGGTATCACCGGTTTCATCTAAACTTATTGAAATGTTTTATACGTATCTGTTTAAATGAACTCAGTTCAAATAATATTTAACCTTTTTGATTAATTGCCTTATTAATTAATTAATTAATTAAAGAAAATTATAAATACATAATTTGAGATAACAGTTGGATGGAATCAGCTTTTGATAATTTCAACAAAGCTATAATAGTTTTTGCATCACAAAGATAGTAATTTCTTTAAGTAAAAATTTAATATACTCCTAGCTTATCTCCAATTCTGAGCTGTTGGAAACTGTGGTATTAAAACTTGTTTAGCCTCATTTTTACTTTCGATATAATATATGTACATATACACATATGTATATGTATGTACATTATGTATGTAGGTACTATATGGCAAATTATGGGTTCGTGAAAAAATCGAACTCGAGAATTTGATCAAACTTGACATTACGATGATAGCAAAGTCGAAAAATGAGGGTATCGCAATTCTGTCTGTCTATCTGCCCTTTCGGCTGTAGCCTAAACGGGTGGGTCGATTTTGGGCACAGGTTTTTTTAATTTTTTGTTTAAGACCAAAAATAACGGTACCTACCTGCGGTACAAATTATTTACCAAATTATGAAAATATTATTATATTATTTTCTCAAAAACGTGCCCGCAACTCTAAAAAATCTGTAATATTTTTTTACAAAAAGACTACTATTTTATAAACAAAAAAAAACCAAAGTTCTTTGATCATTGATTTTTTCCAAAACGGCTCAATTCTTTTTGAGCAATTTTTGTATAGAAAATCTGTCAAAAAGTCTTATAAGTATTGTATACCAAAATTTTTAAAAAAAAGTTTCAAACAATTTTTTTTTGAGAACTTAATAATTCGAAAACGACTTGGGTCGATTTTTATTAAATTTAAATTTTGGCGCCCAATAGTTTTTTTAACATTATCTAGCAAAATTATCTATCGATTAAAAATGGTATCTTTTTATCTGTTGAACCGATTTTATAATAATATAATATTGCATATCAAAACTTAAAAAAAAAAAAAACAAGTTTTGGATTTTTAAAAAAATTTTCAAATTTTTTTTTTTTTAAATTCTATATTTCGAAAATGGGTTGATGATTTTTTTTTCAAAAATAATTTATAAACTGCGCATTAATAAATAATAAAAAAAAGCGTAAAAAACCGCCCCAACAATTTTTAAAATTTTGTTCTTATAAATTGAGATTTGTGTAAAAAAATCAGATAGTGCGTTGGTTTCAAATCAATTTCATAAGTTGTTTAATCAATTTATTTCTTAATTATATTGATTTTTTAACAATTTTTCAGTCTTAAGTCTAAGTTCCATGCATATAAGGAACACGGTGCTATATTGTTCATATTTATGTACTCACATAATACTATCTTAAACTAAACTAAGGTTTTGGCAGGTGCCATAAAATAAAAGAGAGCCTCTCTTTTATCAGATGAATAGTTTAAAAAATTTTTTACGAATTTGTGCTATCCTGTACTGTTTTGATATTTTCTTACTGAACAAAGCTAAAATTAAATTTCCAAAACTTGAGTTTCCGTTACTTATTTAAAAATGCATTCGAATTCGACAGTAGAAAGAAATTATTTTTTCAAAATTATTGCTATCAGTAAACTTCATATCACAATTAGTTAAAAAAAAATCAAACTAAGTTTCATTTGTACTTTTCCATTCTTGACTATCGCTATACAAGATTTAATTATGCATGCATTTTTAATTAAATAAAAATAGAAAAACAAAAACACATCGTACATAAAAAAAGAACTCTTTTTGTGTCAACAGAGATAACTTCATGATTACTTTGTTAACCCTGTTTTGAACTTACAAAAGATATACATACTTTCGATTTTAATTTAAATCCACACTCAATTTTACTCAAACAATAATCAAATTGTATTAGAGGCAACTTATTTATTTACTTATTCTCAAATGCATTTCATTATGGGTATCTATTTAATTGGATTTGTCTACAAAAACGTAATCATCTATTCATAGTGTTTTTGTTCCTTTATTGAATTTTATTTGTAAAATTCGATGTCATGTCACCACCACCACAATTCACCTCCGTCACACTGTGGATTCATTTAACATAAACTCTTGTAAAATGTAAGTTTGGTTAAATCTTAAACTTTTAATACAATCAATAAAATACACACAGTAGTAAATTTATTTATTGGAGACCGTTAAATGCTAACGTTACATATTATCTCTTAAATCTAGTTATAATCTATTGCTCTTAAAAACATAGTCTTGAACTTTATACTTTTCAAGTTGTCATTTACAGAAGATAGTAAAAAAGAGAATATAAAAAAAACATTTCTTATTGGGCTATACGCTTCACTGGTTTAAAAAATATTACTGTCAAAGACTGAACATAATAATATTCTTGTTGTATGTTTTTTTTTGATTTTTACTTGACAAGCAGAACTATCTAGTGCACAGACAAAGACTTACACACTCTTTTATCAATTCACCTTTCATTGGTATAAATTGGTCTAATAATTATAATTATAATTACATAATAGACTGCTTCCAAACGCTGCAATTACCCCCTGCGATTTTTAAGCACGTAGGCGGGGGACGGGATAAACAAAGTTTCAGAGGTTGAAATAATTGCAGAGTTATCGCTCTTTCTTCTTTGTGCTTTTTCCTACTGTTTAGGACATAAGCAGAGTAAAGAGTGTGAAGAGATGTTTTCTTCTCATTTAACAAAAATTGCAGCGTTTAAATCGATTTTACAATCCGAAAGAAACTCAAAAGAGAAACGCCATTAAAAATTGCAGTCGTCTAAAAGCAGTCTATGACTTCACACTCTTTACTCTGCTTATGTGTCAAACAATAGAAAAAAGGACAAGGAAGAAAGAGCGATAACTCTGCAATTATTTCAACCTCTGCAACTTTGTTTACCCCGGAAACCGCATACGTCCCCCGCCTACATGCTTACAAATTGCAGGGGGTTATTGTAACGTTTAAAAGCATTCATAGTTATATTTTGGCAAAACAACGTCAAAAATATTTTTCATCATAGGTTTGTTCGATGTTCTCTGCCCCAGAGCGACCTGGGGAATGTCAATCAACTGTCAAAAAACTCAGGGCTGCTCGGGTTTTATTTTACATCGAACGCCTCAGAGCTACAAGTTTAACTATCTGATTATTTCATTAATTTCCATTTAGTCTATTATTATGAATCAAATAAATAATAAAATTATGAAAAAAAAAAATATCTCATATTTACAAAGAAATTTGTTATAAATAATTCAATTCACTTGTTCTTGCCTGAATGCCAACAGCTGATTTGAATTTTGACAGCTCTGAATTCTTATCCAAAGAAAAAACATGGGTCTTGTGATTGTCATTCAGAACTACAAATAACCTTGGGCGAAAAAAAGTGCTACATAAAACACCTCATAGCGAACAAACCTATAATAATCTTCATTCCTCCATTCCTTTTTAAACCAAAAAAAAAATCAAAATGATCCACAGTGTTTCGTTCTTCAATCTTTGGCTTTATTTTGTTGAGTCATTTATATGAAATGTACATATGTATATTCTTTCCTACAAGAAATATATACAGAATTTTAGTGTGCATTATTGTAAAATGCATCGTATAAATGATTTTGTTTGTTTTGCTTAAAACGCTTTAATGTGAAACTGACTGCATAATTATACATTAATCATTCTCAAGTACTTATAAAATATTTTATATATTTTTTTAAATAAAAATAGTAATATCTTTGTTTGATTGTGCAACTATTTTAATTTATTAAATTTTCTAAAAGGTTTTACACATCGATAAAATTCTATTGCATTATAAATATTTTAGCTTAGCTTACTTGTGATTATTGGGTTTTCCCAGATGGGAATATATAGGAGAATTTTTAATAGCTTCATTAGCAATTTCAACAAAACTTGTATATTGTTTTTTTTTTTTAATTTTATTTTTATATGGGGTATACATATATAAAAATGTATATTTATCAGAAATTACATCACTATTTTATTGAGGAGCGAGAGAACAAAATCAGTCTCGTCAACATTAACTTTTTTTTTAACTTAGTTTGCGCTGTTATCATTTTTTTTATAAATTCTAATGAATTTTTACTTTATATTTCTTATAAAGCTTTTCAAAAAAATCTTCTATAGATGTATCTACAAATATGAACTTGTTGGTACATTACACCCTTGGGAACCCCTTCCTTGAACTTAGTCCATGAAATAATAGACTTCTATGACAGATTTAATTCAAATCCGTCTAGTCGTTGGAGCGTAGTTGAAGTTCAAACATACTTTTTACTTGCGATATATAAATACATATGTACATACATAGGTACTATATGGCAAGTTATGGTTTCGTAAAAAAAATCGAGTTCGAGATTTTGATCAAAGTTGACATTACGATGATAGCGAAGTCGAAAAAAGTGGGTCTCGCAATTCTGTCTGTCTGTCTGTCCTGTCCTTCCGGCTACAGCTTAAACGGGTGGGTTGATTTTCTTTAAACTGGGTGCCTAGCGTTTTTTGGACATTCCCCCGACACGTTTTTTTTTTTTTAATTTTTTTTGAGACCAAAAATAATACCCTTTTGCCGTACAATTTTTGTTAGCAAATAATGAAAATCTCATTTTTCTCAAAAACGTGCCCACAACATAAAAAAAAAGATCTGCCATTTTTTTACAAAAACGCTAGATACCATTTTATTAAAAAAAATCGAAGAAATGGTTATAAGTGGTACCTCTCATAGGACCATTTTTTTGATTTTCGATTTTTTTTCTTTTAAATGGCTCAGCTGTTTTGACCAATTTTTTTTATAGAAAATCTTTTAAGAAGTTTTAAAAGTCTTCTAAACCAAAATTTTTAATTAAAATTTGATTTAAAAAAAAAGTGTAATTTTTTTTGAGAAGTTAATACATAATTCGAAAACGGCTTGATCGATTTTTATTGAATTTGGCATTTAGAATTTTCTTAACATTATCTAGCAGATTTTAAATAAAAATTAAATACAAAATTTAATAATTAAAAATTATTCTTATGACTAAAAATAACGGTACCTCCCATACAAGTGTAGGGAAAATCTCTTTTTTCTCAAAAACGACTCCTACGGTTTTGATCAAAATTTCTATGTGAGCTAATATCAGTACGATCTACCATATTAATAGAAAAAAATTACCTATCGATTAGAAATGGTATCTCTCATAGAAGCATTTTTTTGGTTTTCGACTATCTCATTATCTATTAAACCAATTTTAATGAAATTTTTTACACAAGAGCATCTAATAAGTTTAAATAATATTGCGTACCTATCAGAATTTTGAAAAAAAAAATATTTTTGGATTTTTAAAAAAAATTTCAAAATTAATTATTTTTTGAAAATTTGATAGGTTTTTCAAACAAAATTTTTCAAAATTAATTTTTTCATTAATAGAGGCTAGAAAATGGCGTACCAATTTTTTTTTTCTTAAAAATAGCTTGGCGGTTGGTAACTTGTGTGCTGCAAACTTACGCTTCGTGTGCGGTTGTTTCTATTGAAACACACATGGGCTACATACAAGCTACATTTAGGCCACTAACAATATTGTAGTACCTACGCGTCTATGACGAGATGAGGGACGATACTATGAATGTGATGTAGGTACATATGCACTTTAAAGTAGTCCCCATAGATGGCTCAGTGTAAATTTTGAATAAATAAGCCAACTGTGGAAATCCACAATTTAAAAAAAAAATTACTCTCACTAATCTGGGGCCTTTTTTACTCCGCTTACATTGGGCCTTACTAATAATCAAACGCTAATGTCGACTATTAGTTAACTGTAAGGTTAAAACAAAGTACTGAGCTTTAACAAAATGCTACCAATAAACAATTTAACCCTTTCACTAACTAGTCTCCAGACTTTCGTTGAATCTATTACAAAATCTACTACAAATAAGAAACATAATTGAATGAACTGTCAGAATTTCCACCAAAGTTCAATGTTTTGTTTTCCTGCAAAAATATTTAATTTTTTGTTTTTATTTTATTGCGGGATACTTTTTTTTTTTGGTTATTATTATTTTGTTCCTAATTAAAAACAAATATGATCACTGCACAGAAATAAGACAGACAGTCACAACATAAATAAAAAAATAAAACAAATCAGGAACTGTCATAATTTGCTCTATACCTTCAAAGTTAAGTGTTGCCGTATTCTTTTTTAACAGCAAGTATTTTAGTATTTATAGTACTTTTATTATTAATTTGAAGTGTCGGAGTGAGTTGACTTTTGAATTGTTTTTTTAATTATGGCACCATATTTCTTAAAAAGGAAACATATTCCTCATATTTTATTTTAATATTTTTTATTTGCAACGTACATATAGGTACCTGTTTAAGACTATTAAGCTTACGGCTGTTTACGACGACTTGTACGCTTTTATATTTTTCAACTTAGATTATTCGAAATTCCGATTTCGTCAAGTTCATATTCTATAATTGGTCCACGAAAATGATAATTTTGTTCAAACCAATATTGGAAATCTAAATATAAATACAATTTTCGGCTACCTGTTACACAAATGTAATTTCAAATTTGGTTGATTGGTATTGGCTTTGAAAATTGTATTCGACACTTATATTTTCTGTATGCTTGCATAAACAAGATTTAACCAATACAATAGCAAAAAAATCTTTAAAAAACTTTTTAAATATGCGTAATTATTGAAATATATAAAACGGAATCAAGAAATTAACCACTCACGTATTTAAAGTAAAGTCCAAACGTACTAAATATTTATCAACAAATTAAATAATTTGTTTCTGTTGCACCACATAAACATACAAACAATAAATAAATAAAGTACTTCCTTCTAAATAAAGTAATTCTTTTAAAAAAAAATCTGAAGAAAGAAACCAACCCTATTGAAATCAACCTTATAAAATGGGAATAGATTAAAGTATTAAATACAAATTTTAGTATCATGAGACAGCACAAAGGCAACACTCTTTATTAAGTGTTCGACTTTAAACATGGATTTCCACTTATTAAATTTTGACATATTGCTAACTACTAAACTGGAGGTTAATTTCGTTATTGGTATGCGGATTTTCTAAAATCTGAAGATTTTCGTTTAATCTTAACACTAAATTTGATTATTAGTAAGGCCCATTGTTTGTACCGTGAAATAAGCTCCTTAATCTACGTTTAAAATATGAATTCTCTAATTCATCGGAAAGTAAACTTCAAATCAAAATCGAGTTTGTACGAAACAAACAGACAGAGAACAAACGTTTTTAATAAACAGAATTTTGACCTCAACGGTTTTATATGCAATACGTCAACAACTAGGTACTTATAGTGTTGCCAAGCAAATAGGAAATATTTTTCTTTTAATAAATAAAGCATACACCTACATTATTTAAACCTCAACCATATGCTTAGTTTCGAATTGGGATATCTAATTTTTTTATAAAAATGTAGGTACCTACATTTCTTCATGCATAGTATTTAAGTTACATTTCATCAAGGTCATAATAATATTCTATCATGCAACATGCACAAAGCACATGTTTTAAGGTATATAATCAAATTTTAGATATTATCTCTCTAATAAATGATATGACTAATCTTTTTAGCAGCGAGTTAAAATTAAACACTCTCATTTTGTTAAGCAAATTTTGAAAAATCAATAATCGGTGTTGTAAATAATCCGAATTCATATTATCGGTAGGTAGGTAGGTGGTACCTACTCGTTTAGAATATTTTTATTCTTTTTGTTGATTTCTCAGAAACAATTATTCTGTAAGCAAAATTCCCCGCTTTCTAATTTATTTAACTCTTTAGCATAATTAAGTATATAGCTATAAACAAATCGTTTAGAGTTCGACCCACTTGGCCTTTGAGTTGGAATCTTCAATTCTCCTTTTTTTATTTTGTTAGTTCTATCATGTGATAAGCAGCTGTGTGTAACTAATAACACGTTCCAGACGACAAGAGACATGTTCTGAGATTCCGCTTAAGCGATGATCATTTTTATAAAAAAAAAAAAACCAACAAATTATTGAGATTATTTGTCTTCGTCACCCGCTTCCCCGCACCTTGTTCACTCAGAATTGATAAGATTATAAGGTTGTGCATAAGATTGATATGACAAAGGATATTTGTATCGAATATTTTGATTTATTGATTAAACATAAAACTAATGACAGAACCTAAATGTCCTGTAAGAAAGAAGACTAGACTCACCATAGATAACAGCCAATCCCGTCTCATGCAGCCACGAGACTCTATGATGCTTAAACAGCCATATTGTGAGAACTGTGAGCGTAAGCAGGAACGTATAGACCAGTAGATTCAAACTGTCGATTCTGTGGGTAAGAGTAGCCTTGGCGTCGAGCGCGATATCAGTGGCCGTGGCATTGCACTTGGCCGATATGCTTATTAAAGCTAATAGAACACTAAAAACTATTGAAATACCGTAACGACGTAGTGACGATGACATATTTGTATTTGACCAACACTATACGGCTGCCGCTGCCAACCCGACGACAACCCCTACTACAACAAAGGAAGAAAGAAAATCCGATTTTCCACTACACGACGAGTTTTCCTCCTTTCAGAGAGAAGGCAAGTATTTTTCAATCGATTTATCCGGAAGCCGATGTCAGTGATGATTCGTCAGAGGAGACACACAAGAGGCAAACAGACAAGAGCGAAAAAAGGATGACCAAGACGACTACGACGACGACGACAACGATGGCGATGTTGTTGTTCTTTTTTTTTTATATATTTTTGGGAGAAGG
Organism: Epistrophe eligans; assembly: GCA_951394125.1. NCBI lineage: Eukaryota > Metazoa > Arthropoda > Insecta > Diptera > Syrphidae > Epistrophe > Epistrophe eligans. The sequence continues at coordinate 107,756,258 of OX596028.1, forward strand.
CTTAATATATGGGGTGGTCAGGACGAAAGGGGGTTCTTTCAAATATTTTTTACATAAACTCTAGAAAAACCTGGCTAAAGAGCCAAACAATTATACAATTCATTATATTTTTTGTTGCAATAAAAATCCTTTGTTGTTTTTCACATCACTTCAATTCGATGTGGATTATGATTTACGTTTAACTTAAACAAAGCGACAATAATTATATTTTTCGCAAATGGAAAATTGATATTTTTTCACTAAAATCTGTGTCGTCGTGCGTTTTATTCTTCTTGCTTTGCCGTACGTTCTTCTTCATCGACTGGGAGTACAATTTTATTTTCCATTACGTTTCGCCTAGGGGTTCTTTTTTCGTTGAGTCAAAATGACAGCGGTTTTTTTTTGTTGTTGTTTTTGTGAAATTATGACGTTTTGTTTTGCGTTTCTGATTTGGTTTTAAAATTGGAAAGTCAAATTGATGAAAGATAATAGAATAACAAAGAATGAAGAGGAAAAGTGAGTGTTTGTTTTGCAATTTTTTTTGTTGTTTTGATAATTTTGTTTTGGCTGGTATTCTATACAATAGCCGTTTCTTATGTGTACGAGTGAGATGGATATGGAATTTGTAAAACAAAAAATCGAGAGTATAGATGGGACGTTGTTCAGTGATGCCATGAACAATATTGTAGTAGATTGATAATATTGGAATAGAATGTGCATACAGGGAATACAAATACATAGGCATTTGTAAAATCGAAAATTCTAACGGGTTTCAGTAGTGACTAAAAAAATATAAATCGCGAATCGAGAATTTCTTTTTAAATTGAATTTCGATCTAGTTAGTGTGAAAAAGTGCGGGTTTAATAATTATTACAAATATTCGGTGAAAGAATTCCAATTTAAATTCATACATTATAAAAAAAATGGTAAGTCAACAATTTTATATTGCGGCCCTTCAATATACCATTCAGAAAACAAATAATGTAGGTACAGAAAACGCTTTCATATCAAATTTTCCAGCTGCACTTAGATCTAAACGGGTTCTTACAAGATTTACTATCGAAATTCTTTGAACTCTCCTTGGTATTTCTGTTCCAATTTGCCTCGAGAAATAAGAAAAAAAAATGTTTTATTTGGGACTCGATCCTTGGTCCAGTCCCATACGCCACTGGGCTTATTTTCATTAGGTAGGAAAAGGTTAGCGTATTGTCCTATACAGATCTAATCATGTTTATTTGTTGCTTTTAAGCATTCAACACTAATATGCCAACTGGCATGATTCCATGCGTAAATATCTATAAAATTAAAAGATTTTTACAATAAATTTGCTCTGACCTCAAAATGTGCGTACCTACATTATTTTCTCATGTTGTACACTACACTACATTACAAACAGTTACATTTAGGTCCTCTCTTTGGTGTAATTTTGTATCCTACTTAACGATGGGCTTTTTTCCTAAAATTTGTTGGTTGAGAAAGCGAAATAGCGGTTTTTTAAGCAAAATTGTGAAGCCTCTGTACCTATTCGTTCGACCAAATCGCCTTTAAGAATATTGAAAACCCGTCTTTAACGTCTACGGACTTGTTTATGAATTTTCTTAAAAAAAAAACATCGTTGACTCTTGATAATTTATTTATATGTTTAGGTATGTAATACAAAGACAATTTTTAATTCCTAATTTACATTAAAAGAAGTAATTTAATTTATATTTTAGTTTTTAACTCATTAAAAATAGATAGTTTATTAAAAAAAAAAAATAAATAAATCAAAACGAAACGAAACGAAAAAAGTTATAAATAATTATAAAAAAAAAACAATGGAAAAGGAATAATACAAGAAATATTATGTTCTATTATTTATTCTTATTTAAAAGTTAGTCTCGTGCCTTTCATTTGTTCTCATTTTGCTGCTCGTCTCTTTGTAATCGGTGTAGTTGGTGTTGGAGGTTTTGAAATCTTAAAAAAATATTACATTTTCAAAATATTTTTTTTTTTTTAAATACAAATTATTCAGTCTTACCGATCGAATTGGTTTAGGAGTGGTAGCATTTGGTGGTGGTGGATTATGAGGTCCAGGTCCGTTTTCATCTCCAACTACTGTCACTGCCACTGGTCGTGGTTGAACATTAGATGGTGGTCTCTCAACACTTGCACTGCGAGTTGCTGATCCCGATCGTCGGAACATGCCCGACAAACGTCCACGAAGATCTTTTTTACTCGATCTCATATCACTAGCCACACTTATATCAGAATCTGATCCTTGAACCTGAAACATGGAAATACAATACAATATCAAGAAAGATATATTTAAAAAATAAAATCCTTTTATTCATACCGATATCTCACTTTCCGAATTCCTACTCGACTTTGTCAAACTCCTCAGTTTTCCCATAAGACTCTTCTTTTTCTTACGTGGTCCACGGGGGATGTCACTCTGTGTCGAACCACCCGATAGCCGAGAATCTAATCTTGAATCCATACTAGAATCACGAACCATTCCACCCAGTTCAGAGTCAATTGATTGAATCGACGATACACTACCGTCTTCTTGACGCCATATTGCCTAAAAAAAAAAACCTGTTTCAAAGTGTCTTGGAAATTTTTGTATAGAAACTCTTGCCTGATCTTGTTGTATGGAATGATCCAGTGACAAACTCTTCCTGTACAAACTTCCATTAGTAGAACGTGACAATTTCGAACTACCCGAGCGACTTGGCGTCACTTGTCCACTGTTTCCAGAGGCATCAGTTTCTTGTGATGCTGCTCTTCTTAAATTATTTCTTCTTAGCCTACTACGTTCGTTTTCTTCCTCCCCAATGCGTTGGAATTTCCTCAGCTCCTCTGAGGCTTCCGCCAGTCGAGCTAAAACGCTCGATATTTGGCTATTCGATAATGTTGGCGATGGACTTCTACTTCTTTGGCGTGATGCAACGTCGGGTTTAAGTCTATTTCCAGCTGATGATGAACTGGACGAACTTGCCAATTTAAGGTCTGGAGCAATTTTCACTAACTCGTCAACAGTTTGCAATAGAGCTCCAACTTTACGCTCACCACCATCGTGTTCCATTCGTCTTTTTATCAATTCTTTCTCATATCGTTCTCTTTCACGTCGAAGTTTTTCATTTGAAGTTCGTAATTTGGCGTGAACATCACGCAATTCAAGAAGATCACATTGTAATTCTGCAATTTTCTTTCTACCCTCTTCTAATTCTTCCTCAGTGCTTCTTCGGAGTTGATCAGAACGACGTTTCGATTCCAATCGTTCCTTATCACGCTCTCTTTCGACTTCGAAAAGAGTTTGTCGCAAATCGCGTGCTAATGTTGAAGTCTCCTGAAGAAGACGTTGTTGATCTTCACGTTCTTTCTGCCATGACAACTCCAGTTTGGTCTTCATTCCGGGGATTTTGGTACGACCTGAACCGATTACACGTTCTTCTTCGAACTCATTGAGTTTCGAACGCATTTCGGAGATTTTGATCTCGTTGGCACTGCGTTCCGATACGAGTTCAGTTTTGAATCTACTAACCTCTAAACGTGCTTCACAAAGTTGATCTTCAAGGCAACCGATCTAGATAAAGGAAGATACAAAACTTTAAGGGTTTTGTGTTAAGTTTAATAAAAATTACTCACTTGTTGCTCGAGATAAGCGATCTTGCTCTTGTCATCATCGTCACTACTATGCATGGATCCCCTGCTTTGACGTCCCGTATTAGCCTTCAGATCTCCAATCTTCTTTTGAGCTGACTCTAGAAGCTGCTTGAATGTATCACGATCCTTTTTAAATCGTTCACATTGTCTCTACAAAAAAGTTATAGTTTATAAATGACAAGAAGAAAAAAAAAGATCTTAATGTAGGTACCTGCATAGAAGTCAGCTCAGCACTCAAGTTCTTCACTTGCTGCTCGTAACGGAGCCTGGTTGAAGCAACTTCGGATTTGGCATTCAATTCAGCATTTTCAAGTCTGCAAAAAAAATAACGTTATTTAAATTTTGAAAAATTTATATAATATCCCTCAAACCTGATCTTCATTGATTTGATTTCATTTTGAAGGCCAGCGTTGTGTCCATTGATTGACGACTGAGCCTGTTCGATTCGGCTAAAATCGCTCAACTTTTGATTGAGATCATCATTATCCTTACGAAGCTGGAACACAAGATCAATATTCATTTCATTTTCTCGCCGCAATCGATCGTATTCTCGTTCTTTTTCAGCGATTGTATTTTTCAGCATAGTTTTCTCGTATTCAGCAGCACCAGCTTTGATATTCTTCGATTCTAGATCTTGAAGTTTCCTCTGCAGATCCTTGAGACGTTTAGCAAGTTCTGACTTTTCACTTCTAAGTGATTCCATCTCAAGAAGTCTCTGCTTTGTTGATGTCAATTCAGATTGTAAATTATCTTTCTCTGTGGAAAGTTGAGCTCTCATGAGAATTGTTTCTTCGGAGAGTGTCTCCCAATGAGCATTAAGCTCGGTATATCTCTTTTGTTCTTCAGCCAGTTGAGTCTGAAGATCTTCTAATTGTTTTTTGAGTTCTTGATTTAGCTTCGACGAAGCTTGTTCTGCTTTCGAACTGGCAGACTTGGATTTAAGATCTTTGATTTCTTTTTCCAAAGAAGTCTTAGTTTTTTCAGCTGATTTTTTAAATGAATTCAAATCATCATCGAGTTGTGATACCTTGGCTTCCCATTTTTCCTTCTCTTTGCGTTCTTTTTCGTAGTCTTTTTCAAGATTGGAAAGTTTTTCTTTGTCTTTCTTTGCCTGTGCTTCTAGATTAGTTTTAGCTGCTTCAGTGAGTTTGATCTAAAATAAAAGAGCTTTAATTGAAAAAGCTTCGAAGGTTTGAAATTAAAAATCAAATGTTACCTGTGTATCTTGTTTTTTGATTTTATCTTCAAGATCTTTGATCTTGGAATTTAATTTTTTACTTTCTTCATCGGACTTCTTTAATTTTTGCTCCAAATCTGAAAGTTTTGATGATTGGCTCAATGAGCCTTTCATCTTTTCTAAAAAGAAAGAATATTTTAATAGAGATATATTTAGTCTTAAATTAAGTTAACTCACTTAAATCATTTTCAGCAATTGTTAACTGCTCCTTTGCTGCCTTCAAATCTTTTTCGAGTGATACCTTTTCACTCTCAAGCTTCTGCACCTTATCTCCATTGCTATTCAGTACTATTGCTCTCATTTCTTTTATCTCATCTTCTAATTCTTCAACCCATTTCTTCAAATGATTCTTTGGCGTTAAGTCAGTGACTTTTCGAGGATTTCGTTGCGGCAGTTTTTCGTCGGCTTCTTGAAGAACCAATTTCAATTTTGTACTCAATTCATCACGCTCCTTCTCCAACACACTAAGTGATTCCTTTAAACTAATCAATTCAGCACTGGAAACTGCCTTATCAGCACCATTCATCGAAGGTTTTCGCAATGCTTGCAATTGCATTCTCTTATTATCTTTGAGAAGTTTTTCATTTTCTAACTCTAAAGTTGAAAGCTTTGAGCGTAATATTGATGCTTCTTGTTCCACCAAATCTAATTGTCTCTTAAAATTGATATCTTGTGATTTACCATTTGTCTTGGCAGTAATCTCAGCTTGAAGTCTTTCGATTTGTCGATCTTTTTCAATCATAGAATTTCGCAGTATTGTCAATTCATCACTAAGAGCTTTGAGCTTTTTGTCCGATGCTGAATTTGATCCGAATAAGCTTGGTAGTTTTCGGCTAGTTTCGTTACTTTGTAACTTCAATTGGAGTTCTTTTATTTGCTTTTTTGTTTCAGTATTTTCCTTTTCAAGATCTTCGACTTTTAATCTTAGTATTGATGCTTCTTGTTCATTTAGATCAAGTAGTATTCGAAGTTCAGCTGGATCATCTTCATCGGAAATACCTTCATCTCGATCAGATAAGGGTTCAGGAGTTAGGCGGTTGGGTGTTGGACTCAGTTTTCGACCTTTGGCAGAGGGAGATAAATTAATTTAATTTGATTGTCTTATAGAGCTATATGAAACAAACAAAAGCTACATATGATTGTAAGTATTACATGCTTTAGAAATTCTTACAAAAAAAGCTTAGGTGTAAAATGGTTTATAACAAAAAGCTCATAGTACATTAAGCGCTTTTTTGTAAAAAAAAATAAAAATCAAGACGTAAAAATTGCACTAGAAATTTGTGTCTTGTTTAGTTTTTTTTTAGATTCCTTTTTGTACTGGTTATTCCAGAAGTCTTCTGGTCTCGATTCTGAAATCAAATCCAGAAACATTTTCTTTTCTTTTCAAAAGAATAACTGTCATTCTGATAGGTTTAGAAGCTTTCTCTATAACCAAAACTTATTACATCTGTTAGTACCACTATCATAGATCTGTCAAATTGACAGGAACTGTCATGCGATTAGCTAATGACCTGTACTGGATTTACACGGCAAATGTAATTAATTGATTTAAGCGGTATATATGTATATGAAAGAAATGATGGCTCATGTAAATCCAGCTTTAAAGATGTTTATAGTTAGTAGAGGGAATCGAGTGTTAATAATATTAAAACTATATGCAGCTGGAAAAAATGGCAAAAAATGGGTAAACAAAATGAAGTAATAGCAAGAAGTATATTCTCTTGTGTGTGTGTGTATTTATATAAATTTCATAGAAAAAAAAATAAGCAAATTTTGAAGCCATATCATTAACAAAAAAAACAAACTCAATTAATAATTAAAAATGTAAAACTAATTAAAAAAAAATAGAAACAACACAACTATTGATTCGTACTTCTCGAACGTGATGCCATTTTTTTCAACTGCATCATCATGGATTCATTTTCATCTTCAAAACGTACAAGTTTTCTCCTTAAATTTTCAGCCTGCAAACAAAATACATATTATACATTAAATTAGGTATATGGATTAGTCAATGTGACAAAAAATCGTATATGTAGTTTTTTTTTAAATTTAATTTGACAGCTGTCAAAGTTAAGTTTTGAAATTTTGTAGCAGTATAGCTTTAATATAATTTAAAATTGTATTGAACCTTGTTGTTTTGTTTAGAAAAAGTGTCAACTGTTTGACAATTTCAATCTGTCAAAACATATTAAGCCCTCTCCTTTTAATATGGGGACATCTCAATTGTCAGTAGGCTCTCAGTCTTTTAGAATTTATAGATGTTAAGGCTTCATTTTTTCGTTTTTGAAAGTTGCCATCTTTGTTAATCACATGTTTCAAGATTTTGACAGATAGTATTATGACTTGTCATAATACGCTTCAATTAAATCATCACTTTAGTACCACAATTGATTTTCGAAGTTTCGAAATTAACGGTTTTAGTCTAAATTAAAGGCTGTATTAGAATTACTAACAGTTTAACTACATAAACACCATCAAAAGTTAAGTGAATTAAGACAGTATTATCTATACCTGCACCACCAACAAACCAAGCACGTGACATAACCGATGGGAAGAGTAATCCATTACTAGCTGTAGATGCTAGAGACAAGAAGCTTACACAAGGACTGCTCTCCCCTGAGATCGCAACATCTTTAAACGAATGAGTTTTATTCAAATTGTCTTCAGTTTGTGATGCTGTTGAGAATTTAATAACAACTCCCTTTGACGTCTCTGTTTTATTTAATTCGAACAAAATATCATCTTCAGTTTGATTTTCATTTGACACTTTAACATCACATTCTTCGAAAGTTTGTGTAGCAGTTGATTCGAATAAAATTCGATCGGTTTCAACAATTTCTGACTTAGTTGTCATTTCTATGAAACTTTCATCGATTTTAGTTCCTTTATCTTCAGTTATCAGAATTTTCTCAACTTGTATTTCTTGATCGATCATCAAGACCATTTCAGTTGACATTTCCGAATCAACCATTTCAATATTCGATTGTGTGGCAATTTCTGAAAATCCTGATTCACAAGATTCATTGCGAGTTTGTGTGCCTCTTGGAAAATATAAAACTTCCACATCATCGGTTTGGGTACCTTGATTAAAACGCCCAAGAACACCACGTCGTTGGCGAAGTCTTTCATTCTACATATATATATTCTTGTAATTATATAAGCCACTCTTTGGACAAACAAAAATACCTTAAGAAAAAAACTCACCTCTTGTTCAGAGAACTTCAATTGATCCTTCAGATCTGACTCCCTTTCAATGGAGTCCTGTAAATCCCTCATAAGCTGTTGTGGATCTTCATGTGAACCACCTCGTGTTAAAGATTCCCGTGTAAACTTTCCATCAGCTGAAGTTGACTTCCCTATAACTCCCAACATGGGAGGCTTCTTTTTTCCAGGATTTCGTAGCTCATCCGCTTCGGTCTTAAATTATCATAACAAAAAAAAAAAAAACAATTCTTCAAAATATCTTCACCAACTTACCTGTAACTTTCTTGCTAGCTCATTTGAAAATCTCAATTCTTCTTCGAGCTTCTTAATCTTATTAGCCATATCTTCATTACAACTAGCTTGTTTTTCTTGTTCCAAACTATCAATTTTACGTTCACATTTCTTCAATTTAAAACTTAAAATTCTACAATTCTTTGTTGTTGATTCAAGTTGTTTCTGTAAAGTCGTATTGACTTCAGCTTGTGTGTCTCGAAAACTATCATGCATTTCTTCCATTTCAGCTTCTAAACCTCTTAATTCTCGTTTAACTTCTGTATTTTCTTCCATAAGTTCCTCACAAAGTTGTTCGGCAGCTTGAAGTTTTCGTTTCATTTCATATTCAACACTTTTTGGACCATTTTCGATTTCTTTCAATCTAGAGTTTAGGGCTCTTTTTTCATCTGTGACTCTTTCAAGTTGTGATTTTAATTCATTTACTTTTTGTTGTAAACTAAGAGCTTCTGAAGCAGCGGTCCTATTAGGCCCGGTATCGATAGAAGCTAATCTTCTCAATAAAATATCACTTTTATCCCGTTCTGCTCGTTCGGCTCGAGAACGCATTGCATCGAGGTCTGTTCGTAGCGCCTTCAGTTCTTCTTGCAATTCCTGATTATGACTCCCAATGATGGTTGTGTCTGTGGTTTCTGTTGTGAGAGAAGCATTATCATTATATCTCTCCGAGACAGCTTTCTGGTTGTCTTTTATTTTTAACATAAATTCGACATCCCTCGTGGCTCGTTGTTTGTCGGATTCTTTTTTTGAAGCTGCACTACTGCTAGACGAAGATCTGGAAGACAAACTTGAAGTTGAACTGCTGGCTGATGTTCCAGACGATGTCGAGGATTTAGCTGCTGTGGCAGAGCTTGTTGTTGTTGATGAGGATGATACTGATGATGAAGTTGAAGTTTTCTTTGGGGCACTTTGAAGTTTTTTCGATGAATCTGTTGTAGAGGAGCTCGATTGTCGACGTTCTGGTCGATCTGGTGGAGTGTTATTCTCTATCGAGTTATGGCTGTTTGTAGTTCTGAAAAATGAGAATAACTTGTCTATAAAAAAAAATTCTGTCAAACTTTGCTGTGTTAAAAATTATCTAACTAAAAACTATATACGATGCCTTTAATATCTAAAGAAAACAAAACTTACTCTTCCTTCTTGGGGACAGAACGTTCGCGGCTTGTATCGCGTGAATTTGCGCTCTTTTGTTTTTTAAGAAGATTCATTTTACGCATTCGCTCAGCGAGGCTGTCGTTGTACTGGATGACTAAATCGTCTGGAATATCCTTTGAAGTGGATGGTGATGATGATGCTGATGATGATGATGGTCGCCTTAATGTAACTGTTTCTTCCAACTATATTGATTTAAAAAAAAAACACGTTAGAAGTAATAGTAAAAATGATTTATTATTAGTTTGTATTTTTGTTTCCTTTTCCATAAATTTGCTACACAGTACGAGTGAAAATGAAATTTTCATACAAAATCGATAGGATGAAATTTTTATTTTTACGTTCCACAGCTTCTATTTTGAAGAGAAATAATTTATTGCTTGATAAAATATTTTTTCCACATTATAACGAGATTTTTCCTTAAGGAATCAAGCTGCGAAATGATGTTTTTTTTTACGTGAAACCGATTGGTGGATTGTGGAACGTATCAAAATAATAGCATAATTTTTCCACATAATCGGGAGATTTTCCCTTGAGGGATCACGCTGAGAAGTGATATTTTTTTATGTGAAACTGATTTGTGGATTGTGGAACGTATTTATTTTTTTTCACTTGGCAAAAGTTAAATAATAGGTTAGTAGTAGCACTTAGCTAAAAATAAAAAAAAAAACGAAGTATGAAAGGTATTGTGGAACGTATTTATTTGTCTTCATATGGAATGTGAGTAGACAGCTTCACTTAGCATGAAAACTGTTGCAATTTGTGGAATGTATTCATTATTTTCATTTAAAGGAAATTCTGCGTTAGCAACACTTAGTGAAGAAGCTAAAAACATAGCATGACTTGACTATGATTGTGGAACGTATTCATTTTTGTATGTTACGCGGGATGCCTACTACTCACATCTCACTAACTAGACGGGGAAATCATGGAATCTGATTTTTGAATAATTTTTCTTAATTCCACAGAATACAAGACTAATAATTCAATTGAACTTACATTTCCATAAATTTTAATCATAAAATAAATTTGATTGTGGAACGTATTCATTCTTTATTTCACAAAATTTTAATATGATGGCGTTTTCATTCGCTCATCCATAAAGCCATTTGAATTTAATAAAATGAAAGTTATCTATTCTTCTGAAAATACGGAAAAAGCTTTTGGATTTGACTTCAAAATTAAAATCAGAAGGCTTCTTGACGATCATGATAGAAAACACCATTAGCCAAAAAATATTAATAAACGCCAACTTTATAGGTATACCCACCTCTTTTAAATCCAATGTTGTAGTATGCCTCCTCGGTGGTATTTGAACACTTAATGAAACATCAACATTATTTTCCACTGGTCGTATAACCATACCAGTGGATTTTTTATTTGTTTCATCCAAATCCGGTGTTGAAGTCCATGATTGTGGGCGTTTTTTAAGCTCTATATTATATTGAACAACTTCATGATGAGAATTTTATCAAACATATTTAATTTGATGATGTTAGAGCGATTGTTGTGAGACAATAAATTTTTTGTTATATTCGAAACGCCAAACGAGCGAACGAACAAAACGATATACATATGTAGATAGATAGATAACGAACAAAGCGTGTGCGAGCGAGAGCGTGCGTTAATGTAGGTAGTTTTTTAATTAATTAGCCATTTTTATTTTTTATTATTAATTTGTTTTTATTGTTGTTGAAAAGTTATTATTAATATTTATTTTGAATTATATTTGATTTGAGAAGTTGATGAGTTGACATTTATTAAAAATTATAGAAAAAAAGTAAACAAAAAAACACAATTAATTTTGTGAGTTTAGAATAAAAATCATAGAAATTTGTATTGTTTTTTTTTTTAAATTAATTAACATTAAAATTATAATAAAAGTTATGATTTTATTTAAGTTAAAAGATCTATGACTGTTTTTTATTTTGTGTGCGTGATCCAGGTGCATTTAATGAGGTTGCATTTTATCCACTTCCTGATTTTTCCCAAAAATGCTTTTTGATTTTAATTTTAATCAATATGATCACTGATATTGTGCATTGTGCTACAATATTATTTGAACACACAACAGTCAATTTATTAATTTGATTTAAAAATTTCAATAAACATTATAAAAGATTAGTGTTTCTGAAAAGAAAAAAAAAAAAAAAAAAAAACAAAACTTACCAACATCATTGCCATTTGTTGACAAATTTTGTGTGGATGTCCAAGATCGTGAAGAAGGTCTGTAAGAAAAATGAAAAATTACGAAATTTATTTAAAATGGCTTTATTAAAAAAAAACACGCTCTTTAAAAATAAAAATATATAGGGTTGCCACTTTTAAATGGTCGCATTTACTTGGTTACCCTTAAAACAAAATAAAACAAAAACACGATTTCATCATAACTTTTAATAATTAGAAAAACTAGAAAATTAATAAAACATAAAGAATTCGTAATAAAATTACAAAACTTAAAACAAATAAAATGCACGACTGGGTCGGACGCACTTGCTCTTATGTACGATCACACTGTTGTTTATGAAATTTATAGTTTAGACTGAAAAAATGTTAAAAAAAAAAAACAATAAAATTAGAAGTAAATTGATTAAAAAATATTTGAAATTGACTTGACACCAACGCAATGTAGGTACACGAAGTGATTTCTTACACAAATCTTAATTTGTGAGAAAAAAATTTTAAAATTCGTTAAAGCGGTTTTTTAAAAAAATAATTTTTTATATATAAAATTTTGAATATATTTTTAAAACAAAAATTGCTACGCCAATTTTTAGTACATACTTATTTATGCGGAAAAAATTAATTTTTAGAAAAATTATCCACTTATTTTCGAAATATCGAATTTTCAAAAAAAAATATTTTGAATTTTTTTTTTAAATCCTAAATTTGAATTTTTGAAAATTTTGATATGAAATGATAATTATGAAAACCCAAAAAATGGGAGGTACCATTTAAAACCATTTTCCGATTTTTTTTTTTATAAAAAAGTTGTAGGTGACGTTTTTAAGAAAAATGAGATTTTCATTTTTTCCTAAAAAAAAATTGTACGGCAGGTACCGTTATTTTTGGTCTTAAAAACATGAAAAAATGTGTGGGGGAATCAATCAAAATCTCGAGTTCGATTTTTTTTACTTGCCATATATGTGCATATGTATGTATGTAATACCTACATATATATCGCTAGTAAAAATAGTTTATGGCATCCTTTTAAGTTTCAAACCACTTTTTTAATTAAAACAATAATTCCTATAGATTCAAGCGAAACGTGCGCCATCAAATTGAAACTCAGGCTTTCCTTTATCTAGAAGCCTTAAAACGTATAAAGCTGTTTTTAAGAGGATCTAAGTAACTGTGTCAACCCTGTTCTTTTGTAAAAAAATATACATATGATCTTTAATTGAAGTGTAATGAAGAATAATGGAGTTAAATTTTAAATCTTTTAAAACACCCAATTACTGCACAAAAATATTGGAAACCTGTTCTTTACCAGCCTAATTTATGTGGCAACAAAAAAAAAAAAAAAAAAAACAACTTGAGTCTTAACACTCCGGTTTGGTGGATTAGGTCTTTAAATTATGCTTAATTCTATGCTTCCTTCCATAAACAAAATTAAAAATATCTAGTTGGAATGTTTTTAAAAAAAATAATTATTCATATAAGTTTCGGAAACATTAAAAACAAAAATTGGTTAAGTATTAATTAATGCGAAGTTAAAAAATTAATTTTGAAAAAAAAATCATCTAGCAATTTTCGAATTAAAAAAAAAAATAATTTTATTTTTTTTTTTTTATATCCAAGTTTGTGTTTTTGAAAATTTGTATATGCAATATTATTTAAACTTATTAGAAACTCTTGTGTAAACAAATTATCTAAAATCGGTTCAACAGATAATGAGATACTCGAAAACCAAAAAGAGAGGTACCATTTTTAATCGATAGATAATTTTTTTCCAATAATATAGTAGATCGTATTATTATAATATTAGGTCACATAAAAATCTTGATAAAAATCGCAGGAGCCGTTTTTGAGAAAAATGATATTTTCCATACCGGTTTTTAAAAAGTTGTATAGGATGTACCGTTATTTTCGGTCATAAGAATGATTTTTATTTAAATTCTGTTAGATAATGTTAAAAAACTGCTAAACACCAAGTTTATTAAAAATCGAGCCGTTTTCGAAAAATTTTTAAACTTTTTTTAAAAATCTAAAAAAAAAAATATTGAAGAATTTAGTATACAAAATTTTTGAAACTTTTTGAAAGATTTTCTATTAAAAAAAATGAGCCGTTTTTGAGAAAATCGAAAATCAAAAAAATGGTTCTATGAAAGGTACCATTTAATACACATTTTCGGAATATTGTACACTCATTTTGTAAAAAAATCAAGTTGTTGGCACGTTTTTGAGAAAAATAAGATCATCGTTAATTGATTATCAAAAATTGTAAGGAAAGTATCGTTATTTTTGTTCCTAAAATGACAAAAAAACTTGTCGGGGGAATGCCCAAAAATTCTAGGCACAAGGTTCAAAGAAAATTTACCCATTCGTTTAAACTGCAGCCAAACGTACAGACAGACATCACCAGGCACCAGGGTGGAAAAAATATAGAAAACATGACTATTAAAGCTCATTATTTCAAAGTTCCGATCTAAGTCCTTATTTCAGCTCAAGAAATTAGTTTGACCCCAAAACTTTTAACACAGCCATATTCCTCATAAAAAAAAATACTGTTAAAAAAGTATATCGACGGTTAAAGTGCAGAATCTCGTAAGTCGTTTTTTCACGTTTTTCAGAAAATAAAAAAAGGAAAACTTCTATGGCGATCTATACATAGTAAGAGGTTTTTGAATTTTGACTTTTTCAGTAAAATGTTCAGAAAGACATTGTTACGCTAAAATTGCCATAAGGTAGCTCTGATTCTGCAAATTTTTTTTTTGCATTAATAATATTTTTTTTTAATTTTTTGATTTACGAAGTTCTACAATTTAACCGACACGACGATGTCACAACACCAAACTAAGGCACATTGAAAAATAGGTTTTTTTTTTCCCACATCAATCCTATGTGCGGTGTGAGCGGTTCAGTGGTAGAAGGGCCTTAGGACTGCTCTACGTTAATAAAAACACAATGGAATTTCCAGTTCAAAATTTTTTTGTAACATTTATTAATCTTTGAAAGTAAATTAAGAACAAATTTTAACAATACGGCCTTACTTTTAGAAGAATTATTCACCTTACGGTTTTTTGTTTTGTACCTTTTGTGATTTTAATTTTTTTTTTAATTGAAAAAATGTTCAAAAAAATATAAAATGTAGAAATTTCCCATTTCACCGTGATCCTTATATGATATCTCGATTTTATGGCCTTAAGTCAAATTGCATAAGTTCATACAAGATTGCCATCATATACGTCTATCGAACAATCGTCTAACTTCATTCTTGAGTCTCAACCAAAGTGTTTGAATTCTTTGCCAAAATAGTTCAATAACAAAAACAACACTCGAAATAACATACAAAACACTAAATAAAACCATAATATACTTAAATCTTTCCACATCAATAGCTTCTGTTTCGTGTTGAAAAATTCTTGGATTAAAATTAATATTTTTTAATTTTTCAAAATGTTCCTTCCAACGCAATAAAAGTCCTGCCTCTATCATTCGTAAAATAATCATATCAACTATTTGTGCCATTGATGAGTGTGATTGAAAAAATAAACAAATATGTTCAATGAATAAAGGTTCCATTACCAAATCAGCTAATTCCGTTTGATTGTGTGTTAAATAAAAATACAAAAATGAATCGATTATAGCATTGTCTGCAGTTAAAGCTTGATTGAGTTTTCTATCTGTGGTCAATTCAACATATTTCATCTTATCAATTCCTGAGAAATTTCTGAATAATGGTAAATATGCAGTTTGCATGTGAATCGTATAATGTTCAGCCAAAAGCTGTGTTACTGTGAGTCGGGTTGTTATAGGAATCATACTGCGATATGAGTCGAATAGTTTCCCTTGATAAATAGATCGAATGGTCAATAGTCCAAAACTCCAAATGATGAAACAAATTCGAAGAAAACTCTTCCTGGGTAAATGTCCCAAAGTCATTCCAACTGCAATTACAAGAGAATTGAAAATTTTCGGCCGATTTGGTTGAAGTTCAAAAAGCTCGACCAAAGCTTTGTTATTCGACACCAAAGCTATAGACAGTGTAGCACCAATAAGAAGCATCACAGTACAAATCCAGACTGAAGTATGAAAAGGTGCAAATAGCCAAGAGAATTTCAGAAAGTCCGGAGGAGGCCGTAGCATAGCGATAACAAACCAATTGTTGAAATATGACACGCTTGTGGTAAAGATGAGATCTGGCAATGGTCCGTGTCTATAGAAACCAATCATGATATCAGCTTTTCCATTCTTGAGCTTAAGAAGTTGAAACTATATAAATGATTAAGTTCATCACACTTGATTTGAATTCTTGACTTACCAACTTAAAAGACCCAAAAGCACTTCCATTTGCCCAAACTTCAAGACGATCATAAACTATTGCTCGAATGAATTTAACTTTAAAATTCATTTTAGCTTTAAGGGTATTGAGAATCTCTTCTTCTATACCCCAAAGTTCTAACAATCCTCCAAAACGAAAACTTTTTCTGCCAAAGAAAAAATTTCTTGTCAATATTCGAAGGCTGCATCCATGAATGTTTTTAAATTTTTCTGGAAATAAAATTCCATTTTCCACTGAACTATTAAATATTCCAGAAATTTGAATAGGTTTTGTTGATCGACAAACTGACTGCTGATACGGAAAATAGGTATAGTGCAGAACTTCACCATTGGATTCAATTAATATGTTAACATTGTCCAACATTCGAATGAATAAGTCTGCAAATATTTGTTCTGTCCAGATGAGAAGTTTTTCGTTAATTGATGTCTTGAGAATAATTAAGAAATACATGGGAGGATTGCCTTTGTATTCGTCTATCACAGGTAAGAGTCGACTTTTAATTTAAAAAAAAAAACTCGTTTTATTGATGTTTCATTTTTTCTTTAAAAAAACAACTCACCAAAAAGCATCATATGAATCGATGAACAAAAGATTGAAATCCCCAACAGATTGACTTCCTTCATTGTTAATATCCAATTGAATACGAAAATTCCACTGATTTTTAAGAATTTCTTCAAGAATGTCAATGAACAAAGATTTATATGAACATGAAGTGCAACTTGTCTCAATAGTTATGTCTAAGAGTGATGCAGTTTTATTAAAGGAATTAGCTAATTCGTGTTCAATAGCACTTAATAGTCCCATTTTTTGGCTACCAAGACAAGTTGAAAAAGAAACTAGAAATATGACGAAATATTGATTGAACATAATAATAGTAACTTCTGTGTTGTTTTAACAGGGAACAAATCCTTTTTGAAATTCCTTTTTATTTAAACCATAAATCGTCAATCATAGTTTTCCAATTAAACTAATTCGTTTAGAAATAACATAATTTACATTTACATATTTGTGGTTTTGATGTATTTATCAGAAAATTAATGATACCCTAAGGATGGACATTAATGATAGTCTAAGAGCCGACAATAAATTTTGGAATAGTGGATATATAATATAACCTAACCAAAATTATTTGAATGGGTTCATAGAAATTTGGAAAACAAAATTTTTGGCAGGATTATTCTTGGCTTTTGGTGTGACTTTTGGTTTTTTTTTGTGTCTAGGTTATGGACACTTCAATTAATTGTCTCGTCACGGCATTTAATCTATAATTTAACTCTGATTAATGAAATAAAAAAACAACACCTATTTTCGCGTTTTTTTTCTTTGTTTTAATAAATATTGACGTATAGAGTTTGCATCAAGGAGTTTGTAAATATTGGCTTATGGAATAATTAAATTTTATAATAATTTGAATATTTCTTATCAGTATTTTTTTTCTAAATCGTTTGCAGCCTTATTCTTTATTAATGTGGATTTTTAAAATCATTTATTTCGTTACTTCAAAATGTTTGTTTAGTACGATACGACACTATATAGACGGTAGAGACTGTTTTCGAAAACGTCACTTGCGTCAAAAATGCAATTGCAGTTCTTAAACGAAAATTAGAAACCTCAACTGTTTTAAGGTAGAGCTATAATAGTCGGAAAGCGGAAAGAAACCATCAAACGGATACAAAAAATTGATATGATGTGGCCATTATTGACGTTTGCTTCGTTTCGTCCAGTTTTCGTCAAGTTTTGCTATGGGAAGTGAAGAGCACTCAACGATTTCCCATGCTCAAATGAACTGACAGTTTTCTGATAATTGATATTTATATATTAAAGATCTTTATATAAATTCATTCGTTTCACCTTCTAAAACCCATTTCTTTAAATTTAATTTGGTGTACAAAAATCGTTATGTGAAACAAAACAACAAACATAAAGAATGTGCCGATAAAAAATATCTAAGTGTGCGTTCTTTTACGCATCCCTTCTCATTTCTTATGAGAAAATAGATAATTGTCATTTTTGGCATTTTTATATCGAATATCATTGATTTGGCGCGTTCACAAAAATGAGATCTCAGAGATTTTCCTTACTCAAAAGATGAGCAAGTGAATACAAGATTTTATTTCCTCAGAGTTTTGACAGCAAAACTTAGAAATTCTACTGAGGAATCCTATTCATGTAACTGAGATTGCTGAGATCTCCGAGATCTCATTTTCCTGAACTCGCCTATTATGGGTGACTTGTGCATTTGACGTTTTTCGTTCAGTTTTGGCATTAGGTTCTGACACCTTCTGACTATTATAGTTCTACCTTTATGATGCAATATCATTATTTTCGATAACACATTTTTACATACATATATGTTCGATAACATCATTTGCGGCGTAACTGTGTGCAGTAAAAAAAATCAAGTTGACAACAAAAAAATATTGAAAAGCCAAAGAGGATGTTCGTAAACGTCAAATGGGTTCGCAAGAAAATTCCGAGCGTTCAACACATGACAATTTACATCTAAAAATTCATATTGCTGAATTTTTCAAGCTACTGATTGGTCAGCGGTCAGGTGACTCTTAAAGTCATTAACTTTTTATGACAGCTGTCCAATCAAAAGCCAGAAAAAATTCAGAAATATGAATTTTCAGATGTAAATTGTCATGTGTTCAACGCGCGTATTGACTTACGTTGATTAAACAGATTTTTTTGCAAGTAGGGCAGGGTAATTTGTTTGTTTGACGATAAAAATGTCCATCATTTGACGTTGATTTGATTTTTCGAAACTATTTTTTTAGATAATATTATGAGTCCCTCTCGAGATAATGATTGAAACACGTTGTCAAAATCAAGGTTGATTGAATCAACTACACTATACATTTTCTACATTATTAACTACGCGTAGTGTATTGAATAAACTACACGCCTTATTTACTACACTTTTTTACGTCTGCTACGTATTTACATTTTAAATACAGAAAAATAATAGATCTTCATTAAAACACTGAACATTTTCAGTCAAAATTCAAACATTAAAGTACAGATCATTTGACATTAGAAACTACGTTTGGTACAATTTGTTTCATTAACTGTATTTAACGGGACGAAACGCCAAAATTTTTATCGACCAAAGGCTGTTAAAAGCTATTTTGAATCTGTATTTAACTAAGCTTAACTACATAAACTACGTAGCAAATATAAAAAATGTAATTAATTCTTAAATTTTGACAGTTCGACCAACCCTGGTAAAAATGATGGCTGAAGAGCACAACACTTACAGTCCCACCATTTTTATTTGATACTCAGGAATAACCCATTAAATTTGATTAATATGTTTTTTTGCAATAAAATGAAACCCCTTTAACGTCTAGCCTAAATTGTGTTTTTTTCGGTAATGTACATCTTGGGAACTTTGTTTAAAGCCTTAAAATGCTTTTCATTAAATAGAATGTTTTCCTGTTTTTATATTCGCAAATTTGATCTCACAGAAATTTAACCAAATATTACTAATTGCATTCTACAGACAAATCAATTATGACAGTTTGAATGACAGCTCTCATTTGGATATGCCAACAATCTGGTTGCACTTAATATCTCCTCACCTTAATTTAAACCCCAAACACACCGCTTGTATAGTATAAGTAAATTTGATATAAACACACATTTCATTTTCAAATCAATTATCGTTTTCATCGAATTGTATAACATGTTTAAATTTCGATAAAAAAAAAACTAGAGTCGAAAAATGACTCACTCTGTTAATGTGTTTTAACCTACCCCTTCCCAATACTACATTTTTATATCATAACACCACCGCCGCCGCCGCCGCTGCTAGCCGACACAGCCATCAACCAATCAAATCCAAACAAAAAAAATATTGGAAACAACAACTCTTCAAAAGCACTTACTTTGCATTTGATCCATCGGATAGATTCGGCGACGATGCGGCCACATCATCACCTCCCCTCTTCCCACCGTGCTCCTTGTAATCGCGAAAGCATCTTTTACATCTGGTCGGCCATCGAACTTGTGGATGGAAGCCTAATGGGCAGAGTTGATCGCCTTTCGATGATGAATACAAATGATGCATAGGTGCACAGCAGCGCTCAGCTTAGCTCAGCTCAGATCAGGATATTCGGCCCGCAATGTTTTCCTTAAAAATTAATCGAAGATCTATCGCAGTTTCTCTTCAAAATGAAATATTTGCGAAAAGAAAACAGTCCACAGCACTGGATTTATATGAATGAATCTAAAAATACAACAAAAACAACAACGTTAAAAAAAATTTTAATAAATCTTTATTTTTGTTTATTTGATGAGAGATGAAGATGAAAAAGAAGAAGAAGAAGAAAAAAGTATCTTTTTGGGTTTATTTTTTTTTTTTTGTATTTATTCGACTTGCGTCAACACCCTCATCTTGCGCGTGTACAGGGATATGAAAATATTTTCGTTCGAAAATCAACGTTTCTGACCTTAAATTTTGAGTTTTCACTTCGAATTTGGTCGTCTTTTTTTTTGTGTTTTTATTTTTTTCAAAATCGTTGAATAATTTATAGAATCAAACAACCACCTACAACACTTTTTTTTGTTTGTGTTTTATTATTTTTTTTTGTTTTGTTTGTGGCATTTGGCCAAACGTATAAAAGTACAAGTAGGAAATTGGCAAAGAGACGACTTTTTGAGGTTTTTGTGACGAAATTCATTCGTTTCATCAGATGGTGGGGAACTTATAGAGACACGATATTCTTTTGAATTTTATACACTAATGAACTCTTGTAGCCTAAATTCTTGTTATCTGTCGCAGATATTTTTAAATACAAAGATATACCTACCTAATTATAAAATGTAGCGCATTGTTGAAGTATGTGATGCATTTTTTAAATACCCAAAGTCGATACAAGTTAATTGGGACTTAGTACTTGAAAAAGTCTAAAAATAAACTGATTTTAATGCATTTCATTTGTTTTTTTCTTTTTTATTTTTCTACGCAATGTACTTTAGACAGTTTTTTTGAACGGCTTCTGGCAGACTAAAAGACTGACAATAACCATCTCGTTATTATGATTCACATTCAGCCATGTGTGGATGAAATATTTTTTTTTTTAATTTATCAATATAACATTCTCCTGGCGGTTGATCAGCATTTTTATTCTATTTAATTTTGTGTTCACAGAGACAAATATTTACATCGTGAACAATGAAATAAACTGAGGTGTTGATGATTTATTGAATACGATATGCTGCATCATTTCAAATAAAATAAAAAATAACGAATTTTAAAAATGTATTAAATAGATTTGTTGTTCTGTTATGCTTTTAATATGACATCTTGAACAATCAAGATCCAAAACTTCAATTTCATTTCTATAAAGTCAAATTTTTTTGTTTTTTTGTTTTGGAAAGTTATTACTTCGATTAAGTTTCGGTAGAAGTTTGTATGAAGAAGTTTTAGAGAACTTTCGAAGCTAAAGTTTCGTATACAGTTTCTATAAAGCTTTTATGGTGGTAATTCTAAAGAATTATATATAACATTGTACATTTTACTGTAAAACTGCAAAAAGGGGAAATTCTAGAATTTAACGAAAAAACTTCGAATTTTTAGCAATTTTGGTAAAAGTTCAAAATGTTTTCTTTCATAGTTTACATAACGATGATAGCGAAGTCGAAAAAAGTGGGTCTCGCAATTCTGTCTGTCTGTCTGTCTTTACTTTCGGCTGTAGCCTAAACGGGTCGATCGATTTTCTTAAAACTTGGTACCTAGCGTTTTTTGGGCATTTCCCCCACACGTTTTTTCATTTTTTTAAGACCAAATATAACGGTTCCCACCGTGCAATTTTTTTTAGCAAAAATTGAAAAAACGGGTTTTGATCAATTTTGTTATCGAGAATGTTTACAATCATTTTATAAATATTGTGTACAAAAATTTTTCAATTTTTGTTTTTTTAAAAAAGATTTCAAAATTTTTTGTGAACTTAATATTTCGAAAACGAATAAAGACGATTTTTATTTAACATAGAAACCAGCAGTTTTTTGCAGATTTTTAATAAAATTTTTTCCTATAACCAAAAATGACGGTACCTACCTACCATACAAATATTATAAAACAGGTATTGAAAATCTCATTTTTCTCAAAAACGGTTCCTACGATTTTGATTAAATTTTTTGTGTGATTTAATATCAGAAGAATCTACCATATTATTGAGAAAAAAAATTATCTATCGTTTAAAAATGTTAACTCTCTCATAGAACCATTTTTTTTTTTGGTTTTCGACTCATTATCTGTTGAACCAATTTTAATGATTGTAAAAAAAAATTTCAAAATTGTTTTTTTGAAAATTCAATATGTATTTCGAAAATGGGTATATGGTTTTTTTTTCAAAACTAATTTTTTAACTCCGCATTAATAAGTACTAAAAATTTGCGTACAATTTTTTTTCTTAAAAATACATTCAGAATTTTATACTTATATAAAAAAAATATTAAAAAAAAACGCTTTTTTTTGTGTAAGAAATCACTTGTTGTAGGTACATTGCGTTGGTGTCAAATCAATTTCAGCTATTTTTTTAATAAATTTATTTCGAATTTGATTGATTTTTTTAGCATTTTTTCACTCTAAACTGTAAATTTCATGCATTTGTGCGAAGTGCAAGACATATTTATGTATGTACTCACTTTAAAGTTAATAAATTGTTAAGTACATAGTATCATGCTACTTAATCCTTAAACAAAACTTCTATAAGCATTTACATCTTTTGGGGGCCAGCACTGCTTATTACTTTAAAAAATAATAATACGCCAACTTATTAAAATAAATATTAGCCTTTGCAGTTTTCCCTACACTTTTCACCTAAATCCTTTACCTACCTACTCATATAATTTTGTTTACTGTTCATTGATTTACAAATCGACCAATTTTTGCTAAAAAAAAGTCTGGTTTCAAAAAACAGCTTGAATTTTTAAATTAACATAATTTTTGTGTCAAAAAATAAAATTGGTACCTACATTGTGTACGTTAATTATATAGGCGAAATTTATAGATACGTAAGTCTGTGATGCTAAAAAATTCCGATATACCTATTTGTTCGTTTTATACATAATGTATGTACATACATACCTATTGGTACATATTACAGTGGGTTGCCAAATTAATAGGGACAGTCATGGATTTTAAGATAATTGTATGTTTCCTTATTAAATTAATGCTTAATAATTAAAAATGTATGTAATTGATAAATAGATTTTTTATTAAGATTAGTTATTATTACATCAAAATAAGTTGTTAAATAATATTTTTTTAAATTAGTGTGTGTAAATTGAGAGTGTGAAGTATCTGAATGACCAAAACAACCAGTTTTATGCTGGCCAGGCGATTCCCCTGGCATGAACCCCATTGAAGAAGTTATTACAACCAAAGTAAGTTATAGACAAAATAGTCTGGCACTACTGCCCTGCAATTATAGAGTGCGGTAAAAAGTGTATTGATAGCATGCTGAGACATATTCAAGTAGAAAACGTTAAAAAATATTGATTTTTTTTTTTAAGTTTATTTTGATTAAGAGCTAGTTTTAAATATTATTAATTTAAAAAATACTATTTAACAACATATTTTGATGTAATAATAACTAATCTTAATAAAAAAATACATATTTATCAATATACACATAAGATTATTAATTTGATACGGAAACATACAATTCACTTAAAATCCATAACTGTCCCTATTAATTTGGCAACCCACTGTATGTAGGCAGTACCTACATATGTATGTGTATATATTGTGAAAATTTAAATCCACATTTTTTTTTAAGAAGTCAAATTTTCGCTCTAATTTTATAGTTAAATGCCCAGTTTCGCAGTTATAGTATGTAAGTGGCCAATGTGAAAAAATTAAGAACAATTTCACAGTGCATACTAACATCAATAAGTGACACTTAAGTCTCCTGTATTGACAACTTAAGTATCACTTACTCCGACTTCAAAACTAGACTGAAAGTGTCAATATGGAAATCTTAAGTGGCACTTATTTTGGTAAGTGTGCACTGTGAAATTGGCCCTAAATGTTAAATTAAAAATAAAAATTATTTAATCAAAATTCTTTTTTAAAAGTTTAGCTTTTTTCGCCCATATTGTGGGTGGTTTTTATACTCATATTTTGTTAGCAAAAGGTGTACCTACCTACCAATAGCGCATAATAATTAAATTTTACTTTCCAAAGACACCGTTATCATTTTGGTCGAACTATAGGTAGATAACATGCTTAACAATTTTGCTTAAAAAATAGCAATTTCTTCAGAGCACTCAAGATTTTGAACAATTTATGGTATTTCTAATTAATTTTCTTCTTAAATTATTTTTCTTCTAATTCTTTTCGTCAAATAAAATTTTTCATGAAAAAAGCTTTTGAATAACTGCTATCCATTCTAAAAACCAAAAAGTAGCTAATGTGTAAAGAATTTAGATTGGCTTATGTTGAAACTTTAAAGATCCTGAATTGAAGAAGACAAGAGAAAGTGTTTATTGAACATTTTTTAAAGAAAAATTGCGGCGTTTAGAATCAGAAGGTGTACATAATCTGTGACAAAATTTGATGTGTTGATTTATGGTCCTTAAACGACCTTTTTTTTAGACCTGCTTAGAAATTTTTTCTTAAGGCTACAGAATTTTAGTTTGGCTATACAAATAGAAAAAAATGCAATGTGTGAATAAATTCAAATTAAAGTATGTATTAGACAAATATCAGTCAATGTCACTTAGCTTTAGCACCTTCTCATTATTAGACGCTTCAATTACTAATTAAATATTATTAAATAGGTACAAATGCAAATCATCCGCGAAAATTTTAAAATTTGAATCGTCTGCCGATCTGTGAATCCAAGTAAAAATTTATAAATTTAAAAATAAATTTGCATTTATTATATTTTTATTATATAATAATTATGTTTTATAATTATTATTTATACAAGAGTGGGCTATTTTATTATGTCGGGACGGCGCGAACGCCATTCCCGGCTACCAAAAATTACACGAACGAGTTATTCACATTAGGAACAATCGCGAAGGTCAATCCAACCGTAGTGCAATGGCCAGACCTCACTTCGGGGGAACCGCCTTATTGATCACGGTAGCCCCTACGCCAGGTAAGTATGCTAAACCGTACTTTTCCTCGATGTCTTGTTAACTTCGGTGCAAAAAGAAAGTGTAAATTATATAAAATAAAATAAAAAAGAATTTCTCAATAATTCTCTTGTGTACATCTATTTTCAAAAACTACCCTTGTAACCTTCCATTCTCGTAATTTATCCAAAACATTAAACTACCCTTCATTTGCCTCTCTTGTCATAACAACACAATATCTATACCACTAGCTACCCAAATTACAAATCCTGCCAACAGAGCTGTTGAAGGTTGTGTATCTTTATGACGTTGAGTAAGTAGGTAAGGAAGAGCCATAGAAGTATACCTAACCTACCTTGCAACCTTACAAAACTGTAAATTAGAAACTGTAAATTCACTGGTATCTTTCGAGATTTTGCCATAAACAAAAATAAAATTTTTTGAAGGAATTGAGATTAGACCAAAAACATAAATATTAAAAAGAGAACCAAGTTCTTCCATACAAAACCTTCATGTACGAGGATAACGTCAACCGTGACAAGTAGTGACATCTAAAAGTATGTCAAGTTCTAACTTTATAAAAAATATTTTAAGAGAGAGTTATATTGTAACAACTACAAATCATGAGAGAAGTGTATTATTTAATGTTTAATGACTAAAATGTTGTGGGTTCACTCTGTTCAAATTTTCAAAACGTTTTTAATTTTGAGTAAAAAATAGAAAACTTGCCAAGTTCAACAGAATAAAGCTGTTTTTACCATGATCCTAATCGTATCCGTGCATTAGATGTTAATTAAAATATATAAACTTTAAACAGAATTTCAGGAGAATCTTGATGCGAATTCACAACTGTGCTGGTATGAATAATCCATGAATGGTTTAATACTAGCTGAATAATTTTCAAATTGCGTATAGGTACATACATGCATAACAAAAATGGAAACGAAATTTTTCGTTTATGATTTCTTTCGGGTTAGCTGCGTTACATACTTAATATGCTTTGTGATTTTGAAATAACATTTATTGTATAAAATTTTTTGCTTCACTAAAGCTACGTAGGTAGGTAGTTACATAGAAAGGTATCAGGCACCTATGCTTAATTAACTTCAGGAAAATGAGATCTCAGTTCATGGACAGGATTCCTCAGCTTAAATTTCTCAGTTTTGCTGTCAAAACACCTTGCTCCTTGGAAAAAAAATATCTTGGATTTATTTGCTCACCTTTTGAGTGATAAAATCTCTGATATCTCATTTTTCTGAACGCGCCAAATTTAACTGTGGTAAAGTGCAAAACTCTAAACCTTAAGATAAACAACTTCCTTTCAATTTTTATTACTGCTAGGAGGATTTAAACCTACCCATTACATACATTTTGTTTTATTAGAGGCACATGGTCCTCATGAAGGGTAGTTCTGAGCAGTTTAATGTTGAGATTTATTTACAAGATTACGAGGGTAGTTTTTGAGAATGGATTTATTGTTGTGTGAATGTATAAAGTAGTGGAATTCTTTTATTTTTTTTAATTTTATATAATTTACACTTTCTTTTTGCACCAAAGTTAACAAGACATCGAGGAAAAGTACGGTTTAGCATACTTACCTGGCGTAGGGGCTACCGTGATCAATAAGGCGGTTCCCCCGAAGTGAGGTCTGGCCATTGCACTACGGTTGGATTGACCTTCGCGATTGTTCCTAATGTGAATAACTCGTTCGTGTAATTTTTGGTAGCCGGGAATGGCGTTCGCGCCGTCCCGACATTATTAATAACTTACAACTTTTATAATAATCTCATTCTTTTGTATACGTACAACCAACCATCCTTAACTATTTTTAATATGAGCTAGATCCCAAATTTTTAATTTTGCTCTTTTGTCTTGGTCTTGGTCCCATAAATAAAATCTACCGAAGTAGGTCGTACGAACTTGCTCTTACGTGTGTCACACTGGCTTTAAAAAGTCTGAATAGGAATTTTAGATCCATTGATCTGATTTTAAAAGTTATGGGGGGAGTCTATGGGAGGAGCTGCCTACCAAACACGTTAGTTTTAGGTAGATGTGAGAGTACATTAATATGAACAAATTTATTTATTAAACTTATTAGAACCTCTTGTCTAAAAAATTTCACTAAAATCGGTTCAACGGATAATATGTTAGTCTAAAACCAAAAAAAATGGTTCTATCAGAGTTACCATTTTTAATCTATAGATAGGTAATAGGTACATTTTTTTCGTATAATAGTGTAGGTAGATCGTACTAAAATTATCTTACATAGAAATTTTGATTAAAATCGTACAAGTCGCTTTTAAGAAAAATCATATTTTACAAACCGGTTTTTAAACATTTGTATGGGAGGTACCGTTCTATTTGGTTTAAAAATAATTTTTACTTTAATTTTGCTAGGTAATATTAAAAAACCGTTAAATGCCGAGTTTAAAACAAAAATCATTTTCGAATTGTTAAGTTCTAGAAAAAAAAAATAAAACTTTTTGAAAGATTTTCTAAAAAATTGGTCAAAATCAATTGAATTTTTTTTTTATAAAATGGTAGCCTTTTTGTAAAAAACATTACTGAATTATTAAAAACTAGATTGTTTTTCCAGGCGGGAAGTAGCTAAATTGAATCAAATTTCCAACACAGACATCATTTTTAACAAAAAAAAAAACAATTTTTCTTCGATGTTGAGGCTTAAAAATTTAATGGCAGTTATTTTTACCGATATGTTTGGTCATACAAAATATTTTAAAAAAAATGTCGGGGAATACCCGAAAAACGTTATATACATATATTTTAAAAAAAATTGATTCATATGTATGTTTAGGCCAAGCAGAACTAAATGCCTTTAGTCTACAAAATGTTTGGCGTTTCATCGCTGTGATGTATATTTCATTAGTATATAGGAATTTGTATTATTAAAAAAAAAAAACCTTCAGAACTAATTGCTTTTTTCGGCTTTCCTATCATCATAATGTCAAATTTCATCAAAATCTATCGAGTTCGATTTTTTTTTTCAATGCATTCAACAACTAAACAAATTATTGTTATTACTTTAACCTTAAGTGGGGTTTGTTTTATCGAGCCGATCTTATATCCCACCTCTAGGCTCTACGATCAGATAACAAATTCAAGGAATTCTTTTCCAATGAGAGTCCATTAACGTTGAGAGAGTCGTAGGGATTTTCGTAAGGTTCGTAAATATTTTTAACGGATTTCAAATCCCATTCACGATTAAACCTGTCAGTTTTTTTTAAGTTAAACAGACTTAAAAACAGATATAAATATTTTCAAAATCAACTATTATTCTTGTTTTCGTCATTTCATTTTAACCCCTAGTATAGGTACCTAGTCCTTTTTTTTCCAAACAACAACTTTGTCTATACCTAGACCTTATGTAGTCAGCGCAATGATCAATTTTTAACTTAAACAATTAAAATCAAGACCCTGGCCTGGATTTCCAAAAATAAAAGTTCTAATATGATTTATCAGAATACTACCTTGAAATTTTGTAAAAATGTCATTCTCCAGACGCCATGACATAAATAAAGAAAAAAAGCCCTGTTTACATTTTCGATATTTATCATTTATAATTTATTAAATTCCTTTCTTTTCCACACATTCTCTTACATTTTCTGCCTCTCAAAATAAACTCAAAAACAAAATATCATGTTTTTTAACTAAAAAAAAAAAAATAAAAAACTAAATTAAACTCTCAGAGATCATTTATTTCGAAAAACGATTTTTTCGAACATCACATTTCGATAAAAATAAAAGAGTATTCTATTTTTCGAATTCGAAAAAAAGAATGAAACAAACTATAGAAAATATACAACATACAAAAATTATAGTTGTCTGCCAAATTAATACGAATAACCTAATTTTCGGCCAGTTCCCTGTCCCAATATTTTTACTTTTCATTTTGACAAATGCAACATGTTTGTTTTTTTGACTTACAATTGCAAATTATGCGTTCCAAATCTTGTTTTTGTGGTGTGTCGATGCGATAATGGGGGCTAGAAGACGACGACGGACGACACAGTGCCAGCGTTTTTTTTTTCGAAATATCAGGGTGTAGATGATTGTGGTCTGGTAATCCACAAAGGAGGAACACTGTTGCGTAACATTTACGTGTAGATATTCCAATTGAATTCAAAAATAAGTCACTTTAATTGGAATTTTGAAAATTAAAACTTTTTTTTTTTTGACAAAATCACGTTTTCTGGTTGATTTTTTTTATACCGATTCACTTTTTTCAAAATATTTTAAATTAAAAAACAACAATATTTGGTGGTATTTTCTTTTTGTAGATTTTTTTAAACGTCGAAGTGGATTTTTAAAAATAGAACGGCACTAGGTGAATATTTCTATGATATGATATATTTTTTTTTTTTTCTCAAAAAACGATTGGGAAAGAATTTTTTTATCTGATATATTTCCAAATCAAAAAAATTAAATGCAATAATTAAATTCTCCAAAAAATCACTTCTATCAACGTCAAAAACAGATGAGCAATTGTTTAAACAAACGAAAATTAAAATTTCGGGCGAAAATTTGCCTCCGGATGGCTAAATTTAAATTTTTGTCGGTATTTCCTTCTGCGCACAACCCCTTCCCTGTTTTTATTTTCTTCTTTTTTTTTCAAATAGGTATACTAGCAAGAGAGTTTATAATTGAATAAAAACCGAACCGAATGTATCAACATTTTCAACACAACTAAAAATGATGATTCGAAAAATCTGTTTTTTTGAAATGGGAAAATGAATATTCAGAGGGAATTTTCGAAAACCTTAATTATCTCTTTTACTCTCTATTTCTCTTTTCAGAGGGAGAGAGAGAGAGAGAGAAAAAAAAAGTTGTAATTTTTTTTGGTGTTTTTGAAATTGTTTATTTTGAGAAAATTTTAAAACAAACATTAAGGAAGTCAATTCTTGTTTTTGAAGTGGTCTTTTGGAATTCATCGTATTGTTTACAAAATGATCATAAATCTGCCACCAATTGAACGATTTTTTTTTTCGAAAGTATTTAATATTAAACTGAATAAATAACCATTAGGGACAAAAAATACCAAATTTGGAATAGGTATACCAACACATTTCGATGGGATTGCTATCTTCTTCAGGTGGCACGTGGAGGCATTTTAATGTATAAATATGTATGTATTTTTAAATTACCCACGCAAAAAGGCAGAAAAGTATTTTAATGAATGAATGCAATGACGCAGTTTCGAAAAATGTACAATAACTGTCACTTAGGCGTATACGTAACTTTTTTCTTTGGTTTCTTATTTTCTTCATTTAAAAAAGATGCATATTCGTAGAAAAATGTCGAGGATAAATTAAAAAAAACTGCAAACTACCAACCGGGAACAATTGACAGATGTCAAAAAAACTTCTTTTGTCAACTTTTGACAAATGTCAAAAAAACTTCTATTTTTTAAAAAGAAATAAATTTATTGATAAATGTCAAACATTTTAAACGAATTATAAAAAAATAGTAGGAAATTTAATAAAATATTATATGTGAAAGATTGTAGAACGCATTCATTAATTTTGATATTTTTTTTTTTTCATTTTACGAAAAGTGTTAACAAGGCTTTATGAAAATATGTTAAATAATTGTTTAGAAAAATATTCAACCCGATTACAAAATCAAATGAATGAGTTGCGGAAAGAGTCAGTATCAATTTTGACATTTGTATTATTAGCGAAATGTCAGCAAATCATCAAATTCTTTTTAGAACAATAAATGTCATTCTAACCCCAATCGAAAATGTCATCATAAGGCAGGATAGAAAAATGTTGGCATTAACAGCATCAGCAGTTTTATTTAACTTCAACAAAAATAAAAAATGTTATTCTCACACCAATAGAAAATGTCATCATAACGCAGGATAGAAAAATGTTGGAATTAACAGGATGAACAATTTTATTTAACTTCGAAAAAAATAATTATGTACTGTTAAATATTTTTGAACTATCGCGGAGTTTTTAACTCACTTGAAAATATCTCTTAATAGAACGCATCAAATTGAAACAACTATAAATATTTATTTTAAAACAATTCATCAAATAAAAATTAAGAAAAAAGACTGTAAAAAAAAAATACTTGATAGATACTTAGTTGTTCCTTCCTAACGATTTGTTTTCTCTGCATATAAAAACCATATATTGAAAGAAAAACATAAAAATATCGAGACGTATTATATACGACATGTAAAACAAAAACAATTATTTTTTGCAATGATTATAATCTTTAAATTTGGACTTTTGCCAAATTCTACAATAGCACATTTTTCAATTACTTTATAATTTTCCCTTGGTTCTCTCGAACACTTATTGGATTTTATCGAAAGAAACAAAAAAAAAATGTATCCCAAAGTTTTATTTTAAAAAAAGGCATCATCTAGAATTAGAATGTGTTGGAATGGGAATTGTTTCGATTTTTAATTTTATTCAAATGGGTTAGCGTCTAAAGAAGTCTATAACAGTGGTACGTTTATCAATTAAAATTATTTGGAATTTTGTACCGCCCATCCAGGTAATAAATATGCATATGTACCTACTTATGATTATAAATATCTTTAGAAATGAAACATATGTATTTATTTATAATAAACACAATACATCAATCTTAATTATTAAAAGAAAATATTCATGCAAATGTCAGAATTTGACGATATTTTTTTAAAACTGTTAATAAATAAATAAATTGATTGATTGAATGCTTTAGCACTTGTAGGTGGTGTGGTTGCTTTTTATATTTTATTGTATTTGTATTTGTATTAAGGTCGTGTGTCAGATTCGATTTAGATTAGAGTAGATTAGATTAGATTAAATTTTGACGGTTTAACTTAACGGTCCACATAATAATTCTCAAAAATTAAATTTATTTTTATTTTTAGACTTTAAATTGAATAGTATAAATTAAGTACCTTTATATATATGTAGGTATCTCTGTTTGTTTACTTTTTACTACGTTTCACCGACCGCTAAACCGAGATTTACACTAAATCCTCTTCAAATCTCGAAAAAAAATTTTAAATTTATTTCGTAAATCTAGTAGATTTCAAATTAATTAAAATCTCCATAGGATCAATAGTTTTACAAATTGAACACACCTATTTCCATATTATTTTGCTGAGTACAATAGCTCTGTTTCAGACCTAGTTTTAAAGTTTCAATCAGTCGGAATTGGTCCGAAGTCGTTCCATACTTCAAAAATGATGCTATTTTTTGCAAAGGAGGGCGCGCATAGATTAACAAATTTTCACTTCTTCCCAGTTTTAGTCCGAAGAAAATCTTCTGGCTATTTCTAGGCTGGATGTCATCTATGACATCTATCAGATGACAGAATTTATCAGTTGCATTCAAATATCATTGTCGACCAAAGGTTGCCAAAGTGTTAAATTTGTTTTTATTTTGATAGATAAGCTTATTTTTCATCTTTCTATTAATATTTTAATTAATCAAAGAAAATTAAGATTTGACAATCAAATATTTCTTATATACACGCTTAAGCTTCATAATTTAATGCATAATTAAAAATTTTTTTGTTTTAATATTAATAACCTTGATATAAGCAGGTGTGTTTATTTTTTTTTAACATTTTATTTTCTTGGGTTGTGATTTTTGAACATTTTTGAATTGGAGTGTATTTTTTGACGATTAAAAAGTTGTCCGAAATAGTGCGAAAACCGTTCCAGGCATTTTGACAATTTTCTTTCTTTTTGAGAGCATCTCATCCCCACTCTTCAAATTTGACATTTAAACCAGATTTAGTGCGAGAAATGTTGGGAACACAGCTAATATTCGAGAACTGTATACGAGTACAGCATTCGAAAATTTTATTTTTTTTTTCATCGTTTGGCACAAACCGCACTTTACATCTCACTTTCACTTTAGAAAAAAAAATTTAAAAATATTTACATTTTGAAAGGTATTGTCAAAGTTAACCCACTTTTTAATCTTTTTTTGCGGTGAAAACAACGTAGATTATTAATAGGGAAATCGATTATGTGCGCTCCAATCAAAATGAACTTTTCTATCTACAAAAGAATATGGCTAAAATATAGCGGAGTGTGTTCAAATGATTGTATTTACAATTGGTCCAAAAAACAACACAGATCTAAGCTTTTGGACTACTGATGCTTAAACGCTTCTAGTTTTACTCGCTTTCTAAAAAAACGGAAAATAATTTTTTTTATTTTCTTCAATCTACTACAATATTCATATTAATTTTTAATATTTTTTTTTCAGCATTTTGGCATCACTGATTTTTCAGGTATTTTCATAAGTCAAATAAATTTGCGGTGGGTGAGGAGAATTTTATTTGCCAAAAATATTAAAATCGTCGTTTAGTCGAAATTTAAATTAAAAAGAAACGATTCTTAATAGTCAAAACATTATTCGAGCTCGATCTTGCAATTTTTCAAAAACACCTGCCCTTGTCCAAACAAACAAAAATGGCAAAATTTAACGAAGTAATTGTCCTCTACAACGGTTATTCTGGTTTAGATCCTGGAAATCCAAATATTTGCTTAGCCAACTGTACTTGCACGCTTATTAAAGGATTAAATGGTTTTAACGTAATCGTTGATACCATGACTCCATGGGATGGTACAAAAATCCTCGAAGGTATGTTCTTTATTTTTGATTAAGAAGCAAAACTGATTCCAATTCCAATTGCAGCACTAAAAGCAAATTCAATAAAACCCGAAGAAATTTCGGCAGTAGTTTCCACTCATGGTCATCCAGATCACACGGGAAATAATAATTTATTTCTGAATGCCAAATGGCACATTGTCGGTCAGTGTATTATGGACAGGAATAAGTTCCCGTTAAACCAGCCATGGAGTGAGTAGAATTGTTATTCAATAAAAATATGTATTTATCTAGTTTCTGACCAACTTAGCCAAATCTACACCACTGACATTGTTAAGCAGTTGAATTGTTCTTATAACATTCTTCAACTCTGAACTGATTTAAGTGCAATTTTTTTTTATGTAAACTAAAACACACTTTAATATTCTCCACAGCTCCATTTGTACTAACTCCCGATATTCGAGTAATAGAAACTGAGGGTCATACACTCACATGTGTCTCAGTTGTCGTCAAGAACTCAAATCTTGGCGTAGCAATTATTTGTGGTGATCTCTTCGAAAAGAAAGAGGATATTGATAATCCTCAGCTCTGGCAAGAAGTCGGTAGTGAAAATAAAAACGCTCAATATAAGAATCGTTATAAAATTGCTGAAATGGCTGATTGGATTATACCAGGCCATGGAAAACCATTTAAAGTTACTCAACAAATCAAAGACAAACTCAAAGAACAAATTAAAAATAATTAACATTTATTTATTTTTAAAAATATAAAATACGCTCTAAAAACTTTTTTCATATCCTGAGACTTAAACGACTAATTTGCAATGTGATGAAAATTATTCTAAACAAAAATTAATGAATGATGATGATAATAATTAATTGTTTATTGATCCACAACGTGTGTTGTATGCACACAACCATTATCGCATACTGTCTTGGCAATATTAGACATCTTTCGGTACAGTTCCAAGTGTTCGCTGCTTGTTGTCTTCGCTAGATTCTTGCGACATCTATCAGAAGCCTGGAATCGGGAAAAGAAAGAATAGATTCAAGATTAAATAAATGCTGTGACTACGGAAATACAAATATGGTTAGTTTTATATTTAAACTTAATATAAAAATAAAATAATATAAGTTCGTTTTATTTAGTTTGGATCTGCAAGTTTAAAATAATATCAATGAGTATTCAAGAACCAAGTCATCTTTAACTAAAGAAATTAATTGAAAATGTGAGTTTAAGAGACATTATCCTTGCAAAAAATATTTTATATTTTTTTATATGAATTACGTTAGAATTCGAACCCTAGACCCTCAGCATTACGCTTAACTTCCTTAAAAAACAATTAAATTTATAAACATTTTTCATCACACTGAACTCACCTCTAATGTCCAGGCTTTTGTAAGCATCAATTCATGTTCGGCTGTTGGTAAATTCATATTCGCCGCTCGTGTGGCTCTCGATTGTGTGACAACACTTGCATAGATATCAATTGCAGCATCAGCCAAACGTGTCAAAATAAATTGCTCATTGACAATATTCTTTCCGTATTTAATAAGTAAACTTTCAACGGTCTGTCCAAACAAATCAACACATTCTGCTGTTTGTTTAGCATAAGGCTGAAGTTCTGGATAGACATATTGATTCAAATCAGTTCCACCTAAACCAACAGTACGTGCTGCCCTTCTTGATGATTCCTTAAAGATCAAACCTAAATTAGCTGTTGGATTCTTAAAAGCCCTCTGTAGTTCCTTTAAATGTGAACCGGCATATTGGATGCCAGTAAGAGCAACAAACAATCTTAGAATATCATTGGTTCCCTCAAAGATGCGGAAAATTCTCAAATCACGCATCACACGCTCAAGACCAGTGTCCTTCATGAATCCCATACCACCCAAAATTTGGATTGCTTCATCGCACACAAACCACGCTGATTCTGAACCGAATACCTTTGAAATGGCTGCTTCGAGATGATAATCTGAGCTTCCGCTGTCCATGTTTTGAGCAATGGTGTAGGCCATTGATTCAGTAGCATATTGATACATCGACATACGGGCTAGTTTCTCTTGAATGGCTCCGAATTCCTTGATTTTCTTGCCGAATTGAAGGCGATTATTGGCATGGTCGGTGGCTTTCTTGATGCATTCTTTCATTGTTCCGGAGAGGGTGGCTCCCATGCCGAAACGTCCATTATTCAGAATGTTCATGGCAACTTTGAAACCTTGTCCTTCGCCTCCGATTACATTTTCAATGGGAATTTTCACATCTTCGAAATAAACTTCAGTAGTGTTGGAGCACTTGATGCCCATTTTCTTTTCAGCTGGCCCATTTGTCACTCCACCGAATCCTCTTTCCACAATAAATGCCGTCACCTACAAAAAATAAAAATATTTATAAATGTTTCTGAGAAATTTCTTGGCAATTTGATCTCACCTTATCCTTCTTTTCACCAGTTTTTGGATCTTCCTGTTCGGTCTGTGCAAAAACAGTGAATATATCAGCAATTCCACCATTCGAAATCCAAATCTTTGATCCATTCAATATGAAATGTGTTCCATCGGCACTTTTTACAGCTCTCGATCTGATAGAACTAGCATCAGATCCTGAACTGGGTTCAGTTAAGGCAAATGCAGCATAAACTTTTTCAGCAGCAACCTTGGGAAGGTACTTGGCCTTCTGCTCCTCCGTGCCGAACAAAAGAATTCCCTTGAATCCAATACTTTGATGGGCACCCAAAGTAATACCCACACCCAAATCATTAGCACCGATTATTTCACATAAACGGCCGTATTGGGTGTTTGTCAGACCCAAACCACCATACTCGGCTGGTACTTGAATACCAAAGGCACCTGTTTCCCAAAGACTGTCCAAAGTCTTTGGATCAACTTGACTATTTTCGTCGTTCTTAGTTGAGTCATTTATTTCCTATTTTTAAAATAATTTGTTAGTTTTAAGAAGACTATATTATGGTATCTTTAGACAACGGTGCATTACCAAGAATAATTTTTCGAAAGGATCAATCAAACTGTTGGTAAATTCTTTTTGTTCGGCATCCAAGACATCTGGATACGGAAAGACCTGAGATGATTCAACTT
This sequence comes from Epistrophe eligans, assembly GCA_951394125.1. Taxonomy (NCBI): domain Eukaryota; kingdom Metazoa; phylum Arthropoda; class Insecta; order Diptera; family Syrphidae; genus Epistrophe; species Epistrophe eligans. The sequence continues at coordinate 107,793,056 of OX596028.1, forward strand.
GTCCACGGAAAATATTCGCCATAAACGACATATTTTGTGGTTTTTTGGCATTGTCGGTTTCTGGAGATTTCTGTTTGGGTTGAGCATGTGCAGCTGAGGCAAGGCATCTTCAAAAAAAAAAAAAAAATGAGATTTGTAATTGATTTCTTAAAAAAATGTTATAAGACATGTGTTGAGGTTAAAATAATTAGATTTTTATCAAGTTTACTTTTATTGATAACCCCAAAGCGAGATGATAAGAAACCATGAGTTTTTTTTAGTAATTCTGTTATTTTTGTTTTATACCGAGGGTTGAGATAAGATTAAGAAAATTTAATTCATTTAGTGATGTGTTTTATTGATTAAGCCTAATTTTTCAAATAAGCACCAGTATTAGATTTTTATTTTAGAAATAAGAACCAAGGTGATATAATTATGTTTGTTTCGTATAAGAACAACAACAATTTTGCACCTAAGTTTTAGCGGGAAAATTATCTAATTCAATGAACTTGTTGTGCTATCGTTCAGTTTCAAGTGTTTTTCATTTTGATTCTGAAAGAAATTTCGATTTTAGATAAATAAGAATCCACAAATTCTGCTGGGTCATATGTTCTTTATATTATTATTATTGTTTAAAGTTGTAAAATGTTTGAGCATTGAAGACGTTTCTTTTGCGGGTTTCAAAAGAAATCTAAAGAATTCTTCTCTTTTCCTGCTCCAGTGGCATAACTAAAAATTAATTATCCTCTTTTTACTTGCGATATACATATATGTATGTACATATGTACATAGGTACTACATGGCAGGTTATAAATTCGTAAAAAAAAAAATCGAACTCGAGATTTTGATCAAAGTTGACATTACGATGAAAGCGAATTCGAAAAAAGTGGGTCTCGCAATTCTGTCTGTCTGTCTGTCATTTCAACTGCAGCCAAAATAGATGGGTCGATTTTATTTAAACTTGGTGTCTAGCGTTAGACATTCCCCCAACCCGTTTTTTTTAAATTGTTTTAAGACCAAAAATAACGGTACCTGCGGTACAATTTTTTTTAGCAAATATGGAAATCTCATTTTTCTCAAAAAAAATATCAAAAAATATGGTACCTGTCATAGAACTATTTTTTTTTTGATTTTCGATTTTCTCAAAAACGGCTCAATTGATTTTGACCAATTTAAAAAAAAAATATTTCAAAGTTTTTTTTTTTTAAAAAGTTTTAATTTTTTTAAATGATCTATCTATTAAAAATGGTATCTCTCATAGAACCATTTTTTTGTTTTTTTTCGAGTATCTTATTATCTGTTGAACCGATTTTAATGAATTTTTTTTTACACAAGAGCTTCTAATAAGTTTTAAAATATTGCATATAAAATTTTTCAAAAAAAAAAACAATTTTTGGATTAAAAAAAAAATCAAAATTATATTTTGAAAATTCGACATTTTGGTGGAAATGGATAGATGACTTTTTTTTTTAAATACATTTTTTAACTTCCCATTAATAAATACTACAAAATGGCGTACCAATTTTTTTTCTTAATCCACGAATTTTAAAAAAATTTTTCTCATAAATTTAAATTTGTGTAAGAAATCAGATGGGTTGATGTCAAAACAATTACAGAAATTGTTTAATCAATTTATTTCTAATTATATTGTTTTTTTTTTTTAACAAATCAAAGATTGACAGATTTTCCCCGAGAAATCTCAACTCGCTGCAACAAAAATTGGAAGACTTCAACTCCCGCCTTGTTGTTTATGAAGATATCAATATTCTAATTGAGATTTTGCAAACATTGGGTTAAAATCTATGTACGGTGAATTATAGTCTTTATGTTTCTATGACTGAAAGTACACTTTCCAATTCGGAGAGATTTTTTATCGCTAGGTCTTTTGTAATAAAATCGAGTGGGGCTAATCAAAGAAATTTTGTGTTTTTGGCCTGCAGTAGATGTGTTATTCTCTTGGCACTAGTTGTATAGAAAATCAAAAAATTTCTCCCCCTAAATCGGTTCCAAATATTTACCAACAAATCCCTGATTTTTTGAAATTATTAAAAATGAAGTAGGACCAGCTGCGTTGCTCATCATCATTGCAAGTGAAACAAATATTTGATGTTTATGAATTTATTTATATTTTTCCAAGAAATTCAATATAAGATTCAACTAATTGGTGCATAAATTTTTATAAAAGAAAACATGACAAGCTAAAATATAAGCGAAGAAAATGAATGTAAACTAAAATTCACTGCTATTTCTGTTCAATAAACAGAGGAAAAAATAATTCTCCTTATCTTTCCATCGATTTTCATAAAAATATTGTTTTATTTAACAGAACTGAGCAACTCTGGCTAATTCAATTTCTCAGAAACAAACAACATTGTAGGTACAAAAGTCCAATAGAATATATTTATAATAGACTTTGAACCCATAAATATATCTTCTTTCGTCATACCTTACAGTTTTATGAATGCATTACAGTAGCTGGAAAGTACAACCGGCTTGTCATTTTTTTTTTTACATATAATTCCAATAGTTTAATGGCAATGAAATGTAAATAATCAAGGAAAATACCGCCAAATACTCGAGAAAAACAACTTTCCTCAAAGTCGTCAACAAAATTGGTTCCTATGAACTCAATTATTTTTGTCAGCAAATTTGTTTTTTTTTTTCTTTCTCTCTGCCTTTATCAAGGTTGTTTTTGCAAAGTCAGAAAAAATAAAAAAAAAAACATGATGTGGTGAAATACCAAAAACAAATAACGCCACACCCCCCAAAAATAAAATTATAACTTCTCGATAATCTTTTTTTACTTGACTACTTTATTGACTACTTGAAGCCTTTAACTAGATATACCTAAGTAGGTACCTAGGAAAAGAAATAACCTAGTAAAATATATAAAAAAAATAATAAGTCTCTGCCTCTGCCTCTGACGTAGTTTGTTTTTGTGTCAGATAGTTGTTGATTTCACTGGCTAGGTGTTTTATATAATCTTGTTTATCACTGAACTTGTTGCGAACTTATGTTTAAGTTTGTAGGCGAGAATATTTGGACTTTGTACTGACATTTATCATCGTTTTCATTCTTACAACGTGGAGAACTGGGGAATATAATAATATTTTGTTGTTGTTGCCTTATGGAATTTATAAATTTCATAATCTATTTTTTAGGAAACGAGCCCTTTTCTTCTTCTAGTTTTTGTCCATAAGTCATCTTATTTGGTTAAAAGTATGAAGTCATTTAGTTATATATTAAATATTAATTGTTTTATTGAGCGTTTTTGGTTTTATGATTTTTATGATTAGTGCAATGAATATAATCAATATAAATGACTTTCACATTTTTCCAACTATGACTCTTTTTCTGCTTCGTTAGGCGGTTTATAGACAGAGTCGAGAGCTTATAGGTGTAAAAAACTCTAATCCATTTATTTTTTCAAACGTTTTGTTAGATTTCTCATCTTTGTTCATTTCAATTTTAATTTTTTTTTCTTATTAAATTCCTATAGCAAAAAAAATAAATTTCTTTTCTGAGTACAAAGGTCGGTTATTTTATATATTTTCCTCTATTTTTATATCTATCAACAAATATCTTCAAGGCCTGCCATAGTTTTATACTTTGTGTGATTTTAATGAAATACAATTTATGCAACATTAAGGAAATACAAAATACAAACAAAAATAAAAAATTTTACCTTCGGAGTTCGTTCTTGGTGAGATTGCCAGTTGATTTAACAAGAGATGTACCCAAACGAATCATTTTTTTTTGTAATTTGATTTACTAATTTAAATAAATATAAAACAAAACTTGGTTTCTTCTTTGAAATCTTTATAATAGATTTATTTTTTTCTTTATTGATTTGTACTTGGTTTAGTTGATTTATGTATATAGAGAGTAGTAGTATTTTATTTTATTTGATTTTATTATGAGAGGAGCACACACAACAGAATCCAAAGAGCGATAAATGACGAATGCAATTATTGTTGAAATTGGTCGCCTTTTTTGTTATTTCTACTTTTTTTTCTTTCTACTCTACTCGGTAGAGTAGAGTTGTCTCTTTTTGTTGGAGAGTGAAGGAAATGTCAAATTGATTTTTATTTTGAAGTGCGATGATAGGCGTTGAATATGGGAATTTGTATGCGATATGCGATGAGATAGGGGATTGATGGTTAATTGTACATTCTTTTCGGATTTAATACGAAAAACTTTTTAAATTTCAATATTCAAAAAATCGTTATTTTTGTAATATTTAATAAACAGGGTATCCCGAAATCGCCGCCACAGAAGAAAACCATGAGTTCCTGAGGTCATTTCAAGTCGAAAAACTTAAGAGGTAATTTTCTCGTCGTTTTCGACTTACATTGTATGTACATACATACATAATATGAAAAACGATTTTTATGATTTTTATTCTTTTTTCCTTTGACTGCCTCTAACTTTGCCAAACTACAACCGATTTTAGAATTTTTTTTTTAATTTAAACAAGAACAGTTAGAAATCTACCATACAACTTTTTTCTTTGGGGATAACTGTTTTAGCGCAATTTATTATAATACATATTTTTAAGCATTTGTATGTTGTTTTTTTTTACTTCGATATGATTTTTTTCACAAAAACACGTTATTATATTATATTTTTTTTTTAATTTTATTATGAGATCCCAATATGTGTTCTTAAAAATACTTTACATTTTTCTACCTAATTATTTATTTTTCTCAAAAACGTGCCCACAACTTTTTTTTTTAGTTCTGTAATATTTTTTACAAAAATTTTATAAAAAAAAAAAAAAACAGCAAAATGAAATGGTTACCTCCCATAGAACCATTTTTTTGATTTTCGATTTTCTCAAAAACAGTTCAACTGATTTTGATCAATTTTTTTTATAGCGAATGTTTACAATAATTTTAAAAATATTGTGTACCAAAATTCATAAAAAAAATTTGTTGGAGTTTAAAAAAAAAATTTTTGGATTTAAAAAAAAAAATTTTTGGATTTAAAAAAAAATTTTTGGATTAAAAAAAAAAAAATTTGGATTTAAAAAAAAAATTGGAATTAAAAAAAAAAATTTTTGGATTTAAAAAATTGTTTTTTTGGATTTTTTGAGAACTTAATAATTCGAAAACGACTTGGTCGATTTTTATTAAACTTAGCACCCAGAAGTTTTTTGAAATTATCTTGCAGATTTTAAATACAAATTATTCTTATAGCCAAAAAATCGGTACCTCCCATACAAATGTTTAAAAACCAGTATTGAAAATCTCATTTTTCTCAAAAATGCCTCTAACGATTTTGATTAATATTTTTTTTTAAATTAATATCAGAAGGATGTACAATATTATCTGGAAAAAAATGTATCTATCGTTTAAAAATGGTACCTCTCATAGAAGCATTTTTTTGGTTTTCGACTATCGTATTATCTGTTAAACCAATTGTAATGAAATTTTGTACACAAAAGCTAATAATAAGTTTGAATAATATTGCATATCAAAATTTTCAAAAAATCGAATTTTGGATTTTTAATAAAATTTCAAAATATTTTTTTGAAAATTCGAAAATGGGTAAATGATATTTTTTTTTTTCAAACTAAGTTTTTTTCTGAAAAATATTTTCAAAATTGTATATATACAAAATTATTTTTTTTAAAAACCGCTTCAACGATTTTTAAAATGTTTTTCTCATAAATTGAGATTTGTGTAAGAAATCACTTGCGTTGGTGTCAGGTATTTTTTGTTGTTGATTTTTTTAAATTTTTTCAGTCTAAACTGTAAATTCTAAGCATATGTGCGAAGTGCAAGACAGCACGGTGCTCTATTGTTCATATTTATGTATCTACTTACATAATACTTCGTTAAACTAGGCTATATTTTTGGCAGGTGGCATAAAATGAGGTTCCAAATAATTAATAAATAAATTTCTTTTATCAGATGAAAAGTTTTTAAAATTTTTAGAGGTTCCAAATAATTAATAAATAAATTTCTTTTATCAGATGAAAAGTTTTTAAAATTATTAAGACTTTAAAGCCACAGTGTGATCGCACATAAGAGCAAGTTCGTGCGGCACAGTCGCGTTCCTCGGCAATCAAAATTATACACAAATTTCAAAACAAAAAAATTGAAACTCAACAAAACAAAAAAAAAAAAAACAAAATTACACAGCCACGCCCCCTCCGCCCATTTCAATACATCCTGATAAAAGCACAGCAAATCGATCATTTTTCACCCTTTTCCTACAACTTCGTTCTGGTATATTTTTACAACAACATCAAAAGATGTTACTATTTGGTGACTTGTAAAAAACGAATCTTTCAACAAGTAAAGGGTCATTCATTTTTCGGTTTCGAAAGTAAAGCTAAATAAAACACACACAGTGGTACATTTTTGATGAAAATTTTATTTCATTATAAAGTTTGGACTTTGCTATTAAATGTGAAAAACAATATCATTCAAATAACCGCCTCTAATCTTTAACCACACATTTTTTCGCACATTTCAGGCGGTATCTCGGCCATAACTTGATTAATTTTGGGGTTTTAATGCGTCTAGAGTTCGGGGATTATTCGCGTAAACACAGTCTTTTACCTAGCCCCACAGAAAAAAAATCTAACGGTGTCAAATCGCATGATCTTGGTGGCCAATTGACGTCGCCAAAATGTGAATTTACGAGACCAGGAAACTTCTCACGCAATAAAGCCATAATTTATAGTGTTGTGTGCCTTGTTGCCCCATCTTGTTGGATCGTCCAAGTCATGATCTTCAATCGCCGGCCAAAAAAAAAAAAACGGTTATCATTCGACCATATCGCTCCGATTTGACTGTAACCGTCTGCCCATAGGCATCTTCGAAGAAATACGGACCAATGACACTTTTCGACCATAGAGCACACCAAACAGTCATTACGATGATGCGCACTGCACAGGCATTACGACATCAGTAACGCTTCTACTCTTTTACCGATTGCTTGCGTATGCGGTCTATTATGACGACCATAATCATTGCGTAATGCACAAAAAGTGGCTACGTTTAAATCACCACTTTTGTAGAAAATTTTAACACGTTGTTCGATTGTTAAGCGATCCATTATCGTAAATGACGAACATTTAACTAATATTTTGACACTTCAAATGACAGATAAGTTTGACAGGTGTTAAATGCCAGCACTACCAACTTGAAACCACGAAATGAATGATCCTTTTTGATGCTTACAGTATTTTTGTACAACAACAATCCCTGAAGACAATCATTTATGTTTCCCTATCTTTTATCCTCATAGTTAACGATATGACGATATCGAAATGATGATCAAACATTCCTTTATCTCACTTTACGCCTTCCATACCGAAGTTCTTCAAAACAATTTCGTCATCACGCGACTTCAGTCTTGTAATTCAAAAATTACAGATGCCAATCAATGACTTTTTCGCGTAAATGGATCAAATCTACTCCCCGGATCTACTTCCTCCACAACCAACTCATTATCATCGTTTGCTTTTCGCCCCATCAATTAAATTTCTCTAATAACGACTTACTATGGCTTGAATGGTTCTTAAATCTTAGAAAAGGTCATACAATTAACAATGTAACATGTGTTTTTTTTTTATGTTTTCCTATTTTAAAACATACGCAGAAAAAAACCCATCAATAAAACCGAGTTCAAAACACTAGCAATCAAAATTTCCATATTTTTGTTTTAAAAATTTCCAAAATTTAAATACAAGCCATTTCGGAATATCCCGTCATTCCGCGGTATAAATAAAAATATGACACAAATTGTTTTGTGAAAACCAACATGTGGTGTGTTGAGTGTAGTGGACTAACAAATTCACAACCTCGAGGTTTACAATCTAGATTTAGTCCTGTTTTTTAGTCCTACGTATTTATTTTGGATGTACATATGTATGTATGTATATTTTTTTTTCTTGTCAAAATGTTATGTATGTCACGGGGATAATTGTAATACAAGTTTCCATAACAATCGTGGGATGATAATGCAATTTAATTTGCATGAATCACGTTTAAGTGTTCCTACCTATGTACAATATAATACCTACACGAAGAAAGGGTTAATGTGAAGAACAAAAAAAATAATAAAAGGAACTTAAAACCCGGATATAGGGGTTTACAAACAGACTATGGGGGTAAGAATAAAGCACATTTCGTATTTATTTAGAAATCCATTGTATATTTACATTCGAACTTTATTTTTTTTTTGTTAATTTTATTCACTGGAATTTGTTTACTATATCAATTTTTATTATTTTCCAATTTTGTAAATATATCTACTAAGGGGATGTCAGTAGAGCACATTATAGTTTTTTTGTTTAATTATTCAGAAATTCATTGTTCTTACATGAAATTTCAAGAACTCCTTTTCTGATTTATCTTAAAGATTAAACCGTCTTTTTTCCACTTTGATACGTGAATCTTAGTATTTACATCTAGAAGCACATTTGAAGTTTACTAAGTATTAAAAAAAAAGTTCTTCTTAATTTCCTAAAGGTAGTATATGCCTCCATTATTTATATTAACTTAACGTATATGTACATCAAACTTTGTCACAGGAGAAAAACAGAACCCCTGCTACGAACCCCTTTTCCGTTTTTAATTAAACAAAAACAAAGAATGTGCTACAACTCCAGATTTCTGCTGTTATTTAAATTCCAACTCCTTTTCCACTTTGCATATGGTTTTTGATGTCACTGGCAACAAGAAAGGATAAAAAAAAACCGACTTGACAAAAAGAGTTAATGAATCTACGAATTAACGACCGTATGACCACAATTATACTCGACTTAATAAAAATCTAAATGAATAAGGGTTGCATTTTATTTTTTTTTTCAAAACTGGCACACAAAGTGTAAGTGTTTTGATGTGAAGTGCATGTTTGGCAGAGAGAGAGAGTTTTTTTTTGTACATTTCTCAGGGAAAAGGGTTAATCTCGAAAATTATATACATATGTAGTTCAAATGATGTTACATTTTTTTTTTCAAAATTTATTTCTTTTGTTTTGCAGACGAGAAGAAAAAGGGTTGTATGAGCTGTGTTTGAGGTTAGGGATTTTTATTATGTGTACTTTAGTTTTTGATATGATGTGATGAATAAGGGAAGTGGGTGATCCTGATCTGCATAATTGTCATTTGATATAGTGCGAGATATTTTATGGTAGAACAGGTTTTGTGGGATGTTTTATGTCTTTTTGAGCAGGTGCAGAATTTTTGTTGTTGTTTGTAATAAATCGATGCGCAATATTAAGAAATACAAAGTTTGAAATTATCCTTGAATGTTTGATTTAGAAATTTGCAAGTTGGTCTGATACAACCAGATTAAGAAAAATTACTCTTCAGAAATTATATTAGCCGTGTTTATTTCAAAAGCGTATAGCTAGCTCAGTATTTTTTTTTTTTTTTGAAAGGCCTATCGATGCCATTATGTATGGAATATAACATCGTCCCATATATCCGTTGCGGTTCTCTGGGTATAGCACGCATCCGAAATGTCCAATTTTCCATGACTCTGGCGTATAAATCAGGCAGAATTTTACCGACAGTATGGGTTGGGTTATGTTGGCTCTGAGGGCCGCTGTGTGACTTATTCGCATAGACTTGCGACTTCAGAAAACCCACTCGAAAAAGTCTAACAGGGTCAAATCACACGATCTCGGCGGTGGCCAGGGGCTTAATGCCGTAAAACGAATACGATCGAACGATATCATTTAAGCAATAGTTATCCCTATCTTTCTCCTTAGATTTGATAGAGATATAGGTATTGTCAAATCGATATCGTTCATTCATTTTCGTTTTACAGAATAAGGTCCCAGTTCACATCACAACCGCGTTAGATGACCATGATCTCGAATCGCTCGTCCAGAATTTCCAATGTGGCGTGAGCTGTGTGGCACGTAGCGCCGCCGTCATGTTGAAACCACATGTCGTTGGTATCCATATCATCCAATTAAGGTAAAAAAAAAAGTTGGTAATAGTCGACCTATAGCGTTCGCTGTTGACAGTGATGGCCTGGCCAACGTCGAAATATGGACCGATGATGATCCAAACCGACATGCATTGGACTCTCTTGGATCTCATGATGATTGAAATCATTTTTGGATCAGTTTCCAACTGCTCTAAAGCCCATTTATCATCAAACACACGTCGTTGTTTATAGTCGTTTACCTTCAGGTCCTGGGTTATTTGAACTTTGCATTGGTGCAGGCCCAAGTCATGACGCCAAGTTGTGATCTCCGAAAGGTCGAGTTTTCGTGACCGACGCGACGCGTATTCGATTGCCTCGAATTCTCACGCATTCACGGACAACGGCGAAGTTTTCGGTGGATCTTGCGTTTCGTCGACGTATACGGATGTTGGTTGGAAGACCCTTTAGTTGATTCAAATGCAGTTGTCAAACAAAAAAACCTACATTGGTACACACCTGAGTACATGACTTTTGTAATTTATTTTTGAAATACAAATAAAAGTTCCAAAAAATATTTTTTTAAATCCAAAATTCGTTTTTTAAAAGTTTTGATATGCAAATATTATTTTAACTTATCTTGTATATAGAAAATTATTTAAAACAAGAGTTATGTAGGTACCTACTGTTAATAATTGCTTAATGTAAAAATTGTTTCCGTAAAATTTTAATTAAAATAGTAGTCATTTTTGAGAAAAATAAGATTTCCCTTAACTGTTAATTTCGGTTATACTAATAATTTTTGTTCAAAATTTGATACATAATATTAAAAAACCGCCTGAGTCAAGTCTTATAAAAATCTTTAAAGTCGTTTTCGAAATATTGAGCTTTTAAAATATAAATTTTGAGACTTTTTTAAAAATCCAAAAAATATTTTTGTTGAAAATTTGAATACACATTACTATTTAAACTTCTTCAAAACAAATTCCATAAAAAAAAATCAAAATCAAAGTTGACATTACAATGATAGCAAAGTCGAAAAAAGTTTCCCTTAGGCTACAGCCTAAACGGCTGCGACGATTTTCTTTAAACTTGGTGGCTAAGGTTTCTTGGACATTCCCCGCAGACGTTTTTTTTTCATTTTTTTATGACCAAAAATAACGGTACCTGCCATACACAATTTTTTAGCAAATAATGAAAATCTCATTTTTCTCAAAAACGTGCCCACAACTTTAAAAAAATAGTACTTTTTTTTACTAAAAGGCTACCATTTTATAAAAAAAAATTCCGAAAAATGGTTATAAATGGTACCTCCCATAAAACAATTTTTTTGATTTTCCATTTTCTCAATTTTCCCAATTTCTTTATAAAAAATCTTTTAATCCGCAGTTATTCGCAGCGCAGGGCTCTCTTTTATCTTAACTCATTTGTCGTGAAAAGAAAAGAGGAAACTATAGTGCGAATCACTGCGGAACAAGTATTGCGGATTCCATAATCGATATGATTATTCTTATGACCAAAAATAGTGTTATCTCCCATACAAGTGTTTAAAAACCGGTATGAAAAATATCATTTTTCTCGATTTTGATTAAAATTGTTATGGAAGCTAATTTTAGTACGATCTATCATAATATTATGTGTAAAAATTATCTATCGACTAAAAATAGTATAGATATCACTCATTCACTCATAGAACTATTTTTTTTTTTTCGACTACATATATTATTATCTGTTGAACCGATATTGAAATTACAAGAGCTTCTAATAAGTTTAAATAATATTACATATCAAAGTTTTCAAAAAAAAAAAAAAAACAAATTTTTCATTTTAAAAAAAATTCAAAATTATTTTTTGAAAAATAGATATTTTGAAAATAGGTTGATGTTTACAATTTTTTTTTTAAATGTTTTCAAAATTTTTCACATACATACATATACATTCATATATAAAAAATATTTTATTTTTTTTGCAAAAACCGCTCCAACGGTTTTTAAAAATTGTTTCTCTCATAAATTGAGATTTGTGTAAGAAATCATACGGTGTACGTTGCGTTGGTGTCAAAACAATTTCAAAAGTTGTTAAATCAATTTATTTCTATTTCTAATTATTTTGATTTTTTAACAACTTATTAGTCTAAATTGTTAGTTCGATGCATATGAGCAATACGGTTCTAATTTGTTCATATGTACTCACATAATACAACCTTAAACTGAACTACGTTTTTGGCAGGCGGTATAAAATATAGGCTCCCATAACTAATTAATTTAATTTTTTTTTTAAATCAGATGAATAGTTCTAACTAAACAATATTCAATATTCATACTTTAAATTCACAGTGTGATTGCACATAAGATCAGGTTCGTGCGACCCAGTAGTGCATTTTATTTTTTCTCCGAACGATTGGTAAAAATTACTGTATTTCTCAAAATAGCTTTTTACGGCCTTTAGTCCACAAAAATTTAGGTGTTTCGTCCCGGCGATCTCACTTGGACTCATCAGTTGACTAGTGAGGACCTTGTCAATACGCAATTTTTGTTAAGTTCAGTCCATCTAACATAGATTTCATGACGAATATCTAGTGTGAACTATATCCAACAAGACTAGAATTCCTAGTCATTAAATTGGAAGTTTTTGTTACTGAAATACTTACTGTATTTCTGTATTTACTCCGTGGAGCTATTTTTGAAAAAAAAAAAAAAAAAAAATCTTCAAAAAATGCTGACAATACTGACTTTTGGTCCTAAACAATGAAAAATAATATTGCCTTAATCGTTTAGGCTAGAGCAAGACCTCTTTAAATAAAATCATCTGAAAAAAAATTACATCTCTTTATCGCCATTTTAATAAAAATCATGAAAACTCGTTCATCAGATATCAATTTTCAAAAAATAAGGGTAACCTTATATTAATTGAAAAACAAAATTCAACCACCCTACCACCCAGCCAATCAACAACACCTTAAACCAAATAATTGAAATTATGTCTTCCTCATTCTACATATATTCCCATTTCTGGCTCGACAGAATTCAATTCAACTACACTTGTTCCTGCTAAATCAAGTGAATCTCTGTTACGCACCACAGGCACCAGCCGAACCCTTCCCCCTTTTTCAACCAACAAAATTAAAAACAGAAACAGAACACGAAACGAAACTCACCCTGCTTTTTCGTTCTCGTCACTCCTTTCCATCTCTTACAACAAACACATTGAAGGAATAAAATACTCTACTCACCACTATTTTACTTATCGTTCATTATCACACAATAATCTACCCCCAAACTCTGTCGAGGTGCATTTGTTTTTTTTTTTTTTTGTTTATTTTATGGAAAAGAACAGTCGGTGCAATTTTATAACTGATGACATTTGAAACTGTTAAGCCGGGAGGGGGTGGTTTTTGTTTTGATTCTCTGATTCCATTTTATTCCGCACCTGTGTTTCTTTCCATGTGGGCCCGGAACGAAACGAATTCACTTTGTTTCTTCTGATAATGCATGAGATGGTGGCGGCGGCGATGGTGGTGGATTTAAAATTTCACCCAAACTATCTTGTATCTTTTGGTAGCCAGCTCAAATCGGTCGTATCTTCTTCATCCTTGGATTTGTTGAACATTCGGTTTTGTTTATCGGTGTCGATAGGACGTGTTTGAGCGCGTAAAGAAAACGAATACGATTTAAACAAAAAAAATTGGCGTGGTAGACAACCGGCATATATTTGTTGAGAAAATTTGCATTATTTCCTTTGCTGTGTTTTTTTTTTTAATTTCAATTAAAGTAAAGAACCAAGAAGTGAACAATCAACCTTGTGGCAAGTGCATCACACAAAGTGAACGCGTTTAAAGCAAAAAACATAACTCTATTCCATCAATTAAATTCAATTAAATTTAATTTAGAAATTCTCTTCATTATTGGCGCGGCATTTGTGAGTGAGTCTTGTGTTGAATAGTTTTTTGTTTTTTTTTTGTTTGAAATTTGATTTAGTTTTGCGTACCTAGTTTTTTTTGTGTGTATCGATTTCAAAACTATGACAAGATTTTGATGATATTTTGATTTTAATATCAAATTCTTTATTCGTCGTTCTATAAAATAATTAAACTCTCAATCAAGTGATATTTTTTTTTTGTATTCATTATTTTTTATTTTGACTTCTATTTACTACTCGTACTTGTGTGTGATAAATATAAAAAAATATTTAAATGAAATCTACAATGGCTGACGAAAGTTTACATTCACCGTTAGATCAAAATATCGATTATCATATTGTGACTTTATTCGAACGATTGGAAGCAATGCGTAAGGATACAAATGGACATCCTTCGATAAGTGCTAGATTATCAAGTACTTTACAACCCAAAAGGAGTATGCATGCAGAAATAAGGACACTGGAATTTTGGAGGTAAGTTGTTGGGAGGTTATAGTTTGTATATCATGTATAGATTTTTGATTGGATTTTGTGAAGTAGCACACATGTATGTATGTATAGTCCTTAGGGGTTTTTATTGAAATTTTGAAACTTAAAATAAATTAAAATATTTTGTTACTCTTTTGTTCTTTTGTTATTTAGACAATTTGTTAAAACGTAGAAACGAATATTTAAGGATTTCAAACAAAAATTTATAAAAAAAAATGGTTGAGGAGATTTGAAGTAAGCAATGGTTCTCCGGGAGCTGTTGTCCCATAAATTTTATTTTTATAATCTGTTTCGTTTGTCCATTTTAGTATTTGAATGAAAGCTAAACTTGAAACAGTTATGAGATTAATAATTAAGTTATGACTTTATAAAAGAATTTTTCAAAAAACGCGTAGTATTTACACCGGAGCTTATAGCACTCATCCTAAAAATTTAGTTTAAGAAAAAAAATACAGGGAATTGATTATCCCAATTTTTAAAGGAAAATCTGTAAAATTGGGGTTTTTGCAAATATCTATTTGTTTATGTTCTTATTTATAGTAAGTTTAGATCGTATATGGTGTCATCTTATCTCACCTAATAATTCGACTCCTTGCAAGCTGGAAGAAAAAAATGTTTCAATTATTTATTGTTCTTGAACTGTGAAAGTTTTTTTTTATAAAGTGGCGCCCAACGCGTGATTTTTTTTTTCAAATGCAAGACATCAAAACTACCGTACATACATATATCAATAAATTACATACGAGAGAAAGACATTGCCCCATCTAATTTCAAGTTCCCTAAAGTCGAAAAGATATTTTTTTTAGGGAAATTACCGTTTAATTATTGTTTTTTTTTTTTTTTAGAATTAAATTGATTTCTTTACGTGTCAAAATTTCTTGAAACATGCTTACATTCACTTAATAGTGAAATTTTCAAATCTGTCAATGTCTTAATGGTGACAGCCATCAAACTGAAAGATTGCACAAAAAATTTATTTAACGATTTGACTTTTTAGTGAAAGTAGTTGTTTGGAAAATGATTGGCGCGTTTAGAAAAATAAGATCTCAGAGATTTTTCTCACTTAAAAAGTGAGAAAGAGAATCCAATATTTTTTTCCTCATAGTTTTGACAGCAAATCTGAGAAATTTTGTCCTGTTCATGTAACTGAGATTACTGAGATCTTCGAGATTTTATTTTCCTGAACTCGCCTAAAAGGTGCAGGTTTGTGCTAATTTTCATATTTAAAATGTTATTTTTAAATCATTAGTGTCCACAAAGTGATTATTTTGACGTTTGTCAAAATAAAAATTAAATAATACTGAGTTTTGCTTGGGACTTGCCGTTTCCATTTCTGATTTTTTACGTGAGTCTCGCTTCTGTAAAAAAAAAAAACATGAAAATTTTTTCGAGTACGGGAAGGACTGAAAATTAACATAAATTCAGAATACGGGAGCAAATTTTTTTAGCACTTGTTTCTCTTGTCAAAATTACAAGAAAAAATAAAGTTTTTGAAAAGTAAAGGGCCTATGACGGTTCCTTGATGTAAACCACCTTTATCACTTCCTTTATAGATCACCACAAAACTCCCAACCTTAAATTGTATTCTTTGTATTTGCATGAATGCTCACTTGACCTTTTAATTACAATTTTAACCTGTAAAATCATTAAACTCCTCATATAGTACACGTGTATAGAATATTATATACGCCCCATCAATTCAATTCATCAATAATTATCTGATGTAAATTATCCTTGTCAGCATTTAATCCATTCGATTTATTTTCCCGATGAAAAATAAAATCCTCTAGCTAGCCAACCAATCAGCCAGTCATCATCATCATCATTATCATTATCATCATCGGCTCCAACATCTCTGTCAATTATATCGATAAAATTCAACAGCTTCTGACAGAAGCACGTAATCTCTTCTTTCATTAACTGATTCCTCAATGTAGTAGTTCATTTCTAACATCCTTGCCTATCTAATTAATTGAACGCGTTTTTATAGAAGAAGGTCAACAGCAGCAGCAGCAGTAGCGATAAAAACTTTTTATCGCCTCTTTAAATAGGAAAATAATGCTTTCACTCTTTACAAACTTCCTTCCTCTTTGTTCTAGAATCTGGGATTTGGTATTGATGAGATTGATTGTTTCTCTCCTCAAAAAAAAAAAAAAGAAAAAAAAAAAACAACAACCTCCAATAAATACGCGATTGATGATAAGTGTGACATCATTGTTTATGTATAACAATCTCTCTTGGTTCTCTGATTTCCACAATAGCCCATCCTATCCAGGGTATTACCTACTCCTACTCTCCTATCAGTTCATCAAATAACCTATATCGAAATACAAATATTGAACCAAGCAAAATCCAATATCAGCAGAGTTTGTTCGTTCGTTCGTTTCGTTCGAAGCAAACGAAGATGGGTTTTTGTTGCTGAACAGCTGTATTATAGTTAAGGTAGATATACCTAAAGGTAGGACAAATGTACAGTAGATATAGGTACCTCTGAAGAAAGAGTAAGTAGCAAAGAGTCCGAATCCGAAGCAGCTGCAAAATTATTTATCATCAGAGAAACACTTTGCCAATACAAATAGCAACACAAAAAAAAATTAAACTGGCAATTTATCACATGGAGGAGTTTTTTTTTTTTTCTTTGCAAGTCAGTATGGTGAAGTTAAAAACGTGTTGCATGGTTCAATTATCAAGAAAAAAGAAAAAAAGAAGATAATGCAACGAATCGCATCACAAACAGAAATAAAAAGAAAATTTACTGAAACCCTCTGTCTGGGGTCCAAGGAAACTGTCATGTAATTTGCCTGAAGATTTTTAATGTCACCCTTGACTGAATGACGTTTATAAAAAAAAAAACAAACATTGGAAAAACGCGCGCGCTTCTTGTGGTCTCTATTATGTACAACGAAAGTGATTGTGTCCTGAAGTCACAGCTTGAGAAAAATCTTTTGATTTGTTCTTTTGTTTCATATTCTTTGTCTTGGCTATTTTAGGTATAAAGCAGAACTTCGATGATGCAACTGATTGTTTGTCTTCTGTCCAATTCAGTGTTATTATTTGATTATTCTTGGAGTTAGTCCACAGTCAATACATAACACCGCGCCATGTTGAAGTTTTTAAACAATAACTGTCTTAGTTATAAATTAAAGCATAAGAATAAGAAAAAACTGGCTTTTCTTATAATATTTTTTGTTATTGGTTGGGGTTTAATATAATAAAAAATTATCTTTACAAAGTGGCGCCCAATGCGAACTGTCATAAAAAAATATAAGGGTTTATAAATAAAAATTTGTTGTTCACACCACTGCTTTTGTTTATCAATTCTGATAGAATACAAATAAATACTATTAATTTTTTTGTGTGTAGGGTTTTTTTTTTTGTTCAATAGAAAATTATCAAAAAAAAATGTATACAGAGAAAGAATCTACCTACAATTTCGGATGAATTTCTTATCAGAAGTAATAAAGTTTTTAATTTTAAATTATTGATTTGCTTAAGATTAAGACTTCGCGTATTTTTAATAAATGGCGCCCAACACGAAATTTCACACCGTTTGATGGAAAAACATTTTTGATACAATTTTTATCACAAGCAAAGAATTTGTTTGATTTTCTTGATATATATACTTTTTGAGTATTCTTGAAAAAATGGCGCCCAACGTTAGATGTTTTATAAATAATAATTTTGTAAAAAATGAAGTAGAAAGCTGAAAAGTGTTTTCTCTTTAAAATTAATTTTTTTTTCTTATTGAATTAAAAATTTCATAAACTGTCAACTATAAGGAAGTCAATACATACATACGTCAATAATATTTTCTGATGTATTTTTATAGAAGATTCTTTATTTAAATGGAATAATTCAATTGCTTGAGATTTAGAATGTATCTAATATCAATTTTACAGAGTGGCGCCCAACGCAGGATTTCTTCAAAAAAAAAGGTCTAATCCTTCGAGATTTTTACTAATAGGTAGATATATAATTTGTATGGCAACATCCGAAATCCTTTTTTTTTTTTTAATTTTTTTATTAAAATATTCATTTGCTTGTGAATGAGACTGTGTAGGAATTTTTATAGAATGGCGCCCAACGCGAGATTTAAAAAAAAGACAGTATGGTTAATGAAAAAAGGAAAATCTGTGTCGTTAATCACTGCTATAGAACAAACATTATTAAATATTTCTAAAATAAAGCTACGGTAACTGTTGCTGGTATTTCGACGAATCTACGTGATACTCGTATTAAAATCGACATAAAAACAAATTTAACTTTCAGGTTTTCAATTATAATTAGTTCATAACCATAAACCCAGTGGATTTAGAAAACAACCAAAAAGCGTCAAAAAACACTACTATTTTACTAGTCCAATTTTCGAACTCGATATCCACCTACCTTACAATTTAAATTGGCGATTTGGTTTCAAAATAAATTCTTATAATTTAAAATTGTTGTTTAAACTTTATTCTATTCACACTTTCTATTATACGCTTTATTCTGACCACGAACGTTAAAAATCTAGCTCACTATGACATCTAGTTTGACCTAAGCATACAATTTGTTTTTGAATATCCAACATAACAGCAGTTCCACAAAGCCTCTATTGTAATTTCCCACATTCATCGTCCTCAACAAAAAGCTGTCTAACCATTACTAATGAAATTTTGCCAAACAATTCTCTCGGGCATTTTGCAGCCTCAGTGGTTATATTTATAGATAAATGAATTCAATGTATATACCCCTCACAAAAAAACAAATCCCTTAAAGCTCACGCAAACTTCACCGTAACCAGCGTTCATAATACGAGTAGGTTATATAATAAATCTATCATCTCCCTTCCCCCATCATTTTCCCTAACCATAAAACACTATTAAGTTTATTTACCTATTATAAAAATAAATTTCCCTTGTGTGTCATATATGTATTGTAGATACCTAATACCTTGATAAATTCCTATTCTACTACTAAAATAAATGCAATAAAATATTAACATCAACATCAAAAATTCTTTCAATTAAATTCTATTCTATTCTTCATCAATTACAGGTCAATAATCTGTGAGTGTTTGGCATCGTTCTTCTATGTTTTTATTGTTTGTGGAGCAGCAGCTGGAGCTGGCGTTGGAGCAAGTGTATCATCGGTTCTTTTGGCTACAGCACTGGCATCTGGTTTGGCTATGGCAACATTAACTCAATGTTTTATGAATATCTCTGGTAAGTGTTTTTTTTTTTTTTTTTGAAAAAAGTTTTTTCCATAAAAAATCATATAAAACAACTAAGTTTATTGCCATCCCCATCATCATTATCAATGGAAAATGTCAAGTTGTGAAAAAGTATACTTTGTATAAGCTAAACAAAAAAAAAACAACAACTTGCCGCTCTCCAAAAACACTCTATAGGGAGAAAACCCCTTCTTTGTTTAAACACAATTAGTTCTTGAATTTTTGTTTTTACTGTCAATGTCCTCTGTTTCTCTTCGAAAACAAGGAGAACTTGATATATACTTTATACGAGTATACAAAGAAACAGATACCAACAACAGAATTTATCTTCTTAAATCATCTTTTTATTTTAGTTCAGATTTCAATTCTTAAAGACATTTTTGTTTCGTTTTTCGTCTTTTGAAAGGTTAGAAAGGAAGAAATCCTTCAAGCATAACATTAATATGATTCTTTCATTCTCTCCTCTATTTCAAGAGCAACAAGTGCCCTTGTTCTTAAAAAAAAAAATCACTAGCGAAACGGAACCAATATGGAAGTTCTTCTCCTTTTCATGATTTGCGGTTTTGATGGTTTTTTGTTTGTTTTTGTTTTATATTCACTTTTAAACCCGAACCCTAGTTCTCGGTGTTTGAATAGAATTTTAAATGAATTGTCACTCTATGGTTGAGCGAATCTGTGATGTTTGATTTTATACCCGTATCTCCTTTTTTTTATTTATTAGTTCTCAAGCACATCCCTGTTGTTTTTTTTTTATTTAAGTACAGGAATGACTTTGAAATTTGTATCTTTTTTCTTTTTATTTCATTGATATCTATTCAAATTTCATCCGGCTGTCAAAAATAACATTTGACATTTTTTATCTTAAGGCTGTATGTAGATTTGGTTGATTTTGCAAGAAGATTGGTTAAACTTTTGACAGGACAAACAATACTTTTTTTAAACCTCTGCGCTGTATCTTTTAAGTGAAAAACTTATAAAAAGTAAGAATTGTTGAGAAAAATCCATTGAGCTAGTTTAAGCATTAAAGAAATGAGATATGAAATATGATTTAATAGGGAAATAGATGATAAAGAAACACCAAAGAATATATTATAGAACTAGGTTAAGCATTTGACATTTGTGTTGTGTGCCTAAAAAAGTTTCTATATTTGACAGTAGGTATGTCAAATTTTAACTTAAAGCTAGACCGAAATGTATTTCTTCAATTAAAAAAAAATAAACTGGTTTAATTATAAGGTGTTTTAAAACAATTTGACATTAGGTGTGTTTCTGTACAATGTATTTGCACGAATTTAAAATCTCACAAAAGCACTATACACAAACGTCAAAACTTCATTTTGGTGAAATTGACATTTGATAAGCTAGTTTAGAGAGAAAATACCTCTTGAAATTGTTTTAGGTATTTTTCTGTAGGTAAAAAGAAATAATTTTATAATAAAAATTATACCTTAAAGTCCAACATTTGTCTTTAAAAAAAAGTCCTTTGCAATTTTCTATCTGTCGCATTAGGACTAAAGTGATAGCTGTCACTTTTGACTTTGACAAATTTGTTAAATTCTCAATTAGTAAATGCGTTTAGCACGATTTGAAAAATTTAATTTTGAAACGAGTATTTAATTAACATTAACACAAACAAACAAAAAAACAAAGTTTGACACCAGCTGTCAATCGTGCAAACTGGTAGCATCAAAGCTTTAAATTTGATAAACCTAATTTGTTGTTTATCATCAAAAAAAACTTTCATCTGACTAACGGGGTGATATAGTTTCTGCCATCAATCAAAATTCATTTCCTCTTGAATTAATTAACCTGTCAAAAGTATCTACCCGTTTTCATTTTTTTTCATTTTTTAATTGTTCCATAATTTTGATTGATTTTAGTTTGTCTACCTTTAGTTCAACCCATTATTCATTTATTTTTTTATTTCTTTCCTCCGTTCCCTCTATCTACTTCCTCACACTCAAACATTTATGATGACTAAATTTTTGCAACTTTTTTTTGTTTGTTTTTTTTTTTCCTACAAAACAGGTGCACACATTAATCCTGCAGTGACGTTAGCATCATGTGTCATCCGGATAATAACACCATTGCGTGCTGCAATGTACATTACTGCCCAATGTGGTGGTGGAATAGCTGGAGCAGCACTACTTTATGGGTGAGTCAAACAAATAAATTTACAATTAAATATATTTTAAAAATTCTGTTTATATTTTAAAATGCAAAAGAAAACAAGTGTAAACTGGGAATTACATTTTAATATTCTCAACAAAATTCATTTTTATTCTCTTTAAAATAATATGAAAAGAAAATCAAAAATTTATGACATGTAATCCAATTTGACCTGTGTTTGCTGAACGAACTGTCAGTGGGTTCATTGACGGTTTAAATAAATATCAACAGCTAACTATTATTATTAGTCAAACAACCCTTGTAACTTTATCCCACCTTAAGGTTATGAACTCTTAAACTTCTTTAATTTCATCCGTTTAAGTTTTTGCTTCTTCTTTTTTAAAATTACACTATGCTGATGAGCATTATGTAGGTATATTCCTTCTTCCCTTCTGTTTATTTGTTGACAGTTCTAAATATGTTCAAGTTTACATAAGGTCATGTATCATAATGTTTAGCCGCACAGAACAGTGTCTCCAACACTTGTCTCACATTCATTGTGTATGGTATACCTTGTTTTACTGTGGGTAAAGAAAATAATAAAACAGGAAATAAACTTGGGCTAAGGCTAAGCACCTACCAGGTGTGTGTGAATGTGAAAAGGTATACCTACCTGTCCTGGCATTGTGTTATTCCTTCCTATCTGTCATTCTGACACTGGGTAATTCTATTCTTTTTGCATTCTTTTTATTTGCATTTTCATCTTCTGTGAGAACCTTTTTTTCATCATCAGGACTCTCAAATCCTCGTTTTATTCCATGCGTCCTCGTAGAAAGTGCAAGAGTAAACATTATGTCCTTGTGGTAGATGCTCGACAATGGACAACTGAGCATATCAAATGTCATGATGTTTTATTTGCTTAACCTGCACCCTTAAAACATTGTGTTGCCTCCCTAAAGAATACACACAACTTAGCGATGGGAGAGAGAGACTCGAATTACAAAAAAAAAAAAATAACAACAACAACAACAACTAAATTGTCACTTTGCCAGAAAACAATAAAAATCTCTATATACCTTTTGCTTTTCTGTGCAGGAATATAAAACGAATATGGTTTTGAGTGTCGGTTTGTACAAATATAACTATTACAAGTAAAAACAATTAAAACTAAAAGTCTCAGAAAAGACAGCTCACAGGAACTGCTACTGTCAAGTACATCACCAAAACCCGAAAAAAAAAATCAACTGCTCAGCTTTTCCGTTGGCACACAAGAAAGTGTATTGGCAAACTTCATAGAAACGAAAAGAACCTTCGTCGCAGTTTCCTTCCTTATTGCATTCTGCAAGATATAATGAAATTGAGAGAGAAAAAAAAGGGAAATCCAAAAATAAAAGGACCTAAATCACTAAGAACTTACCACTTTTTTATTTGCTGTTAAACTCTTTTTTTTTTAAGTTCTGTTTGTTTTCTGTTGAAAATCATTTTGGCCTCAATTTTAACATTTTTGCCGTGTGCTAAAAAAAAAAGGTAGAAAAAGAATCAGAAGTGGGAAAAAGTGTATTTTTATTTTTTGTTTGCATTTCTGACAAAAAACAATAAGCAACCGGGGGTCCTTTAAACATTGGCGATGACGACGACACGACAAACGGACGATTTTTTTGCTCTCCACTCCTTGAATTGAAGAAGTCAGTCAATACAAATGAATTCGTAGTGTAAACCTACCTTTTTTTGGTTTTGTTCTTTTTTTGTTTTGTTTTACCTGCTGGTTGGATGAATGTCAATATATATGTATATAAAATGTAACGTTTAAATTCAATGGGAACTAATAATAATAATTTCTGTGAAGGATTTCATTTGGACAGAGAAAGTTTTTTTTTTTTATTTAAGTTGTCATGAAAAATTTGTTTTGTGGTTATTTTTGTTTTTATTTTGTTATTGGAAATTTGTATGCAATTATTGTGTCGAATATATGTTGTGATTATGTTTGTTCGATACCAAATGAATGTTTTATAGATGTGAAGAAAAGTAATTTTATTTTGTTATAGCCTAGAGCTTTTTTCGGATTGCGGTAATTGTTTTTGAATTAAAAAAAAAATAAATAAGGAGGTATTTAAATTTATGTAGAAATTTGAATGCTATAAAGTTCCCTTTATATTCTTCATATCACGATATTATAAATTAAAGTTGTGTTAATATTTTGTTTTTCAAATCGAACATACCTGTTGGAAAATTTTCGACTCTATCAACGTCAAAAATAAGTGTCATTATTGTGTGGAAATTGACAGATAAAAGGAATTTAACTAACAGATGACAGATAAAAGTAATTTATTTTTCTGTATATTTTAACTTAGTTCGTTTACTTCCCAAAACTGCTTATTTTTTCGATTTTTAATCCAAAGACTGTCAAAGTAAAATATTAAAAAAATTAAACTGGTAGAATCTGGCAATTTTGAGCAAGACCTATTTATACATATGCATGTATCACACAAAATGGTTTTTGCTTTCAAAAATAAATAAACAAATGTCAGTTTCTACAAAGTGATTGTTTTGACGTTTGTGAATAAACGAGATACATAATTGCGCTGGACGTATCCAATTCAAATTAACTTTCCGATTTAATTTAATTTTGACAATTACTGTCAAAGTCACTGGATGTAGATTTTTTTGGGCGTTTGACACTTTATTTTGACGAAGAATCAAAATAAGAAAATAGGCGAGTTCAGAAAAATGACATTTTGCTCTCAAAAATATTTTTTTCCTTAGTATTTGACACCAAAGCCGAGAAATTTGTAATTATTATTTTAACGTTAATCCAAAAGCAATGTGAACACGATCAACTCACCTTGACGATCAGCTGCCTCCAAAAAAAAAATAATAAATCTGTGCTTGTTGAAAGATTAATACAAATTTGATTAATAAGAAAAAATAGTGTGGTAAACAATGCAGAACCTTAAGGTACCCCGTATTTTTAAAAGTCATCCTCTCTTTTGTGCAGATCAAGTTGATTTTTTTTAAGTCGCTCTGATGCATGTCTAAATTTTAAAATCTGTGCTCAAAATATAGTCAATCTTTCAATTCAGAAATTTAACCAAATCCCATAAATTCATCCACACACCAATGTCATTGCGCGTTACGCATTAAATCTCTTTAAAAAAAAAACACACACTTTTTTATTTAATTTTATAAAAAAACATCTGCCAGATGGAAATTAAAGCAAAGAACCAGAACATATCTGCCACCATAAATCTCATTTTCCATTCGCACTCCAACTACCAGATCTTCAGTATCTTTCGTATTCATGTTGTGTGCCCATTACCTATTTTAGGTATAAAATTAAATAAATATTCACCAAACTGTTGATCTTCTTTTTTTCTTTTTTTTTTTAAGAAGACAGAAGTCTGACTTCTTCCATACATTTTTGTGAAAAAGGGCGGGAAAGAAGAAGAAAAATTAAATCTTTACCACGCACTTCAAAGCCCCAAAAAAATAAGAAGATCATTTTCTTCTTCTATATATTTCTTCTTCCACCATCAATCTGTCCATCTGTGGCACTTTTCATTTAAAAAAGCAGCAAAACAAAAAAAAGAACCGAAACGCAAAAAAAGTGAAAGATTTTAAATTCCAGTCAGTGATCTGAAATCTGGATGGTGCTGGATGTGTTTTCTTGTCGGGAACAGATGTTGCACAGACAAAAGGCGAGATTCAGACAATTCCCGAAATATCTCTTCAAGCATACAACAAACAAAAAAAAACGATTCAAAAGAAAGCGTCTTCTATTTAAAAAAATAAAAAAAAAAATACCTTTATTCCTCCAAAATAAACAACCATGAACCAAGTCCTATATAGATAAAGGATCTAGGATCCTTATTCGATCCTCTACCTACACATTTTAGGCACCGGTTGTAATCTGTGTGACGATGACGTTTCGAAGCGAATCAACATAGTGTATAGTGTAATGCGTAGGTATTAAGTGGCTTACTGTGATTTTTTTTTTGAATAATGTTTTATTTTTTTGGAATAGAAGATCCTTTATCTAGGATTTGTTCCAATAAGAAATGAGGGATAGAAAAAGACAGACGTAGTTAGTTTTCTTAAGTTAAAAAAAAGGTAGATATATTTCCTAGATTGACAGATGTTTTCGTTGCAGTTGAATAGACTCGTAGAAATTTAAGAAAAAAAAAAATAAAGATTAAAGCCACGCACAGGATGCGATGATTGTCTGATTTTTTTGTTTTCTATTAAAAAAAAGAGGACGAAGATAAATATGCTGAAATGTTTTTATTTCTTCTATAGAAATAATTTGATTTGTCGGAATAAAATGTGTCAAAATGGTTTAGGGATATTAATGTTGTTAAGCTATGTCAACACTATAGTTTCTGAAAGCTGTAAATACTCTTGGAAAAGAGATTCAATTCTTCAAAAAAAAATTCCTATAGGTTTACAAAAAGAAAAAAACGGAAATGTATTTTTTAAACTAAAAGAGTGACAGGAAGTGCGTATCACAGTATTAAGGTCGAATTTTTGGTACGCGTTCTTTGACAGTAGACAGGTTGAAAGGTAATTTTTTTAAATTCATTTCTAAAAAGCGTGCCATTAGAGGATAGATCATATTTTAATTTATTTCAGACTAAAGTTCTGTCAAATTCATATTAAAAAACAAAATTGTACTAAAATTTTTGGAAATTAGCAGTTTTGGGAAGTAAATGAACTGACCTATTATTTATTAATCAATGAATAAAAATATCAAATAAATATAAAGGTATGGTTATTAAATTTCACGACGTAGTAAAAAGTCACAATCTAGTACCTGCTGGTGCGAAACATCAGATTTCCATACAAAAAAGACACAACGAAAAATTCCGTTCTCAATAAGCAAAATTGATAATTGTAGTAGATTATTTGGAATAGTCTGCACTTTTTTCACATTAAATTAATAATTTCCCGGACGATATTTTTTTTGCAGAAAAATGATATTTGAGTTTTATTCGGTTTGTTTTTCTTATTTCTTTTACTGTTCGATCACTCTGTTTTTTGTTTGCAATTCATTAAACTCCCCAGTCCCCACGGATAATTTCCGCAGTGCATTGTCTTTTTAGAGACGGAGACCACAGACTACAAATTTGTTTCGAGCCTGTCAAACTCTGTTTAATGGTCGGTAAAAACGTAGCACCGATTACACACAGTGAACATTTAACCTTTTAAATAAAAAAGACGCAGAATCATGAGGTTAAATTAGCAGAATTTTTATCTATATATAGGTATGTTGGTACTTTAAAAAAAAAGGCAAATGTGGCAGACACGAGTAAAAAGCTAAAATTACAAAGTTTACTGCCATGAACTGACGTTTAATAGATATGTAGGTACTGTCAGAATGCAGTTCCACTGACTTACAAAAAATGACTTTTAATAATAATAACTTTTCTATTAACTCAATATAAAGCCATTTGAATGCATACCTACTTAAAATAAGATTATTTGAAATTTTGTCTCTTAATTCCAAATATTTCAATAAACAAAAAATGATTCATAAAAATGAAAAATGAAAAAAAAATATCTCAGTAAATAGTATCTATCTCCAAATCAAATCACACACCTCATTGCTTCTATTTCAATTCCAATGTGACATTTTGTCTGCACAAAATAAGGAAAAGATTTTCATAAAGTAGAACTCTGAAGTGGCAACGAGTAAATATCAATTGCAAAAAATTCATCGAAAAGCAATCACTTGGGTTGATCTCTTGAAAAAAGAAAAAAAAAATGAAAACGTTATAATATGCAATGATGACTTATGAGACGATATAGTTCAAAGATAAATATTGAGACTCATCTCTTTCAAAAGGAGCAATAACATTCATAGACTTCCATCTTTCTGTCATATTTTAAAAGTTTTTTTTTTTAACTGACAAGAAGTTATGCATACACCAGGGAGGCAATCGACTTTTTTTTCATATCTCAAACAGTCTCCTTTGAACAAAAATACCGGGAAACCCAAAGTAAATATATGTATTTTCTATTCAATATTTGATATTTTTTTAAAGCCACATGTAGATATTTATTGGAAGAAAATCTTAAATCGAATAGGCATTTTTGATAGAGAAAGTCTAAGGCTCATGTTGACACTTTAACCCTTTTTTTTTTTGAAGCAAAAAAGTGCATAGGAAAATCTTTGATGACATTTTGATTGAACATAACGTTGAACCACTTCAACGAGTTCAACCAGCATAAGGCTTTATAGTAACGAAAGGCGAAAGGGTAACAAGAAATAAAAAATAAATAACAAAATATTCAATATCAACCCTAAAAAAGTTCTGTTTCTCCCAAAAAAAGAAACTCATATCGGCATGACCTCAGAACTGTCAAACTAATATGTATATGATAAAAAAAGCATATAAACACAAATGTCATAAATAAAAACGAAATCCAATGAGGTCATGTGTGTGCTGCATTAAATACGATTTTTTTTATTGTGATTGTAGTTTGGTTTATAAAAAAAAAAAAAAAAACAATTTGTTTAGGGTCACATTGCATTATATAAATACTTGACAATAAGGTTGAGTATAAAGAGGATTGAATTATTAGTAAAACCCCCAGCCATTTAAGATTGCATATACAACGATTTATTTATCGAAAGGATTGTTACAATGTGCTATCATAATATGTGAGAAAACTAGGTCTAAGGGTTAAGTGGTATATATGAACAATAATGTCGCTGGTTTATCTAGGTGTACCGATATAGTATAGGGGGATGCTAGTTATTGAGGATTTTTGGAACAACCCACTTGAGGTTGAGATTTGTTTATTTTTCTCCTTTTTTTATTATTTTAGTGGGAAAAAAAGTTTTTATTGGTAGTAGAATTTCTTTACTTTAATGAGAATCTTTGATTTTAAAATGGTGCAGTTAACTTTATGAAAAATGTCACATTTACTTTACTTTAACATCAATTCTTACTTAAGACGTTTTCAGTTGGTCCTCTAGATTTCAGAAGTCTCTGGTTTTTTTTTTTTTAATTTCGAAATCGAATTTCGAAGTATTTTTGTGTGTTCTATTAAGAAGGCTTTTTGTAGCTAATTAATCAAAATCTTTACGAATTTGGAATAATTTCGTTAGTTAAACAGAGATAATTCGATATTTTGACACATGAAGTTGACATATCAAAAGTATGAAAGGAATTTACTGCCATCTTAATAAATTTGAACTTTGTCACTGTCAAATCATTTTTTTTTGACAGATGCTTTAAACACTGACGTATTTCTGTCAAGAAGACATTATTAAATTAAAGATAAGAAAACCATTGAAAACATTTGAAAACCTTAAAAACCGAAACATCTGCTTTCAAAAATGAAAGAAGATTATATACCCACCTATTCTCTGAAAAAATTAACTCTTTCACAAAAAAAAGAACTCTCAAAAGCAGCACACTTTAAATAACCCATAACCCAATAATTATTATGCTACGCGGTGTACATGCCCCATTGCCGCCGCCGCCGCGCCGCCACCATGGCATCGTCATCTCGTTGATGCCACTGGTGTGGTGAATGGTGTCCGGAATCGGATAGCGTAAAATTTTGTCAATATATGTATACTCGGTATCTCTTGTTTGTCTCGAGCTGCACTGTGGACTCCTAATTATTTTTTTCAGACTTTTTTTGGCTTTTTTTTCTTTTTTTGTTAAAGAGAATTAGTGTGTTGCATTGAATTGAAACACGTGTCCGAAATTTAATTCGACCAAAGTTGGAAAGAAAAAAAAAGAAAACCAAGAGAAAACAAGTTAAAATATGCAACGCACCTGCTGGTTTTGACCGACGACAAAGCGTCGTGTCGTCGCCGACCAACCGGCCGGCCGTCTTATTTTACTTTTTTCACCATAGCCCATCATTCGCGTTCAGAATCTCCAAGCCTATATTATAATCCTTTTTGATTACCCGACAGAGCGACAATCAACCGACAAACGAACATGCAACACACACGGACAGGACACGGTTCCTAAACAATTTTCGTATATTCCTTTTTATCATCGTTAACGTTATCTCTCACATTCTAATTTTGATGAAAGGATGAAGATAAATTATTATCAGTCTTTGCAGTGACACAAGCTCTTTCTATCAATATAAATTGTCTCTGGTGTCTCTAGAATAGGACAATAATTTGATATTCTCTATCCAAATCATGATTTGACATTTTGGATAATTCACAAAGGGATATATGTACCTACCTATCGAGAGGAATAATATGACGCATAATAATGAAGTTAGATGGAGTTCATAAAGGAAGTCACTTGACATTTGACATTTTTAAGTGTGTGTGGTACCTTAACCTTAGGTCCCATATTCAGGTGCTGCCGCCCCAAACAAAACAAAAAAAAGTTACATCTGCAGTGGAAATGGATATAGTGGTATTGCCATGCTTTTATATTTATTTACCAACCTCCAAAAATGCCAAAGATGTTTATCCATTCAACCGGATAAGTAAATTCACTGAACCAGTTCTGATTGGGGACATTTTCGTTCCTCGAATCGCAAAGGATTGAATTCCAAATGTCATCAGAGTAGATATAGTGGCGTTTTCTTCCTTATAACAGCAACAAAAACAAAACGAACAAAAACAGGTGGTTGTTGTATAGGTACCTAACTACGCGGCCAATCATTACAAATCAGCTCAGTAAAGGTGATTGGAGTGGAGTGTAGTCAAGATGAGGACAGCCTTCCTGAGGCTGACGGCGATATTTTTTTTTTTGTGTCGTTGTGTGGTGATTGACAGACGAAGGGAAGATGAATGTTAAAATCGGGATGAATGCCTGTTTTGAAGGCACCACCATCAGCATCCAGTCCAGTCAGCAGCGGTTGTTACAGTTTTTTGGCATACAAGGTGAGGTCACTGATGTTTTGTTGTTTTTTTTTTTTGTTTTTAGCTGGCAGTTCGTTGACGGAATTTGTGTTGATGTTGCTGTTGTTTTGTTTGTTTATTTTTTTGTTCGAAGTTCGAAGAATTTTCAATGAAATTTTTAAGAGAGAAGAGTTGTTGACCTTTAAAATATTTATTTTATGCTTATTTGATGCAATACTTTTTTTCGCAGAGATTTTTTTTTATTTTTTTCAAGGAATGAAACATTGTCATATAAATGTATATTTTTTTTTATTTTGAAGATGTTTTAAATATTAGAAATTTTATATCCTTCTCATAAAAATGACAGATAAATATTTGCTTAAGTTCATATTTGAATTTGAAGTCCCGTTTCATTTTTCTTATAAGTTTGATTTTTTGAATTCATTTTGACATAAATCGTGGTGAATATCGAACTTCGTATATAAACACCGTTTTTATAAATGTTATAGGTAGCAAGTTTCACAAAAAGTTAATTAATAATCGAAAAACATGTTTGAACATGTGTACATAGGTAAAATCAAATTAATTGCCTTCCTACCACAATTCGTATATTCACCACAATATGTAATATTAAAATAAACCTACGCCGATATCAGTTCTTGAATATTGGTAAGATCTGTCAAAAGAAAGATTTTGACAATTATTATTTATTTATTTTGACACTTGGAGCATCTATTTGACAGTTTTAAGTTAGGGAGTAAATTTCTTAAAAATTTCGATTAAATTCGTTTGCAAGGTGACATTTTTTTTATTCTTAAATCAAAATCAGAAGAGTTTTCTCTTCTTTTCAGAACAGAACTGTCATTCGGACAAAAATCGAACAGGCCATTATTGTGCTAAGTTTCTACTTGTCGTTGACAGCCAACAGCAATATTTTCAAATTTGATTTTAAGAAAAACAATTTTCAACAACATCGTTATTTTTAATCGTTCGGCTTAACTATTCGAATGCTTGAGTCCCTCATAATTCAATCAGATTAAATGAGATTCTGAGGTTTAATAGAGACAATTAATACCTCGTTATATGGCAATGGCACCTCAATAAGAAAAAAAAAAAGCAGATGCAACTCGTGTAGTCCTGTAATGCACCTAAGATATCCCCTTCAAAAGATGTGTTTTTTTTTTGGTTTTTGTATATATCCTTATTCTTTGTATTTACCCGTGCATGTTTAAGCATGTCTACCTGTACTTACCCACCTCTATAAAATAACAAAAAAAAAAAAGGTGCAACATGTGTCCGTTTTCCATGCTGTTTTTTTTTCCTTATAATCTTTTGAATTTTCAATCACGCAGGTAGAGTTACATTTACATGCCGCCACCATTATCATCGTTTCTCGTGTGTGTGGAACTACCTGTCCAGACTTACCATCCTTACAATCAGATTTGTTTCCTTTTTTTGTTGTTATTGTTTGTTTGTAACTTCTTTCTTTCATCCACATGAATATTTTGTTTGTTTGTTGCATTTCTGCTTCTGAAACTTACTAGGTATACTGTATTTCCAATTGAGTGCATTTAAATTTTTGCTGCATCAGTGCAATCTTGTCACCTGCTTGCTTCTTTTTTTTTTGACAGCCAAAGCGAACATTTTTTTTTGTTCTGTTTTAGGGTAAATGTCAACCAGGCTACTCTATCAATTTGCTTAAATCATAACATGAGAAAAGGTGCAAGTTGATGAACCGGATTTATTAATATTAACCAAACCAGCATGTGTTTTCTTAAAAAAAAAATCAAGGTTTAATAATAACACAGGCAACAATAACAAAAAAAATGCTTTAATTTTGTAAACAATTAAAATTTATGACATTTATATTGTCTGTACTGTATTACATGGAGTTGTATGTAGGTGGTGAGTAAAAAAAAAATGTACTAGTTGTCTGACATAAGCCATGTACTGACCTCGATTTTTGTTTTGTGCGATTTTAATATTCCAAACATAACAGAAGATTAAAAAGTTGGCTTGTTGTCTCCTCGTGGATTCGCGGTGTCTGTCTCTTAATTAATTTTCAAATTTAAAGAGTAAAATAAATTTAATAGGTCAGTTCAATAAAATGGTATCTTAGTGATTTCAGTCATTTCTGAAATAGGGAAATGATTTATAAGCGAAAATTTGTCAGTTTTGTCTGTCAATCCAAAACCGTTTCTATTTTCTTGGAGTTTTTTTTTTTTTTTTTTAAATAAAATATGGCATTGTTGCTATCTTTTGCTGAAATTTGTAACTTGACAAATTGGTGAGGAATTATATCTTTTGACGTACGAAACACGAATCTGACAGTTATTGAAAATTAAATTTTTAACCTAGATTTTTGTTTTGACATTTACTGTTATGACATTTTACAGCCGTTTGCACTTGAAAACTACAGAATTTAATTTTTTTTCTAAAACAAACAAATTTATGTTTTTGTTTGACAGCTAGACGTCAAGTTTGTGTCACTTGACTTGTTTCATAAAGGGACCCTTAAGTTGCTGGAGGGGGGGCTTTGCTATACTTAATCTTAACCGCTTGTATGCGCTCTCTCTCTGACCTGTTCTTTAGATTCTTTGACATTCACCCACTTCTTTTTTTTAAAGGCATGTGTCTACTTAACAAAAAAAAAAAAAAACCATTCACATATCCTGTATTGTATTCTAAGTACAATTAACACTGTCGCCTGAAAAAAAAGGATGTACCTACCACACATATTAAATCCTCATTCACATGCGCCTCGCTTTTAAGTATGTAGGTATCTATTTTTTGTCGACTTGTTACGCATGCGACCAGCAGCAATAAAGTGTGCAGCTGAAAAAATTATCTTTAAAAAAAATTAAATTTAAAAAAGAAACAAAATGTGAAATGTAAGATGCCCACAGATGACTTAAGGACCTGGACACACACAAGTTCTGACGTCTGTTTTTTGTATGCCTATATTTTGTTTCTCCGAAAAAAGTATAAATAAAAAGTAAAACATGAAATGAATTAAAAATGCAGCTGCCTATGGGTTTCATATTCCCTTAAATAATTTTTAGTTTTTTTAAAGAATAAACTGCACGTGCACAGAAATACAAAAAAAAAAAAAAATACCAAAAACAAAAACAAAAACAGGAAGCCACGTTCCTACGCCTGTCAAAAGTGAAATTGTTTCCAGAAAATATATATTGTATGCATACTGCTCTGCTCTTACAATAAAAATTTAATTTCTCTGTTGACTATGGTCAAACAGAAAATTATAATCCATTAAGTATTTTCACTTTTAAACAATCAACCATATCATTTTCCCTTGGTCCTTGTATAGTAGCTCTCTGGCAAAATAAGGTCAAGCTATAGATACATATCATATTATCATCAGGAAGCGAAAACTTTTAATTGCATGTCGATATAAAAATATTTTTTTTTCTTTATTTCGCTTACACACATTTTTGACTTTTGATGATGGTATATCCTTATGGGGTAACGCATCAGTGTATCGGTGCGTTCATATCATCAACGGTTGATTAAACTATGAAATTTCATTTTTAAAATACAAAACAAAAATGAATTGTAGATAGGTGTATACATTTTCATGGTTTATACACATAAATTGTTTGATTGCTTTATATGTTTTTATTATGAGTATCGAAGCGAATTTCAGAAAAATAATTGATCGAATGCAATTAAGATGTTTTTCGAGGGTCTCTTTTAGAGTATAGTGAGTCGTCGTCCGTCGGTGGAGTTTATAAGTGTAAACTTGCTTAATGCGCGCACCCTCTTAAAAATATACTATTAAGATATTATACATAGGTGCCTTATACAAAAAACACATGTGTATGTCTTCTGACAGCGGCAGAGGGCGGGAGAAAATGTTTTTAACACTTTACACATGTGAATCATGTGTTCTATAGGATAGGAGGCGCATTATGGCAATGGTGGCGGCGGCAACGACGACGACGTGTGTTCGTTCTCGTTCACTCTGGCTGTGACATGACTTTATTAGTTTGATTTCATTCGAAAATGTTTTAAGGGAGAGAATGTGTCAGAATTTGTTTTTAAAATGCATAGTTTTTTTTATGTTTTAATTAATGGGGGAGAAGACTAAAAAGCAGTACCTCAAGCAGTTTTTTTTTTAATGGAGCCACTTATTAGGTATGTAGATTCAGTATTATCAGAAACATGAAATATTTTAACGAGAAGTTATAATGACAGCCATGGGAAATGTCATTTACCCCTAAAGGGAGAACATTTTGTGTGAACGATTTGTTGTTAAAAGTTTCCGGGGATATTCGTGAGATTTATTCGTTTTGAGTATTTAAATGGGGGATTTTTTTAAAACTTATGTGTTTCTTGATTGAAAATAAGTACTTAGAATCATTTACCCACAAATTGATTGCTTTTTTTTTATTGTAAAATCATAATTCTGTGTGCCTGAATGCATGATTTAG
Organism: Epistrophe eligans; assembly: GCA_951394125.1. Lineage (NCBI taxonomy): Eukaryota > Metazoa > Arthropoda > Insecta > Diptera > Syrphidae > Epistrophe > Epistrophe eligans. The sequence continues at coordinate 107,827,931 of OX596028.1, forward strand.
AATCCGAAAATGTTTCCGGATTGAAAAATTGGTTTCTTCCAATATTGAATTTTATGATTTAGTTGAGTTTTTGACGTTTAATACTTCAAAATTGAAATTTGTTCTATTTAAGTTCAATTGCATTCAAAAAAAAGTTTGTTCGAATTTCCAATCGAATCGGTTTCCAATCTCTGGCTGTTTATGGTTGTTTTGTACATTTTTTTAATTTTTCAATACATGGTTGAATTCGATGCCGAAGTTTATAGTTCGATTAAAATTTACTGAGCAAGAACGTTGGGTGGTGTGTACCCAGCTCTAAAAAAAAAAAACAAATCTTGTGAAAGTAGTAGATCTGTTCACTCAATAACACCACACAGCTTTCTAAAATAATCTGTCACATTTAAAAAACAAGTACAAAACACTTAACCGAGACAGACATAATAATTTAAAAAAAAAAAAACCTGTCAAAATAAATTACATCGTTTTTATATAGCAAAGAAAAAATGTCATCTCGTTAACCAAATGCATATTCAATAAAATTTAATGTCGCATCAAAATATGCATATGCCCTCATAATCTAGTTATCCGCATAGAGAACTTATCTTTAACTCCCTTTCGAGGTCAAAATGATAGAAAATCATACATATATTGAATTAGAATTTCTCGGTTCTGTTACTATATTGTTCCTCTCATTGCAGCATAGTGATATGCTTTTTTTCATAAAACGTCAAATATGTGGAAATTTATGGCACTTTTTATGCGTTCTGTAATTTTTTTCTTGTATTCACCCCTAATTTTTTTTTTCACTTATAAATTTCTTTTTTGCGGGATGATTCTTTTCAATATATATGCATACATACATACCTATTCCATTTCCGTTGTGATGAGATATGAGGTAAACCGGTACATCTATGATGATCTTTGTTAGCAGCTTCCTTCCTCCTGTCACTTTATGGTTTTGTTAATTGTTTTGAATATTGAGGTTATAGAAAGAATACAAAAAAACATATAGAGGAAGTTGTACCTCAACTTATACCTACCACTCTGCTCTAACAATTGAAATAATATAAGAGAGGTCATGATGGTACACAAAAGGTTACTTAATTGGCACGTCATATACACACTTATAGGAAAAAGTGGGTAGGTACATGGGAAGGGTGTAAAAAATAATGTGCTTATGACCGCATTCGTTTATACATTGCAACCTGTCAGAGTTAAACGAAGCAGTGTAACATATGCGTCACAAGTGGCTTTTATAACTTTGACTTTAATTTTTTTTTTACGCTGCCGCAGCCGCCGTCCAGAAGCTATCCTTTTACGTGATTTTATTGGAGCATATGTAAATGGATTGTTGGTTACGGGAACACAACATTATAGAAAAACCAACCCAATGTACTACACTAGCAAGTGGCCAAAAGTCATACTTCTGTGATTATATACATAGGTATAAGTTAGGTATAACACTGTTGTGGTGAGGTGGAATGAGTTTGTGGTATGTGGGTGTAGGTTGAGGTTTTCTTTGAGATAAAGTTCAGTACTGTGTTTTTTTCTCTCTTAAATGCATTCAAAGTGTGTATGTGTAAATGACTGAGTAAAAGTAGAACTATGTATGTATTTTAAAAAAAATAGCTATACCGATACGTCAAATAGACCAACGTCATCCATAATAAACTTTGCATCCAGCTGTCAACTTTTCGTACCTTAGTCTGATGCTCTTCATTGAGGATTCTTTGTTTTATGAAGCTTTTAAGCAACGAATATGAGCCATGATTTAATGACCGGCTGTGTGTTGACTTAGAATCCACGAAATCAAAGCTATACTAAAAAAACAGAAAAAATGAAGAAATTAACATTTTAAAAATCAAACCTGAGCTCCCTTCAAAGATAAAAAACGCTTCGCTTTACAACTTCGCATCTGTCAGTCTGAACAGTCACTTTTGACGTTGATAGATTTTTCTTTTTCAATGACCAACGATCCAGAGACCATTCAAAATTATTTGTCAAGTTTATATAGATTATAAACGTAAAAAATCACTATAAGTTTGACAGGACGTCTGACAGTTTTTTTTTTATTTTAACGAAACAAAAGTCAAGCATATTTTAAGATATTTCCATATTCTCTCAGGAATTAATATTTTGTCTGCTGTTAAAAACCTGTTGACGAAAACAAACTTCTGCCCTTAAATTGTATTCAAACAAACAATCTTCATCTGTAAATAATTATTATTTAGCTTAAAAAGATCTCAAGCATTAAATTTATAACAAACAAGAAATAAACCATACTTTTACACTTCAACAGAAAACTAAATACAAATTTATATTTACCACTTCAACTTAAGAGATTTATAATTACCCAAACCTAGCCCCAGCCCCCAAAAAATACCCAACAAAACCATTAGGGGAACACTCTCTGTAAAAAAAAGTCTTAAATAAAACAATTGTCATTGTCAGTTCCATATAACAAACGCAAACTGACTACAAACTCCTTCTGGTCCTGGGGCCAATAAAATTCTGGAAAATGCATTTCGCACAGAACTAATATCTTTACTTTATATGAACGAACAACATACAAGTGTATCTCAATTGTACAAATGAACAATACCACTTTTAAGAGCTAAAGGCGACAAGGAGGACGACGACAATGTAGTGGCTGCCGGTGGTGGCGGTGACGATGGCAATGCCAATGGTATGATCTTCCTGGGTATATGCTCTATACCAGTAAGAACGAGGAGCCTACTTGAAAAAGAGTCGTCGCATAAATCCTTTTGTTAAAGTATATCAGTTCCACGCTTAGAAGGTTTAAATAAGACTGCAGAGTAGAAAAAAAGTACCGACAAAACAAGGAAGAAAGAGAGGAGCTGCTCTTCGTTTTTTTTTGGTGGGAAACCAGAATGTCTTAAATTTCTTCTTGCATCGTTGTGTACTATAGTACCAGAGCAAAGCAAAGACGACAGACGACTGCACCACAGGAAAAGGAATCCCATTTTCATAAAATATGCGCGATGACACATCAGATATAAAGAAGAGTATACGTAGTTGGTACAGAGCCCAAGTGGTCTAATTATGCTAAAGTGTTTTATACGCTCATGTAAATGACTTAAGATTTTAATCTTTATCTCACAAACAAAATATGTACAATGGAAATTGGCTCTTTTCTCCAGACACATCATTTATATATTTTTTTTAAATTTAATATGTAATTGATTAAAAAAAAAATGAAAACAATTATAATGCATTTGCGGCTTTAAAGGGATTTAAGTCATTGTAAGCATCGGGTTCATCCCTTGTTCATTCAGCTTAATGTTTATTCAAATGTCAATGGGGGTGCCAAATAGTTTACACCACTAAATCAGTGTTTTATTACCGAATGCACTACACAAACATTATGCATACCTATTCTATTACATTTCTATATATTCATGAATTTATCCTCGTACACATATTGAGGGGTTTAAATAAATGTTTACAGGTTCAAAATACATCTCAACCAGAGAATTATGTCTGAGGTTAAATCCATTTTACAACGGATCATTAAGTTTTGAATGCAATTATTACAAAATCTTCTTCCTCTTCTGACACTCTTCCAAATACAGCACCACACATCATGATGCCCGGCGCGCCACAATGCCTTTAGGAGTTATAGGATCATCAGGATGTATATAGTATATGTTGTCAAATCGGTCGTTTTAAGGGAGTGTGTAATGGTTATTTTTTTTTCTAGTTGTTGTTGTTTGTTATAATTCTATTTGCATATCAATTTCGTTATATCGCTACTTGATTGAAATTTGATTGCAAACGTATCCTTACGTGGTATATATCTACCCTTTTTTATATCTGTCATTTTCTGACAAGGGTTATATCTACAGTTATAGAGACAGTAGTTTTCAATGAAACGAAGAGCGATGACAATGTTATATTTTTTTTTCGCAACTTCTTCATCAATGCGAAAAAGTTTCCTTGTTTTGAAATTAAAATTCAAAACGAGAAGAGAAAATTTGTACATATACCTAAATATATTCCATTATGAAGTTGTTTCAAGTATATGACAGTTCGATGACTGTTTTATGACAGAATGGGAGAGAAATAAAATTTGTTATCAGGGAAGATGTGTTTACAGTAGATTATAATAAAAACATTAATATTCGTACCATGAAACTGACATTTGTATTTTAATATAAAAACAAAGTTACTATTTTTTGACATTTGGGGTCTGTTTTCACTTTAACTGTTTTAGAATATAATTTTCAAATTAGTCTACCTATATATTTTTTATCACTCATGTTCTGCATTTCTATTGAAATTGAATTAAAATTCACATTCAATTTCGAATTTAGAATATATTAGACATTTTCGAAATTCGAATTTATAAATTTTCATGTCGATAATATTGTGCATATATGTATGTCATGATGTGAATTGACAATAACTGTGACATGGACGTTATAATATTTAAATTGATTTGTAAACGGTTTATATTTTACTATACATATACGAATATGAAATGTTTGACAACTTCATTGACGTTATTTTGTAGAAATTCGAATTTAAATTGAATTTCGAAATTTAAAAAAAAAAAATTAGTTTTCTTTCATCTTTTGACTATAACATTTTTTTTCTTCCTAAAGTTTGTATGGTTTTGTTTGGTTTTTTGTTTTGATTTTGACGAATACACTTTATCTTCGAAGTCGAAAATCCAAAATTTTGAAATTCACCGAAAATTAGTTTTCATTTGATTTTGTTCCTCTTTATTTCATTATCATCACATTATTTACACTATGCTATTATATTAACAACATTACGTCAGTTGGTCCTGTCAGTTTGTTTTGACAGGCACACTGGCAGGTTTAAGACCATTTACACCATACACACGAAAGTCAAGAATGGATAAGAAAACATCGAGTTTGAAAGCCTTCAGTAAAATAAATCAGCACATTGCTGTGAAAAATTGAACTTCTTATACCTTTTGAAATTAAATTTAACTGAGTTAATGATTATCGTAAAATGACAGCTAATCAATTTCGAAAAAAAATAAATATATTTCTATGTTTTCTGACCTGAATAGTTCTACAAAGTCTTATGGTCTTATTTATAAACGTTGTCTAACTTTAGACAAATGTTGTCTTATAGCTGCCTAATTTTGACACAAGAGTATATTGTCTTAACCGTGAATATATTGATACTTATTTTTACTAAATAAAGCATATTTCCACCAATTTGAAAATTGTTAGACAGTGTCTAATTAGACAAAAATATAATAAATACGACTGTTAGTGTCCATTTTATCTTAAAGATAAATACTTTTTTTTTGGAATATTAAATTAAATATAAGAAAAAGAACCCTTTTAAAATTTCCCATAGTCCACTGAGAAATATTTGTTCATCTATCGAATGACAAAAAATAAATGAATTTCTCCATCTACATTATTGTACATTTTACTTTGTAATCTTTATTTGAATTTTAATAAAAAAATGCCAAACTCAGTATGTACATATATGCATATGTATGTATGTACTTAGTTTTGTACAAACATTTTAAATCAACTCCATTTGTATAATCTATACTATTTTAAATTGTGATAATTAAAAGAATTATCTCACACTCAATTTCAAATATTCCCATGTATTTCAACGGCCCTAAAAAAAAAGTATTATTTATTTTATTTAAATTTGTTTTTTTTTTTTTTTATTGATGAATTTCTCAATTAGTTGCAAATTCTGTATAATAGTTAAAATACATTGCTATTTGTAATCATTAAATTTCGAATAAAATAACATTGATTCAGCAAGTTTTTGACACATACTTTATATCCATCTGTCAAATTAGAATTCGAAACATTAATGCACAGTCATTATTTGGATTTTACTTTAAAGTGTGTGAATGTGAGCAATGGATTAATTTGTCATTAAATGGATTCTATATATAGGTGGAAACAGTTGTTGTTGTTGTTATACTTATGTACATCTGTAGGTATTAAACTAATATTTTCATATATCATATGAGGTTTGATGTGACAAACTCGCGTTCGAAAATTTAATTAAATTTCCATCTCACATAACATGAAAGCTATAAGCTATATCATCGTCATCAACATCTTTGTTTAGATATATGTATATGTATGTGAAAGAAATTCAAAACTTGTTCTCTGATTTCTGGCTTGTGTTTATTTAAATTCAAAAATAGGCCAATTCACATTCACAAAACCCACAAAAAGGAAAACTCCTTTCTCCTCAAAGAAAAAAAAAAAAAAACAACAACACTAAAAGTTTTGAAATTGAATTAATTGTTTACACTTGTGCTGGGCTGATGGTAGAGAGAGTTCAAAAACATATACATACTAATACTACATATAAAATAAAACAAGCTTCATCATTTTGTGCCGACGAGAGGATTTCATTGATTTATTTTGTGTTAAAAACATGTTCAGCCTCCAACCCTAAGATTCCCTATATGAACATCAGGAAAAAGGAAATTAAATTAGTCGCCATTTCGAATTAAATTGCGATTTCATATACAATACTCCGTGTGCCTCTCTTTCACATCACACACTATACCATCACCACCATTTGTCATTAAGTTTTCGCAATCGCAATTCGATTCGATTCGAACAACAAAAAGGCAAAAACGATCTGACAGATAAATTATACATACGAGTTTCAATTGAAACTAATTTTAAAGAGTCCTGTCATTATGGTATACCTCACTGTCTATTTTTTTTTTTTTTTTTTTTTTTTATTGAAGGACCTCTCTTGATTGTCAATTGGCGTATAATTTTTTTATAATTTCCGTTCAGGGTTGATATGTAACTATAAAATCTCAAGTTGATATAGATTGTCTTTTTTATATTTTTTTTTGTTGTTAAAGGGAGAGTGTGTGGCGTTTGATGATGGTTATTTTGAAATTTAAAATCACTAAGCGTGATTTTTCACTCTCAAGTGCCAATTGATACATGTATGTACGTATAATCATTAACAATTGACAGTTGTTGTGGTTGATTTTATGAAATTTCTCTGATGACTCTTGACAGTCTGTGGGGATTTAGTTTTTTTTTTTTTATTTTAATTTAAAAATAAAAAAAGAAAAGGAAAAGAAGTGATGGATGTTTGCGGTTTCGATTGTCACATATGTCAGGAAAATAGGCTTTATTAACTTCTGCTATGGTTTTGATTTCAAATCAGATGGTAGATATATTTTTGGATATTATTTAAATTTCTTAGTGTTTCCTTTATGAGTAACAGGTGGAGTAAATAACTTTTACATTTTACTAAGAAAATTTGTTTAAATATACGAGTATGGGGAAATTCATAAATTCTAGATTAGGAGTATTTCGGTGAGAATAATTTTAACGAACTGTCAAACGTATGTGATATAGAGTTTTTTTTTTGTGATTCATGATCATCACATAAGAGAAAATCATTAACCTGTTCATTTACTTACCAAACTGCAAATTTCTACCATTTTTATTCCAAAGACTGTCAAAGTTCATATAAAACTGGTTAAGTAAACTGGACAAGTAAACGAACATAGCTATTGTGAATAGAATCTTTGTTCTTAGTCTTTACGAATATGTCAAATTCAAATGTGACAGTCATTACTTTGGTGAATTTGCCAGATGGAAAGTTGCATTTTTCTACAGAAGTGTCAACTCATATTTTGGTTTTTAAGTATAATTTCAATTACAAAATAATTTTTGATGTGTAAACATCTAAAATCAAAGACTGTCAAAGTTCATATAAAACTGGTTAAGTAAACTGGACAAGTAAACGAACAGAGCTATTGTGAATAGAATCTTTGTTCTTAGTCTTTACGAATATGTCAAATTCAAATGTGACAGTCATTACTTTGGTGAATTTGCCAGATGGAAAGTTGCATTTTTCTACAGAAGTGTTAACTCATATTTTGGTTTTTAAGTATAATTTCAATTACAAAATAATTTTTGATGTGTAAACATCTATGCCGGCGGTAGGATAAACTAAAGACGTATAAGTTTCTGTAACACATTACGTTGTGCTGTTACACGTTACGATAAGTTGATGTATATTGGATACGTTCAATATTGGGTACGTTCCTTCGTCGTTCAAACTAAATCGAAAGGTCGATTTGAGTTTGGGTTAAAATTTGGTTGACAGTTCGAGATCGCCGCGTTCTGTAATGTAAAACCACCACTCGAATATTTAATTTGACATAATTTATACATCTTAACCGTGAATCCCGGCACTCTCACATTTTTTTTTTTTAGAAACAATATCTTACACAATGTTAGTACATATTTACTTTATAAATTAAATTAACAAAATAATGTCAGTGTCAACAAAGTGAAAATTTTGACGTTTGTAAATAAACCAGAGGTGAATATATTGATATTTTATAAAAAGCTCTTTTAATGTGTTATTAATTCTTCTAATAATCTACTATACGATTATTAATTTTGCTCGTCAAACGCCGCCGCCGTACTGACAATTAAAAAGCAGAACGGAATTTTTCGTTTATTATTTCGTTGTGTCATTTTTCTGGCATTTAACATCAGCAGCGTACTAGATTTTAAGGTGAAAATAGATGTCACATTTTTTACAAAAACTTTTTTTAAACATAGTCCAATTTAGTGCCAAAGTTCATACTTTCTAAAGAAATTATTACTAGGCTTTATCAGAGTTCTTGTTAAATGTAGTAGATTTTTTTTGTTAAGATTTGTTAAGAATTTATTATTTAATAATTATTTGAATTCTTGAATTATTTGTTGATCGACGTTTTTGTTGAATTGTGAATAAGAAGATAATTAAATATTTTTTTATAAATAATGGTGAAAGTCTTCACTTCTGAAAAAAAAAAAATGCGACAGCCCAAAAACTAAAAAAAAAGTTTCAAAATGATAAAAAATATCAAAATGTCTGTATTAGCATTCTTCTATACATATTCAAATTTTAAAGAGTGATAAAAAAAAAACAAGTGTTCCCTATCCACTTAACAAATCACCACTAATCCATCAAATCCTTCCTCTTTTTTTATCTATAATAATATAACAATCTAAATAAATGACCTATTCAACTTAACATCAGAGCATATGCAAAAAACATGACTAAACCTCCCCGCTTGTCATTTTATTCATCAAAATCCGATAAACTATTCATGTTATATATAAATTCTCTTTTTTATTAATCATTTGATCCTATTACTTATGCAAAACTACTCATAAACTAAGTTAAGGAAAATCCCAAAAAAAAACCACATGTGTGTTGCATCGCAAATATGTATAAAAGAGTTTTCCACATCCATATACAAACAATAGAAGGACGCTGCTGCTGATGACGATCTGAATATACCTACCCAACCAACAAAAAAAAAAATAAATAAAGAAAAATCAGGAAAATCCCTCAATTAAAGAACCATAAAACTTTTATCTTCCGGGCGGGTCGTCGTCGTCGTCGTTGATCCCGAAACAAAAACGACGATGAATAAAAAAAATGAAACACCATCAGGGAAAAACTCTCCTGCCCATATTTATAATTGAATATCAATTTGAGGTAGGTAATCGATCAAACTCGTCTCCAGTTGTGCTATGTTCACACTGAATAACAAATTGATAAAATACAAAAAAAAAAAAAAAATTGATCCATAAAAAACGAACATAAATTGTTAAACAACCAACCACAAAGGATACTCTCTGAATTGTCATGTGGTGAGCCTCTACTACTTTATGATGCATAAAAAAAGAAGCATAATAATTCTTAACATCTGGGAGTGCGAAAATATTTGCATACCTCGTTGATTAACAACAACCAGGGACACACCGAAAGGGAGGAAGAGTCTTACACACACTTGTAGTTGACCCGATGGGAACTCAAAACACAGAGAGCGAGAGAGACATCCCATCCTGATTTGCATAAAATATCTACATACATACTCGTACTCGTACCCACAAAGGATATGTTTCCTATATTTTTGTAGAGTTTTTTTTTTGTCCATTATATGGTGTTAGGGTGAAACAACCCCTTTCTGGCCTACAAATCAGAAGGATCCTCGCTTGTGGTGTAACACATCCTGGGCTGGCGAAGAGAGGTTTGGATTTGTCAAGTCTATTAACACAGACAATTCGTCTAACAAATAAATTCAACCTCTAGAAGTTGACCTTTTCTCTGGTCCAATTTTGTGTCCCTATATGTGATGTCAGTGCATATTTTATTGTGCCATTTGACATCTATACGACGAGTATTACAGGGTACCGGGTGTGGTCACAAATCTTATCCCAGAAAACCCCTATGGGAACATAGGTTGGTATATAAGATTGTTTTGTGTAAAAGTTAAGTGATTCCGTCATTCGATTGTATGCGGTGCGGTTTGGTTTTGTTTTAATTCCTATCCACTCTTTCTCTCTCTCTGCTTCTCTGTGGTTTTTTGAATTTAATTTTAAATTTCTTGAGTTTAGGGTCACCCTACGTTTTTTTTAAACTGACAGCAGCAGCCATATGATGGTGATAATTGCAACAAATTTATGTGAGTACTGGGAGTTTACTTTTCCATTTTTGTTGGTAGAGGAGCGGACTGACTTTCTGGATATTTAAAGCACCATTTCCATCTTTTTGGGGGGAGGGGGAGAGAAGGGAGTTGGATTTCGCAATCAACCTCTTCAAAAGACCATACCGACGGACAGTGCCATTGCATACCGTCACCGACGTTGCCGGAGACTGTTTAGTTCTTGACTTGACCGCAAACAATTTATTGCTTATGATGGTTGTGTGTTTGGTTTGTGTTTTATACTTTTTTTTTTCTTCTTCGTCGTCGTCCGTTTACTGTGTAAAGGTAGTGGTAGAGTTGGTACTTGAGTATGCCTGTTTTTTTTTTTTGGGATAGATGTGCTGTCATAATTAATGTCTTGGGGAGTTTTGCAAATTTAATTGAGTTTTGTTTTTTTCAAATTTTGTTTATTTGTTTAGTTTTTGGTGATTTTTTTTGTTGTTTTTGTTTTTTGCTTACAAAAACTTTGTTTTTATAATAATACCTACTTCTAAGGATGAAGTTTCTTCATGTAAAATAAGAGCTAAATGTCAAAAACATTGGGATAGAAATATGTACCTATACATACAATAACGGTTTATGATACTCTCTAATCGTATTTTTGGTTTTGCCTTCTCTCCAAAAAGTTGGACTTGGGCTAAGACTAGGAGGGTATAGATAGGTATATAAAGACTTGGAGACATTAAGTGGATAAGAGAATATATTTATACAGTTCGTTAAAAACTTTAAAATAAAAAGTAATAAATTTAAACTAAACGATTGTGGTTAGGGAATCAATTAAAATGTAGTTATGGTAAGTTTTTCAATAGATTAAGAGAATTTCATAATTAAACGTCGATTATCTTTAGAAAATGAATTAACAAGAAAGCTTTAAAGGGAAAATTCTCGAGAGGAAAATTGAAGTGGCAGGAAATTTCCACTGTCACTTTGGTGTTGAGATTATATTTGAATATAGGTTTTATATTAAAGCCTCCTTTTTTATACCACAATATATTTGACGACACTTGCGTAGGTGTCAAAAACGACACAATCTTCTGATGTGTGGTGGAATAGATGTTTCTCTCAACAACCAAGCAACCTATGACTTTTGTAAAAGAGCTCAAATAGTTGTTTGAATTTCAAGAAAAGGTTCGGTTTTAAAGTCGCAATTCAAAAAAAAATATACTTTGCCGCTAACTTTATGACAGGCCTATATTCTCAGCAAACACAAGTTAAGAAGTAGAAAAAAAGGTCAAAATGAGCGATTTTTTTATGCAGTTCAAGAAAAGGCACGAAACAAAATTTGGAAGTCTATACATATATTTAAAAAAAAATCCTACTTCATCGTAAATTTCACTTTAAAATTTATGTGATAAACTTTGTCCAAGCTATCGCGGAAGCTTGTAATTCTCAATGAGGGTCCAAATTTTGTATGCAGTTCAACAAAAGGCTTGGTCCCAATTTTGAAGACGTAATTTTAAAAGAAAACTCATACTTCATCGTTGACATCACTGTGAAATTAGATTGAGTCTTTTTCCCAACAAACCACGCAAACAACAAATTTTGTATGTATAGTTTAGTTTGGGCCTAAATTTTGACTGTCTTTTTCATAGAAACCGTGCAACCTAAGAATTTCCATCAAGGTCCGTAATTTGAAGCTTTTTATGCAGATCAAGAAAAATTTTAAGTCGTAATTTTAAATTCATACTTTAACACTAACTTTACTGTGAAATCAGCATAAAGGTTCCTTTCTAAGCAACTGCCAACTTCGCAAGCTAAGAATATTTGCAAATAGGCTTCAAGTTAATTGTTTATATAAAAAGCCTTATTGTCCGTTAGATACTGTCTTAATATTTGGAGTTCTGATGAAAATTTATTGTTACATGTATTATTAACGTGATACCTTTACTTAAGCTTGGTACGCAGATGGCGCTAAATTTTAGCTTCCATAAAAAATTCTCTCCTAAATTTAGCCAAACTAAAATTAACCGAGAAGTATGCAGCTATACAGCTAAAAAATCAAATATTTGTTTTTTACCTACTGTCAAAATTTAGCGAATGCAGCACGATATTATTGTTCGACACATTAATACCTACTCAAGGTAAATTTTAACAGATTCTGTATTTCTTGTGTCAATTTTTGTGAAAATAAAAATTCAAATGGAGGAATATTTTGAAATAAAGGATTTATATCTCAGCCAAAGAAAAATATCCATTTATTATTATTATTATTGTTATTTATTAACATGTAATTAAAATTACAGGGTAATATAATTTTTTATAGAGCCTATCTGCGGAGACTATTGGCTCAAAAAAAAATTCATTTAATTTGATAAAATTAAGTTAAAATAATGACAAAAAAAATCATTGAAATAGCTAACACAATCTCTCCCCAGAGAACAGCTGTTTTCTTTGGCATATTCTACACAACGCTCTATGTCAAAATCAAGCAAGGGTTTTAGCTGATGTTTGGAGAGAAAATGGTGAGCTTTTAAATTTAGCGCGATTTACATACTAGGCTTAAATCGAAAATGTCAAAAATCAAACAGAGTATGACAAGTCGTTTGACATTTACCTGTTTTCATAGTTCCAAAAAGTCAATAAAAAAAAACAATATTCAGCAATGGAACTGTTATACCTTGATCAACCTTCTTTATATCTCTCTTTCTTTCTTCCATTTTTTCCCTCTTTCTTTTTTTTTTTTATTATACTCTTAATCATTCGAAAATCTAAAACCAACAGATCTAATGAGTCCTCACAGTCTCGCCAAGTAGACGATTTTATCGACCCTAATCTTGTCTAGTCTTGCTCTCACACAAAGAATCTATAACTAAGGTGACTGAAAAATCTTTGTTCAAACAACAAGAATAAATAAACCAAGACTCATCTTCGAAACATCAAATTTCTTCCACCAGACTTAACTTCACAACTTCAGATCATAATAAAATCAGTTTAAAGGTATAAGATGTAAACCAAAGTTATAGCTTGGTAACTTTATGTTCCTTTTGTTTTTCCAAATTCATGCAAATCTAATTTCCAGTGTAAACTTTCACACGCCAGAGATAACATTATTTAGTATACAAAATACCCTTGATCAATCGCTATACTTTCCTCCTTTTCTATCTCTCTCTCTCTCTCTCTCTCTCTCTCTCTCTGTATCTCTCTATCTATCTTAAGATTTAAATAGCAATCTATACAAAGGGAACTCTGTGTTCTCATTTTGCTAACTCAATCTTGTCTTTATATAAACTCTAGGTTCTTATATAAAGAAAACTTTACCAAACTAATTTCTGCGACACACTTTCTTGACATTTTCTTCTTCACGTCATATCTTTATCATCATCATCATCATCGTTGCTGCAAACTCAATAATATTCTCACGAATATATTATATTCTCTATATTCGCACTATTAACTTATCAAGTGCACCAAAATCAAAAACAAACAAACTTCTTGAGACGCAACCTCAAAACCTTTTAGAAAATATTATACCTAACCTAACCTACCTACATTTCTTCTTGCTCTTCTTTTCTAAATTTTTATTTAAAAATTTTCTTTTCATTTCATCAGGAGGTAGGTACCTACATATATTACCTACATCTTGCGAGGAAGAATTTTTATTTTTTATCATAACTGTCTTCGAAGAGTTGAATACTGATGATGATGATGATGATGATGATGATGGTACCAGATTTCCGCAACCATATTATACCTCTCATCTATACCTACCTATATGTGTAGATAACTGTATATTATTTTATGTGCCACATCTCGTCCTTTCTCGCCAAGTGGGCAAATACACTTTCAAATGCAAATGTCAGAATTGGATACCCTAGCACTCGCCTCCTTCAGAAGAGTATAGAGCTAGGTAAAAAGGTATCATTAAATTCAGGGCACTTCTATGCTCCAGGAAATCCATGTTTTTATCATACACACTCACTATATACCCTCACCCGCTTGTTGGAACAAAAAAAGAAAAAATATTTTAAAAAACGACAGACAAGGGCTATCAATTGAGTCACGGAGAAGGATCGCATCAATTCAATTTACAGTTTACCATGATCCAGTATCAATTTCTCAAAAAGTGAATATATAATATATGTATGTATATAAATTCGAGTATGTACAATATTTTACATTCTGTAGTATGAAAGTTAACCCGCATTTTGTGTCGATTTGTAATTGAAACACGAAGTTGTCCTACCCTATTTTTTTTTTTTGTCGAAGAGAGTCTGAGAGCACAGCTTTAGGTATAGAAAAAAAAAGGATGAGGTTTCCTCTTTGCAATGTCAAACATGTTTTCCATTCCGTAAATTTTCAATTGCAACCCCTAATTTTTCAATTGTCCGGAAAAACGATTGCTTCTCTGTGTCATGGATAAATGTACATATATCGTACACGCAATTAATCAAATTTGACATAAAAAAAAATTCAAAAACTAAAAATCGACAAAAAATTCAATGTGAGGATAAAAAAAAAATCCGGAACACACGCCATCATGATTGTGTATATGATAGACGGAATTCCGGTTTTATCTTTTAGTAAAGAACAAAAAAAAAATTAATTCACTGAGTCGAGTCCACTTGTTCGTTTTTATTTGCAACATGTGTCAACATCGTGGGGTGATCCACCAAACCACCACCGCTACCAGCGACGTATAGGTAGTTTTTAATTGACTATATCAGTTTCTCAATTTCTGATTCAATTAGTTTTTTTTTTGTTGGGTTTTTAATTTCTGTGAACATTTTAAACTACTTGTCTCTATTCGTGTGCTGATTGCTGAGTGTGCCTTGCAGCATGCCTTAAGGGATGTTCGAAAGGAATTTTGAAGTGAACGTACTTCTACTTCAAAAAAACAAAATTTAAATATATTCAACAAAGTGATGTATAGGCCTGATAAATGTTGCGAACACTTGTTAAAGTGTTTTTAATTCAATTGGACGAATAAATAACTAAAGGGTCAGTTTTCGGGTTCTTCAATTACAATTTAAAAAAAAAAAAACCACGCGTGAACAGGTTGGTTTGAGGGTTTTTTGTTTAAAGGGAAAACTTTCCCATGATAGAAGATTAATGTACAAAGAATTTCAACCAGTTCATTCATCAACGCAGATGGGAATTATTTAAAAAAAAACGAGCAGATAATAATTCTGTTCATCAAATTAAATGAAGGTTTTTTAACATAGTTTTCCTTCGAATGTAATCTTCACTTCCAAATTAATTGTATATTATAAAATTTTTCAGTTGTAAGATATAATTTAAATATCAAATCTCTGAGCAAGCTGCGTATTTTTATATTGTAAAGCCTCTATCTATGAAAAATAAAGTATCTATCTATCTATCTATAATTCTGTTCGTTTACATCACGAAATTGTCAGTTTCTTCAATTTTAGTACAATGTCATTTATATGAAATGAACTTTGCCAGAATTTTGGAATTAAAATGAAATTTGGAAAGTAAACAAATAGAGTTATTTATTGGGGCTGTTTACTTTTACATTTACTTCCAAAGACAGTCAATTTCTGCAAATCTTAGTAAAAATTTTTATTATATGAACTTTGACAGAACGAAAGTTTAATTACGTCATCGAATAGCACAGGACACATGATGTAGTGAAATGTACTAACATGTTCATATAGATGTAGTGTCCTAATCATAAAGATTTGGCATTTAGTTATGGACCTTAAAGAATTCTGATATATTCTACTATTCTAGTCAGTCGTAAAACAGCCGTAGAGCGAGACGGACGTGTCTGGGCAGACCGGCTACTACACACATTAAACGTAATATCATCACCTAAAGAGTTTTCATTTTTGGTGGATCCCTTTTTTAGTGTCTAACTTCAGTATTTTGTTGTTGTTTCTAATGATGCGGTGGTTAGTTCTTGTTAACACTCGAGCAGACATGAATACATTTCTGATACTTCCAACTTTGACAACCTGAGCAATATATTATCTTGGATTTGTGTACTATGTGATCGAATAGCTCAAAAAGTTAGACGTTTTGTTGTTTAATAAATTAGTCGACCTTGCTTAACTGCACTCCGATTAATAAAAAAAAAAAAAATGAAATGTATGACGTTGTTTTTCTGAGTTTGTTTCATACAAAACTACTTCGCATAGTTAAACTCCGTAAAAATTAAAATTCCGTTCAACAGAAAAATTATTTTCGACTTAAAAAATTGAGACTATTATCGAACGCTCCCATATCAATTTTGAGTCGAACAGATCTTTTGAATAATTTGACATTTCATGTTTTCATTTCTTGTCAATTTCCCTGATTGTTGCGTCTACTACAGTTTTTTTGTTGAAAGACTTTTCTGGTACAAAACATAATATAATTATCAAGAAATGTTAGGTAGTTTTTTTATTTGTAATTTACAAAATATTCAGACTTATTGTGAGTTGTTTCACCCAAACAACATTCAACCCGGAAAATTTGACATTTCACTTTCCGCCTATTGTGAACATTCATTTCGAGCCTAAATGTTCACTTATTTTTAGTAGGCGAACGAAATTTCGTTCGGGCGAAACTCACAAAAAATGTTAAGATGAAATATGTACATATATCTCTGGTGAAACAAATAATAATGCTGATTTAGTCCATATGTTTTGTAGCCTATCTTTGCAGATAGAATTCCTAGCATTAAAATATCATTGAGACTTACCTTTTAAGGCCTTATAGGACTTGGATTTATTTGACGGCATCAAATTTAGTTCCCTCTTCAAATTTCTGAATATTTTTACAAATTTCCCTTCAGCATGAAATCAAAAATCAAATTTTATTAAATGAAAAAAAAAGACCCTCTTCGGGCTAAGCCCCTAGTTCCCTCAGGGTACTTTATTCCATAAACCTGTTTTATTGATATTTTAATTATGCATTTTGTTTTAAAGTCTATTTTTATTTCGACCTAATAAATTCATCAGGTTTAGCCTTTCAAAAAAAATAATAAAACACACTGAGATCTATTATTAGGAGGGTAAAATTACTTTACATGATTCAATCTATTACAATCAATATCAATTCTTTATAGTGTAATAGAAGACGATACAATAGGTATAAGCGGAAGTGCGCCATTGATCCTCCAAAACTCATCTCATCTTACCTTTTATTCTTTTGGGAAAAATCACCCGCCATGATTGCTGTCTTCAAATTAACAGTTAATGTGCCAATATTTTTTTTTTTATTTTTATTTTATTCTTCCAAAAAATAAAAAAAAAAAATCAGCATCTCAAATTACTATATGAATGAATGAAAAAGAAACTCTCACACAGAATGCTCCCCTTGCTGTGCGTTCGGTCGTCGTGGGAACATCGACAATTTATCAACATGAATCAGCGTAATATATACCCACCTACCTTTGCTGGGATTTCCAATAAAAGGCGATAAGGAAGATGAAAAAGACATTTGATATAACGTAAGATACCTATGGAACCGATACCGAACCGACCAAGTGCCAATTACATGTTCTGTTCGGACCCAATAACAATCCAAATATAAAGAGCACCCCGAACAAATTAAACTCAAACTCCCTCTCGTTCTCTTGTGTGTGCACGTATGTGTGTGTGGGTCTATATAGGTGTGTTTATGCAGGATCAGATTTAATCAGGTGCCGAAGAGGTTTTCTTCTCACAAAGTGGACCAATATTAAATTTCCCTTTATTATATCCCGCCTGTATCATATCGATGCAGCAGCAGGAAGCTCCTTATATAAATTATTCTCCTTTCGGATCCATCTCATAAGTAATTGAATAACATTACCCAAGACATTGTTTTGGGACGCGCAAAGTGTCCGAAATTGAAAAATTAATGCACACACCAGACCATCAGACCAGAGCCAATGGTTGTGTGTTGTGGAGAACCAGCAAGTGATATAGCTTTGTTCCTTGTGAACTTATGTGCTGATGCTCTTCCATGAATATAGGTATTGTTCCTGGATGTGACTGGGTGGTGGAGATGTTGATTATAATATGTATGATGGAGCAGGAGGAGTCCAGAGATTCCCTTATTGATGATGAAGATGATGATGAGCACCAGGAGAGATGGTGATGACGATGATGCAATCACTGCCGATGCTAAAAAAGTGAATTATGGGAAAATACACCAACGACTACGACCGACGACGATGACGATGACGACGCCGGCAACGAGAAGACGAAAGAAGAATATTCTCTACGTGGGAACTTTTTTGTCTCCACCGAAATCGCCAACGATCACCTTCCATTTCAGCATTATTATTTTTTTTTTTTTCGTTTTACACCTTTTTTTCGCCCGTATTTTGTCGGGGACTCCTCAGTCCTTCTCCCCATGTATCTCAATCAAAACAGCTCTCTCCTTCGTTAAGAGATACTTTAGCTGTATATGTATAAATGTAAATGTATAGTCCTGGGAATAATTTCTACTTTTTTTTTTTATTTTTGTTGACTTGTTTGTTGTTCCATAGGAGTTCTTTTTTTGTGCCTTTTTGGGTTTTCTTTATTAATCAGGAGTAGACAAAATAAAAATGCAAAAAAAAAAAAAGTAAAGAAAAGTAGGTATATGTATATACGACGAAGAAGTATCCTACATCGTGTCGTGTCGTGTCTATCGAAATGAAGAGGTATAGAAGAGAAGAATGTGGGGGGGTTTGCGAGGCCGAGGGGAGGTTTGACCCACGAGAGCATGCAATCTGTCGACATGGTGCCATATCGCATATCCAATAAAATCCCATCTTTTCGTTTTTGAGACAGCTAAAGAGCGCAATACCCTATACTTGGAACAGAGACCACGTCTATCCCAAACTCAAGGAATTCTTAACAAGGGTTAACTAACATAAGTTGGGTGATGGGAACTATTTTTTTTTATATGTAGGTGCCAGAGTGGCGGAGGGGGATGAAGGTGCTTTTGGAGGACGAAGGTTATAAGAAGATATAAACATGATGTTCGTGTGTGAAAATGAATACATATACCTATATCTATATTAGGTGCAATAATTCCCATGGTTAAGATGATGATTACCTTCCCATAGCGTCGTTAATATCTATGCTGTGTCGACGTTCTTTTGATTGTAATTCGCCAGGCGAGGATATCAAATTTGAAGGAAATGTGTCCAATCTTAAGGATATTATGGTGCTCAAACATTAGAGTTATAGTCCAGTTATAGATTTTGTTTAAAAACATAACTGAAACGCAAATTAGTGGTGTTAATATTGTGCTTCCAAATTATGCATCCAATTTATTTTTATTTTTCATTTAGAAAATTTTCAAACACATTTTGACAGCTATTTATCTTAATTAGTTCGCGAGAGACAAAATGGAAAATTGTTGTGAAAACAACAGACTTTTTTTATAACTGTACAGGACCCCTCCGACAAAATTTGGGTTTCTGGGAATTTTTTAAGTCGGTCCATATAGATATTTAACTAGGTACAATTTTTTTTCACTAAAATTTTCCAAAAGAATGTTTTTTTTTTCAAATTTCTTCTAAAACTAATTTTTATTTGTTTTTTTTTTTTTTTAATTATAGTGTCACAGTACCAGGATATCAAGGTAATCTTCAAGCTGCCATCTCACATAGTGCCTCATTAGCTGCATGGGAACGTTTTGGTGTTGAATTTATTTTGACATTTGTTGTTGTCCTATCATATTTTGTATCTATGGATTCGTATAAGAAATTTTTGGGAAATGCTGCTCTATCAATTGGTGCTGCTTACAGTGCATGTAGTTTTGTATCGGTAAGTAATAAAATTTTTTTTTTAAAATATTTTCAATATTAACATACATACATAAATAATAGATTGTAGAAGTCTTCAAAATGTTTGTCCTCTATGATCCTAGAAAATCTTCGATAGATTTATTTGATATGAATTTTATTTTTATCTCTTGTTTCATAAGAATGTTTTAGGATAATTTTATAAATTAAAATTGTAAAACAGTATTTTTTTAAATCACAGTCTACTTGGGAACAGAAAAGAAAAAATTTGCAATTTTTTAATTTTATTTGATAGTTATTGTGAAACTTTCCCAATGCGTTTCCCTTCAACTAAAAGAAGAAATCATTTTTAGTACTCATGGTTTGTCCGCCATGATCTTGGAAAACCTTTGATACATTTATTTGAAATAAATTTTATTTTTATCGTTATTTTCATGAGAATGTTTTGGAATGATTTTGTAAATTAAAATAGTAAAACGGTATTCTTTAAATCACATTGTACATCGTAACAGAAGGATACACTTGCAATTTTAAAACTTTTTTTCATGGTTATTGGAAAACTTTCCCAACCCGTTTCCTTCCCTTCAACTAAAAAAAGAAACCAGTTTTAGTACTCATGGTTTGTCCGCCATGATCTTGAAAAATTTTCAAGAAAATAATTTTAAATAAATTTAATTTTAGTATTTATTTCCACGAGAATGTTTAAGACTATTTTTTATAATTTAAAATAATGTAAAATATAATTATTAAAAAACATTTTACAAAGGAACATAAGGATAAATTAAAATTTTGCTTTTTAGTTGTATTGGCAACATTTCATTACGTGCTTCTCTTCAACTTCATGAAAATCAAAGACATTGTTGATCTTCATAGATTCCTAGACAATCGAAACCAAGAAATAATTCCACTTTCTAGATTTGCTAATAAATCACTATAAGACAAAAAGATATAGAAATATATTTTTGTTCTATTCCACAAATAAGACAAAAGTTACCTTGAAGACGAAGTAATTAAAATTCCTAAAAACTTCTATATTTCATCTCTTATACTATTTTAACAGGTCTGGAATAAAATCATATCGAAAAGTCCTTCACTTTCATGCCATACAACGATATGCTATTCAAACTTATATACCTAACCTATATGCTATGTCAAAAAGCCCAAAAAAAAAATGTGCCATAAATCAAAAATCCTTATAAACGTATGTATATACCTAATGAAATTCTATACCTGGATCTGTTGTCTGAAAATTCCATTCCTATTTTATATACATAATATCTTCATAGAAGAGGCCCCTATCTAAGTAAGGTATATATGATATGACTTGTCTACCTATTCCCTGCAATTTTGTAACACTCTAACACTTATATATCACCTGCATTGTCATCATGAAGGAAAGGACTTGTAGCATTGTATTCACAGGTTCTATGTAGAGTAGATATGTGTTATAGTTTCCCATGTGATAAAGGACGAAAATTACCTATTGAAAATGTCGGAACGGGATAGAAACCAGGAATAAGACTTTCCTTTTTCTGTTTCTTCTATATCCAGATATTACTAAACCCTCAGGTCTAAAAAAGAAAGGACTAGGAGGATTCCTATTTCTTTTCTATACCTGCAAGGTTGAAAATTCCAAATTGATTTTTCTTTTCTTCTAGACTTTTTTTCTTGATACACTCCCTTCTACTTTTGTGTTGATGAATTGAAATGAACAATGCAAATTATCAATTTCCGGGATGTCTCCAGGCTTTGTGTTCCTATATTCGTACATAACCTACTCGTAAATCAGCATCTCTTAAAAAACAAAATGTTCGTGTTTAAGACATTTCGTCAACATTTAAGTCAAGAAAGTCTTTCTCGTATTCTCATGCTCTCTACACTTAGTTGCAATTAGGTATACTTATATAACCTCAAATCTTCTTTTTTAATCAAAAATTAAATTTAATTAAGGTGTGGTTAAAAAAATGATTTGCTATATTTATTATGCTACCACAATTTCTTTTTCTCATAAATTGGTCAATGGTTTCAATAAATGTTGCAATCTTTTAAAAGTATCAATTTCTTTTTGCAACAAAGTAGATAGCTCTGTATTTAGTACATTTATTGAAAATGAAATTACACTCATGGGACATTAATTGGGACAAAGTGAGAATTGGTACAATTTTATGTAATTATTATTTATTCGCAGTCCCAAGCTTCCAAGTTAAAAATTCTGCCCAGGTATTCAGTCACTCATTAACTTATTTCTTTTCCTTGGTTCTTCTTTCGTATATATGTATGTATGTATGTACATATCTTATCTGACCTAACTGTGCTGATTTAACTCCTTTGAGATGTGCCGATGGATTCCGATTTTTGCCGCCACTTCGCTGGTCTGGCCCTACACCCAAGCAACAGTGATTTCATCAACAACCAAAATTTAAAAACCAAACATCATCGTCTGAGGGGAATATTAAGGAAAAAAACATTCCTCAAAGGCAGGTGTTTGCCACAGCAGGAGATTCCTGCCATCATCGTCGTCGCAGGTTCGCAGGTATCTTCTGCCCTATAAGGTTTTGGTGGTATAGGTTAGGTATAGCTAGAGGTACCGCTCTGTTCCATCAAAAATCGGTTTTGTTTTTATGGCATGCCATTGGATTTTTTTCTTCCATTTTATATATTTTTTTTTTGTCACGGATTTGATTTGGGTGGAAACATAAATATTCCATGTTTATTGCAGATCGCTTACGAGAAAAGGAGTTTACACCAAAGTCACTGTGTGCTGGGGATAGTGTAAATATTTGCAAATTGTGACTTGTGACTTAAGGTTTTTTTTTTTTTTGTTTGGGGGGGATGATGGCACGAATTATGTGCTAGTTATGCAAAAGTAAATCACTGTGGGATTTTTTAAACAGCTTGGATATATATATATGTAGGGTAGGGATCATAAGATTATTTTTTAAACATTGGTTGTATGGTTTTGTAAAGCATTTCATTTTTGACTGCTGGTAGTTTGATAAAATTGGTACATTTTTTTTATTTTAAAAGAAATATAATATATCTAGTAGTATCTTCCGTCAAACTGACATATTTCACAAACGTCAACTGGCTTTATTATTTAGAATCTTTTTTCAGTCCCAGTAAGCTCCTATACAACTCCTATTCTTTCCTTACTACACATTTGATGAGCGAAATTAATAATTGTAGCAGATTATATTTGTATAAGTCTCGATTATTTTCATTTCTGACAGTTCAGTTTGTGTGAAAGTTAATCCTTTGTTTTAGTTGTTTTTCTTGGAAAGTCCCCATTCATAGGAAAAAAACAAGTTGCTGGAGATTTTTTGACGTTTTCTTTTAATTAATTAAAATTCACAATTTTTAGTACAATATCTAATCTTGTTCTGTTTTTTTCTTTTTTTTTTACAGATGCCTTACCTTAATCCAGCTCGTTCGTTAGGACCATCATTTGTTCTTAACAAATGGGATAGCCATTGGGTTTATTGGTTCGGCCCGATGGTTGGTGGAATTGCGTCTGGCCTTCTTTTCGAATATATCTTCAATTCACGTCGCAGTCATCGCAAATCAAAAGAAAGCATGGACAACGACTCATCGAGTATGCATTCTGAGGACGAACTTAATTATGACATGGACATGGAGAAACAACAAATGCAAAATCCCAAATTCCAAGGCACACAATATCGTGCCCCAACTGGTACACTCACTCAACAAGGTGGATATTGTCAGAATTTATATACCACAGCGCCTTTGACTAAATTCGAACAGCCGGAACCACTTTATGGTGGAACTCGATCAATGTACTGTCGTTCACCACCTCTTACCAGGACCAATTTAAATCGGTCACAGTCGGTTTATGCAAAGAGCAATACTGCCATTAATCGTGATATAGTTCCTCGACCGGGACCATTGGTGCCAGCACAAAGTTTATATCCATTGAGAGTGTCGCAGGTGCAGAATGCTCATTTGCAAAATCAAAATGTACAAAATCAGATTCAACAACGTTCGGAGAATATGTATGGTATTCGTGGTTCGACACGTCAATCTCAACAACAGCAGCAACATCATCAGCAGCAGCAACAACAACAACAACAACACGGACCGCAGCAACAGCAACAAATGCAACAACAACAAGCCGAAAGACCACAGGAATCTCAGGGCTTCCAACCTGTCTATGGAACACGCCATAATCCCACTCCTAACGATGGTGGATTAAAATTTGATAGACGTCCCGAATCGGTATATGGACTAACTCAGCCTCGTGGTCGTGGGCAATCTGCACAATCTGATGACAGTTCGTATGGATCTTATCATGGATCAGCGATAACTCCTCCGGCTAGGAATCCAAATGGCGAGGTTATGATGTACATTCCACCACCACAACCCACACAACAGCAAACACACCAACATCAGCAACAACAACAGCAACAACAACAACAGCAACAGCAACAACTTATTCGAACGCAATCTGAGAGAAAAGTCTCCGCTCCGGTAGTGAGTGCTTCATCTCAACAAACCCAACAAAGTGTCGTTGATGGACGACAACAAACTGTCACATATTCCACCTCGGGTCAGGGACCACCACCTCAACAAATGGTTTCAGCACAGCATTACAGCATGATGCCAATGAGACAAAATTAGAAATTAGATAAATACTAGTTGGTATCTCCTAACCACACTAAATACGCCCCGTAAATCTTCCGATTAATATTTTAAGTTTTTTTTTTTTTTTGTAGATTGTCAATTTAATTTTTTATATTAACCCATGACATTTTACTGTGTGGAACCTTAAACCTAGCATAACTTTTTCATTCTAATCAAAATAAGCGAGGTCTTGGGATAATACGGTAATAGTGGCTTAATCGTTCTTGTTCTAAATGTTCTAAAACTGCTAGTCAGAAAGTATAATGTCAAACTGATCATTTGTCAAAATACCATTATTTCTTCCATATTTTAGTCATTAGTTGCCATAATCACAATAAATAAACAAAAGCAGATCCAAAATTTGCAGAAATAGTAGCATATAGTGTAAAGGCACCTTAAAATTAGAAATTTTGACATTCGTGTAAATTCAGAATTGGACATTTGTTTTATTATATTTTGGTGTTTTTATGACAAATATTGACTAAAATTTGTCAAAATGATGGCTACTTGTCATTCGTGTAATTCAGCTACACAAAATATGCTTTCCAAGAGATTTCAATTTTTTTAAAGCAGAAAAACGATTATCTACGGTCAAGTGGAAGGTTAATAATTCAATAGGTGGTTTTGATCTACTACTAGGTACTTTTAATGTTTGACATCGGCTGTCAAAAAAATAAAATAAAAGGAAGGGAAGTAAAATGAACTTAGTTGAGTGTCTAAATCAAACAGACGCATCGTTCTCCAAATTGATCGAAATTGAACGAAACAGAAGAAAGTTTCTTACAAACCCAACCCAAAGAACCCAACTGACAAATCGCCTTACTTTCTTTAAATTTTGCACCCATTGATTGCCATAGAACACTATTTAAATAGCAAACAAATTGTACTTTACTTTTTCGTTTAAATCCAGAATCAGTACCGACATAATTTTTCTGAACTAAAACTAAAAACTAAAATTTATTCAACTCACTGCCATCTCCATCCAACATGCTCATTAAAACGATTAGCTGTTTTTGTTTTTACAATAGATATTGGCCTATATATGGAATTCGATTGAATCGTTTTCACATTTTGGACTTACTTCAATTTAAACCATCGTCTTATTTTAAACAAAAAAATTTCTTATTATTTCGATTTAAGTCACATGCATGTTTGTGTGAAATGTCATATCAAAATCGATTTTCTTTTGAAGCGAAACCTTTAATAATAGTATAATTCCCAAAACCAAAGCCTTTACCAAATAATACGAATCTCTTCGAATTCCATAATAAAGCCCAATTATTTAATAATTTTCACAAAGGAGAACCATTTAACATTAATCAACCCTTGACTGATTTCTTATATTTAAAAAAAAAAGAAATACCTAACTAAATAATTATATAACAAAATTAAATTGATATATGAATACAAATTTTAAAATAAACAGAATATAAATATGTTCAAAAATCTATTGAAATAAGAAATCGTAGGTTTTCAACGAAATCTCGCTTGTAATCGATTACAGAAAATGAAAAAAAAAAACATAAAACCATTGTACTATATTATTTTATTTTATTTAAGTTTAATTTATGTTTTTTCTATATTTTAGTTTTTTTTTTATAAAACAAAAATGAATCAATATTATATTTAAATGGCGAAACGAATAAAGTTTTTTATTTGTTTATTTTTATTTAATTTTTTTGTTTTAATTCTATAAGAAAATGTGTAAATATTTTGTTTTTTATTTCTTATATAATGTTTTATTATTTTAGAGTTTTTTTTTATTATACATATACATCAGAAAAAAAGCATAGATAATAAGTTAAATTTTATTGAGATAAATATAACATCTCAAAAGAAAAAAGAGACTTTATGTTTAGGAAAAAAAAAATAAAAATAAATAAATAAATTTCTATATTTAAGAAACTCGGATTATATCTGCATATAATTATTAGTTGTGAATAAAAGAGAGTTTTAACTTTAAAAATTCATTAAATGTTTTTGCTTTTAGTTGTAGTTATTAAGAGTTCCAGTATTCTCCGTTTGTGGACATACTTCGAGTTGATGGAAATATTACTTTAAATCGCGATATAAAGTTATATATAAATTGACATGTCTCTAGTCTCATAAAAGAGGTAAGATGTATATGGATTTGTCTTGATTTCTTACTTATCCAGTTGCAACTTCCTACGAAGAAAAAGCAGCTGCATATAATACATGTATGTACATATAATGACCCAATGGATACTCCAAAAAGTTGATTTCTGTCTGTGAGTCAAACAGACAGATCTTAGTATTATACTGATATGACAGAATAATAAAAAAAATAACAGTAAGGAAATAATGTTTAGTACAATATAAACCGTAAAAAAGTCGAATTCGTCTAGCGCCCCCTAACAAATATTCTTTATAATAATTTAACTTTATCACATATCTCAACCAATTTTACAATCTCTCACATCTTCTCAAACTGCTCAACTGTCATCTTTCTTTATAATCTACTACAATTCCAGTTAGAATTTGCGCCGGTCCAATTCAGCAACAGAGCAAAAAAAAAAAAGACAACAATAAATTCAGTCAGCTGTCAAAAGTCTTAAAAAAAAAACCCAAAGAAGAAGGAAAAAAAAGTTATTAGAAGAAAATTTAAAAAACCTTAACTAAAATAAAATCCAATAAAATCATTAAAACATAATAAAATAAATAAGAATAAGTAATCAACATTTCCAGTTAATATCGTGAAGAAGTTTTGTGCATTTAAACGTTGGAATTGCTCTCAACCCAAGGACTTTTTTTTTTTTCTTTGGATTCTCTTGTAATTTAAGCTTCTTTCTCCCCAAGGAGGAGACATAAATTATAAAATTTTCAAGGTTGCACAGAAAAATAAAAGCAGCCACTTGCACTTTTAACCCTTACCTCTGGGCCAACACCTCCCACACCCATCAATCCAACCTCGGGAACAAAAAGAAAAAAAGAAATGGAACCGCCAAGCACATTCCATCCCTGCGATGAAGCAGTTATTGCAACAAATGACGATGCTAGCGATTGCAAGAGAAGTGCAGTCCGGCTGGGGTACTGGAAGGACGACTACATTGGATATTTTGTCCGCAATCAGGAACGCAAAGCTCCGGAAATCAATCGGGGCTACTTTGCGCGGGTCAAGGGCGTCGAAATGTGTGTAGAGAAGTTCCTCAAGGTCAGTTTTTTTTTTTTTTTTTAATACGTCTGTTGCGTGTTTGTTGTATAGCAGCAGTGGAAGTCCTTGAACTTTTCCTTCTTTCATATATGTAATTTGATTCCCTCTCACTCTTTTCGATTCTATTTCTAGAAAACAAACGGCAATTGCCAGATAATCAATCTTGGTTGTGGCTTCGACACAATGTACTGGCGTCTGCGAGACACAGCGCATCAGGTAAAGAATTTTATTGAATTGGACTTTCCCACTGTCACTGCCAGGAAGTGCTACACTATTAAGCGCAACAAAGTGCTCCTCTCGAAGATCCACGACGAAGATGGCGAGGTCAAATTGAGTCCGACAGATTTGCACGGTCCCAGCTATCATCTGATGGGCGTCGATCTGAGGAACATCGACGAGGTCGATCATAAATTGCAACAAGCCGAAATCGATTACACATTGCCAACGATTTTCCTTGCCGAATGCGTTCTTGTGTATATCGAGGCACAGAACTGCCGGAATCTGTTGAAATGGATTGCCAACAAATTTCAGACTGCCGTTCTGGTCAACTATGAGCAGGTAAGTTGATCTTTTTGAGTAGTAAGGTGTTGTTTTAGATTACGGTGGAAGTGATTAAAAGATGTTATCGCTTGAGTCGTTTCCGAGAAACCAAAATATAATACTGCTACAATTATGTAGTTTCAAAAATAAATTTAAAAAAAGATATTTTTTTCAAGGTCAACATGAATGACAGATTTAGTGATGTAATGGTTAGCAATTTACGCGCTCGCGGCTGTAGTCTTGCCGGTGTTGAATCATGCCTCTCATTAGACACACAAACATCACGATTCATTGACTGTGGCTGGACTGGCAGCCGTGCCTGGGATATGGTTCAAGTTTATCAAAGTATCACGCCCAGTGAGAGACATCGAATCGAAAGACTCGAGATGTTAGACGAAGGTGAATTATTATTGCAACTATTTCAACACTATTGCCTCGTGGTGGCATGGATTGGTGAACTCTTCCAGGACATTGAAATTACGTAAGTTAGTGCCATGAACATTTTATTCAGTTAAAAAAAGTTTCCAAAATTAATATTTTGACATCCTTTAAATCACTTCTCATCCTTTAGAGTTGAAAAACAAATGTCCACATTGAATATTGACTAAAAAGGGGACGTTCGTTTCCATTCGTCGTCAGTGTGAAGGACTTAATTTTATTTTTGCAGAAACTTCCAAATAATTAACAAAAAAAAAAAAAAAAACAATTTAAAAAGTGAATTTTATATTCAAGATGAGCCATCTTGAGAGAAAGAGAGCTGTTGAGCAGTTTTAAAGATGTTTTTTTTTCCAAAATTTTATTTCACTTGATTTTGTGCACTTTTTTTCTATCTTAAACATACTTTTTTTTCTTTAAAAGAAATCCCCTTAAATGTAGCTGTTTATATACCTAAACAAAATTTGTTTAGTAATTATTGAAGAACACGAGTATAAAGACTTTGTTTCGTTTAAGAAAAAAGAAAACGCATCAAACATTGATTTTTATTTGCAAAAAATTAGAAAAGTATAATTAAGAATATCTTATTAAGAAAAATACAATTTTTCTTTTAACGTAATTTTATAATATATGTATATTAATTAATAATTATTATTGATAATAATACCACCAACACTGCTTATCTTAAATTTATTTTATTTTGTTTTTGTTTGTGAATTTTTTGTTTAAGAGTTTTCAAAAGTATTCAAACTATGAATAGAATACATCACATCAAGTGATATGACTGCTCTGCGAAATTAAGCTCCAAAAATTGCAACGTTATTGATTATTGTTTGCAATGCGTATTTGAAATTTTGGAACTAAAGCTTCATCTCGGATGTTTTAACTGCACACGAGCAACTCAGATGATGTTTGCGATGATTTGAGCAAACTGAATTATCGAACCTAATCATGAAATTCTTTTAAAAACTACAAATAAAAAACTTTCTTCCTTCAGATTTGATCAGATTTTTTTTTTATTTTGATACACCTCAAATTATATAAATGTTTAATATTCTAAGTTGTGGAGGCTGTTGTTATTTGAAAAGAAAAAAGCTTATTTAAAACAAAAAATCCTTAAAATTCATGGTAAATGTTTTTCTCTAAATAAAATAATTTAAAAAAAAATCAAATTACTAAAAGTGTTTTTGCAAATTAAAAAATAAATGTGAATTTATATCGAAATGACTTTAAAAATAAAGCTCTTTAAATATATTTTATTAATACAAGGACAAAAAAAAACTCTTATACCTTAAATTAAATATAAAACAAAAAAAAAAAATAAACTTAGATATGAATTAAAAATAATGTATAACGCATAAAATTATTATGTTGTGTAAGTGTTTACATAAACAAAAATAAAAAAAAAAAACAAAAATAATATATTATTAAAATACTAAAATCTTTTATTATATTTAGTATAGAAATATTTCTGAATTTGATTTGACATTGGAGGTGTAATAAAATAAGGAACTTGATTTACTTCATAGATTTTAAGAGGGATGTAGTGGTTAATGTTTTCAAAAATGTTCTTTTTGTATTTTCACTATTTCCAAAACTATTACTTTATTTAGATCACATTTAAAATAAACCAACCCAAAACAAATGTTAAAATAGGAATATTTCTCGAAAATTCGAGACTCGAAAATCGAAAGTTCGAGTCTCGAAAATTGAAAATTCAATTCGAGACTCGAAAATCAAAAATTCGAGACTCGAAAATCGAAAATTCAATTCGAGACTCGAAAATCGAAAATTCGAGAGTCGAAAATTTAATTCGAGACTCGAAAATAAAAATTCGGGACTCGAAAATTCAATTCGAGACTCGAAAATAAAAATTCGAGACTCGAAAATAAAAATTCGAGACTCGAAAATTCAATTCGAGACTCGAAAATAAAAATTCGAGACTCGAAAATTCAATTCGAGGCTCGAAAATCAAAATTCGAGACTCGAAAATCGAAATTTCGAGTCTCGAAAATCGAAAGTTCGAGTCTCGAAAATCGAAAATTCAATTCGAGACTCGAAAATCAAAAATTCGAGACTCGAAAATCGAAAATTCGAGGCTCGAAAATCGAAAGTTCGAGACTCGAAAATCGAAAGTTCGAGACTCGAAAATCAAAGTTCGAGTCTCGAAAATCGAAAATTCAATTCGAGACTCGAAAATCAAAAATTCGAGACTCGAAAATCGAAAATTCGAGGCTCGAAAATCGAAAGTTCGAGACTCGAAAATCGAAAGTTCGAGACTCGAAAATCGAAAGTTCGAGACTCGAAAATCGAAAGTTCGAGACTCGAAAATCAAAGTTCGAGACTCGAAAATCAAAGTTCGAGACTCGAAAATCAAAGTTCGAGACTCGAAGACCGAAAATTCAATTCGAGACTCGAAAACTGAAAGTTCGAGACTCGAAAATCGAAAATTCGAGTCTCGAAAATTCAATTAGAGACTCGAAAATCAAAATTCGAGACTCGAAAATCGATAGTTCGAGACTCGAAGACCGAAAATTCAATTCGAGACTCGAAAATCCAATTCGAGACTCAAAATCAAAAATTCGAGTCTCGAAAATCGAAAATTCAATTCGAGACTCGAAAATCAAAAATTCGAGGCTCGAAAATCGAAAGTTCAATTCGAGACTCGAAAATCGAAAGTTCCTACCTACTTACAACGAAACTATGCTTCTCAAAGCAAAACCTAACTATTGCTTTTTAATTATGATAGAATGTGACATCCAATTCTACATTTAAAACAATTTTATTCAAAGATTTAAAATCTGTGAACATGCAAGTCGTAGTTTCTCAAATTATTCAATCTCCTGAAATGAAATTGAAGCCTAGGTAGACAGTCAATGACGTTTGATATGACGAAGATCTTTTTCTGTATTCATTCATAATCTTTATGTTAACTTCAAATTAAACCTCTACTCGAAACCGAAAACAATATACTGGCCTTTTAACCGGAGTGCTATTTGAGATCAGTTTGCCATTTCCTCCTATCAAGATGAAACATTATGCGTAAGTATATTGCACATCCCCCTGAAAGTGAAAAATTGTAAAAAACAAAAAAAGGTCATAGCAATTCACACAAATGTATTGTTTTTGATCCAAAATCAAATACTCAAGCAAAAATGCTTATAAACTTCCTACCCCTGTAGCTTCCTAAAGTTGCAGATGATTAAATTAAAGCAGCAAGGTCGGTAGGTATATTTTATTAACCAACTAGGTATACCAATGTTCTCCTTTTGATTGAATTAGGGAAACCTGTTGATACATGCCATCAAAAGAGTTTCCCCCATACGAGACAGATTGGAATTTTTTTTTTTTTTTAATTTCACCTGAAACGGCTGAATCAAGAACATTATTTATTATTTTGTATCAAATAAAATGTAGTTCAATAAAAAAATGGTCAAGTATTCTTTTAATTTCTAAGCGAACGAATAAAAACTTCCCTTTTCTTTTATTTCCACCAACGACATCTTTTTGCAGAGTGGCCGATAACCCATAATTTAACAGACCATAAATGAAAAATATAATAAATTACCACAAAAATAAACCCCTTCACACTAGATAAACAAGCATTTTTTTTCTGTTTGTCTTTAAATGCAAACCCACCAAATAAAAAAAAAAACAAAATTGAATTTGGTTAAACCAAACTTTTTTTTCTGATGCACCAGGCCAACAGAAATTATAGAAAAGTTACTCACCACAAGCCAAATTCACAAAAGAAATACACATACCAAAACAAAAATTATTGCACTCAACCTCACTCACAAAAAACTCAAAAGAAAAAGCGCCAAAAGCCATGTCATGACAAAGATCGATCTTCTATGTATGTATGTATAATCGCTGTATTCGATAACACTCTGAAAAAAAGAAAAGTGAACAACATTTAGTTTAGAGTGTATTAACGATTTCCGCAGCTGATTCAAGCCAATGGAACACATTTTATACGGAGGCAATTTATTTGCCATTGGTTTATTGACACCCGAATGCCTATAAGTTGGTTTTCACTCCAAAAATGTCAACGAGTACAATATTTTGGATTTGAAATGCAATGTCCCATAATTTATTTTGCAGAGTGTAAAAAACTCTTATTGATCGCATTTTATGTTGCAGACTTTTAGGCGGAGTTATTATTTTTTTTTTAAATGCAGTGTTTCTACCTTTTATGATCGCTTGGTATTCCAGGAAAATTTTTGTTGATTTTAACAAAAACCATATTTTGTTTGATACGGGAATGTGTATTTCTTTCTTGGTGATGATCATAAAGAAAAAAGAGAAACCGTCAGCGAGTTTTGTTTTTTTTTTGGATCTCATTTTCCTGAACACGCCTATTGTTTTTTTTCGATTTTGTCTCATAATTTATTTTGCACACTCTTGTTGTCATTTTGTCAACACATTGATCTTATTTTTTGTGTTGCATATATTAAGGCAACTAATTTGTATGAATAAAATGAAATTGAGTGCAATTTATGTTTATTTCTACTATTTATGATCGCCTAGTATTTCAGGACAAAAATGGTTGAAATTTAAACAAAATCGATATTTTTTTCCGATTGGGGTGGGACATGAAACAAAATTAAAGTTTTTTTTCTTTCTTTTTGAGTGATAATAGAACACGGTGTTTTTGTTTTACTTTGAACTTGAAAGTTTACAGAAGTAAAGTTTAGACACTTTAAATACCAAAGTATGCATAGTGTGCGTGATAGATTTTATATGCGTCAACAAAATAAGGTTAGATTACAATCAAAATTCATTGATGTGGCTAGTTTCAATAAAAAATATTCTCGCAAGCAGCATGAAAGGCTTTTTTATTGTGTGAGTGAGAGATGTATGGATTTTAACAAGGGCGTGTGAGAGGGAAGGGAAGATTAAAGATTTAACTTAAAGGATTTTTCTTCATCGATCGTTTTGATTATTTTGGCTTGGTTTTTTTAAGGAGTACATATTTTCTATTCGTAAAAAAAATACCTATTTACCTACAACTTTTTTATGATTCATTTAGAGGAAATAGGTAATAGTTTTGTTTATTTTTTTTTAAAGAAAAAGCTTTATTGGTCTGTTTGTTTTTATATGTGTGCTTATTATTTAAATTATAATTAAAAAAAAATAAAATCAGTTTTATTTAAACGTATCCTAGAATTTTTTGTTTTTGTTTTACTACATATAATTATAATCAAGAAAAACGTTTTTTTTTGTACAAATAGGTAGTTATAAATTTGATTGTTTTTATTTATATAAAGTTATTATGTTAACTTGTCAGTTATTCGTGCATTTAGCATTTTTCTTTATTATTAATATTTTTTTTAAATGCTTGGCGATGCTTTTTTTAATTTTAAATAAAAATATAATTTTAATTTTGTTTTTTTAATAAATTAAGTTTTCATAAGAATCCCATATTAAGGTCAGAGTTTACAGTGCTCAAATGTCACTATGATTTGATATCCGCCAAAATGCAAAATTCATTGCTATAGCTGCAGCCTCCTCTTCGGCGCCATTGCCAATTACAATAAATGTACTTTTACGACCAAATCTCGTCACTATCCCCTCATAGCAGGTTTCTTCACCTAAAATTAAATTAAACAAAAAAGAAAAAAACACTTAATTAGTTTGTAACTATTTACTTTTTTTAAATGCTTATTACTTGCCGATTTTATGGGCGCTATAAATATTCACAACTGAAAATTTTTGCAATTATCCGAAGAGCAGGACCTTGGCGAGAGCAAGTGCTTATTATATTGTGTTGATGTCACCAGAATATTTACACAATTTTCCCGTTGGAAAATTATATTGAGTCATGATGTTGCCAACGATGTCCAATTGCCTGTTGCTATTTCGATATCAGATCGAATTTGAACCCATGTTTCACGTTTTGGTTGTCCAAGAAGTCCATCCACACTGAAAGAAAATTATTATGTTGTTTAATTATTTATATTTTTTTTTCTTTAAATTTATTGGTTTAAAAAATTTAAAACATTTTTTTTAAATCTAATGTTTGAAGTTTTAAGAAGCGTTGAATTGCTAAAATTTAACAAAATCGGTCAAGCCATTAAATAAATATGCGTGAATAGGTATCCAAAAAATAAGTCAATTTTCTTAAAAAAAAAATTAAAAATTAAAAAACCTAGAAACCCTGCGATTTTTTTGGAAAAAAACCTGAAAAGCAGTTTTCTTACATTTATTTTGTCATTGCAGGTAGGTACGAAGTTTTATAGGTTTTATCAAAATCGTTAAAGCAGTTTTGGAGAAAATTAAAAAAAAAACTCTTAGTTGTTGTATGGCAGCTACCAATTTAAGAAGGCCTAAAACAAAAATTCAATTTGTTTTCTCTAGGGAATCATATAAAAATGATCTGTACTGAATTTGAAGCAAATCGCTCAACCCGTTTAGGTTCTAGATTAAATAGAAATGGAAACACGGAAGAATGGACTAACGTGCGAACGCACAGACGCGCAGAACGACGGACGTTATAAAAATCCACTTTCATTTAGGTAATATCTCGACCTTTTTTACCTATAGAGGAAGTGGTAATGGTTTGCGGCGCTCAATTCGAAATTCATAGGCCCCTCCGCCAATTTAAAAATGTATGGACATCTTGACAGATAAAAATTTATTGACTTTTTGAAAGAAGAATAGATAACCATTTTGCTAATTTTGCCCAAAAAAGTGATTTTTTCTGAAATAATTTCCAAAACCCATCGAAAGTGATATACCTATGTGTTCTAAAATATTTCCAAAATTTATTGAAATAAATAATATGTACATGAAAAGAAAGGTGTTTTAAAAAATGTATTCGTATAGTACCTAGGTACATACGTGTAAGCAAAAATCTTCTGATCTGGTTCTCAAAATATTTACATCCAAAGAAATTGTGTGGATGGCGATATTTCTGCTATCGAGACTCGTAAGTGGGTGAAAATTTCAAAAATGAGTATTGATTTATTGAGATCTATCTAAAACTGAAAACCAAAAAATTCTACCTGCTCTGGTTCTCGAAATTTGTCATCCAAAGTTATATTTCAATCGAATTTTGTTCAAATACCAACCCAACCAAGCAAATCGTTTGGATGGCAATAATTTTTCAATCGAGATTCGATGCCCCCCTACTACATTTGTAGCGTTTTTGCTACATTTTTTCCAATAAAAGTCACTACGTTACGTACAATCAGCGTTGCCATAAATGCAGATTTGTCAGCATATTGCAGACTTTTTTGGTTTTCGC
Organism: Epistrophe eligans; assembly: GCA_951394125.1. Taxonomy (NCBI): domain Eukaryota; kingdom Metazoa; phylum Arthropoda; class Insecta; order Diptera; family Syrphidae; genus Epistrophe; species Epistrophe eligans. Next base: position 107,864,121 of record OX596028.1, read on the forward strand.
AGACTTCCAAAACCACGAAATCTGCGCTGCAGATTTTGTCTGCACACCTTTAAAAAAATTTGGTTTAGGGACTTAAAAAACAAATAGGAAACAAAATTCAAATTTCACTTTACAATAAATTCTCTTCATGCTTTTACAATTCAGCTTCATTTCATATTACCTTACTCTTACTGAACGCAGCCAACGTGTTCACTTAAAGCCTAGTACGCAGCTGCAGCGTAACGAAATTTATTTATGTTCTCCAACACGATAATAAAATGCTTATGGAAACCGCACAATAAATTAATAGTTCTTGCAATTTCGTGCGAAAAAAAGCGCGAAGACTTCTCCAAATAGTCTGCTACAATAAAATTATCAATTTCGCTCGTTAAACAGCCTAATGTAAATATAATTTAAATGGGAATGAAATTTTTCGTTGTGTCAGTTTCTTTTCGCTCCAGCTGCGTAGGTACTATGCTTAATTAAACTAGTGGATGGACGCGAAAGCTTCCCTGTCCTTAAAGAATGTATGTCTATTCATTTTATCGATACCTACATAATTATATTCTATATCCACAGCAAATACTTAATGCACTTTTCCAAAATTTAAACAAAAATTCGAAATAAACTGCAACCTTTAAAACTTGATAATTTATGTACCAAAAAAATTAATAATGAAACGTTGTAATTTTAGGATTTAGATTTAGTTAAAAATAAGTAGGTATAGTTTACGAAATTACCTAATACCTATCTATTTTTTTATTTAAGTATAAAATAAAAATTATGGAGTACTTTTAAATTTTGTGTCTTAAAAATTTGAAAAGCAGATTTTTTTATCAGATTGTTGCTGATATGGCAAACGAAACGAATATTAATATTATAATATATTATGTCGGGACGGCGCGAACGCCATTCCCGGCTACCAAAAATTACACGAACGAGTTATTCACATTAGGAACAATCGCGAAGGTCAATCCAACCGTAAGTGCAATGGCCAGACCTCACTTCGGGGGAACCGCCTTATTGATCACGGTAGCCCCTACGCCAGGTAAGTATGCTTAACGATACATTTGCTAGATTTCTTATAAATTCAAGTACACAAACTAACTGTAAATTGTATAAAAATAAAAATAAAAACATCTCTTTCAAGAACTACCCTCTTTCAGCTCATCTTATATTTTATTTTTATTTTCTTTACAAAAAAAAAAAAAAAAAAAAAATATAAACTCCGTAACCTTCTTACCCTTCATTTTCGAGAACGCATGACTGTGCAGAACCAACTTGTTGAATAGGTTTAAGGTTAGGTTTTAGGTAGGTACTTATTCGAATACAATTCTATCAAAACAAATTAAACTACGGATTGCACACAATTACAGGTAGGTAAGGTAATAGGTATGACTGTCATACGTCATACCATACGTTACGTTCCTATTGTAGCCTCAACAAACATGATAAATTTAATGAATTGAAATTTTTCCGTCTGCAGCGCCCAAATGAAAATTCATAGTAAGGTAGGTAGGTACATACCTATGTACATAGGTACCTAAGTTATACTCAGAAATATGTAGATGTTATTTTCAATATTAAATTATAAATTATGCAAAATTCAGCAAACTCTACTGTGTGGCACATCACAGGCACAATATCTCTCTTTCTAGGACTTGAATTTGTATACAATCTTTTTATAAGGGGGTGTAGGTAGGTGCCTACATATACCTACATATTATAGGAAGGTAGGTATCTTCTGTCTGCATCTCTTTCTATGTTGCTTCGAGCTTGCAGCCGATTCCGTATTTTTCATTTGTGTCGTCTTTTAAATAAATTCATCTCGTAATTCGTTTTAATCATCATCAATTGATGGCCAAGCCACCTCGACCACAAAAGTCTAAACGAGGAGAGAGGAATTGCCAACTAATTCTGTGACCTCTTCAGGTCAGCCAAACATCAACCCGTCCCGGTACCCTTCAAAACTTCTATCATAGCACTTAACTCAGTCATCAAAAAGACGTACAGTATATTATTTATAAGTCATCTTGTTCCGCTGATTACGATTGCGACTTGGGAACTGGGATTCAAGGGGGCCAAGTCATCGCCATCATCACCTACCGCTTGATCTTCGATTAATTAAGTGTAGCGCTATACCCTCCCCTCCTTATCTTGTGCAAGACAAAAACATTCAGATCGATGATGGGTGGATCTGTTGATCCGTGTTGGTATGTTTGTACGTTTTAATGAATGAACAAGTCTTATAAGAGAGCTGGAGCTAATTGTAGTCATATGTTGCTAGTTTATGGCAAACTTATACATAAATAAGCTACGGGCTGAGCAGTTGGTATAGTAGATACATATATCTCAGCTGAGGGCATAACGGGTGGGTGAATCTAATTTGGTCTGTTTTAATCCGTTTCTTAAGTGATGTTAATGAATTGAGACAGAAAGCGGGTCACTGAAGTTCTTGACCCAACTAACAAACGTATACTGCTATAATAGCAATTAGGTAGGTTTATTGTCGATTATAATGGGGGTACCTACATATATTGGGGTGCAGAGTCAGAGTGTTGTGGTATATAGGTATACATCTGAGGACAAGTAACGGATTCGTAGAAAAATCCATCATATAATTATGACATTATATCAATGGATTAAAATTGCAATTGGATTGAAAATGAAATTAAATTTTGACATTTTCACGACTTTTTAGTGTCAAAAATTAAACTTTGGATATATGTAATTTGACCCGATTTTAATCCGATTCACACACGGCCTAAATGAAATTGAAACAATCCTAACAAAGCCTTATAATGACACATCAAAAAAAATTTGTTGACATAACAACAGTAGGTTAATTACCTCCCTATAAGTCCCTAGACCCTGTTAAGACTTGGCGCGTTCAGAAAAATGAGTTCTCAGAGATTTTTCTCACTCAAAAAGTGAGTAAGCAAATTCAATATTTATTTAATTTATTTTTTTTTTTTGAAATTGTGGAGGTGGAAAGAGAGGCGACAGTCACGAAGAAAACATATAATCATGTTTCATATCCGAAATGTTCCATGATTGCGCGTTCCAGGGTATACCTAAGGTAGAGTACACAAACATTATGCGTGTGTTTTTGGGAATCTATATATAGTACAGTAAGGAATTCCCAAAAAAAAACCCATCGGCAGTACCCTTGTTTTTATATTTCACATTTGGTACTATTGAACACCTGTCAGAATAATTTGGAATATAAAAAACTATCCACAGTAAGATTCTACTTTACTTTTTTAACATTTAAGTAGGTATCATACTAACTCCAAATGTCACTTTGACAGTTATAAATGTGAAAATGGTATGTTTGCTTACTTGTTTAGCAAGAACTGTCACTTTTTTAGCCACATTCAGATGACGGATAGGAGTTAAAAGAAGTGTTTAAAACTAAGAATATTTTAGTAAAGAGCTTTAAAATTAGTAAATTGTTAGAAGTATAATGCTAATACCTTAACATCAGGCTGTTCAAAATGTTCCTCTATTACCTTTAGCTTTAATATGTGTTCTGTTCTTCAAAGTAGTCCCCATCAAACTATTATGTCAAAAATAAGAGCAAGTAAATTTAACCAAGTGGATAGACTTTATTTTCTTTATCATGCAAATCTTTAATTTGGTTTCTTGTTTCCAATTTGATTGTCAATTATGAATGAGAATAAAATTTGATTTTAGTATTTTATTTCAATCGAATTATCAAATTACAATTCTCGTTCACAAGTCTCCTCTGTGATATATAGAAAATGACTCTTATATATGAATGCATGCAATTAAATAATTTAAAATTAATATATAGATAAAAATAAAGAATTAGTTGGCAATTTTCATTGAATTTCTGAGCATACATCAATTAAAACGCTTTGTCAGTTGTCATGTCATGCGTATATAAAGGAAACTGTCATTTGATCTGTTGAACTTTTGTTAATTTTTTTTTCACTAATTTATTATTTGTATTTGTTTTGGAAAAATTAGGTTTAAGAGGAAATGTTTCGATGGTGATGATAATAGCCGATTCGATTGTACGATTGTATTGAAATAAAAGAAAATAACTGCTTCAACTAAAATTTTAAAGCTTATTAGTTTATCAGTGCGTGATCATCTTAGCTTCTAAGTTGAATGCGAGTTAAAGCTAATCAAATTTAGTTTAACTCGGAAAATAAAACTCGAATGGTCGCTAACTAAATAAAATACACGACTCGGTCGCACGAACTTGCTTTTATGTGCGATAACACTTTGGTTTTAAAGTCTGAATATAGTTTGGATCCATTCATCTGATTTTATAAGAAATAAGTTAGTTATGAGAGCCTATATTTTATGCCGTCTGCCTAAAACTTAGTTCAGTTTAAATTAGTATTATGTGAATACATAAAATATGAACAAATAAGCACCGTGCTGCTCATATGCATGAAATTTACACTTTAGACTGACAAATTTTTAAAAAATCAATATAATTAGAAATATGTAAATTAATTTAACAACTTATACAATTATTTTGACACCAACCTATCTGATTTCTTACACAAATCTCAATTTATTAGAAAAATTTTTAAAAAATCGATGGAGCGGTGTTTTTTAAATAATTTTTTCATTTATAAAAACATTTTTAACAAAAAAAATTGGAATGCCAATTTGTAGTATTTATTAATGCGGAGTTTAAAAATGAATTTAAAAAAAATAAATACATTTTCGAAATAGGTATCGAATTTTCAAAAATTAGTAAACATTTTTTTTTTAATCTAAAATTTGTTTTTTTTTTTGAAAATTTTGGTATGCAACATTTTTAAAAAAAATTTTTTGTAACAAAATTTCATTAAAATTGGTTGCACAGATAGTCGAAGACCAAAAAAATGATACTATGAGAGATACCATTTTTAATAGATGGATAAAATTTTTGTCCAATATTATGATAGATCGTACTAAAATTAGATCAAGTATAAAGATTTTAATTAAACTCGTAGTACCTAACCGTTTTTTATAAAAATGATATTTTCCATACCTACTGATTTTTAAACACTTGTGTGGGAGGTCTACCATTATTTTTGGTCATAATAAAATTTTTATTTAAAATCTGCCCAGATTATGTTAAAAACTCTTAAATGCCAAGTTTAATAAAAATCGACCAAGTTGCTTTCGAATTATTAATTTTAAAAAATTTAAATTTTGATATACAATACTTTTAAAACTATTTGAAAGATTTTCTATATAAAAAAAATTGGTCAAAATCAATTCAGCCGTTTTTTAAAAAATCGAAATTCAAAAAAAATTTATAACCATTTTTCCGATTTTTTTTTTATAAAATGGTAGCCTTTTTTTTTAAATCACTGGATTTTTTTTTTAAGTTGTTGGCACGTTTTTGAGAAAATTTAAGATTTTCATAATTTGGTGAAAAAATTTGTATGGTAGGTAGGTACCGTTATTTTTGGTAGGTACTACAAAAATGTCAAAAAACGCTAGGCACCGTTTAGGCTGCAGCCGAAAGGACAGGACAGACGGACAGAATTACGAGACACACGTTTTTCGACTCCTCTATCATCGTAATGTCAACTTTGATCAAAATCTCGAGTTAAATTTTTTTTCAGGAATCTATAACTTGTCATATACATAGATAGTACCCATATATCCCAAGTAAAAACTAAGGTCAAATTAATTCTGATGGAATAAGAGCATTATAGCCAAAAGATAATCAGTAGATTCCCATAGATACAAAAAAACCAAAATATCTCCAATGATGCCATTTGTATATAAATCATTAAAAATATGACAATCATCATCATAAGCAAAAATAACGGTTGTACACGTTGATGATTCTTTCAAATTTCAACGCAAACCCCATATACCTAGGTATCTTTATAATGAATAATCCGGTTCAAACGAAATATTTACACAAATTCACTAGAAAGTCACATAGAACATATTAAAATATAAAAATCCTTTCACAATGATTCCAATTTCCTCTTCATCATAATTAAATAAATTCTGATGAAGATTCTGGTATATCTATAAAAATGAATGATTTGACATGCAAAGTGTGCACAACTGCACAAAGCTTAACAGATGAGCTCTATAAACTTGTTCTTTTAAGCGCCACTTTTATATGGTATGTGCGGATGGAAACCGCGCAAAATTAAATTATTATTCTTCTCTCTACATACATATATAGACGCATATCCTACCTCTAGCATCATCAGCTATATAAGTACCTCGTGCAATTCGAGATTCTCTATTTGATGAAGACCAGGAAACGATATTTTATCGTATCAACGACAGCATATTGCAATTATATAAATATGAATAATAAAAAAAAAGAAGAAAATACCATTAACACTGGCATCATTACGATCCGCTATAAAACATAAATCATAAAATACTACTAACTATCCCCTATATAGGTAACCCAAAGAGCCGGGAGCAACACGTATAGTGCAGTTCCTCTGTCAAACACCGGCTGCTCGCGAGTTTATAATATGCTGACGATAACACCACATCGATAACCTTCCGAATCAATTTGAATTTCGATTTCTCTCTATTAATTCCACTCCAATCCACAAACTAAAGAAAGAAGAGTTCTTTGTGCTAAATGTATATGTATAATTATATATGCAGATATATAAGTACACCTTCTCCCGGTAGATCGATCCAGGGATAAACTTGTTCCATGATGTGGATAAAACAACCTGGAGATATACCTATACCTACTTAGTCATGATGAACATGAACACAAGATAATATACAAAAAGAAAACAATCATCACGGAACAGAAAAACATCTTTTCTGCAGTTATCTGCAGTACCGACATACCGCGCGCTGCTGCCGTTGCACTATAGCGGGCCGGCTTTGGTTAGATAAACTCCTCCATCTAACCAACTAACCAACCGGTAAATATCCTCGGGTACAATCAAGCAATGACATGGAAAGAGAACCCAAGAACTATACAACTATGCACAAGAACATAATTTCCCAATCACGATTTCGAACCATATAACACCTACTCGATCCCTAATGATCTGGCTAATGTTTTCAGTACCTGACATTCACCGAATACAAACAACTAGCGCCCTCTTGCCGCCGCGGTATATAGTTTGTGGTGTTGGTAGTTGATCATGAAAGATGCCGAGATATATACATTCTCTTATAACGGTATTGAAGACGGTTAGGTATGTATGTAGGTATATGGTGGGTGACCGTCAAAAACATTTGCATGAAGGAGAAGTATTTGTTTTTTTTTTTCTATTTTTTAGGTACCCAGAGGTGTTCTTTCTTACTAACTCTGAAAGGATAATACCCTGTGCGGTATGACGGTATATGCTTGCACATTGTTAAATCTAACCACCCGCACTTGCACCTCGATGGAATACAAAAGGCCAGTGGGGCTGTTATGTAAAAAAAGGGGAACGATTTTCTACACATTATGTAATCATACGTGGCAAAAACTAAATATAATTGTACTTAAATTTGAATAAATTATAATAGTTTTTGGAAGTAAACGAACAAACCTAATAGCGGTTCAACTCCATATGAAGTTGGACAAAAAAAAGCGAAATCGGTACTTACCAAAGTAATAACATCAAACAAACCCATCATTGTTACAAAATGCCGTTACAAAATGCCATCACTTCCCTTTCAGCTTTGTGACAAGCATTCAAATCAAAAACTAATCAGCCATGTAACATTTTGATGACTCAGATAATTATTTGACGTTTCCATACAATCGAAAATGATAATTAGTGCCGGTAATAATTTTTTTATAGGGACTAAAGTCCCGATTATAATCTGGAATAAGCTAAGTTCATATGGATTTAAGTTGCTGTTATATTTACGTGTAAATTATTTTGCTCCGATATAGTTTATTTCGTCCAATTCTTTATGAACTTGGAAAAAACAAGCTTAATGTTTCATTTGTGCCAAACGATGAAAAAAGTTCTATTTTTCAATGAATATACGATTATGTACTGGATTATAACGAAATAACGTCGTTTGAAGAAAATAAACCGCCATATTATTCACTTGATTAAGCCAGATAAAAACTTCAAGTCCGGATAAAAGGTAAGTTCAATTCAGTTAATTTACATCCCAGTTTTAAATTTTAAACTGGATTTATCGAGTGAATAATATGGCGGTAAAACTTAGTAAGTCCGGATAAAATTCGAGTGAATAATATGGCGATAAAACTTAAGTCCGGATAAAATGGAATTTCAATTCAGTTAATTTACATTCCAGTTTTAAATTTTAATCTGGATTAATCGAGTGAATAATATTGCGGTAAGGGTGTTGTTATAATCCGTTGTTAAAAAACAGCTGATAGAACAGTTATTTAAAGCTATATCTGATTTTTTTTTTTTTGGATAGGTAGATAGCGTTTGCGAATAGGTACATACTTAAACGTGTTAAAAGGTTTCATCCACCATATCATACCCCTACTACACCAAACCCATCACAATAAAACCCCACTGTATGTTCATCAACTCACGATCGTTATACCTCCCAATATTATTGTACCTAACATATCAGCGAAAAATATTTCTCCACCTTTCCAGTCTTTATAAGAGTCTAGAGAACATAACTACCTATAAAGCCACTTTTGTATAATAATTATACTCGTAAATACCTTTTAGAAGCCCCTTCACATATTCAACCAACAGTTTTTGAACTAAAATTTAGGCCACAATCGTGAGTGTATCTATAAACTTGTCTCTTTTTCTCTCTCAAGTCAATTCACCCTCTTTTAACAATATTTTAATCCAACGTGTTGAATCTAAAACGACATCAGACGAAGTCTTCATTTCGTCTACGTGTTAGTATGAGAGCAGTTAGCTCTATAGCCAGAGTTACACTATACTCACGATTCGTTGAGACTTTTTATAATGACTTATAGCCTGGGTGCATGGCTTGGATGAAGCAACCACTTCCATTGAATTGTCTTTCTTTACAAAGCAAGCATCAGTCTATCGTAGTTACTCGTCGTGTTCGGTTCGGTGCTTTGGAAAAACTATTATATCTCTTGGAATACACCTAACGAATCATTGCCAAGTTGGGCGTTGTCGCGCCTTCTTCAAAATCAGGCAGTTGTTTTCAGTTAAAACAACTACTCATTTCGAAATTCTCGTTAAAGTTAAACTCTTATCATTTTGTTTCGTAGTAATTTCCAACTGTGATTAGATTATAGATACTTTTTTTTTTTTATCTGACGAGCCTTACCTACCTATATTGTGTACAAAAAAAAGTATCTAGATAAAGTGTCTTGCGAAATCCGCCAATAATAAATATATACACCTGTGTGTTGTTTTGTATTGATATTTGTTTTATTACTAAAGTTTAGATATGTGAGAGAATTTAATGTAAAAAAAATTCTATTTCAATTAGTGAAAGTGTTGTTCCATACAAAAGTTTGGTGGATTGTATATTTGTGTCTATACAAAAAGAAGCAACTATAACATTCTACATAATTTATATATCTACACAAACACCCACCCCAGGTGGTTCGTTTAAAAATGCAAAAAGGTCAGTGCACTCTTTCTTTCTCTTTTATAACTGCAACCACTGCAATTCACCTTATTTATATTGGTAGGTAGGTAGGATATAGCGGAAATCTTTTAGTCCTTGTTCCACATTTTGATGTAAAAGAATTCACATTATTTTCCTTGTCCAGCAGTTGTTACCTATTCTTACTAAAAAGACCTTTTATACCAATACCAACAAATCAACTGCAACACATACTCAAAACTCAACCCAACCCACACTTTTTTGTTAACAATATTTTTAAGAGAGGTGGGGAAAATACAAAAACGAAATATTCTTACCTGTATCTTTTGCTTGTTATTGTTGTTACCACACACAGGTAGGTTCGACAGGTGGTGTTACCAGATAGATACAAAATTACAAAAAGAAAACAAAAACAAAATAAATGCACTTTTTATAAATTATGATTCATAAGAATTTTATTTTTTTTATTTTTATTAATTCATGCCTTACGTGAAGGGTGATATCTAACTCGTAGATAGCTTCTGTTTGCTACTGATAAAAACAAAACGTGACTAATTGTTTAAATCACACACTAAATTTTTGTTGGAAATTTATTATAAGCTATTGAAATTCAATATGCCATGTATAATGCAAATTTACGAGGAGATGCAAGATCGAAACAGAAAGTCGTATTTTCTAAGAATTGTGGTGTTGTTAATGAGGTTTTGTTTTTTGTAGACAATATTAAGTACCTAAATATTAAGATAATAAATAAATATTCACCCTTAATGACCGACTTTTAAGATCGTCTTACGAAATTGCGATATATATATACATAGGTACTTATTCGAACTTTAACCGGTCAAAACACGATAAGCAGTTGAAAAAAGTGGGTTCAAAATTGTGTGTGACAGAAAGCTACCCTTATATATAGTCTTATTCGCTATATCTACTAAAGGTTGATATAAATTATTTGCTATAGGTATAACGGAAATTAAATTTGTCTTAACCTAAAAATAAGGGTTCTTTGAATAGAGAAGTCGGCTTTACGTCAAAATAGGTTCGTTGAGAATGTGAACATCGTGTCGTCTGGTGTCACAATTTTGCATATGATAAAGTTACTAACTTTAACCTGGATTAAACAAATCGTTTTTTGGGCGATTTGTTTGTTTTGACATATCGAGGGGTTTATAAAAACATAGGAGAAACGAAGTAATTTTTCTACACCCAATTTGTCAAAAAGATAAAAGACGAAATTAACAAAAAAAAAGCAAGGCATTATAAAGAAATAAACTTGTTCATTCTTTTTCGGACATTTGCCAGTATCAGTAATTTTGTATTCCTTGTTTTTGACAGTTTTGTGACAGAAACTATATAACATTTTTTTGAAAGCCGTGTGAACCTAAAAATACCTCTTTTCGTTCTCGCACGGGTAGGCTATAGTTCTTCTAATATTTTGGAATTAATCTGGCAACATTCTAATAACCCAAAACCTTCGCCAATCAATGTTTATCTGTATTACCTGTGCCTTTTTGGACTTCTTCTTTAAAATCACCATCGAACTAGCCATATATGTATGTATATATTAACTCACTATACCATCCAACAATACTCGTATGCGTTCGGCATTAAGTTTCATTGTTTGGTTTACCTTTTTTTTGTTTTTTTTGTCTTGTTGACTTTCTTGCTTTCGTTGCGTCGTCGGTCGCGTCGTGCGTCGTCAGCACCTTATATAGAAAAGTTAACTTACAAGCAATTCTGAAACAGAAATTAATTCAAAAGAGTGAACGTTTTACACAATGACGTCAGTTATAGAAGTTGTAAACTACTATAAAAGCCAAAAACAGGTATTAACCAAGAAACGGTTACGTGTAAGAAAACTTGTTTTAAGCGCATTTACCTGGATTTCTTGTTATCGTTTCTTTTGCTTTTATTGGTAGGTATGTTGCAACATTTTGGTAAACAACACAAGAAGGAAATATATGTATGTACATATGTATATATTCAATTCATGCGCAGGTATGTAGGTTTATATGTATGTAGGTATAAAAGTTTTGTCGTTATAGTTTGGACTTTTCTTTTGAGACTTTCGACTATCTTGTCAACTTGAAAAATGTTTGTGTAATTGCATAGAACAACTATGTATTTCTATCTCTTTCTGAATTTTTTTTTTGATTAAACTTCGTTCGCAAAGACACGGCAGTTAAAAAAAGACAATAAGAAAAAACGGTTTTCTCGTTGAATTGAAAATTCAAAAAACGTTCACATTGACGTTTGACAGGAAACGTGTGTAGAATGGAATGCTAAGCCGCAAGACCGCATTATAATCATTGACCGCATCCAGCTAACCTATTATAGCTCTATGAATCACACAGCAAGGATCAATTTTTCTTCATTAATTCTGCTGAGTACTTTTCTGCCATTTTTATTGGTTAACTTAAAATATTTATTCATTGCTCATAGTTGATGTTAGAGATGTGACCAAACTAAATGTTAAAACATTGGCACATGGTGGTTGCTGACCACATAGAGGATCTCTTATATCTATGGTAATGTTAAGAATAGAAAATAGTGGAGTCGTCAAGACTCAAAGAGTCGTTTATTCATGACATGCGATGGGAAAATAATTGCGGATGTTAATATTTTTTTGTTTTCCTGGCATGTTTTTCTTCTTGTGAGCGCCACCTTAAAGTGATGTTGACAACAACTTTCAGATAAATGTGTAACTGGTTTTTGTAGACCAATTTAAATTTAAAGCTGTAAAAGAGCGTGTATAGAGAATTGAAGATGCGTGAGCTATTTAGATTGGATGATGAGTATCTTCTTGGGGTATAGAGTGATTTGTGGACATCGTTTTAGATGACGGATTGTTGATTTGTTATACGGTGGTCAGTAGTGGTTGTTTTTTTTTTTTTATTGTAGTTTGGGAGCATAGGTAGATATTAACCTACTTCGATGTAGGCATTACTTGGATGAAATAGAGTGAAATGTAAATTTTTGATTGATAGTTGTAGTCAATTAAATGTGGAGTGGAAGATGTTATCCATATAAACAAATCTAGATTGAATAATTCAAATATTGTAGCAGAAAAAAACACAATTTTTAAAGAGATTTAAACTTGGCTGCTCAACGCTAAGATCCATCATTGTCAATTTGACAATAACGAACGTCATAAATTTACCGTAAATCTAATTTATATCAGTAATATTCATATATGTATGTATAGATCTAAGAGAAAAACTAATTATATAAATAGAATGTCTGACAGCTATTTGACAAATGGCATATACCTACCAATCTCCAAAGAATTTTCTATTTCCGCGAGATTGGCCATAAGTAAGATTTGAATACAGCATTTTTGATAAACGACTTGGATTTTAAAATATTCCTTCCAATCAAATTACTGCTGTAATTGAATGCAACAGGAATGCCAGTTTTTACAGACGATTAGAGCGCCGCAAGTGGTAGACTTGCCATTCGATTACAGAAACATAGTAATGCTTAACTAACAATTAGAATGACATCATTAATACAATTCGCTGGGATTTTTTTCTCTTCGCATCTATCTACACATAAATACTCAGTGTTTACCTGTCTAAATTATATGTACCACCGACATAGCATCAGTGAATTGTTTGCAATTCAAAAATATAATGAGTATTTATTGCTACCATCGCTAATTATACTTTAATAAGAATTTAAAAGAGCTCAGCTATAGGTAGGTATAATATTTATAAACTACTTACTCACTTAAATGTGAATGAAGCCATATAAATGTGCATTAGACGTTTCACTTTTAATACTTCAAATCAAAGGGAATTCTATAACTTCAGTTCACCTCATCAGTTCTACTATAGGTAGGTATAGGAGGTGCCTGGTATGTCATATGTGACATAGAAATGTTTTGTAATATTTATTGGTTTTAGAAATCGAAAGGAGTGTCAGTTACGTTTTCATAAAAAAAAGGTTTTATTACAAAAATATCAAATGAAAATGAAGAACTAATACTACATATCTACCCAAGTGCACGAATAATACTATAGGTACCTAAATATAATAAAGTTAAAATCATTAAATAAATTATTGTGGTGAGAAGATTCGATAGTTTCAATTTATGAGAAAAAAAAATTAAAAATCGTTGCAGCAGTTTTTTTTTTAAATATTTTTTTATATATAAAATTTTGAAAACATTTTTAAGAAAAAAAAAATTGGTACGTCATGTTTTAGTATTTATAAATGCGGAGTTTAAAAAATAATTTTGAAAAAAAAATCATCAACTCATTTTCGAAATACCTATCCAATTTTTAAAAATTAATTTTGAAAATTTGTTTAAAAATCCATAATTTGTTTTTTTTTTTTTTTTGAAAATGTTGATATGTAATAGTTATTATTTAAACATAAGAAGCTCTTGTGTAAAAAAGTTCACTAAAATCGGTTAAACAGATAATAAGATAGTAGAAAACCAAAAAAATGGTTCTATGAGAGATACCATTTTTAATCGATAGATAAAAATGCTCTCCAATAATATGGTAGATCGTACTAAAATTAGCTCACATAAAAATTTTAATCAAAATCTTAGGAACCGTTTTTGAGCAAAATGATATTTTCCATACCGGTTTTTAAACACTTGTATGGGAGGTACCGTCATTTTTGATCACAAGAATTATTTTTATTTAAAATCTCCTAGACAATGTTAAACAAAACTGCTAAGTACCATGTTAAGTAAAAATCGACGAAGTCGTTTTCGAATTAGGTGTTAAGTTCTCAATTTTGAATTTTGAAACTTTTGTTAAAAATCAAAAAAAAAAAAAATTTGAAAATTTTGCATACAATATTTTTAAAACTTTTTGAAAGATTTTCTATAAAAAAATGGTCACAATCAATTGAGCTGTTTTTGAGAAAATCGAAAATCAAGAAAATGGTTCTATGAAAGGTACCATTTATAACCATTTTTCCAAAAAAAAATTATAAAATGATATAGCCTTTTGTAAAAAAAAAATTACTGAATTACGTTTTTGAGAAAAATGAGATTTTCATTATTTGCTAAAAAAAAATTGTACGGCATGGTACCGTTATTTTTGGTCCTACAAAAATTAATGAAACCTGTGGGGGACAGTCTAAAAAACGCTAGGCACCAAGTTAAAAGAAAATCGACCCACCCGTTAAGGCTGCAGCTGAAAGAACAGAAAGACAGACATCAGACAAACGAACAGAATTGCGAGATCCACTTTTTTCCAATTCGTTATGTCATCGTAATGTCAACTTTGATCAAAATCTCTAGTTCTTTTTTTTTCGAATTTATAATTTCCCACATATGTATGTATGTACCTAGTACCTATACTGTTGGACCTAATGTTGATCATGTCTGACAGTTTTAACTAAAATCAGTAATGGCACAAAAAAATGTATGCACAAAATTGGCCTGAAAAACCATAGGTCAAACAAATGTCGCTGTAAAAATGTCAATGTAAGTTTCAAATCTGTCGTTATAACTATACCTATAGTCACCCAGGTTTCATTAGGCGTGTTCAGAAAAAATGAGATCTCGGAGATCTTAACAGTCTCAGTTACATACATGAACAGGATTCCTCATCAAAATTTCTCACTTTTGCTGTTAAAACTCTGAGGAATGAATTCGCTTGCTCACCTTTTGAGTGAGAAAAATCACTGAGATCTCATTTTTCTGAATTGAAGAGACATCAATAAAGAGGCATCAATGGTAACAAAGAGACAAACCAACATTCCAAAGCACTAACCTAATAGATAATGTAAATACATATATAATTTTATAACCGTGTCATGTTGGTGCCTGCCTATTAGTGTATAACAAAATTTCCAATTGAAAGCTACGATTTTTCTTCGTTATCATGCAAAGCGAGAGTGGAATCTCACCCAAGAAAATCATATTCCCACCTATCTATAAAAGTAGGTAGGTTAGGTACCTAGGTCTACCTATACGTATACTACTGCTATACGTACGATACAAACTTCTTCACCACATGAAATTATTTATGTTAATTGCCATTGTTGATGATTACCTACTGTATGTTTTTTTTTTTTTCAATAAAATTTGTCTTTCGTTTTCTTACTTCTTTTGATGATGGTTGTATTTTTATTGCTTTTTCTTCTTTAAGTTAATTTAGTCATTAATTTAAAAATGAAAACCACTGATCGACTGAGTCAACCAACTAACTGCTAGCACCGGGAAATGCTGACAGAAACTAGGACATGAAGAATAAAAATCAACTCAGTTTCCATTTCCATAAGAAAAAGAAAAAATAGAAATGAATTGAAATTACTTCGGTACTCTTAACTAACTTAAGTACATAAGTACAAAGCTAGTTCTAATTTCTTTATGTCTAGGTATAAGAAGATACCTATCTATGGAAGAACAGAAAAGAAAGTAGGTATAGATAGGTACCTATAGGCAGGTCTCAGTACCCACCTTGGTAGGTTTGGTACCTAGGTATGTATATTATTGTAACGAAGAAGATTTAGTGCTTATAACGCTTTAAGTTAGGTATACCTAAGAGTAAGTATACATATCTAGGTATTCACAAAGTTATAAATTAAAAGGTTAAAAACTATAGGTAGGTATAAGGCTATTTCCAAGCTTCTAACCTTATATTATAGCCATTCTTTTTTCCTTTCTATCGTAAGTAGGTACCTATGTACCCAACTATAAAGGAAGGTTAGGTATTTATAAATAGAAGATTTTTATTTTTAAGTCATAGCCATATAAGATCACGATGATTAATTTATGACTATTAATAACATCCCTCCCTTACTATCGAGAAAATTTAATGAAAATAAAAAGAAATCGGGATTGTTTAAATTTTAACATAAAATTATTTAATTTAAAATTTACACTCATTTGTAGCAAATAAAGTTTTATGAATTTTTAGATTTTCATTGTATCATATTGAATTTTTTGAGCCACGATAAAATTTTCGTGTCAAAAAATAACGATCATATAGCACTTCGGGGGCAATGCGGGGTTAGCTAGACCTACCTACCTATGTAGGTACACTACACATATTAGAGGTTCTGCGCATCTGTCAAAATTGAAGTATTATATGAGGTGGGAAAATGGTGGATCCAGTGATCCTTTACTTATCTTATTTTAATATTTTGTTATTATTTCTAATGATGCATGTTGAGTTCTTGAGGGCACTCGAACGACCATTTTTAATTTTTTGATACTTTCAACTTTCGACAAACTGCGAGACATATAGGCGTGTTCAGGAAAATAAGATCTCGGAGATCTCAGAAATCTCAGTTACATGAAAAGGATTCCTCATCAAAATTTCTCAGTTTTGCCGTCAAAACTCAGAGGAAAAAAAATCTTTGATTCGCTTGCTCACTTTTTGAGTGAGAAAAATCTCTGACATCTCATTTTTCTAAACGTGCCAATTAAGCGGTATATAGACTATAGAGTGTTGCGAGATCTTTCCTTTTCACTAAAAATCTCAGTGTTTAAATGCATCTTTGCAAACGAAGGGAAACCAAAAGAGAACCGAAGCTAAAAAACCACACTCGTCTAAGCACAGTCTATGGTAAATTTTCGAAATTCGAAGATCTTAAAGGTTTTAGGGTTTAAGTTAGACAAACGATAGAAAATGTTTGTAGATAATGTTTTGAAGTAAGCTATCAGTAACATACCTCCTATATAAACTAGGTATGGCCCTCGTATAAATGATTTGAACATAATGACAGTTGCCGTTATAGGTATATTTGGACTTTTAAAACAATTTGAAAATTTAAATCCTCTTTAAAACTTTGTATATGTTATACCTCCTACCTAGATTATATAGATTAGGTATAGGTAGGTACCTATCTAAAATGCATAGTTTGGAAAATTGAATTAACTATTATTTATAATTAAATCAAAGAATTATTGTTTTATTTACCATCTGTTTTCTTTTCCTACAGCTCAGCTCCAACTTCCTTAATGATGCACAACCACCAACAAACGACTTCTGATAATAATAATTATTCCTAAATCAAAGAGATTTATGCGGCCATTCTAATTTCCTAATACATTTCTATACAAAAAAAACACACACACACATAAAAATGCACTACTTACATTTAAAATCGTCAACAAAAAATCCCGTATCATGTGAGATGGAAAATAAATTAAAACGAAACTTTAAATATCGAGATAAACTTAAACTTTGGCTATCAATTATAGTCTTAGTTAGTTTTATAGTTTTAACTAATGTAATTATGGTCGAAGGACAAACAAGAGATCCTAGATTCTATTCAAGACCGGGTATTGATTCACAATATCCTAATCCAGGAGATCCTGATTACAGGTGAGTTTATTATTTAATTCTATTAATTATAAATGAACAAAAAATTAATCAATATATCATCTTATTTATAATTTTAGAACGTATTTATTTAATGATCGTCGATATGGACATTATCCACCTAATGGTTATGGTAATAACTATCCCGGGCGTAATTCACCGGGACAATATCCCCAAGGAATGCCAAATGAACCAGGATATCGTTTTGATCCAGTGAGTTAAAAATGTTCATATTTCTCAGATTAGGTTATACTTAAAATCCCGTTGTACCATATTTTAAGTAGAATTTTCAAGGTATCAAACACTTCATAGAAAAAGTGTGAGAAATCTCGCACTATTAAAACTTCATCCTTCTCTTCTTTGACGTGATAATTTGTTATTTGTTTTGTTTTTAAGAAATAATATTTTTTTAAGGTTTCCAGTTAAATAAGTCAATATTTATAAACAACGTGTCACATCTTACAAAAAAAAATAACGGTCAATAGGGTCGAACTGAGTAATAACAAGATTCGATTGTTCTCCCGGTGCAGTGGTGGTGTATAGGTATCTAGATTTTAATGTAACACAAATGTTATCTAGATATGAGTGTCTTAATTGCCTTTCAACTTCCAAGGTTCACTTCAGAACATGTGTTCCCATATAATTTATGTAAATCAACGATAACGAAGCTTATGATTCATTTGTGATAAATAAAAAAAAACTGCGAAAGATCAAGAAACTGCTTTCAATTAAACTTGTTGATAACGAACATATTATAGATACCTACTTAAATAGTTGGAAATATGAAAAATGATTTTCTAAAAGATAAAAATAGAAACAAATAAACAACGAATCTCGATAAATCAAGTCGGAAGATTTATTCAATTAAACATAAGATGTAGGTAAAGATAATAATTAAGAGGATTGAATTCTGTTGATTATGTGCCAAGTTAAGGTTGGCTGATTCTGATTATTGTGAGAATTTGGTTATGTATGTATAAAACATTACCTATACTTATAGGAAGGGGGCAGTGTTTTAGAATTTCGTTTAATCCAGTCTAAAATGTTAATTGGGATTTTTCAGAAACTCTACAACTATTTACAAATCATGTCTGAGAAACAATGCTCTTTTAAGTGCAATTCTTATGAAAATGATATCTCTTTTCTGAATTATATGGCAGCTAATTTGTATTATTGTTTGACGTTTGTTAGTCAAAGACCCCTATTGCACGTGTACACGTATACCCGTCTCGCCTTATAGTACAAAAATCTAAGGTGATATATTGCGCAGGTTGTCAAAGTTAAAAGTTTCAAAAAATTAAAAATAGCTGTTCGAGTGCCCAAAGTAACTCAACACGCATCATTAGAAACAACAACAAAATATTAAAATAAGACAAGTAAAGGGGCACTGGATCCACCATTTTCCCACCATAATACCTCGATTTTGACAGGTGCGCAGAACTGAACAAAAATGAAAACGCTAATGATAAATACTCATATTACCTTCAATAAGTTTACCCGTACCCGTACTTGTACCCGTGTTACACGTGTATGAAAACGTGTATTTATATTTACATGTGTATTTATTTTTACACGTGTATAGGTATTTGGCAATTCACGTGTAAATATTTCTAAATCGTACTTATGATGTTTTGTGGTCCAAAAGACGTAAAAAATTAATTACAATGCCGTAAATAGTTTTTGGGAAATTATTTATAGTTGGTGTAACAAAATATTAAATATTAAGTACATAACATAAAAACTGTACTTTTAAACTGTAAAATATCTTGAAATCGCTTTATCCCGGTCAGTTACCGCTTTTATAAATACATGTCTATTAAAATTGTTAAAATTTTTTACTACACGTCTACACGTGACACGAATACACGTGTAATTAACTACAAGTCTAAAATCGTAAGCTCTAGCGTAGAAGTTTCCAATTATTGTTAAAACCCGGCTAGATTTGACCGCGAATAGATTGTTTTGACGCTATTACCTATTTGGAAAATCTATATCCACTCTACAGTGAAATAAGATCTTACACGTATTAAAAAACCAGTGGCAGACTAGTCATTTACAGGCCTCCATTACCAAAGGGGCCCTTTTAATGTTCTCGAATGCAAATAAAAGAAGTTTTTATGCAATCTTGTAGGGAGTGTGCGGTTCTATTTGTGGAACTCGCAATCCCCATTGGAGAGAAGAAGTTATCCATTACTATACTAAACTTGTTTGGCATTATATTTCTCTTGATTTTCTTGGTTGAAAATTTTACTATTTTTTTTCAAACTTTAAAAAAAATTCCTAATCGGTTATTTGTTCAATATCTATTTCCAGAACAATCCAAATTCCCAACAAACACCATTTCCGGGAATTCTAGGCGGTTGGCGAGAAGACCTCCAAGGTAAACAACGACGAGATTCCATAACTCTCGAGCGAGATGTCTTTGTGACGACAAATTATGGTCAAGTTCAAGGTTTCAAAGTTCACATGTATGATAATCCTGATCCAAGATCATTCTACCGACCCTATCAGAGTCCAGTGGATCGAATTATGGGTGAATGTTCGGTATTTTTGGGAATACCCTATGCAATTCCTCCCACTTTTGAAGGTCGTTTTAAACCCCCTCGAACACATCGTGGATGGCAGTTACTGCAAGCTGTTGATTTTGGTCCAGCATGTCCCCAGCCAGTTCGATATACGGGAGCAACCAAAGGTATCAATGACATGGATGAAGATTGTCTCTACTTGAATATTTTTTCACCAAGAACTGGAGCAGGAGTGGCACAAAAATACCCAGTTATGGTACATATTCATGGGGGAGAGTTCATAAGAGGAGCTTCAAATCTGTTTCAAGGTCATACGCTGGCTAGTTTTTATGATGTTGTTGTGGTAACGTTGAATTATCGACTTGGTGCCCTGGGATTTCTTTCGACAGGTGATGAAAATTCTCCAGGGAACTATGGAATTCTTGATCAAGCTATGGCTCTTAAATGGATATATGACAACATTGAGTTCTTTAATGGTGATCGTGAGGCAATAACTCTGTTTGGTCCTGGAGCTGGAGCAGCCTCAGCTGGTATGCTAATGGTGGCTCCTCAAACAAGACACATAGTCAAAAAGGTCATAGCTCAATCAGGTTCAGCGTTAGCTGATTGGGCATTTATTCAAGACAAATATCGAGCTCAAAATACAAGTCGAGTTCTTGGACAGCTATTAGGCTGCTCTATAGAATCATCGTGGAAATTAGTGAATTGCCTTAGAACTGGTCGAAGTTTCTATGAACTAGGAAATGCTGAATTTCCACCTCAAGTTGGTACATTCCCTTGGGCTCCAGTATTAGATTACAACTTTACCGTGCCCAGTGACGATTGGTATGAAGGTTGGCGAATGAAAGATTGGAAATTTTTATCTGAAACCCCAGAGAGTCTTATAAGACAGTCAAAGTTCTACAAAGGCTTGCAATATATGACCGGAGTGACAACTCAAGAAGCCGCATTTTTCCTTTACCAAAACGAAAGTCTATCACCCTATTACCAAATCGATGAGAAATTCTTCGATCAGAAAATCCGTGAACATGTTTTTCGCTACAATTATACATTAAATCCTAATGGAGTTAATGAAGCCATCAAATACATGTATACCTATTGGCCAGATCCAAATAATACCACAATCATACGAGATCAATATGTTCATATGATGTCCGATCTGTTGTATCGAGCTCCAGTTGATAAAATGGCTAAACTTCTTCTGGAAAAGAAAGTTCCGGTTTATCTGTACGTATTGAATACCACAGTGGAGGCTTTGAAATTTCAGGAATGGCGAAAATATCCACATGAGATTGAACATTACTTTTTGACTGGAGCTCCATTCATGGATACAGAATTTTTTCCAAAGAAGGATCATCTTCAGAGGAATATGTGGACCGATAATGATCGCAATATGAGTCATTTCTTTTTGAAGACATTTTCAAATTTCGCCAGATTTGGGTAGGCTGTGTATAAGACCAAAAATCTGATAATTTTTATAACGTTTTATTTTTCTTTTTTTTAAGAAATCCAACCCCTGAGCAGGTCCTGGGAATTCATTATGAACGTGCCTATCAAGGTGAACTGCGCTACCTGAATATCAACACCACATATAACTCATCTATTCTGCTGAATTATCGACAGACTGAATGTGCTTTTTGGACTCAGTATTTGCCCACAGTAATTGGGGTACTTGTGCCTACTTATCCACCAACTACAGAGCTCTGGTGGGAGCCCAAAGAACCCCTGCAAATTGCCTTTTGGAGCATGTCAGTGGCATGTTTATTCCTTATAGTTTTGGTTGTGATTTGTTGCATTATGTGGAGAAATGCCAAGAGGTGAGATTTTTTTTCTGTCAAGATTTTCTGATAAAACTACACGTGTAATATGTGGGGGAAAATATTATCAAATGTCAAAACATGATGGTGTTTTTAGTTTTTGACGTTTAAAAATATTCCTTCGATTGTTTACCGTTCTATTTTTCTATTTATTAGTTTTTCTCAATAGTAATAAATGTTATTATCTCTTTTTTCAACAGACAAACAGATCGTTTCTACGATGAAGACGTATTCATAAATGATGGCCATGAGCTCGATCGGGATGGTCGTTCTGTTGTTAGCAGTCCAAGTGGAATTGACAACGCACATATGGTTACAAATCATCACGTTGTTCGATCTCGTGACAATATCTATGAATTCCGTGACTCACCTTCAACAAAAACTCTTGCTACAAAGTCACAAACCGATACGACTTCCGTTAGGGCACCAAGTTCTCTTGCCAAAACCGGAAGTCAAACGTCACTGAAAAGTGGGATATCGTTGAAAGAATCTATCGGTCCATACTCAGTGAAAGACGGGAACTATCCTAGTCTCAAAAAACCACAAAAAATGGAAAGTGAACCGCGAGGTGGTCGAAATATTGCCTCTGTGGTTGCCAACGGAAAGAAACCACCAGTTGAAGAGAAGAGACTTCTTCAACGAGAACCACCGACCTCTAGCACTCCAATGGCAGAGAAAATTATTATAAATAGTCGGAGTACAACTCCGGTACCAAATGCGAGATCGACTACTCCCGCAGTTGTTGCCATGAAACCGGCTGCAAGTCGGACACAGCTAATTGAGGGAATTCCTCAAACATCAGTATGAAAAAAATTAAGAAACAATTTTGTATAAAGTTTATAAATTCAAATGAAATAAAAATTAGTTTTAAGAATCGACAAACAATATTAAAAGTGCTAAGAGAAAGCTTTTTTTTAAATCAACTTTCATTAAGCTCTTTTTTTTTATTTTTAGGCAAACGAAAACTTATTTTCCATATATTAAATTATATTTTTTTTAATAAAATTTAATTTATTGTTTAGTTTAACAAATAAAAATGCCAAGCATGTTAATTTTAATTAAAAAAAAAATTAGAATTTTAGAATCTCTTTAGAGTTAAATGTATACAACACTCAAAATGTCAGATCAATCCGTCCAATTCGTAAGATATTAAGTTGTTTTGTATATGAGAAGTTTTAAGATGAGAATCTCAGTGTAAATATTAGTAACTTCTTTATTTATATTATTAAGTGTTTATTTTAGTTTTAATTTTAGATTTTTTTATACTTAATCTTCTTGTATCTGTTTATATACATAAATGTTTATATTCAAAAAAATACATGCCTAATATATACAAACTATACTTTGTATTGTCCTTAATTGTAAAATTGTATGCTTTTGTTGTAAGTTTCTATGAATTAAAGCTTATTTTAGTTTTTTTTTCTCATTGTTTAAACAAATAAATTTTACTTTTTTTTAATGTTCCTGCAATTTGTTGGTGATGTTTATGTAGTGTTTCGTGTTTCATGTTTTTGTTTGTTTTGTGAAATTGTTTGCTTGGAGTTTGTAAATTATTTGAGAGATATATTTAACATATAACGCGATATACGAAATTAAAAACTATTTTAGATACATAATTTATTTGAATGTCATTTAGGACTTATTTTATAAGCCTAACCATCAGAGAATTGAATATGAGTGAGATTTGAAATTTAAAATTTGAGTGAGATTTGAAAATGCTCAGTTGTTAAATCATTGTTCAATGTGTCGAATCGAATAACATGAAAAAAATATTTCGATGATCGTGACTGACGTGATGGAGTTGGAACTCGAGATTTTGATCGATTACGATGTTAGCGAAGTCGAAAAAAAGTCTTGCAATTCTGCCTGCCTGTCTGTCAGTCCGGGCCTTTCGGCTGCAGCCTAAACGGGTGGGTAGATTTTCTTTAAAACTTTGCACCTAGGGTTTTTTGAACATTCCTTCCACAAGTTTTTTTAATTTTTTAGGACCAAAATAAAGGTATCTGCCGTACAATTTTTTTCCAAATAATGAATATATCATTTTTCTCAAAAACGTGCCCACAACTTGTTTTTTAAATATGTCATTTTTTTACACGAAAGGTTACCATTTTATAAAAAAAAATCGGAAAAATGGTTATAAATGGTATCTCCCATGGTACCATTTTTTTATTTTCGATTTTCTCAAATACGGCTCAATTGATTTTGACCATTTTTTTTATAGAAAATCTTTCAAAAAGTTTTAAAAGTATTGAATCTCAAAAAAGAAAAAGTTTCATTTTTTTTGAGAACTTAATAATTCAAAAACGATATAGGTAGTCTATTTTTATCAAACTTGGCATTTTGCAGTTTTTAACATTATCTAGCAGATTTTAAATAAAAATTATTCTTATGACCAAAAATGGAACCTCCTTTACAAGTGTTTAAAAACCGGTAATGAAAATATCATTTTTATCGATTTTCATTAAAGTTTTTATGTGAGCTATATATTTTGGAAAAAGAATGTATCTATCGATTAAAAATGGTATCCATATTTCGCATTATTTGTTCAACCGATTTTAATGAATTTTACACAAAAGCTTCTAATGAGTTAAAATAATATTACATATCAAAATTTAAAAAAAATTGATTTTTAAAAAGATTTTCAAAATTATTTTTTTTTTTAAATTCGTTATTTCGAAAATGGGTAGACGATTTTTTTTTAATTAATTTTTTAACTCAGCATTAATAAATACTAAAAATGGCGTACCATTTTTTTTTTTAATTGTTTTCAAAATTTTATATTTAAAAAATTTATTTTTTAACAAACCGGTTAAACGATTTTTTAAATTTTGTCTCATAAATTCAGATTTTTGTAAGAAATCAGATGGTGTATATCAGAAGTTGTTTAATCAATGTATTTCTAATTATTTTGAGTCCACCCTCCTCTTAAGGTCATCGCACTTTTAATTTTACGCCCCTTTTCACGCCACGCCTTTTTTCAGCTACGCCTTTTATTCCCACCCCACTTATTGGTCATGCCCTTTTTGGAAACAGCCTTTTTTGATCACGCTCTACTTTGGATCGTGATCGATATCTGTGTTGCTTGGAACACGTTCTAAAGTCTTAACCCGTGTCTATTTTCTCTCGCCAATAATAAAGAAAAGTAGAAGCCTGCGGTTACTACCTCTTGCAATTTAAACTCTACTGAACACACTCAATTTAACTGCCAAACTTTTCTTTTTGATCTATTACATTTTTATTTAAAAAATTCAAATGTCACTTTACAAAACACGCTACTTGTCAGAGCATTCTATTTCAATTCAACGTATTCTTTCTTTTCTTGTTTTGCTCGATTAAATTAATAAATTTACCCACGAGCCACAAAAATCATCAAAATTTCACATATTAAACTTAGAAAAATCTCTGGAGAAAAGAAATGGCAGATATTGACGACTTGTTTGACTGTTTCGAAAGCAAAGAAGACACCACATCTGTCCCAGTTGCTGATGATGATAATACCCCCAAAATTGAAAATGTAGATGAAAGGTAAATACAACATAATTTTTCGTTTAAAACTATAATGAAAAATAATTTAATGTATCATAGTAAACCAGTACCGAAACGGCAGCACAAAGAGAGTGATAGCGAATCGCCTCACAAACGTTCCAAAGTGACCGAATCGATTCTTGACGATATTTGTGTCGAGGCACTCAGCACACGTATTTCAGTACATGTGATTGAATCGCCCGAATCATGTACCCACGAGGTGGCAACTTACCCCGGGCAAGAGTATATCCCATTAGCTGCATCCTCTGGTCCTCCATCCAAGGAGTATCCGTTCATATTGGATCCTTTCCAGAAAGAAGCCATCATGTGCATTGACAACAATCAAAGTGTTCTGGTTTCAGCACACACATCGGCAGGTAAAACTGTAGTTGCCGAGTATTCCATTGCAAAGTCACTGAAGGCCAAACAAAGAGTTATTTACACAACCCCCATCAAGGCTTTGTCCAATCAGAAATTTCGTGAATTCAGCGAAGAATTCAAAGATGTAGGTTTGGTAACTGGAGATGTGACAATCAATCCCTCGGCCTCGTGCCTCATCATGACAACTGAGATTCTCAGAAACATGCTATACAGAGGTTCTGAAATCATGAGGGAAGTCGGTTGGGTGGTTTTCGATGAAATCCATTACATGCGTGATAAGGAACGTGGTGTTGTCTGGGAAGAGACTCTGATTCTCCTCCCTGATAATGTTCGCTATGTCTTCCTCTCGGCTACTATTCCTAATGCTCGCCAGTTCGCTGAGTGGGTATGTCATTTGCACAAGCAACCCTGTCACGTTGTCTATACCGACTATCGTCCAACTCCGCTTCAGCATTACATATTCCCAGCTGGAGGCGATGGCATACACTTGATAGTCGACGAAAAGGGACTCTTCAAGGAAGACAACTTCAATACGGCTATGCAGGTTCTACAGGGGGCTGGCGAAGCAGCCAAGGGCGACCAGAAAGGTCGCAAGGGTGGCGTCAAGGGAGTCAATGCTGGACAGTCGAACATTTTCAAGATTGTCAAGATGATCATGGAGCGGAATTTCGCACCGGTGATTATTTTTTCTTTCAGCAAGAAAGAATGCGAAGTGTATGCAATGCAGATGGCTAAACTCGACTTCAATACAAACGAGGAGAAAAAGCTCGTCGATGAGGTCTTCAACAATGCCCTGGACGTACTCTCTGAAGAGGATCGTCAGCTACCACAAGTGGAGAATGTTCTGCCACTTTTACGCCGTGGAATCGGCATCCATCATGGTGGTCTACTGCCAATTCTAAAAGAAATTATTGAAATCCTCTTCGGTGAGGGTTTAATCAAGGCGCTCTTTGCCACTGAAACCTTTGCCATGGGACTAAACATGCCCGCCAGAACTGTGCTCTTCACGGCACCAAGAAAATTCGATGGAAAAGACTTCAGATGGATAACTTCGGGAGAATATATTCAAATGTCTGGTCGAGCTGGACGTCGTGGTATCGATGATAAAGGTATCGTTATACTTATGATAGATGAGAAGGTATCACCATCTGTGGGACGAGCTATAGTTCAGGGCAAAGCTGACCCCATTAACTCGGCGTTCCATTTGACCTACAACATGGTTTTAAATTTGCTAAGAGTCGAGGAAATTAATCCAGAATACATGTTGGAACGGTCTTTCTTTCAGTTCCAAAATCAGAGCTCAATTCCAGAGTTGTATAAGAAGGTAAGCCCGGAATCAAAGAAACCCACAAGGTACCCAAATAAGATGTTGTTGTATAAATTGTTGTTTGTCTTTCCAGGTTCAAGATAAACAACTGGAAGTGGAAAAATTCAAAATTCCCGATGAGCACAGCGTGGCATCGTATCATCATATTCGTGATCAATTAGATACTTTAGGGAAACAATTCAGAACTTATATAACCAAGCCGGAATATCTGATGCCATTCCTGCAGCCAGGTCGACTTATAAAAGTTCAAAACGAGACCGATGAATTTGACTGGGGAATAGTGGTAAATTTCAAAAAACAAGCAGATAAAGTTCGTAATCCTCTCAAAGCAGAGACAAATGTTATCGTTGATGTTCTGCTGTATGTAACTGAGGAATCATCCAAAACGGACGAACCCAAACCATGTACGCCCGGTAAGAAGGGCAACATGGAAGTTGTTCCAGTTTTGCATAAGCTCATTTCGCAAATCTCTTCATTGCGAGTGTACTATCCGAATGACTTGCGCCCGTCTGACAATCGTAAAAGTGTCCTTAAAACAATAGAAGAGGTGAAGAAGCGCTTTCCCAAAGGACCACCACTTTTAAATCCCATCAAAGAGATGCACATCAAGGAGCCAGAATTCAAGCAAATCGTCGAATCAATTGATAAATTCGAAGAACGTCTCTTTGCTCATCCTCTACACAATTCCAAGGAACTGCAAGCGGTCTACACCAAATACACTAATAAGCTGGAAATTCAAAATGAACTGAAGAACGTCAAAGCCAAACTGAAGGAGGCCAGGAGTCTCCTCCAAATGGACGAGTTACAAAAAAGAAAAAGGGTACTGCGGCGTATGGAATACTGTACAGCATCGGATGTTATTGAATTCAAGGGACGAGTTGCCTGTGAACTCAGTTCAGCCGATGAACTCCTCATGACAGAAATGATATTCAATGGTGTATTCAATGAACTAACCACAGCTCAATCAGTTTCGCTACTATCGACTTTTGTATGTGACGAGAAATCTTCCGAAACACCACAATCCACAGAGGAACTATCTGGCCCGCTGCGCTCAATGCAGGAATTGGCACGTCGTATTGCCAAGGTCTCCAACGAATGCAAACTTGAACTTGACGAAGAAACGTATGTGGAAAAATTCAAACCATTTATGATGGATGTAGTTTTGGCATGGTGCAAAGGAGCTTCATTTTTGAGTGTTTGTAAAATGACAGACATCTTTGAAGGGTCGATTATTCGTTGTATGCGACGATTGGAAGAGCTCCTTAGGCAGATGTGTCAGGCGGCAAAAACAATTGGTAACACCGAGCTGGAGAATAAATTCTCGGAAGGAGTTAGATTGCTTAAGAGGGATATTGTTTTTGCTGCTTCGTTGTATTTGTAAAATAATCGGTAATGAGATGATGACGCGTTGATGAGGTTTTTTTTTTTTTGAATTTTACATTAATTTAACAATGTTTTTTTTTCTCTAAATATCAAAAATACCTACCTATTTTAGAAAACAATGAAATACAAACATTAAAAATAAAATTAAAATTTTTATTCAAAAAATGCCGTTCTTTTCATAAAAATCATGTTCTCGTCAGAGATGGGAAGAACCGACCGGAGTTTTTGTTTTCCGTTTTCCACTTTCGCAACAGAAAAAATTAATAGAAAAAACCCGAAATCTTTGTTCAGAAAATACAAGCATTTCTGATACCGGTCTAGACCTAATCTAAACCTTTTAGAACTGTGGTGCATCAGTTAAAAATAAATCGATACAAAACAAAATATTTATCAAAATAACTCCATCTTTATTAATGAAAGACATTATAATATTAAAAACAAACCTTGAACGATTCGTTCATTAAAAGTTATAATTAAGTTTGATTTGCTATAACACTAATTCATCGACAGCGACAATAAACAAGAAAAAATATAAAAAGGTACACAAAGAACATTTAAATAATAAAAGAATAAGCAAGAAAAATACAAAAAAAATAAATAATTTGTCTTAAAATTTCTGGGCATCTCTGATGGTGTACACCGACACATCACCCGAAGCCATACTCAAATCAGCCAAACTATCATCCGTTCTTCTCGTCGATGTCGGTTGCATATCACTAGTTCGTAAATTTTCCGGAATCTTTACTTTACCCTCGTGCCGAACAACAGCCGGAATCATCGCCGAAACTAGATATCGTTGGATTTTGGGTCCTCCCGGAATTGTATAGTGAGTTCTCTCATCAACAATCTGCAAGAGAGGAATTTTGCAGATATAACCAAGGAAAATTGAAAGCGAATTGATTTAAAACAAACTTACATGCTTTAACTCCGACGAGATGTATGCCTTCTTGGGCAAGCTACGAACTTGATTTTGTGGCAGTTGCTGCTGCTGTTTCCTTGGGGATCCGATTCCAGGTGTAACCCGACTATCGCAGTCTAATTTTCTAAACGCTTTCGACACCGATTGCGAGGACGAAGAAGTCCCTGCACTCGAAATCAATGGAGTTTTTGGTGTTTTTTTTATGTATGCCCCAATTGGACTTACAACATGGGCGTATTGCTGCTTCTTAACTGAAGAAGTTAATTTATTTGCCGAGTTCAAGCCAAACCCCTGGGGTTTCTTGAATAGATCCAATTTCGGGAATGGCTTTATATCCAATGCATGTTTATTATTAACAGGCTTCGGCTTGGCAATTACTGTTTTTGGAGTAAATGGCGATGATAGCATTGGTGATGGAGAACGATAACGTTCGCATTTCTTCACCGGAGTTAAATGACTCTTCATACTGGCTAACGGGGATGAGAGTTGTTCAGGTTGTTGATGATTATCCTTAGCTGCTTGCATATATTGCATTCCTTTATTCATCATATATTCGACTTCTTCCATTGTGTCATTGAAATGTAGTGATTTCTCTTTCTCTTCATCATCCAGTGATTTTTCTTCCGATTTAATTGTAAAACTTCGATTAAGGACATTCTCCGAAGTCGGATTCTTTCTGCTAGCCATTGATTCATCATCATCTGAGAGTTCAATAATCAAACTATCTTCATCGCATTGTGACAGTTGTGTTGTTGATTCTGGAGAGGATTTCAATGGTTCCAATGAAAAATCTTCTTCATCTTCTGTTTTTTCAGTTGATTCTGATGAGGGGAAATGAGATATCAATTCTTTCTCTAGTCCTTCATCTTCTTGGTCTTGGTCGTCTTCTTGGGGACTCTTAACTGTCGTGTCTAGGTCGATCAATTGCAGAGATTTTCCAAGAGGATCTTCATCTTCATTTTGCAAACAAAAGTCGATAAGATGGATGGACTTCTCAGGTTCTTCTTCTTCTTTCTTCTCATCGTTGAAAAACTTCTGTTTACTGTGTCTTTGTTGAAATAGTTCCGATGACGATGATCGTTCTGAAGAATTTGTCGACAATTTTTTGGTGACACCTCGATCACTACAAGCTGCTGTATCGTTAGCTGTATTATAGCAACCTGTGGTTTCGCTAGAATAACCAGTTTTCATGGCACTTTGATAACTCGTCGAACTTGCCTCGGACTCAGAAACATCCGAATACTCTTCCATGATAGTTGACTGTCTCATCAATCCAACCATTTTTACGGGCGATATCGGATGCATGGTTTCAGGCGTCATTGTGTTCTCCCAGAATCTAGACGGAGCTTCAATGTCATCTAATTGTGTGTCATCGGTCAAATTAGGCAACTCTTTCATGCGCTTTTTTGTCTCCTCGATATTCAACTCGTCAAGCAGGCGTTCTAAGGCATCAGCTTCCTCGTCGAAGGAAGGAGGTCTCACTCTATTCGCTCTTGCTGCCTGAAGCGAAGCTGGCGACCCGCGTAGATATTTGAACAGTGTGCTGTTCGGATCGGAGGCAGTTTTCTCGCACATATTCTCCAGCGTTTCGAAACTTGTATTGGTTATGTCCAAAGCTTCATTGGTATCGTCCATCCGAGTGAAGTCAACATTCGGCTGACGTTTTAATTTGACGGGAGTATTGGCGGCATGAAGACGCTCGTGAAATTGCTCAATGTTTTCCTTATCGTCCTCTTCGGCATCTCGTACTCGAACACGCGGCATATCTTGATCGGGACGGGGAATCTTTTTCTCTTCGAGAATTACCTGCAGTTCTTCAGATAGTTGATAACTTAATCTCTGTGGCGTTTGGGATGTTGTAGATAATTTGACTTGGTTTACAGGTGGTGTTTTTCTAGAAGCACACTTTGTGATTACAACTTTATTTATAACCGATAAACACAACCAATTAATGCATAAATCTAGAATCCTAGTCCTAGATTAACCTTCCGATGGCAAGCGGGGTGACCCATCACCCCACTACTTGAGAAAAACCGTAATATCTTTTGTTTCTATTATTGTATCTTCCTCTCGATCGATCTATTCTCTAATTATATTGTAGGTAGTTAGTTGCTTGTATTAACTTGTCGAGATAAGCCATTATTTTGATTTTATTTACTTTTTAAGTTTTACGTGGGGTTACCAGTAACCCCCTTTGCTATTTACGTACACTTTTTTTTTTGTGGAGCTAGCTTTGATTCTTGGTTTTAAAACAAAAAATGGCTTTCCTTTCGGATAACCAACTTAAAAATTACTTTAAAAGAATCGCTGAAAGTTCTGGTGATGACCGTTATTCGGATAAAAGTGAGATTTCTGAAATAGAAGACAATTTATCGGTGCACATAGGGGAGGAAGATATTATTTCCAACAGCGGAAGCAGTGACGTTGATGATGATGTTCCGTTAGCTCAATTGCGAGCAAATGGCCCGATTAACAAGTTTCGAAGTAATTATTTGAAAAAATTGGCATTACAACTGGCAGAACCCCATATGAAACGTCGATTGACTACAAATTTGTCGCGAGAAATACGATGCACTTTACACGATATTCTAAATATGACAAAAGGACCTCCTGCAGATGAACCCCCGGCGAAATTACAGAAGCAGGCAAGATGTGCACTGTGTCCAAGAAAACGGGACAAAAAAGTTAAAACTTCTTGCATAAAATGCCAAGTGCCCACTTGCTCTGAAAATCGCAGAGATTTTTGCCTTAACTGCATATAATGTAAAAAATTATGTACTTAGATTTTAAAAAACCTCCAAAAAAGACTTTTTTCAGTTTCCTGTTAATGTAAACATTCGATCTAATAACAAATAAGAATTAATTTTCAGTTAAAATATTGTTTTATTTACAATAAAAGCTGGTGGGGTGATGAACAACCCCACTTGCTGTTCACGTAGGAAAAAAAAGCCTTGCCTTCGAAAGGTTAATAAGGGTGGATTTGTTATAAATACAATGGATGTGAACACACAATTTCCATGCTTCTTTCTCAAGGTGCATAGGTGAAAATGGTAAAGTGCAACTTTTAGTTCAAATTTTTACATAAAAAGAAAAAAAAATAGATTCAAGTTTGGAAAATTTCAAGCAACAAGAGGGCCAATCTGGGATAATCAAAATACTTAAATGTCTACCAAGTTTTACTTTTTATGCAAAAACAAAATTAATTACAATTTTTTTTTTATAAATTATATACAAATGTTTGTAGGTACCTACCAAAAATATTCTAGTTAATTCTAATTGTATTTACCGTTCTGTGAATAGATGTGTTTTAAATTTATTTCGCCAAGCATCTGTTGCTTGAAATTTGTCCAAGGACATTTTCTTTTTTTAATTCTTTTTTAATATCAAAATCTACTTTTGTAAATGGATTTGGGATAATTTTTGTTATTATACGTAGCCAGTACGTATTTAGCTTAAAATAAATGAACAAATCTTACTTTTTTTGGAAATTTGATTGATAATTGTTTTAATAAGGATTTCACTTTTACTTACAAACAGAAAATTTTTAAAGTAAAATAAGTAGATTTTGTGAGACAAATTTGTATTTCTTCTTAAAAATAAGCGGGCTGCACGTTAAAAATGAATTTTGTATTTTTTGCTCACAGGTGCGCCAACACGTAAATGCGAAATTTCGAGAGTCGAATTAAAAATGAACGAGTACAGTAGTTTTATCGTGTAGGGCTCAAATTGACAGGGTGACAACTTTTGGTTTTGTTATTTTCAGAATCCATCTGTGTTCTGATCGCTTTGGATACATTTTTTGCATTTAACTGTCATCTTCATGCGTTATTTATATTTTGTCTTTATTTATTAGCCGTTTTGTATTAGGACGGTACTAGAGAATTGACAAATTATAAAAGATATATATCTAATGGAAATAAATAAAACACTAGGTATGGATTAAAGTGACAACAGCGTTGTACACCCATATACTAAATACATTGAAGCAATAACGACACATCACTCTATAACAACGGCTTAAGTTGACAATCGATGGAACATAATTATGGGCTTCAAGCAAGCGAGTCAGCTTTGGATCTGCTCACGTAGTAAACAACGTATGGATGGCTCCGTACGGCGCACACTGATCCAAACATGGATTCGCAAAATTGCGTTTGTCGCAGTCCTTCCCGTTCCCGGTCTATTCAAGAAACCCCAGGGGCTTGGCTTGAACTCGGCAAATAAATTAACACCTTCAGTTAAGGCACTAAGCAGCAATACGCCCATGTTGTAAGTCCAATTGGGGCATACATAAAAAAACACTAAAAACTGAGTTAGCAGGGAATTTGTCGTCCTCGCAAATGGTGTTGAAGGCGTTTAGAAAATTAGACTGCGATAGTCGGGTTATACCTGGAATCGGATCCCCACGGAAACCGCAGCAGCAACTGCCACAAAATCAAGTTCGTAGCTTGCCCAAGAAAGGATACATCTCGTCGCATGTAAGTTTGTTTTAAATCAATTCGCTTTCAATTTTCCTTGGTTATTTCTGCAAAATTCCTCTCTTGCAGATTGTTGATGAGAGAACTCAATATACAATTCCGGGAGAACCCAACCAAAATCCAACGATATCTAGTTTCGGCGATGATTCCGGCTGTTGTTCGGCACGAGGGTAAAGTAAAGATTCCGGAAAATTTACTAACCAGTGATATGCAACCGACATCGACGAGAACAAATAATTTTTTTTTTTTTAATTTTCTTCCTTATTCTTTTATTATTTAAATGTTCTTTATGTACCTTTTTATATTTTTTCTTGTTTGTTGTCGCTGTCGATGAATTATATTTATAATGTCTATAAAGATTGGGTTATTTTGATAAATATTTTTTTATATCGATTTATTTTCAACTGATGCACCAGCAGTAAAAAGTAAAAGGTTTAGATTAAGCGTGGCATCAGAAATGCTCTTTTTCGTTTAACAAAGTTAACATCTATTAAAAATTGCAGTGTTTAGAAGGATCCTTGCAACCTAAAGAGACCAAAAGAAGAACGAATCTTAAAAGTCTTTGTCGTCTAAAAGCAGTCTTACGACAGTGATTATGTTGTAGAGAGGTACCCAATCACACGTTTTAAAATCAAATCAAAGAATCGACAAAAAATTAGTTTTAAATATTTAGTTTATCACAAATTTAAGGTTTACATTCTTCTTTACTCATACAAAATTTTGTTCTTATAATAAATAATAAATATTTTATACCTAATCAATTTATCTATTAATACGTTTATAATAATTAATTGGTGTTATTGGTTTTCTATTAAGCACATCTTGCAGCCTATAGGTACGCAAGGGTCGTAATTCCACTTGATTTTCTGGTGTAAATGGTGAACCTCTCGATAATGGCGAAATATTTAATTGATTTCTTGGAGAATTTTTCACTATAATATGGTTACTGGTATTTGAAGTTCTCGGCGTCAAATTAGAACAATCGTCAATGATTTGAGCAGCGTTATAATTATTGAGATGCTTACGTCTATTATGCATGGAAAATGTGCTATTAAGGTCGTTCACAAAATTATAATTGACACTAAGTGGACTTTTATTGTGTTCTTTGGAAACTTCTGTCTCTACGGTATATGGTGAGACGGTCAGGTCTATAATTTCAATTGCAAAATCTGGCTCAGTTAAAAATGCACGCCTTTTCTTTTGTCTTACGGTTATATCTTTATTTTTATTTAAAATTTTTGGAGTCATTTTTTTTTTTTAATTACTTGTCGATTTTCCTTTCGCACTCAGAACTTATTAGGTGTTTTTTTCAATAAGTTTTTTTTAACTATTATAATTAATTTATATTTTTTGTTTTAACTTTTAACGACATATGTATGTACATTTATTCAAAGCACTTTTCGAACTGAAAAAGCTCTTTGAATTAAAAAAAAATAGGCCAGTTGATGTTCGTTGAGGTCTTAAGAGCTTATAATTATCCCAACAAAACACTATAAAAATTGTCTATTTATTTTTACCTACTCTTTCCCATTTTCTGCGAGAAAACGGATAAAACGAAACCTAAAAACTGTTGCCTTGATTTTTTTTAAAGAAAAATTAAAGATATTTATGATATGTGATTATTTTAAACGTTAAATTTGGTCTCTGCCAACTCAGAGTCTAAAATTATGAACATATCTAGGTATTTATTATTTAGAGTAGTTAAAAAAGCTCTGTGCAAAGCTTGATCTACATTTTTTTTCATTATACATATATAGATTATAAGGGAGAGAACCTACAGTGAGACATTTTGTAATTTTATACTAGATTCAAGGCAATTATACATAGGTATGATTTTTCAGATGTTCACTTTTTAAGATAATTTGTAGTGTCCGACCGAAGGTCGATTTTCAACCGAAGCCGAATTATTAGGCTGAAAGAAAACCTTCGGCCGAAGCCGAAGCCTAAGGTTGAAAAAAGTCAAGAATTCTCCTTTCCAGTTGGATAAAAATATTATTTTTATTAAAATTTATTGCTTAAAAAACATAAGACAAATAAAATAAAAATAACTAATAACTAATTAGTAATTATAAAGAAAAAAGAAATAAATAATTCATTTTTAGTAATAATTTTTATGATGACACACATGTGTTTTGAAATTTTTGAATATTCAAAAATTTCAAAAATTGAAATTTTTTCCGGCGCCTAGTACGATGCTCGATATAATAAACAGATTCTTCGGCTTCGGCCAAAACTTCGGCCTAAAATGCCGAAGCCGAAGGTTTGGCCGAATGTTGTTTTTTTGGCCGAATTCGGCCGAAGCTTCGGTCGGACACTAATAATTTGTCATAAATCCATGTAGCAGCAAAACTCTTTAATTACTTTGTTCATAATGTTAATAACATGCAAAAAATGTTGTCAATTATGTGAATTCATACATATGTACATATAAGTACTACATAAATGTATGTACATATGTATATGGCAAATTATGGATTCGTTAAAAAAAAATCGAACTTGAGATTTTGATCAAAGTTGACATTACGATGATAGCGAAGTCTAAAAGTGGGTCTCGCAATTTTGTCCGTCTGTCCTGTTCTTTCGGTTGCAGCCTAAACGGATAGGTCGATTCTCTTCAACTTGGTACCTAGCGGTTTTTGGGCATTTCCCCCACACGTTTTTTTTTTCTTTTTATTTTAAGACCAAAAATAACGGAACCTACCGTACAAATTTGTTTACTAATTTATGAAAATCTTATTTTTCGCAAAAACGTGCATTTTTTTTTTTTAATTCAGTAATTTTTTTACAAAAAGGCTACCATTTTATACAAAAATCTGAAAAATGTTTATAAATGGTACCTCCCATAGAACCATTTTTTATTATTTTCGATTTTCTCAAAAACGGTTCAATTGTTTTTGAAAATTTTTTTATAGACAATTTTTCAAAAAGTTTTAAAAGATTTTAAGCAAAATTTTCAATTTCTTTTTTATTTAAAAAATAAGAAATTTTAATTAATGACTTTAAAAAAATGACGGTCGATTTTTATTAAACTTGACAGCAGTTTTTTTTTTCTTATGACCAAAAATAACGTTGCCGGTGTTTAAAAACCGGTAAGGAAAATCTTATTCTTCTCAAAAAGGCTCCTACGATTTTTATTTCTTTCTTTTCGACTTCTTTTTATCTGTTGAACCGATTTTAATGAAATTTTTTACTCAGGAGCTTTTAATAAGTTTAAATAATATTGCATATCAAAATTTTCAAAAAATCAAATTTTGGATTTTAAAAAACAAATTTCAAAATAATTTTTTAAAAATTCGATATTTCGAAAATGAGTAATGATTTTTTTTTTAAATAATTTTTATCTCCGCATTAATAAATACCTACTAAAAAATGGCGTACCAATTTTTTTTTCTTAAAAATGTTTTCAAAATTTTATACATATATAAAAAATTATTTAAAAAAACCGATTTTTTAAATTTTTTCCTAATAATTGAGATTTGTGTAAAAAATCAGATGGTGTGCATTGCATTGGTGTCAAAACAGTTTTAAAAGTGGTTTGATCAAATTTTTACTATATTAACTTTACATTTCCCAATAAAAACTCCTATTATATATTTGCAAAATGGTGTGAACCCAACAAAAAAATCCCATTCAAAAATGAAACAAAGAAACCAAAAATGATAAATTTTCGAACACAGCGGAAATCTCCCTATGGACACTTTAATAAATTGGAAACAAAATATACAAGGTACAATGAAAAAAAAGATACATACAAGGTAAAATGTAATTTTTCCGCACACAATTAATGGTCCGAAAAAGAGGGTGGATGCTCCTTCAAAAAATCCGCTACAATTATCAATTTCATTAACCGAACAGCATATTGCAAAAATTGAACCAAAGGAAACTGACCACTTAAACTTTATAATCAGTAATCACACTTATTCCGTAAGGCGTTTTTCGAAAGCGAAAACCACACGGGTCGTAAAGCAACAATTGGAATTTTAGTGAACGACTATCGTTTTAATGGTTAGAATTAGAAGGGCAAAGAAAGAAGAGAACGGTGAAGTTTTAGTTTTTTTTTACGGAATATGTGTGTGAGCTAATTAACGGCCTGTCGTTTGCAAAAAACGCCTTACGGAATGGTAACAAGAATAAAAAGAGATGGTATGGTAGGTTATTAAAATGTAAAGTAAAATTGTGAATTAAGATTTTTGTATTTTTTAAATACGAAAGTGCATAAATGCTCAAAAATAACTACAAAACTTTTGATTAAATTTTGAAACAAAAGCTAACGCTTCAGATTTTGTAGCTTTTGAAATGAGTTGACATGTTTATCAACCACTGACACTAAAAAAAGTACATCCATAATTTTTTTTAAATTTTGTTAATGTTATTTTTTACAGGACGATACGAGAAGTAATGGGCTTTTGGTTTTTGGTCCAATGTCAAATTCTCCTGGGAATTCCCGATACAAATAAATTTTGAAAAAAACTTTAAACCATTCTCGTTCCCAATTTTCGAATATGGACGATAAAGATCCACAATTTTTTAAATTGGTAATCATATACATACATATATGTATATATTTCTGCATCTCTAGATTTTTCTTTATTTAAAACTACTTACGAAAAAATATAACATAAGTTTGTTAAAAAAAAGTATTTGCGCCTTTTTTGTAAGTTTTCATCTTTTTGTGTATTTTTTGTGTTTATCTACACGACATTGTTTTAAAATAACTTTATTTATTTTCTTGATCTTAATTTATCACGAATGCCTACAATCTCTCATGATTATTTTATTTCAATTGATTTAGAATTAATGTAATGCTTGCATATTTTTTGTTTTTAATATTCAACATAATATTCTTGCATATATTAATTTCTTATTAATTTGAATCTATTAACTTTTAACTGTGTTTTTTTTTTATTAATAAGTAATATTGTAGACAAAAACACAGGGTTTCTATTTCT
This sequence comes from Epistrophe eligans, assembly GCA_951394125.1. NCBI lineage: Eukaryota > Metazoa > Arthropoda > Insecta > Diptera > Syrphidae > Epistrophe > Epistrophe eligans. The sequence goes on from OX596028.1 coordinate 107,903,199, forward strand.
CTGGTGTCTCCTCTTGCAAGTATTTGCTTGCAAGTATTTTAATTTAAATAAAAACATTAAATTAATTACTATCTTTTTTTTGTTGCTTTTGTTTAGTTTTGGGGAAAGTTATTTTTTATCTAATTTATTTATTATTATTTTATATTTCAAAATAAAAAGAGATAAAAATTGCGATCTCCGGAAGGAAGAGAAATTAAAAAAAAAATATTACAATAACATTCTACTTGTAAATGGTGGTGGTGTGGGTAGATGTGGAGCGAAGGAAACTACGCCACTAATTGCATTATGATTGAAGAGAAATACTAACGCCACCATTGTTGTTCGTCTTTGTCATCATTCGAGTTCTGATTCTGACCATTTTCTCGATCACTTTGGATGCGTGGAGGAGGCTGATGATATTGTTGGTCATTTGGCGGTCGATATTTAACTTCTTCGTCTTCTGTTTTTATGCCTGGATAGCTCAGAGGCTGAATTGAGTACGATGGATAATCATCGATAGGTTCTTCTTTGATTTTAATAATGTCATCACGGAAATCAGGTTTTCTTTCCTTGGTCTCGCGATCGCCACGATCACGATCACCTCGTTCTCTGTCGCGTCGATCGCGCTTCTTGTCGGAGCGATCACGCTCACGGTCGCGGGACTTCGAACGTTTCTTTTTACGTTCGCGATCACGCTCACGATCACGATCGCGTTCTTTTTCAACACCCATACCAGGTCCTCCGGCGCCGGCACCACGTCTCTCCGCACGATCGTCATATTCTCGATCACGGCTTCCTCCGCGAACACGCTTCCTGCGCTCCCTAGACCTACTTCTATGTCTAGATCGTTCTCGCTCTCGTCTATCTCTTGATCTCGAACGCCGTCTGCCATCGAATCGTGGCGGTGGTGGTCCGCCCCCACCTCCGACAACTCCACGATCACCGCCACGATCTTCTCTTTCTCTCTCGAGCCGATAGCGTTCACGTTCACGCTCGTTGTCCTCTCGTCCGGAGTGCTTGATATTTACGTCAGCTCCACCGCGACGTGTTCCGCCCAAACCACCACCCAAACGACGTGGCAACCATCCCTTCACCGTTCGTGCTCTTTCCACATCAACCAGTACTCGTTTGCCATCGATTTTCTTACCATCGGCATGCTTGTACGCTGAGTGCATGTCACGCTCGTGCTCGTACTCTATAAATGCATACCCACGAGGTTTGCCCGTTTCCATGTCAGTTATCATAATGATCTTCTTTATCGGACCATACACTTCAAATTCACGACGTAATTTTGACTCGGACGTGTCATAATTTACTCGAGCTACAAACAGCGTCTTAAATGGATCCTCGGTTGCTTCAGCTATTTTCTGAGGATCCCATGTTGCGATCTCTCGTTCAAGTTTGTAAGCAACCTGTTGCAAGAGAAGGAAAAATTACGAAAAACAAAAAATCAAAAATTAATAGGTTTGTACATTTGTGGATGTGGGAGCATTGCCGAGATTTAGAGAGACCTTCTGGAGGAACTTATTTACATATCAATCATCACAGTCAATTTGATACCTACCTAATTGTTCTCTTCGTAAAAAATTATCTATGTATAAATAATGGCGATTTCTTGACTTTCAACATTTTCTTAGGAAACACTCAGCCACTTTGTTTGTCAAAATAGCATTACACTTTGAAGCAGGAACTCTTGAAGCTTGAAGAGCGATAGTTTGAGTAAGGAAACACCAATAATTATTATCTTCAAATACTAACCCAATATAACTTACAAATGACAGCATAAGAAACGCTCACACTCAGTAGTTTAGCTTTAACTCCGGAGAATACCCAAAAGCAATACTCTTTTTTTTAACTTACAAATTCGATTGGAGAAAACCTCTTGAGATTCAAAAGCCTTCACCTTGATTAGAAAATCGAAGATATTGTGAGGTTGGTGTGGTTGTGATTGAAGGCGTCATACTGACCTGATCCGTGATCAATAATATTCTTTGGTTTGTGTTGAATTAATAGGGTTCATAAAATAGCCCTACCAGGTGTATGATTTAGATTTTTACCAACAAAGACAGGATAAATAAAGAAACTTACTTATGTTCGACCTTAAGGCCTTGCGTATAAAACCAAAATCATAAAATTATTCGCATCACCTTTTACCTTCCAACAGATTTTTGTTTGTTTTTACCTACCAAACGTTTTTTTATAAACGACAACGCCCTTTTACCTACCGATTCCATTGTCAATTGATTTCTTTATTATTTCGAATTGAAATAGCAGCATTCGAACTACTTACTGACACAAGGATGTTCGTTTTTTTTTTATTATTTTTAATTACCATATGAAAGCTGGATAGCTAGCAGCTACACAAAAACTTACACTGGGGTCCTCATAGTTTTATTTCTTTGTATCAAAAATATAACTTACACACACTTGGGTCCTCTTTTTGAACCATAAAATCAGAACTTACATTTTGGTCCTTTTTTTTAAACGAAGTAAATTATTTCTTCATCAGATGAGAGTTTTAAAAAACTCTACGAGCTTTCTCCAGGTGTGAATGTCTTGAACAATTCAATCAAGTTGTGCGGGGAAATAAATGGGATTACCAGCCCTTGTTTTGTTTTGTTTTTCTTTTTTTTTTGTTAAGAAGAAGCCCTTGTACTTACGTTTTTTACAAAATGCAAAACAACTTAGGTATTTTTTTTTCATGGCCCTGATTAAACATTTTTGAACGAAAAGAAACAAACAAGCTTTTTTTTTTTGTTTTGATGAAAAAGCTTTATTATTCTTATTTCTTTTGGAAACAAAAATTATAACAAAAAGACGAATTAAGTTCGCTTTAAAATCAAGAGTGATGCCTGTGAAGGAACCAAAATTATTTAGAAATAAATAACTTACTTACACAATTTGGAATAATTGTTTACCTGGCGGGTGTTTTATTTTTTTTTTCAATTTAAATCTCGAAATGATTCTACACCCCCAAAGATACAAACCAGTTTTATTATTAAGAGGTGGAGCCCAAGTTACAAGCAGTACGTATTTTAAGAAGCACGTTTTGTTGTTTATCTTTAAAAAGCTAAATTATTGATAAAATATATATTATCATTCAAGTTTGACCCCAATTTCTCTTATTTGTCCTTGTTTATTTGTATTTTTTTTTTTTTTTTTTTTGATTCAACTATATTTTTATTTATCTTTGTGATTTTTGTAATTCTAATTAATTCAAATATACGCTTAGTAAGTTTTTTTTGGTATTGCTGCATTGTTTAGAAGAATTAGAGATTTTTGGAGAGATAACTAGCTGATAATAAATAAATCAACGAAGCCGTATATGTATTTTGTATATTTTCATTATTTTTTTGTTGTTAATCTAATTTCAACATTCTAATTTTGTTTCCAATTCAAGAGTTGGTTTTAAAGCGAAAGAACTATTTTCGTTAAGAATTTTTAGTATGCATTTGTATAAGCTACATTACATAATCTAAGGATGAGGTTTTGTTTCATGGACAGATAGAGACATTCTTGTAAGATCTTTTGTCGTGCTGAGAGAACAGACAGAGGTCCCTTGAATGGTCACATCCAAACATGTAACTCGACAATCCTCATAAGGGATAAAATCATTTACGTGTCTGATCCATTCAACAAATTGCCAAGCTTGGCATATTGTTGCAGGACTCGGGGCGTTAATGTCAATGTACAAGAGGGAATATCAACAAATCCCTATCTTCAAATAATTTTTCACCCGCAGGTCAATTATATAAAAACGGCTTAATGTAGCGCTAATTGGCTTACTTAGCTAGATTGCTCGTGACCGCCATTTCTGCCTACCAAAGTACCTATAAGCTACATTTCTAGATCATACGAACTGAATTTATTTGTGAAATTTTCGCATAATTCTAATACAGTTTTCATAACGAACGACAACAAGATTCGAAAAACTGAGTTAGCGGTAAAAAAGTATTTAACAGATGAAGCCATCTCATGTGTTATTTTCTTTTAATTAAAATGTCATTTAAAAAATCATACATGGAGAAATTTTTATTTTTGGTTGGGATTTCATTTGGAAATTCAAAAAGTTTATGGGAAAATTGCTTATCAACTGATTCATTCAATTCAAACTAACTAAATCGCACATAAAGGTTATCTCGATTATTTTGGGCATATAACAAAAAATATGTATTAACAGAAAAAATGAAAAAGATACTGGTAGTCAACAAAATAGACAATCTTCTTGGAAAAAATTAATTTTAAAAAGTTTCCTTCAATCATAAAAATAACTTGAACATTTTATTTAGCCAGTTCACGTTTCTGAGATCTCACTGAATAAATTTCTGTCAGCTCCCGTGAGGAGGAGAAACCTGAACAAGATTTCTCACCTTGAAGTCAAGGGGACCCCATGTCTTTTTTGTAAATTGATCAACTGCGACAAAAATAATTGAGCAAGCGAATCCAAAAAATATCAGTCTCAGCTTTTTGACAGCAAAAGTGAGGAATCTCACTGAAAAATTACGTTCAGATTTCTAAACATAACAAATATGGCCCCAAAAAAAAAAACACCAAAGCCGATATTTCGAGAAAAATTAAAACAAAGTTCCTATTAAAAATTTAAAAGGAAACTAAAATTATTAGTCTTTCTTTTTTATAAAAAGAAATTTGTAATTAGAAGAACATAATATGAACTGAAATAACAACTAGGAACTAAAATCAAATAACTATGAACCTCTATTAATTTGGGGCAATAACTACAAAAAGTTTTGACAATTTTAAGTTGAACATATTATTTTTTGCCGAATAATAGGAATCGAAATAGCTGAATACATTTTATATAAAAATGAGAGGAAACATTAGGAAATTGCTTAAAAATGCATACTCCACCCTACTTTTTGTTTAGTTTGAATGTACCTAAGCCAGCAAGTTTGTTGGGTGTTGAATAACACAGAATTGCAGTTGAAAAAGTCGCAGAATTATAAAGGAGGTTACATTGATTCAAAACAATATATTTGTCTACTCATTAGTTCAGGAGATCTACCAATAACTTTGTTTGGTGTTAAAAACTGACTTGACACCCTGACCCCTATGAGAAAAAAAAAAACAATGACTTTTCGTCGGGTCAGAGGAAAATCGACACAAGTCAACAAATTCGTGTTTTGAACTTAAAACTACACTAACCATAAATAACGTAAAGTTCAATAATCCAAAACAGACAAAAAATAACCTACATACATAATCGCTCGCTTGTATTTGCGATTTAAACAATTTAATCCTAAAAAAAAAAATAAACCCATCAAGTTCTCTCCCTAAATTAAATTTTAAACATCTCGTGCACTCCATTTCAAGACCACATAACCATACCTGTTCAGCTTTTTCACGCCGACGCCGCTCCAATCGTTCCTGCCTAGTTTCGACACGTGTATGCGGCGGTGTTTCTTTGGGATCCTCGAAATCGCTTAAGAACTTGCCGACGCCCAAATATCCTCGGGATTTCTTTTCATGTGGTAATTTATCTACGGGTTGTAAATATGGAATAGGGTCTCGAGCTGCAAACAAAGCTAGGAGATTTGGCGGCAAGTACTGTGTCATAATTATTTAGAGTTTTTTTTTTTAAGTCTGTATATTATTCCAACGTAGTTCAGCTAGGAAAAAAAAATGGCCAAGAATGCAAATTTTAGTTAGACAAAATTTAAGTTTTACAATAATTTCGTTTTTTATGAGTTTTCTTACCTCAAATATCCATAGAAAGTTTGTTTTTTTCCGGAACTTGAATTAAATTTAATTTTTTTGATACAAAATTTATTTAATATGGAAGAAAATATCCATTTATTTTGTGAAAAATAAAATTCTCAACTTTGCAAAGCCAAAAATGTCGGCTTTTGACAGATGGCTTGATTTTTAACGAGTGAAAAAAAGATGGCGAACGATTTATCAAAAAAGTAATAGATTTCAAAAGTAATTAGATTAGTTCAGATTACTGAGTTGGTGGATGTTTTTTTTTTAACACTAGCAGTTTTTTACTATCAAATTTGGTCAAAAAACAACAACAAGAGATTTTGCTCTCAATCGGTTTCATGTTTCATGATCCTAAACTTTTGTTTTAACTTTGGTGGGTAGATGGCTATTTAGACTTTCATACGGTCAAGTAACGTAAACTATAGTGAATAGAAAAAAGACATGAAATAATTGGACGTATTATATACATATACATATATGTATATATATATATATATATATACGTCCATGGGATGAACTATGTTTTTGGATTATGAGATATAATAAAATACGGCTAACTAAAACAACTAGTACGCAGATCACGCTAAATTTTAGTTCCCGTTTTTCTCTCCAAATATCAGCTACTGATACAAACAAAAAGTGGAAGGGCCAATAATAAAATATTGAAAGTTTGTAGTTTGTAGTTAATTTAAAAATGAATATGCAAATAAAAATCTTTAAGAATAGTATGCAGTTGAAGCGAAACAAAAATTTCCATACAAAAACAAACAACGAAATCATGAACGAAAAATGTTTCATGATACTTGCGATTTTTCGTAAAACTGCTATAGTCAGTACATACTGAATGGCACGGCAACACACATATTTATCAACTGTCATCCATGAACAATGAATCATATGACTTTTTTTTAGTTACACAGTTTTACTAGCACAAAAGCAAAACAAAAGGTAGTGCAATTTAATAAAATTTTATTTAATCTAATCTGGCTTTTTCATTTTCAGTTTCAGTTCACATTTAATTGTTTCCCAGTGAAGTTCTTTATCCCTTCAAATCTATTTCAATATGTCTATCTACCAAATGGGACCCGAAACCCATGCAGTGCCAATGAGCCTGTTCCGTGATAATCGTAATCGTGTCAAATCTGCCCTCTCTGATAATCAAAAAATCGAAAGTCGAACCTTTGTACTGCTCGAGGGTGGCAAAGATGTCAGCTTTAACGATACTGATGTGGATTTCCAATTCCGCCAGGAGTCATTCTTTCAATACATGTTCGGTGTGAAGGAACCGGGATGCTATGGTGTTGTTAATCTCGACAATGGTGAGTCAGTTCTCTTTGTTCCACGTCTCCCCGAAGAGTATTCTGTTTGGATGGGTCATTTGCACACTTTGGAAGAATTTAAATCCATGTATGAAACCGATAGAGTTCTCCACTGTGACCAGTTGGATGAATTTTTTAGCAAAGCAAATCCGTCATTGATTCTCACTTTGAGTGGAGTGAATTCGGATAGTGGGCTCTCGGCTAAACCAGCATCGTTCCCAGGAATCGAAAAATATGTCCAGAACTGTGATATTCTTCACCCAATAATTGCGGAATGCCGAGTTATTAAATCGATGGAAGAGATAGAAGTCCTACGATATGTTGCCAAGGTCTCCTCCGATGCCCACAAACAGGTCATGCTTAAGATTAAGCCAGGAATGACTGAATACCAAGGAGAGAGTGAATTCCTTCACCATTCATATTCGGTTGGAGGATGCCGACACACTTCCTACACTTGTATATGTGGCACTGGAATTAATTCATCCGTTCTGCATTATGGACACGCTGCAGCTCCTAATAATCGAGTAATTCGTGATGGGGATATGTGCCTCTTCGATATGGGGGCCAATTATTGTGGCTACGCTGCCGACATCACTTGCAGTTTCCCAGCCAATGGAAAGTTCACCGAAGATCAGAAGTTAATTTACAATGCTGTCCTCGATGCTCGAAATGCCGTTCTAAATGAGGCTCGCGAGGGCGTCTCTTGGGTGGATATGCACAAACTGTCGATTCGAGTGATGCTTCAAAGACTGAAGGAAGGTGGTATCCTCAAAGGCGATTTGGACGAAATGATAGCTTCCGGACTTGGGGCTATTTTCCAACCTCACGGATTGGGGCATCTTATTGGTTTGGATGTTCATGATGTTGGTGGTTATCTTAAAGGACAACCAGAACGTCCAACGGAACCAGGAGTCTCTAGATTGCGATTCGCCCGAGTACTAAAGGCCAATATGTATGTTACAGTTGAACCGGGTTGTTATTTCATTGATTGTCTTATGGATAAAGCTTTAGCTGACCCAAATATGAATAAGTTCTTGAATGTCGAGGTCTATGAACGTTTCCGAAACTTTGGTGGAGTACGAATTGAGGATGATGTTTGGATTAAAAAAGATGGCTGCGAAAATTTCGCAATTGTACCACGGACTGTCGATGAAATTGAACAGTTCATGGGCGGTCGTTAAAGGCGGGGGGAAAAACAGGGAGATTGTTATGTATGAGAATATATTTTAAGTATTAATATTTTTATCATTTATATTACCGTTAAACAATACCATTTATACCATGAATTTATATAGACAAAATAAAGAAAAGTTATGTTCAAAGGATTTGAGATTTTTGTTTAACTTCTATTTAAACTGCTGTTGGATTTGGAAACGATAATTTTTTTTCGGCAAAATTTAACCACCTGGGTTCAGAGTTCAAATAAATGTACATAAATAACTCTTCTAAGTCAGAGATTTATTTTATTTCAGATTGATAACAACTATGTATATAATATATTTATTGGGGATAGCTAGTGCATACTAAAATGATATCATTAATCTTATCAATATGGAACAAAATGTATTGATTACAGCTTGAAGTCAAAAAGCTTCAATCCTACTACTAAATTCCCTAGAAACAGCTTATTATAGATAGTACATGGTGGTTAATTCCCACGTAGATATACAATACATATACATTATATCGCTATGGCTTAGACATTTTGATTATATTTGTCGCTAGAAACAACATATCGCATGCAAAAAAAAGAAGGCAGAAGTCGTCGGTGCTGTTCCGACGTACATACATAGTTCTTGATTCCTTTGAAATTTGATATTCCAAAAAATCTGAGACGCTTTCTTGGCGATATATTTGTTTACGGATTTCCGAAATAATCACCCTTATTCCGTTAGGCGTTTTACGAAAACGCCAAGGCTCCAAAAGCGTTAATTGGCGTTTATGTAAAACTTAAACTTAAATACCGTTCTCTTCTTTCTTACTATTTAAATGCCGAAATAATTGTTTTACCAAAACTCCAGTTTCCGCATCTAGAGCCGTCTCGTTTTACTAAAACGCGTTACGATATCAGAGCCAATACCACCTACGTTATTATAAAATAAAATGCACGACTGGGTCGCACGAACTTGCTCTTATGTGCGATCACACTATGGTATTAAAGTATAAATGATATTTACACTTTAGACTGAAAAATTGTTAAAAATCAATATAATTAGAAGTAATTTGATTAAACAACTTCTGAAACTGTTTTGACACAAACGCAAAGTACACCATCTGATTTCTTACACAAATCTCAATTTATGAAAACAAAATTTTAAAAAGCTGTTTTTTAAAAAACTATTTTTTTACATATAAAATTTTGAAAACATTTTTAAGAAAAAAAATTGGAACGCCACTTTTTACTATTTATTAATCGGAGTTTAAAAATTAATTTTGAAAAAAAAATCATCAACTCATTTTCGAAATATCGAATTTTCAAAAAATTATTTTTATATTTTTGTTTAAATCAAAAATTTTTTTTTTGAAAATTTTGTTATGCAATATTATTCAAATTTATTACAAGCTCTTGTGTAAAATTTTTCATTAAAATCGGTTCAACAAATAATAAGATAGTCGAAAACCAAAGAAATGGTTCTATGGTACCATTTTTAATCGGTTTCCAATAATTTCCAAAAATTTTGCATTCTTGACGTTGTAAAATGCGTAAACCTGTCAAATTTGTAAGTAACATTTGACAGGTTTACGAACTTTACGACGTTGCATGACTCCTATTGTACAAGATTATGTACTTAAAAATTGTATATTTTACACATCTCTAGCTTGTATCGATATGATCTAGGAATTTTTTGAATTTCTTCTCCTTCAAATAATTTACCGTTCACTCGTCCGGTCTTTTTTCGTCAAATCAAAATTACACAAAAAAAAAAGAAAAGCAAAAAAACGTTCACTAAATTCAAATAACGGTTGTTGTTTCTCTCCCCATTTTGCTGCCTAAAAAACTTCGTGGAGTCCTTTTGTGATTTTTAAAAAAATAAAAACTACCAATTTTCAACAAATACATACAATTTAAATATTTTATAAAAAACTAAAATTCTAATTATTTTACCATACAAATATATATAAACTATTTATTGTTAATAAAAAAAAAACACTGAAAAAATAAAATTTTTAAAAATGTTAACCAATGATATGCAAATGGAGTCGAAATGTGATCATCCTCAGCCAGAAACCATCATAGAGGCTGAAGAAGTATCATCGCCTGTGCCTTTGATATCGACAGAAAATGTAGAACAACAAGAAAATGTGAACAAATCAAATGGATTGGAAGTTGCTATCATGCTTCCACCCCCACCAGTTTTGGTATCTTTGGTGGCAGCAGCAACTGCTAGCGCATCGGGAGATTCACGGCCTCCTTCATCAATAGCTGTAACGGACAAAGACGAAGAAGAGGTTCTAAGTTTGCAAGTACTATCGGCTCGATCTTCGACCCCATACACTGTTCAGGGAGTTTGCTGTGCTAATGCAAATTGCGGATTAGAAGCAATAACAGATTCGAGCAACGCGAGTCAATGGAAGGAGGAGTCTACTCAGCTGGTGTCTGAGGTGAAAGAAGACGTCATTGACCAAATTGACGTGGCTGAGAAGCATAACCATTTAAATGGGCATTCAGATGACCGGCGGAAGTACTCACGTTCGGATTTGTTAGACATTCGCGATGAAATGACTATTATAAGGCCCGAATGTCTTGAGAGTGCTAGGTTGCAGCGTCTGCATTTTAGACGGTCTGAAAACGTGAGTAAATTGTATTTTATTGTCATTTTTTTTCCAGGAAGAAGAGAACTGAAAATTTGCATCTGCAAGGCATCTATTTTAAGGATTTCAATTTTAATTAATTTTTTTTTACATTTGGTTTCTTTTTCAAACTATTTACTCTAAATTTTATTCCTTGGAGAACAAAAGTTTTCATTAGGTACCTACCTATTTTGTTTCTTTTGCTACCTAACAATTTAATGCGATTACAGCAACAGGGGAAGCAAATCTAACTATGGCACCTTTTATTTTAGAAAAATTGCGTTATTTTGTAGGTAGAAGAATCAAAAAAAAATTGTTGATGATTCCTACGCCTAAGTTTCAGCTGAGTTGCGCGTTCACATTGCCAAAAAAAAGCACAAACATTTTATGTCCTTTAGTTTATCCAAATAACTTATTCTAATTACAGAAAAACAAGTCCTACCGTAACTCAAATCCACCTAACGATCTTATGCCAGCCTTTTTCAAACGCAAAGCAGCTACTTCAAATGGAAATAATAATTCATCCAACTCAATCGTATATGATAATTTCAAATACAACGATTCGAATCCGTTTAGCCATCACAACGATAGTGGTTCATCGTCTAACGGCAACTATCGTCGCATAGGAAGTGGTCGTATTTCTAATCGTGAAGTAAATTGGGACTACATCCCTGAAGAGGATCCCGACAAAAATAATCTTCCTGAATTTTTCAATACAAAAGATTCCATGGGGTTAGGTATTCAGCCAAAGCCACAACGTCCGCAAAAAAAACACGAACTTGACGATAATTCAAATTATGTTAAGCGTACAATTGGATCGGAATCTTCATTCCGTTCGATTGCATCAAGGCATTCGATAAATTCAAGTGGCGAAGAACGTTACAATAGCAACGCCAGCAGCAGCACTAATAATAGAAGTGACGAACCCGAATGGTTTAGTTGTGGTCCAACATCCAGATTGGATACAATTGAGTTATGTGGTTTCAATGAGTCTGACCAGCAGAAGATACGTATGGAAATGTCCAAAAATAAAACGGATTCAAATAACAATCGACAAGATTTCACAACAGGGCATAACAATAAGGAGAAAAAGCATTTAGCTTTTCAATTTGATGATTTTTCTTCATCACATAATAGTAAGCCAGGTAATGGATCAGGGGCTAATGGAGGAAGTAAGATGCCTTCGTCCAAGTTTATGCCATTGTTCAACGCTAAGAAGAAAGACGAAGAGGTAAATGCGACAAATCATAGCTCAACGCATTCATTGAATGACTTCTTCAAACGAAACGATTTGCCACCTGCTTCTGTTGGGGGAAAGAAGGAAAAACTGAGTACAACTGAAATGCCAAGTGTCGACGAAATTGAAGCAAAATGGAGGACTCATCAGTCGAACGATTCTCGAGCTAAGACGTCCTCAGAGAATTTCAACAATAGCTCTGAGAGTTTTAAGAAAATTCTGCATCAACTGAATCAGCAGCAACAACAACAACATGGTCCGGGTGCTGGATCTATATCTTCTCCACCACTCCAGCAACTGCACTCGCAGACAAACAACACCAACAACCAACAGCCGCCATTGAATCTCTTCAACAATGACAATTTATCAAATTTCATCAAACACCGCAACCTCCAGCAGCAGCTACTGCAAAAGCAACAGCAGCAAGCTGCATTTGCCCAACTTCAATTCAATGCAATTTTAAGTCGTCCCGATACTCAGATGCTGCTTCTATCGTTGGCCCGTGGAGAGATATCTAAACATGGTTTAGTTATTCAGTTAGCAAATCCCAATCTCAATCAAGCTGATAGAGAAGCTATTTCGGCTGTGTTGACCTTCTCAGCCGCTGGTCAATACCATCAGCAGTTAGCCATTAACAGCAATCAGCAACAACAGCAACAGTTTATTGCTAACCAACTGCAGAATCTTTCCCTCATGCACCAGATCAATAAAAGTCCAGTATCAAGGAGGAATGCTAATGCTAGAGGAGGTGGTGGCGGTACTGGTGGCTATCAAGCAAATAATGGAACTGGTATTGGGAATAATCCCCGAACCTACACTCAGGAAGAACTTCAATCGCATGCAAACTTCATTCTTCACAATGCCATGTTGAAAAAGAAGCTCGAAGAACAAAATATGGGACTACAAAAAATGTTACATTTACAAACTTCTATCATGAATGGAAACATAAACAATAATAATCTTCGAGGCGGTGGAAATGATTCAATGGCTGAAACCAAGAATTTTCACTATCAACAACAACAACAACAACAACAGCAGCAGTTGCAACAACAAAATAATCAGCAGCATCATCAACAACACCAACGTAATCGTAGGGGCTCAAATGCTGGCAATCGCAACAATCATTCTATGGGACGTCGTCGTTCGACTTCTTCGTCATCATCCAATACCGCCAATTCGGGAAATTTGGCTTCCCAATTGCAACAGACTGTTAACATGCAGTTGCGCCGGCAACTAGAGCAGCGAAGGAATACTATTGCTACGGCAACAGTTGGAGGAGGTAAATATATATATTTTTTTTTTGTTATAATGTTTAAAGTAGACACAGGTTGGTTTACTGCATAACGTTTTTTAATTTAATTTTGGTATCAAAGTTTCAAAGAGGCTTGTTATTAAAATAATCAAGCTTATTACTCTGATCGGAAGGAAACTTAAAACTAATTCAGAGATGAGTTTTTTTCTGGATTTTGTTTTGCGTGTTTTTTGATGCGTGAAATTATTATTCTCAAAGTGCGATATTAAAAAAATCAACTGTCGTCTTAGAATTGATTTAGAAGGGTATTAAATTCAATTAAATTCAACCATCTTTTTTAAATTTTAAACCATTCTATTTTTTCTTTTACTTTTTCCTTTGTGTAACTCAATGTGTAACTTAAATTTTTAATAAGTTTTTAAAAATTGAATATTTGACAGATAATGTATGCAAATACGCAAGAAATTTCAAGTTACCAAACAGACCTTTAAATCTGTCGCCATTTTGTCTCATTTCAAAATGTTATTTGTGTCAAAGAAAAAAAATGTTTGGTTATGGTTGATTTTCAAAGTGTCAAACCAAATGGAAGTGCAGTATTCGTAATTTCTGTCGGAGAAATTATTTTTTTTCTTTTGATTTAATTAAAATTATTCTTGAGATGAGAATCCCTCGACCTCGAAATATAACCAAAGCACAATTTATGATAGTTTCTGGAGTTGGTTTTGTATGCGGTGTTTATATTTGGCAGCCACTTATTCTAAGATATAAACGTGAAGTCGCAGGGCCAGTGATTGACAATTTGGAAACACCAAATAGTGCACCAGTAGCAAAGTATGCATATTGAAATTGTGCCCCAGTCTATAAACACATTCTTTTGCACTCAACAAAATAAAGAAAACAATTTTTATATCAACTTTTTTGTATTTTTTCAGATGACTATAATCAAGTTTCTCAAAGAATATAAAGACTCGGGGCCAGGTATGATGGGGAAGGCGATTGTGATCAGCACTATTGCTGTATTAGGCTATCGCTTTCTTAAACCCGAACTTGAGTCGAGACGTCGCCGGCAAGCGGAATCCTATGCCAATTATTTATACGAGATAGAGCAGCGACAACAGCAACCAAAATCTAATACCTCGTTAAATATAAATGATGAATTTCAGTAAAAAAAAAAAAAAAAAAACCCACACACAAAATGGATTAACAAGTGCAGTTCTTACATTTTAATTTGTTTATTAATTAATGTTGTTAAATAACTATTATGTTTTTGTTTATTAATAATCTTTTTTCATGCTTTTCAACCTTTATTATAAGGCAATGAATTACTTTTAAGGTATTCTCAAATTATTATATCACATTGAAACATAAAAAAAATTCAATGCATTTCATTCAGAAATTAATAAAGAAAAACAAACCATGAATTATGTAAACAGAAAAATAATAAGCAGTGTTTTTTAATGTAGTTTTTCATTCATATTTTTGTATTCATTTTCATTTATGTAAGTGTTTTTTTCGGAAATGTTATGAAATTGCTTCATAAAGGAGGTTAGGAAAATTTTGACATTTGGTGGAGAAGATTAGAAGATGATAGACGGAAATAGAATGGCGAATGTAATAGATTTTTGTCGTCAATCTCAAATTTAAAAAAATTAGAAATAAAAAAATAAATTAGTTAATTATTTAAATTATTCATTAATTTTAAACTAGCTTTCTCTATTTAATTATTAGTTTTAAAAAGAATTTGTAATAGTTGCGGAATTGAGATTGAATTTTTTTAAATTTGAAAATGACAAAGAGAGCTTAATAAGACCGATTAGTGGATATGCTCTGCAAACAAACTTATAAATCTTTAAAAATTTATCAGGATACCTATTTATTTTTATTAAATAAATATTTCTACCAATTTGAAAAAAGTTACGATAGTGTCTAAGTAGACAAAAATCTAATAAATACGACTGTTAGTTTTTAAGTTTTGAGGCACTTAAAAAGCAAAATTATTGATTATTTTGATGCCAATATAAAGCTAACAACTCATATATTAATTCTTGCCATTTTTTTTTTTTTATTTTAGCCCTACCTTTGACATTAAATGAATTTCATTATTTCAATGATTGAACTATCTTACCATTAATCATTTAAAACTTAGAAGTTGTTTTACGTGGAAGGTGACTAGAAATAATAAATAAGTCATCAGCTTTATATTGGCATCAAAATTATTATTGATTTTGCCTTTAAAGTGTCTCCCGTGTAAACGGGACTTAGATGAAAACCTCAAACACAATTTTCGCCATTTACGAAATTACTTCATTTCGGCACTAATGAAAATGTAGTTTAAATACTACATAACTTTTCACCCATCCAAAACCTAACTTAATCGGACATTCCTTTTTACTTTCACCAATTGTCATTTCATACGTCAGAAAAGCCGCTAAAAAGGAAATCCCAAAACACAACAACAACTCTCCTTCTGTATTCCTTCATATTCTCTCTATTCGTTGTTTAACATAAAAAAAACAATACAATTTCGTCCCGTTTGGCTGACTTCTTTTCGCTGCTGCTGCGGTTTAGGTTCCGCTCTCTCTCACCAACTTAGCCAAATTGCTATTGCTTTTTCCTCTATAAATTTGTACGATTGTGAACGCGAAGTGAAGACGACGTAATTAAAAAAACGTTACAAAATAATTAAGAAAAAAATTAAGATAAAAAAATTCTTTTTCTTACTTCTTATTTTTTACATAATACAAAATAAAAAAAAATCAAGTTTTTCTACAACCAAAAATTAAATAAAAGTGTTTCTTCTAACATCTAACGACACAAAAGGAATTTGTTAACAAGCAACAAAATATATTTCAGTGCTAAAGCGCCAACGAGCTAAACCTAACGCAATACAAAAAAAAAGTAGTAGTAGGAAATATAAAAAAAAGAAAAAAAAAAATTTCTCACATGAAAAATTAAAAAATTTTTAAGGGCGAATTGAGAAAATGAGGTGAAATAAAAATTTCCAACTAGAATTATAATTATTGTGAATGAATTAATCGAAAAGAAAGAATTTATCAATCGAAAAAATAATATACCACGTAAAGAAGGTTCGTTTTAACCTTTATACATTTTTTTAACAAAAATATTCTGACATCATATGTAACACGAAGTGTAAAAGCAAAAAAGTGCAAAAGCTACATCAAAGGAAAGATCGAAAGAAGCAAAAGCAAATAACACAAAAGGGTGTCCGCGAAAGACGGCGAAGATAAAAGCCAAGAAAAAAAATATAAAAAAAACTTCCCCAACAAATCCAACTAAACCAACTGACATCTCTGAAATCTAAATACGGCGAAAAAGCACAAAACAAAGAGACAGAAAGTTTTCCGAGTTCATTTTTGTATTCTACCAAAAAACTCAAAAAAGAAAAACCACAACATAACCTGAAGAGGGAGGGAGATAAAAACGTGGTTTAGTTCACTCATCATTTTGTTGGTCATCGCGTGAGGGAATTTTCATATTATACAAACAAAAACAACCACATATATTTTCCTTTCTCTGTAATTCGCCGTTCCCGTTGCCATACACAAGTGTTTATGTGCCGTTGCTTCTCGTTTTCGTATTCGTGGTAACGTCACCGTTGAGTGCGAGTGGTGAATATGATGAGCTGAATGCTGCCCTTTTGTTGTTTTCAACATTATCTGTCCCTTTCGTTCTAATAAAATAAAAGACAAAAACGCATATTTTTCAAAACAAAAATAATCAAAACATAAATATTAAAAAAAAAAGTAAATCATGTAAAATGTTAGGTTAGGGATTTTTTCTCTCTCAAATGTGTAAATGCGCGCGAAAAGAAAAAAGAAAGAAAAAAAATATTGAAAAATCGTATCAAAACAAAAGTAATAAACACATAATAATAAATAAGTAAAATACGGCAAAAGGAAAAACAAAGGCCAAGGAACCTTAAAAACGACAAAACAAAAAAAAATTAAAAAGAAAAAAATATGAATAATTGTGAAATCACAGAAAGCAGCAATAGCAGCAGCGACATTGAAGAAACTCAACATACAACAGCTCTTTCTGAAGCCACCACGGCTTCGGAAGATTCAATAACAACGACAAGCGAATTCTTTTATACTACAACCCACAACAACAATAACAGAAAATCCAATGAAAATCTAGAACTTGATACAAAATGCGCAGGAAACACGAATGAAACATCTGCCGCTGCTGCCTCTATTGCCGCTGCAAGCTCGTTGATATCCCCCACAGCAGCTACGACAACGGTCAGTTATGCAGCTATAGCAGCAATGGACACAGCTTCAGCAACTGCATTCGTTTATGCCCAGAAGCAGACAGAAGCTATTCTTTCATCTGAATGTGATAAAAACTCAACAAAAATTTGTGATAAAAATTCAACAGAACAACAAAAAGCAGAAAAATTAGCTGAATCAGTTTCAGACGTGGACACAACGTCAGATTTAGAATGCTCTGAAGTACTCTCAGGTGAGACCAATGGAGACAGTGGCATAAGCAATAGCAACCAAAACCAACACGATGGGGTTGAGGAGACGCAGGAGGTCACTGCATCATCATCCCTAGCTTTGTCGCCTTCGTCATCGTTGTTAATAGAAAACAAAGAAAAAACACCCGAAGCAGCGAATATCTCAACAACGTCGGCGCCTTTATCGGCATTGTCGTCGTCGTCGCTACCGAATACTTTTAGTGGGAGTAAGTCGGATAGTAATAATTGTAGTGATATTGCGACGTCCACTACGACGAGTCAAAATCTTTCTGTTGTCGGCGACAGTACAATGCTAGCACAAAAGAAGATCGACAACAGTCATCAACTTATTCATCACCATCATTACCCCCTGACGACAACGTCGAGTGCACCAATTTTAATGCAATTCCGTGCGGATTCACCTACTAAGACAATTTCAACGGGTTCACGACGGGGGACAACATCGACAGGTCTCACTGCTGGTCCAATGATAACGAGGCGTGTTTCATTTCCGAAAAGCGACGAAGCTCTAGTGACTGGATGTTTAGAACCGGCTAATCCATGGGAACATGGTAAGTTCTTTTTTATCTTTTTCCTTTTAGTCTATTTCCCTAATCTTCCTATTTTGTGTGTAGTGTACCTACATAGGTATGTACAAGTAAATACATAGGAACTCATTTAAGTTTATAACGTCATTTCATACTTTTTCTGCGTAATTTATACAGTTTTTCTATTGAATCAAGGAAAAGTAAATGGGGGTGTCTAATGTATGCATGGGGTGGTATGTTACGTAAGGTTTGGAATCGATTTGAAAAGTTGTAGATATTTAAAAATGTGTCTATCTATATGCTTAGTAGATATCTATATGTATAGTTAGTTTATGTACATAGGTATTATGCCAAATGGGTAATGTTGTGTGTGTGGGTGTGTGTTTTTTTTCGTTTACTTGTTGTGGCGTTGACCTCTGTTATAACGGTTTGAGGGTGTAGTTTTTTGAAAACCAGGCTCAAAAGAAAACGATTTAGTTGAATTATTCTATGTACACATGATGTAATCATATCACATGGGAATCAGAAAATAGAAGCAAAGAAAAATCCATTTACTTTCTTTTAGAATGTTCAATACCTAGTTTGTTGTTTATTTTAATGTTTGGATTGAAAGTGTCGTCAAAGTATACATACATGCATACATATTAAATACTGTAAAAACTTCTGAAATTGTTTTGACACCAACAAATCTCAGTCATGGAGCGGTTTTTTTTTTTAAATAATTTTTTGCAGGTATATAATTACAATTTTGAAAACATCTAAGCAAAAATATTGGTACGCCATTTTATAGTATTTATTATTGCAGGGTTAAAAAATTGAATTTAAAGAAAACCATTTACCCGTTTTCAAAATATCGAAATAGGTAGGTATAGAATTTTCAAAGAATAATTTTGAACTTTTTTTTTTTGAATTTAAACTTATTAGAAGCTCTTGTGTAAAAAAATGATTAAAATCCGTTCCATAGAATGATAATAAGATACATAGTTGAAAACCAAAAAAATGGTTCTATGAGAGATACCATTTTTAATCGATAGATACATTTTTTTCCAATAATATAGTTGGAGATCGTACCTCCTTATATTAGTTTACATAAAAATTTTAATGAAAATCGTAGGATCCATTTTTGAGAAAAATGATATTTTCCATACCTTCTCGTTTTTGAACACTACAAGTGTACCGTTATTTTTGGTCATAAGAATAATTTTTGTTTAAAACACTGCTAGTAAATGTTAAAAAACTGCTAAATGCCGAGTTTAATAAAAATCGACCAAGTCGTTTTTGAATTATTAAATTCTTAAAAAAATATTTTTTTTTTAAATACAAAAAAAAATGAAAGTTTTGTTACCTATACACTTTTAAAACTTTTTGAAAAATTTTCTATAAAAAAATGCTCAAAATTGATTGAGCCGTTTTTGAAAAAATCGAATATCAAAAAAATGTTTCTATGTGAGGTACCATCTACATATAACCATTTTTCCGAATTTTTTTTTTAAAATTACTGATTTTTTTCTGTTTTAAGTTGTGAGAAAAATGAGATTTTCATTATATGGTAAAAAAAAATTATACGGCAGATACTGTTATTTTTGGTCCCTAAAAAAAAGTCGAGGGAATGTCCAAAAAACGCTAGGTTGAAATTCAGATAGTACACGCTGGAGAATTAAAATATTTGAAGATTAAAGTTGTTGGAAACAGTGTTGCCGCCTAAAACAAAAATTTCCGTGCCACTTAGTTTTAAGAAAATCGACCCACCCGTTTAGGCTGCAGCTGAAAGGCCCGGACAGTCAGACAGGCAGAATTGCTATACCCACTTTCTTCGACTTCCCTATCATCGTAATGTCAACTTTGATCAAAATATCACCATAGAAATTTGTATGGAACTTTTGTTATTCTTTATAAAAAAGAACCTCTTTGGCAACTTTTATTAGTCAATTTTTAATTTAGTTAAATTTTGATTATTTCAATCATATTCTACTCTGTAAAAATTTCTAATCTAAAAATGCCATCAAATTCATAAAAGTAGTTCAAATTTTATGATTTCGAACTCACCTTTCCATAAATTTAGAATCTCCCTGTGCACACTGTGTGGTAATAAAATTTGTAAGTCACGCGAAAATTGCATAATCTCTTGAAAACAATGGAAATGCATTTTGTGAATAAGCTCTTGACTTTTTGTTTTTATATTTTTTTTGTATTTCATTCACATTCACAATCACGAGAATATTTTATCAGAAGTCTCACTTTTAATTTAGATTAAAAAAAAATTATCTCGAAGCAAAAAAATTGAATAAAAAAAAAAAAACAATTTGTAAATAAAAACAAGTCTGATTTGAATATCACTTAACAATAACATTTAATCAAAAAATAGAACCAATAATAATAATACATACCTATGTACATATGTATAGACATACTTAAATCGGCGCGAGATATTTATTATTGTATTTCTTTTTTATTTGTATGCTAAATGCAAACCATATTTGAGTGATTTGAACTTAATTTTAGAACAAAAAAAAAAAAGAACATTTGCTTCTTTTCTTGTTCTAAAATTAAGTTAAGTTCACAACATGATCATACAAACTTGCTTTTATGGCTTATAACTAACAGTGAGCTTAGAATAATTGTAAACATAATATAATTTAATGGTCCTAATTATGCCTCGCGGCTTGCAGAGTACTTAAGTCGAAAAAGTGGGATTTAGTTAAAAATCACCAAGAATTAGAGTTCGAAATTGAGAGCATACAATAAAACGCAGGGATGGTTAACAAACTGCATTCAAGCTCAAAAATCTGTGAAAGTCTTTGGTGCAACCCACATTAATTAAAAACAGCTTTTAGTAATCTTGGTGCAAATGGCCATGACTGCATCAAATAAACTGTTTTTTTCTCAATAGAAAAAGATACTTGATTACATAAGGTCTGTTTCTTTACTGTTTGGGAAAAGTTTGGGGGAAAGTTCGAGCTTTTTGATGTTGTTGTAATGTTTGTCCAGAAATGAAAAGTAAGGAAACACATTTGGGATGATTCTGATTTTTTTCTGGGTAAACGTCACATTTGACAACAGAAATTATCAGTAATTTGACAAGCAAGAAAAAGCAGTAGGTAAAATATTCGGGTAGATTCTTGATGTAGGGGAAATGAAATACATATATTAAAAAAAAGGTCAAAAACTGGCATTCTCCTGCCAGTAAAAAGGAAAAAACATTTTTGGAAGAATTTGGATACCACGGGATCCCGCAAGCGAGTTAAGAAAAAAACCTATTAAATGTGTCGCTTAGAGCCGGTTTATATGGATTCACCCATAGATAAGTATGTATCTCCGAGAGTTACATAAAACTATGTATGTGTATGTGTCTCTGCCTTTAATTTCATGAGGATGATCAAAAACTCGTTGAGAGCTTAAGCAAGCAATCAAATACAAATATCATTTTTCAACAAGTTTTTTTTTTTTGGCAGTGCTTCCTACAGAACCAAAAAAAAACCTGCTGTTATTTTTGCCTCAATACAATAATTAGTTAGATTTAAGTCGACGAATACAATAAATTAACAATCTAAAATTAAAAGTTTTTTTTTTTTTTTGCTTTTTAACTGACATTGCAAAGTGCATGACAAAATAACTATACAATTCATTTAATAAATTTAATTTCTTTAAATAATTTTTTTATTTATTGCATTTATTTTCTTTGAAAAGAAAAACAAGTGATTTATAATTTAAGTGTTTTTTTTTTTGTTTTTGTTGCAATTTGGACTTTAATTAAAAAAATATGTAAGCGAAAGAAGAATTAGATATGCTGAGCTTGTTGTTGGGTCACCATCTGGCATAAAATCAAATCCGTCACATTTGAATTTGTCTAGACCTAATGATGCGTGTAACAAATTTGAGATGATGCTACACTGTTGGGTTGCTCAGTTTGGTAATTCATTTATATAAAAGATGAAATGCTTCCGACATTTATATTTTTGTTATACATATACAATACATACATACATATATGTATAGCGCAAATAAATATTTGAGAATTTAATTTCTTGGTGTATTTGCCAAGTAATTAATTAGCAATTATTATTGGCTTCGAAATGTGAATCTTAGGCATTGGAATTTGTAGATGTTTAATAGAGAAAAAAATAGACATCTTGATATTGCACAATTGAAGTGAAAATGGAAAGCGTGTAAACGAATATCGAATAGTTTTGATTCTTTGTTAATTATTGGGCTTCGATACTTACACACAATTGTTCTGAATACTCGTGTTTTATTTTTTTTTTATTCTGCCTAATTCTTTTTTTTTTTTGTTAAGAGTTAAGCAATTGACATTGCTAAAACAACTTAACGAAGAATTATAATACTAAAAATCTGCTTTTACGTTGAGTTTTCTCAAGTAGCCCATTAAATAGATAAATGAATTTACGGGAAAGGAAGTGACTGTTTTTAAATTATTAGTTTGTGAAAATTAAAAAATCATTATTGATTATGTATTTAAAGAATAATTTACTCAAGCCAAACTGATAGTTTAATTTTCAAAAAAAAAAAAATAAATCATTCATTTACAAATATTATTTTGTGTTTCACAGCTGCTGTCTCATTTTCATAAGAATGATCAAATGAAATAGCTTTTTTATTTAAATGGGACACAAATAGCCCCAAAATTGCTTTTCATTTTATTCATTTTCTTTTGTCAAAAATCTCATTCCAAAAATATTCACTTAAAAAGAAAACAATACAACAACAACAAAAAATACAATATAATTCATTTTTAAAACAATTCTGTCATTTTATAAACATTTTAATTGGAAGCCACACACTTTGGTTGGTAGGTAGGTACTAAATGATTTATTTCAGATCATTTATTTTTCCTTGGATTTTTTTTTACACATGGTTTATAATAAATATTTATTTATTTTTTTTTTGTGCAGGTTGTTTTTTATGTTTGAAGACTTTTTTTTTCTAATAAAAGTTAAATGAAAAACAATTTTATTACATATTTAAATTTAATCGATTGAATTGTCTTTAATTTGATGTAAACCTATAAAGAGATCGCTTTTTAGTGCGAAAAAAATTCACTTTCACTCATGTCATCACAACAATCTAACTAATTTCTAGCCTAATAGTAGATTTACATGGCAATACACTGCTGTCAGTTTCGTAAGGTCTGTTTGTTCACTTTGAATAAATTAATAAATAGGAAATTATTCAGTTTCGAAGAATATAAGCTGTGTTCCCAACTTTTCTAGCAATAAATCTGGTTTAAATGTCAAATTTAAAGAGTGGCGATGAAATGCTCTCAAAGAAAAAGAAAACTGTCAAAATGTCTGGAACAGTTTTCGCACTATTTCGGAAAACTTTTTAAACCTCAAAAAATTTACTCGATTAGAGTTGCCGTAGATTAATGCAACTGAAAAATTCTGTCATGTGATAGATGTCAAACTGGTATTTGACATTCAGCCCAGAAATATCCAGAAGAAATTCCCCGGGCTAAAATTGGAAAAAGGCGAAATTTTACGCTCTCTCTTTTGCAAGAAATAGCACAATTTTTGAAGTGTGGTTGTGGAACGACTAAAATGACTAAATCTGCATGTTTGAAACTACAACACAAAACCTGAAAGCAGGTTTGTTATAAGGCTTTTATTCGTTCTGTTTGATTTAGTTATTTCTAATAACGAAACTGTTGAAGCCTTTTCTAATGTCAATAAATATAAAACTATAAACATGTGAGTTTTAATTAACATTGGACACCATTCGATAAATCCGATAAAAGAAAAAACAAAAATAAAAAATAATAATTTCTTTATTTTTATAAACAACAGCAATCATTTAATATTTTTTAGAACCAAATTAATACTTACATAAATTAAAAACCTAAACAAAACTCTCCTAATTGACCACAAAATTTATTAGCTCCAAATATCAAAACAACATTTAATTAAACAATTCCAAATACATACATACAAAAAAAACATAACACAATATTTATGCATCCCTATGTTGTTTATTATTTTTTTGAGTCGAATTGCGTCGTATGGACGCAAATGAATGGAAATCCATGTTCATTGCCATGGCTTATGGAAGTTCAACATCACATTAAAAAAAAAGCAATATTTTTTTTCAACTCATGTGTAGAACTAACTTTAGAAAAATAATAACATAGTGAGAGTGAGACACGCTAACCACCAAACACCATGCTACGAGTTAGCTATGAAATATTCTTTTTATTTTTTTTTCTTTTCCAAAATTAACACGAAGGTGATTCAACCTTCTGATGAGGTGATGGTTCTTCTCTTTAGCATAAAAGTAAAACTACAAAAATAGATCAACTTTGAAAAAAAAAAAAACAAAGTGAGGAAAAACAAACTAGCCAAGGCCGCGCATATAGAGTGTGCTCTACTATCATGATGGTGGGTTGATGGAAAGTTTCGTATTCGCGGGACTAAAACCAAAACCAAAACAAAATAATAAAGAAATAACTGAAAACTGACAGAACAAACTAGCAAAGAGAAAGAGAGAGACAAATTATGGCAAAGGTCCAAAGATATCTAAAAGCAAACTTAGTTTCGACAAAGATGACAATATGAAGGAAATTCGGTCGAATTTGTATGCCCAACACTTCCTGTCAAAAAAAAAGTTTTAGCAAAAAAAAAAAAAAACAAAACTCAAACTGAAGGAACCACATAGTCCTCATTTGATTCTCTCCCAATAGAAAACAAAATAAAAAAAAAGATTAAGATAAGAATAAATAAAATTTGCGTCTCAAGGTCTAATTTAATCGTAAACAACATGAATACAACTACACATTATTTACTATGCGACAAAATCCCAAGAAACCCTCATAAGGAAACGATTTCGAGAATATTATCTTCCAATTGACTGACATCTGTATATGTATATGAAGAGGGAAAAAGCATGCGGCAAGAATGCCAATTTTTTTTTTTTTTAAGCAAAATTATGTTTTCTTTTCCATTTGACTTCGATATCTAAATCAAATCAATATAATGACGTGTCGTCGCCTGACAAACATCGAAACAAAAATAAATAGCAAAGCGAAATAAAATAAAAACATCGCTGCGCGCCGCCACCGCCGCCGGCCGCATGGCCTTGGTACTCGTAAAAGAAGAACAACAATCGCCTTCGCCCGCGAAATAACTACCGCATTGTTGTTTTGTGTTGCAATTGCGATTGCGAACGCTACTTTACTGCATCTTTCATCAGTCATCCACAACATGATTCTATTTTTTTTCTTCTGGCGATAAGAGTTCTAAATCTAAAGGCCGGTCCCACAGCTCTTACAGCTGGGTATGCGGGCGGTGCGTGGCGCTGGCGAAACGTGTGGGGCAGGCAGCGAGTACAAGAAACTCAACCATAGTTACCACTTTTTTGTTTTTAGTTCAGAGCTGAGCAGAGTCTGAGTGAGTCTGAGCACTGAACTGTCATGTTCAACAAAAATGGATTATTCTCCATTAGAGCAACCAGCTTCTTCCACCATTTTTATTGTTTTGACGATGCTCAGAACTATATAAAGAAATACAAATTTAAAGTTCACGATCAGAGATAAAAAAGAAACACAATTATTTTTTTTGACAGTTCAGGCTCTGCTCTGAATTAAAAAAGCAAAACGCTTTTTAGTAGTTCATTTTTTAATTGAAGTTACTTTGACATATTTGCCATTGACAGACTTGCAAACACCCCTTAGTAACATCCCACCACCAAATCGTGAAAATGAGGTAGAGAATTTCATTTGTACCAAACTATTGGTAACTTAAATTTTCAACAAGTTTCCCAAAACTAAGTTTATTTTTGACAAGAAATTGCGAAAATTTGTGTAAATTCGCAATAAGAATTAAGAAAAAATTGTAACTCGAATTTCGTAAAAGTTCAGTTCGATTTGAAAAACCATTAATCAAGATTAAACAAGATTCATTTTAAATGTACTAGATTAAGGAAATAAATTTGTATGGCAAATCTTAATCTAATATAAAATCTTAAAAATCTGGCATGACTGGTGGTAACCATGAACCGTTACGCTTCATTATAGGACAAGAGAAGTAAATATTATGTTTGGTATAATTTGCGTGATTTCGCTGCATGGGAGTAGAAGTGTTGGGTGGAGAGACAGAGAGAGAGAGGGAGTAGTGTAGGGTGCTAAAGTGTGTCGTTTCGTTGTTAGTAATTTCAAAGAGGTACATATGTACGTTATATCACAGCTAACGATGACTATTATGCTGATGTTTTTTTTTTTAAATATATATGTATATAAAAAAAAGTTTGATTTTAAATAAAATATATTTTTTTTTATAAAACAGCCAGAGGATTTGCTTTATAGTTCTTTTCTGGCTTCTTTTTCTTCTATTATTTATTTATTTTTTTTTTTGCGAGGAATCGACTTGTTTTAGTTGTTGTTGTTTTAATTTTCTATTCTGCATAGAATATCTCTATTATAGAAGTCTTGAGAAATAAAAGGAAGATTGTTTTGACATTTTAAGGTAAGGTTTCGCATTACAGCTGCTTGTACAGAGTTTGTTGTTGTTGGGGAAGCTGTCACTGTCACCAAACAAGCAACAACCAGCGCCAAGTGTGAGTGACATGCAATTGCATTTGTTTTATGCAAATTACGATAAGAAACTTTTATATGATGAACGGATGTGAGTTTGTTGTTGTTTTTTTTTTTCTATTATTATAGAATATGTGTTACAACGAAACAGGAGATGTTGACAACATTTCAAAAAAAAAAAAATGGAATGGTTGTTGTTTGTTTTTGTTTTTCTTGTCTTGGACGCACCCATAAGTAATTGCTGATATAGAATAAATTTCATATATTCATGTCTATATATTTGAAGAATTAAGTAATGAGGTTATTGGAGGCAAAAGGATATTATAGCAGAGCTAAAGGTACCAAAATAGAAAGAGGAGTTTCCAAGGTCCATTTTTAATCGATAGATAAATTTTTTTCCAATAATGTTGTAAATCGCACTAATATTAGTTCACATAAAAATTTTAATCAAAATCGTAGAAGTCATTTTTGAGAAAAATGATATTTTCCCATAACGGTTTTTAAGCACTTGTATGGGACGTACCGTTTTTTTTTGGTCATAAGAATAATTTTTATTTACAAGTTTAATAAAAATAGACAAAGTCGCTTTCGAATTATTCAGTTTTTTAAAAAAAAAAATTTAAAACTTTTTTTAAAAACCAAAAAAAAAAAAAAAATTATCAAAATCAATTGAGCTATTTTTGAAAAAATCAAAAATCAATAAAATGGTTCTTTTTTCCGAAAAAAAAAGTTGTGGACATGTTTTTGAGAAAATAAAGATTTTCATAATTTGGTGAAAAAAATTTGTACGGCAGGTACCGTTATTTTTGGTCTTAAAAAAAATTAAAAAAAAAACGCTAGGTACCAAGTTTAAAGAAAATCGACCCACCCGTTTAGGATGCAGCCAAAAGGCCAGGACAGACAGACTGAGAATTGCGAGACCCACGTTTTTCGATTTCGTTGTTATCTTAATGTCAACTTTGACCAAGTTAATTTTGTTTTTTTTCGGAAGTACAGCACAAATGACGGACAACTAAATGAATCAGAAATTTTATTTGCACAATTCGGATGTGATAAAACAGAGAAATTCGTGTAAGCATTTATAAAATTAAATTATCATTTCCAAAATAAACAAAAAAACTGATTGACATGAATTCGAATAAAATAATAAACCTATCAATATTATTTTATATTTGACAGCTCTGTTAATCTTTTTTTTTTTGCATTTTAAACTGGATCATTGAAAAACATTCAATTATAGAATACCAATAACATGGCTTACTTAGAGACCCATATGTATAAACATAATTAGGGTGACGCTTAATTTGGCAATGTTTAAATTTCTTTGCCCGCTCTTAAAGTGAAGAAGGTACATACACAAAAAAAAACAATGTAATACATTGAGTTTGAAACTAAAACGACACATGTAGAAACTCGGTTAGACAATAGACACTATTAATTTGGACTATTGACTCGAGCTGTCAAAAAGACTGGATATACAAACATATGTCTTTTTGACAGCTCGATCGCTTGTTCTATCGTTCTATCGTTCAATCAGATTGTTTGTATTTAAAATTAACTTAATTATGTGAAAATGAAATTATTGTAAAAGGCAGAAACAAACAGAAAAGACCGGATACGGAATAATAAAGAATTTCAAATTTTATGTTTTTTTTTTTTTTTCATTTTGTTCAAGCAGTAAATTCTCGCTACCACGTACCACTGTACCAACAGTTGACATTTTTTTTTACCAAAATAAAAAATTTTTATCCTAAGAATTTCGATAAAAGGTAATGGAAAATCTTTAAATATGGCACTTATCTTAAGCACGTTAAAAAAATTCCACTTTTTATAAACAATATTTATCCAGTCATATTGTAATAATAAGTAGATACACAAAAACAAAAAAAAATATTTATTGTTATTTTTAACTGTGAGTAAATATTGTTTACAAAAAAAAGGAAGCAATTTTTTTTACACCTTATAATGATTAAGATATGTGTCAGATTTAAGAAAAATTTCCATTATTTTGTATGAAAAATTTAAACTGCTCGCTGGGGCATCGTGTAAACGTTAACCGATTTCAATTAAATTTTACACTGAATGCGTTTATTTACCAAAATTTCCTTTAGGGTGGGAATAGGGGGTGTGGTAAAGACGAAAAAAATTCAACAATTGCCAAAATAAGCGCCACCCTAATAAATATATACATTTATAAAAAAAAAAAATATAAATAACTAAAACAACAACAAAAAATTTCATGTAAACAAAAAGCGAAAAAAACCGGCATCTCAAACTAACTATTTCTTATCGTTGACAGCTGCTATAACCGTGACAATATTTATCACATTCCTTTCATGTGATGTTTAAATACATTTTTTTGTCATAAAATACAAAAAAATAGAAAATATATTGTATATACATATATATTGAATTTTATATCGTCATTTATTTATTTATTTTTTGTTTTGTTTGTTGTTATATTTATCTCTTCAGTTGATTAAAATAATATATTTATGACATTTTCATTATACCTGATTATTACCTAACTCTATAAGTGGCCTATATCAGCAAATTATATAGATAATGAGTCTGAGATGTTTTATTTTGTGTTTTTTTTGATTCGGTTTTATTTTAATTTCTTTCTTATTTTTTGTATTTTTGTGTGAGATTAGCCAGTGTGTCTGGTTTGTCTAGCTATCAAGTAAATAAATAAATACATAAAATTTGCAATTAATTTAAAATGAGAATAGAAGATGGAAAATAATTGCACAAACAAAAAATATTGTAATATTCAGATTATATCAGTTTGAACAGGGTGTTAAGTTTAGAATATGACAGAACTGCTAATAAGAATAACTGTCAGGCAACCGAACTTAAATACCACAAATCACTGTTTTTTTTTCTTTTTATTTTCAAAACAAATAATTTCGTTCGAACATAAATACCACTAACCACAATTTTGCGTCTGCAAACAAACAAAATAAATTATTTTCGTTTTCTTATTAATAAAAAATTTTAGTTCAGATTTTTCCCTAAAGTCTTACAATTTATGACAATTCTTTGACAATGACGTTTCTAAAAATATTGTCAGGGTGAAAATTGTCAGTTCACACGGTTGACAGATATTTGTTTTCAGAAAATTCGTCGAACCGTTGACAGACATTGTCAGACAAATTAAAAGTTTTGTTCGTTAGTACAAAAATTTTTGTGAAAATATTGCAAATGCAACAACATATTTTAACGGCCGCCTACATGTTCGAAGACAGCGAGGAAAAGGAATTTCGACAAAAAAGACAAAGTGTTTGGGCGAAAGATTGGGTAGCTCGTCGAAAGGTAATTCGGTAATCATATCAAAAAACACAAAAATATACCTACAAACACTTAAAACAATTTCGATTTTGCGTCCGCACAGATAGATTTATTATAATGACAATGAAGCGCAATTGTCAGATGTCTTAAACAAAGGCATTTGACAATTTAAACGTGTCTCACAATTTACTAATTGTTTGACAATAATAAAAATTGTGTGTTCAGACTACTGTCACATAATTGACAATTTCATTTTCAGATCGTCGGTCGGTCGTGTAACAATGACTGACAATGACGTTTCTGGCAATAGATATTGTCACACAAAATTGTACGTTCACACGATTGTAAGACAATTTTTTTACTGACAGAAATCGTCTGTACTTAGCTTTAGTTTATTGATGCGAGATTAAAGTTAAACCAGAGTTAACTTACTCTGGATTAACTGAAAAGATCCTTTTGATGTTTTGTCCTCTGAGTTTGTTAAGGTCGGTTCGCATGAATTCTTTACACACAAAACTTAAATTATTTTATGCCCATAGTTAAATAATTTTGGTTTAACTCACCACTTTAAACCTAGGCCTAAGTGGTTTCGTTAACTTTGAATTATTATTTTATGATTATTTTTCCTTAAAAAAATCAAAACTGTGGAAAATACCAAAACTGGGTAACCTAAATTGAATGAAAACACTTACAACTGAAGTACATACAAAATTTAGAAAACCCTCATTTAATTTTGCCAAAAATAGACCAAAATTTACCAAGCAATCAACTTCAACACCAAGAGAAAGCCATAAATTTCCTTCTCAAAGAAATGTCACATAATTTCTTTTTCGACATTACTTTTTTTTTCTTCTTCCTTCAAGGACTTCATTTGAAAAAGCTAACCCCAAGGTTACACATACATACATGTACGATGTATGTACGTCCTACAAGTGTTGTTAAACTCGAGACGAGTTCATGGTCAACAACAACAAAAAAAAAGGAAAAAAAACAAAAAAATTAAACAAACAAACAATTCCAACAAAAAAAAAAAAGATGGTGGTAGAAAAATTTTCCACTCCCAAACAAACAGTAGACAAAAAAATTTCTATAAGCAACCTTCGATCATGTCGATATATAACTTGACTAGAATTTAATTATTTTTTAACAAGAAAAAAATATGTTTACGCATAAAACACACAATAATCAAACATTATTTGCTGCTACTTAATAAATACTCTACTCACCCACTTAAAAAAAAAAAAAAAAACATTCCCATTTAAACTCAGTAAAAAAAAATGTGCTCAGAATAAGTAAAGCTCTATAATACCCGAGCCGTGCGTGAAACAGTTTTTATCATATTTTCAATATATGTACACAATATCACTCACCCCCACCATCAAAAATCAAGCAAACTATCTGTGGAAAGTTACCCCCTCTCTTTTTCTTTTTTTTTTTATTTTGCTTGAATTTACTATTACGTTTTCGTAGTAGGTATGTTATTAAAAAAAAGAAACAAATAAGAAATCAAAACAACTATGTCTCAAAAAAAAAAGAAAACAACCAAAGATAACAACAAAAGATAACCAACAAACCACCCAGACGACATGAAATATAGGAGCGAGCATACGAATCGAAACAAAAAACTTTTCGATGTTATTTTCGATTAGTGGCTTAATTAAATTAGAAACTTTTAGTCTGTATTCGTCCAGTATCAAATCTTATTCATAATAACTACTTTTTGGGCCTCATTCATCGACCCAATCCAACCGGTCTGCATTGCCAAAGGCAATGTCCAGTGCTGTAATTGCCCCAAAAAATCAAAAAAATTAACAAAAAATACATGATAATGAAACCGGTCAGCGCGAACAGATGAACAAAAAAAAAAGAAATAAAACTGGAAAATTTTTGTTTATAGATATATAGGTATAGATATTTTACAATACAGAAGTTTTGACCTTGAAATAAAAACTCAATTTTTAATCTTCTTTTCGATTCTCTTTTTGTTTTAATTAATTTTTTTTTTTTGTTAGCCAACATTTTCATCTGTCGCGTTCACATTTTAGTTAAATTTATTGAAATGTTATTTGGGGGGAAATCAATTATTTGCGTAATTTAATTACCAAATGTGAGTGTAGACAGGCCCTCAAATTTCATTTGTTTACAAAAATCAAAAAAATATAAAATCGGCAAATAGCCAATGGAAATTGTAAAGTCGACGTCATTTCATTGAATGTAAGCAATAATGTTTGAAAGGTAGGTAGGTATAGGTACATATGTACATACATATATGAAAGGCAGACATTTTGGTTTGATGAAACTAATAATTCGGGTATGTATGTATATATTATTGACATTTGAATGGGGTCTTGCTTTGTATGACAGTTACTTGTCAATTTATATAATTATGTTTTTTTTTTTTTGTGGTTCTTGTTCTTTTTATTTAAATTTGTGTTTAACTTAACATAATTTTTTTTCTCGTATGGTATTATTTAAATTTTATAGCACTGCCATCATATAGGATAGGACTAGAGAATGTAGACATTTGTTTTTATTGTAGAGTTGGAGACAGATATACCATACGAACATAGGGAGGGTTGAAATCTTAGCAATTGTTGGTTTTGCGATTTTTTTTGTCGTCATATCTATTGAAATAGAAAGAGATTATTGGCGACAAGTCTGTATTTTATCGTTTTAAATGCATATCTACAAGAATGTGGGATTATTGACACATAATATGAGTATATGACAATACAGCTCTTTTACGTCAAAATAACTATTTATATATAAAATATTTGTTATAGTGCAAATACGTAACCGATCAATGATGGATTGTTATAAAACTATGAACAATTGACATTTGCGGATGTAGATATGTATACGTTTATTACAAGTTCATAATTTTTATTGTTACTGTCAGATTATGTGGGTGGGGGATGGGGACGAGTTGACCTTAATCTTTTTCCTATATTGTATTGTTTGCCAACAATGAAAACAAAAATTATATTCGATTTTATGCTACATTAAATGATGATTTGAGAAGTTCCTTAGTTATATTAAGACATCGAGTCAGTCTCAAGAGATTATTATTTGTTTTGAATGATGGCAGAAGGTGGAGTACATAAGTTTTTGTGTGGGATTGGTGTTTTTTTTTTTCTTAAGTCACACCTACAATTATTGATTTTTTTTTTAATTAATAAAAATAAAAGTGTCTTAAATGTAAATATGAACGTTTGTTTATAATAACTTGTTGTTTTGATCTATTAATTTTTGACACTTGGAGACAAAACATGACAGTTCGGTTGTGGATGATGCTTGAATTTATTCATTGCTAGGTACAAGTAACTACTCTCGTGCAACTAGTTTCGCTAGATAGTTAAATCGATCAAATGCATTCTGGTATTAAGAAGTTGTTTGAATACCAATTTGACATGGTGTCAGTAAAGTAATTTTCTTTTGAGAGGATGTCTTCAGACCATTTCGCTGAAGTGTCACCTTTGTCAAAATTGTAATATAATTATTAAATGAATGGATTTTGAAGCTGGTAAATTTTGTTTTCGGCACAATGAATTGGAAACAAGAAAAGTCAGCTTACCCACAACTACAAGTAAGCAGTCAATCACATCAACCAATACCAGAATTGTTAGAATTTGACAGATTTGAGGATTTAACGAACAGGCCTTAAGCAAGTGAAAGAAAACTTACTGTCATAAGTTATGTGGTCGCGTGGGATATGAATAGACGTTGAGCTTTAAATGTTTTTGTTTTATTTGGTGATGGTGGGTTCACCGTAAATATTTAAATGAGCTCTGAAATAAGTCTAATTATGACAGACTATGACAGTGAATGAGTTGAATGCATTTTATAAAAAAAAATTAAACAATGCACACGAAAAGTATTCAAAATCAAATTTTTGAAGTAAATAAGTGTTTATGGGGTCAAAATTACAGTTCTATAACAGATTAGTTAAAAATGTCACACGAAAGAATTAAAACTGCTTTCTTTCGGAACGATAAGTAAAATTAATAATAATTTGTTTAATTTTCAGTGTTTTTAATATCAATCGACTTCGATGGATATTGACAGTTCATGGTTTGACAGATGGAGAATAAACTATATTTGTCAATTTTGGGAATTTTAAGGTTACGTTTTTTGTTTTTAGTTTGTTGGCTTTTGTCAGCATTTTTTTGTGATATCTGATTGTCTGGCTGTCCTGCACAGTACACACTACACATATTAAAGTTTATATCATTATAGATATCATTTTTGTTTAATTCTACGAATCTGTCAAAATCGAGGTATTATATTGGGAAAATGGTGGATCCAGTGGCCCTTTACTTGTCTTATTTTAATATTTTGTTGTTGTTTCTAATGATACATGTTGAGTTCGTGTGGGCACTCGAACAGCCATTTTTAATTTTTTGACACTTTCAAACTTTGACAACCTGCGCAATATATTAATTTAGATTTGTGTACTGTGGCTGTCCTGTGCCTTCTTTCTTTTAACTTGGCGGTAAAATGTATCGAGAAACGAAATCGAACGAAATTCATATGTTTTGTTTCAATTTTCGTCCTTTCTATGAAGTATTATCGGAAGCGGTTAACGCCAAAATCACAAACATAAACGTCATTTTGGCATTCTATTTTTGACAGATAATGCAAATGTTGCTCGTTGAGCTAGGGCAAACAAAGTTGTTTCGTGTTGCTGGCAACTAAGTTCCGTGAGCAAGTTGCCGGATTGGGTGCTTTCTCATATAAGCCAATATAAAAAAAATCGGAAGCAACTAAAAGTGAAAGCCAAGCCTTAACGTTTTCTCGCTTTATTGACTCGACTAAATTTATATTTCGATTAAAATGAGACTAAAACATATTTTTTTTTATCCAAAGAGTAAGATTTTACAAGAAATTGATGTATGAAGATATTTAAAAATATTCTTGACAGTTATTACTCAATATCTGTAATGGCTGCTTTCTAAAAAGTAAATTTTAATCTAGTTTCCTTTAAA
The DNA here is from genome assembly GCA_951394125.1 of Epistrophe eligans. Classification (NCBI taxonomy): domain Eukaryota; kingdom Metazoa; phylum Arthropoda; class Insecta; order Diptera; family Syrphidae; genus Epistrophe; species Epistrophe eligans. Next base: position 107,938,342 of record OX596028.1, read on the forward strand.
GGATGTTTTTTTTTTTGTTGCTAGTTGGTGATTTATACAATTGATCCAATAAATTATTAAATGAAAATTTTATTGGACAAATAATTGTTAATTCCTAGAAAAAACGCTTTTCACTCATTTCACTCAATTTTTTTCTACGTCATATAACAAAATATGGCGCCACACTTATTTCACCCAAATCAAAACATACAAAGGAATTCTTAACTAGAGAAATTCTTTCTTACTTGAAAAATCTAGTATCCATTTATTGCCCAACAAAAATAATATAAATAAAAAATTACCCTGCATTCTACATACATATTATATTCTGAGTGAGTCATATTCAGCATGTATCCCACATGTGCGAATTTGAAAAGTAAATAAAATTTTTCAAGAAGTTTCATGACTTGAAAATTAAGATCGATTGATTTTAGTCACAAAGAGACACACACACACAAAAAAACTCTCTTCCTTTATCGATAGATCGTAACTATACACGTTTCGACAAATTTATTTCGAAAAATTCATATCTGCGCATTTGCCATTTTTTTTTTGCAATTGATCAGTCACAAAAAACTAGTTTTACCTACATTAAATATACAGAAATACAAATAACAATTTGTTTTCTTTTAAATAAAATACCATCGATTATAAAATAGGTATCCTATTTGACTTGTAGAAAATGAAAAAAATAAATAAATCACCTACAATATAAATTTCAACAAACACAATCATTTTGATTGTTATCGAAATGAAAATTTATTTATTTATTGCTTCAACTTTATTTTCATTTTGTAATTTTATGTATGTTATATTTTTATTGCATGCTGCTTCCAACACTATCATTTTTGTGCTTTCAATTTGCAAAATAAACAGTTTTTTTTTTGTCTGTACGATTTAAATTATATTCACACATTTGCCAAGCCAATAAAATAAGTTCAATGTGTTCCAATAATGAGCAATGGGCGATGTGAACGTGCCATTTGTACATTTAACTTGAATTTATCTAGAAATAAATGATTTCCTTTTAATAAAAGTTTTTTGTTTTCTTTGGTATTTTTTTCTTCTCCTGATTCACTGGAAAAAAAAAACAGTTTGAAAAGCTTATACGATTCGTGTTATAATCACAGTTAGCTGCGTGATCAGTCCTCCTTCGTTGTGGTTTTGTTAATTTTTTTTTTATTGTTCCTATCTTAAGTTTAAAAACATTTAAATAAAAAACAAAGCGATTATTGCTGTTAATTCGCTGACGATAGAATTCACAGTTTGACAACCTTTCTTGTCTAGATCAAGATAAGTACATGTTATAATTGTTGTTTGGTCGATCGAAATAAGCATTGATTAATTTTTAATAATGATTAACATTTTGAACAAGGAACAGGAAAACAAATAAAATTCAAAATGACAAACTTTGCTTCTAGGTCACATGAGCGAGTACCCGTTACTTTCTAACGAGTTGAAATACACTAAATAGGTTTGTCGATGTTCTCTGCACCAGGGCGACCTGGAGAATGTCAATTCATTGTCAAAAAAACTCAGGACTGCTTGGGTTTTTATTTTACATCGAACGCCTCTGAGCCAACAAGTTTTACCATCTGATTTTTTCATTAATTTACCCTTTTCATAGCCTATAATGTATATATTGGAATTTCGTCTATTATTATATGAATCAAATAAAAAACAAAATTATGAACAAAACATATCATATTTATAAAGATATTTATCATAAACTGGCTGAATGCCAACCCAACAGCTGATTTGAATTTTGACAGCTCTGAATTGTAATCACTAGAAAAAGCCTTGCTCTTGTGAGAGTCATTAAGATCTCGCTCCGAACACACGTCGAAAACAATACAAATAATCTGAGGCGAAAATAGTGCTACATAAAACAACTCAGAGCGAGTTCAGGGCGACCCAGTGCGCCTCAGGGCTGACATCGAACAAACCTAATTGAATTGAATTGAGAAGCGAATAGCGCTACGAGCGAGTTAAATACAAAATTTGACAGAAAATATATGTATAAAACTCGTTTGTATAATTTCAACAGTTTGGGAATATATGACAATTAAGCTAGCTATTCGTTTTCGCTCGTCCATTGGCTTGCCTTTTTTTAAGCGAATAAAGCAGAGAGTGAGGCAGGTAAAAAAAGGAATTTGACAGTTAATGTATGTAGACAACTCGTTTGTTTGGTCTCAACAGTTTGAGAATGTATGACATTTAAGCTAAAAACTAGTCATTTTTTTCTGTAAAAGCAATCTTAATTCACTACTTAAGGTTGCGCTATTGTCAGGAAATGGCAAGGGCCTTCACCAACAAGCTTCTTCCAAGATCTTGACATCTTGACAAGATGGTTGTGTTTCCCCACCTACGTTCGCAATCGCCTGAGTTTCCGTCCTCTACTGTGCCGTGTCCCACAGTTCCTTATTATAGGCAGAAAATTGAAGGTCCCCTCAATTCCTTCATACTAACAAAACTCATGCAGGAATGGTTGAGAGTTGTAACTCCCAAGGCCCCTATTTTCCACGAGCGCCACCAATTAATGTTATTTTTCATTTATCATTAAGAAAATTCTACAACAATCCAATTTAATTCCCAAGGATATATTTATTCATTTCCGTTGGTTTTAAAATAAATTCTTTGCTGTCAACCAACTTCGAATACAATTTTCTTTGGCAAATGGCGACTAACTAAATAAAAAAAAAAACAAAATGGCGGGTGGCATTAAAAATAAACTCGAACATCCGTCATTGTGAATGTTGATGATGATGTCTGTTGTTGGTGTATAACCACCATTGCTGATGCTATATAACACCTTCGACATAGCTGCCAACTTATAATTGACATTTACATATCACAATTCACAATATCATGTTCACACCTTCGACTTTGCATTTTAAAGCCCCAAGCGCATTTTATTTTTTCACTGAATACATTTTTAGTTTAGTTTTCGTTTTTTTCTCTTTTTGTCATAAAGCATAAATTATACGTGAAGCGGTATGAATATAAGAAACTTGACACACACTTACTCCTATATTATTCTTTAATGAGTTAGATTATTATATCTGACAGTAAAAATCATCGTGTTTTATTCATTTGCTTCTAATGCCCCGCCCACACTTACTTTTTTTTATATACAAATTTAATTTCCACTTTTTTTTTATTCTTTTAGTTAGTTTTAATAGTTTTGTGTGCTTGCTTCTTTATTTATTCTAATTAGTAGGCACGGCAAGTAAGCAAAATATTATTACTTCAATCAAAATAGAATACAAACAAATTTATATAAAACCGCATAAAATAATAATATACAACAAAACAAATTGTATTTATATACTCTTGTTGTAAAACAAGTATAGAAGTCTGATTTATTAATTTCGAGAATCGAATGGCGGCGGCAGCAGCGGGCGGCCCTCAGAATATCGCACAACACTTGAATCGTACACGAGACACCAATCTACCACCCCCTAAACCTCCTAACCCCGCCTACCTCTCAAAAATATAAATACAACAACAAAAACAACTGTAGATATCGACATAAAAAAAAGATCTAACAGAACTTGAAAATTTATCTATAAAAAATGTATCAAAAGTACATAAACTTGCCGCGCCGCTCCGCGTCGCTATTTAAGTAGGAATATATAACTTGGCTATACTTTGGCACGAATGCAACAATTGCAAAGTACAGTGGCAGTGGCAGGGTCATAGAGTTCATTATTCATTCATTTGTTAAATTAGAAATGAACGATGTATTTATATTGAACAGCAAAATAATAAAAACAAATAAAAATAACCAACTGACTTCTCGTATATAAAATTAAAAAAAAAAAACATGCAATTTGCGTTAAAACAAAATGTTTGTTTGAAACATTTTTCTGGTTTAGTTGATTTTTAATTTGTTATTGCTTATTGCCGCTATTTAATTACTTGGTTGAATTTTACTACAGATATTCTTGTTCATCAAAAAGAAAGAAAAAAAAATCTAGTACTTTTTTTCTTATTATTTTATTTTAGAATTGAGAATTTAAACCCCATTTCGTTTTCTAAAAGAGGAAATGACGCCATTTTTTGTTTCTTACACCTTTATGTGGAAATGGATTTTATGACTTTTCTTCGAATTTAATTGCACGTGCGAGAGATGTAATTATTTTTGTTTCTTTATTGCCGTGGGGTTTTGAGTATATACATATGTAATATGTATGTAAGAAAAAAAAATAGCATTCTTTGTTTTGTGGAAAGTAATTTGATAACCTTGTAATTGTAGGTTGTGTAATTGCGGTACTTTTAACTGATTTAAAAACTATGCATGTACCTACAGTGAAATATTTTTTTTTTCTGTGGCACAAGTTCATGATATAATACCTCTTTAAAAGGTGTTTTTTTATTTGCTAACATAAAACGAGTCTGTGTTTGTTATAAAATGGTTAGTTGTCAAACGGAGCTGTCATGTTTCAATGTAAAAAAAAGTTCTGCTATGTGAAAAAGTAAATGTTTTCATTGTTACGGGAATGACACAGATACTCATAATTTGCATATCTTAAATTAAAAATAAATTAAAGTTAAGTTATCACTTAAATAAATTTTCTTAGAAAACTGGTGGTTTGCGAATTGAACATCTTATTTTTATGTGACGTAAAATATTGCTTGAAGATACAAATATCATTATTTTCCATGAAATTTAATCTCGTTCACTATATAAGTTTAGAAATGAGAAACACTACTGAGAAAAACTATCATCAAACATTTTGCTTTGAAATGAAATTGTTACGGGAGTGACAATTTAATGTTACGTTTGTGACAAAGTATGATTTTTGCATATGAACAAATTAAAATAAACGAAATTATAATGGACAATGTAATTATGGCTTAATCGGAATGAAAATCACCACTCCATATTAAATGTTACCCAATAAAAATGAAAAAAAAATGTCACTACAATGTCAACGTATTCAATTTTTGAATCTCAACCCTTTCTCAAATTCTATATTTAGAAACTGCAAAAATCCCCTTGAGTTGAAAAAAAATGAAGATTAAGTTAAGAATTACAATTCTGTTACGTATGTGACACAAGCTTAAATTCAATATGATAACAATGCTAATATTTCTTCAAATAATTAGTTTCATAAAAATGTTAGTTTTATAATAATACAAAATAAATTTACATATTTTTGTTACGAATGTGACACTTATCACTTTATGAATAAATTGCACTTAAGGCCAATTTATATTAAGTATTAAAACACCAAGTTACATTTAAACGTGCTCTGATTTTAGGCCATGGTTCTTAAATCGACAACAAAATCAAATAACAAATTGCATGGTTTAAAATTAAGATAGCAAAAATCGAATTCTAGACGAATAAGCTGACTGCAAAATAAATACTAAATTAAATAAATGTATTTTGTGATATTATGCGTTTTTTAACAAGCTAAGCAATTTATGAACTATAACGTACAAGTAAACCTAATAACAACTCATCTCGCATGAGCTTAGCTAAAGACTATAAATTTGCTATCGATAAATTATATTGAAATGTCAGAGTATCTTCGTGCTTTAAATATTTATTTTATTATTTAATTCATTAGAAATTATATGAATAAATTGATGAGCTTTTTTTATGTAAAATAAGTACCTACGTGATGAATATTGTTTTTTGTGTGTAATAAAAAATTTTTAAATTCACCTAATTGCACCTAGCCGTGTTATCACGCCCTTATGTTTTCATTTGACATTTCTTTCACCATCTTTTTATATATTCCCTAGGTCTGTTGGTTTACATTTTTTTTTTTGTAGAATTCAAAAATGCGAGGTTTGGAACTTTCACCATACGTTATTGTTTCAAGAATGTAGGAAATTTTAAACTGTGTTTTAGTTAAAAACATCTCTTTTTTCACAAAATATAATTATTGATTATTGTTGTTAAAACGTCAAAATTTAAATAAAAAAATACGATAGTTTCTTGAAAAGACCAATGGAAAATGGGATTGACTTTTCATATTCCACTGAACGAGCGTAATAAAGTCGAAAAAAGTCGAAAAAAAGACCCCTAGGTTTGACCTTGGTGGATTCATCTCCCGAGGTGGGCGTGGGCACAGATCAGATAACACTTGAGAAAATTATTATGAACAAATAATGCATTCCTCGCAAATGTTTTTTTGTCTTTGAATTTTATTTGAATAAGTTTTGAAATTCTTAGAAATCAAGTCTTGTTTAAGTTTGGAACCACGCGACTTATAGGACTTAGACGTTATAAAAAAAATTTATTTTTTTTTGTAAACAAAAAACCAGTCTTTAAAAATTCATTATCGTTTAAGCTTTAATCAATTCTGGTATACAAAATTGATCTTTTGTGCGTCAACAAACTAGATTATTGACATTTACAGTTGAAATGAAATAAACTTTTAATTTTCTGACATATTATGTATGACAGTTTGGGAAGTATGCCTTGCATTAGTCATTATTGTTTTTGTTCGATTCGATCAGATAAATCTTATGCGATAATTTGCTTTAATTAACATTTAAAGATGAAATATTTAAGAGAAATGAAAAGTAAAACACAAAAAATATAATAAAAAAAAGCAAACAAGGCCAGAAATCGGTAAAAAAAAACAAACCCATTAATTTTGCTTGATAACAAACTAAACAAACATTGTGTAAAAGTTCAAAAATAACATGTAAATCAAATTGTTGAATTTGTGTTTTGGCCTGATGCTGCTCTGCCCATTTTCTAGCCAAATGATGCACTAAAAAGAAATATCCAATGAATAATTATTGACACTTCTTTTCTTTTCTTTTATTTATTTTTTTTTTTTTTTGCTTTCGATTTATATTATTGTCGGTTTGTCTGCCTTTCATTAGACCGAGCAACAGACCACAGCCGAGCAAAAACCATAAGAAAAAAAAAAAAAAGCTGTCAAATGGCTAAAATTAGCGTATTCAAATAAATGTTTACTTAAGATAATTAGAAGTGTATATTCAATTTGTGGAAGCTTGAGGAGGAGGTTGTATCTTATAGATAGAGAATCTTTGAATATTTTGAAGCGAGCGAGAATTTTTGGTTTGAATATAATGTATTTATAAAAAAAAAAAATTGAAAAAGTTTTTGAACTTTTAGTGTTAAGAGAAAAAAAACGTTTAAATGTCAATGATTCTTGATGCACTCATCTTTATGACTCGATTTGTGATGATTGATGGTTCCGATTGAGTGAGAATATACATATTTTTTTTTGTTTTATGTGTCTTCTTTCTTTTGTTGTTGCTAAAATGCTAAGTAATAGGTGATATTGATGGACTTTTATTTTTTTTCACAAGCACAACCAGATGTGTTGGCTCTCATTTATTTTAGAAAAAAAAAATAATTAATTGAAATTACGTCTAGATGTATACTATTGACGGAAGCCATATTATTTTTAGCACGTGAATCGAAAATGGCCTATTTTTTTTTTATTTAAATTATTTTTTATTTTAACTTAAAGCCTTACATAATGTAGGTTTTATAATACAAATTCTATATACTGCTGATGTAAATCAATCAAATGGAAGATTAAGCAGCATTTAGTTGAGAAGTTGTTATAACAAAATTTGGCATTACAATTATTTAAAAATAGTACGTTCTTTGAGCTGTTTCTATAAATAAAGATTGATTTGAGAATTTTGCTTGTTTGTAATAAAATAATACCTAATAATCTTTAATGAGTTACAAAAAAAAATGAGTGGAACAAACATCAATATTGACATTAGAAATTTTTGTATGAAAAAACAAGAACAAAGGTTCTTATTGACAAATGTCGTGTTAATTTTGTGTCAATTCTTGGTTAAATAGAAATAGCAGCAATATCATTGACATTTCTCTTCATTTTGAATGATTAACTGTGTTCCAAACATTTCTCGCACTAAGGCCCAGTTTCACAGTTGTAGTAAAGTTGAATCCACACTTATCTCGTGTGGTGTGTTGTGGAGTCGTGTGTCGCTGTCGCTTCAATGTATTTAATATGCGTAGACACTTAAGCCTCCGTATTGGCAACTTAAGTGTCACTTATTCAGACTTCAAAACTGGGCTGAAAGTGTCAAAATGGAACTTCAGAATAAGTTCAGCTTAAGTGTGCACTGTGAAACTGACCCTAAATCTGGTTTAAATGTGAAATTTGAAGAGTGGAGATGAAATGCTCTCAAAGAGAAAGGAACTGTCAAATTGTCTGAAACGGTTTTCGCACTATTTCGGACAACTTTTTAAACGTCAAAAAATATAATCGACTAGAGTTGCCCTAGATCATTGATAAAATTTTTCTAAATGTTTAATTAATCACAACCCAAGAAAATAAAATGTTAATAAAAAATAAACGTACCTACTTATATCAAGGTTATTAATATAAAAACAAAAAAATCTCTAATGCAAAAAATTATTAAGCTTAAGCGTATTTTAAATTTTTCTTCAAAAAGCATTGTGTAATATAAGAAATACTCAGTTGTCAAATCTGAATTTCTTAGGTAATAGTTTTGCTTTTTGGCATATGTACATTTTTTTAAAAATTATTTGATTAGTTACAAGGTTAATAAAATAGTGAAAAATATGCTTATCTATCAAAACTAAAATAAAAATTAAATTAACACTTGGGCAACCCTTGATCGACATTGATATTTGAATGCAACTGACAAATTCTGTCATGTGATATATGTCAATCTGTTATTTGATATTCAGCCCATTCCATTCAAAAATTCCTCGGACTAAAACTGGCAGGAAGGGAAAATGTTTTTCCTCTCTTTTGCAAGAAATAGCACAATTTTGTAAGTGTGGAACGTCTTCGGACCAAATCTGAAATTAGGACTGGAACATGAGACATTGGTAAGGGATATGGATGACAAGTTAAGGTGATCGAACTATCAAATAAAATGATAACATTTTGCCTTTCGATGAATGAAATGAATTGAATTGGGTTACGGCACGTGTAGAACCAGGGTCTATTGACTTACAACTTTTAAGCATTCCTATATACGCAGTTATTGGCAGAAATTGAAGAGGACCTACAATTTTCTGCCGAATCCGAATGACTTAGGACATAATATATTCTTGGAGGATTCGTTAATTCCTCGCAAGAGGCAGTAACCCCTGAAAAACATCCCTTTTTTTAGGTGGCAAAGACTGGACATCGAAGCTAAGATCTTTAGCGTAAGAGTTCTTAGTTTTGCCGTCAAAACTCTGAGGAAAAAATAATCTTGGATTGGCTTGCTCACCTTTTGACGCAGCTCTCTGAGATCTTATTTTTCTGAACACGCCTAACATTTACACGACCATGTCTTGTCAAAATTATACGTCTATTCCAACTGTCAGTTTTTTGTATGTTAATTTTTTATCGAATGACAGTTCTGGCTTCTGAAGAGAATTGAAAATGTTTCTGCTTTTTTGTCGAGAATTGAAGCTAGAAGCGTTCAGACGTTGAAACAAATAGATACACGTCACCACAGGAGCAAGTCATCGTGTGAATCCAGTTGTGATTTTACACGTAATTGTCAAAATAAATTATAAGATGAACATTGACATGTAACTTTTCGTTACATAATGATTTCCATGAATATTTTTAACTCTTGTGCTACGAAAAAATATAATAATATAAATAATATATATAACGTCAACTTTCGAAGGCCAGTCATATTTGAAAAAAATCAAGATTTCTATTCTTTAAATACCTTTTTTTTGAGAGACTACGTTCTAGCAATATTTTTATTTTGATTCTTACTTTTTTTTAATTAAAGAACAAAAAGCTGTGTTTCATTTAAAATTAATTGTTGTCCTGCTAAAAGCAAAAATATGTGCAAAATTTGAGTTTTCTAATTTTATTTTTTTAATGAACTCTTAAAAAGCGGGCGGGCTATCCATCATATTTAAAAGGATCTAAAATAAAATATAAAATGTGTATGAAACAAAACAAAACAAAAAAAAAATACATTATTTTCTCAATGTCATTATTCTTTTTAATTTTGTGTTAACATTAATTAGCTTTCGAGAAAAGGAAAAATAAATAATTTAATGGCTTGTTGGTTGGTCATTTTTATTATTTTTAGTTAATTATTTACACAAAAACTTGTAAAATGTTCAAAAGAAAAAAAAAAATAAAACCACCACAAACGAAACGATATCTTTTAATTTTTCAAAAAAAAAAACCCGCCTGAATGTCTGCCATGACATATAACGTCAAAGAAAATTTAAAAGTCTCATTTTTTTTTTTTGCTTGACAGCCGGAAGTTTGTCATTAAACTTGAATTTCATTTTTATTTCGATTTTTTTTTTGTGTTCATAAAAATATTTACAAAAAAAATTGAGTTCACCCACATAAAAATGAAAACAAATTACAACAATAACAAATACAACATTCAGCCAAGTCAGTTTGAATTATCTCAATTCCGCGATGCTTAATTCCGGCGAATTAATCTTCATCCGAGTTCTGTCATTAAATAGAATGTATATACCTTCTCGTACTTTACAGAATCATCTCATCATTTTTAAAGTATACAAACAATAAATTATAACAATTTTATTTTTTTTTTCATTAATTTATTAATTTGTACTTTATTATGATTAAATATATGTATTTTTTTTTAATATCACTCGACTTTTTAATGAGAATGTGAGTGAGGTCGACATTGTTGACTGGCAAATGCATGACAGCAGCGGCAGGATCAAAGAATATCATAACATAACATTTTCCCAACCAATCGATTGAAATAAAAAAGGAAAGTGGGGAGGGGGAGAGTAAAAATATAATGAAAGAATTTTCATTGTTTTTGCAAAAACAAAACAAAATAAAAATAAATATATTCCAAAGCCACCGGCAGAAATACTTTTAATTGCTCCCAATGTGTCTATTGTGGCATAAAATGTGTAGTGTGTTCTTATATATGCCTTGCCTCTGTGTCTCACTGTGACACAGAGTGTTATAGTCATAGTTTTTTCTTAGAAAATAAATTAGAAAATACTTAGGGTATGTTGTTGATGTGCAAAAAAAAAAATTATCAATTATTAGGCCCCGATTCTGTTTGTTTGCGATAATGACAGATATTTTTCAATTATATCGATAGTCGATTTAGCTGTATTACATATTTTAGTTCTGTTTGTTTACTTCTCGAAAAATGTCAATTTCTACCAATTTGAGTCCAAAGTTCTGTCAAAATTCATATAAAAATAATAAAAAAAAGAAGAAGATTGTAACTCCCCTTTCGCACGAGGAAACAAGTTGCTGGGGATTTTTTGACGTTTACTTTCGTAGAACATTCATTCCCCTTACTTGGTGTCCTTGCTCCCTAAAAACTGAAAGTTGCTTGAAAATCAGTTTCCTCGTGTGAAAGGGGACTAATAAACCGTTGTAATAGAATATTCGCGTCCTGCTGGAACCAGCCAATTCAGGAACTTGTGACAAAAAAAAAGTCGATTAACATCTGTCAAATAAACATTTGACGCCATTTGCAAAAATTAAAGAACATTCACATATTACCACATTACTTTTTCCCCATTTTGTATTTTTGTTGATAAGAACTTTTAAATCGTGAATTACCTTTAATTAACGTTCTTAGTTATGAATATTATTTATATATGTAGTCTCGATTCCTTTTCCGACTCTCATACTACATCGATTTTGACAAATAAAGCGGAATCACCTGCTGATTTGGCGAATTGCAATTTTATTTTAAAAATGTTAATAATTTGTTTAAAAACTGCATTTGTTTCTTAAATATTATTTCAATAAAAATGAACTCTAAAATGAACACTTCCAACTTTCAAAGTTTTTGTTTTTTTTTAATACCATTGCTACTGCATTATCTAAACATTTTGACATTTAAAAAAAACGTGTTGAATGCATTCATTCCAGATTTGATTTTTCATCTTTTGACACTTCTACTTCATAAAAAACATAACACCATATGTATTTTCAAAGGTATTAGCTCTGTTCTAGACCTAGTTGCTAATAGTTTAACAGCCAGATTTGGTCCAAAACCGTTCCACACTTCAAAAATTGTGCTATTTCTTGCAAAAAAAGACCGCGTGCGAAAGAGTAAATTATTCTCCCTTTTTACCAGTTTTAGTTCGAGGAATTTCTTTTGGAAATTTCTGGGCTGAATGTCAAATACCAAGTTGACATTATATCAAATGAAAGAATTTGTCAGTTGCATTCAAATGTCAATGTCGACTAAGGGTTGCCCAAGTGTAAATTTTATTTTTATTTTAGTTTTAATAGGCATATTTTTATTATTTTATTCATTAATCTTTTAACTAAACAAATAATTAAACAAAAACGTGTGAGTGCCGGGATTCACGGCTAAGATGTGTAAACATCAAATTAAACATTCAAGTGCTGGTTTTGCATCACAGAACGCAACAAGTTCGAACTGTCAATCAAATTTCAACCCAAAATCAACTCGACCTTTCGATTTAGTTTGAGCTACGAAGGAACGTACCCAATATTGAACATAACCAATAAACATCAACGTATCGTAACGTGTAACAGCACAACGTAATGTGCTACAGAAATTTCCAAGTTTTTATTTAACCGTACCGCCGCCATCATAAATGTTTACACATCAAAAAAATTTATCATTGATCTACGGCAACTCTAGTCGAGTCAATTTTTTGACGTTTAAAAAGTTGTCCGAAATAGTGCGAAAACCGTTCCAGACATTATTACAGTTCTCTTTCTCTTTTTGAGAGCATTTTATCTTCACTCTTCAAATTTGACATTTAAACCAGATTTAGTCCGAGAAATGTTGGGAACACAGCTATTGTCAAAGTTAATCTATTTCTTTATCGTTTTTGTTCCGTGGAAACACAGATTTAAACAAAAAAATGTACATCTGGACATCGTGTATGTATTGAAATTCTGCGTTAAAATAAAAATTAACCTGAAGAGCAAATTATTGCGACCTATAAACTGGCATTATATTCTCCTTTGTTTGAACAAGGAAGGAAAGAAGAAAAAAAAAACTTATATTAATAGAAAAGTTAGCTATACACTATAATAATAATAATTCATCACCTCAAACAATTTAATAATAACAATTTCAAAGATCACAATGTCCATGTGTGTGTTTGTATATAACTACTGTATACCAATATGTATGACAGCATTTTTAGAAGAATAATTATTGTTAAAAATGTTGTGACTTGACTGATGTTTTCTTCTAAGCAAAACAAATGATGAATGTGCTTTTTTTCTCAGCTTGTCTATTCTTAAGAAATAAATAATGGAACGGTACGCGGCAGCAAAATGTCGGCTACCTATAGAGAGAAATCTAAAAAAAAAAACAAAAACAAACTATATGTATCTATACTATTTAACCCCTAAAGTTATAGGGTGATGATGAGGGTGATGTGGGGAGCTATAGATTATTTTTATTATTGCCACTCGGTTCGGCTCGGGTTGGTAATAATAACAAAAGGCCACTTCCTTGCGGGATGAATGAATCAACAATTGCGGATAATAATGCTCATTATGATGATGATGCTGACGACGACTATACAAGATACAACTACGATCATTATGATGAAGATGCTGCTGAGGATGATGATTATGATGATGATGCTGTTGCGGCTGTCGACATCGTCATCGTCGTCATATTGAGGTTTTTAAATTAAAAGGGGAAAAGGCGAAAGAAAAACATCAATTCAACATGCGGTAGCAGCGTAGACGGCGACGGTAAAGTGGCGGCAGCAGTAGCTTCTAATGCCCAGTGGGGCCAATTAAATGGAGGGTTGATTGGGTGGTTAGTTGGTTTGGTTTTATGATACACTATATTAGATAGTTTGTGTTTTGTATTATAAATATATAGGTCGGTAAGAGTAATTGAAGATTAAATGACAAAGATCTTTGAGAATTTTTAGTAAAATAATGATGACAAGAGATGGATTGGGTAAGGTCAAATTATAAGAAAGTAAACGTCAAATATTCATTTCAAAATTTACAATTACTATTGATTTTGTTTTATTAATAAAACTTGGTACTAAGAACAATGATTAAAGTTAATTCATTTTTGATTAGCATTACGTAAAATTAACAAGGGTTTAAGTTTTCCTAAAAAAAAAAAAACTTCCCCTCTGTCAAATTCTACGTTTCCACCGACACCACTTAAGACAAGACTTAATTTAATCTACCTATAATATTGTTTACGTCTTGAGATTTACCCTATGAGCATAGGGTCGTATTTACATCATCTTATGTTGTTGTCGATTGAATTTACGTATTGTTCTACTACTTTTTGATTGTAAACGATACATATGAAAAAATCGACTTTCTAAATTTACACACACACACACGATTGAAATGCTGTCAATTAACAAAATGGCTTCTTCAAACATTCATCGTAACACCTGATGTATGTGTACAGTGTACATATAAGGTCTGTTTCTTTACTTGCCTGCGGGATCCCGGGGTAGCCCAAGTCTACCCAAAATGAAAATCCCAGAGGTTTTGACTTTTTTTTATTTCATTTCCCCTCCGGCAAGAATCTACCTTAACATTTTACCTACTGCCTTTTGTTGCTTGTCAAACTACTGATAATTTCTGCTGTCAAATGTGACGTTTACCCAGAGAAACAAATCAAAAACATCCCAAATGTGTTTCCTTTCTTTCCATTTCTGGTCAAAAATTACAACAAGAACATCAAAAATCACGAGACCAAACATTTTCCCAAAACAGTAAAGAAACAGACCTATTATGTGAGTATTTCGGGTCTGTTCTTTTATGAATTTGGGAACAGACAAAAAATTTCTTTCTAGTCAAAATGTTGCATTTACCATGATAACATAATTTCCAACACAACCCCACTGTGCATTCATCAATTGTATGCCGCTTAAATTGTCTGCCCCGGCCACATTGTCGGTAAAAAAAGAGACACATTCTTATACTTGCCGGGTGTAGTTTGTAGTACCTACCTTCCTATTTCTACTTATACTGAAGTTCGGTGGCACCATGATGAATATATGAATGCATGCAACTAAAAGACGAAAAAAAAAAAAAATTGTATATAATCCTACAACAATACAACATCATGTGGAAGCCGCTTTAATTGAAGCTTTTATTTCGCAATTTGATCTCCCCCATTCCGTTCTTTTGTTTCTGATGCGGTTGTTGTTTTTGTAGTTGTCAGCGGTGGTGTCGTCGTCGTCGGTTGTCGGTCGGATGACTGATGCACTTTGCTTTCTTCTTATATGTAGTTTGTCACCTTTGGTATTTTACGCAGCAATGTGCTGAATCATCACTTAAACTACATAACGCCTCCGAATCACGTCATGAAACTATACTACTGGGTGACACTTGCTCCTCTTTAGGGGATAATACTTGTTTTTTTTTTTTTTTTTAGTAGTAAGTCTTTCTTTGCGGATTTGTAAATCTTAATAATAAATAATTGAGGTTGTGGTGATTTTGTTTAAGGGTTGGTTCAACTTGTGTTGCTTAAATTTTGTTTTATATAAATCAACGTTTACAGGAAATGCATGCCCCAATTGACTTAAATTGATTGTTTTTTTTTTTTTTGCATAAAACAGAAAAAAATTATAGCATAATTATTTTTATTTTTGTTTTGAAGACAAATAATGCAAATATTGCAAAAAAAATTGGAAAAACAAAAAATCATAACAAAGTCGTAAACAATTTTTTTGTTCAAATTGGAATTTGCAATTTGACACTTTTACGTTACAAATTATGGGTGTGTTCAGATTTGTAGGCCACAGATGGAATGTTTTATTAAACTCAAATGTCAAATCGACTCGTATTTCGGTTTCAGAATTCATTCAACTTATATTATGATTATTATATCTAAAGGTATTCCCTATTCATCATTTTGTTTGTATAATTTTTGTGTTTTCTTTTCCGCATTATAAATATTAAATGAAATTTGTATAAACTGTCAAGAATTTTGACACTTTTCGCACCTTTTAATGTTGTTATAGATTAATACTATAGGAAGCACTTCAGAAGAATTTGAAGAATTTAATGAGGTCTCTAACACATTCTAATGATGTTAGGTATACCTACATAATTATTTATTATATTAAAATCTAATTATTGTACTCTATTACAATGTACTTCAAAAATACTGTCAAGTGGTTGATTGTCACTCAAATGTCAAGTAATGGTTTAGTTTAAGTTTATTGACCTCAAAATCATTAATGAAATTGATTTATTTTCAAAAGAATATTGTTGAATGTAATGGAGGTTGCCAACCCACACAAACACACATATGAATATTGGGAATGCAAAATCAAATAATATTAAATAGTTTGTGCATACATATTGAAGCTGACAGCGTCTGTCATTCATTGATTTTTTTTTCATATATTTAACCAAAAGAGAGCATACCTACACACCACCGCGTGAATGACCGAAAATCGTATTTGATTTGGTTACACTTATTTAGTTAAGCACACAGTAGCGTTTGTTTTAAGCAAATATACAGCAAAAACCAGCAACCATTAAAGTTGATGTTTGATGAGAGTCAAGCTCATATGTGGCCTGGTCAGTTAATCGGATATAGTGACGAATATATGGGGTAGAAAAATATTTGTGAAAAATTGATTTTTGAAAACCAACAGTGCTATGTTATCATAGAAATTTAATCTCATTTATAGATACCTAATAAGTCTATGTAATGTTTCCATGGCATAAAAAGGTTAACTTTGACGTTTACTTTCAAAATGAAAATTATGTTTTATTCTGTTTTATGAAGTTGAAGTGAGACAGAAAGTTTTTTTTGGTTGTCAACAGAAGCAAACAAAATAAACAGTACACATGTTAAAGGTAATATCATTAATGTTTAAATTTTTGTTCAGTTCTGCCCATCTGTCAAAATCGAGGAAAATGGTGGATCCAGTGACCATTGCCTTGTATAGTTTCAATATTTTGTTATTGTTTCTAATAATGCGGGAGTAGTTCTTGTAAGCGCTTGAACAGCCATTTTTAATTTTTGACACTTCCAACTTTGACAACCTGTGCAATATATTACCATAGATTTGTAGTACACTGTGAACGAAATGGGTTCACCGCGAAGATTTAGGGGAATTTATTTTAAATCTATAAACTTAACGAAATAAATTTGTCTGATAAGTTTTTTCTAAGCTATGCTTTCTTTAAAAAAAAATTAGGTAACCCCTACAAACAAACTCAACTCAATTTTTATTTGGTTTTCATAAAACAATTTTTGTTATGAAGAAATTTTATTGGATATTTCGAAATTTTCTACTACATTTTTAATTCCAATCGAACATGAAATCTTCGACTACTCTACTGAATGTCGCCATTTCACAAAATGGCTACTAATTTGTAAATTTTGACAAATAACCCGACAAAAAATGTTATGAGTTACTCGAAAGTGGGAAACAGGGTTGACCGAATTAACTACACGCCTTATTTACTACAATTTTTTACGTCTGCTACATATGTACGTACATAGTAAATACAGTAAAATAATAGAATTTAAATTAAAAAAACTGAACATTTTCACTCAAAATTCAAACTTCAAAGTGACAGCTAACAGATCAATTGACATTTGAAACTACTTTTGCTACTATTTGTTTCATTAACTACATTTAACTACATTAAATAAACTAAATAAAATACTTAGCAAATGTAGAAAATGTAGTTAATTATAAAAATTGACAATTTGGCCAACCTTGATCGGAACAGCCAATCGAATGCTTCTTGAGAAATAGTCGCCCCCCTTTTCTATAGTACAAAAGTAGTACTCCGAACGTCAAAACAAATATGACATAAGCAATAGCTAAAACTTTGACATAGTTATTTCCTAGTAAAAGCAATTATACTCAAGTTTATCAATAAGTACAAACAATCCATTGGATGAAATAGTTAAAAAAGGTTATGTAAAAGAAAACAAAAGCAATGAGAGAAAGAGAGAGATGGGGTTGTTTTTGCTATGAAACAAACTAAAGTCAATAATTTAAACTAGACTACTAAGATGAATTTTTTCAGCCTTACGAAAGTCGATAAATACAGACTTCTCAGAGAATCAATTGAAACATTGTATTTTACTGACCATGAAAAGACCTCTTAACAAAAGTCAATATAACGTATAAACAAAGGATTTTTTTTTTGTTCAAACTAAAACTTGTCCTCAAAAATAAACGAAAGGACGACAAAGTGAAATAATGTAACCATAACAATTACACTTTGACTTTGTTTGAATTTCCTTATTTGCAAAAGAAAAACACTTAACCGAGTATCTTTCTATCTTACTTAATTAAACGCACTATTTTTTAAAGTATACCCAAGGATTCTTTGTTTGTTCGTCTTCATGCTTCCATAATTTTATGCATACATTCATTTTGAAAAGAAAAAAGAAACAACAACAACAACAACAAAAAATAGGTTATACTCTTGCTTTGTTGGCTTTTTATTTTTCATGCTAACATAATGATGATGTCATAAGGATTCTCTATCGTTCCATTTTTATATGTATATCCACAGCACAGTGATATCATTAACCTTTTGTTGGTAAATAGAAAAAAAAGGAGGACTTCTCGCATGCCACTTTACTATGTATGTGTGATTTTTTTTTCTTTTTAGTTATTGAGTTTAGTTTTCAATTTGTTCATGGTCGTTGGGTGTTTTTGTTTTTGTAAATACATAGTATGCTTATGCTTACTACTACAACGGCACGTCTGACCTTATACAACTTCAATATTTCTTGTTTTTTTAAATATTTAATTTAGGGAAAAAAAAGACTTGAAGCGCAGGCATGCCAATCTATGCTATCTGACAAGAAAATCATCAAGATTTATTGCTATGGTTTGACATAGAAAAATGTCTAGTTCACTCGCGTGTTAGAAACATTTTTGTTTAGGGTGGATGTGGATGGATGAATATAGGCAACACAATTTGATGGCGTAATTTTATGATTTTTGTTTTTATTGCGTATTGGAATTTTATATTCCAGATTTTTTTTTATATATTTTGGAATTCTATTGTATGACATTTTTTATAGATTTTGAAAACACAAAACATTTAAAAATAATGACGTTTGTAGACTAAGTTGTCGCTTGAGAGAAAAAGTAGCTACCAAAATATTCAATGATGAAATGTCAATATGACATTAGCCAGAGAAAAAGTAGACGTTTCATATAAAAAAACTTAATCTTCGTGTACTTTCTGGACTAAAAATGGCAATCTGTCAAATTTTGAAGAAGGGGATAAATTTCTCTTAGAGAGAAATGAAACTGTCCAAAAGTAAACGGACGCTTTGAACCAAAAAATGTCTGACAATTTTTAAACGTCAACAAAAAGTAAAACATAGAGTCCTCATAGCAAAAAAAAGTGAAGAAAGCCCACAACATTTAAACCCCTTTTTTAAATAAAGAATCAACAAACAAGAAAAAATTCACTTCTAGTACAAAAATAAATAAAGGTATTAGGCGTGTTCAGGAAAATAATATTTCGGAGATCTCTGCTATTTCAGTTTCATCATCAAAATTTCTCAGTTTTGCTGTCAAAACTCTGAGGAAAAAAAAAATCTTGGATTCGCTTGCTCACTTTTTGAGTGAGAAAAAACTCTGAGATCTCATTTTTCTGAATGCGCCTATTTATTTTTGATTTTACTTATTTTTGTACTAGAAGTGATTTTGTATTTTTTTTTTGTTCCTTGACTTCAAATTGGCTTTGACAGAACACTTGACAGTTTTAGTCTGAAGAAATTTCCGAGGTAAAAATTGTCTGAAAGGGGGGAAATAGTTTACTTTCTCACGAGCGCTCTCGTCTGTCAAAAACTACACAAAATGGACGTAAGCGAAGCTAAAACTGGTACAGGCCTAGAACGCACTTAATATTTGTGACAGAATCCTTTCGTGGTACAATCAAAAATCGTGGCTCAGTTAAAAAAAAAAAAACAGGTGTGCCTAATACTGAACTTCTGGAAGCAAAATTTCATTTTTGATTTAAATATTTAATTATTTAAGCACAAAACTTATTTGAAAAAGAAATTGGGAAGTTTAATTTGTTTTAATTTTACTAACATTCCATTTCATCATTTATATTATTGTTTATAGTCTGGATCCCTTTTCGGACTCTCAAAATACATCAATTTTGACATATGAGATGTCAAATGAAGCAAAACTACCCGCTGATTTGACGAATTATATTTTTATTTTAAAAATTATAATAATTTGTTTAGAAAAACTGCATTTGTTTATTAAATATTATACCATTAAAATTATAAACTCTAAAATGAACAATTCCATTACATTAGATCGGTTCAATTTATTAGGTCCGTTCATTTTAAAATAATTTGTGGGTCTTTTATTTTTATTTAACTGGGAGAATTCTCAAACGGGTAGGCTAGTTTTGTACACAGTACACATATTAAAGGTAATGCGCAAAATTTTAAACGATTTAGTAAGATGTTAAGACATTTTTATCATATTGAAAATGCTTTAACATATTACTAAATCTTTTAAAATTTTGCGCCAATATCATTAGCGTTGCCATTTTTTTTCAGTTCTGCGCATCTGTCAAAATCGAGGTATTATGGTGGGAAAATGTTGGATTCACTGCCCCTTTACTTGTCTAATTTTAATATTTTGTTATTGTTTCAAATGATGCGTGTTGAGTTCCTGAGGGCACTCGAACAGCCATTTTTAATTTTTTGAAACTTTCAACTTTGACAACCTGTGCAATATATGTACATATAACCTTAGGTTTTTTTACTGTGAGTTTTGTATATAACTATTTACCGTTTTCGAATTTGCACACTACCTAGAAGAGCTCAGAGATTATTTTTAGTGGAACATGCCAATTAATTGATTAGGGAATTTTAAAAATCTGTCAACGTGAAAATGGCAGCCATTATTTTTGTTAAAACTGAGAGATGCAAAATTGCAAAGTAAAATTAAAAATAGTTTACTCAGTTTTGAATTTTTGAAAAGTAATTTTAATGAAAATAATCTTATTTTAAAATATACCGGGTGTCTCCTTAATCATTGATCCAAATTGTAAATGGTGATGGCCAGGGGCCTAATCGATCGAACGATATCGTTTTGACAATACCCATTTCTATCACAAATTAAGAGAAAGATAGTGATAGTTATTGTCAAAATGATATGGCTAGTTGTGTTTATTTTTATACCATTTAAGAAAGTTGAAAAAACATGGCAAATTTTTAAAAGTAAAAAACCAGCATTGAGTCATGAGATTTTTTTTTTGCAGGATGCTCTTTTTTAAGATTGAATTAAAAAAAATCAATTTATCAAACTGTTTTATTACTTACTTACTTACATATATGTACTAATTTTGAGAACACTTGTGCAAAAAATAAACTGCCTTAGGTACCATTATCTAATGTTATAGAAAAAATATTTAAAAAAAATCAATTATGGACAGCGTCACCTAATACCTGGTTCAGAGGGTTTTTCGAAATTTAAAAAAAAAAACAGCTGTTAATCGAAAACCCGTGTCATTCGGTACAGACAAGTTACTAAATTCTGATAGGTCATGACCTGGCCTATCACCAGCTTCATTTTGGACTATTGATTATGGGACACCCTGTATATGTAAGTAGTAGAAGGATTTTTTTGTAAAGAACTACCTTAGCTACAATTTGGTCTTGACATTAGTTTTCGAAAAAATTGCTAAACAAAATTTCTATCCCTAAAAAATTAAGCCCTTATTTAAAAGTCTTTATTAGAAAATGCTTAAAGACATTAACATAAAACTCTCCACCAAAATTCAGATTTGTCGAAATTATATAATCAACAACAATAAAAATCCACACCCAGGACTCATTCCAAATCCTTAACAGTTAAAAAATTACATACAAAAATTATCTACATCATAAACATCTCTAAATTTAAATTAAACGAAATTTTCTTCTTTATTGTGACCGAGACATTTTTTTGTAGGTATACTCAAACTCACAAAATATAGTGAGGTCAGAAAAAAAAAAAAAAAACAAAAATATTAGAAGGAGAAGGATTTTTTTTTCATAAAATACAACTCCCCATGTCCCAGTTAAGTTAAATGTATTTTAATTTTGGCAGTTTTTTTTTTTACAAAACAAAAACAACACAGTTTATTCCATTGATTTGAATACAGATAGTAGATCCAAAGAAACCTCAAACTGCAATGTATGTACTTTTTTGCAATACATTAATAGTTAACCTATACAAATAAATTCATACTATTTTCTGTTTCCAAAAGGTTATACAAACTACACATTCAAGTTCATTTATAGAAATAATAAAATTCCCTACTTTCGTGATGGCGGCAGCGGCGGTATTTTAAATCCATTCATACCAAGGCAAAAATAAAAATTCAAAGAAACCAAATTAATTATCTCAATATCCTTGTCGCATTTTATATGAAAAAAAAATAAAAATTAAAAAAAAAAAATAAATAAATAAATATTGTTTTCATTGTTAAGAGCACATCCTTGAACATTGCAGAGGATTAACTGTTTTTGAGTCATGTCTAGGCCATCAGGAATGATTTCACTATATTGATGAAAATAACATTAAGAAAGAAATCCTTCCCACCGTAGTCATCATATCGGTTTCTCATTATAAATAGATTATAGAAAAAAAAAGGAAAAGAGCTCTATTTGAAATGCCAATTGCATTATGAAGTTTGCTTGCTTGAATAAAGCTATGTATATGGATAAGCTATCATATTATTATATTGCGCTTCTAGAAACTCATTAGTTCATCCATTAAAAATTGATGACACACTTTGTTCATCGTTGGTCCTACAAATTGTTTGTCGGGGTCGGGGTCGATTGTGGATTTATTTATTTTGGTTTTGGATTTACTATCCTTTTTCGATTCAACCTGTATAACAAAAATTTGCAAAAACATACAAATACCATTACCCTATGAGCATATCTACTTTACTCAATGAATTCGGGTTGAATTGAATTTCTAAAAATGTATGTCAAGGCGATATTTCATTATTCAAACAATATCGCGCGATATATTTATATATATATAATAAAAATGACACTGCAACAGTTCTTTTTTTTATGAGACACCACACCGGCACCACTACCACCGTCGATGCCACTACCGCCGCCTCCGTGTCGTCGTCGTCAATCGCCATCGCCATCGTTGTGTTTCTTCTGCTGCCATTGTTGTCATGGCCATTTCCTCGAAAAAAAAAAATGCACAATGCAGGAATTTATTTCCCTTTTCTTTTGTTTTTGTTGTTGTTTTGGTCTTGTGGCCCACTCAATAAGAAATCTTAATGGCTGACAGAAAATAGTAGGTTGACAAGGATAAGGACTCGTAGTTTAAGAAAACAATATAAAAATGTATGTATGTAATGAAAAATCTTTCGTGACTAAAACCAATCTTGAATTGTGCGTCACAAGCAAGGCACTTTCTCACGTGCAAGCAGTTTAATCGAACGCATTGAAGGATACCATTTAATTATTTATTTATTTTTTTTTGTGTTCAATTATTTATTCTTGGAATTATAAACGGTTTTAAGGTTAAGGTCAGTTCAGATTAAAAAAAAATTTTTATTGAACATTTTTTTAAAGTGAGTAATATGACAGACTCGACACACATTTTTTGTTTGTTTGTTTAAATTGGAACGCAGCTTTTTGTTCATAAATTGATGATTATTTGTGAGTATTTGTATATCGGAAGATAACAATAGTACTTTTGTTTAAAAAATAAAATGCATGACTGGGTCGCACGAACTTGCTCTAATGTGCGATCACACTGAGTAGTTTAGATTTATTTATTTTATTTTAAAAGAAATAAGTTAGTTATGAGAGCCTATATTTTATGTCGCCTGCCAAAACCGTAGTTCAGTTTAAGGTAGTATTATGTAACCTACATAAATATGAACAAATTAGCACCGTGTTGCACATATCGATGGAACTTAGACTTAAGAGTGACAAATTGTTAAAAAATCAATATACACAATTAGAAATAAATTGATTAAACAACTCCTGATTTCTTACAAAAATATCAATTTATGATGAATCAATTATTATGAAATTTTAAAAATCGTTAGGAGTTTTTTTTAAAAACAGCGCAAAATTTTAAACGATTTAGTACGATGTTAAAGCATTTTTAGTACAATAAAATAGCTTTAACATCGTACTAAATCGTTTAAAATTTTGCGCATATTTTGCAATTTTTGTATAGGTATATTAAAATGTTTAAAACATTTGTAATAACAAAAATTAGAATGCCATTTTTTTAGTACTTTTTAATGCGAAGTTTAAAAATTAATTTTGAAAAAAATATGTACCCATTTTCGAAATATCGAATTTTCAAAAAATTAAAAAATAGTTTTCATTTTTTTTTTTTTTAAATCCAAAATTTGATTTTTTGGAAATTTTGATATGCAATATTTAAACTTATAAGAAGCTCTTGTGTACAAAAAATTTCATTAAAATCGGTTGAGATTTAAATGAGAGTAATGAGATAATCGAAATCAAAAAAAAAAAAAAAATGGTTCTATGAGAGATACCATTTTTAATCGATAGATAATTTTTTTTTCCAACAATATTGTAGATCGTACACATAAAAATTTTAATCAAAATCGTAGGAGTCGTTTTTGAGCAAAATAATAAAATAAAATAAATGGTTTTTGAACACTTGTATGGGAGATACCGTTATTTTGGTCAAAATCTGCAAAATAATGTTAAAAAACTGCCAAGTTTAATAAAAATCAACCAAGCCATTTTCGAATTATAAAGTTTGCAAAAAAAAATTTAAACTTAAAAAAAAAAAATGAAAAAAAAATTAAAAATGTTTGTACATACATACATACATACATATATGTATGTACAATACTTTTTGAAAAAAATTTGAAAAAAAAATTGGTCAAAATCAATTGAGCCGTTTTTGAGAAAATCGATAATCAAACAAAAAAAGGTTCTATGGGACCACTTATACCATTTTTCTGATTTTTTTTGTAAAATGGGAGCCTTTTTGTGAAAAAAATTTCTGATTTTTTTTTAAAGTTGTGGGCACTTTTTTGTGAAAAAAAGATTTCCATAATTTGGTAAAACAAATTTTTCGGCAATTTTTGATCTTAAAAAAATTAAAAAAAAAAAAAAAACGTGTGGGGGACTGTTCAAAAACCGATAGGTACCAAGTTTAAAAAAAAAAAAACCACTACCCGTTTAGGTTACAGTCGAAAGGCCAGGACAAAGAGACAATCAGAATTGCGAGACCCACTTTTTTCAGCTTCACTATCATGTCAAGTTTGATCAAATCTAGAGTCCGATTTTTTTTACGAATCCATAACATGCCATATAGTATCAGGATTTATGAATTTATGATAGCAAGTAAAAAAAATACAGCAATGGTTTACTTCTGTAATTAATTCGGATTTTTTAAGATCGACACAACTTGAAATTTTTGCAATAAAATAATGTGTGCGTTCCTTCACTTTAAAATTCTGTTTTATTTCATGTCCAAAACTTCACATTTAATTTTTTTTCTATGAACTTAGACAGACTTGTGTTGTTTTGGGCAGAAAATCACAGAGCCGCTAAATCACCTCATTACCGTTTTTCCAAATTGCTAATCAAAAAGGTCATTACGCCCCATAAAATAAAATAAAATAAAATAAAAATACACATTATTACAAAGCAAAAGGTTTTTATTTCAATCAATGGAAATAAAAATAACTGTTTCAAAAATTGAAACATTGCTCATCTAGTCCAATTAAATCATAGTTCTGACTCAGGATTGAAGTAATAATTATAACAAATCGAATTCGATAGAAGTAGAATTTGTCAGTTAAAAAATTCTCAGAATTCAACAAAGTTATTGTAATTTAACTTCATTATTATGACCTAACATAGATATCTTTGACAGATTCGTCACCGTCTTCGTTTATTATACATATGTATATGCAGAGTTGAAACGTGCTTGAGCTAGGATTCCACTCCTTGAAAATGGGTTAAGTATGACGTAAATTCATATGATGATCCCATCTTCCAAAATATTGAAATGTCAATTGTTAACTTGAAGGCCAATAATGCTTTATGTTTGAAGAAATTAATTGCACGATTGGGTCGCATGAACTTGCTCCTGCCACAATGAGTTTTGAAATATTTTAAAAACTATCTTTATCCAAATTATACAAATTTCATTTCTGACTCCTCACTCCTCTAAAATGTTTCTCAATTTTTTGTTTGTAACAAATTTTAATAAAACCTATGTTATTCTTTTAATTTCAGTTTGCATGGTAAAAAGCATCTCAGAAATTGAAGAACTATATGTACAATCGTGCAACAAACACAACACCATACCAATTCCAACAGTTTTAGATCATTTGAAAATTATCGAACTCGATAAAACAATACGCCAGCCAAGTTTATTATTAAAAAACATCAAACTTTTGCCAGCTGATTGTGAAGCCCTCGAGGAGATTTTCAAAAGGGTAAAAAAAAAAAACATTCGTTATATGTGCATATTTTTGTATATATGTACATATATCAATCTATTCATCATAACCATGATCATGATCATCACCGCTTGAGTGAGTTTATTTAAGATATAAAATTCTTAAAATATTCCACACCCTTGCAGGTTCAATATAAATCCATTGATGTGTCATCGTGTGAACTGAATGAAGCTGCTGCCAGTGCCCTATTTGATATGTTTGAATATTATGAGGTTACAAATGAATTGGATATATCATCAAATGCTGATGGTATGACACCACGTGGCTGGACATCATGCATCTATATGGTTAGTCATAGTAGAGCATTACAAGTTCTAAATGCTCAGGGTAATCCATTATCGAAGAATTGTGCAGATAGTTTGGGTAGTGCGTTGAATTCATCAAATTTACATACAATTAAGCTGGAGCATTGCGGATTGAGGGGTCATCCATTGGACTCGTTATGTAAGTGAATGGAATTACAAAAAAAAAAATAATATAATATTATACCTGTATATATTTTAGCAGCCTGTAGTGTATAAGATCTATCATATCTATCATTTTCGCTTCAGAAAGTGAATTTAAATAAAAACCCCATTTGATTTATATCAACGAACATTCTTAACAAGGCTGCTATTTTTTTTTATACAGATATATCATGACATAACTATAATTCCAGCAATAACTCTTTTTATTTTTTATTTCAGGTACAAAATTACGTAATAATCAGATATTAAAAGAGTTATGGCTTGCGTACAATGATCTCACATGCTTGGATGCTGATAAAATAGCACAATTACTTAGAACAAATCATTTTTTACAGTTAATTGATATAAGCAATAACAATATAAAGGTGAGTTTGAATAAAATAAGAAAATAGTTTTTTTTTTGTTTGTAAACATCTAAGACAAGATTATGCGATGCTTATCAAAAAAACATAGTATTTCCTAGAAAAGTATCATTTTATTATAAACACATGATGTGATCATTTTTGTTTATATAATCAAAAAAATAAATAAGAAAATATTTTTAATTTATTTGAATAGCCTTGCGACACTTTTTGGATTGACTATTGAAATATCTACCAGACTGCGTGGCGTAAAATTTCCAAAGTTTGTCACTGTTATTCGGCTGTTCAAATAATTTATTTAATAACTCCGTGTAATCTACATAATATAGGGATTGTTTATTTGCACTTTTTCGTGACAAAAGTATATTAAGTATACTTAAATGAGTTGTATAAATTAATCTTCTGTTCTAGGAATGAGCACAAAAATATTCAGATATTTTTGTAGGCAAAAATTGAAACAAAAGAAGTCTATGAATTTGGTTTAAAAATAGACATGGATTTGCCGGAGACTGAGAGGCTTATAATTCGAATGATAGTAAATAAAAAATGAAACGGAATATTTAACCGGCGGCGCAGGGTCATAAGCCCACAATTAATTTTTGATCCACTTGGGTGGGTAACAAGTTCTCAAATCAATTGTTCAATTATAATCTACCCTCATGAGCCAGAAACCACAAAAAAGTGGGTCAATATTCCATAATTTCAGAAAGGAAGTGGGTCATAATTACACATATATGTATTTTCTGGATTTTTTTTTTTAAATCATACTCAATGTACTTTTTATTAAGAAAACTGTTGACATTGTCGCCTGCCTAACGACTATACATACTCTAAGCGGAACAACGGAGATACGTGAGCGATACAGAGGACCAGAAAAGGGAGTTCAAATCCTTTGAACCCACGAAGCTGGCCACCCAATGTACTAGTTTCCCAAGAAAATGCGTCGTGCACATCAACCTTGAGCGGTTTTCAAGGATTTAAGCAAACAAATATTGTTTACTATTTCCTAAGACGAATCTTAAGCTTTAAAACAAAAAAAGCTAAATAAATGGTTTTTAATAATAATAAAATGAATATTTTTAAAATCACCAAAGTGAGTCAGAAATCCACAATGGGCCAGAAGTCCACAAGAATTTCCTATGGATTTCTGGCCTACCAAGGTGGATGGAATTTTTTTGGGAGTCAATGTTTTGGTTTGCAGGTTTAAATAGGATTTGGTTAGACTTAATTTATTATGCCTAACTGACACGTTTTTGAAAATACAAATATTTGAATTTTCCAATACAAGCTACTAGCGACATAAGTTTGCGATTTTTGGATTCTGTCCTTAAATAAGATAATCAAACTGTATCTAAGATTGCATCTTCTCCAACAATACTTATTCAAGTATCTATAAATTTTTTAATTTAAATAATCTTGAAACATTTTTTAATTCAAATATTTTTTTTTGTTTTGCAGGATGAAGGCCTAATGAAAATAGTAAAAGCTCTCATCGAACAATCCACTGAGTTGGAGCGCCAAAAAGAAGCTGCTGCTGCTCTAGCTTATGCCATTTCAGAAGCTGAAAACAAAAAACGACAACAGCTAGCGAATAGCAGCAGCAGTAATAACAAAAGTGGCACAAATACAAATAATACCACATCATCTCAAACAACAAATAGTTCAAATGGAATGGGTACAAGTACTGATGATGAAATGACAAGTGGCGATAGTGATGCTAGCCCCGCCGAAGAAGATGACGATGAGGACGATGATGACGATGAAGCCGATGATGCTGATGTCGATACTGACGCCAATGATGCCGAAGATGATGACGGGGCGACAACAGAAGATGATGGTGGTTGCTCACGTGTTGAGGACGATGATGACGATGAAGATACAGTTAAAACATCGACAATTAAAACAACGCCACCTATAAATGGACAATCGAAGTTAGATAAACTTCTGTCCATGAATAATAGTGATAGCAGTGAAGAAGCCCCAACGGACACTGTAGCTGCTTCGGATATCAGTGTTAGTGATGATATTTTTGACAGTACAAATGCCGTTGCACCGTTAGTTTCATCTACTCCTATTGTTGAACCAACACTGGATCAACCAGTGTCAAATAATAATAATAACAATAACACAGCTGTAGCTGTTTTATTCGAGGCTCATGAGTTAAACGATGATGCGGATTTACCCAAAGGTGCTATTCCCACCAAAGCATTGGATGTAAATAAAAACTCAACAAAGTTGGATGATTTTGACGATACCCATAGTACAGATTCGGCTTTTGAGAGTTCATCAGACGGTGATATTAGTAGGCACTTGCCAGATGAATTTGTAGACAGATTCGATAGCAAGGATGAAGTAGAAACGGCCACCATAGCCACAGAAGCTTTAACAACACCAACACCCACCCCACCTCCTCCAGCAATTGTGATGCCCATTGAGATGGCACCACCACCGCCACCGACACCTACAACACCAAAACCAATTGAAGTTACCCCCTTAAGACAGTTAGCAGCATCGGCCTCGCCGAATACCAGCTGCGACAGTACCAGCGGTGACATATCGGCACTAAAGAACGCTGCCCTCACCGGCACTAGTCCCTCACCATCACCGGGAATGCGTCGCACCGAATCCACCTGCACCATAACTCAATCAACTCGTGTCCGATCACACAGTTCGGATAGTTTGAGCAGTGATAATTCACTAGATGGCAGCATAAGTGATACAGCTAGCGGGAATTTCTCGACCCGAATCAACGAGAAACTTACCAAAAACGACACCTTAACTAGACAAAAGCAATTCGATGTGCCTCTAGATAGTAGTAAGAAACCTCATGGCCTTAAAGCGCTAGCCCTGTGGAACAATAACCTGACCAAAGAATCTGGTCCCCTAATAGCCGATTTGCTAGCAACAACTGTATCACTGGAACTGCTCAATATTGGCAAGAATATTCTGTCAAATGATTTTGTGGCAGCAATTCGTGATAGTTTGTCACAAAATACAACTCTAACAACACTCGGATTGCAAAGTGCACATTTAAGTTGTGCTGGCATTCGAACGCTATCATCAATATTACAATTTGGTGGCAATAGTACATTACACCGCATTGACATACGTGATAATAAAATCGAAGTTGAGAGCTTAAATATGCTCGCAGAAGCACTGAAGTCTAATACAACTGTAACGCAGATTGATATTGATGATGAACCAAAGAGGCTATCGGTAAGTATTGATGCTAATTGGGTTGTGTGTAATTTTTGCAAAAATATTGATAATGTATATACGTACAAACATAAAATGTTGTGCACCCATAATCCACCTAAACAGTTTGAGAGGGTATGGAAAAAATCACCATTTCGTTCGCACCGCGTGGTGAGTATTTGAGTATTCAAAAAAAATACAAAAAAAAAAAGCTTGTTGCTGTTTTCCATTTCGTAGTTCTTCTTCTTAAAATTTGTTAAATTGTTGTGTTGTTGATGTTGAAACGAATTATTATTAGGATTCGTTTCGTAGAGCTGAGGTTTTGTTTATTTCTTAGTTTTTTTTAATTTTTGTTGTTAGAAATCACCATCTTCTTCTTTATTTGTTTATATTTTTGTGTACAAAGTTGTTTTATCGTTCGATTTGATTTAATATATTTTTAAATATATTTTCCAAAAAATCACAGTTCGATCTTCTATGTCAAAATGAGACCATCAGTAATTGATGGTAAAAACAGATCAAAAGTTTTCTACTTTAACTAAATATTTTAAATCGAAATAGATTCCAAACTAAATATGTACCTATTTGATTTCTCTAAAAACGTCTTTCGACTTAGCGAGGTTTTTCTGACAAATACCTGAAAAAGAGTATTCCATTTTAATCGAAATCGTTACGAGCTTTTTTCTTCTATTGGAAATATTTCCTTGGAAAAAATTTCCCTCTAACAAAAATCAAATGAAATGACAGCTAAGTTCCCCTTGAGAATTTACTCCCAAACAAATTTGGGGGTTCAGAAAAATAAGATCTCAGAGATTTTTTTTTCACTCAAAAGGTGAGCAAGCGAATCCAAGATTTTTTTTTCCTCAGAGTTTTGACAGTCAAACTTAGAAACTGAGATTGCTGAGATCTCCGAGGTCTCATTTTCCTGAACACGTCTATTTATTAATTCTGAGATAAATTTTGAGCATCATTCGTGTTCGCAATTTTCAAAATAAGAAGACGTTCGCAGGGAAGTTTTGAATTTTGTTTGCGATAACCCACATTTGTTTATATGTTAAGGTATCCTATGTAAGTACTATCCCATGGGGTAATGTTAAATGCATTGTATTATCATACCAGAGGTCTGGGGATCAAATTACAAACTGGTTCACTTCGAAATGAAACTATTTTTAGAGGTACTGCCTCTTTGAGGGAACTGATAAACCTCCAAGGCATGACAAATTTGGTACTGAATATCTAGAGAATCATCCACATTGAAGCAACTCTATGGTGTATTATTAGGTATTTATAGCCATGTTCACATATTATCATTTAATATCGTTTAATTACATTTGCTTATCATTAACAAAAAATATGCAGCGATTCAGTTGCGATTTAGTTAGTTAAGACACATCTACATTTTTATTCAAATGTATTACGAATTTGTGAGAAATATTGTGCTAGCAAAGTTCTCTTTGTATTTAAATTCCATTGTTCAAAATTATTGCAAAATATTCATCGAAAGTCACATTTGACTGCGGAGAAAAAAGGTAAATTAATTGGCAGTCATTAATTGTTGTTGCATTACTTGTAAGATTTTAAATTGCTAGGTTGGATAGTCTCATGGAAACACTGCTAAATGTTGAACAAATTTTTCAAATCGGATGGTTCTTCCAAAATGTAACATGAAAGTGACAAATAATAGGTATGTTTCTTTACTAGTCCGTGGAATCCCATGGTATCCCAAATCTAGTCAAAACATGTTTCTTTAATTTTTTCCGGCACGAAAATGCCAGAGCTTTTGACTTTTTTAAATTTCCCCTCTAGCAAGAATTTACCCGAACATTTTACCTACTGCCTTTTCTTACTTGTCAAACTACTGACAATTTCAGCTGTCAAATGTGACGTTTACCCAGAAACAAATTAGAAAAATCCCAAATACGTTTCCTTACTTTTCATTTCTGATCGAAAAATTACAACAACAACGTCAAAAAGCTCGAGCCCGAACTTTTTTCGGAACTTTTTCCCAAACAGTAAAGAAAGAGAGACCTAAAATGTTCGGGTAGATTCTTGCTGGAGGGGAAATGAAATAAATTAAAAAAAAAGTCAAAAGCTCTTAGATAATTGATTTGGGGTAAAAAATTTGATAACTTCCAAAGAAAATTACTCTAAATAAAGAATCATTATTCCAAAGGATTAAAATAAGGAAATTCGTTATTTAAACCTCATGAATGTAAGAATTTTTAAACATCTGGCTTGTGGATCTCTAAAAAATTGACTCCAATTACATTAATATTATGTTCAGAAAATCACCAATTGTATTTAATGACTAATCTTTTGGCACATCACCCTGTTAATCGAGGCTAATTAATTTTTACGTTAGTCGTTATGTATTTTTGATGTGAATATGTATTTGTTGTTTTTTTTTTAATGTTTTATCTTTCAGTTTTCAAATCTTGAATGCTTTGATTTTCTTATAGTTGTTTCTGAATATCCCTATCACATTTCCCTGTTTGATTTTCTATCTAAAAACAAAAAACAAAAAAAACTCATCAAGCCTCATCATGCTCGCCATTATTACCATCACTGAGAAAAGGTTTAGTTTTTCTGTTCTTTCCTATGAAAAAAAAGAAAATATATAAAATTCAGAATGTTAAAGTTTTTTTTTTTTAAACTATCCTCTCATCCTAAATTTAAAAAAAAAATGCATTTATATTTATTCTATTTTCTTCTGCAGATTGGCAGTGATGCTCAACTCGACTATGCACGTGTATTAGAAAACGTCCGTTCTCTATGCGCTCGCAATGAAAACCAACCCCCATCTGCAGCAACAACTGCTGCTGATAAGACGACAGCAGTATTAGCAGCAAAACGTCGCGGTGGCTACTACCTGGGCTCCCGCAAAATCTCCTTAACTTGCCATAGCGCTCCACCAAGAGCAGCAATTGTTGATCAGGCAACATCAACTAATACAACACCAAATAGCAGTAAACTTGAGGTGAAAAAGAAAACCGGTGTTCGTCTGCGATCTCCTATCCCAAGTCCACCCACAATCTCACCGTCGTCGTCCCCAGTGCCAAGTCCTTCGAAAAGTCGCTTTCAAGTATTCCGTGTGTCGGAAGTCAGTCCACTAACATCACCAATGACCCCGTCCCCATCACCATCCCCCACGCCTTCACCGACACCATTAAGTACGGCTTCTGGTGTCATCATCAATTTTAAAGATTCCACAACAACAATTAAGAGGCTCTCAACATCGCCACGTTCTAGGTTCCAAGTGATGAAGATCTATGAAGATCCAGGTGTGCCGATTGCACATCGAACTTTGCCACCGATAACACCATCTCCATCACCACCAACAGCGCCTAGCATATCAATGCCGTCGTTAACTCCACTATCAACGTCATTGTCAAATTCAACGACGACAACAACTACAGCAACAACAACAACAACGACGAAGCCACCACCACCACCATGTACATTTGAAGAGCAAAAAATCATTACAACACCAGCAACGCCACCTATTCTAGATAATACAACAGCAGAGCCATCTTTCAATAATGTTTTGACTTCTGCTCCAGCAACGACAACAACAACAATCACAACAATAACAAATAATTCAGCTACAAATACCAAATCAAATCCAAATTCTATAGATATAAATAATAGTACAAATAATACCGTTAAACCAAATGATCAAGCGGATGAACAAGCGAGTGTTGCAAGTCCAACACCGCCCGTTCAAGTTCCACCGCACGATGAAGATGAATCAACAAAATGTCAAAAACACCTTTGTCCTCCGCCATTGCCAGTAGTGGAGGATGATCAACGAACTCTCACCAATAGTCCTGATATAAATATCGATTCCATAGCAGTAACCACAACATCATGTTCGAGTGCACAATCCGAATTCACAATCACAACAACGACAGCAACACAATCTAAAAACGACCCACAAGATTCAAACGTATCTCAAGATCTGCAATCACAACCCGCCGCCGCCGCCCCAGCAGCATCCCCAGTTTCTGGTAGAACAAGAAAAAACTCATGGATACCAAATTCCACGTATCCTGGAACAGTGGATCGTCTACTTAGCATGTTCCAGAATCCAACCCATTTATTCCATCGAAGTTCCTCGCCAGATACAACGACCTTAAACAGTCAGGAAGATCGAAAAACGCCACCTCCATCCGAAGAAGACCTACAGCAGTCATTAGTTCCTGTGCGAAGGCGGACTCCACCCGCTGCTAACCAATTTCCATGGTGCAAGCTTGGCACAGAAATGTGTAAGCCAGTTACAACAGTAATGCAAAGCGCTGCAGCAGTATCCAGTGGTTATGTGGCCTGTGGGCCACCAACAACAGCAGTTGTCGCTTCGGTAGAGAGTCCACGATCGTTTTTCGATGCCGCCTCTAAGCAACTGCGAGACTTTAGCAAACAAGTATTCCGCCAGAATATCGCCTATGGCAATGAGGCGACCAATGTCAACCAGGAGCAGCAGCAACTGCTCCAACATGACTGTGATACAATACCGAGTGATATGAAATTGGAAATAAAAGAGAATATCTCTCCAGAGCATACAATCAACGAGGAACAACTGCAATCTCTACAGAAGATTGGCGGTAGCCCAGGCAGCAGCAGCACTAGTAGCAGTGGAACTGAAACAACCGAAGGTGCATCTATACCATCGTCATCTTCGTCGCCATCATCACTGCTAAGTGTACCGCTAATAGGAATTCCTCCAACAATACCATCAGCAGAATCACTAGGAGCAGGAGGATCATCAATACCACCACCGACATCCTCTCAACAACAGACAAATGTTCTAAATGAAGAACAATATTGTAATTCCTGATGCCAAGGGTGGTGAGTAAAATAATAAAAATAAAAATAAAAAAAAAACTTATTTTGTGGAACTTATTTTTATATTATTTAAAAAAAATGAAAAAATACAAACTTAAAATAAATATTGTTTAAAAAACCATAAATTTTAAGTGAACAAAAAAAAAATTGTACAAGAGTACTTAGTAGACGTATTGCTTCAATGCAAACAAAAAGTTAATTAATAATTTTAACTCTAAAACACAAACAAAACAAAATAAAACAAAAAAAAAGAAACTAAAACTAAAACAAATTAATTAATTATGTTACAAATTTTTTTTATTTTATGAGAAAAATATTTAAATTTTTATTTATTTTTTTCTTTTTGTTATAAAATAAATTAAAAACAAAAAAAAAAATAAGAAAACAAAATATTTTACTTCCATATGCTTTAGTGTGTGTATAGAGAAGAAGTTTTGGCTTATTATGTTTGTTTTAGTTTATTTAAAATATTTTATTGTTGTAAAAATGGAAGGATGATAAAGTTGATAGGAATGTAGAAGAAATATTGTTTTTATTTAATTGTTGAAACTTTATTTGCTTATAGTTTTATTTTTGTTCGTCATTTTTGATTTTATTAAAATTAAAAATATTTTTTAAGGTCCAAGAAAAGTATCAAGGACATTTTTTTTCGGTATACCGCATTCATATTTCAATGATCGCGTAACGTCTTCATCAGCGTTTCCACCAAAAATTCAACCAGCAGGCGGTAAGGGTTATTGCTGTGGATTCGTCCTTAACAGCACAACAAATTTCATGATACTTTAGGCATTTTACACATCTTGTTGCCAAAGAGCAATAAAGCGGATACAAGGGCAAACCGTTGGCACTTGAAAATTTTCCGGATACCAGAAAATCTAATTGAATCCCATTTGATATTCTATGTCCTTCCAACGAGTTGAAAAATTTTAATTTGGAAAGACTTTGAGCACAAACTTCCTCAAAGATAAAAAAAAAAACGTGTTTATTTTACAATATTTCATCTGTCAGTTGCCATTAAATGATGAATGTCACTTTTAACGACTCGGAAATTTCGCTATCCCAGTCGCTAGGTGCAGAAGTAAATTTGGCAAGTGCAGAAAAAAAACCACTGAACATTTTCGATGACTTTTTTGACATATAGTAGTTCTGTTTGCTAAAGTGATTTTTCTTAAAAAATGTTCATAATTTGCTATAAAAATTTATAGAATAAAAAATCCTTTTTTGCGAAGTATTATGGTGGATTTACATTCATCTTCATCTGCACATTTGAATGAATGGGGCAAATTCATGCCAAAAATACGAATGTGTGAAGCAGAGATTAACATATTCGTCTTTATATCTGCCCATAATCTTCCCATAATAAAGATCTCTGCATCATGGTCTTCTCTCTCTATTCAACAAATGTAAATTTTGTATTTTACATCCCTTTTCTTTTGCAAAACTCTGATGAAGATGAATGTAAATCCAACATTAAAGCCCACGAAATAATTGGAACAGTTTTGTGCGTCCAACCAAAGAGGACGCACAAGGGGGCTTTCCCTCCCAAAAATATATTTCAATTTTAAATTTCATTGATTTGGCTAGTAGGTTTAAATTTTAATTTATATATTAATTATTATTTTTAAAATATTCAAAAAAGTTCTCTGCTCTTGTCAGGTTGTAGAACAGTTTGCAAAAATGTATGAACATTAACATTTCTAAATTTATTTAAAAAAAAAAAATATTTTGTTGAACATTAAATTGAGTTTATGACCGAAAATTATTATTTGTTTTTTTTTTTTTTCAAAAATAAAAACAACAATATTATATTATTATTTTTAATTTATTTATATTTGATCAAACTTTTTTATTATTAATTATTATTTAAACAATAGATCTCACGGCGCGGCGTTTGTTGAAATAAACAAGTAACAAAAAAAGAAGCATAATGCTATAATAAATATTTGAACAATAGTCAGTTTGCAATACACAAAAAAAAAAACAAAATGAATATTTATAAATATTTATTACAATATTAAAACAAAAATAGACCAAACGTTATATAGCAAACCTCAATATAAATAGTAAATCCAAAATTATATTTTTCTCTCAAATAAAAAATTTAATTTATTTATAAACAAATTAAAACAAAAAAAAATAATATTTTTGTTTTTCAATACATAAACTAAAAAAAAAATAAACTAATAAAATAACACTTAATTAATAATTAAAAAAAAAAAAAACAAATTTTTTAACAAACTACTTAATATATTATATTTTTAATAAGAAAAAAAGAAAAAAAAATATTTTTTACGTACCTTATTCAAAGTTAAACAATATTTTTAACTTAAGAAAAAGTGAAACTTTTTATGAGGACAATAAACATAAAGTTTTATCTGTCTTAATTTTGTTTTTTTGTAGTCGACTGCACCCAAATTGTTAATTTTTTTTTCTTCACTATGATAGTGTGATAAGAAAAAAAAAAAAAACAAAAATAACAGGGACAGTATTTAAAGAAAAAAATATATTTATAATAATGGAATATTTATTTAAAAAAAAAGAAGATAAATATTTTAACTAAATTGGTAAACATTAACTTATTCATCATGAGTGAACATTTTTGAAAAAAAAAAAAAATTAAATAAAAACAAAAACAAAAATACAAACAATTAAAAAAGATAATATTTTTATTGTAATGAATTCACTTTTTATCACTTTCGTACCTTAATTCATGTATCAATTAAAAAAAAAAAAAAAACAAACAAACAAATTAACATTATGTTAAGTGAAATTTTAGAGAAAAAATAAATAAAAAACAAAGAAAAAGGAAAAGATGATAAAAAATGACCCTAACTTGTAGAAAACCTTATATTTATAATTTATTTTAACAAAATAAAACAAATTAAATCAAAACAAAACAAATGTACAATTTTATTTTGATTTAAATAACAAACTTGAAATAAAAATTAATCTTTAAAAAAATTAAAGAAAAAAACAAAAATTTAATTAAAAACAATTAAAATAATTATTGTAATTAAAATGAAAATATCCTACCTATTACTACTTAAAAAAAAAAAAACAGCAACAACAACAACAGAAGATTGTTTAGTTTTTAGTCAAAAAAATTACTCTCAATTTTAAGAAAGAGCTAGTTAAAAAATAAAATGAAATCAATAATTACACACTTCCAAACACAATCCCACACACACACATAACCATCCACACATCCTAACACATAAAAAATAATAAATAAATAATGATTGTAAGAATAAAAGTTACGATTCAAAATTTGGATGAAAAAGAGAGGTTAAAAATGAGCTTAATTTGAACACAAAGATAACATTATCAGCCTTATTCTGATAAACGTTCGCGTGAATTTTCGTATTTTACTATCCGTCCGTCGGACGAAAATGAATGTTCCAAAAAGCATTAAAATTGAGATGAAAATATAATTTCAAAAATCAGTTTTCCACAAAAAAATAAAAAACAAAATTATTGGTAGAGATTTGAACTCAAAATATTGAAGAGTGACAAATTAATTTAGAGCCATTTTCTTCACTATTTGTCAACTTGCTGCAAACTCTCAAGTTAGCCAACTTTAGAGTTGACACAAACTTGAGAATTGAGTGACAAGTTGAAATTTGTTTTTCTTCACTATTTTAAATCTCAACTCGAGAGTTGAAAAAATTCCCTGTGAAATTTTTGACAGATACGTATCTTTCAACTTTAGAATTTGAATTGACCCGAGTGCATAATACCTCTTCTTCTTCTTCTCTTCCGGAAGCAGGCGATGGATGATTTTCCCAATTATAATTTTCTCGGAAAATTTTATTTTAAAAATAATTCAATAATTCAAACCGAAACCGAGAATAATGTTTGACAGAAGAGGCAACAAAATATAATTAAAATTTGAAACTGGCAACTCTGAGTGAATAAGAAGTGACAAGTTACTACTAATAGCTCTCTTTTAAAATACATTTATTTAAAGAAAGATAAAATATATTTACATAAAACAGAAATATAATTCAAATTTGAATTTGAGAGAAAACTCTCAAGTTTGCTCTCTCAACTTCTACTATGTATTTTCGGAAGCTGAGAAAACCAGAAGTTGATCAACTCGAGAGTTGAGAATCGAAAGTTAAAACTGTCAACTTTGAGTGAAGAAAAACAAAATCACAAGTTGATAATAAAAATCCTCAAGTTGAGTTCAACTTGTAGTGAAGAAAATGGCTCTTAGTAAATTCAAGTGAATCGAAAAATTCGATCGGATTGGATAGCAAAATATTACTGTATGTTAAAATATCAATTCGTAAATCATGTTTGTTTTGTATTTTTAAATTTTCAAACTTCAAAATTGCTATAATTGTTGTTTAAAAGCTGTTAGATACCATAATCGGTGGGCTAAACCTTGACTAAAGTGTCATTTTATATAATTAAATAAAGCATATGCCCAATTAGACACTGTTTGAGTAGACAATCGTGTTAAGAAAATATGATAAGGACGTCTGTCAGGCTTTAAACCAACGAAAAAAAAAGCACTTGAAATATGATAAAGACGTCTGTCAAGCCTTAAACCAACAAGAAAAAAGCCCTTGCTGTGCAGGTTGGTGCATAGTTCACCACTAATGCCTTCATAAAACTTAAATGACGTTAGAAATGTCAACCCTTGCTATGTCAAGTGACTTAAATGACGATCCCATAATGACACAAATGGTGGCAATTTTCTGTTTCTTTTTATAAATAAATTCAAAGTAAAAAAAATCGGGAGCAGTTAAAGTAGCTTGAACATGAGATACGAACGTCCGCGAATTTCTAATTGTCGCGTATTTTGAAATTTCATTCACATTCAATGTGTATAGCTTATAAATGAATTAAATAAAACTAAATATGCGAATTGTCATATATAACTTGTTAAACAAGTAAATTAAGTTCTTGAGGTAAGATTTGACATTTTTATTCGTGGGTTAGTGGAATTCGTCTTAAAATCGTCTTTAATCCAGATTCTTTAAATGCAAAAGAGACTTTGCATACACCCAGCCTCGCACCTACCCCAAATCCTATAATGTGCCCAAGCAGGGGCACATGTTCATGTTCATGTTCAAATCTTGGCACACTTGAACTTAATGAACTCTCTTCGATTTTGTCTACTCAGCATAGTTTATCACAAATGTTACCGCAATTTGAACTGTTAAAATTTTTTTGGCGATGTTTGTCAACAAGTTTCATTGAAATTTCACTTTGGAAATATCGCCCAAAATTTAACAAAAAACAATTTATATTGAAAATATTTGGGCGATATTTCCAACTTAAGATTTAAAAAATTATAAAATTGGGCGATATATCCAATTTTTTTTTTGGCGATAAAAAAATTTGAGAGATATTTCCTTAGGCATTATTGATATACGCCGGCCTTATTAAATGAGTATTGAGTAGAATTGATGGTAATTGCGGCAAAAAATCTATTAAGCGAAGTTTCGAAATTAAGTGGGCTCGTCAAATATCTGAATATCAATATAGTAAATTTTCGTCATGGTCAGTTTTGTCTTGAATGAGCAAATTCGATACACCATGAGCAAATTTATGCCCCCTATGCATAACTAACTATTACATATTTTTGTTTTTAAATTTAAAATTAGATAAATAATA
Organism: Epistrophe eligans; assembly: GCA_951394125.1. Taxonomy (NCBI): domain Eukaryota; kingdom Metazoa; phylum Arthropoda; class Insecta; order Diptera; family Syrphidae; genus Epistrophe; species Epistrophe eligans. The sequence continues at coordinate 107,979,220 of OX596028.1, forward strand.
ATTTTGTGCTATTTAATATTGTGCTAGATTGATTTCGAAAACTAGTAAGGTGTTCAAATTCAAGCTCATATGAACTTTAACCTCCAACTTTCAAGATTTTTGGCCAAATTGAATGCAATAATTTAAAACAAAAGAAAAAAGTTTATTACCAAAAGAATCAAATCCTAGAGACCTACAATTAAAGTAAAAAAAAAATTAAGAACTTGTACAAATTTGACAACACTTTGTTTTCAATTGTATGCAAGAAACAAATTATAAACATAAAAAAAATTGTTGTTTTTATTATAAATTTTAACACATAAATAAATATACTGAATTTTTATTTGTCATCACTCATCACCTTTTGTATAATGTGATTTTTTTTCTGTGTATTTGAAAAATTTTGCAAAAAAAAAAAAAAAAAAAACAAAATACCTTACATACAAATTTTTCCCACTTTTTGTGATAAATAATAATAACAAAAAAAAATAAATATATTTATATATTTTTTTTGTTAATACCATAAGTCAAAGACTTAAACTTCCTTAGTTTTATTTTTATAAATCTCTTTTGTCTATTTAAAAAAAAAAATAAAGCAAAGAATATATGAAACTGCAAACAAAGTTTGTAAAAGAACAACACAACAACAAAAGAAAGAAAAAAAACAACAACGTAGTTTTAGTTCTGTTTAATAGAAATTTTATTTTGTACCCTCTTTCATATTTAATAACAAAAAAAAAAAGAAAACACAAATTAGAGATTAGTTGGTAGTTTTTAATGTTGAAACAATTAAATTTTGTTTTTTTTTCTTTGTCATTCATAAGAAATGTGAGTGTAAACATTTTACAATAAATCAGTAAAGAAAAAGATTTGTATGTATTTCCTTACTATATGTATGTACTTTATGTCAAAACCCGCCCTTAAAAATCATGTATATTTTTTTATGTTTAACAATTTTTTTTTAAATGTATATAATGTAGTTATGTACAAAGTAAACAAACAAACAAACAAACAAAAAAAAAATAAAACATAAACAAAATATTTAAAATGAAACAAACTAAATACATAAATATCTAAGCTTACACAAAAAAAAAAAAGAAAAAAAAGTTAAAGAAAAATCAAATAAAAGAAAAGAAAACAAATTCTTACAAATTATAATATATATTAGAGAAAAACAATTTTTAATTTCTTATTTTATTTATTTTAAAATTAATTTAAAAAAAAACAAACAAACATACAAAATTCTTATAATTTGAATAAAAATAAAAAAATTATGATTATGAAAAATTAATTGAAATGGTTGTTTTAATTAATTAGGTGTTATCATTCGAAGAGGTGTATACATATTGTCAAGGGTAGGTATATTTGAGAAAAGATAAACCTCTACAACCCACACAACACAGACATTGTCCAGTGATGGGGATTTAAATTAAATGTTCCCTTATGGTTTTGGTCTTAAGTGGCGATTAAAATTATTCAAAAGCACGTTTTGTGTTTTCATTTTAACTTTTCCTGCTGGCGTAGGCATGAATTTTTGTTTGAGTTATGGAATTTTTTAACTGTTGAACCCTTCGAATAAAGGCTACCGACGCACGACTACAGACCGACCAACGTCAAAGGAGAATATTGGATTGGATTAATGGATTGGGATGGTGTATGTTGTTATGGTTGTTAATTTGGATATGGATTTAATGTCTCATACACAATTTATGGTTATTTTAAAGATGAACACGAATCTTCTTTGGTTTTAGAATAAGGGAAAAAAAGCTTCCTAAAATCAATTTCAAAACGAAAATTTTTTTTAACGTAATCAATGACTCGCCAAGTCGAATATTCAAAAATAAATAAAATTCACGACTGGGTCGCACGAAATTGCATTTATTTGCGATCACACTGAAGAGTTTAGATCCATTTATTTGATTTTAAAATAAATAAGTTAGTTATGGGAGCCTAAAATCGTTGGAACGGTTTTTAAAAAAATTAATTTTTTATATATAAAATTTTGAAAACATTTTTAAGAAAAAAAAAATTAATACGCCATTTTTTAGCCTTTATTTATGTAGAGTTAAAAAATTAATTTTGAAAAAAAATCATCTATGTAGTTGTAGGTACTCATTTACGAATAAAAAAAATGAACATTTTTTAAAAATCTAAATTTTTTTTTTGAAAATTTTGATACGCGATATTTTTAAAACTTATTAGGTGCTTTTGTGTAAAAAAAAATTCATTAAAATCAGTTCAAAACATAATGAGATAGTGGAAACCAAAAAAAGAGGTACCATTTTTAATCGATAGATAATTTTGCCAATGTTATTGTACATCGTACTAATATTAGTTCACATAAAAGTTTTAATCAAAATCGTAGGAGGTGATTTCGAGAAAAATTAGATTTTCCTTACCGGTTTTTAAACACTTGTATGGGATATACCGTTATTTTTGGTCATAAGAATAATTTTTATTTAACATCTGCCAGATAATGTTAAAAAACTGCTAAATGCAAAGTTTAGTAAAAATCCACCAAGTCGCTTTCGAATTATTTCTCAAAAAAATGTTTAAAACTTTTTTTTAAAAATTCGAAAAAAAAAATAAAATTGGAAAATTTTTTGAAATATTTTCTATAAAAAAAAAAATTGGTCGATCCGTTTTTGAGAAAATCGGAAATAAAAAAAATGGTTCTAGGGGCGGCACTATTTATAACCTTTTTAAATGGTAGCGTTCTTGTAAAAAAATTACTGTTTTTTTTTTTTTTAAAGTTGTGGGCACGTTTTTGAGAAAAATGAGATTTTCACAATTTGGTAAGAAAATTTGTACGGCAGGTACCGTTATTTTTGGTTCTAAAAAAATTAAAAAAAAAAAAAAAAAAACGGTTTGGGGGAATGTCAAAAAACGCTGCCACCAAGTTTAAAGAAAATCGACCCACCCGTTTAGGCTGATGCAGCTGAAAGGACAGACAGAATTGCTGGACCCACATTTTTCGACTTCGCTATCATCGTAATGTCAAGTTTGATCAAAATCTCGTGTTCGAATTTTTTTTACGAATCCATAACTTGCCATATGTATGTATGTATGTATGTATGTATGAATATGAAGTTCCTATATATCGCAAGTAAAAATCGGTGAACTGTTTGTTAATTAACCGTTTTCAAGCCGATGAACTGGCCACCTAGATTATGTGATATCACCACACCTCGTAGGATATGAATTCAAATCAAATTTTGAGTTTTGAAAATCTGTCTTCCAATTTCGAACAAAGACACCGCTTATACAAAATTTTGGCAAAAATCATTCAAAGAGATTTGTTTATTAATTAATTTATTTCTCTCCTTTGCATCTAATGACATTTTGTCTAAAGCATAATTTTGGTGGTGGTTGAAATCCTTAAAAATTTCTAAACAAATAAAATTTTTGAGTCCAAAAAGATTTTCAATCATAGGTGGCTTATTTACCCGTGGGAAATGTCGCCATGTGTATAATTCATAATTTATTAAAAATAAATAAAGTCTATGAACTTTAATTTCAAACCTCTATATTAAGTACCTAGTCAAAAAGATGTACACTCGTCAACACTTTTTCTCCTTTTCTATAAATCTTCTAATTACAAATTCCCTACTCATGTGCATTATCACGACCCTGCATCTGCTCAAAAAAATAATTTAGGTATAGGCAGAGAAGAACCATCAGCAAACCATTTATCACGTCTATTCATACAAAATACTTTATTTATTATTATATCCATAGAAAAACACTATGCAAATAAAAGATAGAATTTCACCTTTTTCAAAACAACACAAATAAAAAACGGCCGGTAATACATTAATTCTAGCCCATGGCTGTAGCGCAGAATCCATTTAAATAATAACAAAACAACAACAAAAAATAAAAAAAAAAAAACTAAATAAACAAAACCGTAGGTATATATCTACATGTAAGTTCCAAATCCATGAATGAAAATGAATCCACAAACATAAAAAAAGACGAGCCTCCCAATCTCAGTCCCATCTCAACCCATAAATCCCACTCTCACCTAAAAGCTACTCATTTTGACAAAAAAAAAATGTTCCACCAAAAATAACTCAAAATTTGAGTGGAGTGAGATTGTTTTGATTCAAACAGTATTTCAAGAAAAAAAAACCGAAATCATGGCATGACACGGCTGGCTATGGGGGTTGTAGGTTGTTTGTTTACATTTCCTCTTCTTTTTTTTTATGAGAATCTTCATTTCATTCACCCGCCATTCGCCAATGTTGACGGAAGTCAATACAAAAACAAACGTGCGCTGTTAAATAACATGGATTCCAAATTAACAGCAATCTACAGTGATGTTAGCAGAGAAACAGTTCACCCGCATCCCGTTCCATTTCAACTATAATATAACAGAGGGGTTGTTTGAGTTTCTCATGACAATATGGGGGTGGGAAATATTTTCGCGCTAGAATATCCAACCAGAAAAATAATACATAGTTCAAAGTGATAGCAGTTGGGAGTGAAGATTCAGTTACAGTTGAACGTTCAAGGAACTCGGTTGAGTTTAACGGTATTTTTTTCTCAAGACGACCGACACTGCCACCATCACTAGTACCGACGGATGTTTGACATTTAAATTATAAAGGTTAAACAAAAATTGCATAACAAATACTGACGTAGAATTATAAAATTTAATTAATAAATTTAAATAAATATAAAAGTGATCATTTGTGACTTTTTTTTTTTTTTTTTTTTTGAAAAAAAAGAGCAACAACAATGTCTTCAACTGAAATTAATGGCAGTTGTAAGACGACCACTAACAACGGTTCTGAGTCATTTAAAAAAATTCTTGATATTCATAATAATTTAAATCGATCAAATTTTAATAATAATAATAAATGTGTTGTTGCATCAGATAGTGAACTACAGAGTAATAAAACTGATCACAATGGTGATCATAAATTTAGTGATAAACTTTTTGGTTGGGGTAAATTTCAGCCGAAATTTTTACAACGTTTTTGCACAGCAAAATGGGCACTTTTTTGGCTTTGCTGGGGTGGAGCAATGCAAGGTAAGAAATAAGAAAGAAAAAATATTAATTAAAAAAAAATATTAAAACAAATTATATAAATTAAAAAAAATATTAATTTAAAAAAAAATATTAATTAAAAAAAAAAATATATATAAATTAAAAAAAAATAAAAAAAAAATTGTTGAAGGCGAAATTCTAAAAAAATAAAATGCCCTGTCTTAAATGTATTAACTTTTTTGCAAGCGGGACTTAATTCGGGTTTAAAATCAAGATGCATTTTTTTTTGATTTGATAGAAATTCAGTTATCTTAAATTGTTTGAAATAATTATTTGTTCAAAAGTCTTCGAATTTTTAAGATTAATATTAAATTAAAATGTTTTTATTAAAATTAATGACAATTAAAAAAAATTGTAATTGGAAAATAGAATGCGACGGTAAAAGTGTAAGTCGAAAAATTCAACAAAAATATTATTAATACAAAATAATCAGAAAAATCAGAGCCACCGTTTGGCAAATTTCAGCGTAACAATGTTGTCTTGAACATTTTACAGAAAAAGACAGAATTCAATACCTCTTACTACCTATAGATTTGGTCATAGAAAATTTGGCAGGTATTCTTTTTTTATTTATGAAAAACATTCAAAAACAACATAAGAGGTTCTACACTTTAACCGTCAATATGTAATTCTCCTTGGCGTTATGATTAGTTCAGGGAACTTTTACGTCAAAGGTCTTCCGTTAGATTCCCAGCCTATGCTACCTTAAAAAAAAAAAAAAAAAAAAAAAACAAATGTTTTTCATGGGTTACTGCCTCTTGCAAGGAGTTGACAAATCTTCCAAGAATACCCCTTGTCATGCAAAAAGTGTTTCTCACCTTTGCCGTTTGTGCTTAGTAGAAAATAATAGGTCCCCTCTATTCCTGCCTCATCTATATGAATGGTTGATAGTTTTAAGTAGGCCGGTTCTACACGAGTCAATTTTTTTTTGTCTGTACTTTTGACACTTCACAATTTTCGAATCACAAAAATCGTGAATCAAAAGCAAAAATCGTAAAAATGACAACCACAAAATCACATGCAACGTCGGAAAACCTCGTAACTATGGTAAACGTCAGAAACTTTATAATGTCGTAAACGAACAGTCAAAATTTGTATGTAAAATCTTTTCCAACACATCGTAAACTTTCCGACAATAATTTGTGTCGTAAACATCGTAAATAAAAACTGTAAACGTCGCATATTTTTTTTTTTTAATTGTAATAAGGCGATTGGTTTATCACAACATTTACGTAATATGTTTTATGGGACGTTTATGAAAAGAGTGTCGGGAACTTTATGATTTTACGATTTCGGAAAGTTTCCGACATTGCATGAATTTACGATATTTACGACACAAATTCTTGTCGAAAAGTTTACGATTTATATGAAAATTTTGACAATTCGTTTACAACATTTACCACGTTTACGATAATTTTTCGACGTTTTCGGCGATGAATAAAAAATACCCTTAAATACTAAAGTGTAAATGCTCTGTTAATCAATTAACTATTTTTGTCAAATGGCAATAAGGGAGAGAGAGGAAGAGAGAGAGAAAACAAGAATTCGTCGCATCCTTTAAGAAAAGTTAAAAGTTTGTAGTCTTTTTGCATTGCGTCCGTCGCGTAACTTGTCACAGAAAGCCGTGACATCTCAGCTTGCGAAAATATCATAACAAAAACGCCAAAAATCAGATTACCGAGAAAAATGTCATTGCTGAACTAAGATCAAATAATTTGAATCATGTTTACACAACTGACCATAAATCGTATAAGAATTTTCTATTATATTTCTGTCTCATTTTTATGTATACGCTTTTTTATAGAACGGAATACGTCGTCAGATAGAACGGCTGCTCTGCAACACAGCAAGTTATCTTGTCGTATTCGAACTTTGAAAATTTTAACAACAATAGAGCAATTAAATCACAATCAATTGTTATTCTCTCACGATCAGAACGATCATCTACTAATAACAATAAAATAGTAACAACGAATACATCTCTCTTAATGTTGAGAGCTTGGTTTGTTTTGGGTTCTGTACACTACATACAGTAGCGGTGAAAAACGGGATTGTTTCCCATTTCCAGATTAAGTTTATGAATGCTGCGGTTAATGATTCCAACTGTTTTGAGTATGATAAGAATATAACAGTAATTAACAGTTTCTGTACGACATCTTTGTTAAAAAAAAAGTTATGCATACATAATTATACGGTGCACCATTGTATGTCAAAATTCTTTTGGTATTTCTTTGTTTCGTTTAAGTCGTTAAATATTTCATTTAATTTGCAATAGAATGGATTGGATATTAGCGCACAAAATACACAATGTTATGCAGGTACCTTGATTTCACAACACGAACTAATTTAGAAACAGACCTGAAAGCTCTCTGTTTGACGTCAAAATTAATCTGAATTCCAAAAAGCCTTGAGTTAATTTAATAGATTCGAGATTCGAGGTAAAATATCGAGATTTCAGTGGTAAAACATCGAAAAGAAAACTAACCGCCATATTATTCACTCCATTAATCTAGTTTAAAATATAAATTCAATATAAATACATCCGGATGTAAGTTTTAATCTGGATTAATTAACTGAATAATGTGGCGGTAAGACAAAAAATTGCAGCTGAATTTTTTTGGGAATTTACTTTCGTGAATCTAACGCCATTGTTGCCATTGTTTTTAAATGTTTTTTTTTCTATTTTAAGTCAATTTTTTTCGGAAATTGCTCTTTCCGCCTAAACGTGGAAAAATCCCATACGATTTTTTTCTGGTTTTGACCCAACTTACATATATGCTCCAGCTTTTTGACGTAGATATCTTACGCAATACAATTTATATACTCCTTTAGTATTAAAATGTAGTACCTAGAGTCAACCAGGGGCGGCCATGCCCTCCATTTGTGGAAACATTTACAAAAAGTGAATAGAACAAATTTGACTTCCATTTTAGCCTTAAGTTTGTTTTTGTCAAAAGTTAACGAACTTGATCGTTCACTAAAAACTTATTCTTCGTTAAATGCAAAATGGTGGCTTAAGCTCCAGCCCGATTTTCCCGAAAAACTACACATAAGCTCTCAATAATTCTTAATAGTGAAAGAAAAGTGTAGAGTTAAATTTTTCCATGTCAAATGTGACAAATGTATTTAAAGAAATTTGACATTTCCTAAAATTGACATTTGAATTTCCCAAAATTGACATTTTAACTAAAGCATTTTACATGTGGATGTAAGACAACTTAAAACGATTTGATTTAATGCATTTTTTACAGTGAATAATATTAATAAAATAAAATATAATTCATGTTTGATTTGCGTTTATTAATAATAAGGATCTTCTAAATTAGGTAATAAATAGCATAAGCATTATTTAGAATGAATGTCACTTCAAAAAGTTGTGTTATTGGTCGCATTCGAAATATCCAGATGGTTTTGTTGTAATTTCATAAAAAAAAAAAACTATGTTGAATTCATCTAATGAAGACAATGTAACAAGTTGGTGTATGGAATTTTTATTCACTAAAATTTTAAATATCAGAAAGCTTTAAGACCCAGAAGAAGCCTACTTGAAGCCCTAATTGAACTATTGAACGCTCAAACGGTCGTTTTTGTTTAATTTCAATTTAATGTGATCAAACGAATCATATAATTAAACTCGTTTAATATCCTTCAACCAAATTCATGTCAATTAATAAAAAAAAAAAATTCTATCACCCTTTGCAATTCCTCAGGGTTCATCAGTGTAGGTATTATAAGTTCCGAAATGATATGCCTCTCATATATCGTTTCAATTACAAGTGTCTTGTCCAACATACATAAATCCTTTTTAAGTTGCGTGCTGAAGCAAAAATGATATCGCACCACCATACACCCATGTCCTTCGCAATCCTTTCATTCTTAATGCTGTTGCTATTGCTACCTATACTAGCACTATAGGAGAGTCCAACACCCATTTATCCCTTCCCTCAAAAATAACACTTTGATATTTGATCACGTGTCACACAAAATGCATCCACGCACGCAATTCAGTTTCAGAATTGGTTCGGTTGTCCTTGGCAGCAATATTATATATTTTACGAATCGTCGTCGTCTCGTTGGTAGTCCTAGGGCTAGTCCTAGCTCTATATGACAATGGTAATGGGTGAGGACGACGACAAGGACGAGGACGAAATCCTAGCAACAGATGCCTGCGTGCATTAATTACAACATATAACAAAATCTCAACACACATTTCTCGGTGCAATGAATCCTGTCCCTGATGATATGGTGTGATAGGTTTGAATCCATGGAAATCCATTAAATGGCTCAGCATAAGGTTTCGCCTTTCGTTTTGGATTAAAGTGGTTGCACTTATGGCGGTCGGTGGTGGCACGCGCCTCAAGGAAGTGTTTTTTTTTTTTATATTTTGTTGCCCTAAAGGACAAAGAACAAAATTTTATATTGCGGTTTTATCGTAAATACAACAATACAACAATGGGACCTTATATAGTCGAGAAATAATGTTAAAGAGTCATTTTTTGCGCCTCTTGCGCTCACTCGTTAAATGAAAACAATATTTATGTATTTTCAGGAAATGAGTTATGTTTTATGTTTCACCTCTATTGTATTTTTTGTACGTACCTACTCGTGATATGGCGTCCTGGTTCATATAGAAATAATAATGATAAACGATACCACGTGCAAGTGGTATATTAATATTTATAATGTTTCATTTAGGGAATGGAAGCGATTAACTGTGTCCAGAATCAGGTGGCTTATATGTTGTTGTTTTGTTGTTATTTGTTGTTATTGTTTTGATTATATGACACTTTATTGTGCAAGCTTGAGAAATGTTTGATATATTAAAATTCATGTTCAAATTTCATGGAACATTGTAAAAAAAGGAATTTAATAGTAATTTTCTTTTACTAAAAAAAAAAAAACTTTAAATGGCGCCCAACAAAGAATTGTCTTAGCTTGAAAATTGATTTTATAAAAATGTTTTAAAAATCTAATAATTTCAATTTTAAAACATAATTTGTCTTTAAAGACAAGTGATAACATTATTTCTTATCAATACATATTTAATACTATTGAGAATTTTAAAATAGATTACCGTCCGAATTGCGCCCAAAATACTTAATATGATAGCTATTTGAAATTTCGTACTTTTTGTATCATGTAAAAGTTTTATTCTCTAATTTACTACTTAAAAATAAAAAAACTAAATGGCGCCCGGGTAGTACTTCTGACAAATATGAATTTTGGAAGAGAACTTAATTTCTTCAATTTCCTAAATTTCAGATCAGAGATAAAATTTTTAGGGTGAAGTGGTGAAATTCATAATATAAATTCGTACCAACTTTTAATATTTACTATTTAAAATTCTGAAGAAAATTATAGATTCAAATGGCGCCCAAAATAGGTACTAAGTTTAGTTAAATAAATGTCGTACTCCTTAAATCACTACACATTAAAACATTTTTTTGGCGCCCGGGTAAAGCTTCCAACAGTTTAAAATTTTAAGGGAGAGCTTAATTTTTTCTATTTCCTAAATTTGGATTAGGGCAAATAAAGGTCCAAATGGTGCCCAAACTATTCATTTTTTTTATTCAAATATTGTATTAGCTATTGATCTGTCGTCCTATTTGATGTAAACGATCTATTCTAATTTATGGCTTTAAAATAAATTTTAAAATGGCGCCCGGGTAGAGCGAAATACTCAGTTTTTGATGAAAAATTATATTAGCTGTTGATCTGACGTCCTATTTAATGTAAACGATTTATTCCTATTTATGGCTTTAAAATCAATTTTAAAGTGGCGCCAGAGTAGAGCTTCCAACAAATCAAAAGTTTAAGGGAGAGCTTAATTTTTTTTAAGTTTAGAACAGGGCTAAAGTTGAATACTTTTCAGTAAATGCTTAACACATTAAAATAAAGCTCTCCATCAGTTTTGTGGGAATTGAATTTTTTTTTAAGGAAAATTCTAATTTCCTTCTAAATTCCCGATAAGTCTTCTTCGTTATAAAGTTACGAACACTTTTAAAAGTTCGCTGCCGGCGCACACCAAAGACTTATCAACACTAAATATAATACAATTATTATCTGATTTACTACCAAACAGTCTTAATTAAATAACCATAAATCTCTTTCTCATTTGAACATAAGATCTTGCACTCAAATGTTCTTTCTAAAACCCCCATATAACAATAATAATATAGTCCTCCCATATTCCCATCATCAATTATGAAGAAAAAAAGAAAAGAAAAGAAAAAACATTAAATCTTCTTTTAATTTGCGAAGTGTGACTAACACATTGCCTGCCGTCACTGTCGCAGCCAAACTTGCAACAACACAATTACAACCAATTATTGAATTTAAGAGAGACAATCTTTGCTTCGAAGCCTTTGTTGAAAGTCTTTATATTTAATAGCTACCCTCTACCCACCAATTTCAAGAATATCACAAATTATATTTACTTTGGTTTTAGATCTCTTTTTTTTTTAAACAATTTATGATCAATTTGAATCAAGAAACACCAAAAAAATAAAACAAAAAAAAAGTTTTTGAAATAACAAAATAACGAACGAAACCTGGCGGGTATTCCTAGAAGCATGATTAAATTGAATAATGTGACGCGTGGGTGGCGTTATCTGAGCACGAAAACAAACACTTTTTTTTGTTATATGGTCATTTGTTTTTTTGGTGCAGATTAACATTGTCATGGTAGGAAAAATGATACCGGAACTATATATTCCCGCGGACAATCCGATTAACCATGTGAGAGTAGTGTTCGTAGATATAACAACCAGCAGGGTGTTTTAGATTGTCAAAATAGACTTTGAACGATTTTTATTTGTATATGAAAAATTGTCGAAAATTGTTTCACATTCCGAAAAAAAGTGACAGATCGTTTAAATGGAAATTTTATTGCTTTGACATTTCTATCAATTTTGACATTTAAGGCATTTTTGGTTATGGGCGATCGACAAAAGAGGTTTTTATGAATTTTTACAAAATGGCGAATTGACATGTTAAATTTTTGAGCGATCTGTCAAATCTGTAGCACTTTCAGCTGCACTGATCGTATCTCATTGAATTGACAAAGTTGGGTGCCGTCGTCGGCACATTCCAGAGACGTTTTGCACTACGCTGTGTTCGATAAACGAAATTGATTATTATAGCAGATTATTTGGAAAAGTGAAATTTGACGTTTATTCATGTTTGTATTTGTGTTTTTTTTGTTAAAATTTCATTACATGCCTGTGATTTTTGTGCAATTAATTGGTGACATTTTCAAAGGATAATTTTTCGCTGTGGTTTCCGTAAGCATTTCACTGTCGTTTTGAAGACCACATAAGAATTTTATTTCACATCAAAATTGTACTAGATTTTTTTTACAACAAAACACCCTGTATACCCAAATCGTGCACTATTTATTTACTTTTCAAAGAACACTTGTAAAGTTCAATAAATGTTATGTTCTCGTTTCCAAAAGATTAATTTGCTGACAGCAGAGCGAATGTATGTATGTATATGTAGCGAAAACTTAAGCACACCTTCACTATATAAACCATAAATTCTCATGCAATGGCCATTTATCTCAGCCTATATCAACTCTGATGGGACATTTATTTAAAACAAAAAAAAACATAAATAAATACCTATAGCTACAAATTTGTTTATTTTTTTGTTTATAGACCAATATTTTGGTCAAGTTTTTTTTTTTTTATTCTCCGGATTCTCAGTGACCAATAAATCAGTGAGTGAAAATGTGATTGATAAGCATAAGCCGCATGATGGTAGATAAAGATATATTCTGATAAATTAGACCAACAACGAATGGTCAATATATGGAAAGAGGCCTATATATGGGGAGTAGGGATGTGAAGAAGGAGAGAGAGAGAGAGAGAGAGAATTATAAACTGGTAACTTTGAGTGAGAAAGGATGTTCGCTACATCAGGAACGATTATACCACGATTTAACCAGAATATGATGAAGTTATATATATGTACATACTGGATTCCCCAAACGGGAATGCAGCAGTGAAAGGAAGTGTATAGTAAATGTGTGTCATTTGGATGAAAGACTGTAGATATAAGCTGTAAGTGTCCCTTTGGGCCATTTGCAAAAGTCAACTGTGATTTAAAGTGGATCGGTATATGGGATGAAAGATGACGGAATATATAGCTCTATTTTGAAAAGCTCTTCTGGAAAGGTGATGATTTTTTTTTGATTTTGTTTCTCTACAAAATGAGTTTTTAAGCCAAAGAAATGTTATGAACTAAATATCGTAATATGGAGTTTAAGATTCTTTTTGGAGGAATATCAATTTTTATTTCGATACTATCGTCATCAGCACCGATTTTGACAAGTGAGGTGTCAAACGAAGCAGGATAACCTGCTCATTTGACGAATTATAATTTTATTTTAAAAATTTTAATACCTAATTTATATCAAAAATTGCATTTGTTTGTTAAATATAATGCCAATCAAAATGAACTCTAAAATGAACACTTCAATTTTCCAATTGGTAATATTTTGCCACGTGACATTATGTCAGTTCAATTTATTGGGTTTGTTCATTTTAAAAGAATGATCAATTTGATCAATGATCAAAATATTTATCAATTGCCTTGTTAAATATCGATTTTCTATATTTATCAACTATCATTTAATTATTGAAAAATAGAAGGAAATACCTACTACAATTTCATTCGATTCCAAATCACTTACTGTCCATAAAATTTCTGTAGAAAATTATGTGAAAAGTCTACGAACACACCCAAGTGGAATCCCTTTCAAATTGGAATCCATTTAAAATGTCAAAATTTGAGATGCATAAGAAAACTGACAAAAGAAAAAGAAAACAACAAATACGTGAAAAGCTTACGAACACACCCAAGTGGAATCCCTTTCAAATTTGAATCCATTTAAAATGTCAAAATTTGATGCATAAGAAAACTGACACAAGAAAGAGAAAACAACAATTAGATGAAAAGCTTACGAAAACAACCAAATGGAATCCATTCAAAGTGGAATCCAATTAAAATGTAAACATTTGAGATGCATGAGAAAACTGACAAAAGAAAGAGAAAACAACAAATACGTGGAAAGCTTACGAACACATCCAAGTTAAAATGTCAAAAATTGATGCATAAGAAAAACTGACATAAGAAAGAAAAAACAACAATTACGTGAAAAGCTTACGAACACACCCAAGTGGAATTCCTTTCAAATTGGAATCCATTTAAAATGTCAAAATTTGATGCACAAGAAAACTGAAAAATAAAGAGAAAACAACAATTAGATGAAAAGGTTACGAACACACCCAAGTGGAAGACATATTAAATGTCAAAATTTGATGCATAAGAAAACTGACAAAAGAAAGAGAAGACAACAATTACACACCCAAGTGGAATCCATTTCAAAGTGGAACCCATTTAAAATGTTAAAATTCGATACAAAAGAAAACCGAAAAAGAAATAGAAATACAAAACTACAAAAACAATGTAAGTCACTTTATTTTTGTTGTTTTCTTTATTTTATTCAGTTTTTCCATGCATCAAATTTTGACATTTTAAATGAATTCCACTTTGAATGGATTCAAATAAAATTCAAAATGAAATGAGCTGTCAAATAAAATTAGCTAATGAAAAAGTAATACAAGGCGGAATTTCAGTTTTCAAAGGAACTAAAGGCAAGGCCACATCATATGTCATTTTTTGTAACGAACATGATGAAACATTGGAGTAATATTATCTCTGTTCGTTTATTTCCCAATACTGTCAATTTCTAGCAATTATATTCCAAAGTTCTGTCAAAGTTCATATAAAAAAAAAATAAATTGAACTAAAAGTTGATAAAATTGGCAGTTTTGGGAAGTAAACGAACATACTTTTAAGGTAGTTGTGATAATCTTGTGTATTAAAGAATGAAGTTCCAGAAAGAAGAGAGCGAACATCATCACTTCAAAAATGTCATTTAAGGAAAATACTTGACCCAACTAAATTGATAATTTCAAAACCCAGCAGGTGTGTAACATTTTCTTTTATTAAATATGACAAAGACTCATAATAAAAGGTGTCGCAAATTGATTTCAAATTTTTTTCTATTGTATTCGTTTTAATACAAAATATTTTTAACTTAAAAAAAAAACCAATTTATTGTGACAATGTGATGTCTTTTACATCATCCAATTCCCTTTGATTCCTGCACAATGCACATACATATTATATCCTTTTATGGGACACAGAAAAAAAAAACATGACCACACCATCATCTTCATCATCAATATACATATATGTGGGGATGTTTGCCTTTTGTAACCAAACAAATCATCAGCATTACCAACCAAAAACCAAACCAACTAAACTACTATTAAAACAACTTAAGTGGGATGTTTTTATAGAAGATGAGTACTTACCACTACCTTCTAAGTCTTGAAGCAAACAGTGGCAAAAATAGATGAGGGTAGAAATACATATGTATGTATGTACCAAAAAAAAAGTAATAAAATGTTTACATTGTCGATAATTTAATAGCCACCAGTGTCAAGTGATTTTAAGAAAATTGTCATATCGGATAGGGGTGTGCTGTGCTGTCATTTCATTTTTGGAATTATCCTTGTTATAGAAGATTTGGGAATTATTTTTTTTTTATTTCCAATTGTTGAAAGTGATTGGTATCGAAAAACAATTTGACTTCTAATTTGTGATTTACTGATGATGACTTTTGATAGCCGTTTGAGAGAGATTGAACTTATGTTATCTTTTTTTTTTTAGAGAAAATTCTGAGGGGTTGTTGATTGGTGGAATGACGCATGAATATAATATGGGATGCTGTGTTGCAACTCTTAAAGAGAATTCAAGTTGCTTTTTGTGTAACATGATTGAATTAAGGACCAGGGAGGGAAGGGGAGTATTTTATAGACATGAAAAGAACGTGCAATTTTATTTAAAAAAAAATTATGTATTTCAGTAAGTGGACGCAAGATGGAAGTTAAGGAGGTACAAACATTTAGTTATTTTTTTTTTTATTTTGAAATTGTTATTTTTACACACAAATGCAGCCAAACTGGGACCGCCCAACTTTCATAATTTTTGAAATATTATTCAATTAAAAAAAAAACACATTTTTCTTTCGTGTAAAACGTCATTTTTACTAACCCTAAACTGTTAGCTGTCAAAAATGTTTTTGTTTAAGGTTTGCCAACAATTCACTATAAAAATGGCGGTAAATTGATGAATTAAATCTGAAATAAACTGAATAGATATTTCTGAAGGATGTGTTTTTTAAATAGATAGGGTGACACTACGAAAATTGTATAGTAGCGCCCTCTCGGTTTCAAAATTGAAAGCAATAGGTAGTGTCGTAATTAGATTTCGATACATTTTAAACAACAAAAATTTAAAGTTAATCTTCCACTGAAAAACTGCTTCTAAGTTAGATTCGGTTTAATTAATTAAGCAGGATTAATTAACTCTGGTTTAAAATTAGAATTAACTCAGACATTAAAAACATGTCTCTTATTAATTTTTGGTATGAAATGTTTTATTTATGTGCATCCAGCATTACAATCTCTCTCACTAAACTGTGTTTAAATCTTGATTATAGGGTGAACAACGTTTTTATACAACTGGTCCTAACTAACTCTGAATTAAGTCAGAGTTAACTAAGCACTAAACTTAGTTGAGCCTTTTAAAAGATTGTTATCTTAAAATTAAGTTAAAAATTGAGACTGGGAGTGATGTAATCCATTTTTTACTAAATCTCTAGGTTAAAATCTTAAATATTAAACCTTTCTAATCTTCTGAAGAAAAAAAAATAATATTATTAAAGATGAATACCTATTTGAGATTGTCCTAACGACCAATAAGCAGAACTTTAATTATAGCTTTACTTGCGTTTTTTTAGTAATAAGGAAATAAAGGAAATAGCTTTTTCCTTTCTTCATATAAAGATATTTTTAACACCGGAAACCTCTCAGAAAGAAAGTCATTTTTTTTTTTACAAAAATTCAATTATAAGAAGAATAGAAATAAAGTTGATATAATTTATGACAAAAGGACTAAATTACAATTCCCCTGAAGTCATACAAAAAAAAAGAAAAAAACAAGATGTATGTATGTAGGTATAGAAGCTCGCCAAAAATAAATAATATAAAAATTCCTGCATATATACAAAATCAACAAGTCACGTATCCGCAGTTAATCATTCTTTTATACCTTACCTACCTACGCGCACACCACCTTTGGATAATAATTTTAGAAACAAAAAAAAACCTTTTCTTGGAATTTATGGCCTCTTTCCACTTTTTTTAAGGACATTTTCTTGAATCTTGTGAAAAAAAAGTTTAAATATTTATTTAAAGCATAATTTAGCTCCCCAGCTGATTATAATTTAATAATAATTTTTTTCTCTTTTATTTTTTGCCAATGAATGCACTTCTTTATAAATATTAACCCGCTACGTGACATTTGTAACATGACAGACCTTCTTCATTGCATCATTGAGTTATAATCGGTGATTTTGTTCAACAAGAGAAAAAGGATAAGCAAAGAGAATTGTATTTCAGCCTCCTGTATATATAAATTTGTACATATATGTATGTCTGCAGTCAAGGAGACCACCATCACCAAAGCTATTATCATTCTGGCTAAAGTGCTAAAGAATGCAAAAAACCAAAGGCGTTCAATATCCTTTCAATAGTTTCCACTTTTAAAGGCAAAGATACTTTTTGAAAGATTGAGATACCTATGCACTTACTTCCTTTTATTTGCGTTTGGTATATTTTTCTACTTATTCTTATTCTGCTTCTTTTGTAAGGTGAACTTTGTAGAGGAGTTATAGAAGTTTGATTTCTCTAAAAAAGGTGATACTACTTATAGAATATAGAGGGTAAAGTTTTTAGGGTTTATCATTATCTGCCTAATGTGGCAGAATAGAAGGTGTTTAAACTATCTTTAAATACCTAAATGGTTGGGTTAAGTTGAATATTGCAAACGAAAAGTTCTTGAGAAATTTTGTTTTACAACTTAAAGTTGAATTTGGAAGGTATAGGAAAATCCTTTTACAATTACCTATTTCTATGTAGGCAACATTATTACGAACAAAGATTTTTGGATATTTGGTTTTTGACAAAATCAGATAGAAGAAAAGAGGGCGTGGTAGTAGGCGGATTTAGAAAAATAACTACATTACGACATGCTTCAGGCTCTAGAGAATTTTATTATAAAATAGTTCAGATTTCTAAAGACGTTTAATAAAGAAAAATTAAAATATTAGAAAAGTGGGCGTGGTAATGGGCGAAAAAATTACATGTTTCAAGTTTAAAAGAACTTAATTATGTCCAGCGATAATAATAAAGCTTTTTTAAACTTGTAACACGATAGATGTTCAATAAGGACAAAACCAAAATTTAATAAAAGTGTGCGTTACAGTGGGCGGATCTTACTCAAACGCCATCTATCGGAAAATTCCAAAAAATTTAATTTATGTTTTTCATTTCATATCAAATTTACTAAGTTTCAGTTTAAACGAACAGATATATTTATAAAAATATTATAGAAGTGGATAAAGAAATTCCAATTTATAATTGTTTATAACATTTTATCGCCACTGAAAATTGGTAGGTATACGTTAAAGCTCTTCGCGCGACTTGTAACAATAAATCTGGGTGCCCAAAGTATTCCCTGATTAACAGTCATAACAATTGTTCGTCATTATGGGTAGAAAATATTAGTAACTGACCAATAAAAATCAAAATTATAACAGTTTTGTTTTCTTAAGGATCCGTTTATACGACACTATTGGGTCAGGGTCCTCCGCTAGTGGGTATACATAGGGCATCCAGACTTTTCTTCAAGTTACACGAAGCTTCTTAACGAACAAAGACTTTTAATACTGTTATAACTGTTATAATTTATAATAGTTATAACAGTTCTTTATTTTTTTACCAATATTTAACGTTCTTCGCAAGGCTTGAAAAAAAGAAATGGCGATGTATGTATGTATGTCTACCGACAGAGGGCCCTCACCCCTGCCGGCCGCTTTAATAGAACTTGTATAAACAGAACTGTTATAAATTAGCATTTCTTTAGTCACTTTAGTTTAAAAACTAATGACAAATAATTAACTTTTGTGAATTTGTACATTGAACACTGCAGAATTTATATAAACCATAATTAAATAAAAAGTTGCATCGTGTAAACGCCTAATTATAATTAATTATTATATTTGTATCTGTTTCATTTGTTTAAAGGTCTCATAGTTAATGGATTTATCAACATATCTATCACAACAATCGAACGAAGATTTGGCTTACGCTCACGTCAAACTGGACTTGTTGCTAGCGGCTATGACATTGCATCATTCATTGGTCTAGTTCCTGTTTCTTACTTTGGTGGACGTATTGGAGCTTCAAAACCTCGTTGGATAGCTTGGGGTTTAATTTTAATGGGACTTGGATCGATAGTTTTTGCACTACCACATTTTATAGCCAGTTCTTATAAAGCTACATTTGCCGAAGATAATACCTGTCAAAGTGACAGAAATTCAACAATTGACGTAAGTAACCATATTATGAACTGTGAAAATTTCTAAAACTAAATACATATATTTTTATAGTATTGCAATGAAGAATTTAAATCAGAATCTGAAAAGGAAAATCTTTCATGGAGTGTATGGTTTTTTTTTGCTGCTCAACTTCTTCATGGTGCTGGAGCTTCACCATTATTTACACTAGGCGTTACATATATCGATGAAAATGTCTCCAAGAAAATGTCATCCGTTTACTTAGGTAAGAGAAAATGTCTACAAAAGCATTGAACAACGATGATATCCTTATATTGTTTTCACTTTGAAAAGTTTCAAAACAAATAATATAAATGTAGTAAGTAAGCGTTTTTCTGAACAGTTTATCTAGACAGTTTAGTATGTGATGCGACATCAGGCGGATAGAGTTTGATTTCAATTCGTCTGGCTTGGATAAATAAAATCCTCCGTCATCATCAATCATCCTATTTCTTTGATATGTTTTTTTTTTGTTGGTAGAGCGCGGTTCATAGTTGTTCAATATCAAATACCAAATGTAATCAAACAAGATGTTATTAGATGCCGATAAATTTTTTGGTAGAAAGGGAAAGTTTTCACAAAGAGACACAGACCACCCCCAAGTCCTTTTTGGTTTGTTTGTAAAATGACAAAGATCTTAAATGTATATAAATTCGGTGTTCGAAGGATTCTTGTTTACATCCAATATCTTGGTGACCTAGTTAAATATCATTCGCCTTTTGCATTGAGTCTTCTGCATGTCTACTCCGTGGTTCTTCGGTCGTCGGAATAGAATAGAAAGTTATGCATACCACTTCCAGATCCAGATAAGGACGAAAACCAAGAGATATTGAAAGGGGGTATTGGGTAGTTTTGGTTGTCAGAGGGAAAGAAGAAGGTTTTTGTGAAAATTTATTGTCTTTTGTCAGACAATTGCGATTGGAGCTTAAATTTTATAGACAATAGTTTGAGAGTGAGAGACAGAGAAAGAGAGAGAGAAAGTAGTAAACAATTGGAAAGAGATTTACAATTTATTAGCAAAAATAGGATGTGAGGGGGATGTCGATGTCAATGTGGTAAACGTCATGGTGGAATGGATTTTGTTATGGGCAACGCATTTACTTTTCTTTTTTTGTACATATATTATTAGAAAAGGGTAGTTTTTGTTTACCTAGACAACTTGATACGCTACGCCACGCCACACCGGCTGCTCCTTCAGAGTTCGAAACCACAATAAATTTAAAATGTTATCTCATAAAACCATAGCACATTGACGGGATTATAATATTTAAGTCAAAAAGGATTCCAAAGACCAAATGGGATAGGGCAAGATTGCTTTTGGGTTTATCATGATGTATAATATCTATGACTTGGGTTTTATTGATTTAAAAACAAAAGGATATATGGTTTAATGAACAGGTTTCCATTTCGACCTGTCGCTTTTAGGTTGGTGATATACGGATAATCCAATTAGGAAGTCAATAGATTAATTCTGGGATTGTATAAAATCAAAGTGTCACTAGGAATTGAAAGTGATTGCATAAGTTGAGAAAGTATAGAAGTTTTTGAATGGATTTAGTGTAAAAAAATAGATGAATTTGTTTTAGGGATAATTTGTCGGTCCACAAATTATTTGTGAAATTATAACCCACCCTTATGAGCCAGAAGTCAACAAAAGAGTGGATCAATATTCCATAATTTTAGAATGGAGGTGGGTCATAACTTCACAAATATGGAATTTTTTAAAATCATACTCAAGGTACTGTTTATTAAGAAATCTGTTGACATTGGTGCCTGCCTGACGACTGGACATATCCCAAGACAGAGACCCCCGAAAAGAGAGTTTAAATGTTTGGAAACCGAGAAGCGGAGCGGGCCAGGCAAGGTACTTTTGTACAAGAAAACTGTTCGACATTGTCGACTGCCTGGTGACTGGACATACCCTAAGCGGAGCAAAGGAACTGCGTGAGCGGTACCGATTACCCAAGGGAGTTAAAATCCTTCGAACCCGCGAAGCTGGCCACCCGATTTACTGGTTTTCAAAGAAAATACCTCGGGAAAATCAACCTTGAGCGGTTTTCAAGGATTTAAGCAAACAAATATTATTTCCTATTGAAGTCTTAAGACGCATCTTAAAAAAAGCAAAATAAATGGTTTTTAGTAATAACAAAAAGAATATTTGGAAAATCACCAAAGTGAGTCAGAAATCCACAATCGATGGGCCAGAAGTCCACAAGAATTTCCTGTGGATTTCTTGGCCACCAAGGTGGGTTTTAAAATCCACAATAGATTTGTGGACTAACCCCCCTAAGTGGCAAAAAAATCCAATAAGGATTTTTGGCTTGTGGACTTATGACCCTGCGCCTAATTATCAACTCTAATATGGATGATGAATAAAAACCTATTAATAAAAATTCTATTTAAAAGTAGATAGCTATAAAACCAAAGAGGAGAATTGTATCGTGTAATCGGGCACATCTCTATAACATCCACCAAAATTCAGCTATATTAATAAAAAAAACCTTAGACCCCAAGTTAATTTCAGTGGCAATTCCTATCAGTTAGCTAGATTTGTGGCACAAACGTACATGTAGCCAAGTACGAGATTTTATTAATTTATATAAATATATGTAGTAGTATTTTGTATTTTATCAAAAACAGAAAAAAATATAAATAAAAATAAATAAAAACTACTTACCATTTGCACATTATTAACTCAAAAAAACTTCGGTCAAACAGCAAATGACCTAGTACATATATTTCCCTCGTTGCGTTAGTTATGTTAATTAACCACGTTTTCAATTATATTTCCTAAAAAAGAAATAAATCATCAGTAAAAGAAATTATTTTTTTTATAAAAAAAGGAGCTTTTCTAAGGGAATATAATTATCGATATAAAAAAAACGAATAATGAAGATCGGTAAAATACATAATTTTCTTTTATTAACCGTTAGATATAATTTCCAGAGCCAAAAAATCAAATCAAAATCAACCACCACCGTGCACACTGCTTCACCGACAAGAAATTAAAAAAAATATACCCATTTACTTTTGCATCAATTACCTTGCAATTAATGAATCAATGTTGAACACTTTTGATAAGAAATTATTTAATATTTTAACACTTCACATTTTATCACTTTTTATCTATTCAAATTTAATAATTTAATTTAATATTTTACGCTAAAATTTCACAAAACAGAAACGCACTTTTGGTTGAACCGAACTGAACTGAACACAGAAACTATAATTCTGATAGATCGACTACAGCTGCGTTCTCTCTTTTACTCTTTATGTTTGTGTTGATCTCACAGCAAAGCACACAGCGCAGCATAATGATTACTGTGAGGTGACTGCAATGAAGCTGTGGTGTGGGGAATAATATTTCCACTTGATTTCTTAGATGTGGTGTGTGTCTTTGAGTAGACTAAATAAATGTAGATAGCTGTTGGAGTTATAGCGTTATAGGGTGGTTTATAGCCAGAGATTATGAATTATAATTATTCATAATCTCTGTTTATGGCATGTTCTATATATTTTTTTTTTTGAGAGAGATTCTTTCTTGCTTGGTTGAAAACGAATGAAATTAAAATGGTCAAGGAAGAATTTTGTTAAATAAGTATGGTTGACAACGAAAGAAATGAGCATTTGGCAGGAGAAATTTTATGTTTTTGTAATAATTACGTTGGTCTCACAGACAAAGCACACAGCGCATATGAATTATGATGACTGAAATGAAGCTGTGGTGTGGGGAATAATAGTTTTACTTGATTTCTGACGTGTGGTGTGTTACTTTGAGTAGATTAAATAGAGAGCTGTTAGAGTTAGAGTTGTAGTGTGGCTTATTATAGCATGATCTTTTTTCAATATATTTTTTGAGACAAATGCTTAAATTATGTGGTTGACAACGAAAAAAATTAAAAGGGTCAAAAAAGCATTTTTTAGCCAATTTCGATTGACAACGAGAGAAATCAAGAATTGGCCGGAGAAATTTTGTCTACCACATGTAATTCTCGTTTTATTCCCTGTTTTGAATCAAGTGAAAAAAATGAGACCAAAAGTATAAATGTTGAATATAGAGCCAAGTGTTATTGTACGACTAAAGACAGAATTTTTATATTTTACTTTATACGTCTTAAGTTGGGTTAAAGGGTAAACTAATAAGTGTAACTGGCTTCTGGCCCGTTAACTCTGTACCAAAAAGTCTTAGTACCTATATTTTTTTTTTATTTAATCGAAATCACGTGTTGCATATAAAAATGCAGCATGAGTATTTTTTTTATTCCTTTTTTGTGTAAGATTTTTTTCTATGAAAACATAACATAATTTATTATATGTATGTATGCTCAATTTGTTTAGTATCATCATAACTTCTTACAAATCCTCACATAATATTATTTCCATTACATAAAAGTCACAGTAAAAAAAATCCCAATAAATCTTCCTTCTCCCTTTTCGAATAAAAAATATAAAAATTGGGATAGTTGAGTTGTTATACTAATAGACAAACGTTTATAATATAAGGACACTTCCCCATGGTGAAGCAATTTCATGTTTGTTTTTCTTTTTCTTCTACTTTTTCTAGGAATCTACTACACAATGGCAGTAATTGGCCCAGCTATTGGATATGTCATGGGAGGACAACTTTTACAAGTCTATACAGACTTCTTAACCGTCGATTCAGCAACGTAAGTTGAGACATTTGTCATCTCTTAAAATTAATTGAAATAAATGAAATAAGAATCTAGTGAATTTATCCTTTGAATATGATCTCTGCCATCTATTAGCTTTAAAGGACAACAAGATGTAATTTTAGGTAGCTATATGTTCAAAAATAAATAGAATATCTGTAGACACAATGTAGGGACGAAGCGGTAGAAATTTATTATAAAAAAGAAGCTAAATCTCATCAGTGGTAATAATAAACCGTGTCAACCAACTAAGCTCCTGTATCCTGTATTAAGGATGTTAAGGAAACACCTCTTGTTTTCTGTTGTTGCTTTTTGTTATTATTGTATAATGCAACAGGGACTCCTTTCTGAATAATATGCACAGAGGGTGACTGAAAATAATAACACATTAGCGCGCAATGTTGTTCCTTTGGTAGGTAAATACATAGGTACATATATCGAGGGAGATTCGCCAAGTCATCCTTATTTTATTTATTGCTATGGTGATCCTTAGGTATTTTTACACATTTCCACCTGTAAAACATAGAATTTTTTTTTGTTCTTCCCTGCAGCGTATATTATAACCTAACCTATATCTATACCATTTGCTCCTTATACATTCTATTATAAGAAAAAGGATCATCATCTGCTGGGGGGTCGACGACGACGACGTTTAGTTATTTGTAAATATTTGTAGAAAATCCTGCAGAGGGTACTTATAGATGGCGGAGGATAATCTAATGACGTAGAAAAACACATTTTATTGTGAAATAAAAAAGGATATACAAACAGTTTTCGTTGTTTTTTTTTGTTTTTCGTTTAACATAACGGATTTTCATTTCATTTAATTGAATTCTTTCTTTTTTTTTTGTGTGTTTGATCAACCACTATAATAAGATGGATTTACACTGCAAGATGTCAACACTTAGATATTTAAAGACTAAGTCAGGTGTTACAACTTGAAATTGCAAATTCGTGCTTGAGAAGATGCGTTGGTGTATAGGTGAAATGTATTTAAACGGTAAGGTGAGACGAGATACACTCTGATTTCGGGAAAAAGATGGGGCACATCGGGATCAGATTACAAACTTAAAAACATTCACACAAAAATTGGGAATTCTCGAATTCAATGTAAAAGGAAAACTTAACGAAAATAAGTTTTGCGCAATTGCGCGGCTTGGCAATAGAAAATCGTTGGGACTTCTGCTCCATTTTAATGGGTCATTATGTCCTAAATTCATTTTTGAATATAAATATGTTCCATTAGTTTATTAGATCCCAAAAAGTAAAACTTATCGAAACTTAGTTTGAAGAAATTGCGCGGTTTGGCAATAGAAATTCCTTGGGACATTTATTCCATTATAATAGATTATTATGGCCCAAATTAATTTCTGAATGTCCACCTCCGTAAGGAAAACTTAACGAAACTGAGTTTTAAGCAATTGTGGTTTGACAATAGAAAACCCTTAGGACTTTTACTTCGTTTAAATAGGTCATTATGTCCTAAACTAATTTCTGAATGCATGTTTTACCCCCGTCGGGGTATTAATATATTAGTTCCCGAAAAAAAAAAAATCCAGTTTCAAAAACGAATAAGTCAACCATTAACCCATTTACAATCAAATGTCAAATTTCGATTTTTTTTTTCGGAATTTTAAGTACTTAATGGAAAACTTAACGAAACGGAGTTTTACGAAATTTTGTTTTGAGGTTAATTGAACAGGAGAGATGCTAAGGTTGGTTTTGCGGAATGTTTATTCTTGAAAAAGAGAAATTTCTTGCATTTGCAAGAGCAGGGACATGAACATTACTGTCGCATCCTTGTAAAAATTGCCTGGTTGGTATGCTCCCTTAAATAACCACTGTTTTATTTTATGTCATTTGTGTTATTCGTCTTTCTTAATATTATATATTTATTTCCGTTACATGTTTTTTAATTAAATTAATTATTATTTCTATAATATTTTCAGATTGGGCCTAACAAGTCTCAGTAAAGTTTGGATAGGCGCCTGGTGGGTTGGATTCTTTTTCGCTGCTCTAGCATGTGTTCTACTATCAATTCCAATTTTTGGCTATCCCAAATCACTGCCTGGCTCTGAAGATATTAAACTCGAACGAGTTTCTGAAGCTTATAATGGAAAATCCGAAAAAGAGACTCAAAGCTTCAGCAAGCTTAAAGAGCTTCCAAAAGCTTTACTATCACTTCTTCGAAATCCAACATTTTTCTTTCTCAATTTAGCTGGAGCATCAGAGGGACTTGTTATTGCAGGATTTTCTGCATTTTTGCCAAAAGAAATCGAAAATCAATTTAGTATTTCACCAGTTTTTTCAGCATTAATTATGGGAATTATTGTTGTACCGGCAGGAGGTGGTGGTACATTTTTGGGAGGATATTTGATAAAAAAATTTAATTTGGCTTGTTCGGGTATTATTCGAATGTGCCTTATAGTAACAACGATTTCGGCATTTTTTACAATGAGTTTTTTGCTGTCGTGTAAGAATTTGAGCTTTGCGGGGGTAACATCGGGCTATAACGGCATTGCTGCCTCAAATGTCAATATGAGGGATTATGCTTTCCAATTGGATGACACTTGTAATAGTGGCTGTCATTGTAGTCGAATGAATTACGATCCGATTTGTGGTTCAGATGGCGTTATGTACTTTAGTCCCTGTCATGCTGGCTGTCAGCAAGAGCGAACTTTTGGCGAATCGAAGATTTATTTAGACTGTGACTGCATCAAGGCGCCGAAAAACTCAACATATGAAGCTATAAACACAATGTGTGAATCGAGCTGTTCACATTTATGGTATTTTGTGTTTTTTTGTTTTATCCTCATGCTATTTACGTTTTTGTCGACAATGCCAGCTTTATCAGCAACACTGAGGTAAATAAAACCGGGTCTTAAAATGTCTTCTGTGGTTGCTGATTTCATGTTTTTTTTTCCAGATGCGTTCAAGATAACCAGCGATCTTTTGCTCTGGGCATCCAATGGATCAAAGTTCGTCTCTTGGGAACAATTCCCGCACCATTAATATTTGGGTTTCTCATTGATGAAACGTGCATTTTATGGAAAGAAACATGTGAGGAACACGGAGCCTGTCTTGTTTACGATAACAATAGCATGAGCAGGTGAGAATTCAATCAAACAGGTTGCTGGATTCGGCTATTATTTATTTATTTATGTTTTCATTTAACTTTACATAACAGGTCAATGTGGATTCTCGCACTCACTGCAAAAATATCATCAGTTTTGTTTTTCTTTGGCGCATGGTGGTTCTACATTCCACCCAAGACTGTGAGTGAAAATAACGATGGGGGAGTAAATGCTGTTAACAGCGACAACTATAGCCATGATGTATGTTACGAAGAAGACGACATCAGACAGTCACAACATGAGCAACAAGTTCAGCCATCCATTGAGGGAGATTTTATGAATGAAAGTTTGAAACATGCGCAGAAACATTCAAACAGTAGCGGCCGATTTTAAAAGACAATAATTAGATTGTTAAATATTTTTTTTTTTCAGTTTGAAAGTTATTTGGAAGTTTTGATTCAGCTTCGTAAGATAACATTAATAACAAAATGAAAAAAATACTGCCATTTTCTAAGAAACATTATTTGATAATTTATTATATAATTTGTTTAAAAATATTTATACCTACTTACATTACATATATTATTGTGATGAATATTTTTTTTAAAATTAATATTTGACTTATAAAAACCCTATGATATGTTTTAGATTTTTAAGAATGCTGTCATAAATGTCATGTAGATTTTTTTAAACCTAAACCTAAACTTACTATTAATATTAATATTTCCGCAAGTAATAAGGAAATGATGATTGATGTTGCTTTTTTTTAATTGGAACTTAAGATAAATAATTCAAAATGAATTATGACCTAAAAATGCTTAAAGTGAATTCATAACTATTATCTGTCAAATTGAAGTTTTAAGTTTATAACAGAAGGGATTGGCAGGATTATTATTTTTTTTATTTTTATATGTGTAGGTACCTATTTTATTTTATTGTTAAATTTGTTTGCTTATTTGTTAAATAAATCAGTTTAGAGACTTTAAATACGCTGTAAAATTCTCCGAAAAGTTAATTTAATAAATTTAAAATGGCGGATGTCAGCAAGCTGTCAAGTAGATCTTGTAATTATCGTAACTGACAAGAGACGATTGAATTGATAAGACTCCCTGTGACTGAAACCACAAAAATAAAAATGAAAAAGTAAACATTAGTTGTATGCCAGTTGTAAAACAATGACAAGCAAAAACCTGGAAGTATATTAGGTTAATTTGTTTTTTTTTTTTTCAGTAAACCAGAAAGTTTTTGTTTCAATGGAGAGGAAATTTGTGTCTCCTTATTTCATTGCAAATTCTAATTTGCAAATATTTTTAAGAAATTTCAAATTACCAAACAAATCTATTATAAAGGTAGGCTTACATTGAAATTAAATTGATTGATTTTTATAAAATACTTTTAAACAAAGTAAAAATACCAAAATAAACATGAGTTTTGTTAATTTTGACTCAACTCGCTTAAGAAAAAAAATAAAAAAAGAAAACGGCGCATTTTAGTACTTCTAAATGATAGAATTTTAAGAAATTAAGAAAAATTATAAAATAAGACATTTTTGTAATTTCATAAAATTTAATATTACATTTTTGATAAATTATTTTTAAATAGATTACTAGATTTACAAATAAATGTGTATAACTAAGTGTTCTAAAAATTATAGAAACTGAATTTTTATTTTTACCGTCATATTATTCACTCGATACATCCAGATTAAAACTTAAATTCGGAATACATTGAATTTAAATAATTTACATCCGGATTTAAGTTTTAATCTGGATGAATCGAGTAAATAATATGGATGTTAATATTCGTTTACTTCCAAAAATTAATTGCAATCATTTTTGGTCAAATTTTATGTTTTTTTATACGAACTTTGGTATTTTTGGAAAGTAAACGAACAGATCTCCTATGTATGTCTGTTTGTGCCCAAAATACCGAATTTCTTAGAAGAGATTTTTAAGTCCAAAATTCTCAATAAAATCAATTCAATTTAATAAGATAATTTTGAATCTGTCAAAGTCAAAATTCTTCAACCATAATTTTGTGGCAACTGACAGATGTCAAATGCAGAATGAAAATAAAGCGGGTTTTTTATTGTACAAGAAATTTGTGCTCAATTTTGATCCCTAAAATATAATTTTAACTATGCATAATAATATTATTATTATATTTACATAAACAATTATCAATGAAAATTTTGACGTTTGTGAATAAACGAGTTGATTTTTGATAAACAGATCTATTCTTCTCAAAAGTACTTTGCTTCCTTCGAAGGAACACAGTTAATATTTGCATTTTCACCAAAAAAAAAAACATCCCTGGTGGGGACTAAATTCACCATTAAGGTTTCGTACACATTTTTATTTACAAATTTAATTCGCCGAAAACAACCACACCACACTAACTGCGCATGAATGACCTGCGTATTACAGTTTCAATAAAAAAAATAAACAAAATATTTATCTGCTACCTTTTATCGTTTTAATGTGTTCTTGGTTTTCCTCTTTGAAATGATTGTTTATTATGAAAGTTTTTGACATATCAGCCAATTTTTGGAAAAAAAATAAATATTTTACGATCTTAATTCAATTTATCTCAAACGTTTCATAAGAAAAAAAGAGAATAATATTGTTTTCATATAAAATGAATTTAAGGTATATAAATACATAAATAAAAAATATTAGAATTGTGGACCTTTTGATATTCACCTATAAATGTCAAAAAATTTCCTAATTAATGTGTTGAGTTTCTAGGATATCTATTTATGGTAATAATTAGGGAGCATAAATGAATGAAAAGTATTTTTTCGAAATACAAAATGAATAAGTTATCCGGAGCGCACTTATAAAAAGTACAGTTACCTACTCTCAATATTGAGTGTATACAAGTGTAATACACATTTTCGTTTTTTTTTAAGTAAAGGTAAGATTTGATGTTATATTCTTTGCGACTAATTTTCTTTACTTCCTTTTTTTGAAAAATGTAGTCACATAAAAATTCAACAAAAATAACCTTCATTTCAATTAACTATCAGTTCCTATCGTTAAGCGAGTTTACATTTTAATTAAATGTATTTTACCTATCTCTTCTTAATTTATTAGTATTTAGTTGATTTTATGCTATTAAGTATTTGATACTTTTTTTATAACGCATTTTAAAAAGAATCTGAATTTATATATTTTTTATGTAACATACCTGCTTTTTCTATATTTCAATAACTGGCATCGCAGCTCGCACAACATAATTAATTCACCACGAATTTTGATGTCAACATTTCACAGCTGACAGCCGCCATTACTTTATTTTTATATTTCGCCGCAAAACACATGTTCATTTTACCGCACTAGACATCACTTTCCCACAAACACTTTATTCCAATTGGAATTTTATGCTTTCACTCATACACATTGATTTTTTTAACTTCTCTTTTACGATTCATTTTCACTAATTTTATTTTTCCCCTTTGATGCAACTACATTTAATTGTTCACTCACTCACTCAGTCGAACGGTGAATTTATAACGAATTGGTAAGAAATCGCGGATAATCTCGGAGTTGAAGAAACAAGAAAAAAAGGAACAAGAACTTTTGTTTAACTTTTCTAGACAATTATCGGTCATTCAACTATACTATAAACAAAAAATAAAAATAAATCATAAACTCGCGAAGCTAAACGTTTTAAAATCCCGTAAAAATATGTCCCGGAGACATTTATTGTGCCAACTTTCAGAATTTAACGGGAGGTTTTGTGGGCGATGCTCTGCTGATGAATGATCGAACAATGGAATTTTTTGGTCACCTGTTTTTTTTTTTTTCTTCTCCCGTGTAAGAGCGGTAGTTGGCTAGAATTTCTCATCACTATAATGCGTATGTATGCACTATGCAGTTAAAAGTGTTTTTTTTTTGCTAATTTTGTTTTCGCCTTTCGGGTCGATGATGCATGTGGCTCGCGTTTGTCTATCAAAAATGTTTTTTTTTGTTTTTATGGATTACATAAAAATAAACAAAAATTTTTGAGCAAAAACAAATGTGATAAGTAGGGGAGAAGAAGTTAAAAAAAAGGACAACAAAAAGAAGGAGAAATAAAAATCGAATAGTGTTTTGATTTCACAGTGAAAAGAAAAAAAAGTGACATTTAAATTCTATATTTTTTTTTGTGTTGTATTTTTATGATTTGAGAGAAAATAAGAAAAAATCGGTAAAACTGTTATAAATCTTAAAATCTTAAATAAAAGTGGAGCAAACCTCTCATCGGGTCAACCCCTCTTGTTAAATGTATCTCCCTTTCCCTTCCCAAACGAATTAGAAGAAAGAAACGATAAATTATTAAATAATAGCATAATATAGCACAACCTTCCTTTCACAAAAAAAAAGTACAAGTTTGTACATGTTATTTTTCTCTTGTTTTACTTTCACCTCCCGCGAAGCCCATAGTGTGTGTCAAAAGCTAAAAAGTGAGATTTATTTTTATTTTAAATATACCTAATTGATCCATAAATGGGTCTCTGAATTTATTCATTATTCCATTTGTGAATAAATTTTCGTTGTTTTTTTTTTTTCGTGAAGTGCAGTGTTTTTTTTTTCTGTTAAAAAGTTGTCTAAATTCCCCAGAGTATATCTATGCAGCAACCAAAAAGGATAAGAACTTTAAAAATTAAATACATTTTTGGGTGAGTGAATTTTCATTTTTTTATTAAAAGAATTTTACAATACATATTATTTTTTTATAAGAAGTAGATTGATGTTATTCCACCACACATGGTATTTATTTTTAATTTCCAGTTTCATCAACCTTTCTACCTACCCATGGGAGCACAGTTGTTTTTTTTTTTTGTTTTTAGTTTTTTTTTTTTTGCGTTTTGTCACCTTGTTCCACATTGACTTGAATCTTACCGTCATCATCATTAATAGTTAATTCAAAATCGAAAGCATTAATTAGCTCTCATCGTCATAAGGTATATCTCTTAGCAGGTTAGGTGGTAGATACCTATGTATGTGTTCACGCCTGAGGTCTTTGCAATTATTCCTGCAGTTATTAATAGAATTATCCTTTAATTTGATCTTTTACGTTGGTATGATTTTACTTTTTTCTCTCTTTTTTTCTTCCTCTCTCCCTCTACCTCTCTCCAAAATTCAGAGCAGAGACTTGATGAGGGAGATGCCCTTGTCAAAGAAGATTTTCTGTTAAAGAAAATCCTTGAGACATTCTTTTGCAAAGGATAGATGTGATGTGGATATAAATAAAAATGGGAATGTATCAAAAGATGCGAGCTAGTGGAATAATTTATTCGGAGAATTTTCTTATACCTAGTATCTTCTAAAAAAAAAAAAAAACACTCCTAATAGCCAATGGAAGGCTTTTGGAGTTTTGGGAATGGAAAAGGAATGACTAAAGAATAACGACATTTTTTTAACTTGTTTTTTTTTTAACTAAAGATCAACGTAGGTAATTATCTACATGTTCATACATGTTTCTGTTAAATGAAGTAAAAAATAAAACATCATACCTACTTGCTCCAAATGTCATTTTTCATAATAGTTTTGTTTTTTTACTGGTCCGTGGGATCCCGTGGTATCCCAAATCTGCGCAAAATACATATGTTTCTTTACTTTTTTCTGTTCCAAAAATGCCAGAGCTTTTGATTTTTTCTTTTTGTTTTTTATTTTATTTCCCTCCAGCAAGAATCTTTCCGAACATTTAACGTGCTGTTCTTACCTACTTGTCAAACTACTGATAGTTTCTGTTTTCAAATGTGACGTTTACCCAGAAGCAAATCACAAACATTGCCGTCCTTATTTCCATTTCTGTCCAAAAATTACAACAACAACATAAAAAAGATCGAACCCAAACTTTTTTCCGCATTTTTTCCCAAAAAGTAAGGAAATAGATCTAATAACAAATGTATAAATGGTATGTTTGTTTACTTTTTTGCGTGGGCTGTCACTGTTATAAATGTGATTAGCTGTTTATAAAGAAAAAAGGTTTAGTATGACACTAGTTAGGTAAATAATGTTTAAAACTAAAAACAATTTATTAAAGAGCTTTAAAGTTAAAAAATTGTAAAGCAATTACCAATTTAATTGTTAAACCATATATAGTAGTTTCCGTCATCAAAAAAAAAAAAATAATTTTTTCCTAATAATTAACTTTGCCCTTAAATTTCCTAATAAATTATCATTTCCGTGTTTGTTAAATCTAAATTATAATAATAATGTTAGCATATATATTTATCATATTATATTTGTATATGTATAGCAACGGTTCGTTTAATAAAACATTTTTCGTTCTTTCCAATAGCGTGTTCTACTTAATCAAACCAAAAAAAAAATAACTTCATATGTACGTATGTCACAAAGTTAATGAGAATTCACACAAAAAATTCTAACATGCTTTAATTTCTTGACAAAGAAAAAAATATATTTATATACCTATAATTCTTTAAATATCTCAAGAATTTACCATACACATTTATTTCCATCAAATAGATCAAATCATCCATCCATCCATCAAATCTAGGTAAAAAATCGAACTAACCTGTACCTATATCACGCTGAACGCATTCAATAGTTAATTAATTTTTTTTTTTTTTTCGTATTTTGACATGAATGAAACTTTCTATCTCACTTCTATCACAGTACACAAATCAAAGTTAAAATATTGCGCCGCAGTACACATATTTAAGGATATATCATAAGCGTCTTCATTTTGTTCAATTCCCTGCATCTGTCAAAATGGAACAGCCATTTTTAATTTTTTAACACTTTCAACTATGACAACCTGCGCAACATATTGTCACATCAACCATAATCACATGTGATTGTTATTGAGTTTTTCATATGAAAAATCACCTTACACAATTCCACCCCAGGATTCCTCACCTTTGTTGGCAAAAGGTGAGAAAAAAAATTTGGATTGACAGAGCGAAATCTCTGAGATCTCATCATTGTCCCCTTTCACACGAGGAAACTAATTTCTCACCAACTTTTAGTTTTTAGGTGAAAAGGGCACCAAGTAAAGGGAATGAACGGTCTACGATTGGTGGAAATTGGAAATAAAAAGAATACTTCAGAAAATCTCCTCGTGTGAACGCGTCTATTGATTTCTATATATGTACATCAGGTTTTGACATTTCTGTTGGACAATCTCCTAGCTGTATATTCAATTTAGCTTTATTTCGCAATTCTCTGGGTATGTAGACTAGGCTTTAGGTTAGTGAGGGATACATGTCCCCTTTCACATGAGGAAACAAGCTGTTGGAGATTTTTTGACGTTTTTTTTCCAATTTCCACCAATCATAAACTGTTCATTCTTCTTACTTGGAGCCCTTCTCTCCTAAAATTTAAAATTTACTGGAAACTTATGGTCTTATTTATAAACGTTGTCTAACTTTAGACAACTATCAAACTTTGGAAAATTTGTTCAAAAACCTTGTTTATTGTTGTCTTATAGCTGCCTAACTTAGACACAAGACTAGATAGTCTTAACCGTGAATAATGTGATATTTATTTTTATTAAATAAAGCATATTTCCACCAATTTGAAAATAGTTAGACAGTGTCTAAGTAGACAAAAGTCTGTTAGTTAGTTTCCTCGTGTTAAGGGGGGCCATGGAAAATATTTTTCATAAAAATTACTAGAAGTAAATATGTAGGTCTGTTTCTTTACTTGCCTTAAACTGCAAATTTCTACAAATGTCAGAATGGCGTTAAATTAACAAACTCACCCCATGTCTTAATTGTTTAATTTAATTAAAGTGCTTTTATATTCCTTAAAGTAAAATAATGATACACTTACTTCATGATTGATTGTGATTGATTAATTGTCAATACCTACGTTCACCTCTTCAATAAAATATTGTTGCCATCCATTTTAACTAACTTAAAAATCTCCACCCTTTAACTTTCGAAACCTATATAATTACTCTAAAACTTTAATTTACAATAAATAAATGTCAATAAATTGGTAATGGAAACCTCTTAAAAAGATTGATAAACGAGTAGATACCCGGGAAGAGGAAGTGACAAGAAAATATTCATTGATTATTTATTCATTAAGTTTTCATATATGTAAGTATAAGTTTTTGCTTACCAGCAGTTTATCACCCACCCATTTTTGGATTGTTGCTCAAAAGACCACACTCTCAGACTCTCTATCCCTTTCTTCTCCATGTAACATATAATTGTATGGGAGTTTTGTTGACATTTTATGTTCTATCCTCTGCAATAGATTTATGACATTTTTGACATTGGGTTTGGTTTGGCCCTAAGGGAGAAAGTTAAGAAAACTGATATTTTGTTTTATATTTATTTTATTCATGTCATTTTTTTTATCTATGAAATTTAAATCACCACAAAGGTGTGGTGAACATAAAAAGTAATTTAATAGCCTACAGACAAAACTATACAATGAGTCATTTGAATATAATCTTTTAACAATAATTTATTAAATTAAATTGAAAGAATAAATATGTATGGACATGAGAAAAATGAATTTTGAATGTTCGTCAAGTACGCCTTAGCACTTCAAAATTTTAAAGACGCACCTATTTAATTAATTATCGCAAATTGGTGTAAAAAAAACTGTCGTGTTTATGAAAAAAAAAAATTGCTCCTGGTAATGCTCACGTTAAATAAAAAGAAAACTTATAGTCCCCTTTCACACAAAGAGAAGTACACCAAGTAAGGGGAATAAAAGGTCTACAATTGGAAGAAATTGGAAATTAAAAGAGAACGCAAAAAAATGTTAAGGAACTTGTTTCCTCGTGTGAATATGGACTTAGGTATACGAGAAGTCTACACGTCAGTGGTGGAATTTACTGGTTGGTATAATTTTTGCAAATGGTTGCAAATATCAATTTGAAACAATTATTCTGCATTCTTAAGGAGTATAGTAAGCCAGTTCAGGTTTCTCGGGCAATCTTAGAAAACTGAACGTGCGATTTCTCACTTTTGCTATCAAAAACCTGAGACTGATATTTTTTGGATTCGTTTGCTCAATTATTTTCTGTCGGAGTTGATCAAATTATAAGAGAGTGCTTTTGACTTCTAGCAGAGAAATCTTGTTCAAGTTTCTTCTTCTCCTCAGTGAAGCTGACAGAAGTTTGCTCAGTGAGATCTCAGAAATGTGAACTGACTTAGTGATTCATGTCTTGTTGACGTACATTTTGTATCTGATTATTTAACAAATGTCAAAGTAGAATTGACATTTGCCGCGATTTGCAAAAATTAAAGCATATTCCGATAGGGTGATGATGACATTAAAAGTAGTAGAATGTTGTAAATAAATAACCCTGACAAAAAAATTCAGATTGCTGTTTCTTAAATCCTGTAAATCTTGGATCAAAAGAGCATACCTCAGCCCATGTCAAAAAAGCATAGTTCACAATTTTAAAATTTTGCCTGTTATAGTTAATATTTTTCCAGCACAAAATTCTTAAAACAAATTTAAAAAGCAATTTAAAATCTTGCAAATTTTAAAACAAAGAAAAAAAGGAATATCATTATTTAATTTTTAATAATCTTGCAAAATTTTGTTTGTTTGTTTTTATATAATATTTTTGTTTATATTTCCATAAGAAATTTAAGAGCATTATACATATAAACCTTTATCGCAAGATGAACAAACAAAGTTTAGAAAAATTTCTATTTTTGGTAGATAAACAAATAAAATGTTTGTATTATTTCTTTCTGAAGATTTATTATTATTTTTTTATTTTTTTTGCAATCATCAGAAATGTTTCTTTTTAACCAACTTTTTGTGAAAATAAACTTTTTTGTAAATTATTAACCATGTGAAAATATTTAACTGGTACCTAATATAATTTGAAAAATTTTCAAGGTGATTTTTTCTTTATTATGTTTTTTTTTTGTTCGTAATATGAACTTACCTAATTATATTTTAAGTATCTTTGTTTTGAGACATGTGATAGTTAATTATACGATGAAAGAATCATTCCTCGATATTTTGCGTCTAATGGTAGTGAAAGGGTTGCCATACATTTTTTTTATTGGTAATTAGGATAAACAACTTTTTTTTTACATTTGTTTATAATTTTAAACTATATCAGTCTTACTCAGTGCGTTTTACTCTCGAGTTACTCAATTAATTCATACCTAATCCTCTTTTGAAAGTTTTTTTAAATTTTGTTTAAAAGATCAATTTTATTAAAATTTTAATATTAAAACAAAATAATAAAATAAAAAAATCAATTTTAAAAAACAAATAAATAATGATACGAAATTTTTAATTTACAGAATATTGAAATTTTTCTGTGAATTGCATCCTCTTAAACATATCCCGATGTACATATACCTTTAAACTTATTTATGTAAAAAACGAAATTTTTCATTTTACAACTGTGGCAACTCTGCGTTAAAAAAATAATTCCAGAAAATAGTTTGGTTAAAAAAAATGTTTTTATATTCTTGAGTGTAACTACATATGTATGTATATTTCATATGTTATCATCACAAAAATAAATACAAAAAAGTAAATAAACAAAAGCAAAAATTAACATAATGAAATATAAAAAAAGAACAATTTTGGAAGTAAGCACCAAAACGGATGGAAATTTATGCTAAAGGTCAACAAGTTTGTTGTTATTTTTATTTTATTTTTTTTTGTAGTTGTGTTTGTAGTTTGTTTCTTTTTTTTTTTTTTTTAATTTTGAATGACAGAATAAAATACATAACCATAACTGATATATTTACTATAACCGTTAGCTTAGATTTATGATGACAATTTGTTACAGTCAAAGAGAAAATAATTATTCAGAGTCTCATTGAGGACCCATAACTAACTGTGATAGTGAAATGGCTTCAAAGTTAATTCTAAAAGTAATCGAAGAGTTTGGAAGTAGTTTTAGTGAGAAAGCATTTTATTGTTTTATTTCAATGTGTAAAAAGTTGATGTTTGGGTTGAAAAAAAAAAATTAGTTTGATGCTGGCAAAGAATAAAAACGTGTTGTTAGATTTATTTTTTCAAAGGTGATAGCACTTTCTTGTAATTGTAACCCCTTATTCCGTA
Source organism: Epistrophe eligans (assembly GCA_951394125.1). Classification (NCBI taxonomy): domain Eukaryota; kingdom Metazoa; phylum Arthropoda; class Insecta; order Diptera; family Syrphidae; genus Epistrophe; species Epistrophe eligans. The sequence goes on from OX596028.1 coordinate 108,017,547, forward strand.
TTTCGTTTTGAAAGTAAAATTATATTTTGTAACTCTATTTCTAAAGTGGAATGAGTTCTACAACTTTCGTCATTTACAATTTCTGTTAAAAACTAAATTTTTCTTATAATGATCAATAGAGTGGTTATAGGCACTTGATGGAAATTAATTGTTCTGAACATTTTAACAATTTTTTTTTAAATAAAACACTTGTTATTTCCAAAGCATAAATAGTTTTCTTTTAATTTTATTTTACTACAAATTATTCATAAACTTTTTTTCTGTTTTGAGCTCATTTTATTTGTCGTCAAACTATCTTTAAAGAGAAAAAAATGTAATGAAATTTTATTTCATTATAATTTTACGACAAATTTACGACCACATTATTTTTCTGTTCTGAGCTCATTTAGTTTGTCGTAAAATTTCACTATAATTTTACGACAAATTTTTTTCTGTTTCGAGCTCATTTTACTTGTCGTCAAACTATCTTGAAAAAAAAAAATGTAGCGAATTTTTCTTTCATTATAATTTTACGACAAATTTACGACCACATTATTATTTCTGTTCTGAGCTCATTTCATTTGTAGTAAAATTATCGTGAAAGAAAAAAAAATGTCGATAATTTTCGTTCACTATAACTTTACGACAAATTTTCGACCACAATATATTTCCTGTTTTGAGCTCATTTTATTTGTCGTAAAATTATCGTAAATAAAAAGAAGATTTCGAGAACTTTCCTTCACTATAATTTTACGACAAATTTACTACCACATTATTTGTTCTGTTTTAAGCTCATTTTATCTGTCGTAAAACTATCTTGAAAGAAAAAAATGTCGAGAATTTGTTTTCACTATATTTTGATGATAAATTGACGACCATACTATTTTTTCTGTTTTGAGCTCATTTTACTCGTCGTAAAACTATTAAACTATATTTTTACGACAAATTTATGACAATTATTTTCACATTCTTTTTCCTGCTTTATAAGAAAAAATAATGTGGATAATTTTTCTTTCACTATAATTTTACCACAAATTTACAACAATTATCAACAAAGTATTTTTTTTTTCTATTTTGAGCTCATTTTATTTGTCCTAAAATTATCGCAGATTTTTTTTCCACTATAACTTTACGACAAATTTACAACAATTATTAACAAATTCTGTTTTCTGTTTGCAGCCCATTTCATTTGACGTTAAATTATCGTGAATTTTTCTTTCACTACAACTTTACGACAATTATTTACACATTACTTTTTCTGTGTTGAAGTCATTTATTTGTCGTAAAATTATCGTGAAAGTAAAAAATGTCGATTTTTGAGAATTTGTTTGGTCAAAAACGTCATAACTAAAAAATTCACTATAATTTTACGACAAATTTATTATAATTGTTTACACATTCATTTTTGTGTTTTGAACTCAATTTACATCTTTTTGGGAGGGTGTAATGCTAACTTGTCTGTCAAGTTAGCATGACCTGGGATTATTAAAAAAAAAAAAAAAAAAAAAAAAAAAAAAAAAAAAACAATAGTGAACATTTTTTTTTCATTTCAAACTTACGACAAATTCACGACAGTTAATCCAATTATTAAAACCTTACAATTTTATTATACTAACTTGATGGACATTTAGAAACATTAATCTCTAAAATTCCACAACATGCGACGTAAATACGGTCGTTGATCTTGCTAACAGTCGTTTTGTTTGATTAAATCCCAACTACATAAAACATATATATTCGTATATATATATGAATATATATGTTTTGAATAATTCTATTAAATCAAATGACTTGTTTCCATATCATTAAAATGCTTGTGATTTAAGCTTTTCATTTAAGTGATACTATACAATTATACATATTTGCAAACTACTATTTACACACATCACACTGTTTGCTTATCATAACTGCAAATAACCTAAAATATATAACCTTCATAAAATATAACCTGATTTCTGTGCTCTCATTAATTAATCCTATACAGCTCTTCTACATATTAAATCTTAAGATAAACATACAAAAAGCTTCTCGAAATGCAAATAATATGATTAAATACAAAATAACATCCTAAGCCTAGGTAGGTATGTATACTATAAAACCTATACACAGAAGACCATTTTCGAAAAGTTAAAACACATTCTTAATTTGAACACAAATTAATCCGATTAAAATCTCAAAGTATCTATACCTATCTATCTACATACAGATATGTAAATATGTATTTACCACAAAAAACACACAGCACCAACTATGAAGAAACTATATGAAATTATCTGCATCCATAAATTAAATTTAATTGCTAGAACGCTTTGAGAAGACAATAAACTATAATCTATATATGGATGTATGTATAATTGTACCTATATACATATGTGTATAAGATAGGGTGGTCATTGCTACTTGTTGTTCTGGAATATTAAATAAATCATAGTCTGGGAGATTGGATTATAAGAGGAAATGGAAAGTCATTCTAAATGGAAAAATAGATGAACATTTGTGGAATTTCTAAAAACAATTCTTGCTGCCAAAAATAATTAAACGCTCCTCAAATAAAAACTGCAAGTGGTGTTGTTGAGTTGCCAAAGTCATAGAGGTCGTGGTTTAAAAAAATTAAGGCAAACATAGCTTAAATTTTAAATAATAATTAAATCCTAAGGCTTTAGAACTTTCTTTATTTATTTTAAATCTTAAGTTTTAAATTTAGGATTCAATAAATTTGTTAATGGTGCGCCTTAATAATGGTGCAGTGTCATAAATCCACAGGCCAAAAATCCATAATGGATTTTTTACACACTTACATATATGTAGGTGGGTCAAAAGTCCACAAATCTATTGTGAATTTTAAACCCAGAAATCCACAGGAAATTCTTGTGGACTTCTGGCCCATCGATTGTGGATTTCTGACTCACTTTGGTGATTTTAAAAATATTAATTTTATTATTATTAAAAACCATTTATTTTGCTTTTTTTAAACTTAAGATGCGTCTTAAGATTTATATATTTGTTTGCTTATATTCTAGAAAACCGCTCAAGGTTGATGTGCCCGACGAATTTTCTTGTAAAACCAGTTCGTTGGATGGCCCGCTTCGCGAGTTCAAAGAATTTTGATTCCCTTTTTGGGTCCTTTGTACCGCTCACGCAACTGCATTGCTCCGCTTATGGTATTGTCAGTCGTCAGGCAGGCGCCAATGTGAACAGTTTTCTTAATAAACAGTACCTTTTTTTTAAAGTATTTTTTTTTTTAAATTAATATTACATACCAAAATTTACAGTTTTTTGTTTTAAGATTTTTTTCTTTACTCAAGCCCTAGTTTTCTACGAGCTGCTTAGCCACCAAATCAAATTTTATTTTTAGTAAATTTTTAATTTTTTATTTTAAATTTATTTTTTCTAAATGTAATTCACAAATTTCTGAACCCTACATTTACTAACGAAGTTTAAGAAAACCTAAACATCATTTCATTAAAAAGATAATAAATTTTAAAATTTTCTTAAAAATCAAAATTCAACCCTACCTTCTTGACTATAATAGACATTGCATTAATGCTACTCACAGAATCTACAAAACAAATTAAAAAAAAAAAAACAAAAACTTAAATATTATTTACTAAAATTCACATTGAAAAACTATTTAAGATACAAAATTTCAAAAAAGGAGCTAAAATAGATAAAATTTTACTTATGTGAAGACAAAACAAACAAAAACAAACAAACAAAATAACATTTTCAACAAAGAAACAAAATGCTGCTTCACTTCGTTGTCTTATCTTATAAAATAAATATATGTAGATAAAAGTTGTTATTGTTTTGAGAATTAGCAACTGAGATACATCTAATGAGAGGAGAACACTTGATCAAATATTAGTCTAGGTGATAAGAAAAAAATTTATGTAAATACAATTTTTTTATATTTGTTTGCGTCGAATGAAGACAAAAATTGCTTAGAATCGGATTTAAGTTACAGATACTTAGGCAATTTAAAAAAAAAATGATGAGGTGAATCGAAGGTTAGAGATAAGAAAATGCAACTTAGAAATGGGTTACTGCAGCGACGATTATGGGAAAGATTTACAACAACAAATAACTGGGAAAATGAACAAAAAAATACACCTAATGTAATTCGTCTAGAGATAAGAATGGGGTTTATTTTTCGATGATATTATTATTATTTTTTTTTAAAGATGCTTCTTCTGCCAGAGAGGTCGTTAGACAGGCCTGTGTGGGTTGGGGCCATAGACCCCCAAAAAGGAAAAAAAATCCAATGAAGTTACGACATTCGATAATGACAAATTTGTGTCTCTATTTTCTCTTATTTCATTTTTGTATTATTGATCTGGAAGTTTGCCAAGCGTCAGTCGATAGATCTAAATTCCAAAGTTACGTTATTTGGAAAGGAAAAATGTTGGACTTTTGATACCAGTTTCAGCAGCTGAGTTTTAGTGGGCATGGATCCCTCAAAGAGACAAAAAAGTCAATGAAGTTACGTCATTTGATAACGAACATATTAAGTCTGTTTGTATTCTCTAAATGCTTTTGAATATTTATGCGAAAGTCTGCCAAGTGTCAGCGTCAGTGTTGGGGAAAAAGTACCCCCAAAGAGGCAAACAAGCTAATAGAGATACGTCATTTCTTAACGAAAAAAGTTAAGCTTGTTTGTATTCTCTTAATGTTTGTGAGTATTTATCTGGAAGTCTAACAAACGTCAGCCGGTGAGTGTTGGGGGTAAACGGACCTTAAAAGAGGCAAAAGAATCAATGAAGTTACGTCATTTTGCAACCATTTGGGGTACCGTGGCCCAAAACCTACCAGCTGACGCTTTAAAGTTTCCAGACAGAAATTTTATTAAAACTTTAAGTACTGTTTTTATGCTTGTCAGCATTAATCCGTAAGTCTTTCTTTGGTTGTTGAACACCACGACCTCCAAAAAGGCAGAAATTACAATAAAGTTAAGTTATTTGTCAACGAATATTTTTAGTCTTTTTATACTACTTTTATTATTGTGAAAATCAATCCGTCAGACGGTGGCTGTATTGGACCATGGACTCCCGAAAAGTCAATAAAGTTACGTCATTTGACCATGACAATATTAAGTTTTTATATTCTCTAAATGCTTTTGAGTATTAATCTTTTTATCCGTAAATCTTCCAAGCGTGTTGGGGGCTATCGACCTCCAAGTAGCAAAAAAATTCAGAAAAGTTACGTCATTTGACAGAAATTTTTTTTTAACTTTCAGTACTGTTTTTATGCTTGCCAGCACTAATCCGTAAGGACGCCTTGTCTGTCTGTGATTGTTGGGGGCCACAGATCCCCAAAAAGACAGAAAAGTCAATAAAGTTACGTTATTTGTCCAAGAACATTTTTAGTCATTATATTTTTTTATAATTGTGAAAATCAATCCGTAAGTTTGCCAATCGTCAGACGGTGGCTGTCGGGCACCATGGACTCCCAAAAAGCCAAAAAATGAAGTTACGTTATTTGACCACGACAATATTTAGCTTCTATATTCTCCTAAATGTTGTTATGCGTAAATCTTCCCAGCGTTCTTTCAGCCAGTAGGTGTTGGGGGCTACCGACCCCCAAATAATAAAAGAAAGTTAGTAAAGTTACGTTATTTGACAACTAAAATTTGTATCCATTTTTTCCTAAATAATTCATTCGAAGTAAAATTTTATTTTGCAGTAAAAATATATCAAACCATAAACTAAGTCGTAGGAGAAACTCCTCTAGCTGAGCTGTATATGTGAAAATTAAATGAGCAATATAAATTCTCCTTCTGTTCTGGACTTTAAAATTTGCTTGGTATTTTCTAATTAAATGTGAATGCACTTATATATAGCAAACACTTGAGAATCCAGCATTTCCTGTATTTCACATATTATATACCTATACCTACGCATTCCATAGTCAGAGTCATTTTCCTTATACAGATGCATGTATCATAATATGAGAATTTCCAACCATTGAATTCCTTTAAACCCCTCCTGATGCGAGGGCACCTTAATCTTCCAAAATGCACTTGAGAATTGTACTGTGCAACCAGTCTTGAAACAAAGTTGCACTCTCACTCTCTCGTTCCCTCATGCAAGATTTATATTCTATCCTGATTTGCACCCCGAGAGTACTGAGAGAGAAAAATAAAAACAAAACAAAACAAAAGTATTTGCGCGTGCAAATGTAAAGTTGATAGCACTTGTTATCCAACAAGCTGCAATGCAATGGCTAAACAGTAACAGAGACACGTCATCATATTGTATCCATTTTCTATAACAGCCATCTTTCATATCGTCTGGCTTATGGCTTATTTTTCCAATGTACCACTTGTGTATTCATATATACTTATACCTTCTTCCAACCCCACTTAGGCCTTCAGTTTCAGCCAAGAGACGAAAAGAGAAGAAATCCTTGTAGAACAAACGACCTACACAAAATAAAAAAAAAAGAAAAAAATGTCTTCACATCCGCGAGAGAGACGGATTCATGATGTTTTTGTGTCTCTGTAATGGTTGAAAGGAGAAAAACAAAAAAGAAGCAAACTTGAAAAATCAAAAATAGCACAAAAACATCAAGATTCCCAAAGAGGACCTGACTCTCTATATGTACAGGTATGCGAAGACTTGGAGACTATACTCCACCACCTACACGTGAGCTGTTGTTGATGATAACAAGTATAACGGTATCCATCCGCATATATAGAGCATATCATTCAACCTGCATGTAAACATAGTTTGTGGTCTTGTTTGTCCTCTCTTTTGTGGGTGTTTTGTTCTGAAGTGTGTTTGTGTGTGTGTCTGTGTTCCTCTTCTATGGAATCTAGTTTCTTTATGCAAGTAGTTCACACAAGCTTCGCATTTGAATTTTGCACCCATATCACATCTAGTTCACTTACCAGCAGTATTGTGCTTGATGCTGCTTCCTCTCGCTAAAAGAAGGTCCCCTTTTCGGCTGGCTTAACAAAAGGCCAGTTCCTTAGCTAAATTAGCCCGACACGTTAATTAACTGTGAGTTCGTTCTAAAAGAAATAAAAATGAGACTAGGAGCTTCTAAATATAAGGAGCTGAGTGAAATTGTACTTCCTTTTTTTTTTGTCTTTTCTTAGCTCACAGGCATATGAGCACTTTATATTGAAGTACATACATCTGATGTTCAGCCTTTGTGACGCACCTTTTCACGTTTTTTTTTTTTAGGTGAACTAAGGTGAAAGATATAAGGCTTGTGCAGTGTAAATCTATGTACATACATGCCAATTTACTACTCTAATGGGTCTAATTAAAATCCCAATTAGGTACATATGTATATATGTATGTGTTAGATGACATTGGGCGGTTAATCAAGGTCTTACGAACGTATTTATACAGCTTTGATGTTGTTTTAGATATAGCTTCATATTTAAGTTTTCATAGTTTTAAGATTTTTAAACTATCTGATTTTGTATACTTTGTAATTTGTTGTATCAACGTTTGATAAAGATACTTTTTTTTTAAATAGTCTGGGAGGTAAAAATATTTCATGAGTTAATTAATATCTCATATCATTGAAATATTTCATGTGAGAAATATCTCATGATAAAAATATTAACCTAGGAAAATGGGACAAAATAAGGTCAAACTTCTGACAAATCTGAATTTAGGGGGAGAGCATTGTTTCAATCTCTAAAGCACATTCTAAAAATTACACTTAGTTTGAACCATTAGTTTTGATTTTGTAGAATATGCAAAAATTTTTGCCTTGAGATTTCAAAAAAAAAAATTATAGTTTTAGAGCAATTTACAAAAAAATTAATGTTGCCTCTGTCACTCCATAATTTCAAGAGCTTTGGTCCCCCCAAAATTTAAAGTAATTTTTTTTTAGGAAATGCTTAACAGCTACAAATAAAGCTTTCAGCTAAAATTCAGTTTTGTGGACATTTTTTTTCGAAATGAACGACTAATTTTCCAGGGCTATAGAAATATCGGTGGCCTCCCTGCTGCTTTATCTTAATTCTTTGGGGAAAACACTGTTTCATATTTTCTTTAATCATGCTTGTTAAACTGTCTTAACTCCAATGCTTACTTTTACTTTATCTTTATATTTAACCTTTCTTATAAAGTTAAGAAATAGTAAAAATTGTGCTTCAGAGTTAAGATATTTAACAAAGCGATTTTTAAGCGATGAAACAGTGAGTAGAGCTCTTCAAAAAGTTAGGATAAAGCAGTAGGGGGCATTAAAATCTGCGATGCGATGATATATCATGCGAGAAATGTCTTATCTCTATCTTTAATGATGTTTGGTAAACTGTCTTAACTCTAGCACATGTTTTTATGTCCCTCAAGTTAGCAATATCACTTTTAAATTTTAAGATTCTAATAATTGGATCAATTCTCGTAATTTTATTGCGCTTTTTTTTTTAAATAACTCCTAGTTATGCTAATTTGACTGTCAAGTCAAGTCAAATCGAACAAAATTTAAAAAAAGGAGAATCTCCAGCAATGCCAACCAAAAAAAAAAAATTATATGGCACATTTCCCACTTTAGTGTCATATGAATAAATCTAAAAATCCTCCATTAAAAAAAAACTTAAATTCATTGATGGAGTGAAATAGATAGAACAAAAAAAAATATAGAAGAACTCATTTGCTTTATTCGTATATTGTCAAAATATAAGAGTTTCCGTCTTTTTTTTACTCCATTTAGTGCAATTTTAATCAAATTTCGTCAAAATAAGAAAAGTGTGTGTTAGGTGTTACCGTGCCAAGATGTCACTTGTCAAAAAAGCACGATTGTGGCACTTCGGCAACGCTGACTAGATATGTCATTAAATTTCATGAAAAAAAATTGTCGCGCTTGGTTTTTTAAAAAATAAACCCTTGGTAATGCTTACTTGATGGTGAAGTTCCACTAGCACGTCGTGGTCAGCATTTATAAAGAAGGGTTCTGCATGATTAAAGCTGCAACTCGAGTACAATGTTGATAAATTTACATCAAACCAGGAAGAAATCTCGGATAGAATGAAGTCCTTGGTGAAATAGGCTTGATTAAGTTGACAGGCCACCAGGAACGAATGGTTCCCAAAATGTTCATCCAACCAATTCACCAATCAGATGAATTTTAATACAAATTTCACTTATTCTTATCAAATTTTTAGTAAAAATATAATACGAATTATAGAAATGCAGAAAAACTAATCCAACACATCATAATAATTATAAATGCTGAGTTCCAAAACGCAAAAGATGCGTAGGTATTTGATGCTATGTCATGAGTTTCAAAAATTAAAAAAAAATGGTGACAAAGTCATGAGTTTCTAAACACATCCCAAATGTCAATGATACGCATTAAATCCCCTTTCACACCAAAAAAATAACAATTTGCTGAAGATTTTTTGACGTTTTCTTTTAATTTAAATTTTCCATCAATCGTAGACCGTTTATTCCCTTTACATGCTGTCCTTCTCACCTAAACACTTAAAAGTTGCTGGAAAATTACAGTCGTATTTATTAGATTTTTATCTACTTTTTTCAAATTGGATGAAAATATGCTTTATTTAATAAAAAAAATATAATATTATTCACGGTTAAGACAATCTACTCTTGTGTCTAAGTTAGGCATCTATAAGACAATAATAAACAATGTTTTTAAATACATTTTTCAAAGTTGGACAGTTTTCTAAAGTTAGACAAAGTTTATAAATAAGACCATCAGTTTCCTCGTGTGAAAGGGGACTTACTGAGCAGCAAACACATTCAATTTTGTTTGAGTGCTTTCATTTGACAATTTGACGTTTAAACTGAAAGTAAAACTAAAACATAGAGTCTCAAGTGAAGTAAGTTAATTTTTCTATTGTTATTGTTTTTTTTTTTTGTAAATTACGGTTTGTTATTCAATTTAAGTTGTATATTAAAGAAAAAAGTGTATTTACTTCATTAAACACTTTAAGAGTCAGTTGCACCATTTATGAAAATAAGTGGCACTTAAATTTCCTATATTGGCACTTAAGCACTTTATATGCAATTTTACTGTCTAAGTAAGTGATACTTAAGTGATCAATATCACATTACATACACACATATTCTAGGTAATATCATTAGCGTTTTAATTTTTGTTCAGTTCTGCGCATCTGTCAAAATCGAGGAAAATATTGGATCCAGTGCCCATTTTCTTGTCTAATTTCAATATTTTGTTGTTGTTTCTAATGATGCGGTGAGTAATTCCTGTGAGCACTCAGACAGCCATTTTTTAATTATTTCTGATACTTCCAACTTTGACAACCTGCACAATATATTACCTAAGATTTGTGTACTGTGCTGTTGGTCAAAATAGGAGACTTTAATTGTCAATAATTCATGTTCGTTTGCACTGTGAAATTGTTGGCAGGGTTTTTTTTTTTAAATTTTAACTATATGCCAGTAAGACCTAAGGTCTTTTAAAATGCAACCTGTATTGGTGTAAGTTTTCATCGACTTAAAAACTGGGCCTGGTAAAAGAAAAGAAGACTTTAAAATATGTAATATTGTTCAGGGTTAAAATGTTGCCTCCAAAATAATTTTAAAAGAATTTTTTCTTTCCTAAATATTACACAACAAAAAAATACCTTTTGTTTAAGAACTTCCATCTAATTAACTTAATTTTAAAAATTATATAAACAAAGCTTAATTATGTAAACATTTCTTAAAATCAACACAAATGAAAGCTTCAAAATCATTAAAAGTTAATGTAGTTTTAATGGACATTATACCAACTGACACCGTATAAACATAACATTTCCATCAAATTAAATTGTAGAAAAAAAACCCTCATTATTTCATAACACGAAAATGAAAATTTATATTTTGTTCACTTTTTTTTCAAATATTGTTTACTCAAAAACCATTCAAGAAGAAATAATTGGTTATAAATGAATTATTAACACCCATTCGAATTAGGTTTAAGAAGCATTGAGGTAAAAACAAAACGCCCATCTATTGCAACATCTACATACCTATAAATTGAAATTCATTATACCTAGATTAAAAAATTTATAAATATAAAAAATTCTTCATTTCAGAAAAGCAAAAAAAAAAGAAGCAACCAACACGATTCAATTATTTGTTGCGCTAATTAAAATGCAAAGCCGGAACCTAATTACAAAGTTTTATTTTTATTTTAGTTAATTTTTTTTTTTCAAATGCATTTATTCCCCCTCAAAGCATTAAGCGTGAAAAAAAATAAAACAAGTGCGCTTCGGGCATCAATAAACAAACAAAACAAAAAAAAATAGTTGGACTAAAAAAAAAATTGTAAAAAACATAGGCACTTTAGTCAACAACCAGAAAGTAGTGCACAAATAAACAATTTTAGAGTTCCACATAAATTTAAGCTTTAAGATTGTTTAACATTTTCATTTGAAGTGTTTGTTGTTATTTTACTTGTAATTTGTTTTTTTTTTTTTTCCTTTAACAACATAACATGGGTGTAAATGATAGGTACTCTTTTTATATAGCCTGGATAGTGGATAGTTTACATCGTTATTACTGAATTTATTCGTGCGTCGAAGGAACTTAAAGGGCAAGCAATGTATTCCCTAAAAAAAAAAATAACTTGAAATGTTTATTTTTTATGTGTAAAAATGAAATGCCAGACGTTTGACCGTAAATCGTTTAGAAAATCTTAATCCGCAATTAATTATCAAAATAATATTTTAATCAACTCTCCAAATAGTTGTTTTGGGAATTTTTATTTATTTGGTCTTTGACCATTTCGCAAAAAATGTTTAATTATTTTTAAGTAGCAACTTGTGTCCATAGTTTAATTTTGCTCACAGTTTTTTTTTTTTTTATTTTTCCACTAAATTGGCAAAATGAGGCCAATCATATTTTGCCATTCACTTTATCATTTTTTTTTAATTCTTTCTTTCCCAAAATAAATAGTTAAAAAATAGAAATTAGAGAAACTTAATGTTGACGGTTTAAAAAACAAAAACTGCTATGCCAATTTTAAGTATTTATCAATGAGCAGATTTAAATTTATTTAAAAAAAATCCTAAATCTGTTTTTGAAATATTGAATTTTCAAAAAATTTTTTTTTTTTTAATCCAAAACACAGCTTTTTGAAAATTTTGACATGGAATATTATTTAGACTTTTAGAAACGTGTTTAAAAATTTTTATTTGAATCGATTTAGCCGATATTGAGAAAGCCAAAATATGGTTATTTTTGCTGTAAAATGTTTTATTTTGTCTTTGTTGGCCAATTTGTTGCTTTATGAAAATAAAAGGAAATGCATACATTTTAGAAACTAAACATTTGTTATTTATTATTCTAGAAAGGTTAATAGTGAATTTGATTTTAAATTAAAATTTTTTTTTTTGTATAGATTAATATACTTGGGTCTGAATGATACTTTTATTTTGATAAAATGTATGCGCTTTGAATTGTTCAAAAAAAGCTTTATATACATCCCTTTTGTATCAAAACCTAACCTATTAGCTTGACACCGAACATTGAACATTTTCTTAATTGTTTTGTGAATGTTCCATTAAAATTAACAAACTTTTCGATATTCATATTTATATGGTGGGAAAGAATTGCCTTAAAACGTAATATCTCGCTTTTGGTTCAGAACGTAAGGTTGATTTTTTTTATTTGATTGGATTTGCGGTCCCATTTAAATCAACATGAATTTCTATACTATCATAAAAAAACGTTCAAAGATTGTCCCAAAAAAGGTAATATCTCGTTTTTTGCTGCAAAACGTGAGGTATTGGTATTTGAGATATTGAACTTTTTATTTATGAATTGTATTAACGTTGTTGAAATCAATATAAATTTCGATAAATTTATATGGGAAACTTGAAAAAAAAATAATATCTCGCTTTTGCTTAAAAACTCGAGATATTGAAAGGTGATGCTGTTCGTAAGATGTTTAAGTGTTTGAACTTTTTATTGGATGATTTATGTGGGCAACATTTAAATCAACATGAATTTTATTCTAAAAATAGAGAACGTTTATATATTACCCCTAAAAAGGTAGGTAATATCCCGTTTTTTGCTTCAAATTGTGACATATTTGAGATTATTTGAGAGTATTTGAGATATTGGACCTTTTTTTAAAGGTTGTGTTTTTATCGGAATTTTTGTTGATTTTAAAACAACATACATTTTGATAAATTCATATAGGAACATTGGAACATCGCTTTTGCTTAGAAACTCGAGATATTAAAGTTTTTCTGTATGGATGTACGAGTCCTGTTGAAATCAACATACATTTCGATGTAATCATATGAAAAAGTTCATAAATTGCCTATACAATTTAATATCTCGCTTTTGCTTCAAAATGCGAAGCATTGGGATTCGAGATATTGAACTTTTTCTTCATTCGTTTTGTGTGCCTCTCGAAATCAACATAAATTTTGATAAATAAATATGGAAACAATGAAAAAAAAGGAATATCTCGCTTTTGCTTAAAACTCGAGATATTTAACTTTTTCTTTATGGGTTGTGTGAGCCCCATTGAAATTAACATAAATTTCAATTAAATTATATTAGAATTAATGTTCATAAATTGCCCGAAAAAAAAGTAATATCTCGGTTCTACTTTATTTGAGATATTGATATTTTTTTTGGTTGGCCTCGTTAAATTAACATTTCTTTCATAGATTACTCAAAAAGGTATTATCTGCCTCGACTTTGCTTTAGATTTAAACCGATTTTTTTCTATATGCAATTTTAAAATATTCAATTATATATAAATTGAGTCAGACTTTCGTTTTGATTGTCATATCAATTTATTTTTTTTTTAACATTTAAAAGCAAGACAGTAGCTTTCACCTTAATATATAGCAAGTAAACGCAACCAACTTATGAACCTTTTATTCTAGAGACTTACAGTGTGAAAATAGGTGAGGGTGGATCGTGAATGAACGAATTTCAAAACCAGGTGAAAAAAAAAATAATATGTTCAATAGAGGGAAAATATTTAACAATGCTAAAGCAAAAATAAAAAAAATGAAAAGGAAAAGAAAAAAAAAACTATTTAAAAAAAAAGTGTTTTAAAAAATAACAAGGAAAATGAAGAGGATTACATCTTCTTCTTCTTCTTCTTCTTGCTCTTGTTCTTCTTTTTCTTCTTCTTTGGAATGAACAAAATTTCCGCCCCAATTACCTTGGAGGCGACTAGGGTAAGCTTGAAGAGTTGCCATTAATTTGATGATGGAATTTCTTATAAGACGACAGTCATAGTCAGTTGATTGAGTGCTATGAGCTTTCTTTTTTTTTTGTAATGGCGAAAACAAAGGGTTACGTTTTTTATTTATGTTATATAGAGGTTTCATTGCTTTGAGAAATTATCATGATGAAATGATATCATTTGGAAGATTTACAAAAATAAATTACTATTATGAATTGCGTAAGATTTATAATTGATTTTTTTTTTGGTGGGATTACATTAAAGTAATTGAAATTAAAGAAGCGTGTAGGTTTTATTAAGAGAAATCTATTTAAAACATATTTGATTTAGGATTGCCGCTATCTGGAATCAAATTTGAGTTCGTTAATGGCAAATAACTTCCGTATTTTTGATTTAATTAAAAACTTCAAGAGCGAGGTATTTAAATACTAGATTTTGGTTAAGGATGCGAGATATTGAAAATTCCGAATTTCAATATATTCGAGATTCATTTAAAAAAAAATATTTTTTTAAGATTGTTTCATTACACAAAAAAAAACATTAAAATATATATTTTTTGAAATAAAAAATTTTAATTCTTGCATTTTAGAAGACAACAATTTTTCATTTATAATTCTAGAGAAGTTCTATAGTAAGTTTGATTTGAATTTTCATTACATTGAAATTTTGTATATACGATATATGTAAATCTCGCTTTTGCTTTAGAACCTGAGGTATTGATATTTGTGCTATTGGACTTTTTATTGATGGTTTAAGGGCCCCATTCAAATTAACGTAAATTTCGATAATTTCATATGTGAAAGTTGAAAGAAAGTAATATCTCGCTTTTGTTTAAAAAATCGAGATATTGATGTTTTTCCTTATGACTGTGTGGGCCCTTTTGAAATCATTATACATTTCGATGTAATAATACGAAAAAGTTCATAAATTGCATACAAAATGTTATATCTGTCTTTTTTTTCGAGACATTCAATTTTTTCTTTATGCATTATGTTGTTGAAATTTTAATCATATTGGAATGAAAGTTTATAGATTGCTCCAAAAATGTAATATCTCGCTTCTGGTTTATTGGAGATATTGAGCCTCTTCTGTTTGTTTTGCCTTGATCTCATTTAAATCAACATATAACTCGATATAATCATGAGTAAATTTTCATAAATTGCCCAAAAAAGTTAATATCTCGCATTTGCTGCAGAACGTGAGATAGTGGCATTGAGATATGTAACGCTTTTTTCTTTATAGGTTCTGTGGGCTCCGTTAAAATCGCCATACTCTTCGGCATAATCATATAAAAATTCTCTTAGATTGACTTTAAAAGGTTATATCTGGCTTCTGCTTCAAAACCCCAGATATTGGCATTGAGATATTACATTGAGTTATGTGGGCTTCTTTTCTGTATAAGTTTTATGTATGAGTTATGTGGGCTCTTTTAAATCAACAAACATTTCGATAAAATCATATGAATATGAAAATGTTTAAAGATTCCTAAAAAAGGTAATATCTCAGTTTTGCTTCAAAATGCGAGTTATATTTTGAATTTGGAGATATTGAAATTTTTCTATTTGGCTAGTATTTGATCTATCGAAATCATCATAATTTTTGATATAATCATATTGAAACATTGATAGATGGCCCTAAAGAAGTAAAAATCTCACTTTTACTTCATCAAAACACTCAATATTTTTTTAATTTGGAGATATTGAGTTTTTTTTTTTTGTGCATCACGTGGGTCTACTTGATTTCATATATTTTGATATAAAATGGCCAAAGTGAAATGCTTGGATTTCCTATAATTGGTTATATCTCGTTTAAAAGCTTATAAGGCACTCTGTAAGGCGATACTTTGCATTTGAGATATTAAAATTTTTCGTTTTTAGTCGCTTAATGTAATACCACAGGAAAATTTAAATTGATTGCTTTTAAAAAATATCAAGTGTGTAGTGTGATGAAAAGTGTTTAAAGTTAATTAAAATCAAGTATTTTCACCATGAAAACCAAAATTCAATTCAAATACCAGGTGACGCAAAAGTTGTCAACCAAAATTTAACTCAAATATTAACGCAAAAGTTGTTAAGGAATAATTTGCAATAATTATAGCACCTTTCGATAGGATGACAACTTTTGCTCAAACCCTTTTTTATTTTATTTATTTTATTTATTAATAATTTTTATATATTTTGTATTTTTAAAAATTAAATTGTTAAATTAACAAAACATTATTTTTTCTATTTTCTTGCAGATTTTAAATTTCATCGATTGTGAGGTGAGTTTTTAAAGATTTCTATTTTAATTTTTGATTTTATTTTTATTTGATACTACTGTGTTATTTAAAGTATCTTATTACCTCTGACGATATAATCGACATCTATTGCAAATTTCATAAGAAGCCTTTTAAGTATCACAAAAGAATACAAATTCAAACAAACAAACATAAAACAAAACAAAATTTCAATTTGTACAAACAAACTTTCTCATTTCCAATTTTATAACCAGGAAGAATTTTACAATAAATCCTTTCAAAATTTCGTTGAATATTTAAAATTAGAATAATAAAATCTATTAAAAAGTTTTTGTTGCCTTCCATCTTGATAACTTTGTATTCCACTTGCAAAAAATCCTAGATATTGTTTAATTTATTACCATCTATTAATTTCACCAAGCCCAATAATGAATCTTTTCAATACAATCGACCTTTTATTTATTTTTTTTTTATAAAAATCTTAGTTTGTATTAATTTACAAAATGTCACCACATCAATTTTGAAATGCCTATCCCAACAAACATTTCTTAAAAAAAATAAATAGTGTTCAGTGCTATTTTAAACTTATTGTAGAAGCTACCTAGATACACCACTATTAATGGCGTAACTCTAAACTACATTCATTGAAATGTCACAACTTATACTTTGAAGGATGTCGGGGGAACTATAGGAATCTCAAAGAAGAAGGAAGACAGCAAAAAAAAAATAAAAAAATACACAAAGAAAACCACAAATATAAAGTTCAATCGAACCCCCTTTCTTAGCCACAACGAATGATCTAATCATCGCACGTTTAGATTGAGTTGTTGTTTTTTTTTAATTTCTGGTAATACAATCCGTGAGACCACGTACAAAGTATGTATACAACATTTTTATCTATGAAGGAAATTTAAAATTTAAAGAAATATGCTACAGTTGTTCGAAATGAATAGAAGAATACACTATTTGGGAGTAAAAATTAACCCAACGAATGTTAATATCTTGCTGTTTTTATAAAGTAGTTTTGATTCTCCACGTTCACGAAAACCTTTTCAAACACTCTTGGAAAACCATTAGAACTTGCATAAATGATTTACACCAAATACATATCCTTTCGTACAAAATTTGAATAAATGAATGCATTTAGAGCGTGTTAGTAAAGTTTACTATCATACGTTTAATGGATTTTCGTCAAGAGTCTTCGAGATTCTTTCCTTGCGCTAAGATTTTATGGTTGTTTAACTGAGTTTAGTGTTTGTTGTGTTTTTTTAGTGTTTGCTTTTGAGTGTTTGCTTTTGAGTATTTGCTTTTGAGTGTTTGCTTTTGAGTATTTGCTTTTAAGTATTTGCTTTTAAGTGTTTACTTTTAAGCATTCGATTTTGAGTGTTCGCTTTTATTGCGTCATTTCTATCCGAATTCCTTACATAAGACATATTCAGTAAGTAATCTGAAAACAAAAAAAAATATTACAAACGGTTATTTTTCAGCTAACGGTCCAAAGATCTTTGTCAAAACAAAACAAAAAAAATTATTGAAATGTAAAATTTTTAAATGAAAATTTGAAAATAAATATTTTTAGTTGAAAATTTTTAACACCTCAAATTATGGCTGAACTTTATGAAAAAATATCTCAGTTTTTAAAAGTTTTGTCAGAATTCATACAACTTTTTGAATATATCTTACAAACCTGAAAATTATCATTTTTTATTATAACTATATTGAAAATCAAGATCGACCAATTTTACGACTTCATTATTTTTTCCTAAAAATTCAATGATTTGATTTGTGTTTGTCTGTATGGACAAAAAGAAGTAGAATATTTTTTTCCTATTATAGTTTTTTTTTTTAATTTGCCAACGGATTTCCTGTAAATCTCAAACATACCCTATAAAAAATAAGTTTCATTAAAAAAAAGAAATAAAAATAAAAACAAAAACGTCAAATCAAAGCCATAAGCAAATCCGGCTTGTCTCCACTCCGCCCTTTTTCTGTTTTGTCTTTTATTTTTAACATTATTTCTGGTGGCCTTAAGCTTTGTCTTGCATTTCGCCTCCACCATCATATCAACCATTATCATAGCATAGTACTGGTATTATATTATAGGTAGCTCTAGAAACCTCTTTCGCACTGAAGTATTTTTTTTTTTTTTTTTAATTTTATTTTTGCTTGTTCTTCTATACGAAGTGGCAATGTGCTGAACGAAGGCTAAGAGCTAAAAGCTAAGTATTGGCATTCTTCTACTTCTATTATAAAGATTGCCAATTCATTGGTCCATCGAGAAGAGACTTGAAGTAGCTCTTTGAAGCTCTCTGTTGGCTTGGTTTTGTTTTTCGTATTTTTTTTTTCTTTCTGTTTATCAGACAATGAGTCATTTTGTCGTCTTGTATAATATGTAGCATTATCTAATAAGTATGTATATCATAAAGTTAAAGACGTGTCCGTTGTTTAAAAGTTGTATAACTTTTTTTGTATTTTTTGGTTATAGATTTTGATTGAAAATTTATTACTGCTACCGATGTACCTACATGAATATATAAAATAAGAAAATTAGATTGTCATACACTGCTGTTCATTTAAATTAATCCATGGAGTTATCATTGTTCATGTTTTTTTTTTTTTTTTTTCTAAAAAGAACTGTGGATAAAAATCATCATGTGTTAAAATCATTATTATATATAGTTATGTGGTATTTCTATTTAATTATTATTTAGAATAAAAACCACATTTGTTTAATTTATAAGAAATCTTTTTATTTGAACGTAAACGAAGCTACTTAAAGACTTTACATAAAAGACATAGAAAGTCGACTAACTTAAAATAACTTAAAGACTAACTACAAACTTGACTTACGATCTACACTTACGATAATATTAGGTCTCTCCAGCCTTATCTTCTAAAGAAGATAATGTTGGAAAGAGAAACTTAACAAATAATAGGTATGCACTCTTGATGTTTGCTTTGCAGACATCAAGAAGTGTAACGATAAGTGACCTCTAGTACTTCGTGGGTGGGTTACTCAATAAGGTGTATTTCACCATGTGACAATATATAATTATATAGAGTTTTTTTTTTATTAAAAAAAAAAAAACGTAAAAAAACATTGCACGAAAAAATTTGTATTAACAGAACTAATTAACAAATAATGAACAGCAAATTATTATTCGATGAACATTTCAATACAACAAGTTCTAACTCCTTTTCGGGAGGTATACTTTGCTAACTTACTTCTTATATAAATTTAGCAAACAAAATTAGAAAACATTGAAAACATTGTACGATAAAGTTTTTTGTACCCAACTAATTAAGATTTGCTAATGAACGGCAAATCATTATAAAATTGAATGTATAAATTTTTTGTTTTAAGGAAGTTTCAAAAAGGATATAATATACAAGAAAAGTGGGCGTGGCAGTGGGTTGATTTAACTAAAACTGTTTTCTAAACCTCCCGCTTTTAGTAGAAATAATATTTAAAGATTGAAAAAGAAGATAACTCGTATAAAAGAAAAATGGGTGTGGAAGTGGGTGGAACTAATTGAAAATTCTTTTTAAACCTCCTCGCCGTTGATAGGAACAAATTTTGAAAATTTCACCGAAATCGGTAAACCATTTTTTGAGTTTATTGCGTTACTGTAAAGCCCCGGATTGGTTAAAATTCTTGCACTGGCCGGTAAAACATAAAAACTTCTTCAAAGACTTGTAATTTTTTGTACTCTTGTACTCTATTTTGGACTCTAACTGGCACAGCTAAATTCTAGGGTTTATCTCAGATTAATCGTACAGCTGAGTGTGCTGCAAACACTCATTAAATATTGCTCTCCATTATGCCAGGGCTGTCGAATATAGATTTTATTGTTTATGAAACTTTTCTGAAGAACGCTATCCAAATTTTTTATTTAAATTAAAAACAATTAATTATCCCAATTAAAGAATCCGATGAATGAACTGGGTAGGGAATTAGACCCAATTTTGACATTTCGCTAAGTATAAATATGTTTGAATGTGATTCCCTTCTTAGCTCATTCACTGGATGATTACAAATTTTAAATTATTTTTTTTTTTAATTTGTGGTGAAAAAATAAATCTACCCAGGGGAAAATCAGTTTAGGGTGTGAACATTAAAAATTCGCGTGAATTTTTAAAAATTGTTTTTATTTTCATCTTTATTATTCTTTTTAAAAATCCGGGGGTTTACAGTAACACTGTGCGACTTTTCAATTTAATTCTCACTGAAAAAATAAAAAAAAGTGAGAAATTGGGAAACAAAATAAACTCTTCCCAAATTATTCAAAGTCTTACCTTTACAAAAAATAACTTTGTTTTGTTTTGGGTAGAATAATATAGAACTTTTGGGTTTTCTGAGAAAAGGCAATCTGCATCAAATTTAATGTTTCCAATTTTTTCCCAGATGTAAGCTTTCAACAAACAACTAATCCATTAAACCACGTGTGTGACGTCGTCCTCATTACTGTCCTCCTGGTTGTTTTCAGTATCAAATAGATTTGTTAAGTGATTTCACATTATTTTCCGGAAATAAATAAAATTAAAAAGTTCAACGAACTTTTTGTGATGATAAATTCCGTATTCTGTCAGACAAGTCATGCGAATGGATTACTGTATATTTGTATAGCTGGACACCATCCATTAGGCGAGTCAAGAGAGTTTTTTTTTTTTAATGGTAGGTCTGGTTTTGGTTTTGTCTGTGTCACAAAAGCCTCATAAGCTGATTACGTTGGTTGCCTGCCAGTTGGTTGACTAATTGAATACCTTTAGTTATAAATTTCTAAAAGCTTTTTCAGTGTTAACTGCTTGCTAATGAATTTATTTTGATAGAATAAATAATTCTATTTGAAGTTTATTGTACATAATGTGTTTTCGCTTTTAAAGTTTAAATAATAGATTCTGTTTTGCTCAAAAATAGAATTTATACCGCCAAAGCAACTCACAATGGTGGGAAAACTCGGATATAAAATCTGAACCACTTATTAAATTAAATTATTACAATTAATTACAAAAGAAGACATTCCTCCGCCCACTGACACACCCACTTATTTTTGAAAATATTAGATAATCACCAAATTGAATACATAAATATGGCTCTATTTTTGTGAATCATTCATAGAGTACGTTCTCTTCAACAATTCCTATTTACAATTTTTGTTCACGGTCACTCTTTGGCAAAGGTAGTTTTCTATTACATATATGTAACCGGTTTTGACGAAATTTCAAGAGATGATTTAAATTGATATAAGACATGATCACTTAAAAATGCCCCGCCCCCTCACACGCCTATTTTTTAAACAAAAAATATGATTTGACAATTTTATGACAATTTTACGACAATTTTACGACAATTTAAGACAGTTTTACTACAATTTTACGAAAATTTTACGAAAGTTTTACTACAATTTTATGAAAGTTTTACTACAATTTTACGACAGTTTTACTAAAACTTTGCGACAGTTTTACTACAATTTTACGAACATTTTTCTACAATTTTATGACGATTTTACGACAATTTTACTACAGTTTTACTATAATTTTACCACAATTTTAAGACAGTTTTACTAAAATTTTAAGACAGTTTTACTACAATTTTACGACAGTTTGACTACAATTTTACGACAGTTTGACTACAATTTTACGACAGTTTGACTACAATTTTACCACAGTTTGACTACAATTTTACGACAGTTTGACTACAATTTTACCACAGTTTGACTACAATTTTACGACAGTTTGACTACAATTTTACGACAATTTCACGACAGTTTTAATACAAAATTACACTGCATTTTTTAAGTGATAATTGTAACTGTACTGTCAAGTTAGTTCTAATTTTTTGAAAAAACCACGCTCGACAATATTTTTTTTTGTTTAACGATAAAGGACCATGGGCAATTTTGTATGGAGTTTGGGCCCACTTTCAACATTGCTCAACAGTAATGAAACTTATGTCATATGAAAGCGTATGGAGAGCACTTTATTTCATTCTATGGCAGCTAAATTGAAATCGAGCGCAAAAATGGTGTTTTGGCGCATTTTATAAAGAAAGTATTGAAAATGCAAAAAAAAATATTAAAAAAAATGGCAACACTTACTGAAAAGTCTTTCACCTTTTCTGAAAGCTAGAAGTATGTTCTTTCATTTTATTTTTAAATCAACTTATTTGTATAAATAGTTTTCGAAAAAATTACTTTCAAACTCAAAAATGTTGAAAAACAAAACATTGAATACTGATTTGTACACAATTTTAAATACTAAGTTCTAAATTGGCTTTTAGTATTCACCGCCTCTATTAATTCTGCATTGAAAACTGAAAACCAGATGGTCTTATCTCATCTAGTTTTTGAGAAAATTGAAAATTACTAAAACTTGCTCCTTTTTTATAAGAATTTTTAAGTATTTATTTTGTTATTTACGTGAACTTTTCGTGAGGTTAACGAATAATGAATAGATTAAGGCCTAGTTTTACAGCCCACACTTACCTGATTAAGTGGCACTCAAGCATTCCATATTGGCCACTTAAATGCAACTTGTTCAGACTGTGAAACTAGGCCTAAGAACAGTGATGAAATCTATGTCATATGAATGCTCTTGGGGTGTAGGTACCTATTTTATTTCATTCTATGATAAGTTCAAATCAAAGGCCAAAATGGTGAATGAAGCAAAACAAAATACAAAGACGGAACAGTAAAATATGTATCGTTCCCGATAGCTGTAATTTTGTTTTTAAGAAACAAAACGTTTATGTTGTTTTTGTTGATCTTGTTTCTTTTTTTGTTTGATATGATTAAAATTACATATTTACAAATAAAAAACAAGTTATTTTTGTTAGTTTTTATTTTACATTACATCATTAGATGTTGTTAATGTTAATTAATTACTTAAAAAAATAATTCAATAATGACATAATATGATTTAAGTTCATCCATTACATTAAGCCACAATATTGCGCGGTGGCTTTGGTTAGACTTTAAAATGTAACTATTATGATATCATCTAATTGTAAGGCTGGTCGATGAAAGCCTTCCCCATGTCTACCTAGTCACAAGTACCATATTATAGATATGACATGAGCACAACTTCCGATGGTGCGTCTACCCGTAAGACATGTGCAGTAATATTGTGTAATGGCGTCTTTGCCTACTTGGTCACTGTCAATTAGGATATAAGTATAATATATCCGCGATCTAACGTGTCGTGACTGCACACGTCCCCTAAGTAACCATACATTATTTTGCTCAATACTACATTGTCCCAAGTCCATTAAATTGTTTTCACGTTATACCTCTATCGTGTAAACACCACCATCCCGTAAGTTTTCACTAGCGTATGACCTGCCAAGTTTCACTTGATAAGAGCCCAAGGAAATTATAATAATATCGTCGGTAGTAAGTTGGCGAAAATCTTCTAAATGAGGCAGGTTGGCTTCCATCCTTATGAACGCCACCCTTTGCCTGTTTAGGTTTTTCATGCGTAACATTATTAAATAAAAGATTCGGCAAGGTGAATTTCTCATTTATAACATTCCAAATATCATGACTAAGTCGGTGATTAGTGGCTACTCCATAAAAAGCATTTATGAGAGAAGCAGCAATTTTAAAATCAACGAACATAATGTGGCAATGCTTTATTAATATAATAATCTTGGCGTAATAGTTTAAATCTATTTTTAAACTTGCCTTTCACCGCTTCCACAACCCAATGACATATTGTCACTAATCTTGCATCGTTAGCTTGTTCGGTCGTCAATTGAGTCTCGTTTCTATTCTTTGTTGGAGGAATACGTGTTTCATATCCTAATGACTGGAGATCAACAACACTATCCCTAAAACCCCTATCTAAAATGAATACATCGTTTCGATGAAACATCCAATGGAAATTATTGTCTCTGTCAGCGCATAAGCTAGTCATAATTGTGGCATCGCTTGTTGGTACAGCGTATGGACCAAGAACGTCTATAATATAACCATCACCGCGTACCATTAAGAACGGTTTCAATAGATGTTGAAACTTGTGATGGCTATAGGTCAAACGCTGAAAAAGAAAGTTACTACTTTTCTGTGTATAAACATATGTTCCATCACATATTACTATATCATTTGTGTTTTCTTCATTACCATATATCATTTTTGGTAAAAACAAGTTCCTTTGAAGCATGCTTTCCCTGGATATATTATCCATTCCTAAATGAACATTTACAAAATTCGTTAACCTCACGAAAAGTTCACGTAAATAACAAAATAAATACTTAAAAATTCTTATAAAAAAGGAGCAAGTTATAGTAATTTTCAATTTTCTCAAAAACTAGATGAGATAAGACCATCTGGTTTTCAGTTTTCAATGCAGAATTAATAGAGGCGGTGAATACTAAAAGCCAATTTAGAACTTAGTATTTAAAATTGTGTACAAATCAGTATTCAATGTTTTGTTTTTCAACATTTTTGAGTTTGAAAGTAATTTTTTCGAAAACTATTTATACAAATAAGTTGATTTAAAAATAAAATGAAAGAACAGACTTCTAGCTTTCAGAAAAGGTGAAACACTTTTTAGTAAGTGTTGCCATTTTTTTTAAATATTTTTTTTTGCATTTTCAATACTTTTTTTATAAAATGCGCCAAAACACCATTTTTGCGCTCGATTTCAATTTAGCTGCTATAGAATGAAATAAAGTGCTCTCCATACGCTTTCATATGACATAAGTTTCATTACTGTTGAGCAATGTTGAAAGTGGGCCCAAAATGCCCATGGTCCTTTA